>CM057456.1:18040000-19415000 GCA_016271365.2 Neoceratodus forsteri
AAGGGAGGAACAGAGAGGAGGAAAGGGGAAGAAGAGAAAGAGAAGAAAGAAAGAAAGAAATAAACATGTTGAGAGGGAGGACAGTGCCCATCGAGCATTGGCTGAGAGGCTTAAAGGCTCGAAACTGACCAGGGAGCAAGAATCCCAGTTGGCAGGACTGAGGGGAGGTTCAACCGAACCACCTGAACAGATCCGAAGAGGGCAGACTCTCTGAACTCTCAACATGAAAACCCCTTCATCCTAGTTGAGGGCCCTAGGCTGTCTGGGAAGAAACTGTTCCGGGTAGAGTGCCCATCCAGGAAGGGGACTAAATCCCTTAGCACCTTGTTAAGTGCTAACACAGACGTGTATGGGAAAAACTATGCCTTCTCGAAGGCAGTTTTGAATGAAAAGTAGAGTGGAACTCAATCAGACTTTCCAGGGCAAGGCAGACAGATGCTCAGAGCTGACAAATTCGGTCAGCAGCTAGAAGAGCTTGAAACAAGACCTGCCAGGGGGATTCCGGACTTTACGGAGGCCAAGATAGGGTATGGCCACCTGGACTGTGAAACTGCATGACCTGAAGAGGGTAAGGAATCGCACCATAGGGCAGTCAGAAAGAGTTCCCTCAGAATTAGAGAAATTTGGAACCGTGCTCGTTCCCCTTTACCTTGAGGAAAAAAGGAGATCCATTCACAAGAATGGGAAAAGGGCAGAAAAAATTTTTTTTTTTGGCATAAAGGCCAAGGGGAGTAAGAGGAACGAGACGGAAGGGGGAGCCGCCACAGAAGGAGGCCACTGAGGGGAAGGTGGGTGGGTATCAGTAATGAATGGTGAAGATACAAGAGAAGATCAAGAATTACGGTAGGTACGTAATTATCATATCTGCCCTTCTCAATCTTCACCATTCATTACTGCTTGGGTGAGTACCATGCCCCCTCCCCTTAAAGGGGGGTAGAACCCTGAGGGAACAAGACCCCCAGCCTTCTGTTGGTGAGAAAACAGAAGGGGAAGACCCTGGCTAATACAGAGAGAAGCCTAAGTGGGAGAAGAGCTAGGAGGTGCCCCCCCGAGGACGGGGAGACGGAGGAAGCCCCTGCAGAAGTCTCCTAGCTCTGGAGAAAAAGACGGGTCCCCCGGAAAGCGGAGCGAATCACCCTACGCCGGGCCAGGGATGACAACCTTGATAGACGAAGCCATGCCGTCCGCCTAATGCAGATCGCTGTCCCCGCAAGCCTGGAAGCCACCTCATTGGCGTCATAAGATGCCCTTGCTTGGTGTCTTGCCAGCTCCAGGCCTATAGCAGAGAGGGCAATAGCCTGTCTGGTGTGCTCCGTATCAGGCACTGATGCTAAGAGCTGGGAGAGCATCGACCACAGATGCCGATTGTAGGCAGCGTGGTGAGCCTGATGTGATGCAATGCAAGCCACCGCACGAGAAGAAGAGAACACTCTTCGCCCCCACCGGTCGAACTGTAGGGATTCCAAATCCGGTGGACAGTTGTGCGCCAGGCGGTGACGCCCGGAAGGAGTCTCTAGGTAGACCAAACCCGAGGACGGGCTGGGAAGGGTACCAAGGGATCCCGAGGGGGCACAATACCTTCGACGACAGTCTGCCGGGGCTGGAGAAAGGGCGGCTGGCGACTGCCAGGAACGGATAGCCACCTCCTGGAAGGGGATAGGCCAAGAAGGTACCACCAGGTGTTGGGCACTGAATTCTCCAAGGAATTCACGCGTCTCCCATTCAGTATTGTCTCGCCTAACGTAAGAGATTCAAAGATCCCTCACCATCCTCGAAAGGAATCGCTGATATTCAGTGAAATCAGCGTCGGAAGAAAGGTGAGCAAGGGGTTCCTCTCCCTCAGAGGAGGAAGACGAGGATGATGGAGAGCTTGAATGTCCAGAAGATTCCTGCGGTGATGGGGAGAGTCGAAAGACCCGCTCATGCATATCTCTAACGTATGAGGGGAAGGCCGCCGCAGAACCTCTGAACTGCTCCCAGGATAACGGACCCATAGGACCGACATGGCCTGGAAGAGCGGGGGATGGAAGCAGAGGTACTGGAGAAGGGCACCTGCAAAGAGGCAACTGACCTCTGCTAGGACTCTGAAATCCGGGGAACGGAGACCGAGCTGGCGGGATCCCGGACAACAAACCAGGCCGCAAGACGAGACCCTGGGGATGCGATGCCTGGAACAGCCCGGGGGGGGATCTACCCCTGTGACGAACCCGGGACTGCATGGATCCAGAAGGGCAGTCCACAGCAACGCCACTGGAGGAAACCCCAGGGCCCAAGAGGGAAAGACGGGGTTCGGAGCTACGACTCCTAGCCACCCCACGAGGGGTGGCGGGCGGAGACCACGACGACCGTCCCCCGTCCCTCGGACTCCGAGAGAGCCCTCCTCTTCGACTCCAGCGTTCCCCCACCCCGAGAGGTGGCAACAGCACCCGGAGGGTAGCTGTCACAGACCCCTAGGAGGGGACCCCCTCAGTCCCACCACATCACCCCCGGGACCCAGGGCCACCCCTAGCCCAAGGGCCCTCAGGGGAGGACGGGAGAGGGGACAGCGGGAGGGGCCCGCTGGCCGCCTAGCACCCCGTGCCACCGGGGACCCTGACTCCGAAGAGTCAGGGAGCCAGGATGGGTCCTCATCCGAATCATCGGCCTCCGAAGAGGATGAGACCAGCAGAATCTCGATGCTGGCAACCCCAGGGTAGTCCCCGGAGGAACGGCGCCGGTGGTAGGGATGGCGCCGGATGACCCCAGCCTACCCGCGACAGCCAGGCCCGGTCCTGGCCCCCCTGCCGCGCCAGTTAGGCCCACGGCGCCGCCCCCGGCATCGGAACCCAACCCGGCACGGCCGGGAGCGCAAACCAGGCCTGCGGCACTGCAAGCAGTGCCGAGCCAGAAGCGGCGCCCGCCTATGGCGCGTCTCGATCAGATCGGCGGCACCAGAAGGCGGCGTCGAGGTCCTCAGTGCCAGGCCAGCAGGTGGGCCTCGACACTGGGGAGCCTGCACCTCGAGGTGACTGCCGAGGCGGTGTCCCCGTCAGCGCCCCAGGTGGGACTCGGCGCTCCCCGACACCGCAAGAGAAGCTTCCTTCGCAAGAGAAGAGGAGGAAGCCTCCTCCTCCAAGGATCGTGATAGGGCCCGGAGGGGACCCGGGAAGGGCCTAGAGATCTTACCTAGGAGTCCCTGGGCGACGCTGCCCCAAGGTCGGCGGGCCTTGCCGAGCTTGAACGCGCGACTTCAAGGACATGACGGTCCATGGAGAAACAAGCGTCACACGCATCCATGTTGTAGGTTGGGTCCCAGGCAACGAGACAGACATCATGCCGGTCCGAGACGGAAAAATGCCGGCCACAGGAGCACCGACGATAGGCGCGGCCCGCCTCGACTTACATCTTGCTTTCTGAGAAAACGAGGAGTCTTGAAGAAACCAAAACACTTATACGCTACTGCTGCTGCAGGTGCAGCTCGACGTAAGGAGAAACAGAACTGAGATATAGGAGGGAGTCTGGCGGCATCTAATGGTCCGCGAGACGCAATACGTCATTCTCTAGGGCGGCGCTGTTGGAGCCTACTTAAAAAAACAACCTCAGTAGCAGGTGCGCGCCTCTGGCTTAACCCAAGCAGTAATGAAAGGTGAAGACTGACAAGGGAAGATCATGAAGTCTTGCTGTATTCTGACAGTAGCAGACTACTAAGCAGTACCTCCATGGAGGAAGGACAGAACCGAGTTAGGAAATAGGCTCTGAAGCACAGCTGTGCCAAACCGAGCATCACTCCTAGCCTGGATATCCAGGGAATAATGCTTGGTAAAAGTGTGAACTGTTTTCAGAGGTAGCTGCTTGACATATCTCTAGAATAGGAATATCCCTGGCAGCAGCCAGGGAAGCAGCTGTACCTCTGGTAGAGTGAGCCCTCAGGCCTGAGGGTGGAACCCTACCCAGTTTTTCATAACAAAATTGAATACAAGACCCAATCCACCTGGCAATGGATCTTTTAGTGGCAGGTTTCCTTTACCAACCTCACCATAAGTGAGGAACAGTTGGAGGGAGTCAAACCTGTGACCCTTGATACGTTCTATGTAGTAGCTAAGGGCTCTTTTCACATCTAAACTGTGCAGCCTCCTCTCACCAGAGGAGGAATGGTCAGTGAAGTACACAGGAAGAGACATACATTGGTTAAGGTAGAAATCTGAAACCACCTTAGGCAAAAACTTCCTGTTAGTCCTGAGGACCACCTTATCTCTATGGAAGGAGATAAAATCAGGCTCCACTGACAGGGCTTGTAACTCACTTATGCATCTGGCAGAAGTGATGGCTACTAGGAACACAGTTTTCCAAGTCAAGTACTTAAGCTCTGCTGAAGACAAAGGCTCAAAGGGGGGTTGCATAAGTTGAGCAATGAAAACGTTAAGGTCCCAAGTAGTGCAGGTCCTGAATGGAGGGTTGGTATGAAGCAATCCCTTGAAAAACTTAGAGAATACAGGGTGAGCTGAAAGAGAAGAGGGCTTACCTGCTGAAATGAAAGCAGAAACAGCTGCCAGATGCACCTTTAGTGTAGCTGGTCTAAGCCCAAGCTATTCAAATGGACCATATAATCAAGGACTGTGGGCAGATCAGCAGACTCTGGGAAATATGCCTTCCAGAGCACCATATCGAAAATCTTTCCACTTGGAATTATAAGTAGTCCTGGTGGAAGGTTTCCTAGAAGCCTTCAGAATATCCATTACACCTTGGGAGAGGTGAAATCAGCAACTCTAACTCTTCAAGAGCCAGGCCTTGAGATTGAGAGATTTGAGATTCGGGTACCAGACCCTCCCCTGAGCACAGGTTAACAGGTTGTAATTCCTGGGAAGAGACAGGGGAAGATGGACTGCTAAGGACAACAGGAGAGAATACCAGGGCTGTTTGGCCCAGTCTGGAGCAATCAGGATCACCTTGCAGGGTTGAGACCTGATTTTGACTAGCACTTTGAACAGGAGAGGGAAGGGGAAAGCATACAGGAACTTCCCTTCCCAACTGAGAACTAAGGCATCCAGGGGGACTGAGCCCAACACTGGGGGCCTGCAGCAATAAAGGGGAAGTTGGTGATTGTCTGGGGCTGCAAAAAGATCTATCTGTGGGGTGCCCCATCTGGAGAATATCACCTCCAAGACCAGGGGATCCAGTGACCATTCGTGATGGCCCTGAGATATCCTGCTGAGAGCATCTGCCAGGACATTGTCCTTGCCTGGGAGGTGTACTGCTGTGAGGGAGGTGTTCAGGGAATAAGCCAGAGACCACGACTTCATTGCTTCTGTGCACAAGGCCATAGACCGAGTGCCTCCTTGCTTGTTGCTGTACCACATTGTGGTGGTATTGTCTGTTCTGACCTGAATAACTTTGTTCTGAACAGATTTGGAAAAAGCTTGAAGTGCTAGAAATACTGCTCTGAGTTCCAACAGATTGATGTGAAGCAGAGATTCCTGAGGGGACCACAACCCCTGGGCAGTCAGTTCGCCCAAGTGAGCCCCCCACCCCAAGAGGGAGGCATCTGTAGTAAGGATTAAAGAGTGGGACTGAGTGACAAAGGGAACTCCCTGTCTTAGATTGTTCTGATCCTGCCCCACCACTGTAAGGCCTGGATCAGGGTTCGAGTCACTGGGATCAATTTGGTCAGAGGGTCCTTCTTTTGAGACCAAAAGGCTCTCAAATGGAACTGAATGTCCCTCATCTGAAATCTTGCTCCCTACACCACTGCTGTGGAAGCAGCCACGTGCCCCAGGAGCTGTAGAAAATGCCTTACTGGTCAAGACACCTGCAGGGTGAATGAGGAGGCCAGTGTGATAAGGGTCCTTGCCCTGTCCAGGGGAAGGAAAGCTCTGGCCTTTTCTGTATCCAGCTCTGCGCCTATGAAGGTGAGGAGCTGAACAGGCTCTAGAACTGACTTTGAAAGATTCAGAAGGAAACCCAAAGAGGTGAGCAGTTGCTGAGTTATCTGTAGGTGTAACTTGACTTGGTCTGGGGACTGGCCTACTATGAGCCAGTCGTCCAGGTATGGAAAGATGGTAATCCTTTGCCTTCTTAGAGAAGCAACTACTACTGCCAGGCATTTTGTGAACACCCTTGGAGCAGAGGTTAGACCGAAGGGCATTGCTCTGAACTGGTAATGGCCTGAGGGCAGCTCAACCTGAGGCACTTTCGGCTGGGAGCTCTGATGAGGAATATGGAAGTAGGCATCCTTGAGGTCCAGGGACACCAGCCAGTCCCTGGCCTTATAGAGGTAGAATAATTCCCAGAGTCACCATTTTGAATTTTGGTTTTAAAAGGTGTTGTTTAAGTATCTGAGATCCAGGATGGGCCGTCATTCTCCTGTCTTTTGGGGTAAGGAAGTACCTGGAGTACAACCTTTGCCCTGGTGTAGGGTGGAACCCTTTCCACAGCTCTGAGAGCCAGGAGGGAAGAGACCTCTGCCTCTAGGGCAAGTGCCTCTGAGGGATTTCAGGTAGAAAGGATCTGGCTCTCAGCTTTGGAATTTTTTAGCTGAGAATCAGTCTCTGGCTTACTACTTCCAGGACCCACTTGTCTGATGTCAGAGACTCCCAGTCCTGGACAAAGTAAGCCAGCCTGCCCCTACAGGTAGTGGAGGATCGGCCTGGCAAACCCATCAGGGTGCCTGTTTGGCAGGGGTTTTGGCTGAGGGGTGGAAGCAGGTCTGCTTGTACCCCTTCTGCCTCTCCTCTAAAGAACCCCTCTGAGCATAGGCAGAAGAGGAGGCCTGGGCTTGGTAGAAGGCTCTATGAAAGGCCTGCCCCTGCCCCTGGGTGCTGCCTCTGAGGGTGGCCTGCCTTTCCTTGGCTTGTGCACTCCTATAGGTGGTCCTATATTCGTCCATTTTCTTCATGTAATTTCTGTTTGCTCCCAAACAGAGAATTACCCACAACAGGAAAATCCATGGCCTTAGTCTGGGTATCTTGTGACAGGCTAGTACATCTGAGCCAAGCCATTCTACAAGTGCCACAGATGTAGCCATGACTCTAGATGACACATCATTGGAGTCCACTGCAGCATGGAACTGCACCTGGATGCCTCAATACCATCAGCAGCCACCTGCTCCAGCTCCTTGGCAAGCTGGCCAGGGACCTGTTTTGCTAAAGCCATGACAGTGTCCCATCTGGATTTTTGATAACCTAGCAGTGTAGGCCATATAGTTGGCCTGTCTGAGTCCCAAGGACACTGCTATGTACTGTTTCTTTGCCATGGCATCAATTCTCCAGGAGTCCTTGTCTGGGGGGTGTGATGCCAAGGGAATATTTGCCTTATCACAGGCTGCAGCCTGCACTACCCCAACATGGCTGCATTGTTGTGTAAGGAACTCCGTATCTGAGCCTGACAATGTATACCTCTTGTCCATTCTTTTATCCACAGGAGGTATAGTATTAGGAGTCTTTAAAATCTTAAATGTCTGTTTCCCAAAAGATTTGTGTAAGGGAATAGACAGCCTCCTAGACTCTGGGATATCCATCATTTCCACATAGTCAGGCTCCTCCTGGTCATCCACAGCTTCTTCCATAGGAAGCCGGAGGGTTTCAGCCACTTTTTTATAAAACATGAAATGGGAGGGGGACTCAGAAAGCCCAGGAGGAAACACTCCTGAAGGTCTGTCTGGGGAGATGTCCGGGTCAATGGGCACATCCAGACTTTCAAAACCATTCACCTTCCTCCATACTCCTCTTCCTCCTCCTCCGGTTCATAATATTCCTCTAAATCATAATCTTGAACGGTGGAACCGGCCAGACAGCGCCTCCCCTGATGGTGCGGGTTCGGTTGAGCTGAGGAAAGCGACTGCACAATTTTTATCGCTTTGGCTATTTCTTCAGCGGTTGGAGAAGAAAGTTTTGGATCCACACCAGCTGATTTTTCTTCTTGTTCTCTTAGCGGAATGACTCCTCAGAATCGGCTCTCCTTTTTCCGAAGAAGTCTTGCCCTGGTCAGAGGGCACCCTTCTTCGAGTAGAACCGAACCGGCTGCCATCCGGTTCAGTGGACTTTGGCCTCCTTTCCCTGAACTACCAACTCTCTTTTCTAGGGTAGCTGCAGGAAAATTTTTACAAATCTGGCAGTCTACTTTGGGTGGTCAAACCCCAGACAATAAACACAGGTGGTGTGGGGTCAGCCTTAGCAAAGACTTCCCCACACACTGCAGTGCTTGAAACCCAGTGGGCCGGTTTTTCTTTTGGGTTTCTCAGACACTGTGCCAGTCCTAACCAAACTTACCCTTTTAATGGCAATCCGCCAGGCAAGACCCTCTTATCGGTTCCTGACCGTGTTACGGGTCGTGGAAAAAAACGTAATAAAATCCGTTTTTTTTTAGAACCAATAAGAACCGGTAACCACACACTAGAAGTACAAATAAAGATTTTTTAACAACTTGATCGGTTCAAACCGAACCGATGAACCGTTTACAAGTTCCACACAGAAAAGAAAATAATATAAACCTATCTAGTACTCACAAATACCACAGACAGGGAATGAACTAACAGGTTACGGTTTAAATTTGGTCGAAAACCAAGAAAAGCGGTACTTTAACCGACAAATTGAACCAAGCAGAAGGAGAAATCTCCAGAGCGACTGTTCAGTGAGGCGGAGTAAAGAATCTGACGGTTTGAGTTTAAACAGCATCAGACAGAGTCTCAACCGAGCTCGAGCTCAGCGTTCCATGCCTGGCAAGGAAAGTTAACTCTTTCATTTCCGGGGCAGTTCGAAGGTTGGGACTCACTGCTATTGTTAGAATACAGCAAGACTTCATGTTGTTTGAACTAACAAATCCCTTGATAACCTAATTCAGCAATTCAACTTGCACCAGCTTATTACTGAATCAACCAGACACTCGATAGCCACGGGGTCATTGTCATTCATTGACTGGATCTTGACCACTAGAACAGACAGAATATTTAGTGAAGGCACCCTAGCTGATTCCATTTCTGATCACTTGCCCATCTACTGTATATGGCGGGCCTACTCTCCACCACCCCACCCCCACAGGGTATCACTTTTCGGGACTACTCTAAACTCAATCCTACTACCTTCCTGCAAGATACTACTAATATAGATTGGCTCCCACTGTACTCCTCCAATAATGTAGATCAAGCTCTAACTTACTTTTTGTCCCAATTATGTTCCCTTCAGGACCTGCACACCCCTAAGATATCTCGTAGAATCTGTCGAACCCCTACCAAATGGATGAACAAAGGACTACTAGCCTTATGTAAAGCTAGAAACAAGAGCTAGGCCAAATATAGGGCCTTGGGTTTACAGGCTAACCAGATTCATCGGACTAAACGCAGTGCTTGCAAGAAGGCTATCTGTCTATCCAAGAGCTCCTACTGTAAAAAGCTACTGCAAAACAATGTTGGGGATGCCAAGAAATTCTGGGCCCACATTAAGAACTTGTTAGGTTACAAACATGCCCAACATATTAATGACATGGTGTTAAATGGTACTCATTGTAACAACCCAACCATCATTGCAGAAGCCTTCAACAGCCACTTTACTGACCTATCGAAATACACCGACTCCTCAAATACTAGTCCGCTCCTATACCTCTGACAAAACCTGAGCTACTTAACTCTACTCCCCGTTTCTAACTACATACAATCACCCGTCAAGCTGTACACAAGCTCCTTAACTACCTCTGACTGCACAAGTGTCGGTGCTGATGGAATGGAGCCCAGACTGCTCAAACTTGCTGCTCTCTCCTTGCCCCTCCTCTTGCAAAACGTTTCAACCTATCCCTCTACTCTGGGGTACATACTAACATACAAAACTGCCAGCAGAAACAGGCCTCCCTGTCTATGGAACCTGCTCGAGTGTGCAGCTAGCACCTCATCTCGCAGCTGCCCGCAGTTCCTAATATTTAAGTATCTGGAAGTTACTCTTGATCCCTCACTGGACTTTAATCAACACATCTCCATTACATGTAAAGCGATCCATTGCAAGCTTGCCCTGGCCTATAAGACTAGTTATGCCCTCACTCCGTCTGCCAAAACTGCTATCGCCTGAGGTGCCCTTCTCCCTGTACTAACATGTGCTTCAGTGACCTACATTGGCATTATCAAAGCCTGTCTGCATAAACGGGACACCATCTATAATAATATATGTAGAGTTGCCCTCTCCTCTCAACGCTTCATGCACTGGTGTCAGTTACACAGCGGCCTAGCTGGCTCTCACCCAAAGATCACCTGTACTATGCCCTTGGCACCCTGATACATAACATTATTCGGTCAGGTACTCCCTCCTCCCAAGCCAGCATGCTCACTCCCTCAAACTCACACTATGCACTTCGATCAGGTGATCGGACTCTTTTGTCAGTCCCCAAGATGCAGACCCAATATGGGCTCCAAGGCTTTCTCCCTCCCTGCCCCTTAGTACTGGAATATACTACCTGCACCCCTCCAGCACTCATTCTAGTTAAAAGCACAATCTCAATAACCACCTCCTAGCCACCAACCAATGAACCGGTTTCTTTCCTCCTTGAGGCACCCTTTTTATCCATTTCATCCCCACCTCTAGACAGCTCTCAAAGCACTTCATAGATTCTCCTTGGTCCTCAACTCCTTCTAAACCCTACCCCCCTTTTTTTTGCACGCTATATGTTGCCCTACGGCAGTGAATCGTCTCTATTATATACTACTTCAGGCTTTATACTGTGCCAGTTTCTTAAAGATGTTTTTGAGGTTGATGCCCACTGAATTCTAGTTATGTACCACTGACTTGTATTTTGTATCAGCTTGTTTTTAGTTGTCATTTATGTACTACATTGCCTCTCTACTTATTCACTGGATGTAATGTTTAGTAACCTGACATTTGGTGACAGTATATGTACATTACCTTTTGTAAGCTGCCCATCTTTATATGTATCTTACTTTTTGTAAATTGCCTGTATTTTGCTTTGTACTCTCCCGGGCCGTGCCTGACAACAGGAGTTTCTGATGTCTAGTGCACTTACCTGGTTATCAAAAACAAGTAAATAATAAATGCTAGACACTTACCAGCAATAGTGGAAGGGGTCTTGCACTGCTCTGGCTTCATGCTGTTGGATTCAGAGAGAGAGCGGTTTGTACTGGTGCAGGATGGACTCATGCCTACACAATCCGGGTAGTACGCGGACAGTAATGGGGCTGCCGGGCTGTCTTTCAGCAATGGAGGGATGATAAGCATAGCGTGCCACCAATGGTTTGAAACTTCTCCAACTCTCTGGAACAGAAAATCAGGTTAAAAAAATAAATGCTGCCCTTTTTGGGGGACACTTACAAAGAAGGAAAAGTTCATTACTATAATAACAGCTTTTCTGCCAATGGATTTAAGCAGCTATTTAAACTTGTGCATCATTTCCGCAAGGTGCATGGTGCCCTGAAACCTTTTTATAAAGTCCCTCCCTCCAGTGCGACCCTGGCAAATGCATGGGCAAGGTAATCATCTAATTCAATTGGAATGCTGAATGAATGAAGGGACTGCCATTTGTTCTTCACCACTCTCTTTCTCCCAGTGGGATAGCAAGTATGAAGAATAGTGTAGAGAGCTTGTAACTTCACTGACCCTCCTTGTTGATGTATTAGCCACTAGGAATAATGTTTTCCAGGCAAAGTGTTTTGTTTTTTTGTTTTGTTTTTACTCAGCTTTAGTCAGGCAAATGACATAGTTGCACATACAAAGAATGACAAGAGAACATGGTTACACTGAACCATATGCATGTAAACTAATACACTGACACCTTCCACTCAATTACTGCAGCTCGTTTATTATTACACATTAACCTAACAGTGGAGAACCATTTCTAATAAAAACAGAAAAACTGAAGACTGGTTCCGAACTGTCATGCCAGTTATACTACTTGCTGCTTAAAGTAATTGAGAAATCTCTAGGAAGGCTGTGATAACAAAAGTTACACCTATCACTCCTAAGGGGAGTTGAGAAGGGAGAGTTAAAACAAGTGGTAGAAACTGTGAGAGAAAGCTTCCTCCTCTTGGGCATACCCCCACTCCAATGCCAAATTACTCATCAAATACCTATAGCCTGTATTTGTTCTAGATTCACCACAGAGTTGTGGATTTGTCCAGGACCAACCGTACAGGACTCTGTTCGGGATACCTCCTGTAACCCTCTCATCTTGTCCACCCATTGTTTATTGATTGATTGATTAGAAAATTGGTAACTAGGAGAGGCACACTGAGCCAAGGCTTGTTTCCAAGTGTGACCCAGGGAAGGGAACAGTCGAAGAACATCAATGTATTACATAACCACCAAGCAGTCAAAAACATTCGATAGAACTTCATACACATTAGAACAAACCCTGCTTCGTAAATTAGATATTGGCAAGCCAGAACACTATCTAGTACTTCTGTACCTCTCTTCTGAGGTATGATGCTTTTCTTGACTTAATTCAGGGTAAGGTTCAAGATTTCCTAGCTGACAATGATATAGGCATATCCCAGACCCTATGCTTTGGGATGCCTTAAAGGCAGTCCTCCAGGGCTATAGTATCCTATGCTTCAGCAAACAAAAACAGAGGAAAGCATAGCTAACCACTCTGACAAAGAAATTACTGACACTGCAGCAATTACACAGATGGAGGGACAATTGTTTGGACAGCCAAACTGCACACACCCAAGCGGTAATCAAGGAAATTTTACAATATTTCTCAGTTCTCAGAGTTTCTAGGATATGGAATCGTCTGCCCTTGGAAGTGGTTGCAAGTGAGAGCACGTATCTTTTTAAAAATCGACTGGATGCTTATTTAAGTTCAAATTCCATTAAGGGTTATAATTAACATATGGCGAGCAATATGGACCGTCGGTCTTTTCAGCTCTGAATAACCTATGAAACCTATGAAATATGAAGTTGAATAAGCTCTACTGTATTTAAAACATTACTAGGTGAGGTTGGGGGTGGTATACAGACCACCCAGTCAGGATGACAAATTGGACAAGGACCTGAGTTTGCAAATTCTGAAGGCCACAGACAAGGGTGAAGTGGATATAGTGGGGGGACTTCAACCTGCCCAGGGTGGACTGGGGTGTTCCGACCACAACATGTGCCAGGAGTCAGAAAATTCTGTGAGTGATTCAGAATGGGTTCCTGACTCAAGGTGTCTCTGAATCCACCCAGGAAGAGGCAGTCCTTGACCTGGTATTCACGAGCAGAGAGCACGTACAGAATATAACAGTTAGGGAGCCACTGAGTGGAAGTGATCATCTTCATCATTCGGTGTGGTTCCGGCTGGACATGGGCAGGTAAAGTGTCACCACTAGGACCAAAATCCCAGACTTTAGGAGGGCGGACTTTAGCAGAATGGGAGAAGTACTAAAAAGGCACCTAGCAAACATTACAGTGACTATGGAGGTGGACCAAAAATGGGCTCTTGTTAAGGAAAGATTAAGGGTTGCAACAGAGGAGTGTGCGAGATACAAGAGGAAGAACTAAAAGGTCAAAACACCCAGCTGGCATAGCTCTAAGGTAGCTCAGGCAGTGAGGAACAGGAGGCAGCCCTATAGGAAATTCAAGAAGATCAAGAGAGAGGATGCAGGGAAAAATTCCTAGGGCTGGCAAGGGAGGCAGGAAGGGTGGTTTGGAGCGCCAAGGCAGAAAGGAACTGCAATTAGCAGAGGGTATCAAGAAGTGGGAGAAGGCTTTCTTCCGCTACATAAGCAAGAAAAGAGACAAGAAAGATGGGATAGTTAGACTAAGACAAGGAGACGGATGGGTGGAGAAAAATAGGGAGAAGATGGAGCTAATGAATGAATACTTCTGCTCTGTCTTCATCAAGGATGCATACGGACCGGTGCAGGCGGGGGGGGGGGAGACCAGAAGGGAGGAGGAGGAGGAGGACATATGGGGCAAAAGAAGAGGTAAGAATGAAGAAAGGGCTGCTAGCTTTGAGGACAGACAAATCACCAGGCCCAGATGGAGTGCACCCAAGGGTACTGAGGGAACTAGCGAAGGAGCTTTCGGAACCACTGGTGGACCTGTTCAGTTGTTCACTGGAGAATGGCACATGTGGTGCACCTCCTGCACAGGAGTGGTCCCAGGGACAACCCCGAGAACTGCAGACTGGTCAGTCTCACTTCGATAGTATGCAAACTTATGGAGACCATACTGAAGGACTGACTGAGCATCTAGAGGAACATGGTCTCCAGGATGCAAGGCAGCATGGATTGATGGGAGGAAGGGAGGTCTTGTCAAACGAATCTGATCGACTTCTTTGATTGCGTAACCAAGACAGTGGACAGACACCAAGCAGTGGACATCCTCTACCTGGATTTCAGCAAGGCCTTTGACACTGTACCCCACAGGAGGTTGATCAGGAAGTTGGTGAACCTCAGAGTCAGAGAGAAGATGGATGGTTAGATGGGTGGAAAACTGGCTAGAGAACAGGACCCAAAAGGTGATGGTGGGGAGAAAGAGTTGTCTAGCACCAGGGTGGTCACAAGTTGTGTCCCACAGGGTTTTGTGCTTGGGCTGGTGCTATTCAATGTTTTCATTAATAATATTGGGATTGGCATCAAGGGCAAAATGCATCTGTTCGCAGATGACACCAAGCTCTGTGGGAGGGTGGATTCAGCCAAGGGGATACAGGACCTTCAAGAGGACCCAAGACTTGAAAAGTGGTCCGAATCTGGCAACTAGGCTTCAATGCCAAGAAGTGCAAGGTTATGCACACTGGACCCAAAACCCCCAGAACATAGTACACCTGGGAGGGGTCCATGCATCTTCCGTAGGGGAGGAGGAGAAGAGTCTGGGAGTGACGATAACTAGTGATCTGAAGCATTCTACGCAGTGCAAGAAGGCAGTGGCAAGGGCAAACAGGATGTTGGGGTGCACAGCCAGGGGGATCAGCAGTAGGCGACAGGAGGTGGAACTGCCATTGTACAGGTCACTGGTGAGACCGCATCTGGAGTATGTGGTGCAGTTCTGGAGCCCTCACCTTAAAAAGGACATCAACCTGACTGAGACGGCCAAGAGGAGGGGTACGAAGATGACTGTGGGCAGCAAGGTAAATTGTACGAGGAGAGACTGAGGGCCCTAAACACGTACTCCTTGGGGGACAGGAGGGAGAGGGGAGAAATGATTGAGACCTTCCAGTACCTGAAAGAGATTAATAGTGTGAACAGGGAGGGTTTCTTCAGGCAAAGCTGCAGCAAAACCACAAGGGGGCACAGCCTTAAGTTGTGGGGGGGGGGGTTTAAGAGGGAGGTTAGAAGACACTTCTTCACAAAAAGAGTGGTGAGCAAATGGAACACACTGCCAGAAGAGGTGTCTTTTCGAGGGCAATGGGCAGCTTCAATAAGGGCTGGGATAGCTGCAGGGTGAAGCTTAAGGTCATGGGAGGAAAGGTCAGGCAGGGGGAGCAGGGACAACAGCCTGAGCTGAGAACCCCGCACAATGAGTTGACCAGACAGACCAAAAGGCCTAATTCTGCTGGCTTCTTTGTATGTTTATATGTCCATATGTGCTACTGTGAGGGGCAGTTTGTAAGCCTGATTATCTAGATGTCTGGCTAGGCAAATGTAGTGGAAACAGAAGACAGCATGTATATTACAGCTTCACAACCAACGCACAGGATATCTGGAACGTGAGGTAGACCAGACAGGGGAAAATCCTCCAGGTCTGTTACCAGGACCAATGCAGTGCTACAACCCCCCTGCTAGCTCTAGGTTATGTAATACTTGGTAAACATCCCTCTGCTGCAACTGAAAGATGAGCAAAAAAGATGACCTTATGGCCCTTATAACTACTCATGAAATGCATAATGTTGCCTGGGGTCTGCACACCTTGAAATCCCCTGGAACTTACTGGTTTCTTGACAAGTTTTATAAGAGCTTTCAGGACAATCATCCCCCTGCATGACTGCATTTTGGTCTGTTCAGTTGGGCTCCCCACCACCACCTCTTGAAGATGGCTAACTACATCCAACCGGATAAGGACCCTAATCGCTCGACGTCCTATAGACCCATTTCCATGTCAAATACTTAAAAGATCTTTGTGGCAGTATGGGTGGCCAGCCTGGACAGACTGCTTCCCTTTCAGTTGGGCAAGACCAGGCAGGGTTCGTCAGGGAGAGATAAACATTTGACAATATCCATGGAACATTACATCTCATGGACTACATCACCCAAAGATGTGTACCAGCTGTCCTGGTGAGCCTGGATGCAGGAAAGGCCTTCGACAGGATGTCCTGGCCTTTTTCATGGGGCACCATGTCTAGGCTAGGCTTTCTCCTTGCCATTTGCAGAACTGCTGCAAACCATTAATGACTCAATGAAGGCATGGGTGAGGATGACTCCTACAGTGACTGACTCTTGTTATGTCCCAGGGTATCAGAAAGGGATGCCCCACCCCCTCCTTTTTGCACTGTATATTGAGCCTTTGGCAGCAGCCACTCACAGTAACTGGGGATAGAGGGGGTCCCTATTAGGGACAAGGAAAGAACAGCTACGTTAGAACTTACCACAACAGCAGATCTTGCATTAGGCTACACATTTGGAACAATATCCATGTCAGCCCTAGGACCACACAGAAACTCTGCAAGCCAGGGGCCGCCGATGATGACATATGCTCCAGCATCTACAAAAATGTAGGAGGCCCCTCATTTCCTCAGTTCCCCACTGGAGATCATGTTCAAAGAACCTCCCTCTAGGGAACTCAAACACCAGCACAACACATACCAGAATACACTGAGTGCTGGAAAAAACAGCAATGGACACAGCAAGGCAATAATCCGGTGCTGCAACATGGAAGGGGAAGGAGGGTGGGATGACATGGCATTATGAAAGAGAGTCTCCCGAAGCTCTATTGTTACGGTAAATTCTTACGTAACTGTTCTATCTTCTTCAAGGATATCTCTTTCATCAAGCCACATCTTTGGAACAAGTCACAAGCAACACCAAAAGCTAACAGTCTGGGCAGCTGGAGCCTACAGGCTTGTGAGAGGAGGCCTTGCAAAACAGCTCAACCAAACCCTGCTCTTCTATAAGAGATAATGTCCAGACTGTAATGTTTAGTGAATGTGTGGACAGTACACTCCATGTGGCAGCTCCACAAATTTCTGCAGTGGAAACATTCCTGAAACAAGCAGCAAAAGGGGCCAAACCTCTTGTGGAATGACCATGAACCACACCAGGAAGTTCCTTACTGTACTTCTTGTAACAGAACATAATACAATGTGCTGGCCATTAGGACAAGCACTGTTTAGAAACTGTAGCGCCCTCTTTCCTAGGGGTGAACGAAACAAAAAGCCGAGAGGACTTTCTGCAATCCTCTGTATGATGTGTATAGCATCTGAGAATTCTATGCACATCTAACGTATGGAGCAATGCTTCCCCTGGATTGGCATGCTCTGGATAACACACGGGGAGGCGGACAGTTTGATTTAAAGTAAACTCAGACACCACCTTGGGTAAAAACTTGGGATTAGTATGCAAAGACACCCTGTCATTGTGGAAAATCAAATAAGGAGGCTCACACACTACAGCCTGCAGCTCTGAAATCCTTCGAGCAGAAGTGACTGCAACTAAAAATAACACTTTCCAAGAGAGAAAGCGTACACCACAGTTCATGGCTGGTTTAAAAGGAGACAAAATCAGTTTCTCCAAAACAAATTCAGAACCCAAGGTGGGATCAGATTTCTAATCAGAGGCTTTATAAGTAAAGCGCCTCTCAAAAACATACCAGCCACCTCTAACTGAGCAATCATACGGCTCTCCACAGCCACGTGAAAGGCAGATATAGCTGCCAAGTGTATCCTGATTGACACATACAGCAGGCCAGAATCTGATAGGGACAGTAAGTATTCCAAAAGTTGACTGACTAGGCAGGTAAAGGGATCCAAGTTATGTGAGGCGGTCCACAAATCAAACTGCTTCCACTTCACAGAATATGTCTGGGGGATGGTTTTCTGGCAGCCACAGAACATTGGCCACTTTCTGTGGTACTCCAAAGCGAGCTATGGCTATGTCTTTAGGAGCCATGCATGCAGATGTAGGGACTTCAGGTCCGGATGGACTAGAGGGATTGTTCCTGTGACAGAAGACCTTTACAAAGAGGCAGAGGTACTGGTTACTCCACTGCCAGCTGTTGCAGCAGAGGATACCATATTTGCCGAGGTCACAGGTAAACAATGAGTGCTAGAGCTGCCCCCTCCATCTTCAGCTTCAGTAGTACTCTCTGGATTAGCAGAAGGGGAGGGAAAGATATAGAAACTTCCCTGTTCAGAAGAGGGACAGTACGTCTCACCACAAAACTTCAGGCCCTGAAGCGGGAGAGCAAAAACCCAGTAGTTTTGCATTGTGTAGGAATGCAAAAAGGTCCATCTCTGGATGACTTCCATCTTGAGAACTGGTTGTCTACCACAGAAGTCAGCAGTTCCCACTCATGCACCCCGGACTGTGACCTGATTACCTTGTCTGCCAAGACATTTTGAATGCCTTGAACATGCACTGCTGATAGTTCTAGATTGTGTTCCAGAGCCCAATACCAAATTTTCATTGATTCCCTGCACAGCAGGTAGGAATGAGTCCCCCCTTGTTTGCTGTGATGCATCGCACTGATGTTGTCCATCTGTACCAACAGAGGACCCGAGGACAAGTGTTCAGTAAATGCCTACAGGCTGTATAGTACTGCTCTCATTTCCAGGACATTTACATGCAAAGCATGTTCCACTTGGTTCCACATGCCTTGTGTGTGAAGAGTCCCCAGGTGGGATCCCCACCTGGACCCCGGGGCATCCATAGTGAGGATGTGATTTAGGGAAGGAATCAGAAATGGGACACCCTTTAGAAGATCGTTGCACTCCATCCACCGCTTCAGTGCTCTGCGTAACAGAGACATTACTAGGACCTTCTGGTCTAAGTTGTCTGTTAACTGGTCCCACTAGACTCTGAGTCCACTGTGGTATCTGCATGGGCAATCTAGCCAGCGGCACTGTGACAATGGTGGTCACCATAAGGCCTAGAAGGCATAGAAAGTCCTTGCTGGGACACAATGCCTGTCCTATACCAAATGCTTGTGCAATCAGCCACTCTGCTCTGTACGGAAGCAGAAACGCAGAGTCCTGAGCCATACCCAAGACTGCCCCTATGTATTGCAGGCAAGGCAGGGTGTCAGTACAGACTCTGGTATGTTGACTGTCACCTCTAGGACATTGAACAACTGTCTGGTTTGAGCCAAGGTCTGTAGCAGGCAGTCCCTGGAGTGGGTTTTTAATAGTCAGTCATCCTGGTAGGGAAGAAAAAATTACTCACCTCAGTAATTATGTTTCTTCTAATGGAGTCTTGCTGTATTCTGACTATTGCAGTTAGCTCCAGCCTTTAAACTGCCCCGGAGAACAAAGGGTTCACTTTTCTATGCATGGCATAGAATGCTGAGCTCAAGCTCGGTTGAGGTCTCTGTCTGTTTCCCTTTGAATCTAAACCGTCAGATTCTTACGAGCAACAACTAACTAACCCTCCTATGTGGAAATTGTAAACATTTTTACTAGCCAACTAGCAACAAGGAGTTTTGGATTCACAAAAAGACTCGAGTCAGGAAAACCCAAAAGCAAAAACCAACCCCATTAAGGAGTAACAACAATAACAAAAAACACCCAAACAAATAAAGGGAGAGTGTGTAATAAGCACCTCTAGGGTGCAACACTGCACCTGCCCACTCACTTCCCAAAAACAGGTTCTGAGAGGGGAAGCAGGTCAGAATACAGCAAGACTCCATTAGAAGAAACATAATTACTGAGGTGAGTATTTTTTTCTTTAAACAACATGAAGTCTTGCTGTATTCTGACTATTGCAAACTACCAAGCAGTACCTCCATGGAGGAGGACAGAACCTACTTTGGGAATAGGCTCTGAAGTACTGCTGTGCCAAACCGAGCATCACTCCTAGCCTGGATATCCAGAGAGTAATGCTTGGTAGAGGTATGGACTGTTTTCCAGGTGGCTGCTTGACACATTTCTAACAGAGGGATATCCCTGGCAGCAGCCTGGGAAGCAGCTGTACCTCTTGCAGAGTGAGCCCTCAGGCCTGAGGTTGGGATCTTTCCTACTTTCTCATAGCAGAATTGTATACAAGACACAATCCACCTGGCAGGTTTGTCTTTTCCCACTTCCTCAAAAGTGAGGAATAACTGGAAGGATTCAAACCTGTGACCCTTGGTACGCTCTATGTAGTAGCTAAGGGCTCTCTTAACATCCAAACTGTGTAGCCTTCTCTCCCCTGAGGAAGAATGATCAGTGAAGAAGACAGGGAGAGACATGGACTGATTTAAATGGAAGTCAAACCACTTTGGGCAAGAACCTCCTACTGGTTCTAAGGACCACTTTATCCATATGAAAAAGAGATAAAATCAGGTTCCACTGACGGGGCTTGTAATTCACTGATACATCTAGCAGAGGTGATGGCTACCAAAAACACAGTTTTCCAAGTCAAGTACTTAAGCTCTGCTGAGGACTTAGGCTCAAAAGGAGGTTGCATAAGTTGGGCAATGCAAATATTTAAGTCCCAGGAAGGGGCAGGATCCCTAAAGGGAGGATTGGTATGAAGCAATCCTTCGAAAAATTTGCAGAATACAGGGTGAGATGACAGTGAGGAATGTTTTCCCACTGACAGAAAAGCAGAAACAGCTGACAAGTGTACCTTTGAGAGTAGCTGGTCTAAGGCCTAGACCATTAAGATGGACCAAATAATCCAGAACTGTAGGCAATTCAGCAGTGTCCGAGAAATATGTTTTGGAACACCAAATGCTGAACCTTTTCCATTTGGAGTTATAGGTCTTCTGGTGGCAGGCTTTCAGAGGCTTTGAGAATATCCAGGACTCTTGGGACAGATGCAAATCATGCACTCTTCAAGAGCCATGCCTTGAGATTGAGGGACCGAAGACTGGGGTACCAAATCCTCCCGAGAGGAGGCTAACAGGTTGTAATTCCTGGGAAGAGACAAGGGAAGATGGACTGTTAGGGATAGCAGCAGGGGGTACCAAGGTTGTCTGGCCCAATCCGGAGCAATCAGAATCACTTTGCAAGGTTGTGACCTTATCTTGACTAGGACTTTGAACAGGAGGGGAAAAGGAGGGAAGGCATACAGAAATTTCCCCTCCCAGATTAAAATCAGAGCATCCAGAGGGATTTACCCCAAGACTGGGTGTCTGCAACAAAACAGAGGAAGTTGGTGATTGTCTGGGGCTGCAAAGAGATCTATTTCTGGAGTGCCCCACCTTGGAAAAAACACTTTCAACACCAGGGGGTCCAGGGACCATTCGTGATGGCCATGGGAAATCCTGCTCAGTGCATCTGCTAGCAAATTGTCCTTTCCTGGAAGGAGGACTGCTGTCAGAGAGGTCTGCAGGGAATAAGCCAGGGACCACAATTTCATGGCTTCCATGCACAAGGCCATAGACAGAGTGCCTCCCTGTTTGTTGATGTACCACATGGTGGTGGTGTTGTCTGTCCTGACCCGAACCACCTTGTTCTGCACCAACTGGAAAAAAGCTTGAAGCGCAAGAAACACTGCCCTGAGTTCCAGGAGATTGATATGAAGGAGGGACTCCTGGGGGGACTTATAGTCCTGGGCTGTGAGATCCCCAGATGAGCTCCCACCCTAAAGAGAAGCATCCGTGGTAAGGACCACCTAATCTAGACTGAGTGACAAAAGGGACCCTTGTTTAAATTGTCCTGATCCTGCCACTGAAGGGCTTGGATCAGGGTCCGAGTAACTGGAATCAGTTTGGTAAGAGGGTCTTTCCTCTGGGACCAAAAGACCCTCAGATGGAACTGAATGTCCCTCATCTGAAACCTTGCCCCTTGGACCACTGCTGTGGAAGCTGCCATGTGACCCAAGAGCTGGAGGAAGTGCCTTGCTGGTCGGAACACCTGAAGGCTGAAGGACGAGGCCAGTTCTATAAGAACCCTTGCCCTTTCCAGGTGAAGAAAGGCTCTTGCTTTGACAGTATCCAGCTCTGCCCCTATAAAGGTAAGGAGATGAACTGGTTCGAGAACTGATTTGGGGAGGTTGAAAATGAAACCCAGAGAAGTGAGCACTTGCTGAGTTACTTGCAGGTCTGACTTGACTTGGTCTGGAGACTTACCTACTATGAGCCAATCGTCCAGATATGGAAAAATGGAAATCTTTTGCCTTCTTAGAAAGGCAACAACTACTGCCAGGCACTTTGTGAAGACCCTTGGAGCTGATGTTAGGCCAAAGGGCATTGCTTTGAACTGATAATGGCCTGAGGGCAACTTGAACCAGAGGTACTTTCTGTGGGAGCACCTGATGGGAATATGAAAGTAGGCATCTTTGAGGTCCAGGGAGACTAGGCAGTCCCCTGGCCTTAGAGAGGGAAGAATTATTCCCAGAGTTACCATCTTGAACTTTGGTTTTAGAAGATGTTTGTTCAGGTATCTTAGATCTAGGCTGGATCACCACTGCCCTGTCTTCTTTGGGGTAAGGAAGTATCTGGAGTACAGACCTTTTCCCCAGTGTAGGGCAGGAACTCTCTCTATGGCTCTTAAAGCCAGAAGAGATGAAACCTCTGCCTCCAGGGCAAGGGTATTGGAGAGACCTGCAGGTGGAAAAGATCTGGTTCTCATCTTTGGAAACTTTTTGAAGCTGAGAACCAGTCCCTGGCTTACTACTTCCAGGACCCACTTGTCTGATGTAACAGACATCCAGTCCTGAACATAGTAAGCCAGCCTGTCCCCTACAGGGATAGGAGAGTCGACCCGGGCAGACCCATCAGGGTGTCTGCTTGGCAGGAGCCTTAGGCTGAGGGGTGGATGCAGCCCTGCTCATCCCCCTGCTGCCTCTCTCTCTGAAGTACCCCTTCTGTAAAAAGGGAGAAGAGGCCTGTGCTTGGTAAAAATGCCTATGAAAAGGCCTGCCCCTGCCCCTAGATTGCTGCCTCTGAGGAGTTGCTTGCCTTTCTTTGGCCTGAGCACTCCTATAAGTGGTCCTATACTCATCCATCTTTTTCATATAATTCTCTGTCTGCTCCCCAAACACAGAATTACCCACCACAGGAAAATCCATGGCCTTAGCCTGGGTGTCCTGTGAGAAGCTAGTACATCTGAGCCAAGCCATCCTCCGAAGAGCCACAGATGTAGCCATGACTCTAGATGACACATCATTGGAGTCCACAGCAGCATGAAATTGTACCTTTGATGCCTTAGTCCCATCAGCAGCCACGTTCTCCAGCTCCTTGGCCAGCTGGGGGGGAAGCCTGTTTAGCCAGTGCCAGTACGGTGTCCAGCCTGGACTTCTGGTACCTGGCTGTATAGGCCATATAATTCGCCTGCCTGAGTCCCAAGGAAGATGCCATGTACTGTTTTTTTTTGCCATGGCATCAATCTTCCTGGAGTCTTTGTCTGGGGGTGTGTGAAGCCAAGGGAATGTTTGCCTTGTCACAGGCAGCAGCCTGCACTATCCCAACATGGCTGCATTGCTGGTATAAAAACTCCGTATCTGAACCTGATAGTGTATACCTCTTGTCCATCCTTCTGTCAACAGGAGGTATAGAATTGGGAGACTTTAGGATTTTTTGTGTCTGCTTCCCAAAAGATTTGTGAAGGGGAATAGACAGTCTCCTGGACTCTGGGATGTCCATCATTTCCACATAATCAGGCTCCTCCTGATCCTCCGTTGCCTCCTCCTTAGGAAGCTGGAGGATTTCAGCCACCTTTCTGTAAAACAGAAAGTGGGAAGGGGACTCAGAAAGCCTAGGAAGGGATACAC
Source organism: Neoceratodus forsteri (assembly GCA_016271365.2). Taxonomy (NCBI): domain Eukaryota; kingdom Metazoa; phylum Chordata; order Ceratodontiformes; family Ceratodontidae; genus Neoceratodus; species Neoceratodus forsteri. The sequence continues at coordinate 18,063,738 of CM057456.1, forward strand.
CGGAAGGTCTGTCTGGGGAGATGTCCGGTTCCACAGGCACATCCAGGCTTTCACCATCACCATCATCATCTTCAAACTCCTCCTCCTCAAACTCCAGTTCATAAAAATCTTCAGGGTATAATCTGAACTGGGAACCAATCAACCGAACCTCAAGCAAAGGTGCCGGATCGGTCGGAACCGGGCGGTTTATCCCACACCAATCACTCTGGCTATTTCCTCGGCAGTCGGAACATGAACTTCTGGATCCGAACTGGTCAATTTCTCTTTGCGTTTTCTTTTTGTAGGAACCAATCCCTCAGGATCTGCTCTCCTCTTGCCCGAAGAAGTATCGCCCTGGTCAGAGGGCACTCCTTCTGGTTCGGTCGGAACTGAACTGGGCTGGCCATCCGGGTCAGCGGACTTCTCGGCCTCCTTTTCCTTCAGTCTACCTAATCTCTTTTCAAGGGTAAATTTAGTAAAACTTTTTTTACATATTTGGCAGTCTGTATCGAGGTGTTCAAACCCCAGGACATCAAACACAGGGGTGGGATCGCCTTAGCAAAGACCTCCCCACACCACTGCAGTGTTGAAACCCAGTGGGCCCAGTTTTTTCTTGCCTTCAGACATGGCCAACCTAACCAACTTACCTTTTATGGCAACCGCTAGGAAGACTCCTTATCGGGTTCCTAACCGTGTCGGTATTGGAAAAACCATCAAAGCAATGCTTTTTTTAGAACCGATATGACCAGTAACCACACTAAAAAGTAAAACACAAGTGATTCACTACAAATGATCGGTTCAGCCAAACCGATCTAACACTTTTACAATTTCCACACAGAAAAAAATCAGAACAAAACCTATCTAGTACTCACGGTACTGCAGACAGAGACTGAACCGACTATGCGGAATAAATTTCGGTTTAAAACAGACACTTTAACCGACTTTCGAACTGAGCTGCAGGAGAAATCTCTGGAGCGACCGTTCAGTGAGGCGGAGTAAAGAATCTGACGGTTTAGATTCAAAGGGAAACAGACAGAAACCTCAACCGAGCTCAAGCTCAGCATTCTATGCCATGCATAGAAAAGTTAACCTTTTGTTCTCCAGGGCAGTTTAAAGGCTGGAGCTAACTGCAATAGTCAGAATACAGCAAGACTTCATGTTGTTTGAAAGGAAAGACATACAGGGCTTCCCTTCGAATGACTGCTGGTACTACTGCCAAGCACTTGGTAAGGACCCATGGTGCAGAAGATAAGAACAAGGCCAACATTCTGAACTGGTAATGCTCCCCCTCGCTCATGAACCTCAGATATTTACTGTGAGGTTTCCTGATTCTGATATGGAGATAGGCATCCTTCATATCCAGGGAGCATATCCAATCCCATTTCCAGCAGAGGGAGGAAGGAAACCCAGCAGACAGAGATCATCCAAAACTTCTTGTATTCTATGAAGAAGCTGAGGTTCCGGAGGTGTAGAACAGGCCTCAGATAGAAAGCATCGAAATAAAACCCTTCGTGCCTCTGTCTGGGAGGCATTGGTTCTATGGCTCATTTCTGAAGTACTGCCGGTTTCCTCTTGCAACAGGGACATGTGTCCAAGTGGATATGTTGTTACAGCTGGTGGATGATCTGGAGAGTTGTCCAGAAGCTCCAGAGCATGACCCTTCTCTATAATCTCCAAATACCCATTCATCTGTGGTGACTGCCCTCCACTGGTTCATCAGAAGGGAGAAGTGACCCCTACAACCACCAACGGAGGTAATGGCAGTTGTGGGGTGTATGGCGAGTCATGCTTTGGTGGTTGGAGGGGGTAAAGCCACTGACTCCACCACCTCCAAGTGCTTCTGTCTGGGCACCTGGGGTGGGAGAGGCAGTGGAAAGGCCCCTGTACCTCTACCTCTACCCTGCTGTCTGCAGGCCTGACAGTTGCCTCTGACAGCAGTCTGACGAAAACTACCCCTACCTTTACCTCTACCCGATGTATGGTACAGGGATTTCACTAACCTCAAAGTCTTGCCAGATGATGCAAGGTTTTTCAAAGCTTCTTCAACACCATGGCCAAACAGTTTCTGTCCTCTAAATGAGGCATTTAGAACAGTTTGCTGCACATCAGTGGCAAATCCTGTCACCCTAAGCCATGAGTAACGCTTAAGATAGATGTCAGAGGCTGCAGCTCTGGAAGAGGCATCAGATACATCATATACATACAAACAAACATACAAATTTGCCAGCAGATAAAGGCATTATGGTCTATCGAGTCTGCTCGAGTGTGCAGCCAGCAACCCTTATACTGCAGCTGCCCTTCCCTCCCTCTTACCCTATCCCATCCCAACCCCTTTTGAAGCAGTCCACTGTTCTACAGAATACCACTTACACAGGCAATGCGTTCCACCCAGACACCACTTTCTCCATAAAAAAAGTGTCTTCTCATTTCCCTCCTGAACCTTCCCCCCTCCAATCTGAAATTGTGACCTCGAGTGTCCCTACCCCCTTAACTTGAATAGTCCCTCCATGCCTGTTTTGTTTATTCCCTTTGTGTGCTTGAAGGTTTCAATCATATCTCCCCACCTCTCCTCTCCTCCAGTGAGTACATGTTCAACTCCCTCAGCATGCTTACGTAGGGCATGTCCCCTAGTCCCTGGATCATCTTTGTTGCCCTGCGCTGCACCCCCTCAGTAACTTAATGTCCCTCTTCAGTTATGGGTGCCAGTACTGCATGCAGTACTCCAGGTGTGGCCTAACCAGTGACCTATACAATGGCAGGATCACCTCCCCTCTCCTTGAAGATATACCCCTGGCAATACAACCCGTCATTTTGTTGGCCTTTGCGGCTGCCTTCCTGCATTGTGCTGAACTGTTCACTGAGCCCATTATGATCACCCCCAGGTCCTTCTCCTCCTCTGTCATGGCTAGCTGACCCCCCCAAGCTGGTAGCTCCTTCTTGGTTTTTCCCAAAATGAAGCAACTTGCACTTTTTGGCATTAAACCCCAACTGCCAGGTGTACGTTGTGCAGATAAAGTGTTTCCCCAAATCAGCACTAGCAGGCAGGACTCTGATCAACTCTCATTTGGTAGTACCCTCAGATAAGGCCTGTGCAGCAGCCTTTGCCTTCCACCACAGGGTATGCTGATATTTTATCATATGGGCCTGGTAAAGTACAGTTACGCAAAACTTACCGTAACAGTAGCTCTTCTAGAGAGGCTCTTACAGTAGGTAATTACATATAGGACTGAAGCCGGCAGGCGCCAGGACCCCATGGAAAAATTTCTAGCTAGCAGTTTCTGGTGGGGACTGTCCCCACTTAGGTGACCGGCCATGCGACGTCAGTATAAAGGGGTGGTCCTCACGCCCGCCTTCCAGTTCTTTCGCCAAGGCCAAAAAGGCAAGACGAGAGAGAAGCAGATGTTTCCTTCCTGGAAAAGGAGCTGAAAAAGCTTAGGGGATGGAGGCGAGAGCAGATATTTACTGCAACAGCCTCTCTCAAAGATCTACTATTACGGTAGTTTCATTTAACTGTACTATCTTACTCGAGAGGGCTCTGCAGTAGATAATTACATAGGACTGAGTCCCAAGCAGTCTGGAACAAGGAGAAGCACACAGGAGGAGGAAAACTACACAACCATAGAACCTCCAGCTGTAAGGGTCTCACGAAAGGAGACCTTGCAGAACAGCCAACCAGAAGCCTGCTGTACGGCAAGAGGCAATGTCCAAACTGTAGTGTTTTGTAAAGGTATGGACAGAAATCCAAGTTGCAGCTGTGCAAATGTCAGACGCAGACTCATTCTTAAAACAAGCCACAGAGGCAGCGATGCCCCTAGTGGAGTGGCCTCTGACCTGACCCGGCAGGGTCTTGTGATACTTGTCATAACAGAAGGTGATACAATGAGCCAACATTGAGACAGGCATTGCTTGGTAACGGCATTGCCTTCTCTTTTGTGAGCAAAAGAGATAAACAACTGATCAGACTTTCTGAGATCCCTCGTCCTGGTGGTGTAGTATCTCAGAATTCTATGAACATCCAAAGTATGCAAGAGGTACTCCCCTTGATTGGAGTGTCGCATAAAGAAAACAGGTAGCTCAATGGATTGATTCAGCGTAGATTTTGCTACCACCTTAGGGAGAAACTTAGGGTTGGTACACAAAGCCACACGTTCCTTGTGAAAAATCAAATACGGGATTTTGCATATCAAGGCCTGAAGCTCGGAAATACGTCGAGCTGAAGTAATGACCACTAGGAAGAGAGTCTTCCAGGATAGGAACTTCAGGTCTGCTGAGGCTGCCAGCTCAAAGGGAGGCAGGGTAAGCTTCTCAAGAATGAAATTCAGATCCCAAGGAGGAGCAGGAATGCGAATAGGGGTCTCAAGTGGAGAACCCCTCTAAGAAAAGTCTTCGAGACTTCCAGCTGTGCGAAAGTTCTGTCCTCAAAAGGAACATGATAAGCGGAAATGACCGCCATGTGAACTTTCAGAGAGGAATGACTGAGACCCAGATCAAAGAGATGGCGCGTATAATCCAGAACTCTCCCGACAGGGTACAAGAATGGCTCAAAATCCTTGGAAGAGGCCCAGAGAACCATTTCCATTTCATGGCGTAGGTAGATCTAGTGGAAGGCTTTCTGGCCTCCACCAGAATCTCAGCCACAAGCGGAGAGACCCCGAATCGAGCCTGAGCTACGTCTGCAGGAGCCACACATGCAACTGAAGGGATCTGAGACTCGGATGAACCAGGGTCCCCTGATCCTGGGTCAGCAAAAGTTGTGACAGAGGAAGAGGAGGTTCCTCTGAATACTGTTGCAGAAAAGTGAACCAAACTTGCCTGGGCCAGAAAGGAGCAATTAGAATCACGTGAGCTCCTTCTGAGCTGAGTTTGTGTTAAGACCCTCGGAATCAAGGGGATTGGGGGGAAGGCATAGACAAATCTGTCCTTCCAATCTAGAGACAGAGCGTCTCTCCAAAATATGTCTTGCCCTGCAGCGAGCAAGCAGAAAGCGGGAAGTTTTGCACTGAGAGGAGACACGAACAGGTCTACCTGAGGCGTCCCCCATCGCAAGAAGATATCGTCTACCACCCCCTGATCCAGTTCCCACTCGTGAGCTTGTGCAGACGACCGACTGAGGTGGTCTGACAGAGTGTTTTTGACCCCCCCTGAACATGAACTGCCATGAGGTAAAGGTTGTGTTGCACTGCCTAATCCCAAACTCGCATTGCCTCCCTGCAAAGAGGGTAGGAACGAGTTCCTTCCTGTTTGTTGATGTACCAGACTACGCACATGTTGTTTGTCTGGACAGCCAGATAACCTGGAAGCACATACAGATGCACAGCTTATAGAGCATACAGCACAGCCCTGAGCTCGAGTATGTTTATGTGAAGAGTCTGCTCGTGCCTGGACCAGGAGCCTTGAGTCCTGTGAGACCCCAGGTGGGCTCCCCAACCCTTTCCCGAGGTGTCTGCTGTGTTTGGGAGAGAGGTCTGAGGCAGAAGGGAACTCCCCAGCAAAGGTTCTCCTGAACCATCCACCATTATAAGTCCCGAACCATGGAGTTGGAGACCAAGACTTCTTGGTCTAGGTCGTCCACCAACTGATCCCACTGAGACGGAAGCGTCCACTGAGAGATTCTCATGTGGAGTTGAGCACGAGGGACTGTCGGAATAGCAGCCGCTATGAGCCCGAGGAGGTGAAGGACAGACCTGGCGCTGACCCGGCTGCGACTGGACAGCAGGCTTGCATGAGCCTGGAGGGTGTCTATCCAGTCCCGCGGCAGGAATACCATGCCAGAGGTCGTGCCCAGGATCACCCCAATGAACTGGAGCCTCTGGGATGGGATCAAATGGGACTTGGCCTGGTTAATGGTAATACCCAGGCTGGTAAAGACGTGCAGGGTAAGGGAAAGGAAGCACAGGAGCTCCTCCCAGGACAGGGCCGCCAGGAGCCAGTCATCCAGCTTACGCTGAAACTAACCCCTGACCCTTTAAAGGGACCCCTTTATCTGACTACTGCATACGTGCCCCCCCGGGAACAAACGCAGGCCATTGCCTCTCTTACAGAATACCTTACCTCTCTACCTCCTTCCTCTGATCAAATTCTGGTGGGTGACTTAAATGTCAACTGGCTCAGCCCCTCCTCCTCCTCTACCCGAGACTCCTTTTCTGCAATAGACCTAACGCAACTAGTTACCCACCCTACCAGGACTAACCCCAAGAGAGGCTCCAGTACCCTGCTTGATGTGGTACTCACCAACCGCCCTAATCGATCCCCAAATGTACAAGTCCTCCCAGACTCTCTCAGCGATCACTCCCCATTCTATTCCACTGGTCAACCTCAGTCCCAACCCATAGCACAGTCCACATGCCGGCAGCGCTAATACCTGGTGGACTGATAAAACTTAAGGAACTTCTGTCCCAAATTGACTGGTCTCCTATACAGGCAACTCCTGACATCGACACAGCTCTCTCCTTCTTTACCCAAACTTTTATAATGCCTGTGATATCTTTTGCCCCAGTGTTGACCCACTGCTCTAAAAGGAAGAATGCCCCTCGGTTACCCCAGCTTGATCCACCAGCTCAAACAGAGGGACAACCTATGGCACCGTGCCATTGAGACTGGCAGGCCCAATGACAGGCGGTTATATGCTGCCGCCAACAAGTGCACTCGGGCCATCAGAAAGGCCAAGTCTGAGCACCATCGGTCCTCACTCACTGCCTCATGGAATCCCAGAACCTTCTGGGATAACATTAAACAGTTAAATGGGAGTGCACACTCCCCACCCAGATCAACATTAATGGTGTGATCTCCTCAGACCCAGCCCTCATAGGCAACCACCTCAACACCTCATGCACTGACCTTAGCCCTATCCTCCCTACAAATTTTTTGACCTCCTCCCCAGCACCTGCCGTAAATCTTTCTCGCCTTATTTTCTCCTCTGCCGTGTTTCTGCCCAAGAACTTAGGCGACCTTGTCACTGCCCTCAAGAGTAATAGTACAGGCAGTGACACCTTGATCCGTGTATCCCTACGGCTGGTCTTAGACACAGTCCTTACCCGATCACATGCCTCATCAACCACTCTCTTGCCTGGGAAGGTTCCAACTGCCTGGAAAGTCGCCACTGTCACCCCTATCTTTAAAGGTGGTGATAGGACTGTGGCTGGAAACCATCGACCCATCTCCATTCTCTCCTCTCCAAGGCCTTGGAAAAGTGGTGGCCTCAAATCTCTGACTACCTCTCCACCTACAATGTCCTTTGTCCTGAGCAGCATGGCTTCCGAGTGGGCCACAGTACCAACACAGCCCTCCTAGAGTTCTCCAACTTTTCCTCCTCCTTAGACACTGGTTCTCTGGCTGGTGCTGTCTTCATTGACCTCTCAAAGCTTTCAACACTGTCTCCCACCCTCCTTCTTGATGCCCTTAGTCTCTCTGGTTTTGCTGTTGGGCCCATCTCCTGGTGCACCAGTTATCTGTCTGACCGCTCACAGCGTGTAAAAATTAATGGGACCTACTCAGACATCTGTCCCATCTTTTCTGGGTTCCCAGGGCTCCATTCTGGGCCCTTACTATTCTCCCTTTACCTTAACACCCTTCCACGCTCTTGCTTGGGAACCTTCTATTGTACACTGATGATGCAGTCATCTTTGCCTCAAGTCAGAACCCTACTGCCCTCCAGGACTCGCTGCAGAAGTCCTTCACTGAAGCCGAGGGCTGGTTCAAGGAACATAGATTGGATAAATCTTAAAAAACAAAACCATGTTCTTCACTCATCCCCAAAACAAGTCCTGCAACTTCAAACTCCTCATTCACTCTGGGTCCTCATTCCCACTCGAACAAGTTTGCCCTATAAATACCTAGGGATCCATTTTGACCCCTCCTCTCCTTCCATGGACACATCGCTGCCCTAGCCATGCCACTAATATCCGATTGGGCATCTTACATCGGTATAAACACTGCCTCCCCGAGGCTCTTCACTACTGCAGTCACCTCCTCTATCCTGTCCCTAGTGGACTATGGACTGCCGGTGTATGGTGCTGCTGATCAGACCGCACTCCATAAATTCGTACTACTCTGAATAAGGCCTGCAGGTTAATTACTGGAGCACCTAGGATGACACACACCTGTCTACTGTATGCTAGCGCTGGTACTTGATCTCGACGAGTGCCTCAAATATCTTACCTGTACCCTTACAAAAAGACCCTCCTTGGGCTTTCCCCACCAGGATTGACCACCACCATACGCTCTGTCCCACTAGTTCATACTCGGACCTCTGGGAAACCTCTCTTGTTATCCCTAGAGCTAGGACCTCTCACGCCAAAGAGCCTTCAGCTTTAGGGCCCCTCCTGGTTCAACACACTGCCTCCTCCATCTCCAAGCTCCAACTATATCGTGCTTCAAAACTTCCTCACGTAACCACCTTATTAACACCCGATGCTGTAACTGCCACTAGTCAAAGCCGTACTCAATACTTATGACAAAGCTTATTACTAAGCTGCTAAGGACGACATAACTTTGGTATTGTTTGCATCCATCCTACCTGTACCAGCTTGTTTGTATCTATGTCTTAATTTGACTGTTATACTTATGTGTTGTACTGCTATACTGTGCATTTTGGTTTGTCTTACTGTGACAAGGTACCTTTGTAAATGAGCCTATGGCTCAAAAGTTTTCCAAACTGCTGTTTAAATAAAATAAATAAAATAAAATAAAATAAATAAATCCAGGTACGAGGAAACCTGCACTCCCTGGGTACGCAGGTGAGCCGCTACCACAAAAAGGCATTTGATGAACACTCGGGACACCTAGGAAAGACCAAATGGGAGGGCCTTGAACTGGTAGCGGTCTCCCAAAACGAAAATTGGAGGTATCTGTGGTGGGAAGGGCGGATAGGGATATGCAAGTAAGCATCCTGCATGTCCAGTGCGCACAGCCACTGTCCCTGCCAGAGTAAAGGCAGAAGGCTTTGCAGGGAGAGCATTCTGAAACGTCTGTACTCCACAAACAGGTTCAGGGAGCTGAGGTCTAGAATAGGCCTCACATCTCCCGATTTCTTCGGAACCAAGAAGAAATGGGAATAGTAACCTGTTCCCCGAAGGTGGGTAGGGACCGGCTCTATCGTCGCCTTCAGCAGAAGGGAGGATATTTCTTCCTGAACTAGAAGAAGATGTTCCGGGGATTAAGACGACCAGGGTGGGGGTTTTCTGGGTGGTTTCCGAAGAAACTCGATTGAGTGTCCTGCTGCCTTCAGTTGGAGCACCCAAGCATCTGAAGTGATCCTCTCCCAACCCGGTCGACGGAAGGAGAGCCTCCCTCCTACTGGTTCCTCTGGAGGGTCCAGAGGCTGTGGGAAAGGACAGGAGTCAGAAGGTGTGGTGCAGTGCTGCGGCTGAAGCTCCTGACGCTTTTTTGGGCGGGGGGGGGGCTTGGCAGCCGGAAGGGCCCGACGTTTGTTGGCCCGCTTGCCCTGAGGTTTCGTTTTGGGCTGAGAACGTCTGCGAAAAGGGCGACACTGACCCTGAGGGGGCTTGTACATAGAGTCCACAGACTTTAGTGTAGTGCCCTACTCTTGCAGATCAGTGATGATATCCTTGACATCTCCACCGAACAGCACCGAACTCCTGAAGGGGCATCCTGGATAGCAGACTGCACCTCCGGGACCAAACCTGACACCCGGAGCCAGGCATGACGCCGCAGACCTACGGCGAAAGCTGAGCTCCGACCAGCAGCATCCACTGCATCGTACGTGGCATGGAGCATGTGCTGACTGGCCGAACGAGCAGAACGGACTAGATCTGCCACTTCCTGCTTAGTCCGAGACTCAGGAAGGGAGTCCAACTTGGCTTCCACCTCACTCAGGATAGCCTTCTGGTAATCCCCCATATGTGCAAAATAATTCAGGGCCCTTATTCCCAGAGTGGAAGAAGCATACACCTTCTTCCCATACTGGTCCAGGAGGCGAGATTCCTTGTCAGGTGGAGATGAGCTGAGATGCTTAGGATTAGCCGTACACCCGCAAGCAGCACTAATCACGACCAAGTCGGCCTTGGGGTGTGTATTCAGAGAATCCAAACTCTCCGGAGCCTGGTATAGCCTATCCGCCTTCCTCGGAAGGGGGGCTAATGCCGACAGTTGCTTCCAAATAGTGGAAACAAGGTCTGCATGAGGCTCAATCCAGGATGGAATCAATGTTGGAGCAGTTTCGGGCAGATCCAAATGAGCAGCGAGTTTTTTCCACTGCGGATCTGGCTCCAAAAATTGCCACTGGTGAACCGCCTGGATCTTTCTCAGCAACTCCAGAAAAGAGGGATCTTCCAGAGGTGACTTCGGAGGATTCCTAGGCCTGGGACGGTCTGGAGTGCGTGGCTCGTTGTCTGGGTCGGAGCACCCGTTGGAAATGTCCAAGGTCTCCAAAGAGGAAGACTCCTCCCGATGCGAGGGAGGAACGGACCCCTTGGGCAACCCTCGGGGAAGCGTGTCCTCCCCTGCCCTGCAACTGGAGGGCTCACCTCTAGTGTCAGGAAGGGGGGGGAGGGAGTCTCTTGCCTCTGAAGACGGGTGTCTGGAACCGGGTCCAATGCCGACAGATGGCTCTCCACCTCCCTGGTGAGCTGAGCCTTGGCCTCAGCCCACCAGGAAGCCAAAGTCTCCTTCAGGTCCACCGGCGGCTGAGGGGTGCGGTGGAGGAGGGGTTGGGGGATACGGATACTGAGGGTATCCATACGGCGAGTATCCATAGCCCGACGGCGGGAAGCCCGGCGTCGGGTACTGAGACACCGGGTACTGTGGCATCGGGTAGGCTGGCATTGGGTACTGCAGCGCAGGATACTGCGGTCCGGGTAGGACGGCGTTGGATAAGACGGGGTCAGGTACCCAGGCACCAAGGGCTCTGACGGAGCAGACAGCCCTGGGAGGGGCCCAGCAAGCGGGCCAGGAACAGGAGGCCCGGTACGCATCGGATCCGTTGCAGGGACGGCGTCCGGCAAGGGAATGTTGCCCGGCGTCAGATAGGCTGGCGTCGGAGCTGGCATCTGAGGGTCTGACGTCAGGTCATCCAGCCCAGCAGGAGGGAGACGTGACTGGAGCATACCTGCATCCTCAACATCGCCCAGGGAAGGAGGATTAAAATCCCTGGGGTCTAACAGGGGAGACGCTGGAGCCTCGGTGAGCAACAGTGAGCGCTGTGGCAAACCACAGACGATGGACTGATCAGTTGGATCCGGCATCGGCTCTAACGCCGTGCATCCGTCGGAGGAGCTGACGTCCACCTTATCAGCAGGGTCCGGGTGGGTGGAGGATACGGCGCCCAACTTATCAGAACCAATGCCCGTATTAAGGCCGAAGCGAGGGAGGAGCCGCCTTAGCGGCATTTTGGAGGTCAGCCCACACCTCAAGGGTCGGGCGCCTTAGCGGCCAGGTCCGAGCGGCCGAGCACCAACGCCCGCTTATTGGGCCACCACCCAGAAGGCCGCATAATGGTGGTCTTCCCGAGCGCTGCCTCCTTGGACCCAGAAGTTCCCGATGGCCGGACAACAACGCCTTTAGAAGCCTCAAGACGGCCGCCGATGAGCGTCCCGGGAGTTACTTCAGCACGGCAACTCCGCCAGAGTTGGGGTGACTGGAAAAGGAGTCCCACTGCTTCTCCTTTGCGGTGACCCAGGGGAGTAGAAGCCTGTCAAGCTTCTTCAGCTCCTTCTCCAAGGAGAACATCTTTTTCAAAATGTGGGCCACCAGGGACTGCTGCCTCCATTTGCGGGGGCGGCATTCAATTTCAGGCAGTGCTGGCACTTCTCCACGAGGTGATCCAGGCCTAGACAGAAGAAGATGCACTGGGAGTGTCTGTACTTGTGCGGGTCCTGGGCACCACAGGAATCGCACTTATTCTTATGCTCGGATGGAGTAGGGGACAACATACACAGCAGATGCTGAAGAGATTCTGATGAGAAAAACGAAGAAAAATCGAAAAGGAGCGGTAATAAAACCGATGAATGACGGACGAAGCAGTGAACTTAACCGCGAGGCGCTTTCACAAGCTAATGGCGGGAAAGAACTGGAAGGCGGGCATGGGGGACCGCCCCTTTATACTGACGTCGCATGACGTCTGTCACCTGACGTGGGGCGGTCCCCCGCCAGAGACTGCTAGCTTGAAATTTTTCCGTGAGGTCCTGGCGCCTAACAGCTTCACAGTCCTATATGTAATTACCTACTGCAAGAGCCCTCTCGAAGCAAGATCTGGCAATACAGAGGCCTAGAGAGGCAGTGGCTTAAGTATGTTTGCACAGTACATCCAACCTCCTGGATTCCTTATCAGGAGGGAGGGGAACTCTGGTATCTAGGTGCCCTGGATCTGTCATGGGCAGCTGCGATCACCACTGAATCAGTCTCAGGCTGATTAGCATAATAAGGCTTGTCAGATGGAGCACAGTACATCTTGTCAGCCTTTCTGGGAATAGCTGGTATAGTGTTTGGCCTATACTAGGCTGCATAAGTAGCACCCTCCAATGCTGGATACAGGGGAGGAATGATAACAGAAGGAGATTCTGGCATTTCCAGAAACTCCAGCAGGCTCCTTTTAGGAGAGCACAAGAACAGAACAAAGTGCTGCACGCACGACAAGTAGAGAGAATCATCACACGTCATTCAATAAAAGAACGAAGGCTTCCAAAATCTCAAATGCTAAATTTATTTATATAAGTGACCAGCATATACAACCTCAGTCCCAGCAACTGACTGAAATTTTGGAAACCTTCATTCACTTACTGAATGACATATGCAGTAAGTCTGTCTACTTACCGTGAGTGCAACACTCTCTTCTGTTTGCGTGTTTCAATAGTATGGCTCTGGTTTAATCCAGTCCAGGTACCCAGTTCTGCACTAAATGAGCGCGCATCCCTCCTTTGATTCCTTTTGGTGGAATCCTGTTCCTCCAAAGTAAACCCCATGGCAGCCTGCATTTGCTGCATCATGACATAAAATGATGGATCTTCTGGAGGTGACTTTGGGGTATTCACCACCCAGTCCTCACTGCAGGAGGATACTGTAGAGCTGGTGCCATGCACACACTGGTTGTCCTCAGCATAGTCTTCTTCCTCCTCATCATCCTCCTCCATTATGAGGTCAGGACTGTATTCACATGTCATTGTCTCTCTCGATGGGCACGGAGGATCGCAGCAATGGCATCAGTGGTGGCTGAGGAGGTCTATCCCACAATATGTTAGATGGCGGCATCAACAAGGTAGTCACAGTGGGAGTCCCCATTAACGGAACCACTGTATTTGACGGCAGGCCTGGCAACAGTCACCATATCATATCTGAAAATGGTAGGAACACTGCCTGTGCATCGACACCACTTGTAGTAGTGATCATGACTGCATTAGTCAATGGTGGAGGTTCAATGTCCTGCAGTGATGGCAGCGTAACAGCCATGTTAGGCCTGGTAGTGCCTATGCCAAGCCCTGATCTTGGTGTCTGGTCGATGGTCAGGGGGTGGTGGTCGCCACCACCAGAGGAGACAGTGCCAGAGTTTGGGACGTACCTGTAGTCCACAGCAGCAACCTGGACCTCGCCGGAGACCCCTTCCTTATCCCGGTGTTTGTATCTCCCCAAGGAAGATTTATCTCTAGACTCTGACGCATCATGCATTAAGTCAACAGGGTGTTTAATGACTTGTCCTATAGATATTGTTCCAACGCGGTAAGGTATTTTTGAGGTGAAATTTTTCCAATGCCCTTTCTGCATCGCCTGGTAGTGGAGTTGAATCCCCAGCAGCTCTCACAGGCTTTTACGTTATGAAATAGGCCAAGGCAGCAGACACACACTTCATGCACGCTGACCTTGTACTTTTTCTCTCTGCAGTCACAACAACGAAAAAGCATAGATGGTTCTTTCAGTGGCACGCAGGTCACCGAAAATCACAACAACAGTGATTACTATTTTTATATATGACAAAAAGAAAAAGGTGGCTTTTTGCAGCAGCATCTCTGATGGCAGGTCTGGAGAGTCTGATCGGCAGGAAAAGAACTGAGGAGATCTGGGGCCGCTCACATTTATGTAGATGTCGGCACATGACGTTGTTGTGGGCAGCCTCTGGCTTGCAAAGTTTCCATGTGGTCCTAGTACTGACGCGGATATAGTTCCAATGGTATGGCCTGATGGAAGATATCCTTGAAGATTTTAAACTTGCCTTATACATGGATAATGTTTTATCGACTCTGTTGTCTCCCAAAACTTCCTTGGTGTCCATGTACGTGGAGTTGTCAACTTTTGAGGAGCTGGCAGGAATACAGTTAAATGTCCAGAAAACACAGGTCCTCCAACTTAATTATAATCCCTCATACAATATTAAAGTTAATTTCAAGTTTCAATGGCACCGATACGCTATAAAATATTCAGGTATTTATCAACCCCCAAATCTGGGCAATTTAGAATGGGTTAATTATGAACCATTTACCAGTAAGCTGATGGTGGAGTTGGAAAAAAATGGATCCATCTTCCACTGTGGTCTTTCTCCAAAGTGTTAACTGTACATGGCAAGAAAAAATTGCTCACCATAGTAATGTTGTTTCTTCTAATGGAGTCTTGCTGTATTCTGACTATATGCAGTTAGCCCCAGCACTTGAACTGCTCTGGAGAGTAAAGGGTTAACTCTATGCAAAGGCATAAAACGTTGAGCTTGAGCTCGGTTTTCAAACCTCTGTCTGTGGTACTCTGAAGTGTAACCGTCAGATTCTTACGAACACTAAACTAACTAACACAAAGGTAGAAATTGTTTCTAAAATGTTAGTGCCAAGTGGCAAAACAAGGTTTTTAGGGTCAAAGACTCAAGTCGAGAGCCCCCAAAAAGAACACAGAAGATAGTGAATTACCTCAAAAAAAGCCAAAGTTCAAAATGGTCACTTTGCTCGGATTCTGCCAACAATCCAAAAAGGGACTGGCTGGCATCTCTGGACTTACAGGATGCTTATTTCCACATCCCCATAAAAGAATCTTACAGGAAATATCTCAGATTCAGACTCCCATCAGGTCATTATCAGTTTGCAACCCTGCCCTTCGGCCTTTCCTCGGCACCAAGGGTGTTTACAAAATGCCTAGCAGCTGTGGTGGCATTTCTTCGAAGACAGGGAGTGACTGTCTTCCCATACCTGGACGACTGGCTGGTGGTGGGCAAATCACCAGAACAGGTCACAACCTCTCTAAAGCTCACACAGGATCTTTTGGAGTCCTTGGGTTTCATAGTAAACCAGAAAAAATCTGTCTTCACCCCTACACAGACCTTACAGTTAATAGGGGCAGAGATCAGGACCCTACAGGCCAGAGCCTTTTTACCACTAGACAGGGTGCAAAGCCTTCAGGCCATAGCAAACTCCTTCAAGTTGCACGGTCAAAAAACAGCCAGGCAATTCCTGCTGCTCTTGGGTCATATGGTGGGCTTGGGTTTGGGATGCGAAGCGAGAGCCTGCTGGCCCTGGTGCTGGTGTTGCTGGGCCGGACGTGCCGCAGGCGCAGAAGGACGAAAGGACTTGTGCTGCTGCTGTCGGCGGCCTTTGTCCTTCTGGGCGGAGGTGACCAAGTCCAGAGTGGCATTGGACATTTCGATCCACTGGAGGTGACCTTCCACTCCAGGGCCGAAGAGGTCGGTCCCCAGGAAGGAGACATCCGCCAGTTTGTGCTGGGTATCCGCTGTGAAGGTGGATATTCTCAGCCATGCTCTGCGGTGCATGGCCACCGCGGCTGCAACTGATCTGGGACATGGAAATGGGACAGTCTGCCTCCAACAGGTAGGGAGGAGGCGGCCTGGAAACAGACTTTGCAGGACTGCTGTGCCAAACTTGGCGTCACTTCTGGACAAAATATCTAAATGATAATGCTTTGTAAAGGTGTGTACTGATTTCCAAGTAGCTGCTTTACAAATGTCCAATAATGGCACCTCCCTAGCAACTGCAATAGTGGCAGCTGTTCCTCTTGTTGAATGAGCCCTCAGCCCAGCTGGGGACTCTCTACCTGCTTTAGTGTATCAGAATTGAATACACTGGACAATCCACTGAGAAATGGATCTTTTTGAGGCTGGTTTGCCCATTCCAACATCCTCATATGTAAGGAAAAGTTGTTTCTTGTCTTGCCTATGGCCTTTAGTAGCTGTCATGTAGTAGCTGAGAGCTCTTTTCACATCCAGACTGTGAAGCCTTCTTTCACCAGAGCTTGTATGGTCTGTGAAGAAGACAGGCAGAGTGATTGATTGGTTCAGATGGAAATCTGAAACAACTTTGGGAAGGAATTGTCTGTTCTGAGGACTACCTTATCCCTGTGGAAGGAAATGAAGTCCTGCTCAACACAGAGAGCCTGAAGCTCACTGATTCTTCTTGCTGAGGTAATTGCTACCAGGAAAACTGTTTTCCAGGTAACATATTTTAAATGGGCTGTAGCCATGGGCTCAGAAAGAACCCGCATCAGTCTGGCTATACATACATTAAGATCCCAAGCAGGCACTGGTGCCCTGTGAGGAGGGTGCAAATGCATCAGGCCTTTGTAAAATCTTTTGAAAATGGGATCTGATGCTACAGACACCTTTGTCCTAGCAGAAAGGCATGCAGATACTGCTTCAAGGTGAACTCAAAGAACTGGGTTGCAGACCCTGTGAATGTAAGTGAGTCAGATAATCCAACACCACTGAGACCCCTGCATCATTTGGGGTGAAGTTTCTACCAGAGCACCAGAAAGAGAATCTTTTCCACTTAGCAGAATAAGTTTTCTTAGTGGAAGGCTTCCTATAACCTTTCAAGACGTTTAATACAGCTTCAGAAAGGTTCAAGCCTGCATACTCTAATTCCTCAAGAGCCATGCCTTGAGGTGGAGGGACTTGAGATTTGGGAACAGCAATGTTCCCTGATTGGAGGTTAGAAGATTGTGCCTGAGAGGCAAGCTTATTGGCTTGCTCACTGCCATGGAGAGCAGAAGAGAGTATCATGGCTGCCTGGACCAATCTGGAGCTATCAATATCAGAGAAGCTGAGAGGGATCTGAGCTTCAGCAGTACCCTGAAAACTAGAGGAAAAGGGGGAAAGGCATAGAGAAACTTGCCTGACCAATCCAGTACCAGGGCATCCAGAGGGATTGTGCCTTGGGCTGGTGGCCTGCAACAATACTGAGGCAACTGGTGGTTCTGGTGGGATGCGAACAAGTCTATCTCTGCAACGCCCCACCTGCTGAAAATTACCTGCACCACCTGCTTGTTCAGTGTCCATTCGTGATGGGACTGATTGATCCGACTCAGTGTGTCTGCCAAGATATTGTCCTTTCCTGACAGATGGATGGCTTGCAGGGACACCTTTAGAGAATATGCCAGAGTCCAAATTCTCATGGCTTCTGTGCATAGGGGACCTGATCTGGTGCCACCCTGCTTGTTTATGTAATACATAGTGGTGGTATTGTCCGCTCTGACTTGTACCACTTTGCCCATTACCAGTGTAGAGAAACCTTTTAGTGCTAGCCGCACTGCTCTGAGTTCCAGCAAATGTATATGCTGGAGGGACTCTGCCCCTGACCAGGTACCCTGAGTTGTGTGCTCCCCTAGATGGGCACCCCAGCCCAGAAGGGATGCATCTGTTGTGAGGACCAGTGAAGGATCCTCCTTCTGGAAGAGGGACTTTAGCTTTATCACAGGCAGCTTGCTGTATTACCCCTTGATGATCAGGATGGGAGAAGAGAAAGTCAGTTCCTTCCCTGTCCAGCTGGTATTTTTTATCTATTCGCTTGTCAATTGGAGGAATAGAATTTGGGGTCTGCAGGAGCTTCATAGCATCCTTCTTGAAGAATGTATATACTGGGAGGAGGAGGGCCTTTGTGGGTGTTAAACCCATCATACTGAGGTACTCAATCTCCTCATCTTCCACTTGTTCTGTTGTGGCAATATCCAAAGCATCTGCCATTTCTCCTTGAAAAGAAAAATGGGAGGAAAAGTCCTCAGACACTCTGGGAGGCGAGCCAAATTCCTGCTCAGGGACTCCTCTGGGGGATAGGTTCGCCCTCCTCATAAGGCTCATCATCCCTTTGAAATAGTGTTGTTCGGAGCAGGGGCAACACAGTAGCAGCAACCTGGGGCCCTGGGAAGGGCAGGAGGCTGAGGGATGATGCTCTGCAGAGCCTGAATAATTTTAAACGCCTGAGCTATGTCCTGAGCTGAAGGCATGCTGCTGCGCAGAGAAGTCCCTGGTTTAGCAGGAGAGGGTTCTGCATGCTTGAGCTTCTTTAATTTCTTTAAGGAACCGAGAGTCAGCGTTCTTTCCTCTTGCCCCTTTTTCGCCTGTATCAGGGCAGGGGTAGAAGCACTTGTTAATTCAACCACAACAGACTGGGGTGTCAGCTGGTCAGAGCCTGAGGGACCCCTAGGAAACTTTTTATTAAGCCTTTCAAGGTGCTTTTCAACAGTTTTTTCTGGGAATGTTTTACATATCTCACATTCCTGGTCCAAATGTTCAAAACCCAGACAAGCTACACATCAGGTGTGCTTGTCTGCCTTGGCAAGCACATCTCCACATTTTAAACAGTTTTTAAAACCAGGCTCCCCGGTTCTCTTCTTAGGTTTCTCACTCATGGTGAAAGATAAAGTGAAAAACCCCAACCGCTAAAAGCCAAATGCTACTGCGGTTATTTAAAAGCTTAAAAAGTTTTTTTTTTTTTTTTTGTTGTGGTTCCGGAACTGATAGGGAACCGATGGAACCGAGAGAGGAGATGAAATATGAACCGGTTCAGCGGTTCTGTAACCGATAAAAAGTTAAAACTAACTCGGATCCCTCACGGTTATGCCGAACCGCGAGGAACCGAGAAAACAACAATTTAAACAATAATAAACTAAATGTAAACTAACAATTAATAGAGGCAGTAAAAGAAACTAAATATACTTATAGTTTTGATTTTTTTCTTTCTTCTTCACGCGAAAGAGGGCGACAGAGACTCCGAGCGACCAGACTTTCAGGCGGAGAGAAAAATCTGAAGGGCTTAGAACGCTACAGTTGGTAGAGGCAGTATTTGAAAGATGCTCACGTGCAAAGAATTCCATCATTTGCATGTGTTCCATCTCTCCGGCAGTCCAACCCACCAGGCTGACTGCACAAAGTTATGAATGGTCTGAGCATTACTGGGGTTAGAAGAAAAAATTACTTACCATAGTAATCTTCTTTCTTCCCAGTGATGCTCAGACATTCATAACTCCCCTCCCATCCTCCCCTTCCATAACTTCAGCCTCTGCATTCTGCATGCTAGTGCCATATAGCCATACCCTTCTGGGTACACTTCTCTATGCTAGACAGATTTTAACAGAGTTTTCTGTCTCTCTTAATAGTTTTTCTCACTGTATGGTGAACACCATTATTATATATAGATATAGTCCCTCCCTTGGAGGTTTTTTGAAGTAAGTTGTTTATTAGGCTAATCCTAAAAAATGTTTTAATTAATTAGTTGTCGGATTTTTCCATGTTGCCTGACTTCCAGGCTTCTTACAAATCTGAAGGGCTTAGAACACTACAGTTGGTAGAGGCAGTATTTGAAAGATGCTCACATGCAAAGAATTCCATCATTTGCATGTGTTCCATCTCTCTGGGCAGTCCAACCAACCAGGCTGACTGCACAAAGTTATGAATGTCTGAGCATCACTGGGAAGAAAGAAAATTACTATGGTAAGTAATTTTTTCTTACCTCCCTGCTTCCTGTTGGAGGAAGCCGCAGGCTTGGGTTTGGGATGCGAAGCGCAAGCCTGCTGGCCCTGGTGCTGGTGTTGCTGGGCCGGACGTGCCGCAGGCGCAGGAGGACGAAAGGACTTGTGCTGCTGCTGTCGGAGGCCTTTGTCCTTCTGGGCGGAGGTGACTGAGTCCAGAGTGGCACTGGACTTTTCGATCTGCTGGAGGTGACCTTCCACTCCAGGGCCGAAGAGGTCGATCCCCAGGAAGGGAACATCCGCCAGTTTGTGCTGGGTATCCGCTGTGAAGGTGGATATCCTCAGCCATGCTCTGCGGCGCATGGCCACCGCGGCCGCAACTGATCTGGCCCAAGAGTCTCCAATGTCCAGAGCCATTTGGAGCTGCTGTTTTGCCACCGCCCTTCCCTGGTCCCATACCTGCCAGACCGTGGTCTGCAGGTCAGCCGGGAGATGAGGAATCATCTCATCCAGGGAGCCCATGAGGGCGTGGGAGAAGTGTGCCATCAGCATGGCCGAGCTGGCCTGGCGGAGGCCAAGGAGGACGCAGCGCATACCTTGCGCCTGCATAGTCCAGCTTTTTGACTCCTTGTCGGGGGTTTGTCACATCCCTAGCATTCCTGGAACGCCGAAAATGCTGTTATGACCAACCCTCGGCGGAGGGGTGTTCCAAAAAACTGGCAAAGAGCTGGTAATCAGATACTTCCTGGCCATCCTGGCCAAGGCGCAGGACAGGAAGCAGGCCGCTGCCAGAGCTCCAAGGTTGGGCCAACAATGGCTTCAGCCACCGAAAGGCTCTCTCAGGATCTCACGGTCCAGTATCTCCATGAGGGGATACTTTGCCCGCTTGGATATGGGCTCGAGCTGCATCCCGGTGGACTCCGAGATGAGCCAAAGCAGACCCATGAAGGATGATGGGCTTTCGTCCATCAACTGGCCCCCGGAAGACTCCAGGTCAATGGGCCTGAAGAACAGGAAGGAGTCGTCACTGGACTCCGAGGAGTCCGCAAAGGACTGCCTGGGGCCTGAGCCACCCTCCACCTGCCGAGGACGGTCGGGAGTGAGGGTGACCGATAACCTGTGGGGCAAGCCCTGACCGGACTGAGAGTCCTTGGTCGGCGCCCCCGATTTCGGTTGTGGAGCTGGTGGTTCCACCACAATCGGTGAGGCAGCTGGTTTCGGCCAAACAACCGGCCCAGGCTTGGGCACCTGGCTTCTAGCCGAGGATTATTTCCGGCCGTTCGGGTGACAGCCACTTGATGGCCGGGGAAGGCGACGGCGTCGGCTTGTTCCTGGACAGAAGTAACTGCTGCAACATCAGGTCCTCGTAGCGTCGACACAATTTGCGCCGAAGCCTCTCCTCTTCCGAAGAGGAAGAAGAGGATGAGCAGCGGCGCCGCTTACTTCGGTGCCGAGACAGAGACCGCCGATGTCGGCGGGATCGGCTGTACCAAGACGAAGTCCGAGACAGAGACAGAGATCCTCAATGTTTCCGAGGACGGGTCTGGGAAGGGACAGGGGACATCCGCTTTTCCCTCGGCTCAGAAGCCTTAACCGGGGACTGCGGCAGGCAGGTCCTCGGATTCCACCGGGGAAACTGGTGAAGAAGGGTTGTCAGCTTCACCAGTCAACAGCCCGTCCGATGGGTCGAGAAAAATCTCGACAGCGTCGACAGATGTCTCGGCCGGCTGACCTGACAGGGAGACGCCCGTGAAGCCAGCGGCCCTTAGCGCAACCTCGACCAATCGAGTGTCGACTGTCCGGGGAAGGGGACCTCTCCCGCTCCCACGAATGCCGACAGTGGGACTTACCTTTGGAGTCCTTCTTTTTGGACCGAGAAGAATGTCCTGATGGCCCCTCTCCCTTCGTGGAAAGGGATTGGCAAAGCTCCTTGAAAGAAGCTGAATACGAGGTACCCAAAGCGAGCGGGATAAATGCCGTGACCGAGGAAGAGGATGATGCGGCCTGTGCCGCCTCCTCCTCGAGGGCGATCATCTGCTCGAGTTGCTTAGCCGAGCCAGCCGCCGCAGTAACCGCCCAATGGGCCTCTTTTGACTTCACCGGCGGGTAGTGCTTCTCGGGCACCTAAGCTGTAACCGGGCAGCGTCTTCCAGGATGTTGACAAAACGAACAGCAAACTCGCAGGCTCATGGCCGCGTTCTAGGCGGAGGCAGTAGACGACGTGAATGCGGGTCCATCCTGACATCTTCTGCCCACAAGGGCACCGCCGAAAACCGGGAGTCGATTTGTCCATCGCAGCCGTGAGGGAGAAAGTTGACCGAAGTCTTGAAAATTTTAAAATAAATTTCGGGCGAACCGAAGAATTAGGATCCAGTCTACACGCAGAGCGTTAAGGAGGGAACCTGAGCTTCCAATCGGTAAGGAAGATCTGGCGTCATGGGGTGGAGCCGAGAGTTTTACCACCCGGGTGGGTGCGAGGAGCCAGCCTGAAGACCTTCTGGCAAGATTTAAAGCGGCAAGGAACCTGCCAATAAGTGTGGATGAACAACATATCCATGTCCCTAGAAACTGCAGTTCTCTTCAGACAACAGAACAAATGTTTCAAACTGCCACAACTGTATCACTTTTCTCCCCCCGTGTAGGGCCCTGGCCTATGTCTCGAGCTTGACACCAGCTAATACAATCCATATGTTTCACAGATGAGCTAGGTTAGGTTTTTAGATATATACTAATTTCTAAACACCCAGACGGTGGTTCCATCTGTGGAGCTACTTACCAAATTTGGCCTTACTTCTCAAGAACATTTCAGATATTTGCACATACATACATAAATACTGCACACGGGGCTACATTTGACTCAAATCCCAGACCCAGTGCCTAGACTGGCTGCAATTAATTTTTTTAGAAACAATGCAGGGCCACGTATAAGGCCACCTTACTTGGAAACTATACAAAGATCTGCAGGAGCTGGAACCCCATACCACACAGGATACCTTACATAAATGGAATCAGGATAAGGGTACTACCTGCTCATATGACCTCTGGTTAAAATATACGCTGTCAGCACTAGAAATTACCTCATCAGTAAGTTGGCAGGAGTTCACCTGGAAATGCAGGGCAAGATTTTTCTGTACCACAGCCAGGCAAAGTTCAAGGGGGATTCCTGTAGTAAATGTTGGACAAAATGTGGGTCAACTCATGCTAGTCACTATCATTATTTTCCAGGGCTGCCTGGTACTAAAGCCCCTCTGGCATAGTGTCACGCAGGAAATGACGGCCCTAAAAGATATAAAAGTGGGGCCCTATTTGCCCACATTCCCTCCAGCATAGCTCCATACATTCCCTACTAAAATGTTTAGTGACTGTTGGGTTGTGAAAGAAGTGTTATCACAACCCTCCACCAGGACTCCCTCCAGTATGGGGGAGCTGTTACCCGCCAGCCCTGTTCCCACAGTTTGATGCAATTTTGCTCATGCCAGGTGAGGTACTGTATCTCAGTAGTGGGCACAGGCTCAAAAGGATAGGTCATTAACTTAGTGAGGACCAGGTTCAGGTCACAGGTTGGTACAGGCTTATTCACAGGGGGATACATATGTGAGAGGCCTTTAAAGACTCTCTTATACACTGTAAGTGCAAAGATTATGACAAGGCCTTGGATCTAAACACAGAAATTGCCAACAAATGTACCTTTAAAGATGCTGGCATTAAGCTCATGGAATTTAAATGTAATAAATAGTCCGGAATTAGTGCAATCTCTGCATTCTCAGCTGATCAGGAATTCTTCCCACACTGGACTGAAAACTGAATTTGACCCACTTCAACTACCACAAGGTAAGGCTACCACTAGGGCTTGGGAGCGGGAGCTGTGCTCTTCAAGAACCTGGAATGCCTGGATAAAGAGATACCGTTCTGAAGACTCTATCCCTTTGGGAACCATGCTTTCAGGTGAAGTGATTCAATTATGGATGGCTGATATGTTCCTCTCTTTCTGCTGAACTCCATACTCCCTTTATTATGCAGTGTGAAATATAGCCTCCCCATTTGAAAAGTGAGGCTCCTATCCTCAGGATGAAATTCTGCAGAACTGGTCGAAAAGGGAAATCTTTCTTAGGTGCTACATCTATTGCCACCACCGGAGGTGGCCTAAGAGTCTTTTTAGTACTGATATCAGGGAAGTCAGGGGATCCCACCGTTGAGACTAGTATTCTTTAAGGTACCATTCAATTCCTGACATGTGCTGCCTTTTACCCATAGTATCACAGAAGTTATGGAAGACATGAGACCCAAAAGCCTGAGACAATCTTGTGAAGCACTGCTTCTCCCCAAGTGGAAGGATGATTCATACAGTATCAGTGGCTAGACCCTTTCCTATGGGAGAAAGGCCCTTGTTGAACTGTGGCCAGTCCTGCTCCAGTGAAGTGAAGGTTTTGTTAAATTCAAGCTGAACCCCAACTTTTCCATCACAAGCACTGTCCGCTTCATTAATGACAGGGCATCTTCCCTGGTTCTCTCACACACTAACCCGTCATCTAGTCTGGGCAGACTGTCACTCCATTCCTTCAAAGTGCTGCTGCTATTACGGCCATGCACTTTTTGGCACTCTTGGGGGAGAGAGCAGACCAAAAGGCACTATCCTGTATTGGTACTAACCAATACCTACTCTGAACCGTAAGTATTTTCTGAAGTTCACTCTTATCGGAATGTGGAAATAAGCTTCCTTCAGATCCACTGAGCAAAGCCAGTCAGACTCCTTGTTGTAAAGATAGGACTACTGTTTGCAAGGTGACCATTTTGAACTGTTCCTTTTATATGTGTCTGTTCAAACGTCTTAGGTGAACTATTGGTCACCACTTTCCTGATTTTTCTTTGTTAGAAAGCAACTTAAGGAGAAAAAAAAAAAAAAACACTTTTCCCATGTCCAGTACTGGTATCCACTCCACAACATTTAGAGCTTGCAGCTTTTAAACTTCCAGTTCTAATTAATTATCTCTGCTGATGAATTTGGCTTAAATATTTTGAATTTCTTTTGTTTTGGACTTGTAAAAAAATAGACTGAGGCTCTCCTTACAATCTCTAGCACCCATTTGTCTGTTGTAACCAGCTGTGAGTACTGGAAATAGGAGGGTGGCATCCCCATTACCTAGTGGTGGTTGAGACGTGGCAACCTGCGACTTGTTAGGGGTTCGTTTTTTTTGTGGTAGATGAGCTGGGACTGACACCTGCCTCTTGGCACTTCCACCTCTGTCTCAATTTGAACCTCTGAGTGCACTATATGACTGATGATGGTACTGGCTGTTGCCTGTGATAGTACCCCCTCTCCCTTCCCATGTGAGGTCTGCAGTACCCTCTGAACATTTTGTTTTCTACAAGGCTTTTAAAACTAGTTTTGTTTTTCTTAACTTTACCCATGTAGCTCTTAGTCTGATCTCCTAAGGGAGATGCACTTTCACAGGGGAAGTCAACAGCTTTGTACTGTAGAGTCGCAGATTAACCTAGGCCGGGCTTTTAACCATGGATACCTCCTGGTAGATGCTGCATTTGCCAGGACTCAGGTTACTGTATGATTAGTGTTGACAGCCATCTGCAGCTGGTCTCTGGCTGTATCAAGACCTCCTGTGACATGCTATATCATTTGTGACCTCTCATCATGGGCAGATTGTGCAAAAAAAAAAAAAGTATCAGTTTTTCAGATTACTTCCTGGCAATGTGATGTGTAATTAGGAAAGCTGCTACCCTCATGATGAGGGTGGCAGACAAATATGATTTTATACTAAGTGCATCAATTTTTTCTGGAATTATTGTCAGAGGGTGCAGTGAAAAAGTTTTCTTTTCCTTTTTACAAGTAGCAGCCTATTTTATTAGATCCCGAGGGTAAGGATGTACATAAAAGATATGATCAGCCTGTCCTAGTTACTATATACCTTTTTTCTATTTTCTTATCAATTGCAGTTGCTGCTGCAGACCACTGTAAAATCTTTTTACTCAGCTTTTTAAAAAAGTGTCATAGTTTGGGATACAGACTCTTTTTGTAGAAGTCAGTCCCAATATACTGTAAAATTTGACTCCCCAATGTCAGAATCTGTTTCAGTTGGGAGAGTCTGCTTTGATATTAATCAGTACTTCAGAGTTTACTCAAATCTTTTTTTTTTTTTTTTTTTTTTTTTAAACGTGCATTGCTAGAAGGAATCGAACGACTTGAGGTGCTTCAGACCACGCGGCGTAACATACCCGAGGAAAAGACAGTGCTATAGGCCTTGAAAACTTGTATCTTTCACCTTTTGTTAGCCCAATGAAGGTGTTACCTTTACACAGCAAAAATATTCTCTTTTGGTTAATCTCCTGCTTAAATGGTGGTATTAATCACAGTTGCCATGCCTCTAAGGAAGGCAGAATTTATTTAGCTCTTGTTAACCAGGTAAGCACAACCAGACAGTCAAGTGGCTATTTTCAGGTGTGACCTGGGAGTTTACAGGAGATTACAGGCAAACACAGGTGAACTGCAGGAGCTGCAGAGAAAGGTAACAGTCAGAAACAGCATGACTTAAAAAGGAAGCATGTAGAACAACATAACATGACAAGGTATGATTAAAACAAGAAGATAACATTTGACAGCCATAGACAATAGTAAATAACTAATAACCTAGACACGCAAAAATTGGGACTGGGCCAAGGCAGGACCGTAAAGTGCGGCACAGAGCAGGAGAGGGGGGTAGGTAGGAGAAGTCCTCTAATGGACATGGAGGAGAACCTTTCCTCATCACCTGTGACTTCAGAAGCACTTTTATAGCTGACCACAGACATTGCGAGCGGACCAGATTCAAAACATTCGACTACAAATGTAAAAGAAAAAAGCCTAAAGTGATCTACAAATTTAGGCAGAAGCACGTCGACATCTTTTTTATTTAAAGTGGAACCATCAAAATGGAACCTCTAGGCAGTTAATCTAAACCACAAACTTCACCATTGTCACTGTGAGAAGAGTGCCTTTTTGTGGTTTAGATCACGGTTCTCAGAACCCATTGGGAACCATGTAAAATGCTGAAATGCCCCAAAAAAAAACATAGTTTGGAAGAGAAAGTAGACATATTAGCCAAATATCCTTAAAAGTTTATTAAACACATCTTCAGGACTTAGCTGTCAAATTAGCTAGGAGCACTGTTCGGGGCAACCACTCAGGAGAAACTGAAAATCGACCACTGGAATACTGGGAGCCTCGCTACCAGCACAGTGAGAGAGAACATCTTTGCACAAAGATTCTAGGTTTTGGGACACCATGCAACTGGCAGAGATAATGCACAAGTTTAAGTAGGCTGTTCTAATTCATGTAGTTAGAAAAACACTTTTTGGCATTTTCCTACAAACTTTACTTTCCCAAATGCTTTAGATCCCAGGAAATAAACAGACATGTATGCCAATTTCTACAGGAAACATAATGCAAAGCACCTAACTTGGGTGACAGTAGGTTAAAAAGTTACACAACATTTCATGATTATCGCTAATGAGGAATACAGAGAAACAGCAAAAACTATTAAAAAAGAAGAAGTGCTTCACATGCAGATTCTGCAACTTTCATTCTTCTAGTAACACAACCTTTCAGTGCAATAACATGCAACCTTTGAAAGTTAAAATAAGAGACCTGAAGTATACTTTAAGAGATATATTAATAATATTAAAGAGCTAGTCCACCCTCTGATGTGCATACATATTACCTATAGGTGCAGGTGTCGTCATAAGTGATAGGAAACAGTTTTTCTTCCATTCATTAATATCTTACAATAACCCTTGCATGTTTATTTGTTAAAGAAATTATTACTTAAAGGTCTTTTAAGAGTAAAATGCAGCTAGTGGTGCTTCTAGTCCCCCAGAAAAAAAAAAAAAAAAACACACACAGTAGAATCCAAAACTCCCACACAGTTGTCCATTTCTTTATCAAGTTTTTTTTTGGTCCTTTTCCCTGAGTCTCACGGTGTCAGTCTCGACGCTCTCCATGTGTGCCGACTGGGGTATGAGACCCCCCTCCCCTTCAGCCCCCATGAACTACCCCTCGTGGCAGGGAGTGGGGAGACCCTCAACCCACCAGGCCAGATCCAGTTCCGGGGAGGTGTCCTCCTGGCGGCGCTGCGGTTGGGGGACAATCGTCATCCTGCAGCGGTGGACTTCTGTGTTTTCTGTTTTTCTCTCTTGCATGAGTGAGGCGTGCAATGACGCCAACAGAAGAAGTGCACATGCGTCCGCATGCGCTCCTCCAGGCGTCTGCCCCATCTCCGCCCCTCTTCTGCAACGACGGCACACTGCCCCCCCCAAACTCTGCTAGGGGGCAGTCGAGCACCGATCACTGGTGTCCCCCCTCCCCGGAGAAGGAGAGCAGTCCCTCGGACACTCGATCCTTCTCCTCCCCTGCCAACCCCTGGCATCCCATGCTTATTCCTGAACACAGATCGCCGGCGTAGCGCGGGGTAAGGTATCCAGCACCTCAGCCCTCAGCACCACTGGATTTTCTTTTTCTTTTTTTTTTTTAAGATTCAATATTAGGGACATTTGCTAAATCTTTCAGCAAGTTGTTCCATGTACTGATAATCCAGCAACCCCTGCAAAACTGCAGTCCCCCTACGCTTCACTCCTGGCTGCAAGGGCAGCCTCTAGAAATCTCAGGAACTCCTCTATGACCCCTCTGGAAGTTCCACGTATCTCGACAAAGATGGGCAGAAAGGCCTTCTCTGTTTCAGCCCCCTCCATCTAGAACCGCCTCCCATCGTCCATTCGCTCATCACCCTCCCACCTGTCTTTCAAAATAAACTTAACGGCTGGCCTCTCACTGAGACTATGTGTAACTGCTCCT
Source organism: Neoceratodus forsteri (assembly GCA_016271365.2). Classification (NCBI taxonomy): domain Eukaryota; kingdom Metazoa; phylum Chordata; order Ceratodontiformes; family Ceratodontidae; genus Neoceratodus; species Neoceratodus forsteri. Next base: position 18,092,179 of record CM057456.1, read on the forward strand.
CTGTCAACCCTCGAGCACTACAACCACCCTAGTTCCCATGATTAATGGAAGCTAATGTTTTTTTCTGTACTGTATTGTACCACTTTTTACTAGTTAGCCAACCTTGTGTTAGACAGATTATTGCATGCTGAGTATCTTGCACTCTTGTAACAGTCACTGACTGTATTATCTGTATTTGATCATGGAATATATTGTCTCGAGTTCCTGGCCACATGGTGTAGTGTTGCTCTTTCATGTATTCTCAGGTACTTCTAACGCTGTCCCATCAGAACTATAGTGTATCGTACCTATGTTATGTATCATGTTTGTTGACTCTTGTTACCACTCTGTGGTCCGGGTCGTGGCTGGAAATGGTCCATTGGATCAGTCCACTTACCCGGTTACCAAAAACATAAATAAATAATCCTCTGGGTGTAATATGCCCCCCTTATTTTGCATGCTCTTCGTTTAAGGCGCTTATTATGTCTCCCTGTGTTTATTTCACCATCCCTTACTTCAAATCCTATTTCTAATATATATCCATCCTTTATTACACTGAACATTAATAGCAGATCTCCTCTCACTCGCCTCCTTTCTTGACTGTGTAACCAAACAATTCACAGACTTGTGCCATAATTAATGTCCCCATTCCATAAACCATCTTTGGGAACCTCCTCTGCACATTCTCTATATGCTCGAGTTCCCCCTTTTGATAGGGAGACCAGAACTGGGCTCAACAGTCAAGATGCGGCTTTGCCAATGACTGATATGAAAAAATTACTTGCCATAGTTATCTTTACTTCTTCCAAGGGAATCTTTACTGTATTCTAACATATGCAGTTAGACTTCATCATTCAATTGCCCTGGAGAGAAAAAGAGTTAAAGAACCTATGCAAATAGTGGAACGTTGTTAAGCTCGAGCTTCAAACTACTGTCCCTGGTGCATTCTATGTAACCATTAGGTTCTTACGATGCATATACAAAAAAAGACACGATCTATGCTATCCTAAAGAACTAATTCTCCCTTAGGAACTACAATCCTCCCTCCAAATAGAGCACCTAAAAAGACTCAAGTCACATGCCCCAGAACAACCAACCTAAACAAATTTCAACAACAAAAACATTAACAGCTGTGGCCCGGTGGCGCCGAGGGTTGAGGCCTTGGATGCCACACCTCACTCCATACTGGCAACCCAGGTTCAGGAACGGACTTGGACCGCCAGGGATCGGCAGGGGTGGAGAGGGATTGAGCATCCATGGACTGCTCTCCCTCTCCAGGGGAGGGGGGGTCACCAGTTGTCGGCGTACTAGCGACCTCTGGCGGAGGCTGGGGGTGGCACGCTGACACTGCACAGAATGGGGTGGGCTTGGGGCACGGCACCGGGAGGAAGCATGTGCGGACATGTTCGCGCTCCCTCCACTGGCGTCACTGCATGCCCCAGCCAATGCCAAGCCAGAAAAGTGGAAAATGGCTCCAGTCGTGGCGGCATGATGGCCGTCTCTATGGGGGGACCACTCGGCTCTGAAGGTGCGCGGCATATACTGGATCCTGGTACGGTGGACGGGCATGAGGGGGCTCTCCACCACCCCACCGTGGAGAAAGAAGCTGTGGGACCTGAATGGGAGCTGGAGGATCCTCGGGATGGCGGCCGGATGACCAAAGGGATGCCAAGACGTCAAGGTAGGCAGACTGGGACCAGGGGAGAAAAAAGGACTAAAACAAAACAAAAAAACAACATTAACAGCTGGAGTGCAGTGCTCACCAGGTTCTAGTAGGGGAGCTAGGGTGGGAGCTCAGAATACAGTAAAGATTCCCTTGGAAGAAACAAGATTACTATGATAAGTATTTTTTCTTCAAGCCCCAGGAAATCTCTACTGTATTCTGACATATGCAGACTACCAAGCAGTACCTTTGGAGGCAAGCGTAGAACCTATTTGGGAAACCGGTTCTGCAATACTGCTGTGCCAAACCTGGCATCACTTCTGGCCTGGGTGTCCAGGCAATAGTGGTTAGTAAAGGTATGAACAGTTTTCCAGGTGGCTGCTTTGCAAATGTCTGGCAAAAGAATGTCTCTTGCAGCTGCTATTGAAGCAGCTGTGCCCCTAGTGGAATGAGCCCTGAGGCCCACTGGGGGCTCCTTGCCCAGTTTGCTGTAGCAAAAATGAATACAGGCAACAATCCAGCATGAATAGTCCTTTTAGCAGTTGGTTTGCCTTTCCCCGCTTATCCATAGGTCAGGAAGAGCGGAGTGTTATCCTGCCTATGGCCCTTTGTATGATCCAAATAATAGCCAATAGCCCTCTTTACATCTAGGCTATGCAGCCTGTGTTCCCCTTACGTGGAGTGATCAGTGAAAAAGACAGGCAGGGTAGTAGACTGGTTGAGATGAAACTCAGACACCATTTTTGGGAGGAACTTCCTATTGCTCTGAGGACTACCTTGCCCCTATGGACTGAAATGTAGTTAGGCTCTGTGGATAAAGTCTGGAGCTCACTTATCCTCCTGGCTGAAGTAACTGCCACCAAAAACACCATTTTCCAGTTTACGTATTTGAGATCTGCTGAAGACATGGGCTCAAATGGGGGTTGCCTTAGCTATACAATGCAAATGTTCAGATCCCACAAAGGGAATGGCTCCCTGTGTGTGGGGGTACAAATGAGGCAATCCTTTGAAGACTTTCCAGAAAATTGGGTTGGAAGCTAAGAAAATGCCCTTACCCGCTGAGAGGTAGACAGAGACAGCTGCCAAGTGTACCATGAGTGTAGGTGGCTTAAGGCCTAGGGTATGAAGATGTGTTAAGTAGTCCAACAGGACTGGGAGCACAGTCTAGTAAGGGTCTGTGATCCTTTGCTGGCACCAGATAGAGAACCTCTTCCATTTGGAGATGTAGGTCTTCCAGGTAGAGGGCTTCTGAGAGACCCATAGTACCTTAAGGACCCTCTCAGAAAGATGCAGGTTAGCATTAATTCCTCAAGAGCCAGGCTATGAGCCTGAGAGACTTGAGGTTGGGGTAGAGGATCCTCCCCCAGGAGGATGTCAGCAGCTTGTGGCTCCTGGGAAGGCAAATTGATCTGGAGATTGACAGGGGCAAGAGCAGGGGGTACCAAGGCTGCCTGGCCCAATCTGGAGCTATAAGAATCGTTGCTGGCTGGGACCCGAGCTTGTTCAGCACTCCAAACAGAGGGAATGGAGGGAAGGCATACCGGAATTTCTCTGTCCAATCCAGTATCACTGCATCTAGTGGCATTGTGCCCACTGCAGGAGGCCTGCAGCAAAACTGTGGCAACTGGCGATTGTCTGGAGCTGCAAAGAGATCCATCTCTGGAGTGCCCCATCATCCGAAGATGGATTACAGGATCTGCCTGTTCAGAGACTACTTGTGGTGGTTTTGATTAATCCTGCTCAGTGCATCTGCTAGGACATTGTCCTTCCCTGGAAGATGAACTGCTGAAAGGGAGACCCTGAGAGAGTATGCTAGACACCAAATTTTTATGGCCTCTGTGCACATTAAGGTGGACCTTGTGCCTCCTTGCTTATTTATGTAATACATGGTTGTGGTGTTGTCTGTTCTGACCTGCACCACCCTGTCCTTGACCAGTGAGGTGAATGACTGAAGGGCCAGAAAAACTGCCCTGTGTGCCAGCAGATTTATGTGCAATAGAAACTCCTGCTGGGACCATGTGTCATGTACAGCGTGTTCTCCCAGATGGGCAACCCATCCAAGGAGGGAGGCATCAGCCATCAACACCACTGTTGGGGACTCCTGCTGGAAAGGTACCCCTTCCCTGAGGTTGTCCCTTTCCTGCCACCAGTGTAGTGCTTGAAGAAGAGTTCCTGTGACTGGTACTAGTTTTTGACAGGGAGTCCTTTTTCTGGAGCCAGTGAGACCTGAGGTGAAACTGGTTGTCTCTTATCTGGAACCTGGCTCCTGGCACTGTTGCTGTTGAGGCTGCCATGTGACCCAACAGCTGCAGAAAATGTCTTGCTGGTCTGGGGGTGTGGAGCTGGAAGGAGCTTGCCAACTGCACCAGGCTGTCCACCCTTTCCCAAGGAAGAAATGTCTTTCCTCTTTGAGTGTCCAACTCCGCTCCTATGAAATCCATGAGCTGGACCGGCTGCAAGACTGACTTTTTCAGGTTCACCAGAAACGACAGAGACTACAGGGTAGTCTATGTGAGAACTAGGGCATCCTTTACCTGCTGAGGAGACTGATCCATGAGTAGCCAGTCATCTAGGTAAGGGAAAACTGTTATCCCGTCTTCTCAAACGTGCCACCACCACAGCCAGGCACTTTGTGAATACCTTGGGGCCGGGGTGAGACCGAAAGGCAGGGCTCTGAACTAATAATGGTCTGATGGTAGTCTGAACCGGAGATATTTTCTGTGAGACTGTCTGATGGGGATGTGGAAATAGGCATCCTTGTGGTCTAAGGATGCCAGCCACTCTCCCTGCCTGAGAGTGGGGAGAATCATTGCCAGAGTGACCATCTTAAACTTTGGCTTTGTCAAACATCTGTTTAGGGTTCTGAGATCCAGTATGGGTCGCCACTCCCCATTTCTTTTTTAGGGTTAGGAAATACCTCGAGTAGAACCCTTTTCCCCTGGGAGATAGGTACAGGTTCTACTGCTTTTGCTAGTAGCAGGCTGGCTACTTCTGATTCCAACAAGGCTTTTTCCAACTAGGGTTGCAGGTTTGAACAGTCTTGCCCTTAATTTTGGGATGCATCTAAAGTTGAGAGCAAGACCCTGGTTCATTACTTCCAGGGCCCACTTGTCTGTGGTGATGGTTTGCCATGCCTGTAAACAGTGAGCCAGTCTACCCCCCCCCCCCCCCCCCCGGTACTGATAGCCACAGCAGGGATTCTGCTTTGTCTGTGTTCTGGCCTGGGGACTGGGGTCAGAACACCTGCTGCCCCTTCTACCCCGCCTCTAAAGTATCCACGTTGTTGCTGGTAGCTTGGAAAAGCCTGGGTCTGATAAAAAGGACTTGTATAGGCCCTTCCCCTACCTCTCCTACCTTGGTTCTTCTGGGCAGTAGAAGCTTTCTCCTTTTCAAAAGCACTCTTGTAGGCAGCCTTGTACTCATCCAACTTTTTCATGTAGGCCTCTGTTTGTTCCCCGAACAGAGAAGTCTGCTCAAAAAAGAAAATCTAGTGCTTTGGATTGGGTATCTTGGGAGATAGTTAGTGGCCCTGAGCCAGGCAAACCTTCACAGGGACACTGTGGTTGCCATAACTCTGGCAGCAGTGTCATTAGCATCCACTGTCATGTGAAACTGGTATTTGGATGCCTCAATGCCACACCTGGCAGTCTCTGCTAGGTCAACTGCAAGGGAAGGAAAAGCTTTGCTGGCCAATTCCAGTACCGAGTTCCAGAGACTCTTCTGGTATCTGGATACGTAAGCCATATGGGTAGCCTGCCTGATAGCCAGAGAGGCCCCCAAGTAGCCTTTTCTTGGCCATTGACTCAGTTATTCTTGAGTCCTTGTCAGGAGGGTGCGAGGACAGTACACTTGCCCTGTCACAGGCAGCTGCCTGTACCATTCCCTCATGGCTGGGGTGACTGAAACGGAATTCAGCCCCACCCCAAGCCAAATGATATTTTCTGTCCATTTTCTTGTCTACAGGAGGGACAGAAGTAGGAGTTTGCAAGATTTTCAAGGCTGGCCTCTTTAAGGATTTGTGGATGGGGAGCAGCAAGCGTTTAGTAGTGGACAACCCCATCATGTCCGTATAATCTTCTTCTTCCTCCTCCTCAGTGGTCTCCTGGGTGGGAAGATCTAGAGTCTCTGCCACCACGGATACTGAGGAGGAAACTAACTCCTGCTGTTCTAGACAGACTTAAGGTTCAATTGGTTCCTCCAGATTGTCTTCATCTCCTTCATAGTAGGTATCCAGTTTGAAAGAACTGGGAACCAAAGGAGCTACTGGTTGGACTGCAGTATGAACCGCCGGTTGTTGAGGAGCCTGCTGAGTAACCAGGACTGAAGAACCGGAGATATTCTGTAGTAGCTGTATTAATTTTTTATCGTATTTGCAATTTCTTCAGTGGTTGGAGCTGCCAAAACCTTAGGTTGCAGTTCCTTTTCCAAATGCTGCTTCTTTTTAGCAGTAGCCAGTTCAGCGGCCGATTCTGCAGTTCTTTTTATAGTCAGGGAAATTTAGCCCTAGTCAGAAGGCTTTCCCTCCAGTTCGTTAGGTTTCTCCTTGTCAGAGAAGGGAACCGATTTACCAGAAGCTGGGTCAGCAGCTTTTTCAGCCATTTTCTCTCTCAGTCTGTTAAGTCGCCTGTCAAGCATAGACTGAAGGAATAGTTTACAAATGTCACAGTCTAAATTAAGGTGATCAAACCCTAGACAGACAACACAACTAGTATGGGGGATCGGCCTTGGCAAACAGTTTGCCGCACCTTGTAAAATGCTGAAAACCCGTAGGGACGGTTTTCTTTTGGGGTTTCTGTAACATAACTTTTCACCAAACTTTTGCCAGTTCTGTGCCAACTTAGCTAAATAGTAAAGTAACACCAGCCCTCTTTTTACTTTTTTTTGGTCGGTTCAGTGACTGAAGGCAGAAACTGGGGATCTTCGGTTTAGAACACAGATACAAGGCACAACCGGCTACCTATACAATTTAACCTAAAGAAAAACTTTACGTAAAATAAAGTAAAAAATATATCGGTTCTTTACTTGTTCAGAGAACTGATGAGGAACTGCAAACTTATCCAAGTAATGCCAAATCTAAACTACACTACCTGTACATCAAGGACAACATTCGGAAAACTGAAAAAATAAATAGGTAACTTTTGAAAAACTGAGAAAAATAAGAAATCTTCAATAAGCTGAAGGAGCAATCTCCGAGGGATCTAACTTTGGCAGGCGGAGTAAAGAATCTGATGGTTACATAGAATGCACCAGGGACAGTAGTTTGAAAACCAAGCTTGAGCCCATCAATGTTTCACCATTTGCATAGGTTCTTTAACTCTTCTCTCCAGGCAGTTGAATTAAGGTTACCACCTACTCGGTTTTTGACCGAATGATTCGGTTTTCTAGGTCCAGATTCGGTCCTCCTGTTTTCACCAATGCAAATTCGTTTTTTATGGTGGGTCAAGCAGCGCCTGTTAGATTCCCCACTAACTGTTTCATTTTCTTCTCATCTGACTGTAAGCAAGTGTCTGACATTTCAGTGTGCTTGCCTGCTTGCAGTACATGCTAATCAGGAAGTGCCTTCAAGAGCAGGGCACTTAAAGAGCCAAATGTGTCCCTGTCTGCTCAGTTGTCACCTCTAACTTCACACCATTAAATTGGAAGATTATTCAGGGGAAGGGTAAACAATACCACCTTAATTAACACCTTCATTTTTCTGAAACCAGACAGGCACCACATTAGGGTAGCTTCCTGTCCCAGTATGGACAGTACAATATGTTTCAGAAACTTAACTGCTGATCGTTTTATTCAGAGGTAGTACTTTTTCGGTCATTTTGAATGCTCACATGCCTGTAAAACAGATTCTGTTAAATCCTTCACCATTTTACTTGCATGGTCAGATTACAAACATATTCTGATGTCATGCAGACCTTTGTTTGTATACCAGTCAATCTGAGAGGTGTAAAGGAGGGCTATTAAGACCATTTGCAGCAAATCAAACTAATCCTTTCCAGGCTGCATTGTGAGTATGGTCTTTGACTGCTGTGATAAGGAATACTTGTATACCTTTAAATGTTCACCATTTTTTCTCTTAGGGTCTGTCCTATATTTTAATATTTGTTACCCCTTTTGTTGTTAAATTAATAATCTAATATTTTATTTCATTTCTAGCAATGCTATGCATCACTCTCCTCAGTAGTTATTTTGTCAGTTTTCATACTACTTGGGTATTCCAGGAAGACCAATCCAGGCCTTTCAGATGAACAGCACAGAATAATGTGGCTAATGTCATGCTAAACTACAGAAATAAGAAAAGGAAGAGAGAGAGCAGTATCTGATGAGATGACAGGAACACAATCTAGATTTGATGGCACTGCACATTTAGGCAATTTATCAAAACATTTTCAAAACATAATTATTTTTTTTTACCAGAAGAGACACACTAAGCTAAAGCTTGTTTACAGGTGCAACCTGAGAGCACAAGGGAATTAAGTGATTTATGTAGGGTCACAAAGTATGCAAGTTTGGGCTGTAGGATTCAAAGCCTGGTCTCCAGAATTCCAGCTCAGAGCTTTAAACCACTGCACTATACTGCCTCCACGCTACATATCACATATCATGCTATCTGCTATGTATGACTGACATGGAAAACATCTTAAAATGGCAGATATTTGTAATTACATCTCGTCCACCATTACTGGTGCAGTTTATTTATTGAAAGAGTTTTACCGGAAAAGGCCACCTGATCCAAACTAGCCAGTTGTCAGAGGTGTCCTTGTAGTCACTCGATTTGTCAGCTAAGCTGTGTACACAGGATGGAAAGTCCCCTGAACCCACCTCTCTAACCCCACCAAATGTTGAAAACATACTGAAATTTAAAATATTTAAATCTAAATCAAATAAACCAAAAATAATAATCATGATGGAATTTAAAGAAGTTGTACACAATGTTATATCAGCAGCAATTCTGAATAAATCAAGTGAATCAGAGTCCAAGCAATGCCCTCATTAGTCATAAAAGGGGCGGGGTTAGGGGTGAAGTTTGGGGGTGTGGTTTAGTATTCAGTTTTCATCTCATCCAAAGGTGGCAACCCTAAGTTGAATGGTGAAGGCTAACTGCATATGTCAAAATACAGTAAAGATTTCCTGGGGCTTGAAAGTGGAATTATTACCTCCTCCTGTCTGCTTACAAAGTTTTCCTTATGCAGCCCAGTATTCTGGATGCCTTGGCAGCTGCAACATTATTGTTACTTCTGAATGACAAACTGGATTGCACAATTACTCCCAAGTCCGTCTCCTCTGTAACAGTTTTTAATTCTTTACCTCCCAATGTGTATTTTGCACAATCCTTGTTCTTTCCTACATGCATCATGACACACTTTTCATGGTTAAACAGCATGCCCCATGTAACAGTCCACTGCTCCAGTATGTCTAGATCTTCCCATAGACTACGTATATCTTCTACGGTTAATGTTGGTCCACCAACTTCTGTGTCATCTGCAAACTTATTCATTTACTCCTTAATTCCTCCATGCACATCTCTAATGTATAAAGTGAAACGAACTGACCCAGCACCGCTCCCGTTTACATTAGCACTGCCATGGAGTGTGCTTTGTTGTAGCCTCCACTAAAGGGAATTTGCAAAAAAAGCAGGATGTTTGACTCCCAAGTTTTCAGAGCTCTCTGGGATGTAGAGCAGCAAGTCCTTAACACACTGGCACTCCGTCTGGATACACTTTCATCATTGCATTGCATCACCAAAATATGCTGCTGGCAGTTTAGGATGCACAATTCTATGCCTGTGTGCTCAATCATACTGTTGCAGGATGTACCAAATGAACTTGGCTGGACTTCGTCTGGAATTCCCAATGGGGGGGGGGTCCTGGAATCTTGGGGGAAAGCAGCTATAGAGATTTCTGCATCTTCCCCTACTTATTTCCTATCTGAGGGCATAATCCTCAGGTATAATTTATTTATATTGCACTAGGCTGTGACATCATAGATGAAGGACTATGGCCCAAGTTGGAGACTAATCCTCCACAGCAGATACCCTGTAAGGAACAAAGGTCGAATTTGAATGCCAATGGCCTCAGTAATAACAAATGGAATGGACTAAATTTCAGGGGTCCAATTCGCAGCTGCAAAGACCACCTAGTGTTAAGCACTCACTTGCGTCCACGATAAGCCATAGTCATAGATTTGGGGGGGGGAAGAGAGAAGAGAGACCAAACCATATACAGTATGCTGTAGGTACAGAAGGGTGGATGGGAAACAATTGGACTGTCAGTAATAACAACTGAGGGGATCCACTGGACCACCAATGAGGCTACTAATGAGGGGTTAGGGATGTAGGATGCCACTGTACCACCAGAGAACTGGACAATGGGGGAGGGGTAGACAGTTTCTGCAGGGATACCTGGCTCACAGGCAGACCAAGAATTTTCACTGTGGTCAAGACATATCACTAATCATGCATTAAAATGCTACTGATGCATGGTCAGGTTTCTGATCTCCTTTCTATACCCATAAAACCTGTTTATTACACCAAATCAATTATATAAGCACAATAACACACACCAGGGTGAGCATTAAAGCATTTGTGATCCACTTCCCAGGAATGCAAATATATTCGGCCTTCGGCCTCATGCCTCATAAAGCCCTTGGGGCGTGCATCACTAACGCTTTCGTGCTCATCTGGTTGTGTATTATTCTTACTTGTGCTATGATCACAGGAGGGCTTTCTCCCACTGCAGCCTGCACCCACTTTTATATATTGCAGTTTCAGGTGACAAGATAAGTCTGTGGGCAAAAAAGAAAAACACCTGTTTTATGCCACAACAGGAATCTAATTCCAGTCTCAGAATTGAGCCCCCTTTTTGAAGTTCTTCCTATGATGTACAACAATTTTTTTTTTCTTTTAACTTACTGAACCAAGCTCCTATGCCATGGACACTATCATTTCCATGACAGATGGCACAGTGCACAGCTGCAAAAACATCTAAATACCATTGCCCAGATGGGAACACTGTATGGATCACGTGAAACAGGATACCAACAAATGGAAAAAGCAGCAGGACAGAGAAAGATGAGCAACATAAGCAGAACCTTCTTTTGTTATATAAAAAAAAAAAAATCACTCCTGCTGCTGTCGAGTCCCCTCCTTACACATCACAGCATTCTGGCTGCCTTGTGCTATACGCCATGTTGCACAGGTCTGAGGTTTTAGCACTTGCTTATTGCAGCCAACTGAGCGCCTCCTATCCGTGCTCGTTACATGGATCCTTCTCACCAATGTACATCACTTTGTACGTTCTGGCATCAACTCTCAACTGCTGTAGTTTGGACCACCATTCCTATTTCTCCAGGTCCTTTTTCAGATCCGTGACCCCATCCTCACTATCCACTCTTATGGAGTTTTGTGTCATCTGCGAAGAGATCTTTCCCTGGATAACTTAGCCAATGTCATGAATGAACATACTGAATGGGAAGGGACAATGGACCAACCCCTGAGGTACCCCACTACTAAAGAAACAAGTAGAACTGGAGATCATACACGTAAATGAAACTGGACAGTTGTCTAACATCTTTTACTGGAAAACAGGTCAGGTTTGATTATTTCCACACTAGGTTGTGCTGCTGCTTTAAGATGGCTGCTTCTTTTTTACCACATAAATTGTATCTTTAATGTAACAGGATAGCCTTTAAAACTGTAAGGTTGCTCACCAAATCCTCTGGCAAAGAGCACTGGTCGGGTCCCTCTGTCTAGAAGCAAAAAAAAAAAAAAATCTCCAGTCATAACCCAGTACTGAGACACTGTCATCAACTGGCAAAACCTTTGTCATGTAAAGTTTGGAGCTACCCGCCTCATTCCACCCTTTTTATAATATTCTGAAGTACCAAGTTTAACACGGTCAGTGAGTAGGGTGTTGACGTCAGGAGTTGGAGGAAATACTAATGAACATAGAAGTTCAAACAAATAGTTATTTTCTTCAAATAAACACTCTGCTCCCAGTGGGTTTCAGCTTCTCCCTTATTTTCAGGGCTCTACATATTTACCTAGCAAGTTCTCTAAAGAGCTTTGTTTACACTGCAGCCTTTGCAGCACATCAACCCATGGGCACCAAATGATGCGCTGCAAAGACAGCAGTGTAGACACTTACCAGATGTTAAGAGTGCTGCAGATCCATTTCTGGCTGCGACTCAGAAGTAGGGACGTCTATCAGATGGAGTGCATTAAACTGCACTGTAAGCTCTCTCCTGCGCTCGATCTGCTACAAAGCCTACGAAACCCAGCCCACGGATGTCCTGCCCGCTCCGCAGCGTGACCTGCACTACAGCAAGAGTGGGCTGTGTGAACTGTTATGTGTTCATGGAGCATCTGTGCAGTGGGAAAGGAGTGGTGGACAATCAAAAACGCTGCAGCTGTGTAAACATGGCTTAAGATTCACAAGGGTAGTCTCAGGCTGGTGATAGGTTCAGACCCTTTCGTAATCTGTTCTATCAAGTGCTGAAATCTTTGCTTTGACATAGCCAAGGCATGCTATCAAGGAGGAAAAGAAAAATAATTAACATTTTACTTTTCAGTTCAGTTTACCTTCTTTGCACTTCAGATATTTCTCTGTGCGTCTTTCCCCAGCACAGAGAGCACACCAAAGGTTCAGAGGCAGAGGGGACAGCAAGTCAGTGGTCCAGAAGGGCTTTGGGCCTTTAAAGGGACACTGTCATCCCTTTTTTCATCATATTATTTCTAGTCAAAAACACGCATTTTATGACTGCTTACCTTCTCTAAAATTCATTAATGCTGACAGTTGTTTTATTTGTTTCCTTTCTTAGTAGAACTGAAATGCATGTTAACAGTGTTATTTATAGCCAACCTTGTTTTGTTTCAAATTCTTCAATCTCCTCTTACTACAAACTTCCTGATCATTAAGAACACTCCCAACCACCAGTGCAGCCACTCCAGATGCATTAGCATCCTCTCCTCCCACTGTTTAAGTGTCTATATTGTGTTTTGGGTGTTCCTAAGACCAGGAAAGATGCACTGGGGGTTAATGAAGGAATGTAAATAAACACATTTTTGTGTGGTAACACCAGTATGGTGGGCAGTGTTTTTCACTTTAAAAAAAATAACAACCAAGTAATCTGAATCAAACTACCAGTTACATCAGCAATGCCTACAGAATGTGAGCAGTCATATTGTGTTTTTTAAACTAGGAACAATTTAAGGTCTAAGGGGATTGAAAGTGTCCCTTTAACGGTTAGTACACCATGTCACACAGTCTCATACCACAAAATGTTCCAAGTTATGTGGAAGGATTAACCATTAACAATTCAACATTTTAATCACATACTCCCTTGTGTACCGACTGAAATAAAATTGGTCTATTTGGCAAACCCTCCAAAAGGATACATACATGCTGATAACAGAAAAAAAGGCTCTTTGCCCATTCAGTCTTCCCACCTAACTAGTCTGCCTTGCCCTTGTGCCAATCCTTCCTTTATTTTAATTAAACCCATCTGTCTGTCCCGTCCCTACTTGAAGCTGCTGATCGACTTGGCCTACATCACTTCTTCAGATGGTTTATTCCACTTATCCACCACCCTTTCCGTGAACATGTGCTTCCGGACATGCTTTTTTGAATCCCCCCATCACTACCACCACCAGCTTCAGTGAATTCAGTCTCATCCCTGTGTTTGAACTCAAGGAGAATAGTTCCTTGGTGACTACCCTATTTATCCTATGCAAGTATCTGTGTGTCTCAGTCATGTCAACCGTTTCTCTCTTTTTCTCAAGGGAGACTGCAGTCTCCACATATGTATTATCTCCAAGGCCACAGACCACCTTAGCTGCCCTGCACTGCACAGTCTCCACCTTGTTGCAGTCCTTCCTCAAGTGTGGGCACCAATATTCTATGTGTGGCGGCACTAGTGACCTGAACAGTGGCAGGATCACCTCTCGCCCTCTACTGCTTATCTCCATCCCTATGCAACTCAGCATTTTGCTTGCTTTACTCACTGTCCTGTTGCAGTTGGCAGATGTTACTAGGGTCTCTGGTATCATCACCTCGTAATCCTTTTCTTTCATAGTGCTATCAAGCACCACAATCTCATGCTGCACCCTCAGGTTCCTTCTCCCAATGTGCATTACTTCAAATTTTTTAGCATTAAAGTTCAGCTGCCAAATCATGGATCAGCTCTCCAGCTTGCCCAAATCCTCTCTTCGCTCTCTTTTGTCCCTTTCCATGTTCACCCTTGCGCTAATCGTTGTATCATTGGCAGAGACGCAGATCTTACCCTTAATACCTTCACCAATGTCACAGCTGAAAATACTGAAGAGAATCGGTCCGAGTACCAACACATGAGGTACCCCGCTGGTCACTTCCCTCACCTCTGAAAACTCCCCATTGACTACCATCCTCTGTGTTCTACCGCCAATGAACTTTCTACTCAATTTGCTATTCAGTCCTCTTCCCCAAGGTTCTTTAATCTTTCTGACCAGTCTCCTGTGGGGTGCTGAGGCGAAGGCCTTGCTGATCAAGGTATACTCTATATATATATATATATATATATATATATATATATATATATATATTTTACTGCTCCGATTTTTTCCCCGGTTTTCGACCCCCATGCCTCAGTCAGGTGCATGTGGAGGCACACGCAAGCCGCATCTCCGGGGCACCCTCCCACTACTTGCCACCCATCGGACCTCCACCCGATGGCAGCGGAACTACGTTGGGGGTGGACCACAGAGATCCTCCTCGGGAGAGGAGAGCTGCCATTATGGCAGCTCGATCCTGCTCCCTCTCCCTCCCCACCCAGCTCCTCGATGACCCTGGCTCATTTTCGAACCCAGATAGCTGGCATGGCATGAAGTAAGGAGTCTAGCACCTCAGCCCTCTTTGCCATTGGGCTGGCTGTACTATATCAGTTTTTTCATAAAGAGAATGTGAATATAATGCTGACCAACCACATGCTGTAACCCTCAGTTTATTGTCTGTATTCTCGTACATGTGGTTGTAAGATGAGCTAACCGAAATAAATATAAATAAAAAAAGGTATTCTGTATCAACTGTCTGCCCCTTGTCTGATGCCTGTGGTCACCCAGTTGAAGAGCACAACCAGATATTTGTGCAGCACCAGGTTGTGCTTTGGAAAAAGAGTAATGTGTGCTCCAGGACACCCCAGGTTCCAGTTGTCTTGGTGGTGCAGCTGGTTAGCGCGACTGGAACGGTATTCCAGGCAGCCTGGGTTCAAGTCCCAGCTGAGGCACTTACTTCTTTCACTCCTCTGTTTGTATGTGTTCCATAAATATGCACATCACACCCATGTGATTGAAAATGAAGTAATTATTTGTGCAGCACCAAGCTGTGCATTGGAGAAAGAGTAATGTGTGTGCTCCAGGACAGCTCAGGTTCCAGTTGCCTTGGTGGTGCAGCTGGTTAGCACGACTGGAATGGTATTCCAGGTGAGCTGATGCACTTACTTCTTTCTCTCCTCTGTTTGTATGTAGTCTGGCAAGACCCTCCCCTCGTGAACCCATGCTGTCTGGGGTCTCGCAGCCTGTTCCTTTCTAGGATGTCACCAGGTCCCTCCCTCAACTGTGACACCATAATTTTTCTCTACTACTGATGTCAAGCTGACTGGCTTGTAGTTCCCTGGCTCTTCCCTCCTCCCACTACTCCATACCGACTAGTACAACATCAGCCATCCACCAGTCCTAAGGACCACCCCCGTGTTTAGAGAGCAACTGAAAATGTATGCTACTGGCCCTCCTACAACCCCTAACTCACATAACATCCTCGGGTATAAGTAGTCGGGTCCCATAAATCTGTCTACTTTCAATCCTACTAGCTTTTCTGTTATCTGGACATTTTCCCCAGTGTCTTTGCTCTCACCTTCCTAATCCCACAGTCTAGAGGCCATTCCTTCTCCTTAGTAAATATTGAGCAAACTATTTGTTCAGTATCTCTGCCTTCCCTGTCCTCCTCCTACCACCTCTCCCTGCGCTTAAAGATCACGTGCAAAGCTTTGTTCAGTATTAAAATAGGTATTTTACCTTTGCCTGCAGTTAACCATTATTTGTAAGTTGAAATAAAGCTTTATTCTCCCAAAGTATATCATCTCTGTGGTGTTCTTTCCCACTGCGCGGTCAATGCAAGTATCGTGATTACATCATCTGGTGGCTGAGAACTCATTCACTTTAGAGTGCCATTCCTGCATAAGCGACCTTGCTAGTAGCACTGTAAGCATGTATTAGAAGCTCAGCTTAGTGTGGAACTAACCAAGAGTTCCATGTCTTGTATCTTAAATGTTCCTAATAAAGTTCCTTGTAAATACATTAACTTCACCTCTGCATAATTCAGTGCGTGTCCCTTTCTATAATAGCTAGAAGTGAGCTGTGATCACGCCTTTTTTTATGCGGCTGTCACTGAAACCAGCTGTGTGTTTATCATCTCAGGGTGCTTTCAGTTTCTTGAAAGATGCAACTTTTGAAGGATTTTTACATGGTTTCTATTTTGTTTTAATTTTTTAACACCCAAATAACTAGCTTCTCGATCACTGTTTTGTTCCATAAGGAATTCAATGGTGGAAACAGCTGCTGCTGCTGTAAGTAAACAGCTGTTTCTGTATGAAGAAGCAGGATGTGATCGGATGTGATGTGAACTCAAGTTAGCTGTTACAATTTTCTAGGCTTCTGTGTTTGTCCAGGTGAGATAAAATGCAGTTCATCTCAAAAATTAACCCAAAATAATAGTTGTTTCACTTATGAGTTTGTTTTTTTAGCTAACAGAAAACTCACATTGAGGTATTTCTCTCATACGTCCTATGCGATCATACCTGTATGCTTGCATTACTGTGAGCCCCTTGCTTGCAGTCCTTGACTGATAAACAATTTCCTTGCATATTTTCATATAACGCTTACAGTTAAAATCTGTGCTACATATATAGGCATCAAGGGCCCGATATTCAAAAAACTGCCTGGGTGCAACTCCAAGTTTACCAGCGGGCAAGACGCAGACAGGGGCACAATGTAAATGAAGCGGCAGGGACCCCGAATATTGTCACAGTCCAAAATTCAGTGCATGTGCGTCATGCAAGGCCATTTTGCTCTGTCCCCTTGTGTGGTGCACATACCGCTGATTAAAACCTCAACTTAATCCCATGCAACCTTTGCGGCTGGCAGAGGAAGTGTAGCGCCCCCCCCGACCCCCAGTAGTCCCTGGTGCTAGTGACGTGCCCTCTCCCCCCCACCACTTGATGTGCTGATGTTTAAATGCACTGTTTCTCTGGTGTCTAGTGGTCCCCCGCCAGCCCGACATTAAATAAAACCTATTCCCTGGTGCTAGTGGACTCCCCCACTGATCGTTGGCACAATGTTATATCTGGTGCTAGTGGTCCTCCCCCCCGATCACTGCCCAGATGGTACAACATATCTCTTCTGACTGGACGTGGTTTGGAGGAACAGAGGGCTGTGCTGGCTGTCGGCTCAGGGTTGGGATGGGGTGTCTACAACACACCAGGGAATGGAATACAGTCCTAATGCAGGAGTTCAAGGATAGGGAGGGGGGGTCTGCTAGACACCAGGGCATGGAAATACAGGTTACTCACCTGTAACAGGATTTCTAGGAGTGGTATATGTTGTTCATCCACACTGTCTGGCAGGTTCCTTGCCACTTTAAATCTTGCCGGAAGGGCTTCATGCTAGCTCGTCCCACCCACCCCGGTGGTAAAACCCTCGGCTCCGCCCCAGGACGCCAGATCTAGCCTGCTGGAAGCCAGGATGCGTGTCAACGCCGGGGAGGTCGGCTGGGTCATGTGGATGAACAACATATACCACTCCTAGAACTCCTGTTACAGGTGAGTAACCTGTATTTCTAGGGATGTGGATATGTTGTTCAATCCACACTGTCTGGCAGACTCCTAGCAGTTCTCCGGGAGGAGGGAGGCAAGGCGAGCACCCCCTACTTAGGGAATAAGGACTGGAGAACCGAGGTCCCAAAACCAGCATCCCAGCGTGACTCAAGGTCAATGTGGTAATGGGTAATAAAGGTGTGTGCTGACTTCCAGGTAGCAGCCCTGCAGATTTCCTGGATAGGGACGTCCTTAGAAGCAGCCACCGTAGCAGCAGTATGGCGGGTAGAATGAGCTCTTATTCCTTTGGGAGGCTCCATACCCGCCAACCTATAGCAGAGATCTATGCAGGAGGTGACCCACCTGCCTATCGTCCGCTTGGCTGCAGGTCTGCCAGGTACGGATTCAGCGTAGGTGACAAAACAGCTGGCGAACCTCTCCCCGAACTTCCGCCGTCCGCTCCTTATAATAAGAGAGCGCTCTTCTAGGGTCCAAAGTATGGAGCCTATATTCAGCCTCCGAGGTGTGATTGGGGTAGAACACTGGCAGAGTCAACACCTGGTTAAGGTGAAACTCCGACACCACCTTCGGAAGGAATTTCGCGTGGGGGCGCAGGACAACCTTGTCCCTGTGGAAGGCCAGATAAGGAGACTTGATGGAAAGCATCTGGAGCTCTCCCATCCTTCTGGCTGACGTAATAGCCACCAAGAAGGCGGTCTTCCACGACAGGTGGGAGATATCGCACCTGTGCATGGGTTCGAATGGCTTGCCCATAAGCTTAGCCAATACCAGCAGTAGATCCCAAGGAGGTGGAGGTTCTTGCACCAGAGGGGATATGTGATCAAGGCCTTTGAAAAAGTGCCCGACCACCTTCTCCTACGCCACACGACTGCTTGCGGCCTGCGCCCAGTAAGCAGAGATAGCTGCCAGGTGCACCTTAAGGGTCGTCGACCGAAGCCCTAGCTGAGAAAGGGACCACAGGTAGTCCAGGATGCTAGCCAAGGAACAGGAGGAAGGGTCCAACCCCTTGTCCTGACACCAAATGGAGAATCTCTTCCATTTGAAGGCATAGCATTTTCTGGTCGACTCCTTACGGGATGCCTCAATGACGTTGAGGACCTCGTCAGAAAGACCCAAAGCCTGGGATTCTAGCTGCTCGGGAACCAGGCCGTCAGGTGCAGGGATTGAAGGTCTGGATGGAGAACCTTCCCCTTGTTGACTGAGATCAGGTCCAGGCGGGCTGGAAGCCGCCTCGGGAGCCTGGAGCTGAGGCTGAGGAGATCTGGGTACCAGAACAGGCGGGGCCAGTCTGGGACTACCAGAATCACCTGCGCCTTGCCCCTCTTTGCCTTGAGAAGCACCTTGTGGATCAAGGGAAATGGAGGGAAGGCGTAGAAGAGGCCCGGGGTCCACGGCCTTGAGAAGGCATCTCCCTGCAGTGAGCCCTGCTAAGGGGGCCGGGCATGAAACAGCCTCAGCTTCGCATTCTCCCTGGAGGCGAACAGGTCCACCTGAGGGGTGCGCCAATGGGAGAACAGATCTTGTACTACCTCCGGCAGGACAGACCACTCGTGAGATGCAGCGCCTATCCGGCTGAGGGCATCGGCCAGACTGTTGGAGGCTCCTGCCACATGGATGGCTAGGAGATCCACCTCCAGGGTGATCACAAGGGACCAAGTGTGGAGAGCCTCCTTGCACAGAGGCAGGGAGTGCATCCTGCCCTGCCGGTTGAGGAAGTACATGGTCGTGGTGTTGTCCGCCTGGACCTGAACCACTTGACCCCGTAAAAACGCAGTGAAGGTGGTGAAGGCTAGACGCACTGCTCGGAGCTCCAGCAGGTTGATGTGGCATCGAGACTCCTGAGGGGACCAAAGGCCATGGGCCCTGAGCTCCCCCAGATGGGCACCCCAACTCATCAGAGAGGCGTCAGTCGTCAAAGTGACCGTCGGCTCGGGGCGGACAAACAGGATACCCTCCTGCAGATGAGCTGGAACGAGCCACCACTGTAGGCCGTTCCGCATCTCCTGGGTCACCGTCACTGGCTGGTCCAGGGGACCGGAGCGCTGTGACCATTGGCGGGCCAGCCCCCATTGCAGGGAACACATATGCCAACGGGCCCAACGGACCACGCTGGTGCAGGCCGCCATGAGGCCCAGAAGGCACGGGAAGTCCCGGGCAGGGCGTGATTGCCCAACCAGAAATGATCGGGCAAAGGAGGTAAGAACCTCGGCCCTGTCCGCCGGGAGCTGTGCTCTGGCTCAAAGAGAGTCGAGCTCTGCCCCGATAAACAGAATCGCCTGCTTCGGCTCGAGTTCCGACTTGGCCTCGTTGATGAGAAGGCCGACTTGAGAGCAAACCTGGAGAGCCAGATCTCTGGACCGCTCCACCTCCTGTCTGGAGGGGGCTGCTATCAGCCAATCGTCCAGGTAAGGGTACACCCGGACCCCTCAGCGCCGCAGGAAGGCTGTCACCACTGCAATGCATTTGGTGAAGACCCTGGGAGCTGGAGACAGGCCGAAGGGCATGGCTCGGAACTCGAAGAGGGATCCCTCCGCTCGAAAGCAAGGGACTCTCCGATGTGACGGACGGATAGGGACGTGAAAGAACACGTCCTGCAGGTCCAGAGAGCAGAACCACATGCCGTGTTCCAGAGATGGTATTATCTGCGCCAGAGTGACCATCCTGAAGGTTCGAGACCTTAGGAACTTGTTCAGGTCGTGTAGGTCGAGAATGGGGCGCCAGCCCCCCGTCCGTTCCGGAACCAGGAATACCTGGACATGAACCCCGGGTCTGAAGGGGGGTCCTCTACCTCCCTGATCACCTCCTTTTGGAGGAGGAGAGCGATGTCGGCTCAAGCCGACAGTGAGGCTTCGGACCCCGAGGCCCCCCGAGGTGCGACGGCTCTGAAGGACGGGGCCTGCTCGAATTCTAGAGGCAGGCCTTTTCCCACCACCTCCAGAACCCACCTGTCGTGGTAATAGCGGACCAGGCGGAAAGGAAGTGTCGGTGCTGTCCCCCCACGGGGGGAACCAGGGGCAAGGTGACGGGGATGGGGGCAACACCCCACAGCCCGTCACTGGGCAGGCTTGGAGGAGGGACCGGCCGAGGGACCTCCTGGGCCTTTTCCTCCCTGCTTCCTGTTGGAGGAAGCCAACGGCTTGGGTTTGGATACTGGCAATCGAGGCCTGCTGGCCCCAGCGTTGCTGGGCCAGCGCCTGTGGCCTCAGAAAGACGAAAGGGCTTGGCTGTGGCTTGCGGCCTTTGTCCTTTGCGGAAGAGACCACGCCCAAGGTAGCACTGGACTTCTCGATCCTCTGCAGGTGACCTTCCACCCCAGGGCCGAAGAGGTCAGTCCCCAAAAGGGAACATCCGCCAACATGCTGGGTATCCGAGGTAAAAGTGGATATCCTCAGCCAAGCCCAGCGCATGGCCACTGCGGCCGCCACCGACCTGGCACATGAGTCCCCAAAGTCCAAAGCAGTCTGGAGCTGCTGTTTGGCCACTGCCCTGCCCTGGTCCCACACCTGCCTGACCGTAGTCTGCAGATCCGCGGGAAGATGAGGGACGACCTCATCCAGGGAGCCCAACAGGGCATGTGAAAAATGTGCCATGAGGACGGCCGAACTGGCCTGACGAAAGCCGAGAGAGGACGCAGCATAGACTTTTCGCCCGGCATAATCCAATTTCGATCCTTGTCGGGAGGTTTGTCCACATCTCTGCGCTCGCACGCCGAAAACGCTGTCGGTAACCAAACCCTCCGCAGAGGGGTGTTCCAAAACCGGACAGGGAACCGTGGACCGTGACACTTCCTGGCCATCCTGGTCAAGGCGCAGGGCAGGAAGCAGGGCGCTGCCAAAGCTCCAAGGCAGGGACCCACTATGGCCTCGGCCACCGGAAAGGCCTCCGTAGGAGAATCCCCTCGGTCCAGAATCTCCGTGAGGGGATACCTGGCCCATTTAGAAACGGGTTCGAGCTTCATCCCGGTGGACTCCGAGATGAGCCGAAGCAACCCTAAGAAGGACGAAGGGCTATCGTCCACTGACTGTCCTCCCGAGGACTCCAAGTCGAATCGCTTGGAGAAAAGGGAGGAATCATCCTCGGACTCGGAAGAGTCCTCAAAGAGCTGCCTCGGGCCTGAGCCACCCTCCACCTGCCGAGGTTTATCGGGAGTGAGGGTGACAGACAGCCTATGGGGCAAACCCAAAGCCGACCGAGAATTCTTGGTCGGAGCCCCAACTAATGGCTGTGGAGGCGGAGGTTCCACCAGAATCGGTGGGGCAGCTGGAATTGGCCGAACAACCGGCCTGGGAACAGGCTCCTCGGCTACAATGAGGGGTTGTTTCGGCCGCTCCGGTGACAGCCACTTAATGGCCGGGGAAGACGACTGGGTCGCTTATTCCTGGTCAAAAGAGCTGTTGCCACATGAGTTCCTTCATACCTCCGACGCAACTTGCGCCAAGCCTCCTCATCCGAGGAGGAGGAAGAGGAAGAGTGGCGGCGCCGCTTCAGTGGGTGCCGAGACCGAGACCGCCTATGACGGCAGGATCGGCTGGACCGCGAGGATGTCCGAGACCGAGAGTCTCGACTAGGCCGAGGAAGGCGAGGAGAAGTGTCGGAAATCGGCACTCCCCTCGGCTCGGACGATCCCACCGAAGGCTCCGGAACCGGAGGCACAGATGAGCCGATGGGATCCTCAACTCCCACCGGGGGAACCGGGGAGAGGGGATTCTCAGCTTCTCCAGCCGACAACCCGTCTAACGGATCGAGAAAATCTCGACCGCGTCGGGCGAAGTCTCGGTCAACTGGCCTGGACGGGACACCGTGAAGCCAGTGGCCGAGCTGAGGGTCGACGAAGTCGAGCTATCGAGCAAGAAGGGAGAATCTTTCCCGCTCCCAAGAGCGTCGACGGTGAGACGTCTTTGCTCTTTTGGACCTGGAAAGGGTCCAGAAGAAGTTGGACCCTCACCTTTCGTCGAGAGGGTCAGACAAAGCTCCTTGAAAGAAGCCGAGTACGAGGCACCGAGAGAGAGCGGGACAACGCCGCAGCCGTGGTAGAAGCGGCCCGCGCCGCCTCCTCTTCGAGGGCGATCATCTGCTCGAGCTGATCTGCCGAGCCCGCCGCCGTGGACACCGCCAACCGGGCCTCTTTAGATTTAACCGGTGGAATTCTTTTCTCGGGGCGCCCCAGTTGTGATCGGGCAGCACGGTCTTCAAGGACGTAGGCCGAAAAGGACGAGCACAAGTCGCAGGCCTGCGGGTCGTGCTCAAGGCCCAAGCAGTAGACGCACGTGGAGTGCGGATCCATCCTAGACATCTTCTGCCCGCAAGGGCACCTCCGGAAACCGGAGTCGATTTGTCCATTGCAGCCGCGAGAAAGAAGACCAAGTCTTTTAGCAAAACTTTTGATTTGAACTTCGAAGAATTGGAACCAGTCTTATACGCAGAGCGTTAAGGAGGAACCTGAGCTTCCAAGCTGTGAGGAAGATCTGGACGCCAGGCGAGCGAGTTTACCACCCGAGTGGGTGGGAGGAGCCAGCTTGAAGACCTTCCGGCAAGATTTAAAGCGGCAAGGAACCTGCCAATAAGTGTGGATGAACAACATATCCATGTCCCTAGAAGTACAGTTACGCAAGAACTTACCGTAACAGTAGATCTTCGAGAGAGGCTCTTGCAGTAGGTAATTACATATAGGACTGATGCCGGCAGGTGGCAGAACCCCACGGAAAAATTTCTAGCTAGCAGTCCCTGGCGAGGGACCGCCCCAGTCAGGTGACCGGCGTCAGGAGACGTCGGTATAAAGGGGCGGTCCTGGATGCCCGCCTTCCAGTTCTTTCCCGCCACAGGCCGAAAGAGGCCAGACAAGAGAGGAGCGGATATTTCTCTATACGGAAAAGGAGCTGAAAAAGCCTAGGGGGATGGAGAGCGGGAAGGTATTACCTACTGCAAAAGCCTCTCTCGAAGATCTACTGTTACGGTAAGTTCTTACGTAACTGTACTATCTTATTTCGAAAGGGCTCTTGCAGTAGGTAATTACATCTAGGACTGAATCCCAAGAAGTCTCGAACAAAGAAAAGGCACCGGGAGGAGAAAACTACTCCAAGAAGTAGTTCTAGCGTGCAATCTCAAGACAGGAGGCCTTGCAAAACAGCTAGCCCGAAGCCTGCTCTACGGTGAGAGGCAATATCCAAACTGTAATGTTTCGTAAAAGTATGGACGGAAGTCCAGGTGGCGTCAGCGCACATGTCTGCCGCAGACACATTCTTGAAACAAGCTGCAGAGGCAGCTACTCCTCTTGCGGAGTGGCCTCTGACTCGACCTGGGAGGGTCTTGTGGTATTTGTCATAATAGAAAGTGATGCAATGAGCCAACCACTTAGACAGGCATTGCTTGGAAACCGCATTGCCTTCTCTTTTGGGAGCAAAAGAGACGAACAACTGATCAGTCTTTCTGAGATCCTTCATCCTGTTGGTGTAGTATCTCAGAATCCGGTGAACATCCATAGTATGAAGTAAATATTCCCCTTGATTAGAGTGCTGCGTAAAAAAGGCAGGTAGCTCTATGGACTGATTTAAGGTAAATTCTGCTACTACTTTAGGTAGAAACTTAGGATTCGTGTGAAGAGCAACTCGTTCCTTGTGAAAAATCAAGTAGGGGATTTTACACATCAGGACCTGGAGCTCGGAGATTCTTCAAGCCGAAGTAATGGCCACCAAGAAGAGTGTCTTCCACGAAAGAAACTTCAAATCTGCAGAAGCTGCAGGTTCGCAGGGTAAGTTTCTCGAGAACAAAATTCAAGTCCCAACAGGGGGCAGGAGTACGGATGGGGGGCCTCAGATGGAGAACCCCTCTGAGAAAGGTCTTGGAGACCTCCAGTTGAGCAAAAGCCTCATTTGCGAAGGGAACATGATAGGCCAAGATGGCCACCATGTGTACCTTCAAAGAGGAATGGCTGAGACCCAGGTCGAACAGATGACGTAGATACTCCAGCAGAAGCCCCGCTGAACAGGAGAAAGGGTCCACGTTCTTGGAAGTGGCCCAAATAGTGAATGTTTTCCACTTCATGGCAAAAGTGGATCTGGTGGAGAGTTTTCTGGCCTCCACTAAAAGCTCCGCCACTTTGGGAGACACACCAAAACGGGATTGGGCAAGGTCTGCAGGAGCCATGCATGCGATCGAAGGGATATGAGGCCTGGATGAACCAGGGTCCCCTGATCGTGGGTCAACAAACCTCGAGATAGAGGAAGAGGAGGATCCTCTGAATATTGTTGTAGAAGAGAGAACCAGATTTGCCTGGGCCAGAAAGGAGCGATCAGAATCATTCTCGCTCCTTCTGAAGCTAGTTTCTGCAAGACTCGTGGGATAAGAGGAATTGGGGGAAAGGCATAGATGAATCTGTCCCTCCAGTCTAGAGACAGAGCATCGCTCCAGAAAGTGCCTCACTCTGGAATGAGCGAGCAGAAGGTGGGAAGTTTTGCGTTTTGGGGGGATGCGAACAGGTTGACCTGTGGTGTTCCCCAAAGTTGGAAGATATTGTCTAGGACCCCTTGGTCCAGTTTCCACTCGTGAGTCAGAACAGAAGAGCGACTTAGCTTGTCTGCCAGGGTGTTGTCAACTCCTGGAACATGAATCGCCGTGAGGTGAAGGTCGTGTTGTGTTGCCCAATCCCAAACCCTCATTGTCTCCCTGCATAGAGGGTAGGACCAAGTTCCTCCTGCTTGCTGAAGCACTCACACCATGTTGTCCGCTGGATGGCAAGGTGGCGGGAGGATGTATTGGTGAAGGGCTTGGAGAGCGCACAACACTGCCTAAGCCCCGAGCACAGTGATGTGGAGAGCTTGTTCTAGCCTGGACCAGGAGCCCCTAACCCTCCTGAGGCGCCTGTGGTTAGAGTCTGGGAGGGGGGAGGATGAAAGAAAGGAACCCCCCGAAACAGGTTCTCTCAAACCATCCACCATTGTAAGTCTCGCATCATTGGCGATGAGATCAGAACTGAGTGATCTAGGTCGTCCACTAGTTGGTCCCACTGAGAGCGTAGAGTCCACTGAGAGATCCTCATGTGGAGTCGAGTGCGAGGGACCGTCGGTATATCAGCCGCCATAAGCCTTAGAAGGCGAAGAGCCTACCTCGCCGAGACCATCCTGCGGTCGGATAACAGACTTATCTGGGTCTGAAGGGAGGCTGCCCTGTCCGGAGGCAGGAAGGCCTTGCCCATGGTCGTATCGAGGATTGCCCCAATAAACTGCAGCCTCTGGGAAGGGTCCAGATGAGACTTGGAATGGTTGATGGTAATACCCAGGCAGGCAAAACCTGCTGTGTAAGGAAAGGAATCAGGAGTTCCTCCCAGGACGAGGGCAGCGAGACCAGTCGTTCAGGTGAGGAAAACCTGTACTCCTTAGTACGTGGGTGGCCGCCACCACTGCCAGGCATTTGGTAAATACTCGGGGCCGAGGACAGACCAACACGGAGTGCCCTGAACTGGTAGTGGTCCCCTGGGCACAAAATGAAGGTATTTGCAATGAGATGGGTGAGACGAGATGTGCAGATAAGCATCCTGCATATCCAGGGCACAAAGCCATTGACCCGCCAGAGGAGGGCAGAAGGCTCTGCAGAGAGAGCATCCTGAACCTTTGTACTCTACATAAAGATTCTGGAACTGAGATCTAAAATCGGTCTGAGATCTCCAGTCTTCTTTGGGACCAGGAAGAAATGGAATAGTAACCGTCCCCGAAGATGAAGGGACGGGCTCTATCGCTGCTTCAGCAGAAGAGCCAAGATTTCCTCCTGGACCAAAGGAAGGTGTTCCTGTGAATCTGACGACTTCAGAGGGGGTGGCGTGGGTGGTTTCTAAAGAAACTCTATGGAGTGTCCTTCTGCTATGAGCTGGAGCACCCAAGAATCTGTGGTTATCCTCTCCCATCCCAGAAGGTGGAGGAAACCTCCCTCTTACCGGTTCCTCCGGGGAGTCCGGAGGCAGTGGGAGAGGAAAGGAGTCAGGTGGTGTGGGGCAGCGCCACAGCTGAAGCACCCGCTGCTTTTATGGGTGGGGGGGGCTTAGCAGCCGCGGGAGCCCGACGTTTTGTGGCCCGCCTTCCTTGGGGTTTCGCCTTTGGCCGATTCCATCTGCGAAAGGGGATGGTACACGGAATCAACTGACTTCAGAGCCGTCCCCTTCTCCTGCAAATCGGTAATGCTGTCCTTGACATCACCCCCGAAAAGCACCGACCCCCGGAAAGGTGCTTCCTGGATAGCAGATTGCACCTCCGGGACCAGACCTGACACGCGGAGCCAAGCATGACGCCGTAAGCTTACGGCAAAAGCTGAGCTCCGCCCAGCAGTGTCCACTGCATCGTATGTCGCACGTAGCATGCGGCGACTGGCCAAACGAGCAGAGCAGACAAGATCAGCCAACTCCTGTTTGACTTGGGAGTCAGGCAAGGAATCCAGCTTGGCTTCCACCTGAGTAAGAATGGCCTTCTGGTAGTCCCCCATGTGGCCAACATAGTTCAGGGCCCTAATCCCCAGTGTGGAGGAAGCATAAATCTTTCTCCCATACTGGTCCAGAAGGCGAGATTCCTTATCAGGAGGTGACGAGCTAAGATGTTTTGGGTTCGCCAACCAGCCGTGAGCGGTGCTAATCACGACTGAGTCGGCACGAGGGTGAGAATCCAGGAAATCAACACCCTCTGGAGCCTGATAGAGCCTGTTCGACTTCCTAGGAAGTGGAGTTAAGGCCAACGGCTGTTTTCATATCGTGGTAACAAGGTCGGCGTGAGGCTCTATCCAGGGTGGCACTAATGTAGGAGCTGTCACGGGCAGATCCAGATGTTCAGCGAGTTTCAGACGCTGAGGATCTGGTTCCAAGAGCGCCACAGTGAACCTCCTGGATTTTTCTAAAGCAACTCCGTAAAGAAGGATCCTCCGGAGGAACCCGGAGGAGTCCTTGGCAGAGGCTTGACGGAGGCGAGGCTCGTCGTCTCTCCGGGCAGCCGTCGGAAGAGTCGAGTGAAGGAGGATGAAGAGATTCCTTCCTGACCTGGGGAGGCAGGTCCCTTGAGAGTCCCGAGGACATGTGTCCTGCCCCTCTCTGGACCAGACGGAAGAACCTGAGTCCGGAGGTGAGTGAGGAGGTGTGCCGCCTGGGGCCTCACAGAACCTGGGAGCGGCACTGTCGCCGAAGGCAGCTCCTCGACCTCTTGGCCCTGGGCCTCAGCCCACCAGGAGGCCAGAGTCTCCTGCAGGTCCACCGGCGGCCGCAAGGGCGGTGGAGGAAGAGGAGGCGGGGGATAAGAATACGGGTTATACCCATATGGAGCGTATCCAAAACCGGCTGCAGGTAACCCGGCGTCCGGATATTGGTCGTAGTACTGCGGTCGGGTACTGTGGGCGCGGATCTGGCGTTCCAAATTACATCGGCGTCGAATAAGACGGAGATGCAGAAGCGGGGGCTGCCTGAGCAGATGGCCGGCCGGAACCTCCCAGGCGGGTCCGTAGTAGAGACCCGGAGGTGGAGGGGCGATGAGGCAGAAGATCTCCTGAGTCGGTGAGGCCAGCGTCAGGGCGGCGGCGGAGGCCCTGGCGCCGAGGTACCCGATGTCGGAGGGCGGCGCGGGCCGGCGTCCGAGAGCGATGTCAGGTCAGCGCTCCAGATGGAGAAGGACTGACCGGACGCCAAAATTCCCCAGCTTAGCCCGGGGATGGAGGAAAAGTCCCAGGTTCCAGGTTAGAGGACTCTGATTTCCCCAGGCAGCAGCGAGGCTGCGGTGAACCGAGGAGCGATGGGCGTTGAAGTCCGTCAGTTCCCTCGCCCGGCGGACGTCGGACGAGCCGATGTGAAAGGCGGAGCTCTCAGCAGGCACCGGAGGCCGGCGTCCGACTTACGAGCCATCACGGAGATAGGTCGAGAGGAGAGTCGGCCTGGTCAGTAAGGGGAAAAAGCGCGTCGCCCCCAGAGGTGGACGTCTTACCTGCCCTCTCCGGGCGGACATCAGAGGAGCCAACGCCTGGTTTACCGGAGTCGCCCACGATGGCAGGCCGCGAGCCTGCGGCCGAACCAGGGGCGGAGGCCTCCAACTGCCTGGAGGCGCCTGCAAGGCCTGAGCGTGAGCCAGACGGGCCGGCCGACGCCGCCTCAGAAACCTCCGAGGCGGCCGTGGGAGCGATCCCCAGAGGGATGTTACCTCGTGCCAGCGACTCCAGAGGAGGCAGCGTGGAGGAGCCTTTGTCCGGTGCCTCTCTGTCCTTCTTCTTTCAATGGCCTTCGAGGGAAGTGGATGCCTGCCTCAGTTTTTTAAGCTCGTTCTCCATAGAGCTCATTTTCTTCTTTAGAATATGGGCTTCCAGGGATTGCTGCTGCCTTTTTCGGGTACCCGCGTTAAAGCTGAGGCAATGCTGACACTTCTCGGCCGGATGATCGGGGCCTAGGCAGAACAGGCAGGGAGTGGCCGTCCTTGTGTGAGTAGTTCCAGAGCGCAATCGCACTTATTCTTGTGCTCCGGAGGGTGTGGGGACAACATCACTGACGTTAATACTGACGCTAGTCGAAAAAATAAAGATTTTTCGTAAAAACGATGAAGGAAGGGCTGACGAAGCACAAACTTTTCCGCGAGGTGCTGCACGAGCTAACAGTGGGAAAGAACTGGAAGGCGGGAGTCTGGGACTGCCCCTTTATACCGATGTCTCCTGACGCCGGTCACTTGACATGGGGGCGGTCCCTCGCCAGGGACTGCTAGCTAGAAATTTTTCCGTGGGGTCCTGCCGCCTGCCGGCGTCAGTCCTATATGTAATTACCTACTGCAAGAGCCCTCTCAAAGTAAGATCTGCACAACACTTTGTAAAAACGTGTGGCGCTGAGGATAGCCCAAAGGGCAGGACTCTGAACTGATAATGTTGACCCAATGCCACATGCCTTAGGTATTTGTGGTGCTTTGAGTGCATAAGAATGTGTTGGTAGGCATCCTGCATGTCCAGGGAGGCTAGCCAATCTTGTAGATGAATCAAAGGAAGAAGGGTACCTACAGATATCAGCTTGAACTTTTTCTTGTGAAGGAATTTAACTTTCTAAGATCCAGAATGGGGCGCATGCCACCAGTTTTCTTCAGAACTAGAAAGTAATGGGAGTAGAAACCTATGTTTCGTTGGTCCGGCAGAACTACTTCTACTGCCCTGTTGTTCAGAAGGCCTTTTACCTCGGAAGCAAGAAGGTCTGACTGTACTGCCAACAGCCTGAGCTGTCATTTGGGGGGGATGATCCGGGAGAGGGTTTCTGAAAGACTGAGCGAATACCCCTCATGGATTATCCGGAGAACCCATTTGTCTGATGTTATAGACTTCCACCGGCTGTAGAACTAAGTCAGACATCCTCCCACCGCTGAGGAAGAATCCCCCTCGTGCAGTTGAGGTGGGACCTGGGCCAAGAACTCAGAAGGTGGCACTGGGCGCTTTGGGGCCTTGTGCCTTCTGCTGCATTTTCTTTAGTGGCAGCAGAGTGTGGTTTTCGTTAAAACCTCCCTTGCCTTTGCCTCGAAAGGACTAACGGTTGTGAAACTGACGCTTGTTGGCACCCCCGAGAGGGGACGGGTGCGGCTCGAGCTATTTTAATGGCTGACCTAGTCTTCTGTGTGGCCTCCAGAGCTTGTTCCACCTGGGGTCTGAACAGATACATACCGTCAAAGGGTAAGGCCATGACCTGCTGCTGGGCATCATTCGTGAAGCCTGAAGTATGCAGCCAAGAGTGGCGATGGGTACAAATGCCCACTGCCGATCGAGAAGCAGTATCGAAAGTGTCCATTGTAGCTTTAACTTGTTGGTTATTGGACTCGATACCCCTGGTAATGGTGTGAAGCAGCTCTGAATTAGTTTCCGACTCAGGCAGAGCTTCTACCATTTGCTTGAGCGAATGCCAAAGGACATACTCATGTTGAGAAAAATAGCCCTGGTAGCTGGCAATACGCATACCCAGGGTGGAGGCAGCAAAGACTCTCTTACCTAAGGTGTCTATCTTACGAGATTCTTTATTTATAGGCCGGGGCTGTAGATGCCTGAGGGAGGACAGCCTTGTCATTCTCTGCTAAGACTACAATGGGATCAGCAAAAGCCTGTGAGGCCAATATGGGTCGATCCTTGGGAGCAGCATACTTCCTATCTATGGACTTAGCCACGGAAGGGACGAGAGCAGGATTGTTCCATACCATCTGAGAAAGAGTCTCAAAAGATGGTTGTACTGGAGGAGTTAAATCCATACGGATCTCCGGAACATGTAGGTATTGGAGTCTTAAAAGCTTCCCAGGATCGATTTCTGTAGTCTGGAGAGAAAGAGTGAAATTTAAATTTTTCAGCAGAGACTTAAATGAAAGGTCTTTGACCACAGGCTCTGCAGCAAGATTGATCCCTGCTCCTTCAACATCATCACCCAGATGAAGATCTGGGTCAGGCTCAAAATCATTTCCTGACAGTCCGGGGGGACTGTATGGACAGGAAAGGGTGAAAATCAGAATGAAAATTAGAAGAGGAAAGAATCGAGTCGAAAGCCCTGGAGGCTGGATGACACGCAGCAAACATTGGAGACGACGAACAACAGGGCGCTGAACCCAGGGAAGTCAGCGCCATTAGAAACAGCCCAGCACACGG
This sequence comes from Neoceratodus forsteri, assembly GCA_016271365.2. Taxonomy (NCBI): domain Eukaryota; kingdom Metazoa; phylum Chordata; order Ceratodontiformes; family Ceratodontidae; genus Neoceratodus; species Neoceratodus forsteri. The sequence continues at coordinate 18,123,281 of CM057456.1, forward strand.
CACCGACAGAGGCCATGGCGCCGACAGAGCCCTCGGTGCCGTGGTCGGCACCAACAGAGCCCCTAGCACTGCGGACAGTGCCAACAGAGCCCTCAGCAATGCGGACGGCTCCGAGAGTGTCCCAAGGTTCAGAAAACTGCAATCTGAAGGAAAAGAAGGAAAATTAATAGGAGAAAGAGGCATCGGTGTGGACCCCTGCACCGCAGCCATGTGAGAGGGGGAAAACACCTGAGCACAGAGTCGACGGCACCGAAGAAGGCGCTGCACAACTAGGAAGGTCCAACCGCCCTACTCAGTCCTTTGAGCGGCCCGAAGGCAACCGGAGTGACCAGACCAGGCAGCTGGACCAACCTCTGAGCCCACTGCTCCATAAGAGCAGCCCACTGGTGAAACTGCTCATTGGAGGCCCATCCAATAGGCAGGGACAGGCTCCAATGTCAAAGAGGTCGGGCACCGTAGCCAGAAACCGGTGACTCCGAGAGAGGAGGAGACTGGTGCCTAGCCCCAATGACCAACCGTCGATGCACAGACATACCAGAAGGCGACCTCGAGTGATGCCTTCTCTTTCTCGACTTGTGCGCCAAAGAAGAACTTGAGGCCGAATGGTGCAGCAAATGAGACCATTTCCTTTTATTCTTTCGGGGGGACCGCCCATCTCCCTGAGCACTGCGCCATCTGTTGTCAGACCCACCCTCCGGGGAGGGCGGAAGACCGGACCCAGCCCAGGTGACTGAACAGCTTTCAAGCGAAGTCTCCCTACCGTCACCTGACCCGCTTATGGTAGACTCCGTCAATGGAGGCCTGAAGACTTCTTTATTAATCAATAAAATTAAATCTACTCGGTACCCGTTTCGAAAATAAATTACAAAACAATAAACTGAAATCTATGCTGCTAGTTTGAAGCTCGACTCCCGGCAGGCGAGCGACGTTGTCACTGAAGTGCACTAGACGGCGGGAAAAAAGGAATTGAGGCGGCTGGAGGGTGGACGTCGAGGTAGTCTTTACTGCACGAGCTGCGGCTCGCGGTGCTGCTTCCTCACAGTTCCATCTCTGGTGCCGACCCTCTTGAAAGGTTTTCTCCCGCTGAGTCCTAGCGCCTCCAGCGTAGATCCCATTAGTGTGAATGAGTGGTGGAGACTTTATGTCCAGGAAGATCATAGGGAATAGGTGTAGGTAGGGGAGGGACTGCTAGACACCAGGGAGGGATGCGTTATTCCACATCTAGTTGGTGATCAGCGGCGGGGGCACTAACACCAGGGAATGTTTGTATAACATTGTGCTGGCGATCGGGGAGAGGGCCACTAGACACCGGGAACTGCATGTTTAAACATCAGGACGGCAATCAGCAGGGGTGGGGACCACTAGCACCGGGAATAGCACTCAGGGAATGGGCTACTGGGGGGTAGAACTGTGCAGTCCAGCCTTGAACTACACAGAAATGAGCATGAAAATGACCCCTTAGCACCTTACATGCCCAATGGACTCATTTGCATAGGTCCATTTGAATATAGGAATTTTACCCCAGGTGCAAGCCACTGCGACACCCTATTTTGGGGACCATGTCTGCCCAGCGCTAGGTGGCTTAGTGCTGGTTGCCTTTATTCAGTCAAATAGCGCATATGCGCTATTCCACAGAATATGTCATTTTTGGACACCTGGGCAACTGCAAGGGTCAGCATAAATTTTTGTGCTCCCCTTTGTCCAGTTTTGAATATCAGGCCCCAGGTGTATTATGTGGAAGTGGGGTGGGGGCAGACAACAAGAAAACAAACACTGATAAAATAAGAACATGTTTTCTTCTTTTTAGTTTCGAATTATGATTAGGTGACCATTAGTATTTTTTATTACCACTGTGTATCTTTACTCAACACTCATCCCTCCTATCTCCCTCGACTTGCAGTCCTCGTACAGGGTTCTTAGCATCCTGAAGGGGTCCTACTGCGTCTAGGCTTGTCTCCTCTCCTTCCCCCTCCCCCATCTATCTGTCCACCTAGCCTCTGCAGTCCCTTTGCAGGGTTCTCAGCATCCTGAATGGGCCGTACTGCGCCTAGGCATGTCTCCTCTCCTTCCCCTCCCCATTCTACCTTGTCTCCCTAGCCTTCGCAGTCCCCTTGCAGGGTTTTTAGCACCCTGAAGGGGTCCTACTGGGCCTAGGCTTGTCTCCTCTCCTTCCCCTCCCCATCTACCTTTCTCCCTAGTCTTCGCAGTCCCCCTTGCAGGGTTCTCAGCATCCAGAGGGGGCTCCTACTGCACCTAGTCTCCACTCCTTCCCCTCTCCCATCTTCCTTTCTCCCTGGCCATCACAGTCCCCTTGCAGGGTTCTCAACATCCTGAAGGGGTCCAACTGAGCCTTAGCATATCTCCCCTATTCTATCTAGCCACTATCTTGACTTTCCAGGACTACTAGCAGGGTCCAACTGCATCCTGATGGACTACCGATTAGGCCCCATCCCCTCCAAAGGTGCGCATTCTCTTCCCCTCTAGGATTCGATTCTCACTTCCTCCCTATCTACTGATCTTCCACAATCCCCTTGCAGGGTACCCCACATCCTGAAGGGTCCTGTCTTGGGTTAGGTCCTAGTCCCCGTCCTAGCATTTAAGTCACACCTCCTCCTTCTCTCTCTTCCCTCTTTAAATCCCTACAGCCTTATCCCCCTTTCTATCTAGCCTCACAGTCCCCTTGCAGGGTTCCCCACATCCTGAAGGGTCTCTCTGGGACACTGCCTCATCCCCTTCTCTCTGGTCCCCCCAGTCCCCTTGCAGGGTTCCTCGCATCCGTAAGGGGTCTCCAGGGACACGACTCTTCCCCCTCCCCCCACCTAACCCCTGCCTCTCCTTCCCCCTTTTCTGTCACATAAGCACTTGTTTACTTATTAACCCAGCACTTATTATTGTCCACTCTTTCTACCTATTATGCGAACACTGTTGTAACATTGTTTGTAATACCTGCCTCACAACTGTATGTTAATGTTGATCTTGTAACTTGAAGGTTTAATGTATCATTCTTATTGTACCCCTTCCCCCCCAGGTCACATCAGGAGATGAGCAACTTGTCACTCAGTGTGCCTTCCTGGTGAAACAGTTCAACAAATAAATGCATAAGCAGTAGTTCAAGACGGAGCTGCCTGTGAAACATTTCAAAAGGCTTAAAAGAATACGGGACAATTTGAGGCAGTATGGCAAGACAAATCTGTGTCAACATTATCACAGGACAAATTCTGTTAAACAATAAATGCAGATTTAGACATAAGGCACTGACTGCAGATACAGCACTTGGCACATTCTGACAGTGCCTTCTGACTGCGAATGCCACCAAATGATGTCATCATGTATTATGCTCATTAAGCGGTGCTGTGGGAGAGTCAGGAAAATGATGAATATCGGCAGAGACAGCAGTCAAAAACACCAAGGTGGTACACTTTACTATTTAGCTGACAATTTAAAAATAACATAGAATCATACTCATATGACTGCACTACACTGAACTGCACTGCATAGATACAAAATAAGAAGATAATTTGTGCATGATCTTTAAGTCTAAGTATACAATACCCCTTCGAAGCTGGTACAGATGTAGACACAAGTGGGCTAGAAGTACAGACTTGCTGACAGACAGGAGTGTAAGCACCTAGCTTTGCCTTAAAGGTATATTTATTTATATTTCTCTTCATACTGAAAGTAACAGGGTTAAGTGTGGAGAAACAAAGAGAGATTTGTAGGCAGTGTTTGGGGCACTTTGAAACTTGTCTTCATAAATGAAAAGGAAGTGTAGGGGGAAACTAGCTCAAGAAACTAGGCAACCAATTGGAGGCATAGCTGACTCAGGAAGTCCCACCTGGAGGTGGTTCCACCTGGTGTATAAAAGCAGACACTCCTAACATGTCTCCACGTACCTTCATGTCCCAGTATGTGAGTGGAACATGTGTAAGACTGGCATCTTAGGCACCAACAGCAGGAAGCGGGGGACTCTTCTGATTAGCTAAGCTAAGGTGCCTGTTCACAACTTTTCTGGCATTTACTTCTGGGAAGGCAGGAGGGTCAAGGTAAGTCAAAAATGGGAATTTTTGCAACACCCTAACTAAGGTAGTAAGACAAAGGGATTAAGGCGAAGAGAAGAAACCAAATAACTTCCTCTCTAAGGGGTCAGGGTACAAAGGGAGTAAGCAAGCAGAAGTCTACTTAAAAGCTCAAGGGGAAGCAGACTGGTACCTATCTAGGGTATAGCAGCAGGGGGTAATCAGGACGAAAAGGGCAATAGAAAAATACCCTATCTACGGTAAGGGTATATAAATTCTTTTTAAAGGTAATTGGGGAGTAGATCTGGAAATGTTGGGAGTGGTGCAGTGCCTGTGGAGTGGCAGTCTTCAGGGAGACTTCTGTAGACTGAGGTGCTATCCCATTTATGTGCACTTCTCTGAGCTGAGGGATGAGGGTCCAGACTCCAGGGCAAGCTGGCTAGGATTCAGGAAACCTCTTCCCCCATTCAGGAGTCACCAAGTCCACCACTGTTGCCTTAAAGGGTGCCTGGGTCCAGCTGGACTGTGGTGGGCTCTGGGATGGTGTGGGTATGGGAACACATTCCTCAGCCTGTGCTAGTACCACTAAAGAACTCTTTCAATGTGCTAGTGAGCCAGGATTGCCAAGACAAGGCACCCATGGTAGTGGCAAGGGAGGATGTGAGGATCCTTCAGAGCGGGAGCCCCAAGGTGGGAGGAAGAGGACCCCAGCAGATGACAAAGCAACTTCTGGTAGGGGACTCAGTCATTAGGAAAATAGCTTTAGGAACACCACAGGAAGGAAGGAAGGAATGAAGGAAGGAAGGAAGGAAGGAGGTGAGACACCTACCCAGTGCCTCAGCACGGAGGGGACAGGAGCAAAGCCTTAGGATCGCCAGGGCAGCGGGGCAGGAGGGGGAGCTGGATATCATTGTCCATCTGGGGACAAATGACCTGGCAGAGAAGGCAGCCAGGGTGCTGCAGGACTGGTTTAGGAAGCTATGGAGGGGCCTGAAGCAAGTGGCACACAGGGTGGCCTTTACCGAGGTGCTACCTGTGCAAGGCTCACTACACTGTGCACTGCAACAACTGGTTGAAGGCATGGTGCAAGGAGGAGGGGTTTGGCTACAATGGGGACTGGGGTCCTACCTGGAGGGATGGAGGCAAGTACTAATGACATGACCTCTATCCATCTAGGTAGGGAATGCCAGTCTTGGGTGGGAGGTTTACATGCTACTTCGATGGGCATTTAGGAGGTTTAAATGATACTTCCATGGGAATTTAAACTAGCCAAGGAGTGCGGCAGAAAATGCGGGAGACAGTGAATGCCCCCTGCCGATGATAGAGAAGTAGTTGTGGATAACCCAGGGGAAATTAATTCCTCAGGGGTAGTGGGGAGTAGGGCAAGAAGGGAGGGCAAAGCAGGTGTGGGGCAGGACAAGGGGACTGGAGAGCCATGTATGCCAAAGCAAGGAGCCTAGGAAACAAAATTCCTGACCCGGGAGACTACCAATGCAGAAGCAGACCTGGATCTGGCGGCCATAACAGAGGCATGGTGCACCGACCACCACAGCTGGAAGTGGCCATACCGAGCTACAACACGTTTAGAAAAGATAAGGCAGGGAGAAAAAGTGGATGGTGGTTTTATATGTAAAGGAAGGCATTACGGCCACCAAAACACAAGGCCATAGTGGGAAGGAGGGGGGGTCTGGAGGTTCTTTTGGTTGGCTTGGAGATGGGGTCAGGGGCTTTTATACGCGTAGGGGTAGTATACAGGCCACCAACACAGAGGAGGAGGAGGATATGAACAGGGTTTTGGGAGAGGCCACAGGCAAAATGGCAAACAAAGGGGAAGTAATAATTATGGGTGACTTTAATCTACCAGATGTAGTCTGGAGCATTCAGGCCACAGCAGCAACTAGGAGCAGGGTCATCCTAGACTCCCTGTGAAGGCCATTTCTCAGGCAGCTGGTTACAGATCCTAGTAAGGTCAGGGCAGTGCTGTATCTGGTACTTATGAATAGGGACAGTACTGCAGATGTAAGAGTGGGTAGCTTCTTTGTTTCAAGCGATCATCATACAGTGTGGTCTGACATACGGATTGGGCAAGCAAAACCAAAAAACCACACTAGAACTTGGGACCTGGACTTCAGGAGAGCAGATTTTAAAGAAATCGGAGATTGCCTCTGGAGATACCTTGAAGGGGGATAGTGAGGGTGGGTGGCAGCACAATGGAATAAAATAAATGAGGGAATAACTGGGACAACAGCAAGCTGTTTAAAGGCAATAAGCAAAGGTTAAGAGGAGAAAGAGGCCACTGTGATTCTCAAAGGAGGTGGATAAGCAGTAAAGGGGAGAGGGAAAAAAAAAAAAACAGCTTTCAGGAAATACAAGGAGACTCAAATGGAGGCAGACATGGATGTATATCTAGTGAAACAAAGGTAGGCAGGAAGGAGAGTAAAGGCAGCAAAGACTCAAACTGAGGAAAGGATCACCTAGGAGGTCAAAATTGGGGGCAAGGCTTTCTTTAGGTACATGAGTGAAAAGAGGAAGGCAAGAGGTCGTACAGTGAAGATTAGGAGACCAGGAGGGTGGGAATATGCAGAAGAAGATCATGAAAAAGCTAACATTTTAACAGCGCTTGGTCTTCACACTGGAAGAGGGAGACTGAGAAAAGTGGACATAAATCTATTTATGGAAGACAAAGTCTGTTGGGTGTTGGAAGCTCTTAAGGAAAACAAGGCAACGGGGCTGGATGAGATTCACCCAAGGGTAGAGATGCAGCAAAGCTTTATTTCGCCCGTGAATTTTCTGTGAAGTTGCCAAATTTGCCTCCGCGGTTCAATTCACGAAGTTGTCCCGTAAAACACTAATTCACCATTTGTAACTTCACCCTGTTTTTTTTTTTTTTTTCTTAAGTGCAAATTGCACTTAAAAGGCAAGGAGAAGTTACAAATTGCAAATCCCTGGTGTCTAGTGCCCCCCCAATCGCCGGTCACAACAATGTAAAAAAATACATATATATTTAATCCCTGGTGTCCAGTGATTCCCCCCAGCACAATGTAAAAAATATATTTGATACCTGGTATCTAGTGGCCCCGACTGCCGACCCCAATGTAAAAAAAAAAATCACCAATGAAATCCCTGATGTCTAGCGGGCTCCCCACCCTACTCCGACACAGAGTGGGTGACCAGCACAACCCTCTACTCTCCACCAAGACTGGCCACCTGACTGACTTTGAATGAATGATGCGTTTGCGCTGCAAGCGCTGCTATTCATTCCAAGTCAGTTGCGGGCCAGTCATGGTAGAGAGGGAGGCTGTACTATCACCCACTTAAGGTCAGAGTGGTGGGGAAGCGAGTAGTGGGGCATTACCTAACGGGGTGGGGGCCCCATTAGACACTAGGGATTTCACTGATGATTTTTTTTTACATTGGGGCCAGCGAGAATACGTGTGGGGAGGGCCACTAGACACCAGGGATTATTTTTTTTTATTACATTGTGGCCATTAATCAGCGGGGAAGGGGACCACTAGACGCCAGGATTTAAATCTCAAGCGATTGGGGGTGGAGGGGCACCCACTACTAGTAGATATAGTAGCTTTTTCGCAAAGTGTGGAATTTAGGTGTGATGAAATTCTGACGATGGCAGTCGATCCGCTTAAATGTGAATTTCTCATGAATTCAATCTGCAAATTGAGTGCAATTCGCAAAATAATACACCGAGCGAATTTTGTGGACTTCGCACATCACTACTCAAGGGCACTTACGTAAATGAGCACAGTGCTAGCCACCCCTCAGGCAATGCTTTTTCACATCTCATTGGAGACAGAGGTGGTTCCAGAGGAATGGAGGAGGGCTGATGTGGTCCTTCTGCACAAGAGTGGCAGCATGGAGGAAGCCAGTACAGGCCAATCAGTCTCATATCAGTGGTGGGAAAGTTAATGGAGACCCTGCTGAAGAAGAGACTGATGGAATATCTGGATACGCATGGGCTGCAGGACCACCAGCAGCATGGCTTCATGGGAAGAGGTCATGTCAAACAAGTCTCACAGATTTCTTTGAGTATCAAGGAAGGTGGATCGGGGAGGGCAGTGGATGTGGCCAGTCTGGACTTCAGTAAGGCCTGTGACACTGTTCCACACAGGAGGCTAATAAAGAAACTTGGTAGCCTGCAGACGGAGGAGAAGGTGTGGTGCTAGGTATCAAACTGGTTTCAAGATATGAGGCAGTGGGTGGTAGTAAATGGCAGTCACTCGAAGGATGGGTCATTGACCAGTAGAGTACCATAGGGACTGGTACTGGCCACTGCCCTCGTCAATATTTTCATAAGTGATACTGCGGAGGAACTAAAGGAGAAGGTGTCTCTCTTTGCAGATGACACAAACATTTCCAACAGGGTAGACACCCAGGAGGAAATTGACTGAATGAAAAGACATCTGGAGAAACTAGAGTAGTCGTCTAGGGGGTGGCAGCTGGGTTCCAATGCCAAAAAGTGCAAAGTCATGCACCTAGTGTGGGGAAACTGGGGGTGTATAATGTGGGGTGCTTACAGTTACCAAGCAAGCAAGAAAGGAATCTTGGGGTAATCACATCTGATGATCTAAATGTGGAAAGGCAGTGCAACAGGGTAGCAGGCAAGGTAAGCAGGATGCTGGGGTGCAGAGGGAGGGGGACCTCTAGCAGAAGAAAGGAGGTGGTGCTGCCACTGTATTGCTCACTTGCAAGACCCTACCTGGAGTGCTATGTCCAGTTATGGAGGCCACACCTCTGCAAGGACACTGACGGGGTGGAAGAGGTCAAGAGGAGGGCTACTAAAATGCTGTTGGGTTTGCAGGAGCAATTATACGGGGACAGGCTGCAGGAGCTCAACATGTACTCACCAGAGGAGAACGAGAGGGGACATGACTGACACTTTTAAGTTCTGTACTTCAAAGGGGGTGAACAAGGTGCAGGAAGGGAATTTTAAATAGGAGGAGGAGCACCAGGACATGGGGGCACGCCATGAAGCTTGGGGAGGGGGAGGAGTTTGGATGTGCGGAAATACTTCCTCATAGAAAGGGTGGCGGATGTGAGCAGGAAGTGAGTGATCACAGAGCCACCAAAGGCTCGCCATCTGAGAAGGATAAGAGTAGCTCTCCGCCCCCCCAGCTGCTGGAGGTCTGCCTCTGAACAAGTAAGGGGACTACTGAGAAATATAGGATCTTCTTGTCTCAGAACAGGAAGATCAGGAGCTTAAAAGGCACAGAGGCAGTAAGTAAGTAGGGAGAAAAAAATAAAATAAATAAACAGAGGAAAGAGTAAGGATTCCAAACAACAGTAAAGGGGCCAGAAATAAGACATGATGAGAGTGGTGCAGTGCAGTGGCTGTGGAGCAGCAGTCTTCCGAGAGACGTTCTGAAGGATGCGGTGTTGTCCCATCTGCAGGCACCTCTCTGGGCTGAGGGAGGACATTGCTCACCTCCAGGCTGAGTTGTCCAGGATTTGTGGGACCTCCTCTCCCATCCAGGGACCACCAGTGCCACTGCCTTTACCTCAGAGGTTGCCAAGAAAGAGAAGGGGTTGGACCACAGTGGGCTCAGAGAGGATGAGGGTGGTGGAACAGAAGCACATCCCTCCAGCTGTATTTCTCCACAATTCATATGCTGTTCTGGCGAAGTGTGGTTCCTCTATGGAGGCACCCACAGTGGAGACCAAGGAGGATGCTGGGAACCTCCAAAAAGGAGACCCACAGGAGGGTGACATGGGACCCCACAGGGGAAGGAAACAACTCCTGGTGGGGGACTCCATTGTTAGGAAGGTAGAACTGGGGGAGGAAGGTGAGAGGGAGGTAAGGTGCCTGCCTGGCACCATGGCTTGAAGGGATAGGGAACAAATCCTCAGGATCACTGGAGTAGCTGCACGGCGGAGTGATCTGGATGTCATTGTCCACCTAGGAACAAATGACCTGGCTACGAAAGGGATCAGAGCAGTGCAGGAAGAGTTTGTGGAGCTGGGGAGGGGCCTTAGACAAGCAGCATGCACGGTAACCTTCTCGGAGGCGCTGCCTGTCTATGGCGTAGGTGAGGCTAGGGTGCTCCACACCATGGGATTCAATCAGTGGTTGAAAAACTGGTGCAGAGCTCGGAGATTTGACTTAATTGGGGACTGGGGGTCCACCTGGAGTGATGCAGGCCTATACTGGCATGATAGTCTGCATCTGTCCAGGAGGGGAACCAGGATCCTAGGTGATAGGTTTAAATGCTTCATTGGCAAGCATTTAAACTAGCCAAGGGGGGAGGCACTGGAAAGAAGCAGGGAATCATAGCCCCCCAAAAAAAAGGCAGGGTAGTAAGTGAAGGAAACCCCAAGATAGAGATGTCGATAGGGAGAAGGGCAGGGGTAAATGGAGAAAGTGACAAAGGCAATAAGGACAGGGATGGGGCAAAAAGGGGTAAGGCCATCAGGAAATGGAGGGTAATGAGTACCAATGCCCGTAGTCTGGGCAACAAGCTCCCTGAACTGGTGGCCTTGATGGAAGTGGGATGCCTGGATATTGTAGCAGTCACAGAAACGTGATACACAGAGAACCTTGACTGGGATGTTAACATACCAGGGTACATAACCTACAGGAGAGACAGGGAGGGGAGAAGAGTGGGGGGAGGAGTAGCTCTCTATGTAAGGGAAGGGATAAAAGCAACTGAACAAAAGAGTAAACAGGGAGGAGAGGAGGCAATGTGGGTCACCTTAGAGACTGGAGATTGTTGATGGGAGACCTGAATATGCCAGATGTTAACTGGAGCACATTTGCTGCAGCCACATCCAAGAGCAGGGCCATTCTTGATGCCCTACAGGTGGCATGCCTAAGACAGCTAGTCTTGGAACCCACTCGTGAGGGAGCAATCTTAGACCTCGTACTGTCAAATGGGGACAGTGAGAGGATCTCAGATCTAGGAGTGGGTAGCCATCTGGGAACAAGTGACCACCAAACAGTGTGGTTCACAATAAACTCAGCTACAGAGTCAAGCCATACAAAAGGGAGGATACTGGACTTCAGGAGGGCTGACTTTGGCAAGATGGGAGAGTGCCTTAGAAAAGCACTAGCAAACAGGCTAGGAGGAGGGATGGAGCAACAATGGGGAAACATTAAATCTGCCATCACAGAGGCAACAAGCCTTTGTGTGAAGCAAATAAATCAAAATGAAAGAAAAAGTCACTATGGTTCTCAAAAGAGGTGGTGGGGAAGGTTGGGGAGAAAAATACAGCATTCAGAAAGTATAAGGACACAGAAGGAGCAGGACAAAGAGCTGTACCAGTTAAGGCAGAAGGAACCAGGGAGGGAAGTCAGAATAGTAAAGGCCTAAACTGAGGAAAAGATAGCCAACTCGGTTAAGAAGGAGGATAAAACCTTTTATAGGTACATCAGAGAGCGTAGAAAGACAAAGGGAGGGATAGTGAGGCTGAATAGAATGGACAGTGGGTGGGCAGAGAGGGACAGTGAAAAGCAGGGATACTGAACAAATATTTCTGCTCAGTATTCACAAAAGGAGGAGGTGCCTAATCCCATTAACAGAAGCACTCTGGATGGGGGGTCAATCCCAGTCCTTTCACAGAAGAAAGGGTTCTGAAAGAACTCCTAAAACTGAAGGTGGACAAAGCAATGGGGCCTGACAGAACTCACCCCAGAATTCTAAAAGAATTAAGGGGAGAACTAGTGAAACCACTGACTACCCTTTTTAACGAATCATGAGAGGATGGTGTGGTACCTGAGGACTGGAGGAAGGCGGATGTGATTCCCCTTCACAAAAGTGGGACCAAGACAGAGGCAGGAATCTACAGACCTGTCAGTTTGACCACTGTGGTAGGGAAAGCGATGGAATCACTTCTGAAGGAAAGAACTGTTGAGTACCTAGAGGCCAGTGAGGCACAGGACCCAAGGCAGCATGGGTTCACAGCGGGAAGGTCATGTCAGATGAATCAAATTGATTTCTTTGACTAGGTGACCAAAGTAGTAGACCAGGGAGGGGCTGTGGACATGGCCTACCTAGACTTTAGCAAGGCATGTGACACAGTCCCACACAAAAGATTATTAGTCAAATTAACCAACCTGGTAGTGGGTCCCAGGGTGGTAGCCTGGGTAAAACATTGGCTGGACAAGAGGACAAAGAAGGTAATTGTAAATGGAGTCCACTCTGAAGAAAGAGGGGTTACTAGTGGGGTACCGAAGGGTTCAGTACTGGGTCCAGTCCTTTTTAATGTCTTTATAAGGGACATTGCAAAGGGACTGGAAGGAAAAGTATGCCTCTTTGCAGATGACACAAAGATCTGCAACAGGGTTGATACACAAGGAGGTGTGGAAAGGATGAGAAGGGATTTGGCAAGGTTGGAGGAATGGTCAGAAGTATGGCAGCTTGGATTCAGTGCAAAGAACTGCAAAATAATGCACCTGGGAAACAAAAACCCAGGGGAAGATTACACAATGGTGGGGGGCTAGTAACAACAACAAAAATGGAAAGGGACCTTGGGGCAATCATATCAGATGACCTTAAGATTAGTAAGCAATGTGAGAAGGCAGTAGGGAGGGTGAGGGGAGGGGTACTGGGATGTAGGGAGAGGCATCACTAGCAGAAAACAGGAAGTTTTATCCCTCTGTACAGACAGTTGGTGAGACCCCATCTGAGTACTGCATCCAGTTCTGAGACCCCATCTCCGCAAGGACATACACACTATAGAGGCAGTCCAGAGGAGGGCAACTAAAATGGTGCAGGGTCTGCAAGAGAAGCCATATGAGGAGAGACTAAAGCAGCTTAATATGTATACCCTTGAGGAAAGAAGGAGAGGGGGACATGATAGAAACTTTAAGTACCTCAGTGGAATCAAAGTCCAGAGGTAGCATCTTTCAGAAAAAGATGTGCAAGAACAAGGGGACACAATTTGAAGATGGGGGGGGGGGGGACAGTCCAGGGGCAATGTGAGGAAGTATTTTTTCACAGAGAGGGCAGTGGACACATGGAACAGCCTTCCTGAGGAGGTTGTGGGGTCTAAAACTGTGGGAGCATTCAAGAATGCATGGGACAGACATAAGGCAATTTTTGTGCGAGGTAGGAAGAAATAGGCTGTTGGTTAACTAGGATCTGCAGCTTATCCTGTAGGTAGGAAAATGGGCAAACTAGGTGGGTCAAGCAGTCCTTATCTGCAGTCAAAGTCTATGTTTCTATGGATGCCTGGAAGAGCCTGCCAGAGGAGGAGGTGGTGGGGGCAAAGACAACGGGGTGGTTCCACCATGTGTGGGATCAGTACCTGGGTGTAATAAATAGAGTTAAGAGGGTAGGAAGGGACACCTGTGACCAAATACAGTCCAGGTAGTATTAGACAGAAAAAAAAACAGGGCAGACTAGATGGGCCTACTGGTCATTTTCTAATGACACAGTCTATGTTTCTATGCAAGTATGATAAATATGCAATAAAAAGCATACATGGTATATAAAATTAAATTAAGCTAATTAAAATGTCTGTCACACAATTTACTAATTAGTGTTTCATTCCGATTCTGAATACACAAAGTGCCCACTTCTACCCAGAGGACCCATAAAGCAGACCCAACTTTACCTTTACAGTATTGTTCAGTTTCATACCGCAGCGGTATGATGCCGCAAAACTCGATGTAAGCTGGAATTCTTTGGTTAACTGACGCCACTTGCCACATTCTGGCTTTGTACACTGTACCTGCAAATACAAGGTCATTGTGGTTTCAAAATGTGGATGCTGTACTAGAAAGTACAGTTTGATAATCAGCATAAAACAATGAACAGACAGGCAATGTAAACTACATTTCCACTTTTCTAAACTCAGCTTTGTTAACTCCAGTATGTCAGGCTGACTTTAAAACCACCCTACATGATTTCAAACACCACCCCAGTAACAATTTTTCAGAGATGCTGGCTAAAAAAATGAAGTGAAATTACAACCCTGCCACATTGAACATATACTCTCTTCTCTGCCCTCCGTCTGCTAACTCACAGTAGCAATTAATCCTTAACTTATCTCTTCACAAAGGCGGCTAAAGGCAATAAAACTGGTGCCAGTATTCAAAACAAGACTCAGTACTCACAAAAATTCGGCTGTCAGTCCAGACTCTACATAACACTACAATTGTGCTCAGGATAATTTTTGTTGTTCGAACAGCAAACATAACTCCATGTCTCGCGCTCCACAAACAGGCCAAACGTTTTCCCGTTTGGCCTGTTTATGGAGGGTGACATGTGGAGCTATGTCTGCTATTAGAGCAATAGAAATTATCCTAAGCACAACTGTAATGTTATGTAGAGTCTGGACTGACAGCCACATTTTTGTGAGTACTAATCCTTAGCTTAGCAAGGTGTTAACCGCTAGTCTCAACTTCATTTGAAAAAGAAAAACTTCGCTAGCACAGCAGTAGCACTACCGCTCACGATGCTGGCGACCCAGGTTCGGGAACGAGGCCTGGGAGTCGAGGGCAAGTCGAGAGGAGGCTTGAGCATCCATGATCACTCGCCTTCTCCGGGGGGGGGGGAGATGAGGCTCGGTGCTTGACTGTCCTCAGACAGAGGCCTGAGGTACAGCAAGTGGCTGTCCATAGAGAGGGGCGGCGCTACAGACGACAGTGGATCAGCCCAGAACATCAGAAAATGGCTCCCTGAGCTCTGGAAGACTGAGTACCAGCACAGACCCCCAATGTTTCCTGTCTGTCCCGGTCTGGTGCCCCCGATGAGATTTGTATGTTCAGGGTGCACGGGCCCCAGCTTGTCCCCACCTGGGGTGAAAACCAAGGCTACATGGTGGGGGGGGGGGGACTGCGGGCTTCAGGAAGGAACAGAAGACAGATGCCCAAGTGTCTCACGATGGGGTTGAGCACAAGGAGCGGGGAGAGCATAAACAGAAAGTAAAAAAAACCCTGAGGCTGGCCGATTGGCACAGCAGCCCACATCTGACATCGGGAGCCGTCCGGGAGGTTGGTGGGGGCGTGACAAACTAAAATGCTCTCCTCTTCCCAGAAGGAAGGTGCCATGGCTTGCTGCAGCACCAGCATCCAACTGACCATAGGCAGTGGTGCGAGGAAGCTTGTTCAGGAAGCAGAGAACATCAATGGGCTGAGGCATCAGCACCTGATGCTGGCATCCCAGGGGAAGAGAGGCAGGGTAAAGAAAAGAAAAAAAGATGTCTGGCAGAATAACTCTTGCCTTTCTCAGGCCCCACTACTGTGACTGTCCTCCTCTTAAGGGTTTACCTCAAGTGGAGGGACGACAGCCCAAAGGGATACCACCCCTAGTTTGGAGGGGACCATCCTAGTTTGGAGGGGACCATCCACATGGATAAGACGTGGATGCAGGATAGTGACAGAGAGGCTTACAGATGGGACAGGAGTCAGCTCGAAGGAAGGTGCTGCGCCAGTAAGCAGGGGATATAAAGTATAAATGAATAAGAAAAAGCAAAACCGAGCCAGCCCATCAACACAGCCATAGGGCTACCTCTCCCAGCACCAGTGACCCAGATTAAGGAACAAGCTTGAGACATCAGGGGCCAGCCAGGGAGAGGAGGACTGAGCATCCCAGAGCATGCTCTCCATCACAGAGGTTCAGAGCAAGAAAACTCTAGGACAGAAACAACGAGATCCAACTCTTTATTAAGACCATGAAGTTAGAAGTCAAAGCACTCACCTCCAAATGACAAAATGGGAAGTCCACACCAATTCCAGCATACTATTTCATTCTTTGTTTGCCAAAGCACAAACTTGGGTGATTCTCATATTTTTCCTCCCCCCACATGTGCGCGCACACACACACACACACACACACGTTACTATGCTGTTCACAATGGTCTTATTTTCTGCCTTGGGGGTAGCTACTTGTAGTCATCACTCCTATATGGGTCTAACCTGCCTCTTCCACACCACCTGATGCAGTACTCCATTTTTAAGAGAATTTGGAGGATAGCGACTGCAGCACACGTACTGTGTGACTGAAGCCTATGTGAGCACTGCTTAATGTAAATTTACAAGGGGACAGACCACTAATCCGATTTTGTACACACCTACTGCAGTACCGGAGAAGCCGTGCCCCAGGAAGCAGTAGTGGAGCTGTAGTTCTTATGCCTTTTTGGGGGAACTGCAGAACTCCCAGGGAGATGTTTTATTTGTACACTGACACATATTTCTGGAACTGGGCTTTAGTCATTGCATTTTGAGGCGTCTTAATAAAAAAAAACACTGGGTTGGTCACTGTTTGAGTGGAACTTGCTGCACGAGACCTGAGGACTCTAGTTCCAGGTCGACGGGTTATTTACACTTGCCTATCTGCGAGCGGGCAAGCACGAGCGGGCGAGTACATGGTCGCATCACGCCAGAACCGCGCACAGTTAGCGGTGTCGGCTGTGTCTGTTGGGGACGGCTGGGAAGCTGGGCCAACGTAACGGCATTCTACGGTTAAGTAGGTAATCTACCAGTGCGTGTCTGCCCAGAATAGAATAGATAAATGGAGGGTATGATCGTGTGTACCAAATGCTATATGTACATGGTGGGAACAACGCAGGAGGAATTTATTTGTGATAAATGCGAACTGATTGCTGTACTACATTTTTATTTTATTTTAATTTTTTTTATTGAAATCTACGATTACAAATACCTTTGAGCAGGAACTGCTCATTTACAAAGGTTCCACGTCGAAGGAATGGGGGGTATACATACATACAAAGGTCAACATAATAATACATAGTTACACAATAACAAGAAGTAAGAGACTGAGGCTTAGGAAATTCCAATAATTCAAAATGTGCCAAATGTTAGGTAGCATGACATAACCAGCCAAGGGCAATCTTGGAAATAAGCGCTGCAGGTGAGAGGGAAGGGGTATGCAGGCAGGAAGGCCATTGTCGGAGGGTAGAGGGTGAGGGTAAGAGCTCTAAAGGGAGGGAGAGGAGGGATAGAAGTCAGGAAATGCCCCGGGGGGAGGAAAGGGAGAGGGGGTAGGCAGGTAGAAGGAGGCAAGGAGGGGAGAGATAGCTTTCAAGACTGAAGTGGAGGGCAGTGAACGGTGGGCCCCCGATTAGGCGAGGCAGTCACAATGACTAGTTGAAATTAGATGAAGTCGGAGTTGTCTCTTAAAAGGGCCAAGAGCAGCAGCAGTAAGAGTTTCTTTGTTGAGAGTATTGTACCACTGTGGTGCTCTGTGGGCAAGGGTCCTCTGGCCCATGGTAGTCCGGCATCTGGGGACAAGGAAGGTTAGCTGTTGTGAACTTCTAGTTGTCTGGGTGCTGTGGTGGTCAATAAGTAGCTTTTCAATGCTCGGGGGCATGACCCCGAGAAGGACTTTTTTGGCTAAGAGGCAGGTTTGATACTGTATCCGGCTGATGAGAGGTAGACATCCTGCCCGAGTGTACAGGTCACAAGTGTGTGTGTGAGTCGATCAGCCGCAGTTAGCAGCCTGCATGCTTTGTTGAGTGCAACTGTAATTCTGCGGAGGGAAGAGGCGGAGGCAGAGCCATAAATTGCTAGCCCGTAATCAATGATGGAGGTGACAGAGCTGTTGATAGCCAACTGGAGAGTGTCAGGAGTCATGCAGTGTTTGTGCCTGTAGAGCAGGCCTATACGGATGTTGGTGGCTTTGGCGACAGAATCTATGTGTCGATGGTAGGACAGTGAGCTGTCCAATGTGACACCTAGGTATTTAAAATCAGGAACGTGTTCAAGTAAGGTCCCTGTTTGGTTTAGGATGGTGAGGTCATGGGATTTGTACTTGCTCCTAGCATTGTAGAAGGTCATAACCTTTGTTTTGCTGTAGTTCATGACCAGTCTGTGTGACCTGAACCATTCTTCGATGCGCATGAATTCACGCTGTAATTGTTTCTCGAGGAGCTCTGCGTTTTGGTGGTTGGTGAACATGACTGCGTCATCGGTGTAGAGCAGTAATTTCTGGTGGCAGACACTGGGAAGGTTGTTGAGGAAGAGGCTGAAGAGTAGTGGCCCCAGGATGGACCCCTGTGGGACCCCTGAAAGGACTGGCTTTTCTTCCGAGGTAACACCGGCAATCCTAACCAGCTGGACCCTCTCCCCAAGGTAGCTTGAAAACCAGAGCAGTGCTTCATTGGAGAGCCCAATGTTTGATAAGTGCTTGAGTAGGAGTGGGTGGTTCACAGTGTCAAAGGCTTCGGGAATCATGAATACTGCCCCTACACAGTTTCCTTGATCAAGTGTGGTATGGATGAAGCCTGTGAATTCTAATAGTGCAGTGGTGGTACTGTGCCCTTTTCGAAACCATGTTGCTCAGGACACTGGATGTTGTATTTTCCGGTACTTGACTAATTGGTCTGAGGCGATGCGCCCAGGGCCTTAGACAATGGAGGAGGATGGAGATAGGTCTGTAGTTGGAGTGCAGTGATTTGTCTCCACTTTTGTGTACCAGTGTGATGGTCGCCTGTTTCCAGCGAGATGGGAACTGGGACATCCTTAGTGATAGACTGAGGACCTTTGTCAAGGGTTCAAGGACTTCTTCAAGGACAAGTGCTAACAACTTCAGGTCAAGGGAGTCACCGCTGTAGCCTGCATTGTGAATGACCTTCCAAATATAGGTTCTGGCTTCATGCACTGGGATCTCCTTGAAGTAGAATTGTGGGGCAGGGTGTAGGAGCGGAGTAGTTGCAGGAGGGTTACTACCAGAGGGGCATCAAAGAAATTAGAAGGGAGGACACTATCCAAGTTGGAGAACGCATTGTTAAAGGTGTTGGTGATGGTGTACATGTCAGTTGTTGGTGTTCCATTTATGTTTAGCATGGTGGGTGGTGACTTAGGGTCCTTGCCTGTAAGGTCTTTCAAGTTACTCCAAAATTGTTTTCCATCACCCCAGGAGTTGGAGAGAGTTTCCTTGAAGTATTTGCTTTTGGCTCTCCTAACTGCCTGCATGCACTCATTTCTGGCAGCTTTATATTTATGAATATCCCCAGGTTTGGATGCTGCATGGGCACAGTGCCAGAGATGATCCCTATGTTTGAGTAAAGTGATTAGATCGGATTAGATTAGATACATAAGGAAATTGCATCCCTGCAGAGAAGGGTGCAAATATAACACGATATCACTGCCCTAGAACAGTTTATTGAAACTGCCGTGGTAACATCTCTGGAATCGAACCTGTGGTAGGGGACCTAGGGGACCCTGGCAATACGCCTATGACAGAACAAAGTAGTATATCAGTATACAAAAAACCCCAGGGGAACAAATAAATGAAATGGATGACTGGAGTAGGGTCCAAAGAGGAAACAAAAAAGGGAGGCATAATATAGTAGGGACATTAAATCTGGAGTTGCAAAACAATTTCCAAATATTGGGGGAAGGCGAGCACCTACCAGTAGAAACTACAAGAGTTAAACATACTAAAAAGGGGGTTCACCCAACACCCAGAAAACATAAAAGGGGACAACTTATCATTGTCCCAGGACCATACGGGACATTGCCATCATCTAGGGATATGCTGATAGTGGGTGATTCTTTATTACGTAACACAGATCGTATGCTCTGCAAAAATAGGAATTAGTATACCACAGTCAGCACTCTACCAGGAGCCAGAATCAGGGATATCAAAAACTTACTCCCTGGACTGATGCAGAACTGCATAAAACCTATCATTGTTTTACATGCAGGGGTAAATGATGTGGGGAGGAGGAAACTTATCGAAATACAGAGAGAGAGACTTTGAGGAAGTGGGCAAAGCCCCCAAAGCAAAGGGGTGTGAGGTCTTTGTCTCCGAACTACTCCCAGTTCCAAGAGCTGGAACTGCAAGACAGAGAAATCCGGCAACCTAACGGGTGGTTGAGAAGGCTGTGTCACAGGGAAGGACTACCATTGATAGAACACTGGGATAATTTTTCCAACCCTAGACTATTTGCCAATGATGGACTGCATATTAATAAGCAGGGGACCCGAATTCTAGCCCAGGATATCTTACAAGCAGTACACAACCATTTAAACAGCTATGGGGGACAGATGGGTGAAAATGTAAACCCACAAACAAACACAAATGCTAGGAATAGAACTAGAAACAAATTCTCCTGGAACTGTCTAAATCTTAATGCCAGAAGTGTGGTCCAGAAGTTCGATGAGCTTATATACACACTCACAGTGGAAAAGGTGCAGATATGTGCCACTACGGAAACATGGTGGGCTGAGGAAGATCAATGGGAAAGACAAATAACTGGATATCAGTTCTATAGTGTGGATAGACCAGGCAGAAGGGGAGGAGGTGTGGCTATTTATGTAGCTGATAATACAACATCAGAGGAGATCGAAGTTAATACTTTGGAGGGAATTTAAAATTACTACTGGGGTGATTTATAGGCCTCCCACTAATCCCCCTCCCCCCGACTATTGATATCAACTTAACTGATAGCATAAAAAACATGGAAATACCAGATAACCTTATTATAATGGGAGATTTCGATCTACCTGGAATAGATTGGGAAAACCACACCGCTAGGTCAGTAGTAGAATCAAGATATCTGGATGCTTTTAGCATTGTAAGTATGGAACGATATGTACATGGAGCAACTAGACAGGGTAATCTACTGGACCTGGTATTCAGCAATATTGGGGAAAACATACAACAATGCAAGACTAACACCCCACTAGGTTCCAGAGATCATGCTAGGGTAGAATTTACTATAAGGGGCCAGACAGCCAGAGCCTCAGGTGAAACATCAGTTATAAACTACGGTAGAGCAGATTTCAACAAGATAAAGAAGGATTTTAGTAACTGGAATTGGGAGGGCCGACTTTCAACACCAATCCATTTCTATAATGTAGGAGAAGACTTTGGTAGGCAATATAAATCAGACAGTTGATAAATATATACCTGTTAAAAAGAAGTACAACAGATCGGGAAAGATTCCAGTCTGGATGTCTGGTACAGTTAAAAAGCTGATTAATAAAAAAGAACAAAGCTTATGCCGTAGTCAAGAAAAGTGGCCATGTGAAACACTGGGACATATACAGGAATATACTTAAGAGGACCAAAAAAAACATCCTAAAGGCCAGGAGGGAATAGGAGTTGAGACTAGCAGATAAGGTTAAGGATAACTACAAAACCTTCTATAGCTATATCAACAGTACAACAGGGGGGCCACAAAGTATAGGCCCACTAAGGGATGCAGATGACATACTCATGGCTGAAAAGTGTAATAGTTATTTTTCATTGGTATATAATGTCAAAACTAGTGAGACCAAACAACATTTTGATAACCATAGAATGCCCAGACTTGCAGTGGAGAACATTAAAAAAAAAACACTGCTTAACTTGGATCCAGGTAAATTCCTGGGACCTGACGGAATACATCCAAAAGTAGTCACTGAAATAGCTGAATTATTGGCCGAACCCTTGACCTACCTATTCCAGGGATCACTGGATCAGGGAGTGGTGGTGGATGCATGGAAACAGGCGAATGTGGTCCCTATCTTCAAGAAGGGAGCCAGGCATGAGGTCGGTAACTATCGACCTATAAGCCTGACTTCAGTAATTGGTAAAGTACTGTAAGGGGTTATCAAGGACCATATAGATAAAGACATGCAACTGAGAGGTGATATTGACAATGCGCAGCATGTTTTCAAGCATGGCAGATCATGTCAGACTAATCTCCTAGGTTTTTATGAAAATGTGAGTAAAGCCTGGATGATGGCTATCCAGTTGATGTCATCTTTCTGGACTTCTCCAAGGCCTTTGACAAAGTGCCACACGGGGAACTAGTGGATGCCCTGACAGATCACAGAATCCAGGGCAACATCACACGCTGGATTAGTTCCTGGCTGCAGGATAGGAAACGGAGAGCGACGATCAGGGGCTGCAGTTCAGGATGGTCGGGGTGACAAGTGGGGTCCCGCAGGGGTCTGTACTGGGACCCTGTCTTTTAATGTGTATATCCATTTTATGACTGTTGGAGGAGGAGTGTGGGAGGCTAAATTTGCTGATGACACCAAAATTGGTATCACGGTAAACAGCAATCTGGATATCGCCAGACTGCAGGAAGCCTAGACCAGGCTACAAGGCTGGGTTCATGATTCAAGGTTGACATTTAACGTACATAAATGCACAGTTATGCATTTTGGTAGAAACAACAGGGCGGCTACTTATAACCTGAATGTGTATTCGCTTAAAGAAGTCATAGATGAAAGAGACCTGGGAATCAGAATCTCCAATGATCTTAAATTTAATCTGCATTGCAGCCAGGTTGTTAAAAAAGGAGGCAACATTTTGAGCTGTATTAATAGCCACATTAAAAGTAGGGCAAGAGAAGTTGCAATGCCCTTGTATGGGTCACTGGTGCAGTCGCACATGGAGTACTGTGCCCAGTTCTGGTCTCCAGGCTATAGGAGGGAGATAGCGGCGTTGGAGAGGGTTCAGAGAAGAGCCACCTGTATGATCAGAGAAGTGCAGGGTATGGATTGTCAGGACAGGATGAGTGAACTAGGGATGTACACACTAGAATATTGCAGACTGTGCAGAGATTTGTGCCTGGTTTTTAAGGCCCTTACAGACCCAAGTCTAGGGGAAATGCTAGGACTCTGGCAACGAGAAAAGCAATATCAGATCAGAGCACATCCATTACAGTAAACTAGGGTTAGATATAAGACTACAAAGAGGAAACACTGGTTTAGAGTAAGGGTGGCACCCATCTGGGACAAACTACCAATAGAGGTTGTAACCAGCAGTAATATGCAAATGTTTAAGACTAACCTAGATACATACCGGCTTAGAAACAACATTTTGCGGTATTAGTAGCATAATGGCAAGCCGTATGGACAGAAATGTCTTCTGCGCTTTGTATAAACCTATGAGCCTATAATGATCACCACCTGGCAGATCCCACCCCCTGCTGTTAGTCCTTACTGCATACGTGGCCCCTATGATTAGGTATTTACACCACTTAGAGCCCTTGCAAAGCAAATATGGGATATGGGAGAAGAAAAAATTACTCGCCGCAGTAATCTTCTTTCTTCCAAGGGGTCCTTTAGCATCAGTAACTTTTTTGCACTTAGCTGGCTAGGTGCAACTGCCCCGGAGGTGTGCCTTTAAGAGCTATTTAAATAAGCATAGGGCCAATCCAATCAAAAGACAGGAGGGGGTGTGAGCTGCGTGAGAGCTGTTGAATGCTTCAGAATTTTTTCAACGCAAAAACGAGGGCAAATGCCCCGAAAAAGAATCAACAGGATTCAAAAAACATGCAAATGTCCACAAAAGTGGAAATAGAAACAACAGCAACATGAGCAAAAAACTCATCAATAAGAAATTCCAAATTTGGAAAAAGGTGACATAAGAGCCCTTCTCCAACAGGTGAACCGGGGAGGAGGGGTGGGCGCTTACTGATGCTAAAAGACCCCTTGGAAGAAAGAAGATTACTGCAGTGAGTAATTTTTTCTTCTTACCCCAGGAGTCCTTTAGCATCAGTAACTTTTTTGCAGACTACCCAACAGTACCAAGTGGGAGGCGGGCAGAGAACCTACTTAGGAAAGAAGCTCTGCAGAACCGCCCTGCCAAATTTGGCATCAGATCAGGTATGCACATCCAAACTGTCGTGTTTCACAAAGGTGTTCACAGATTTCCAGGTAGCTGCTTTGCAGACATCCAGTAGGGGAATGCCCCTTGCTGCTGCAAGCGAGGCTGCAGTGCCCGTGGTGGAATGGGCCCTGAGCCCCAATGGAGGTTGCTGACCAGCTTTCTCATAGCAGAATCTAATACAAGAGACCAACCAACGAGAAATAGTTCTCTTGGTAGCTGGTCTTCCTCTGCCTACATCCCCATAGGTGAGGAACAACTGAGTGGAAGAGCCTCTGGACTGTCTACTATGCTCTAGGCAGTGAAAGATGGCTCTTTTTGACATCCAAGCTGTGGAGCTTTAGCTCGCCAGGAGTGGATGGCTCAGTAAAGAAGACAGGCAGAGTAATGGACTGGTTCAAGTGAAACTCTGAAACCACCTTTGGCAGAAATTTCCTATTTGTCCTGAGCTCAACTTTATCGTTGTGAGGGATGAAGTAATTTGGCTCAGTGCACAGGGCCTGTAGCTCTGAAATCCTCCTGGCAGATGTAATGGCTACCAGGAAGACGGTCTTGCAAGTTACAAACTTGATGTGGGTCATGGACATAGGCTCAAAAGGTGGATTCATGAGCCCATCTATGCAAAGGTTCAGGCTCCAAGGAGGAACAGGCTCCCTGGTTGGAGGCTGGAGGTGCAAGAGGCCTTTGAAAAACTGTTTAAAAATGTTGTGGGGAAAAAAATGATTTCTTCTTTCCCACGGAAAGGTAGGCTGAAATTGCCGCCAGGTGTAGCTTGAGTGAAGATGGTTTCAAGCCTGATGACTGTAGGTGTACCAGGTAGTCTAGCAGCTGAGGTTCTGAAGCTGATAGGGGTTCAACCTTTTTGCTTTTGCACCAGAGGGAAGAAAAAATTACTCACCTTAGTAATGTTGTTTCTTCTAATGGAGTCTTGCTATATTATGACTATTGCAGTTTGTCCCAGCCTTACAACTGCTCCGGAGGTGAAAGAGTTAACTTCCATGCAGAGCATGGAGCTTAAAGCGCGAGCTCGGTTCAGAAGCTCTGTTAGGTTGGTTTCAAACTGAAACCGTCAGATCTTTTCGAGCAAAAACTCACTAAGGTTCTGTGTGGAAGCTGTAACCTACACTAGCCAACTGGCCACTAATATATTAACACATTTCCTGGTCCCAACACAAAGACTCAAGTCAGTGGACCAGAAAATAAGATAAAATAACTAAATAAACACAACACCCAAACATGAAAGAGGGCATCAATAAATGCCAACAGAGGACTACCCACCCCATACCCAAAGTAGGAGTTCTGAGAGGGCAGGCTGGGGCGGTCATAAGTTAAGACTCCATTAGAAGAAACAACATTACTAAGGTGAGTAATTTTTCTTCAAACAACATGAAGTCTTGCTATATTATGACTATTGCAGACTATACAGCAGTACCTCCATGGAGGAGGACAGAACCTACTTAGGGAATAGGCTCTGAAGCACGGCTGTGCCAAACCGAGCATCCCTCCTGGCCTGAATATCCAGGGAGTAATGCTTGGTGAAAGTGTGTACTGTCTTCCAAGTAGCTGCCTGACATATCTCCAAGATAGTGATGTCTCTAGCAGCAGCTAGAGATGCAGCTGTACCTCTGGTAGAGTGAGCCCTCAGGCCTGAGGGGGGAACCTTACCCAGCTTTTGATAGCAAAATTGGATACAAGAAACGATCCACCTGGCAATGGATATCTTAGTGGCAGGTCTCCCTTTCCCAACCTCACCATAAGTGAGAAACAGTTGGAGGAGTCAAACCTGTGACCCTTGTACGCCTATGTAGTAACTTAGGGCCTCTTAACATCTAAGCTGTGCAGCCTCCACTCACGGAGGAGGAATGGTCAGTGAAGAACACTGGAAGTGAAATAGATTGGTTAAGGTGGAAATCTGAAACCCCCTTAGGCAAAAACTTCCTGTTAGTCCTGAGGACTACTTTATCCCTGTGAAAGGAAATAAAGTCAGTCTCTACTGATAAAGCCTGTAACTCACTTATATGCCTGGCAGAAGTGATAGCTACCAGAAATACAGTTTTCCAAGTCAAATACTTAAGCTCTGCCGAAGACAGAGGCTCAAAGGGGGGTTGCATTAACTGAGCAATGCATACATTAAGATCCCAAGCCGGGGCAGGGTCCCTGAATGGAGGATTGGTGTGAAGCAATCCTTTAAAAACTTGGAAAATACAGGATGAGCAGAAAAGAAGAGGGCTTCCCTGCTGAAATGAAGGCAGAGACAGCAGCCAAGTGCACTTTCAGGGTAGCTGGTCTCAGTCCAAAAGAATTAAGATGGACCATGTAGTCAATACAGTGGGTAGATCAGCAGATTCGGGAAACATGCTTCCCAGAACACCATATGGAAAACCTTTTCCACTTGGAGTTATAGGTAGCCCTGGTGGAAGGCTTTCTAGCAGCCTTCAGGATTTGAGAACACTTTGAGAAAGTTGTAAATCAGCAAACTCTAACTGCTCAAGAGCCAAGCCTTGAGGTTGAGGGATTTGAGATTCGGATACCAAACTCTCCTGAGCACAGGTTAACAGATTGTGGTTCCTGGGGAGACACAGGGGAAGATGGACTGCTAAGGACAGAAGGAGTGGGTACCAGGGCTGCCTGGCCCAGTCTGGAGCAATCAGGATCATTTTGCAGGGCTGAGACCTGATTTTGACTAGTACTTTGAACAGGAGAGGGAAGGGGGGAAAGGCATAAAGAAACTTCCCTTCCCAATCGAGGAGAAAGGCATCCAGGGGAACTGAGCCCAACACTGGGGCCTGCAACAAAACAGTGGAAGTTGATGATTGTCTGGGCTGCGAAAAGATCTATCTGAGGAGTGCCCCATATGGCAAACACTATCCCAGTACTAGGGATCCAGTGACCATTCAGTGATGGCCCTGGGAAATCCTGCTGAGAGCATCTGCCAGGACATTGTCCTTGCCTGGGAGGTGAACTGCTATGAGGAAGTGTTGGGAATAAGCCAGAGACCACAACTTCATTGCTCGGTGCACAAGGCCGAAGACGAGTGCCTCTTGTTTGTTGATGTACCACATTGTAGTGGTGTTGTCTGTTCTGACCTGTACCACCTTGTTCTGAACAGATGCAGAGAAACCTGAAGTGCTAGAAAACAGCTCTGAGTTCCAACAGATTGATGTGGAGCAGAGATTCCTGAGGGACCATAACCCCTGGGTGGAGAGGTCACCCATGTGAGCTCCCCATCCCAAGAGGGATGCATCTGTAGTAAGGGTCAAGGAATGGGACAGAGGATGAAAGGCACCCCTGTCTCAGATTGCTCTGATCCTGCCACCACTGAAGGGCCTGGATCAGAGTTCGAGTCACTGGGATTAACTTGGATAGAGGATCTCTTCTTTGAGACCAGAAAGCTCTCTCAAATGGAACTGAATGTCCTCATCTGAAATCTTGCTCCTTGCACCACAGCTGTGGAGCAGCCATGTGCCCTAGGGCTGCAAGAAGCTCTGCTGGTCGAGACCTGCAGAGAGAATGACGCGCAGGGCCACTAAGGTCCTACCCTTTCCAAGGGAAGGAAGGCTCTGGCCTGCTTTGTGTCAGAGTTCTACGCCTATAAAGGTGGTACCTGGACAGGTTCCAAACTGACTTTGGAAGATTGGAGAAGAAATCTCAGAGAAGTAAGCAGCTGCTGGGTAACTAGCAGGTGGTTGACCTGGTCTGGAGACTGACCCACAATGAGCCAGTCGTCAGGTAGGGAAAAATGGCAATCTTTTGCCTTCTTAGATGAGTGACTGCTACTGCCAGACATTTTGTTGAACACCTTGGGGGCAGAAGTGAGGCCGAAGGGCATTGCTCTGAACTGATAATGGCCTGAGGGCAGTTAGAATCTGAGGTACTTTCGATGTGAGCTTCTGCTAAGAACATGGAAGTAGGCATCCTTGAGGTCCAGGGAGGCTAGCCAGTCCCCTGGCCTTATGGAGGGTAAAATCATTCCCAGTGTCACCATTTTGAACTTTGGCTTTAAAAGGAGCTTGTTTAGATATCTTAGATCCAGGATAGGCTGCCACTCTCCTGTCTTTTTTGGGGTAAGGAAGTACCTGGAGTACAGACCCTTGCCCTGGTGAAGGGAGAAACCCTTTCTACAGCTCTGATAGCCAAGAGGGTTGAGACTTCTGTTTCCAAAGCAAGAGTCTCTAAAGGGTTTGTAGGTGGAAAAGATCTGGCTCTCATCTTTGAAATTTCTTGAAGCTGAGAATCAGACCCTGGCTCACTACTTCCAGGACCCACCTGTCTGAAGTTAAAGACTGCCAGTCCTGGACAAAGTGAGCCAACCTGCTCAGGTAGTGGAGAGCCGACCTGGGCATCCCATCAGGGTGCCTGTTTGGCAGGGAGCTTTAGGCTGAGGGTGGGAGCAGGCCTGCTCGAACCCGTCTGCCTCTCCTCTGAAGAACCCCCTCTGTACATAGGCTGAAAGGAGGAGGCCTGGGTCTGTAAAAGGCCTGTGAAAGGCCTACCCTACCCCTGCAGGGCTGCCTCTGAGGAGTGGCTTGCCGTTCCTTGGCTAGTGCACTCCTGTAAAGTGGTTCTATATTCATCCATTTCTTTCATATAATTCTCTGTCTGCTCCCCAAACAGATAATTTCCCACCACAGGAAAATCCATAGCCTTAGACTGGGTATCCTGTGACAAAGTAGTACACCTGAGCCAGGCCAATCTCTGAAAAAGCCACAGATGTAGCCATGACTCTAGAGGATCATCGTTAGAATCCACTGCAGCATGGAATCACCTTAGATGCCTCAATACCATCAAGAGCCACCTGTTCCAGCTCCTTTGCAAGCTGGCCAGGGACCTGTTTAGCTAAGGCCATGACAGTATCCCATCTAGATTTCTGATATCTCGCAACATAACATATAGTTTGCTTGTCTGAGTCCCAAGGATGCTGCCATGTATTGTTTTTGGCCATGGCATCAATCTTCCTGGAACCTTGTCAGGAGGATGTGAAGCCAGTGGAATATTAGCTTTATCACAGGCTGCAGCCTGAACTACTAACCACGACTGCATTGCTGTGAAAGAAAATCTGTATCAGGACCTGACAAAGTGTACCTCCTGTCCATCTTTTTATCCACAGGAGGCACAGAATTAGGAGCTTTTAAAATTTTATTGTTTGTTTTTAAAAGATTTATGTAAAGGGATGGACAAGCTCTGGACTCTGGGATATCCATCATCTCCACATAGTCAGGCCCTCTTGCTCATCAAAGCCTCCTCTAAGGGAGCTGGAGGGTCTCAGCAACTTTTTTATAAAACAAAAAAAAAAATGAAGGGGACTCAGAAAGCCTAGGGGTGACTCACCTGAAGGTCTGTCTGGGGAGATGTCCGGTTCAATGAGCGCGTCCAGACTTTCAAAGTCACATTCACACTGATCATAATCCTCATCCCCTCCTCTGGTTCATAGAACTCTTCTATATCATAATCCTGAACCATTGGAACCGACCAACCAACCTTTGCCAGACAGTGGCAGTTCGGAGGAACCAGGGACAGGGACTGGACAATCTGTATTGCCCTGCTATCTCTGCAGCAGTTGGAGAAGGAATTTTGGACTCCAAACCTGCTGAATTTTTAGTTTTCTTTGCTGGAACTGGCTCCTCAGAGCCAGCTTTTGAATTGCCGAGGAAGTCTCGCCTGGTCAGAGGGCACTCCTCGATTCAGTTGGCACCCGAACCGGGCTGTATCATCTAGGTCAGCGGACTTTTGGCCTCTGTTCCTGAGCCTGCCACTCTCTTGTCCAGGGTGGCTGCAGGAAATTTTACAAATCTGGCAGTCTGAATTGAGGTGGTCAAGCCCCAGACCAATAGACACATGTAGTGTGGGTCAGCCTTGGCAAGGCTTCCCACAGACACTACAGTGTTGAAACCCAGTGGGCCCGGTTTTTCTTTTGGGTTTCTCAGACATGATGCCAGCCTAACAAAACCTTGCCCTTTAATGGCAGTGCCAGGCAAGACACCATATCGGTTCCAAACCGTGTCACGGGTCGTGGAAAAAAGCGTAATGAAATCCGTTTTAGGGCCGATAAGAACCGGGAACCGCACTCTAAGAAGCCTTAAAGGCTTTAAACTTAAATTTCAATACAATTCCGATCGGTTCAAATCAACTGATAACACTTTACAAGTTCCACACAGAAAAACCCTATCTATTACTTACGATTACCAAAGACAGAGCTTGAACCGATCGGTTTTATGTGTTAAAATAATTAAATCACAGTTAAATTAAACCGAGAAATAGCGCTTAAACCCGAAGAAATGAACGACAACAGGAGGAATCTCCGGGCGACTGTTCAGAGGTGGAGAAGAAATTTGACGGTTTCGGTTTGAAACCAACCTAACAAGAGTTTGGAACCGAGCTCGGTTTAAGCTCCATGCTCTGCATGGAAGTTAACTCTTTCACCTCCGGAGCAGTTCTAAGGCTGGGACAAACTGCAATAGTCATAATATAGCAAGACTTCATGTTGTTTGAAAACTTTTTCCATCTAGCTGCATAAGTCTTCTTAGTGTTCGGTTTTTTAGCCATCCTCAGTATCTTAAGGACCTGTTCAGAGTACTGTGAGGATGGAAACTCTAACTCCTCAAGAACCAGGCCTTGAGGTGAAGAAAGTGTAAGTCTGGGTACTGCATTCCCATCTGAGGAAGGGTCAGCAGGGAGCCAGTCGGACGCAGGTGAATGGGCCTGTTGCAGGACACTGAGAGAAGAAGAGGGTACCAGGCTTGCCTGGGCCAGTCCGGAGCCAATAAGATCATCGAAGCAGGCTGCTGTCTGAATATCAGGGGAAAGGGAGAAAATGCGTATAGGAACCTCCCTGACCAGTCCAGGATCAGGGCATCCAGAGGAAGTGTTCCCAGAACTGGAGGCCTGCAATAGCACTGAAGAAGATGAAAACTGAGAGGAGAGGCAAACAGATCCACGTCTGGTGTGCCGCACCACCTGAACATTGTGGCTAGTAATTGCTTGTTCAGTGTCCATTCACTCTGACCTTGACTGATGCGGCTTAGAGCATCTGCCAGAGTACTGAGTTTGCCTAGGGGATGAATAGCTGAGAGGCTGACTCCTAGGGCGAATGTTAGAGACCACAGCTTCAGAGCTTCCAAACAGAGTATTCCTGATCTGGTACCACCTTGCTTGTTTATGTAGAA
Source organism: Neoceratodus forsteri (assembly GCA_016271365.2). NCBI lineage: Eukaryota > Metazoa > Chordata > Ceratodontiformes > Ceratodontidae > Neoceratodus > Neoceratodus forsteri. The sequence continues at coordinate 18,153,986 of CM057456.1, forward strand.
CATTGCAGAGCTGTTGCCCGTTCGAATTTGAACCGCCTGCCCTTCTATGCTATGAGTGATATCTTTGAGAGCTAGTAAGACTGCTCTGAGTTCCAAAAGATTTGTGTGCAACTGTGACTCTTCAGAAGTCCAGTTGCCACTTACTGAGGCACTGTCTAAATGAGCTCCCCAGCCCAAAAGGGAGGCATCTGCGGTGATCACCTCTGTGGGAAGAGGAGCTTGAAAGGGAACCCCTGCCTGCAAATTTGCAGGGTTCTTCCACCACAGCAAGTTTTGGAGGAACTGCTCCGACTCAGGTTATCAACTTTGAAAATGTGTTGCTTCTCTGAGACCAGTGAGCTCGGAGGTAGGCTTGCAGGAGTCTCATCCTGTACCTGACCCCTGGGACTACTACAGTCATAGAGGCCATATGTCCCAGAAGTTTGAGGAAATGTCTGGCTGGTCTTGGCTATCTCTGGGCGAAAGAATCACCACTGAAAGGAAACTCTGAATCGTTTCCTGTGGGAGGAAAGTATATCCCTTCTGAGTGTCCAGCTGGACCCCTATGAAGGTGAGCAGCTGGGTGTGTTCCGGGTGAAATTTCTTTAGATTTACCAGGAAACCCAAAGACTCCAGAGTGCGTTCTGTGAGGGAAAGAGATTCCTTGACCTGGCAAGGAGACTTTGCTACTATGAGTCAGTCATCTAGATAGGGGTAGAGAGCGACACCCAGTCTCCTGAGATGTGCTGCTACCACTGTGAGACACTTGGTAAAGACCCTTGAGGCCGAGGACAGACTGAAGAGCACTGCGGTGAACTGATAGTAACCTGAAGGAAGTTTGAACCTGAGAATCTTCCTGTGAGATCTCCTAATGAGTATGTGGAAGTAGGCGTCCTTTAAGTAGAGGGAGGCTAGCCAGTCTCCCTGCTGTAAGGACTGTATGACCAGTGACAGAGTGACCATTCTGAATTTGGGTTTTTTCAGATATTTGTTTAAATATCTGAGATCTAAGATAGGTCACCACTCCCCAGTTTTCTTTTGTGCCAGAAAATACCTGAAGTAGAGGCTCTTGCCCCTCTCGTGTGTGGGGACCCTGTCCACAGCTTGTAAAGCCAGAAGGTTTTGTACCTCCATTTCCAACAGGGGTATCTGTGTTGGGGACAGAGGTCTTGACACCTGGGTATGCTTGAGGTCTGGCAGCTGCTTGAACTGTAATGACAGACCCTTCTCCACTATCTCCAGCTCCTACTTGTCCGACGTGATGAGGGACCAGTGCTGAAGACAGTGAGAGAGAGTCTGCCTCCAACTGGAAACGGGGAGGTGACCTGGACACTCACATCAGGACTTAGACTGAGAGGCAGATGGCTGGGTAGAGGTGGCTCTTCTTTGGCCCCTTCTGCCCCGGTCACTGAAAGACCCCCTGTACTGGCTAAAGTCAGACTGGGGATAGGAACTGTAAGGCCTGGGAACAAAACTTCTGCCCCTACTGCCGCTGGGATGGGATCTCTGAGGAGTGGCAGGTTTAGGCTTGGATAAGTGGCTCTGCCAGGAGGCCTAGTACTCAGACTTTTTTCATGTAGTCAGTGGTTCTGTAATCAAACAACATATTTTGATCACAGGAAAAATCCATGGCCTTGTTTTGAGTGTCTGTGGTCAGACTGGTTGTTCTAAGCCAGGCGAAGCGTCTCAGAGAGACAGCATGGGCCATCGCCCTAGAGGCTGCATCTCTGTTGTCACCTGCCATGTGGAATTGGTACATAGTAGCTTCCAGGGCAGTTTTTGATGTATCCACCAGTTCCTGCACCATAGAATCTGATCTGTTTCGGGCGATAGCCTGGACAGATTTCCAAAGGACTTTCTGATATTTGGCTGTGAATGCCATGTAAGAAGAAAGCCTGAGAAGCAGGGAAGCAGTGGCATACATTTTCTTTGCTATAAAGTCAATTTTCTTGGAATCCTTGTCAGGGGGAAAGAGTGACAAGGAAACTCCAGCTTTCTCACAAGCTGCCTGCTGCACTATACTTTCATGGCTAGGGTGTGCAGACAGGAACTCGGTACCATTTTTAGACAATTTATATTTTCTCTCAAGCTGCTTATCAACCCCCTGATACTGAAGTGGGGTGTTGAAGCACCTTCGTGGTATTTTTTCTAAATGCATTATAGATAGGTAGAGACGACCAGAGTCTTTGAGGATGAAAGACCCTTCATTTCCCTATAATCTTCATCTTCGACATCCTGGTTGGGCTCCTGCGTAGGGAGGTCCAGGGTATCCAGCATATTTTGTAGAAATGTAAACATAGAGGAAGGATCCTCAAGGTGAGGGTCCGGGGATTCCTGGGGCTCAAGGCCCTCAAAATCCATGTCAGGGGCATCATAAAACTGATCATCACCTGCGTCACCCTCACAGTCTATAGAAGAGAGAACTGTGGAAGAGTGCTTGCCAGCCCCAGTAAATACAGGACCCATCTTTTGACGGGTCTGAAACAGTTGCCATGCTTTTTCCATATCTTGCACCGATGGAAGAACCTGCGCAGTTTGTGTTTTGTTTTTTCTGTACGCTTTAAGCTGCCTGTTGTCTCGCTATTGGCTTTCCCAGGAGCAACAGGAGCATATCTGTCTTGACACAGTTTCTTTTTAGCCACTTCATTAGAGGCTTGATCAAGCTTCCTTTTTTCGTCACTTTTATTATTTCAGTTTGTGAGGAGCTTCATCTTTGGAAGCTTTATTTTTTGGTTGGGATCTGGAGGGTTCCTCAGCACCTCTGCTTTTGGTATTAGTACTTTTGAATGGCCCCTCGTTGGAAGCCTTTGATTTATTCTCAGCCATAATATTCAAAGGTTTGTCTGCTATGTTTGCCAATTTAAGCAAAGCAAACCAGTTCTGGACCTACGAACTGAGTGCAGGTTTCTGTGAAAATGTCACCGGCCAGTCCTGCCCCAGTTAATAAACCCTGTCTATTACAAGTGCCTTTTTTTTGGTTGTAAAACTGGATCTATACCAGTGCCAATCTTAATAGAAACCCAGTAATACTCAACTGCGCACAGGTGGCTGCTGGACCCTTATGGACAGTCCTGACACAGATGATACCAAGGTCCAGTAATATAACAAAAAAGGTTTCCTTGTAATTGCCGATCTACAGAGAAAATCCCCAGGCACTGTTTAAATTTGAAATCTACTGCAGGTGCCTCGCAGTAAACCCCGCGAGGTCTTAGGTAAAAAAACAAGGCAACTGTCCCTAATTCGACGGCTCCCACAAGAATTTGTCCCAAAAATGACAGAAACTGTCGAAAATAAGCAACCGCAATAAAATTAGGCTTTAAACTAAATAGTCGCTGTAAAAATAAAGTCAAAAAAGCACTGTTGCGCTAAAAATAAAAAATGTGCGCAGCACTAATGAAAAAGTAAAAAACTTTCACTCAGCACACAAAAGGAAATAATTTATGAGGAAAACTTTACCCAGATAAGCACTAGGAGGCTGTCAACAAGGAAAGTTGGGAGACACCTCAGAGGCAGTATTGCTCAGTCCATGGGAGAAAAAAATTCTGAAGCATTCAACACCTCTCACTCAGCTTACACCCCCTCCTGTCTTCTGATTGGCTTGGCCATACGCTCATTTAAATATCTCTTAAAGGCACACCTCCGGGGCATTTGCACCTAGCCAGCTAAATGCAAAAAAGTTACTGATGCTAAAGGACTCCTGGGGTAAGAATACTGATGTTTAATGTAATCACAGCACTACTGTATTATTTGTATGTAAGCAGGGGTTTTTAGTCTGTATTTCCTAGTATCAAGAAGAAAAAACTACTCACCTTAGTAATGTTGTTTCTTCTAGTGGAGTCTTGCTGTATTCTGACATATGCAGTGATCACCAACCTTTGAACTGCCCCGGAGAACAAAGAGTTAACTTTCCATGCAGGGCATGGAACGCTGAGCTCGAGCTCGGTTGAAGCCTCTGTCTGCTGTTGTTTAAACTCCAACTGTCAGATCTTTACGAGCTATACTCACTGGGCATTCTGTGTGGAAACTGTCAACTCACACTAGCCAACTGGCAACTAAATTTGATAAAAAATGGTTTTTTGGTTTCAAAGCAAAGACTCAAGTCAGGAAACCCAAAAAACAAAACACAACACACACCCAAAATAAAGGAGGGTGAGAAAAAAAGGGGCACCTCTAGGTGTCAACACTGCTCCTGCCCACCCACATCCCAAAAAACAGGTTCTGAGAGGAGAGGCGGAGGGGAGGTCAGAATACAGCAAGACTCCACTAGAAGAAACAACATTACTAAGGTGAGTAATTTTTTCTTCAAACAACATGAAGTCTTGCTGTATTCTGACATATGCAGACTACCAAGCAGTACCTCCAAGGAGGAGGGACAGAACCTACTTTGGGAATAGGCTCTGAAGTACTGCTGTGCCAAACCGAGCATCACTCCTAGCCTGAATATCCAGACAGTAATGCTTGGTGAATGTATGGACTGTTTTCCAGGTGGCTGCTTGACAGATTTCTAAGATAGGAATATCCCTGGCAGCAGCCAGGGAAGCAGCTGTACCTCTAGTAGCGTGAGCCCTCAGGCCTGAGGGTGGGGTTCTACCCAATTTCTGATAGCAGAATTGTATACAAGAGACAATCCACCTGGCAACAGATCTTTTAGTGGCAGGTTTGCCCTTACGACCTCCCCATAAGTGAGGAACAACTGGGGGGACTCAAACCTGTGACCCTTGGTGCGCTTTATGTAGTAGCTAAGGGCTCTTTTTACGTCCAGGCTGTGCAACCTCCTCTCCCCAGAGGAGGAATGGTCAGTGAAGAAAACAGGGAGAGACATAGACTGATTAAGGTGGAAATCCGAAACCACCTTAGGCAAAAACTTCCTATTAGTTCTTAGGACAACTTTATCTCTATGGAAAGAGATGAAATCAGGCTCTACTGACAAGGCTTGCAATTCACTGATGCGCCTGGCAGAGGTAATGGCTACCAAAAACACAGTTTTCCAAGTCAAGTACTTAAGCTCTGCAGAGGACAAAGGCCCAAAGGGTGATTGCATAAGCTGAGCAATGCAAACATTAAGGTCCCAAGCAGAAGCAGGGTCCCTGAAGGGAGGATTGGTGTGTAACAATCCCTTGAAGAATTTGCAAAATACAGGATGGGCTGATAGAGAAGAGGGCTTGCCTACTGACAAAAATGCATAAACAGCTGCCAAATGTACTCTGAGTGTAGCTGGTCTGAGTCCCAAGCCATTGAGATGAACCATATAGTCCAGGACTGTAGGCAACCCAGCAGATTCTGGAGAAATATGCTTACCAGAGCACCAAATAGTGAACCTTTTCCATTTGGAGTTGTAAGTCTTTCTGGTGGAAGGCTTTCAAGAAGCCTTTAGAATATCCAGGACACCTTGAGAGAGATGCAGGTCAGCAAACTCACTCTTCAAGAGCCAGGCCTTGAGATTGAGAGATTTGAGATTCGGATACCAAATCCTTCCCTGACAGGATGTCAACAGGTTGTAATTCCTGGGAAGAGACAGGGGAAGGCGGACTGCTAAGGACAACAACAGTGGATACCAGGGCTGTCTGGCCCAGTCTGGAGCGATCAGAATCACTTTGCATGGTTGAGACCTGATCTTGACTAGCACCTTGAACAGGAGAGGGAAGGGGGGGAAGCATACAGGAACTTCCCTTCCCAATTGAGAACCAGAGCATCCAGGGGGACTGAGCCCAAGACTGGGGGTCTGCAGCAAAAGAGAGAAAGTTGGTGATTGTCTGGGGCTGCAAAAAGATCTGTTTGTGGAGTGCCCCATCTGGAGAAAATCACTTTCAAAATTAGGGGATCTAGGGACCATTCGTGGTGGCCCTGAGATATCCTGCTGAGGGCATCTGCTAGGACATTGTCCTTCCCTGGGAGGTGAACTGCTGTCAGAGAAGTTTGCAGGGAATAGACCAGAGACCACAACTTCATTGCTTCTGTGCACAAGGCCGAGACAGAGTGCCCCCTTGCTTGTTGATGTACCACACTGTGGTGGTATTGTCTGCTCTGATCTGGACTACTTTGTTCTGAACAGACTTGGAAAAAGCTTGCAGTGCCAGAAACACTGCTATGAGTTCCAAGAGACTGATGTGAAGCACAGATTCTTGAGGTGACCACAGCCCTTGGGTGGTAAGATCCCCCAAGTGGGCTCCCCAGCCCAAGAGGGAGGCGTCTATGGTGAGGATTAGTGAATGAGACTGAGTGACAAAAGGAACTCCCTGCCTTAAATTGTCCTGATCCTGCCACCATTGCAAAGCCTGGATCAGGGTTCGAGTCACTGGGACTAGTTTGGTCAGGGGATCCTTTCTCTGGGACCAGAAGGCTCTCAAATGGAACTGAATGTCCCTCATCTGAAACCTTGCCCCCTGGACCACTGCTGTAGAGGCTGCCATGTGGCCCAGGAGCTGCAAGAAGTGCCTTGCTGGTCGAGACACCTGAAGGGTGAAAGAAGAGGCCAGTTCTATTTGTGTCCTTGCCCTGTCCAGGGGAAGGAAGGCCTTTGCTCTTATTGTATCCAGCTCCGCCTCTATAAAGGTGAGGAGCTGTACTGGCTCCAGAACTGACTTTGGAAGGTTTAGAAGGAATCCTAAGGAAGAGCAGTTGCTGAGTTATCTGAAGATGTGATTTGATTCTTGTCGGAGACTGCCCCACTATGAGCCAGTCGTCCAGGTATGGAAAGATGGAGATCTTTTTTCTCCTTAGGAAAGCAACCACTACTGCCAGGCACTTTGCGAATACCCTTGGGGCTGATGTTAGACCAAAGGGCATTGCTCTGAATTGATAGTGGCCTGAGGGCAACTCCAACCCGAGGTACTTTCTGTAGGAGCACCTGATGGGAATGTGAAAATAGGCATCTTTGAGGTCCAGGGAGGCTAGCCAGTCCCCTGGCCTTAGAGAGGGCAGAATTATTCCCAGAGTCACCATTTTGAATTTTGGCTTTAAAAGGTGCTTGTTTAGATATCTCAGATCCAGGACGGGCCGCCATTCTCCTGTCTTTTTGGGGGTTAGGAACTACCTGGAGTACAATCCTTTGCCCCTGTGTAGGGTAGGAACCCTTTCTATGGCTTTGAGAGCCAAGAGGGAAGAAACCTCTGCCTCTAGGGCAAGGGCCTCTGATGGATTTGCAGGTGGAAAGGATCTGGCTCTCATCTTGGGAAATTTTTTGAAGCTGAGAACCAGTCCCTGGCTTACTACTTCCAGGACCCACCTGTCTGATGTTAAAGACTTCCAGTCCTGGACAAAGTAAGCCAGCCTGCCCCCTACAGGTATTGGAGAATCGGCCCGGGCAGACCCATCAGGGTGTCTGCTTGGCAGGGGCTTTAGGCTGAGGGGTGGAAGCAGGCCTGCTCATACCCTGTCTGCCTCTCCCTCTAAAGAACCCCCTCTGAGCAAAAGCAGAAGAGGAGGCCTGGGCTTGGTAAACGGCCTTGAAAGGGCCTGCCCTGCCCCTGGAATGCTGCCTCTAAGGAGTGGCTTGCCTTTTGGCCTGAGCACTCTGTAGGTGGTCCTATACTTCATCTTCTTTCATGTAGTTCTCTGTCTGGTCCCCAAACAGAGAATTACCAATGACAGGAAAATCCATGGCCTTAGCCTGGGTATCCTGTGATAGGCTAGTACATCTGAGCCAAGCCATCCTCCAAGGCCCACAGATGTAGCCATGACTCTAGATGAAACATCACTGGAGTCCACAGCAGCATGAAATTGCACCTTGGATGCCTCAATCCCATCTGCAGCCACCCGCTCCAGCTCCTTGGCAAGCTGGTCAGGGGCCTGTTTAGCTAGAGCCAGCACAGTGTCCCATCTGGACTTCTGGTATCTAACTGTGTAGGCCATATAGTTTGCCTGCCTGAGTCCCAAAGATGCTGCCATGTACTGTTTCTTTGCCATGGCATCAATCCTCCTGGAGTCCTTATCTGGGGGGTGTGAAGCCAAGGGAATATTTGCCTTATCACAGGCAGCAGCCTGCACTGCCCCAACATGGCTGCATTGCCGGGAAAGGAACTCCGTGTCTGAGCCTGAAAGAGTATACCTCTTGTCCATTCTTCTATCCACAGGAGGTATGGAATTAGGAGTTTTTAGAATTTTAAATGTCTGTTTCCCAAAAGATTTATGGAGGGGAATAGACAGTCTCCTGGACTCTGGGATGTCCATCATCTCAACAAAATCAGGCTCCTCCTGATCCTCTACTGCTTCTTCCATAGGAAGCTGGAGGGTTTCAGCCACTTTCTTGTAAAACATAAAGTGGGAAGGGGACTCAGAAAGCCTAGGAGGAGAAACACCTGAAGGTCTGTCTGGGGAGACGTCCGGGTCAATAGGCACATCCAGACTTTCATAATCATCAATCATCAATCATCATCATCAATCATCATCATCTTCATACTCTCCCTGCTCCTCCTCCGGTTCATAAAATTCTTCTAAAGTATAATCCGGAACCGGGGGAACCGACCAAACTGAGCCCCTGACAGATGGTGCCGGTTCGGCCGGAACCGGAGTTAGCGACTGAACTATCCTTATCGCTTTGGCTATCTCATCAGCGGTCGGAGAAAGAACTTGTGGATCTGAACCGATGATTTATCCTTTTCTTTTTAACCGAACCGCACCTCAGAATCGGTTCTCCTTTGCCCGAAGAAGTTTCGCCTGGTCAGAGTGCACTCTTCTGGTTCGGTCGGAACCGAACTGGCTGGCCATCCGGTCAGCGGGACTTCTCGCCTCCTTTCCCTCAGTCTACCTACTCTCTTATCCAGGGTAGCTTTGGGAAAACTTTTACAAATTTGGCAGTCTGAATTGAGGTGGTCAAACCCCAGACAATAAACACAGGTGGTGTGGGGATCAGCCTTAGCAAAGGCTTCCCCACACACACTACAGTGTTGAAACCCAGTGGGCCCATTTTTTTCTTGGGTTTCTCAGACATGGCCAATCCTAACCAAAACTTACCTTTTTTTCGGCAATCCGCCAGGCAAGACACCCCTATCGGTTCCTGACCGTGTTACAGGTCTTGGAAAAAAACGTAATGAAATCTGTTTTTTTTTTTAGAACCGATACAGACCGGTTACCACACTCTAATAAAGACAGAAGTTGTTTTTTTTTTTTTGTTTTTTACACAAACCTGATTGGTTCAAACCGAACCGATCCAATGTTTACAAGTTCCACACAGAAACTAATATAGAAAAACCTATCTAGTACTCATGGTACCACAGACAGAGACTTAAACCGACAGGTTTAGAAGCAGAAATTCGGTTGAAACCGAGTGAAAAAATGACACTTTAACTGACTTTTTTTGAACCGAGTGAAGGAGAAATCTCCAGAGCGACTGTTCAGTGAGGCGGAGTAAAGAATCTGACAGCTGGAGTTTAAACAACAGCAGACAGAGGCTTCAACCGAGCTCGAGCTCAGAGTTCCATGCCCTGCATGGAAAGTTAACTCTTTGTTCTCCGGGGCAGTTCAAAGGTTGGTGATCACTGCATATGTCAGAATACAGCAAGACTTCACGTTGTTTGAATGCATACCACTTGCTCAGATACGTTTATTACTGTTACTAAACGGATTTACCACATGTATTTACTGGCCTGTTTCTCTGATAGGTGATGTCTTGTACACTTGGCCTTCGCAGAGCCTTTACTATATTAGTCTGTTTCTTGTTTACAATGAGGCCATATCTATTTTCTAGAATATGAATGACATTTCTAATATAGAATGACTATGTGACTTTTTTGCTACTGCTACTTTAAATGCGGAGTAAAATGTTATTTAAGGGAGGCTACGTGAATGCGACTCTGCTCCCTGATGAAGAGTCAGAGAGACTCTAAACATCAGGGAGCAAGAAGTCTTTATGGATTAGATTCAGTATAGGTTTTGGTTAATTCCTGTGTGCGCTGTACCTTTTGTGTATGTTGTTGGCTGTGTTTCTGCCACCTGGGTGACCACAGGTGACAGTGCATCCTGAGCCACTAAATGGGAGGGGACACTGGTTAGTGCCATACACACACACACACACACACACACACACACACACACACACATAGCACAAGCACATCTAGCACCCTTGAGGGCAGCTTCCACAGAGGTCAGGACACAAGAAGGAAACCCCAGAGCGTGCAGAATGAAACCCCTAGTCTCGGGCTCTGGCAGGTTGCTTCCTGCTTGCATAAGATGGACCTGCACGGCACAGCCACCCCATAGAATCCACCACAGAAACAATGGGTTTCTGTGGACCCCTGGGAAGAAGGATAAGTATCTCAGAAGGAGTCGGATGGGTCAGGGATGTGGGGGTGGAAGGGGGCAGCACTAAAGACAAGGCGATAAAGAATATGTATACACACACACACACACACACACACACACACACACATATATAGATCTAGTTAATGTTATTTTCATTGATCAGGAAAGGAGGGCTAAGCAAGTCTGCCTATTTTCAGCCTCATCCCGGGGGAAGGGGAGAGATCCAATGGAAACCAACTGAAACTGAACCAAATTAAGCTATTGGTGGTACTTTTATTGAATGGGTGAAATTTGGCCAGACACGGGGAAATTCCTACTCTGCCAGTAGGGGGAGCTCTGGCCATCTGTCAGTTGGGTAAGATAGCTGACCGCCCAGGAGAAGGTCAGGATGCCTTAGGTGTGGGGGCACCGACCTCCTCCCCCCATCACCTATTCACCAGGGGTCAATAATGCCAATAACATTACTGTCACAATAAAAGAAAATGTAGTTGTAACAGATGAAAATATGGAGTTGGATACTGAAGCAACTGAGCAGAACAGCATACCTGTCAGGGTGGAATTGTCAGCTGCTGACAGAGTTCTTTTGGTAAAAGAAGAAGAAAAGTTGCAGCAAGCCTTAGAGAAGAGAAAGTGACATCTTCTGCAGATGGTAGCAGAGGAGGATGCTTGATTTCAAGAGAAAAAGAAACAGCTGGCAACAGTCTTTTTGGTTTTCACAGCACGTGAAGTACAGTTTACAGCACCTCAGCCGAATCGTCCTGTCAATGCCCCATGCACTCCAATGACGTAGCAGAATCAAAGGACTCAGCAGAGCACAGCGCTGGCAGTCAGATGCAATCCGTCAGTAAGCTTTCAGAAGTGTGTTTGCAACCTGAGGCGGCTATATGCAACACTGTTCAGCTGGCCTGTGTGCAAACTGCCGCCAGACACACCAGAATCGTAGCAATGGTTTCATGGCCCCTTCAGTGGGAGAACGAGGAATTAGCAGCAGACTTCCAGAGAGTGAATAATGTCAGTGGGAAACTTATGTTTAAACAAAAAGGCTTTACTGGAACTGCAGTTTTGGCCGCCCATGCGACTAAATAGAGAGCTGAGACAGTGGGAGGGAAGGAAAAACTACAAGGCATCTTGGCATGAAATATGGTGTCACGGTTTAAAGTACTGCTCCTAGCAGAACTGATAAAACCGACTCAGGTTGGTCTGTGGAGTCAGCATTACGGGATGCAGGCTGGGTGAAATCTGCTGCCGCCACTCATGGATACCTGAGGAAGTTGGAGGTCAGTCCGTTCCTCTACAACTAGTACTTGCAGTAGTATACCCAGAGTTTCTGGCTCCAATATTAATAGACATACTGCTGCTGAGGGACATGAACAAATTCTGCAGCAGGCAGAGACCTCTGAGTCTGTTAGCATGGAACAGGAGCAAGGCCCTGAAATACCTGGAGATAAAACCCAGGCAAACTCTGCAGTGATACTTGGGGAGGATGTGGTTACTGTTGAGAATATGCAGACTTCTGTAACGGAGACTGTTTTGTCACCTTTACAAGAGACTGACAGAATGCATCCCCAAAAATCCTCAGAGGACTCAGACCTTTTCGAGATCGAATCCACTTCTGGGCAACAACCAAGAGAACCCCCTAGAACCTTTCGCATGGCCAATTTGTTTTCTGCATGGGGAGCCTGCATAGTGCAGAAATGCAGTGTGGCTACAGTATAGAGGAAACTTGGAATTCCCACCTGACAGAATTTATGTTATAAGATCTTTACTGAAAGATTCTATGGATTTCTTTGCTACTGAACTTTATGCTGTAATTCATATATCTGGGGAAACATGGCTCTCGAGCTGGTGTATGCACACTTTTCTTTGTTATAGCGTGTATTTTGGCTTTTTGTAAGGGCTGCACCTTAAGCTGCGGAGTGCCTCTATATTGTTTCTAGATCATGATGGGTAGCCCTAACACTGCACTAACAAGCTGACCTGGGAGAAACCTTTTATGGGCTGCACTGCATGAGCAGGATTAACATTTTGGCATATAAACTCAGATGTGTGTCAGTACTCAAAAAGGGGTACATTCATTGCTGTGTAACAGGAAGAGTGGGCAAGATAAACTACAAGTCCTCTATGCTGTGACTGTACTGTGTTATTATATGGGGCTGGCAATATGGCCCAGAGATTAGAGTAACTAGCTTGGTACATCCAGTAGACTTGGGTTTGATTCCCACAACCTCCACTTGCATACTGTGCGACTCTGAGCAAGTCACTTAACCTCTTCAGTGTTCCCAGGTCGCCCCTGAAAACAGGCACTTGTGCTTAGTGGGCCTTACCCAGTTACCAAAGAATAAAATAAAAGTAAAATATATAGATTCTGAAAATCCAGCCCTGAAAGAGCAACAGTTACAAGGAGAATGTATCCTACTGGTTAGAGAGCAGAGCTGTCAGTCTGGAGACTCAGGATTCTCTCCCCATTGAGTGCTTCCTCACTCTTGTTTTTCAATACTTAACTCTCCTGACTTTTACTTAATCTCCCCGTGCAGGCCTAATGACACACATCTTATCTAAAAGGAATTATTTCACTGTACTCAGATAATGTTGCTTGTTAAAGCCCAGGTCGCCCCTGTAAAAGGGCCTAGTTCCCAGTGGGTTTACACAGTAATCCCCCTCCCCGTAAAAGGGTCTAGTTTCCCAGTGGGTTTACACAGTAACCCCACCCCCTGTAAAAGGGCCTAGTTCCTAGTGGGTTTACACAGTAACCCCCCCCCCCATAAAAGGGTCTAGTTTCCCAGTGGGTTTACACAGTAACCCCCCATGTAAAAGGGCCTAGTTCCCAGTGGGTTTACCCAGTAACCCCCATAAATGGGTCTAGTTCCCAGTTGGTTTACACAGTAACCCCATGTAAAAGGACCTAGCTCCCAGTGGGTTTACACAGTAACCCCCCGTAATAGGGCCTCGTTCCCAGTGGGTTTACACAGCAACCCCCCTGTAAAAGGGCCTAGTTTCCAGTGGGTTTACACAGCAACCCACCTGTAAAAGGGCCTAGTTCCTAGTGGGTTTCCCAGTAACAAAAAAAAATAATCACAGCTGTCAACTGCTCATGGATTATGAAGTGCTTTGGGACACAATGTTTTTTCAGAAGTGCTACATAACAAAGTAGCTATAGTGAACAGCGTGTTGGTTGAATAGTCTACAGAATCTTCTTCAGTTTGATAATTGTTTGGCACTTACCCAATAAGGAAGCTGCTGGTCAGCCATAAACGCTTTGAGACTGGGATCACTTTTACCATTACTGGTCCAAATTGCTTCCAGCTAGCATACTTCATAACCATCTTTATGGCTACAGAAATCAAAGGTCAGACAGTTAATGTATGGAAAGATGAGCTTTACTGTTCAAAAGGAAAAAGATTAGATTCAGGAAAAGACATGTGAACTCATACCCCACCCCTAGTCAGATAAATGCTGTCAATTCAGTTGTCTAAGGCCCTGTCCACAATACGCCCCTGTAACGTTACAGAGTGCCCAAACCATTACCACAATGGTTTGCGTTTACACCTGTAACGTTACAGAAGACGTTTTTGTAACCGTCGTTGAACAGTTATGAAACCGGTTACGCCTCGGCAACGCACTGGGCGTAGTGGACGCTGCAGCACCGTCCCCAGCGCAGCGTGAAGCTGCATTGTGGATCAGGTGTCACAGTAACAGTCTCCCAAGTGTGACCAGTGGTGCGGTCCTGTAACGGACACCGCAGCAATGTGGACACACTGCATGGCTCCCCGTTGTAACCGTCTTCTATCCGGGTCTGGAAGTGGTGCAGTGTGGACGGGCCTAAGGCCCGTCCATACTGCACTGAAAATCTGTAATGTTTTGAAACCATTACAGACTGAAAGGCCCTGTTCTACACTACTGCTGGAAATCCCTCTGTAACGTTACAGAGGGTCCAAACAGTTACCGTAACGGTTTATGCTTACATTGAACGCTACAGAAACCTGTTGTGAGGTGGTTTCAACAACAGTTTCTGTAATGGTTTCAAAGCTCTGTTTAACCCTGTCCACACTGCACAAGCAAAATCTTGTAATGTTTTCAAAACGTTTTAAGTGGTAGTGTGGATGCACTGTAACGTTTTCAGTCTGTACTGGTTTCAAAATGTTACATAGAAACATAGAATTTGATGGCAGATAAGGACTGCTTAGCCCACCTAGTCTTCCCATTTTCCTACCTAACAGATAAGCTGCAGATCCTAGTTAACCAACAGCTTACTTCCTCCTACCCCCCACTAGGACTGCCTTATGTCTGTCCCATGCATTCTTGAATTCCCCCACTGTTCTTGACTCCACGACTCCTCAGGGAGGCTGTTCCATGCATCCACAACCTCTCCGTGAAAAAACTTCTTCACATTACCTCTGAGCCATCCTCTATCTTCAAATTGTGCCCTTGTTCTTGCACATCTCTTTTCTGAAAGATGCTACCCTCTTGGACTTTGTTGATTCCTTGAGGTACTTGAAAGTTTTACTATATCCCTCTCTCCCCTTTCCTCAAGGGTATACATGTTAAGCTCCTTTAGTCTTTCTTCAGATGTCTTCTGATGCAGACCCTGCACCATTTTGGTTGCCCTCCTCTGGACAGCCCACTCTGTCTATGTCTTTATGGAGATAGGGTCTCCAGAACTGCACACAGTACTCCAGATGGGGTCTCACCAACTGTCTGTACAGAGGGATAACAACTTCCTGTTTTCTACTATTGATGCCTCTCCCTATGCATCCCAGTATCACCCCAGCCTTCCTTACTGCCTTCTCACATTGCTTGCCCACCTTTAGGTCATCTGATATAATTACCCCAAGGTCCCTTTCCATTTTTACTGTTGTCAGTATCTCACCCCCATTGTGTACTCTTCCCTGGGTTTTTGTTTCCAGGTGCATTACCTTGTACTACTTTGCAATGAATCTGAGCTGCCATACATTTGACCATTCCTCCAACCTTGCCAAGTCCCTTCTCATCCTTTCCACTCCATCTTGTGTATCAACCCTGTAGCAGAACTTTGTGTCGTCTGCAGAGAGACATACTTTTCCTTCCAGTTCCTCTGCAATGTCACTTATAAAGACATTAAAAAGGATCGGTCCCAGTACTGAACCCTGCGGTACCCCGCTAGTAACCCTTCTTTCTTCACTGTGGACTCCGTTTACTACTACCCTTTGCATCCTGTTGTCTAGCCAATTTTTATCCAGGCTACCACCTTGGGACCCACTCCAAGGCTGGCTAACTTGTGTATTAATCTTTGTGTGGGACTGTATCAAATGCTTTGCTAAAATCTAGGTAGGCCATGTCCACAGCCTCTCTGATCTACTACTTTGGTCACCTAGTCAAATAAATCTATTAGATCTGCCTGACACGACCTTCCCATCGTGAATCCATGCTGCCTTGGGTCCTGTACCCCACTGGCCTCTAGGTACTCAACAATTCTTTCCTTCAGAAGTGATTTCATCATTTTCCCTACCACTGAGGTCAAACTAACTGGCCTGTAGTTTCCTGCCTCTGTCCTGCTCCCACTTTTGTGAAGAGGAATCACATCCAACCTCCTCCAGTCCTCAGGTACCACCCCATCCTCCCATGATTTGTTAAAGAGAGTAGTCAGTGGTGTCACTAGTTCTACCCTTAGTTCTTTTAGAATTCTTGGGTGAATCCCATCAGGCCCCATTGCTTTGTCCACTCCAATTTTTAGTTCTTTCAGAACCCTTTCTTCTGTAAATGGACTGGTATCGACTCTGCCTTCAGAGTGTTTCTCTTGTTTGGTTTAGGTACCTCCCCACCTCTTCCTTTGTGAATACTGAGCAGAAATATTCGTTCAGTATCCCTGCTTTTTCACTGTCACCCTCTGTCCACATTCTCTCCCCTTTATTAAGCCTCAGTATCCCTCCTTTGGTCTTTCTTCGCTCTCTAATGTACCAATAAAAGGTCTTATCCCCTTTCTTAAGGGAGTTGGCTATCCTTGCCTCGGTTTGGGCCTTTCCTATTCTGACTGCCTTCCCTGCCTCTTTCTGCTTTAACTGATAAAGTTCTCTGTCCTGCTCCTTCTGTGTTTCCTTATATTTCCTGAATGCTATCCTTTTCTCCTTAACCTTCCCTGCCACCTCTTTTGAGAACCATAGTTTTTTCCTTCGTTGTGTTTTGTTGATTTGCTTTACACAAAGGCCTGTTGCCTCTGTGATGGCTGTTTTGATTACTCCCTATTGTTCCTCCACCCCTCCTTCTTGCCTGTTTGCTAGTGCTTTTCTGAGGCACTCTCTCATTTTCCCCCAAAGTCAGCCCTCCTAAAGTCCAATACTCTTGCTTTTGTATGACTTGACTGTATGGCTGTGGTTATCGTGAACCACACAGTTTGGTGGTTGCTTGTTCCCAGGTGGCTACCCACTTCTAAATCTGAGATTCTTTCTCCGTCCCCATTTGAGAGTACCAGGTCTAAGATTGCTCCCTCCCGAGTGGGTTCCAATACTAGCTGTCTGAGGCATGCCCCTTGTAGGACATCAAGAATGACAGATTTTCAGTGCAGTGTAGACAAGGCCAAAACGTTACAGTGCATCTACCCTACCACTGATAACATTACAGGATTTTACTTATGTAGTGTAGACAGGCCAAAGAATCAGTTTTCGACAACGGTTTTGAAAACGCTTTCAGATGTTACCAGTGTAAACGCAAACCATTACGTAACGTTTGGACACACTGTAATGTTACAGAGGGATTTTATGGTGTAGTGTGGACAGGGCCTTAGAGTCATGATTAAGCAGTTCCTCTAAAGCAACACATGCACTGTGCAGTTCAACACAGACCACTTCCATTACCCAAAGGGCCACAAAGACACCGACATCTGGTTTAGATTAACACACTGAGATCATTTTACTGGGTACAGTCCCAAACATCAGGTGGATGACATCAGGACAAACTCAGTTAAGAAGATAAATAAACCTTTGTGAACTCTGCTGAGCTAAGACTGCTTATCCCCACCTCAGAAAATAATCTGGGCAAACAACTTAGTTTTTGCCTGCCCAAACTTTGGAACACTTTGCCCTCTGACTCAACTTGTTCCCCCTCACTCTATGCATCTTAACTGAAAATTAAGCTGCATTTTAGTTCTTCCTGCAACTGCTCTACCTAGCTGGTGTATTTCCTTGCTACATAACTGTATCCTAAACTCGTATGCACTGTATGATGTACTAAGTACTGTTGTATTCACTGCTTCTGCTATTATTTTTATTCTAATCCTGTACTCCCACCATCACCACCACCACCCTGCTTTCCTCCCAAGAAGTCACATCTGTACCAGGGACTATTGCTCTCTGTATAGTTTACCTGGTAAACAATTTTCAAACAAATAAATATATATCTGTGAGTTGTGTTTTTCTGATCTCCAATGCTAAATTCACTCACCCATGTAGTAATGGTCAAAACACTCATTGCAGAAATGCTCCCGAGGATAAATGGTACCACCGTGATGTATATCCATTTTGGCACACCTAAAATAATTAAAAATGTAACGTTTCAAAGATAACAAGCATTTCAGAGCGTAGTCAATGTAGTACAGTGATAAACACTTCTCCAATGTCTGCACATGCACCTTTCTGCATTTTTCCTATGATCACTCTTTTTGCTCCTTGATCTCTGCTCCTTTCTCCTCCAAAGTTTTAATACTAGCTACCAACATGCATAGAACGCTGTACTTTCTAGTTACATAGTGTATTTAGTACATGCTTCTGGATGCTTGCGTTGTTCTACTGCTTGACTACCCCACTTTGGATGTGTAATTATTCTTCAGATGTCAAGCGCCTGAAGCTCATTTTACTCTATTGGCTGATGCAGTAGCCATCAAAAAGGTTGTTTTACAACAACAACAACAACAACAACAACAACAACAACAACATTACGAGAGTCCAACAGTTCAAAAAGGGAAATCATCAAGTTAGACAAAACTTAGTTTAAGTTCCATGCAGGGGACAAGGTCCTGATGAGAGGAAATAACCTCTTCAGGGATCTTTTAAAAATTGGTACAGAGGCCACTGAAAGAGCTTCTTCTCTGCACCTCTATGCTGAAATGGCTGACAGATAAACCTTCACAGAGACAGTTTTCAGACCTGAATACATCAGTGACAACAGGTAGTTTAGTACCTTGGCAACTTTTAAAGACCAGATTAGATCAGGCACTGGAGGATTGAGGCTAAATTTAAAAGTTAAGTTCAGTTAATATATAAATGGCAAGCACTAAGGACATGAGTCTATCAATGCTTGATCTAACCTATGAAACCTATGAATTGGGCAAGCAGCAAGGCAAGCTTGCTGCACCAAATGGAACCAGAGGCTTTCCTGTTGACTTTCTTGAAACCACCAAGATATCCAGTACGTCATCTGACAGGGCAAGGTCCTGCAGTTCTAATCTTTCAGGAGCCATGCCTTCAGGTGCTGTGAATGGATGTCCAGATGGAATTCCTCTCGGACCTGGTAAGAAGGTCCTGCCTGAGAGGAAGGGGATAGGCTTGCAGATACAAAGTTGAGGAGGTCCGAGTACCAGACCGTCTGATTCCAATCTGGAGCTATCAGAATCATCCAAGGTCGTTTTTTGCAAACTTTGAGGATGGCCCTGTAAATCACAGGGAACGGGGGAATACGTATAGGAACATTCCCTCCCAGTTTAGGGCAAGGGCTTGCACCAGTATTGGTGTTCTTTATGGCACCCTTGCACAGAATAGGGAAACTTTTTCTAGCACAAAATGGAAACTGCAGCAATACTGTGTGCCTTTTCTGCATAGGGTCCCACTAGAAATTGTTGACAATTTCAGATGCCTCAGATTACACCTGGATTCCACACTGTCTTATAGAACACACAGACCCCATCATACAACCATAAACTGAAAACTGGGTCTACTACACAGACTTGGAGCCTCACCAAGCTAAAGAATCCCATCTGGCCACTGCCAACAGCATTCTCCTCCCACACTTACATATGGGAAACTACACTCTGTCCTCAAAGGAAACAGGGCTGGCTAGGCTCAGAGTCCTATATAACAGAGTTGGTCACTTTGCCCTAGATACCCACAGCAAGGAACACCACTGTAGAGTCCTTATGAAGTTAAAATGGTCCACCCTTCAAGGACAGATGCAATTTGCCATGCTTACCCTGGTGTACCAACTCCTCAAACTCGGCTCTTCACCTAGTCTGGTCCTGGCCTTGACCAGGCAGACTCTGGAAAACTGAAGTCCATAACCAGTGAATCTTAGATAATCCTCGAATGGGAATGGATGCAGGACATGGATCCTTCACTTCCTTAGTCTCCCCGCATCAAAGCTTGCCAATCCCACCACATCTTTAAGCTAGCCCTCAAATAACACCTCCTAACCCCAGCCAAATGCAACTGCTGAAACCCTACCTATGTAATAGGTCTATGACCATCTGTAGCCTACCGACTTTATATACTCTTGCTCCCTGCCACTTATGTCTAATACTAAACTGTCTATAAAACTGTAATTCTCCTGTTGTACCACTTTGCACTAACTGTTCTTGCACAGCCTGCTTTTGCACAAAATACCTGAATGTGTGCACCCAGTTAAGTACCCATCTATGTAACTAATTGTTGTACAATGTTCCTGGATGTTTAAATTCAACATGTGCATCTACAACCAATCCTGGGACACCCCTGAAAAATGAAAATTACGTAACTACTGTAATTCTTGATTTTCTGTGCATCTTCACCATTCATCAATACTGGGATCTGGCCGGAGAAACAGGACCCCGCAGGAGCTTTTTTTTTTCTTTTTTTGCAAAGAGGCAGAGCCATCGAGACGCGACGCCCTTGGGTTGGCCAGTAATGGACACTGACTCCTCCTCAGACCCAGTTCTGCATGCTGGAGGGTAGCCAAGAAAGGGAAGGCGGGGCAAGGGAGCCTGAGGAGTAAACAAAGGAAAGGATATAAAACCAAGGAAGGAATAATGCCGGAGAAGAGAACAGAAGGAACAGGAGCCTAGGGGAGTGGGACAAGTGGCCCCAACCTCTGGGCGAGCAAGGGAGGATAGAATAAGGGAGGGAGAAGAGGTAGAACAGAAGGAGAAAAAAGAAGGGAGAGGGAGACACTGCATCCCACTCACCGGTCCAGAGGACTGCTCGAGGACTACAGAAGGGCATTACCGTTTTAAACCATGTTCCTTTCCTTCTACGAGGAAACTTCTACAAGAAAAAGAAAACCTTAATTTAAGATAATGCAGAGGATGGCTGGATTGAAGTCCAGGGGAAGAAAAGCAGTGCACCAACTCCAATGAGTCCTCACTGGAGACTAAGAGTAGAAGACTAATGTCTCCTCCCCGACTAAGGGATAATTTGGAAGGACAGGACTCATCCTAAAACAGGCTCCTCTTGACAAATACACCTCCTCAACTTTTATTTCTAGAGGAACGTCACCTCCGAGGGAGAGGCGAAGACGAGGAGAATATTTAGTAAGGAGCGAGAAGTAATCCCCCAAAGGGGAAGCCTACAAAGGGAGATCACTAAAAATAGTGATACAAAGGAAGGGATCACCAGGGCCTCAATAACACTGCTTTAAAATAACCCCTAGGGTTTTAGAAGAAGCAGAGACGAGGATCCAAATACAGGTCCGACTACGGAGGAAGGTCCCGTCAGGATAAAAAAAGAGATCTGGTGATCGAAAGAGGGTTGCCTCCCTGCTTGTCTCCCCAGAGCACTCATGACACTCTCCAAGATGAGCAGAGAAAAAAGGTATGGGGGTACCAGCAGAGTCAATATCGGAGAAACAAACAGGGAGAAGGCATCGCCCAGAGACTGAGGCCTAAGAGGAGAAGGTGGGTGGGAAGCAGTGATGAATGGTGAAGATACAAAGAAAGATCAAGAATTACGGTAGGTAGGTAATTTTCATATCTTATCTGCGTCAATCTTCACCATTCATCACTGGTGGTGATTACCAAGCCTATCAAAGGAGACCTGGTACCTCCCTGAGGGAAGAAGTCCCTCAGCCTCCTGTGGGGGAGACACCAGAGGGAACCCTTACAGGTCTAGTTAGGCCTGAGACTGGTCTGGGTGAGGTGGCGCTCTCCTTTGGGTAGGAGAGGGAAGTAGTCCCTGAAGTTCCCACCTCACCCTGTGGGAGAAAAGGTGGATTCCCCGAATGTGGAGGCAGTCATCCTTCACCGGGCCAGGGGTGATAACCTGGAAAGATGAAGCCATGCCATCTGCCTAATGCAGATTGCTGTCCCCGCCAGCCTGGATGCCACCTCACTGGCATCATACGATGCCCTTGCTTGGTGCCTCACAAGCTCCAGGCCCCATGAGGAGAGGGTAATGGCCTGTCTGGTTGCCTCCAAGTCAGGCAAAGATACTAGGATCAGTCCTAGTAAAGACCATAAGTGCCTGTTATAGGCAGCATGATGGGCCTGATGTGCCGAAAGAGATAAACAGAGATGTGCCGAAAAGAACACTCTCCTCCCCCAAAAATCAAACTCTGCACAGTCCGTCTCCGGGGGTCGGTCACGTCTGGGGCGTCTATGCCCAGAAGGTGTATCCAGGAGTGTCACACCAGAAGGAGGGTGAGCTAAGGCTCCTGGAGACCCTAGGGGTGCGCAATACCTGCACCGTCAGTCCCTCAGGGCTGGAGAGAGGGTTGAAGGACTTCTCCAGGCATGGTACAACGCCTCCCTGAAAGGGGAGGGCCAGGTGGGAACCACCAGGTTGGCCGCACTGAATTCGCCTAAAAAGGCGCGCGCCATCTGCTCAGGATTGCAAATTCCTAATGTAAAGCTGTGGAGCTCGCCAACCAACCCCGAAAGTAAGTGCCAATAACTTGATAAATCAGCAGCTGGGGACAGGTGGACGGAGGAATCCTCTCCCTCAGAAGACGAAGACAAGGAAGCCGACGAGTCCAGTGAGTCAGGTACTGGCTGCACAGGGGAATGGTGGAACATCTCCTCGTCCATGGACCTCCAGTAGGCAGGGAATAGTGCAGCCGTGGATCTGAACTGTTCCCAGGTGAGGGGTCCCGTAGGACTGGAGTGGCCTGTGGGAGAGAGGGAGATGTTGGCAGAGGTAAGGAGGCTAAACACCTCCAAGAAGGGGTGTGACCTCTGCCAGGGCTGGGGGACTGAGCAGGAGACCTCAAAACTGGAGAAAATCCGTCGGCCCAAGCAGTTGGGAGGCCGTTCAACTGAGCTGGAACGGTCAGGACTGAGTCCTAAAAGAGAATACCCACTGTGAGGCGACTGGGGTTGCATGAGCCTAGAAGGGTGGTCCCTAACCTCTAAAAATAAGATTCCTCCCAGGAAGGCTTCAGGGGAAAAGACAGGACCGGCACTGTGACTCCTACCCGAGCCCTTGCGGGCTCCACCCCTCAGACTCAGAGAGGGACCCCTTCTTCAGAGTCATACTAGGCAGTTCAATCTCCATGGCCAACTCCTGAGAGATGGCCACTGTGACAGCACTCTCCCCCGCTTCAGGCATCCTAGCCGGTCCAGAAATGGGCCTAGTCTGAGCACCTAAATTATGGGGTGCACCTCCTAAGGGAGAAGGAGAACCACCGACTCTAGAACGTCCTCTGGTGCCACCCCCAGCACTGGAGGACCAGTCAGAATCACAGACACCAATGCCAGTAGTAACTGCCAATCCCAAAGGGGGCTGAATCAGAGTCGTAGTGCTGGGCAAGGAGTCATCGGAGGACTCGGAATCCAGGAGCCAATCTGGGTCCACCTCCAAATTGTCATCCTCACCTGAGGAGGCTTGGACCCAGACCACCCCGAACTCCTCCACTCTGGCACTGTGGGGTGGCCTCGCACTGCTCACAGAGCCACCATGATCCCTGGCATCGCGTGCGGCACGGGATCAGAGGCAGCACCTGGAACCAACTCCATTACTGCCCATAAGCGCCGCCCTGCTCTCTGGTGCCAAGGAAGACACCAGACTGGACCCAAGGCCTAGGCTGCAACACAAGGGAGACTTTGCCTCCGAGGAGGTGACTGCCAGGGCAGTGCCTCCCGCTCGACTCCGGAGGGAATCAAGCTGGGCCTCCTGTATCGTGGGAGGGTTTCCGCCGAGGCAAGGCATGAGGCGGAAACCCTCTCCTTCACGGGCCATATAGGATCGGGAGGGGACCTGGAGGAAGGGTCAAGAGACCTGCACTTGGCGTCCCGGGAGCGAGCCTGTCCAATGAAAGTAGGTGGCGCATGTCCGACTTTAAACACGTGCATTTCTAACACTCGATGGTCCATGGCAAAACAGGCGTCACAACAATCCATATCATGGTTCGGGCCCAAGAAGGTCAAGCACTGGTCATGCTGGTCCGAGACAGACAAAAGTCGGTCGCAGGGACACCGCCGCATAGGAGGCCGACCCACCTTGGAAGGTTTCTTCTTGTCCCCCGAACAAGACATGACCGGATAAAAAATAATAAACAGAAATAGCACACTGCATCGTCGAAAAAATAAAAAGGAAAGGTCTTACCTGTCGACAGCGCCGAGAGAAACAGCTGTACAGAACTAGGTACTACCAATGGACTAGGCCGCTGACGTAGAATTCGCTCCACATGAAGTACATGTTAACTCAATGGCGGAGAAGCAGAACTTGGTCTAAGGAGGAGTCGACATCAGAAAGAATTTATATCTCATAAAGATAATTGTTTTATTTAACTTGGTCCAATCTTCTCTTAGAAAAAACATAAACATAAGATATGCATTTCAAATATTTTTTTGGGACTTGGTTTCCTATCTAAAATTCTTAGCCTGATTTTATGTGTTTCCTCCTATTGTAGAGAGAGTAGAGCCATCAATGAGGAAAGATTTCTTTGGGCTTTGATTTAAAAAGGTAATAGAACGCCTAAGAGAGCCATTTAATTTTAACTCTGTTATTATTTGAAATAAAGAAAATATATTCTTTAGTTAATTAAATCCTTTTGTTTTTGAACTAAGGAAGTGCTGCTGAAGTAGAAGATAAAGTTTTATCTCTTGACTCCCCATATCTTCTTCGTTGTAATTCCATACTCTGAGGCCCTGTCCACATTACACTGGATCCACCCTCTGTAATGTTACAGGGGTCCAAACCGTTATCGCAACAGTTTGCGCTACACCCGTAACGTTGAGCAGGAGGCGCTCAGAATCACTGCTGAAACCACTGTGAGGTGGTTTCACAACAGTTACAGAACCGGATCCGCCGCTGTACCATTACTGGCTGTAGTGTGGACGCTGGGTGAGGGCGGCTCAACAGTGCCCATAGTGCAGCACCGAGTTGCATCAGGGATCGGGTGCCGCCGAATGGTCACCGGCACCGCGATTTTGGACCGGCAGTACTGGTCCCGTATCGGACACTGTCGCAGTATGGACACACTGTACTGCTCAACGGCCGTAACGGTTTGTAACCGTTACCAGGTCGGAGTGGTGTAGTGTGGACAGGGCCTGAGTGATTGGCCAAAGACCAGTGGTAGCCAGCAGGAAAATATTTTATTCCTTTTGAGGATTGTTGCTTTTGTTCACTAATTTCTTCAGGTTAGTTCCTCCTGTATATATGTAAATTTTCTGTATTCAAATACGTACAAATTTTTTGAAAGTGAGAAAGGAGAATATTTCATGAAGCATATACTGAAGTATTATATCTGTTCTTTACAGATGCTATTATTATTTGAAACTTGGAGGAAGTTGAAATATACTTTATTATAAAAAGGCTTCTTGTCTGAAGAAGGAACTAAACTGTTCTGAAACGTTACAATTGAAAACATTTTAAGCTGTTTGAAAATACATACTATATAAAGAAACACACTGTCAAGTGTTTTTTTATGACAGACTGAAATTTCCAAGAGAAGATTGGACCAAGTTAAATAAAACAATTATCTTTATGAGATACAGAATTCTTTGGGGTTGAGTTGATTATTTTTGAAACTGAGTTTTGTATTCCACTACTTCTTCTCCCCTATCATTACATATATATTTTTTCTCCTGCTTAAAAAGGGAACCTTGGGAGACACATTTATTTATTTGCTTTTGGTAACCGGGTGGGTGCACTAGGCATAGAGATGCCTATTTTCAGGCACGACATGGGAGGATACAAGTTAAAATACATGAACAACAACAATGTGACACAGCACATAGAATAGGACATACAATGCTAGGCGGTAGGCAAAAAAAAATAAAAAAAAAAAAATTTTTAAAACTACAGTGAAATGACGGTTGAACAAGTAAATAATATGAACAGGTACTGGGATAGTCAGAAATAAACAAGTGCACCACAAGTACAGCAAAATTGGCACTAGTCGTGATTATGAAACAGTATACAGTAAGTGCTATTAACAAGGCCAATGCACACAGAGGAATAGAGGTGGGAGGGGTAGGGAGGGAGAAAGAAAGGAGAGGTAGATAAAAAGCATGGGGGAGAGGAAAAGAGTAAGACAAAAGTGGAAAAGGGTGAGCTTAAGGTGGATGGAAGCAGGTGCAAGGACTTGATGCAAGAAGATATTCGTGGTGGAGTTTCAAGCCAGAATATGTAGGGGCTAGGCGTAATGTTATGAGGATAGAGTTCCAATATTTAGGAACAGTGGGAGAAGGCACGAGCACCCATAGAGGTTTTGCACCTGGGAATATACAGCAGGGTTAGGTCATTGGAGCGGAGACCGCAGGAGAGGGGTTAGGAATGAAGTAACGAAGCAAGGGATTGAGGGAGGCCAGATCTTGTTGTAAGATCTATAAGCGTGCTATAGGATAAGAGCCGGTAAACAGCAGGACTAGGCCATTGTAGGTCAGCATAGCACTGACAATGATGTCTGTACCGTGGAGAGGCAGAAGCGAAACAGAAAATATTATTATAAGTGGTGTCCCATTTATGGAGGGAGATCTTTGTTGCGCCTAGGTAGGTGACAGAACCATAAGCTAAAGATGGGAGTAGATGGCCTTGCGCCACAGCAAGTCTAGCCAATGGAGTGTGGACATAGCCAGTATTGTGGGCTCCCCCGATTTTACCATTAACGGATTTGCAAGTGGCAGTGATGTGGAAATCAAACTCCAGGGATTCATCTAGCACAATAGTCCTTAGACTTTGTCACAGTGAGCCTCCCCAAATCCATAGAAAAGATTTTGAGCCTCCCCCAAAAACTGAAATAATCTTGGGCCTCCCCAAAGAACAATAACATACTGTACTTTGCGCAATACACCATGAATACATTGAAACCCCTTTGAGTACTTGGCTCACATTCAGTTCTTTGTCTTATACTGACATGGAACCTTTGAAAAAGAGCTCCTGTGCTCAAAGGCATTATCTGAATAACAAATAAATAAAATAAATATTATTCAGCTTACTGTACCCCCCCCCCACAGGCCAGCCTACTGTACTTGTTCTGTTATTTTCATTCTTGAACCATCGTTACCCCTTGTTGCAGTACCTTCAAGGGTCAGACTACTTTCTCTGCTTCTTCTTCTTTATATGAAATAACATTCCTACATACTTTACCTCTCCCCCTCCTTCCCTGCTCCTAAGCAACTTCTCTGGGATTACTTTGCTCCTTCCTGCTATTTCTCTTAGCACTTCTATGCTCAACACTTGTATTTGGGCTGTTCTACTGTCAGTCTACAAATTGATCAATTACCACCACTCATTATTTGTTTATTGTTCATATTTATTTGCACTGTTGTTCACTGTGTATTTCTTGATTGTTTTGCAGTTACCTTTTGAAATGTATTCACTCCCTACCCTTCCCTGGGTACACCTGAAATGAGCCTTGGTTCATTCGCCTTCCCTTGTCACCTATTAGTAAATAAATACATAAAATTCACCTACTATTGTCCTCTTCCAGTTTGCTCCATCTCTTCACACAAAATATATACAACTCAAAATTTAAAAACAGTACTTTTTCAGACTTGCTTGAGCCTCCCCTGGTACAGGTTGGGGCCTCCCAAGGGAGGCTGGCCTCACCATTTGAGAACCCCTGATCTAGCAGAATACCCAGATATTTGAAGGAACTAGTGTTAGCCAGCGGGGAACCATCAGCCCAGGATAGTTTGAAGGAGTTTCAGTTCACTTTTAGTCTAGCTGGAGAGCCAAAAAGCATACAGTGAGTTTTACCTACATTGAAAACAAGGTGATTGTCAGTTAGCCAGGATTGTATGTTCAGGAAATTCAAAGCTAAGGAGTTGTTTATGTCTAATACATTACTGCCACTATGGTAGATAACAAGGTCGTCCGCGTGAAGCAAGGAGGAACATGTAGGTGCTTCTTGTGACTGTCCTGTTTCTCCAACCAGAACCCACCAATGATGAATGGTGAAGACTGACACAGGATAAGATATGTGATTTTTGTTCCAGTGGGTCTACCCAGTCACTAAAAACAATAAATAAATAAACAAACTGGGCATCCCTGCATGCATCAGAAACTGTCAGAAGGCTCTGCCCATGCCAGGGGAGAAAACAGGATCAAAATCCCATGAACCTTTGATAGCCAAATACTGGTCTGGACCCCTTCCCTCCTACCTTTCAACATTCCTCTCCTTCATCCCCTCTGCCTCCTGCTCCCCCTCTGCGCCAGGGATCGTTGCACCTTCGTCATTCCGCATCCCCACTCCTCTGCTGGGCAATCAGTCTTTTCCTATCATCTTCCTTCACTTTGGCACCATCTCCCTTTATCCCTATGCTTCACTGCCTCCCGGCTCCTCAGGTATCAACTGAGACTCCTTCCCTTCTCCACTTTTCCCTCTCCCTGACAGTTCCCCATGCATTTGCCTCCTACCGGCATAGGTGTACTGAAATGCCCGTTACTTTCTGTCTTGATTGCTCATTCTCAGTATTATTCATGTTCTCTGACTGCAGTTTATTATAACTGTGAACTGTGGCTGTGCTATGTACTTTATATCCTTTGCCCTCCCCCGCATTGCACCTGGAAACGAGCCTCAGCTCAGTGCGTCTTTCATGGTCACCAATTTTAAAATAAATAAAATAGTGTCTATATGACAGAAGACGCCCCTCAGCTCTCCTTGGTACTAGTGCAAGCAACACCAGATCCTGTCCACTTGGCGGCTCGCCTTATGGGGGAGGGTGGCCCTCCTCCTGGAGGTGAAGCCATGGGAGCCACTGGGTGGTAGCTGGACCCAGGAGACAGGACAGCACCAGACCTGAATATGGTATATCCCTTATGACAAGTGGCAGAGGAAGAAACAGCTCTGCAAACAAAAATAAACATTGGGCAACTAAGGAGACGTGGGAGAAACATAGAAACATAGAACTTGACGGCAGATAAGGACCGCTTGGCCCACCTAGTCTGCCCATTTCCCTACCTGATGGATAAGCTGCAGATTCTAGTTAATCAACAGCTTACTTCCTCCTGCCCCCCACTAGAATTGCCTTATGCCTGTCCCATGCATTCTTGAATTCTCCCACTGTTCCTGACTCCACAACCTCCTCAGGAAGGCTGTTCCATGCATCCACAACTCTCTCTGTGAAAAAATACTTTCTAACATTACCTCTGAGCAGTCCCCCCTCTATCTTCAAACTGTGCCCCCTTGTTCTTGCACATCTCTTCTTCTGAAAGATACCACCTTCTTGTACCTTGTTAATTCCCTTAAGATACTTGAAAGTTTATATCATGCCCCCCTCTCCCTCCTTTCTTGAAGGGTATACATATTAAGCTGCTTTAGTCTCTCCTCATATGTCTTCTGGTGCAGACCTTACACCATTTTGGGAGGAAGTTGTTTACTCACCAATGGAGACACTGAACTGGGAGGAGGGGCATTGTGTGTTCCAGCAGAGAGGGGCAGCACTGGCAGTCCACTCTGTTACTTGGATTTTTGAGATAAGGCTAAAGCAGCCATCAACAATCCCATTTCTCAGGTCCAGACAGTTCGACAGACAGACAAACACAGATATAGATATAGATACAGATATAAATAATAGGGGCGCAGTAGCGCCCCTATAGTTAGGGTTGAGTAGAGTAGGATGTTAAACGCCAATTTATACACCTTAATAACTTTAGCATTGTTTGACAAAACAGCCCAAAATTTGGCATGCAAGGTCAGGCTGCCAGAGTCTTAAGATGTGAAAAGTTTTATGATGGCATCTTGCTCGGTTTTCGAAATACAGAGTACCAAAATAATAAAATGGAAAAAAAAAAAAAAAAACACACGTTTGGTTTCCTATACTTAACATTGGGTATTTTTTTCTCTTACCTACAGCCTAGATGGTGTGGAATTTTTTTCATGACATTTTCAGGGCTGAAGGGGGCCATGCCAAGGGTGTGCCTTTGGAAGGTTTCATGAAAAAATATTATATGGTACCAGAGTTATAACGATTTTAGAGTAATGGCTTGATGTGAACGGTAACGAGAAAATAAAAAAAAGGAAGCTCACGATTGCTTATTTTCATTATTTACATTCGAACAGTAAAGAAAAAACAATTGCAACTGCTTATTTTCAGGATTTACCTCTTGTGCTGACAGGAATACCGATCGTGTTGGCTGACATTTTCTACCTCATTTTAAACTCACAAACATTAAAATTTATAAAAATAATCTAAAAACAAAATAAAATAAAAACAGAACCTAGCTAAACATTACCTATTTAGCTAGATTCTGCTGTTTATTTTTTTTAATTTCCAGACATACCTTTTTTCACCGAACATCCAGGATGCCCGGCTTAGCAAGAGGAGTTGTTCACCCGCTGCTCTCTGTATGAGAACAGTGGGTCTTTCTTGACATCTGCAGCAAGTCCTGCTACAGCATGCAGTGAGACCGGTGAGCTGTTAATCCCATTCTGTCTCCCCCAACCCATCTCTTTCTCTCTATCTAATCTATCTGTATTTTATTATTTTTTATTCCTCCTCCCAGGTCGGCCAGCCTTCCTTGTTCTTCTACAATATATTGTACACTCGTGTTAAAGCAGCAGTATTTGATGAAGGAGAAAACACTAACCTTGTATATTGATTAGAGTGGAATCTGATTCACATATCTTCGCCCAAGGCTCCAGATAAGGAGAGTACCGACCTATTTTACTCACCTTATTTCAGAAAATACTCTTCAGAAATTTTTTTAATGAGTACCAATACTCACCCAACATTTATAAATGCACCACACTCCATAAAACAGTGCTTCATAACATAACTGGTTACTCAAAAGGAGCAGTTTTTTTTTCCAGATTTACAGCACTCGTACACATCCCAATTTTGTTTTACTCACTTATTTTAAAACTGGTGTGTAGCTGGAGCACTGTTAGCAACTGATCAATTCTTAGCTAGAAAAAACCTACACAGTTTTTAAAAATGTACTCCTCAGTCCACTCCATCCAGATATTTGTATGCATCTGAATTTGGCTTTACTCACCTCACTTTCAAAATGAGGAGTACAGTACTCATCCCACAAAAATCTATCTGGAGCCCTGTCTTCAACAATGCCTCCGACTGCAGTCAAGCTCACAGAAGTGACACTCAACAACCACAGGTTGTTTGAGGCGAGGTGGAGCAGCCTGCAATAGTCAGCCATGGGGGGGGGGATTGGCACAGGAGATTTATTTTATTTATTTATTGAAATGTTTCACCAGGAAGGCACGCTGAGCAACAAATTGCTCGTCTCCCAGTGCGACCTGGGGCCGGGGTAGGGGAACATGAGGATAGTATACAGAGATTTGGTACACAATATACAGTAGATATACAATTTGATTACATTCAATAAAGTGAGCAGACTATACAGAAGTACTGAAAAGGAGGAATGTTAACAAGTATGAACTAGATGGATACAATGCTAAGAAGTCTTGAACTAGAGAGATACGATAGCACAAATATCTTTGGCAAACACTTGGTGGGACATAGCTTTGTAGTTAGAAAATGGCTGGATAGCATACAAGGAGGTTGAACTAGGGCAAGATTACGAGGAGAGACACCGATAGAACAAAACTTAAAAGTGTAACAAAGTGCAAGGTTAACTATAAGTGCATTAGAAATTAGGGGTTAGCCAATAACTACGGTGGGGGCATATAGGCAGAGAGCAGGGGGGTGGAAGGGGGAGATTTGAAGGAGAGGAAGGCAAGGGGTGGAGGAGAAGGGTCTGCCAGGGCTTGACCCCTCCAGAATGCTAGTGACCCTGCCTGCACCAGGTGGAGGTCAACAATAAACAGGAGGGAAGCAGGTTGTAGGCAGCGGGAGTTACAGTACATCAGGAAGGAAGAAAGGGGAAAGAGAAGGGTCTGCCAGGGTCTGGTCCCTCCAGTATGCTGTGGACCCTGCCTGCACAAGGCAGAAGTAGAGCACAACAGGAGGGAAGCAGGTTGTAGGCAGCGGAGGTAGAGCATGACAGGGGGGAAGTAGGCAGTGATGGGGAGTAGGCTTCAGAAGGACCAAGACAGAGGGAGGTGGGAGAGAAGAGGGGATGAGACCCAGCCCTTTCAGGAAAGAATGGAGTGGGAGTAGGAGGTGAGGAAGGTGTTTTCCTAGGTTCTGGACCCCTCCAGGATGCAAAGAACCCTGCCAGGGGCCTAGGCTAAGCAACAGCAAGTGGTTAGTGTGGGTAAGCTGGTGTACAGAGGAGGGAATGGGGGGTGGGAGTAAGGTGGAAAAGAAGGGGTGCTGGGGGGAGGATTTTGCAGGAAACAGGTGGGCGTGAAGCTAAAGCAAGCTCATAGGGGAACAGGTTAAGGAGGATTGTAGCAGGAGCAGCCAGCAGAGAGAAAGTTATGTAAGGCAGAGGCAAGGGAGTGGGAGGAGGAGGAGTGTCTTATTTGAGGTGGGAGGAAGTTCCCGATTTTGGGGAAGCGATGGGAGAAGCCTGATTAGCCGATGAGGGTGGTACGACTGGGGACTAGCAGGGTGCGAGTGTCAGAGGATTTGAGGGAGTGGGAGGAAGGCAGAGAGGAGGGGAGGGAGCATGAAAGGTAGGAAGGAAGTACACCAAGCCAAAGTTTGAAAGTTAGCTTAGCACAGTGGGCCAGGCGCCTGTTAGCAAGTGGGGACAGGGCACGGTAAAGGTCACAATGATGGGTTCGAGATGAGGCGTCAAGAATGAATCGACAGAAAGAGTTGAAAATAGTCCAATCTGGTGAGGGAAGTTATGGGAGCTGCACCATAGACTATAGCACAGTAGTTAAAATGGAGAGGATCACCTTCTGGACAAATTTCTGCCGGGCCGATGAGGATGCAACTATGGTTCTTGTAAAGGGCTCCAAGCTTGGGGTGCAGTTTTTTCAGAATGGCATCAATGTGGCCAGAGAAGGTGAGGTGTTGATCCAGCCAAACCCCAAGGTATCTGAAAGAGGGGGCATCCTCAAGGATGGTCCCATCAAGAGTGTGTGTCTAGTGCTGAATGTCATGGAGACCTGTCTTTTTGGCATTTAGAAATAGGTGATGTGAGGCAAACCACAGCTGAACCTGGTGGAAGTCATGCTGACGAGTGGTTGCTACATCAGTGGTGGTTTTGCCAGAGGTGAACAAGACGGTGTCATCGGCATACATATGGATAGAAGAGGAGGGGGAGCAGACTGAAGGAAGGTCATTTAAGAAGATGGAGAAAAGGATGGGGCTGAGCACAGAGCCCTGTGGAACTCTTGTGGAGATTGGGAGGGGTGGAGATATTGTATTCTGAATCCTGACTGATTGTGTTCTGCCTGTGAGGTAAGCTCTAAGCCAGGTAAGAGCAGGAGTAAACAAACCAGCAGCCGTAAGGAAGTCAAGATGGAGGGTATGGGAGACCATGTCGAAAGCCTTGGCGAGGTCGAAAAAGATGGCAGAGGTGATGAGGCTACTGTCTATTCCGGTAAGGATGGAGTCAGTGAGCCTAAGGAGGGTGGTGGTAGTGGAGTGGTCCTTCCAAACCAGATTGGAACGTGATGAAAAGGAGTCAGCAAGAAAAAGGTCATCCGGAGAGGAGTCTTTTGAGGGATTGAGAGAGAGGAGGGTTACTGTCTCCTCAGGGAGACAGGACAGAATGAGAAAGGAGGGGTGGGGTAGTGGGGCTGAGTGGTAGGAGAGGGAGAATGAGTGGAGGAGAGGCTTGAGGGAGGGATTTTAGAAGGGTTGGGCACAGGAGGTGTAGTAGGAGTTGAACCCTGAGCCACTATGCAAGGCTCAGACTGTAGTGTGTTTATATTAAGCACAGGGCGTGAGGGATGCGGGGTGGCGGATCTGTGAGTGGACTACTTTCCAAAATTTGAGAGGGAGTTTATGTTATTGAGGAAAGAGGATTTAAAATATTCAGCCTTGGCAAGTCTGATTGCTTTAGTACAAGTGTTTCTTAGCCTGCAATAGTTAGTAAGGGCTGATGGGAGCTGACAGGCCTTGTGTTTCCTCCACACTTTATCGTGCTCCCTGAGGCAGGTCATTAATTCAGGGTGATCCAGGGATGATGGATACCGACTCTAGTGCAACTGAACAGGGCATGGAAGTCCCAGGTAGCTATAAATCTGTCTTTGAAGTAAGTGAGGGCTTGGTCGATGGAAGTGGTGGATGCAATTGGGGACCAATCAGAATTGGATATATCACTGAGGAAAGGGTTTAAGTCAAGGGACCTGAAAGAGCGGAGTTGCAGGATTTTATGTGGCAGTTTAGGTCTGTGGACATTCCTGACCACGAAGATAGGGTGGTGATCGCTGAGGGCATCTGGGAGGATGCCGGACTTGATGACTCAGTGAGGGTGAGAGGCGAGAGCCCAGTCTAACAGCGAGTGGTTTTGTGTTTTGTGATTTAGTCAGGTAGGCTCTTGGATGAGTTAGGAGAGATTTAGAGCAGAGATATCACTTTGTGTCTAAGAAGTGGTTGATGAGAGCCAGTTTAGATTTACATCATCTAATACATAAAGCTCACCTTATTTTATTTTTTATTTTATTTTATTGAAATCTAGGATTACAAATACCTTTGAGCAGGAACTGCTCGTTTACAAAGGTTCCACGTCGAAGGAATGGGGGTATACATACATACATACATACATACATACAAAGGTCAACATAATAATACATAGTTACACAATAAAAAAGTAAGAGACTGAGGTTTAGGAAATTCCAGTAATTCAAAATGTGCCAAATGTTAGGTAGCATGAGGTACCAGCCAAGGGCAATCTTAGAAATAAGCACTGCAGGTGAGAGGAAGGAATATGCAGGCAGGAAGGCCACAGTCGGAGGGTAGAGGTGAGGGTAAGAGCTCTAAAGGGAGAGGGGAGGATAAAACCTTTGTGTGAGACGGAAGCTAAACAGGTGATGAAGTCAACAGATTCAGAGGACTTGATGCCTGGGTCACAGTATATACCAACAATAAAGACAGGGAGGAGAAAGGCAGGCCAATATTTACTACCAGGGCTTCATAAGTGGAGGGTAAGGCAGACGAAGAGTGGAGTGTATTCATGGAGAGGACTGGATACACATGGCCACTCAACCTTCCCTACCGCAATCCTGCCTAAGGAATCGCCTGGGATGGCAATGGAGGGATTAGAAATTTTAGTATTTAGCCAAGTTTTAGTTAAGATTAGAATGTCTGGAGTGAGGGAGATTATCATCGTCTGTAACAGATCAATTTTTGGGACATGGCTGCAGATATTTAAGTGAAGGATCTTTACGCTTTTTGGGAGGGCAGAGGTGGTGCAGGAAGACTGTACGTTAATGGCAGAATAGCAGCTGGGGGGAAAGGGGACCAGGACTGGGATGTACATTTCCTGAGGCAAGTAATAAAGTCTGATATAAGGAAGTGTAGTTTAGGATATTTGTGATGGGCAGAGTATTGTGATGTGTTTGGGGGGAGGGGTAGGTGAGTGGATAATCAGGAGACGAAGGAAAGCGAGGTGGCTAGAAGCTGTGAATAATGTTACAAGGGGTATGTTGGGGAAGTGAGTCCAGAGTATTTGAGGGGACGAGGGGGTAATAGCAAGAATGAAGGAGGGGGCTAGGAGATCGTGGGGGAGGGTTTAAAATTGAGAAGTTTGTGGAGTTGTGTTAGAGATGATGGAAAGAGAATCAGAAGGAGGAAGTGGGGTGGGCATGCTGTAGATAGACAGGGGCACTTACGGTCAGGGTAGAATGGACAATGGGGAGGGAGCATGGGACAGTGAAACTGGGAGGGTGTCAGTGAAAAAGTGGCCACTGCCAGAGGGAACGGACAGCCACTAGTAAGTTGTGCAAACCTGGGGAAAAACAGGTAGCTAGGGAAAGGCCTTGGCAGAAGTAGAAGAGTGAGGGGGCAAAGACTGATGAATACGGACAGACTGACCACACAATAAGTGAAATGAGACAGGGATTGGATTGGGTGAGTGCACTTATAACTGGGTCCTCTAGTGGCTACAAGAGATAACCTGCTAATGGAAACGTCAACACACTAGGGTTACCACCTTTTAAAAAGCCCAAAGTGGGACATGTCTTACTGAAACATGATTTTCGAGGACAGTATGTTAACTCTACCAGTGCAATAGACTTGTTTTCTATATAATCAGAATTAAGACTACGATTGTAGTTTCTTAGTTGAGTCTATTATTTAACATTTTAAGGTATTTTAGTAAAGGTATTATAGTTTTCTGCAACATTTAGTGGAAAGTTAGAAAATATTTTTCTACTATAAAGTCAGGACATGTAGTATCTTTCCAGTTTTTTTTTTTTTGCAGGACACAGCTGCCCAAATCAGGACTGTCCTGCGAAAATCAGGACAGGTGGTAACCCTACAACACACACACAAAAAAAAAGTTCAGATGAATAGGACTAGGGGAGGTAGACGGCTGATTTGGGGAGTGGGGAACCGATCCAAGGATATTATCCAACACTAGCAATCCTTTATAGATCGTTATCGCTGGCAACCTATATCCATAATTTTTAACTATGTGGCACAGTACTTATTATTGCCCTTTTCAAGCCTTAATTCACATAATTGGAGACATTTAAATGTGAGAGGAAATTAAATTACCCACATACACGTGTGCATACACACACACACACACACACACACACACACACACACACACACACACACACACACACACACACCTACCTTTACCCTCACATCATGTTTCAGAGAGCTAGTGTAATCAGTCACTTTTCATCAATGGATGTGACTGGAGTGTTGTACTACTGTGGTACAACTAACAGTAAAAATATAAAGTTTCTTATTGATATACATTTTCACATTCAAAATACTGGCTGCACGAGCATCAGGATCGACACTGCTGTGAGCTGCTTGCCACGTGCATGGCAACCCTGTGAGAGTGATGATGTGGGAGGAAAGCAGTGACACACAGCTTAGCATTTTTTTTTTGTGTAAATATATTTATTAAGGTTTTCTTGATGTCAGGTACAACCTTAGCAACCTTGATAGTACATTCATAAATATTGTACATGACATTTCTTTACATTGGATGTTACTTTACAGGGTAATACAATACATCATCTCATTCCGTTTACTACTCCACCCTTGGTTACAGAGTGGGCGGGGGGGGGTTAAGCATGCTAGTATGTAGGTGCAATGAGAGATTCAACTACCTGCAACCCATGAGAACTTAACTTTCTGTGGCTGGGTCCTCCAGGAAAGGGACAGGGTGGATTAGGTCCAGGGTGGGGTAGCAATCTGGCCCAATGGTGCATACAACTTCCCTTATTCAGCAGGTTCTGTATATTCTCAGTTAAACTAAGACAGGTTATTCCACCTTTCTCTCAAGGAGGAGAGAAGCAGTCAAAAGGGAGCAGAGTCCGTTTGGGAGATCAACTGGGGGGGGTCCTTCTCTTCAGAGGGGGGGCTCAAGGTACAAAGCATCATGTGTAAGAGCCAGCCAGTCCACCTAGAATGACACTGCTCTTTTCTGTCATTTAGTGTGCGAGTTATTTTCTCCATCTGGTAGATTTGGTTAACATTCAGTCAAAGTCGGGATTTGTTGTGTTAGCCAATGTTTTGTTATTGCCGTTTTGGCTGCTAGCATTAGTAAGGGAGTAGATATCTGAGTTCCCATACCCCAGTTCTTGGGGAAGTATGCTGAATAGAAATATCTCTGCTGTTAGTGCTACTGGCATGCAGTAGAGCTCTTCAAGCTCAGTTTGTAAGTTTTGAAAAACAGAGAGCTTTGTGCAGGACCAAAAAATGTGGGTGTGATGGGCATATCACTGCTGCACTGTCTCCAGCATGAGGAATCTTTCATTATCAGGAAGTGAGCCATGACTGCTGGAGTGTGAAAGAATTTAATAACATTTTCCAGGCTTAACTCCGCCACTGGTGGGATGTCAATATTTTCGAGGTTAGCCGACAGGCTAAGTTCCATTGTTCAATGGATAAATAAAGGTCTAATTCCTCATTCCACCACAAAAGTATTGAGTTAGTGGAATCCCTTAGGTGTCGAGTAGGGATTTATTAAATCACTATATGGTCTTGTAATTGTTTTCATTAATCATGCTTTTGTGTTGTTCAATTGTGTATTTATTCTTATGTCTGTATGTATTTTGTAAGGTCACCATTGTGAATGAGTTTTATACTCAATGGTTTTACCTTGAATAAACAATCAAACAAACAATATGAGGTGGGATATGCTTCGTGCCTGCAAGATCTCAAGGAAAGAAGTCAGGAAGAGTGAAAATGACTCTGGGCGTTGTATGCTGAGTGGACGAGAGTAAAGTAAGTGCCAAAATTGTGGGTACCTAAAAAAAAAAAAAAAAATCTCCCTGTCTTACTTTGAATTCCTGTTGGGTTTCGGGAAAAGATCTAAGGACAGGGCCATTAATGAGTTGGAAGATATAGCGCTCCCATATACGACACACTGTATCAGTTTGAGCTGGGAGAAAATGCTCCAGAAGCACTATTGGCGTGGGAAGACTAAGAAAGGGGGTTAAATGGGTGGCTTTACTGATAGAGCGCCCAGACTGTAATTTGGTGGCAAAGCCAGGGATAGAGGGCTAGTTTGGACCCAGTGGGTTTTCTTGATAATATAGCGTCTTAATAAAGTCAATGGTTGGGAACAATGAATCCTCTATTTCGATCCAGCAGGTGAGCGAGTGCCTACATGTCGCGATATATAAAGGAAAAATGGAGGCCCAGTAATAAAGTTTAAAGTTAAGGAGGGCTAAGCCTCCTTTATTTTTGAGTGTTAAGGTTGAAAATTTAATCCTGGGCCACTGCCCAGACCATAAACACGCCGAGATTGCCTTGTTCCAGGTTTTAAAGTGGTTATTAGTCAGTGTAAGAGGTATGTTTTGGAACAGGTATAAGACCTGGTGCAGTGTGACCATGCAGACTACCTCTATCCACTGCGATAAGGAGAGTGGTATCAGTTCCATCTATCAAAATCTTGTTGCATCTGAATCAAGAAGGGGAGTAAGTTATTTCTGAAGGAATCTGAGGGTTCACGAGCTAGAGAACTCCAAGATAATTCATCTTAGCCATAATCCATTTGAAAGGAATCTGGCCTGAAATTCTTGTGAGGGTTGGAAGTGAAAAATAAGGGCTTCTGTTTTGCACTGTTTACTTCATACCAAGAGACTGACCCAACTGCTCTAGTATCTGGAAAGCGTCCGGTAAGGAATGTATGAGGATCGCTCTAAGAATAACAGGACATCATCCGATACAAGGCTGCACGGTGGTCTGAACCTTGCAGTTCTATGCCGCTCAACTGCTGAGATTCTCTTATTGCTTGCACAAGTAGGTCTATATAGATGGAAAATAGTAAGGGGGAGAGTGGACAGCCCTGTCTCATGCCATAAAGGAGGGGGAATGATGTTCTGCTATCTTGACACAGGCTCGAGGGGAGAAGAGATATTTTTTGAGGGTACAAATTAGTGAGAGCGAAAAGCCCATTTTTGTTAGAGTGGCGTAAAGAAATGGCCATGAGACCCTATCGAAAAGCCTTCTCGCGTCGAGACTGTGGAGGGCTGAAGGGAGTGATCGGGATTGCATTTCACAAATTAGGTGTTGTGTGCAGCATATGTTGTCCAGGTGGATCTCCCGTAATGAAGCCAGTTTGGTCTACATTTAGCAGGCTGGGAAGGATCATGTCCAGTCGAGAAGCCAATATGGACATAATATTTATAAATCGGAGTTAAGGACTGATATTGGTCTGTAGGATTCACAATTTGGGAATTTTTCCGGCTTTAAAATTACCAAGATCGCTGTATAGACCAGCTTTGGGGGTCACGCCTCCAACACCTCACTGAATGTTTTCAACAACAGTGGAAGGATCTGTTTCTTGGTAGTCTTATAAAATTCCGCCATTAGCTGTCTGGGCCTGGGGCTTTCATTGATTTAGATCAGGAGATGGCAAGTTCTATTTCTCCGGCCTGTAATGGGTTCTGCAAGCTTTGTTGCTGCTCATTTAAGGAGGGTAGCTTGACAGAGGTTAAAAATATATTAATCTCCAATGGGTAGGGAATGTTCTCTGGGGTGTATAGAGTCTGATAAAACATGCTATAGGCCTGTGTAACTTTCTGCAACCTTGTTTGATGGATGCCATATACAGGATGGTAAATACAGGCAATTGTTGACATTTGCCGTTGTTTTCACAGTCGGAATGCCAATAAGCACGTGGCATGAGGGCCAATCTTATAATACCGCTAGCGGAGGAAAGTTAGGGCTGGTTCCGTTTGTTGTAGGGAGAGAGTGTCAAATTCAGATTTTACTTGGTTAAGCTGTTGTTGGATGGAGTGGTCCCCTGTTGGTGTGCTAGTTGTAAAAATGAAGGGTATCCTAAAATGTTTTGCCTTTCTTTCTCAATTTAGACTGGTTGACGATATTTAATAGGGCAGCCTCAAAGGACTGCTTTTACTGTGTCTCACAGCATGGCCTCAGATGTGTCGAAGTTATTGTTGTCTTCTAATATCTGTGCTATGCCGGAGAGAAACTCCCTGAAAGGTTCCCCACGGAAGTAGTAAGTGTTCAATCTCCAACGGGTGGAGCGCTGTTGCAAATTAAGATCCCACGGACTAATCATCGGGGAGTGATCAGACAGGGCGATATCACCACTTGCACAGTCCAGTAAGGTGCTCTTTCTGTGTATAGCAGTGGTCTATATGGGTGTATGTTCAGTGGACCGCAGAGTAGTGTGTATAACCCCTTCCTCTTGGGTGTAGAAATCTCCAGGTATGTATCCATCCCATTTCTTGGGTGAATTTCTTGAAGAATTTATGCGGGGCTGGCTGGGTCTTAAGGGAGGAGTTTGTGGAGTCTTAACTGGGATTCAGGGTCATGTTCAGGTCTCCTGATAGCATGAGAATGCCTTTAGTAAGTGTCAGTGTCTTACCCAAAAGTAGGTTGATAGTGGAGGTGTTAAACAGAAAGAATGCAGAAGGAGACCAACCGTGTCCCACAAGTATTCGTAAACCAGTTAACTGAACTGCGTGTCTCCAGAAGATTCAGGGCTTTTTATCATACTAGTGGCCTAGATTTAATCTGGGCCAAGGTGGCCTGTATGGCCTAAGACATGTAAACGTCGGGTTGG
Source organism: Neoceratodus forsteri (assembly GCA_016271365.2). Taxonomy (NCBI): domain Eukaryota; kingdom Metazoa; phylum Chordata; order Ceratodontiformes; family Ceratodontidae; genus Neoceratodus; species Neoceratodus forsteri. The sequence continues at coordinate 18,194,563 of CM057456.1, forward strand.
GGGAGGGAAACGAACGTCGTTCCCTGGCATTCCAGGGTGGTGGAATCGTGAATACGCAGGGATGTAAAACAGCGGAGTAAGAATGGGATGGCTGGATAGATTGGGGGTAGTACTCTGGCAGAGCACCCATGGTTATGCCTTAAGCAAACTGCAAGGGATGGGGGGGCCACGGTAGTGAGATTGTTCAGGTATGCTTCTAGGCCTAGGACCAGAGAAGCCACACACACACCCCCCCACCGAGTAACCCACTTCTGTGATGTCTCCAATTGCCAATAAACTTCATAGGGGAATTAAGATGGTCCTCGGGGAGTGTCACATCCCTGGCCAAGCATCATCCATCAATTCCCAGAGCTCTCACTCACACCACCCCCCAAGAATCCCCAAACCCTGGCAGGCATCTTAATAAGGATCCTACATTATGGGGATCACTACAAGACCTATACGAAGGCATCAAGTTAACGGGACAATCTTCTCCCTTGAACATAGCACTTGACTACAGTAATGGTCTGATGCCTGCCAGACATTCGCATAAATAGTTCTTAGGTTTGGGGTAGGGGGGAGCGGGAGTCTGCTACAAATCCAGCCAAACCAAGGTGGGATTTGGGGGAGTCTAAGAATCTCATAGTACTAGAACTGAAGGATGTTCCAGACTCACCCACTGTTAGGCTTCTAGGGGCCTGGTGTGGGCTAAATCTGAGCGTGGGATGACCAACTAGGGAGAATACCTGCAGGGGGAGTTTTGTGGCAAGTAGTAAGGTGGGCGTTAAAATAAGCAATGGAGGGAGGGTCCTACACACTTTTGTGATTTGCGAAAGTGTCGCATCCATTCTGTCACAACTTGCGACACTACAGGGTGTCTGACAGCTGAAACGGCATTTCTGGGGGGAGGGGGTCCCCCCCAAAAAATAGTGCTGTGATCCTCAGGACGCCGCATCAGGTAAAACACAACGGTCAGTGTTTACCTAGGGGTCCCAAATTTAAATACCAGGCATTTTTCTGTCTCGCTAACTGAAAACAAGATGGTCACCTCAAAACAGTAACAGGGCCATCTGCAACAGTAAAATGCAGTGGCGGCAGCTTAGAGAGGCACATATATTTTTCGCATTGACGATATAGCAGGAAAATTGTTTTTTTGAATAAATTTTGAACAGTTTAATATTCTTTCACCAAATCTTCAAAAGACACATCAGTGACCCAGACTGCATCTTCCCTGAAGATTTCAGACCAAATAGACAAATTGTTTGGGCTGTAGCCACGAGCAAAGAAATGCGCAACCCCCCCATTTTTTCACGTTTGTTTTTGGCGCTCTGCAGCTCCACAACCACTCATCCGACCATAACGCAACTTGTCAGATCCAGAGATATATGGTGCCCCACCACGCATGCACAATTTCAGGCAAATCCATCATATGGTGGCAAAGTTATTAAAGTGCAAATTTGGGGTTTAACATAGACGTGGCCGGGCAACACTAACTACAGCTGATATATATGTGAATTTATTATATATAAATATATAACTATAGATATATATTTATGCAGAAATCTAAGCTCAGTAATGCAATAGTGATCATATCAAATTGTATTTTTTTTTCCATTCACCCCCTCCATCATTGCGATCATTGATGACTAGCGAACCAGTCCGCCTGCTATTGGTTCACTGCAGCTGAACAACTCCATCATTAGTCCCGCACACCATATCAAAATAGATTACACCCTCCCCCATGAACCGTGTCACATGGCAATCTCTTGTTACAATCCACACTTCATACCTCACATATATTCAGTAAAGCAGAACACACCAAATACATATACTGTCTGCCACCACTCTCAACCCCCAACCAAAGACGCCCACTATCTCCCAGCACACTACCCCCAAAAAAAATACATTAAAGGGGGTATTTGGGTCTTTTTACAATGTCTATGATAACTATGCTTCCGCAGAGCTGCAGGATGTCATTGCAATTGCTATCATACAAGAATGACTGAAAAGACGTCATTAATAACTACTGTTTTAGGACATCTTTTCGTTCATACCTGCATGAAGATGAACAAGCAGCAGCCACTCCTCAAAAGAACTAAAGGAACATTATGACAGCTAAAACAACGACATTTAAAATCCTTGTCCTTTTCACTTGTTCTCATTATTTATAGACTGAATAAACTGAGCGAGAACAATTATTTTACACTGGCTTCTATGAACAGACATACAAAAGTATCTCTCCTGCCAAATGAATAGGTAATACACAAATTCTAATTGTAAGAAGGGATACATTCAAAACAGTATTATATGATTTGCAAAATCAGTGTAAATGTGAAAGCCCTGTTTCTTATGGGAGCATTCATGTTGTTAACGCATCACAAGACGTTGGAGCCAAGACAGATCATATATAATTACATGTAGTGATCTGTTTATCACATGTCAGTGTGCTGCCTTGTTCCAGACACAAAACATGAAAGATACAAAACTGAAAGACCTCCAAAGAGCTAAGCGATTTCGGTTTGTCAGGCTATTATATTCTCTAATATTTTCTTATCACTATATAGTTTGATAAATGAAGACCCTAACCACTCTTCAAATGCAATATTTAAAATGCAAAGCAAAACCCATTAACAAATGACACAAAATATTCACACTGGCTCAATACATTTGTAGCCCTAGTGCTACCAATAAATAGTGGCGATTATCAACTCAGAAGCTGATTTGCGCGCAGTTCTCTAATGTAGCTCCGCACAAGTTCTCTTGTCGCCAGATGCCACTTTGGGAGTTCAAGTGATGCTGTCGGCTTTGGCCGCGGCCTTTTCCATCCAATTTTTTTGGCTGCAGTTTTCAAAATGTCATCTTGAGTCTGTGCTTTGGTTGACTTATATTTACAGTCTTCTTTCATCGCCCCAGGCTGACAGATTAAAGGGATGAGAGAGACTTGGAATTGGACAAGCACCAAAATGATAACAGGTTATGAAATATTAATTATAGTGCATCGGGGCCCTCATGTGTACTTTCTTCATCTAGTTAAAATATGAAAGGCAGCAGTAACAAGTTTACTGGCTTTCTATAAAGGGAGCGCTACATAAAACAAATTAAAAGAGCTCTTTGTAAAACACAGAGTTGATCTTGTACCTACTGTATGCCACCTTAAATATATGACCCTTTGCCAAAACTGAAAACGTACCAGTTACCTAAATTGCTGGGGTAATGTGCTGAAGATACTAGCGGCATTATGTCAAGGTAAACCCTTGCCCTTTTTTTCTACTTTATTACTGTATATTCGGATGCTTTTACAAGAAAGAGTAGGGGTTGCTGGAGGGGACAGTAAAATATTCGCAACACAATTAAGGGCATAAGACAAATGAGCATACATTGCAACATTGCTCAATTTCTTTTTCTACACTGTATTTTTACTGAATTCAGAAATTGTATAGACAGATAAGTCCCCAATGGGGAAAAGCATTACATAAAAAAATTAAAAGATCCCTTTCTCTTAACACAGAAAAAATGCTGAATTCCTAATTTCAGCTCATTCTGATAGGAAGAAAACTATTTGCTTTTATGCCCAAATATTTATCCTGTATTTACCATTATTGTTAGAATACTATCTTTAAAAACATTATAAGGCAATTTAAACCAAATGTTATTATAAGGCTTATAAAGTACAGTAATTAATGTAATTAGTTCATACCTATTAATCTACACCTATAGATTCTGTCAAATGTGTTTTGTAGAATAAAAATCAGGAACTACAGCACTGTGAGTAGTCCAAAGTGGAAACTTGTTAAAGCGTTGTGGCATTTAAGGGTTCCTTTAAGTCACCCTAAAGGACTGACTTCAATAAATCAATTAAAACATTTACTGTCCCGTAAGTCAAGGTTCTCATTCAGTTTATGCATTTGATGCATTTGTATTCAGTGATACAGAAATTGTCAGCAGATAAGGACCGCTAGGCTCATCCAGTCTGCCCGTAACCCTACACTTGTGCAGCTACTGACCCCACCTGGTCACTGGCCTTTTCCCCACTCTTCCCTGCCTCTAAGGTTACCCTATGTCTGTCCCAGGCATGTTTAAATCCTTCCACTGTACTTGCTACCACCACCTTCTGTGGCAGGCTATTTCATGGATCCACCACCCTCTCTGTGCATAAAAACTTCCCTAGATTTCCCCTCAACCTGCCCCCTTCTAATTTCATATCATGCCCCCTTGTTCTTGTACTCTTCCGATACTGGAAGATGCCTTCCCCCTGCATCTTGTTTATACCTCTGAGGTACTTGAATGTTTATCATGTCACCCTGGTCCCTCCTCTCCTCCAACGAGTACAAGCTGAGGTCCCTTAGTCTCTCCTCAGTCAATACAGTCAATGAGTTCATCTAACATTTACATATTGCTGTTTTTGCATTTCTAATGTCGATTTGTTTTATTTTTTTCTGTCCTTGCTCTAGTATTTATTTCCTCATTCAGATGGGTGTAGACCATCATGGTAATATGCCATTACAGGAAGAGTCATGTAAACAAAAATATCAAAACAAAATATTCAACCAGACTGCAATTTCCCCAAGGTTTGCTGCCATAGCTCTGATTTTTTTTTTTGATCATGTTGAAGTTCCTTGAGGTTTCTGGTTAGGGACTTCTACCAGGAAACCAGCCATACTGACTAGTTGCTCCTTTACTGCACTCAGAGAAGGGGTTCACACAAACACTGACAGACACATAATGTAGAGTGTGTCCATGGCACTTTCCCTTGTTATCCATTCCAACTAGCGGTGTAGTATTTGTGCATGAACCTTTTGCTCTCAGCCCCACCAAAGCATTCACACACCTCATCATACAGTGTAAATAGCTCCACTGTGCACGGTCTGCTGCAGAATTAAATACTGTTCTCTTGCTGGCTGTGATACAATGCATTGTGCAGCAGTCTCCCAGTATGGTTGGCATGTTTTATTTATTTGTGTAATCTAAGTTAAACCTCAGTGTATTGGTCGAAATGATTATGAATTTAGAATGTCTGCGCAACAAGCTCATGTTATTCGGTCAATTTACACCGACTGCCACCCAGCCCAATCATCCTCATTATCAGCCAGCAGCTTTCATCGGTTTTTCACTGCTCTGTTATCGGGGCACATCAGCTGGTGTGGAGCACTGACTGATGGGCAGCCAGGAAGAGTGTACATGAGCTAGTGTGGGGTATTAACTGTGGTTATAGGGCTTGGGGACACCCAAGCTAGTGTGGGGGAATTAACTGTGGTGTTACAAGGCTGTGGCTGAGCCACGGGAGCTGGTATGTGGGGCATTAACTGTGGCGCTGTCTAGCTGGGCAGACAGGAGTAGGGATAGGTTGGTGATCCCAGGGCTCAGGTGGGCATAGCCCACGAGGGATGACTGAACTCAGTGGCACTGGTTCCATTGCTTGATAGTTGTAAATGAAAATAAATTATGAACCCTTCTGCTTTTCAACTATGAAGATGTTTCAAAACAATAGCAATGGGGAGGGGTAGGAAATACTCAAATCTTATTTTCTCTGTCAGTCTCAGCTTTCATTAGTTTCACTGATTTCTGTTTGTGTATCAGAACACTTTGCCCTAAATCTTTACAACAGTTTTAAATGTTCCTTATGTAACCGAACTTGCGATGCGGACTGCCAAATGTTGTAATGTGAGTATAAAGACCTGACTATCTTGGGGGGGGGGGGAGTAGCCTTCCTCCCTGCTGCTCATCACAGAAGATATGGAGACGTACAGTGTCCCCACTTAACACCAACTACAAATTAATATTTAATTTGGTACTAAGTAGTGGAACAGTTCTATATCACTAATATGAGACGTTTAAAAATGGTTTCTCTCCTCTGTGGTATCTGACTGAGCTGACAGCTTGGCTCACTGTTGCATGCTCCTGATCGGACTATAACCTAGCTAGACTGAATAAAGTATAACCACAACAAAAAAAGGTTAACGTGATAGTGTCACAACCACTGTGAAGCACCTGCTTGACATGAAAATGGAGACTCTGCTCGAAGACATTTTGTGACCTGATCTGAAGATACTAGTACTAAAACCACTGTAAGTGAATACTGGATGAAATAACAAGAGCCAGATATGTGCACTCTGAACTATGAATTTGTATTCAAATACAGCATACAAAACAAAAATTCACTCTTACAAGCTCACTCTATTTGCCATTGATTTTTTTAAGGCAAGACTTATAACAGACTATGAAGGAGAGCTTGCTAGCTAAAGCCCTGTGCATTATAGGCAGGAGCAAACGGTCCTTAACCTCTCCCTCACTCTTTTTTTTTTTGCAGTTACTATTTTCTCCCCCTGGAGTCCTCTGCCAGCATCTGACATCCCCCTCGTGTAGGCACCAGGTATGAGACCCCCTCTCCATAACCCCACGACTTACCCTTCATGGCAGCGGGTGGGGAGTCACTCAACCCACCGGTCTGGATTAGCGTTCGGGGAGGTGCCTTCCCCGTCCATCACGGAGGGGGACCATCGTCATACACAGAGGACTCCACTTTTTCCTGTATTCTCCCTCTTGAGGTGCGGCGTGCAATGGCGCCTGCGGCGGCTGCGTGCACGCTCCCGTGCGTGTCCCGCCAAGCGCCTGCCGCACTCTCGTCTACTCCCAGTGCTGACGTGCCACCTCCCAGCCTCCGCTAGGTGGCAGGCAGTCGCCGAGCCCTGCAAACCCCCCTCCCCGGAGAAGGAGAGCAGTCCTAGGGACGCTCGATCCTTCTCCTCCCTGCCAACCCATGTCCATTCCCGAACATGGGTCGCCAGCGTGATGCAATGTAAGGCGTCCAGCGCCTCAGCCCTCAGCGCCACCGGGCCAGCTCTCCCTCACTCCTCTTAAAAATATATTAGCCACTCCCCCATGCATCAGCCTTTCCCTACCCCCTACTATGCATCAGCCACTTCCTGCGCCCCCATCAACTATTCAATATGGCTCCCCTACCCCTGTGCATTAATTTACCCCACAACTCAGTTCTTCTACTCCCAGCTTCATAACTGGGTCCATTCAAGCACAGTCGGTTCCTGCCCCCCCATATAATTTGGCATGGTTGTGTTTTTAAAAATTCAAATCTCTCAACCAAAAAAAACAAAAACAGACTAAAGGCAGTAGGTCCTTCCACTCCTCGGGACTGACAGTGCCCCCCCCAAGATAACAAGATACAAACTGTGCTTCTCAACCCCTCTGCCTTTTCTGTCATTTGGTAACCGTGTTGTACATATGTTAAAAAAATCTAATCACTCTCTATGGCTTCCCTCCACTGCTGTTTCTCACTCACCACTCCTGCTTAAATACATGTGCTGCTCCATGAGATTCCCCTTCCCCCGAGTGCATTTAATTACCCCAACACCATACGTATTTTTACCACACCGTTCAAAAAGTTGATTGAGGAATAGGAATTCTTTACCGAAATAGGAGAAAATTTACAATGAAGACTACAGTAGAAAAAAAGATAATGCCTGGTTTGCAGCTTTACTTGATTATGGATCAATTATCTAAATGGGGCATCTGACACCATGCTAACAAGGGGGCAGCCCCTTAAATGAGATCTGTAGATTTATGTTAAATGCTGAGTATCATAAGCATCACTGTGAAATGCACATTTAACTTGATTGTTTACTCCTGAGAGCTCATGCCCAATTTGCAGCTTGACACTTGGGTGACGAAAGGAGTTACTGATAAAAGTCCTTAGTATGGTACTCAAACTTTATGCAAGGGAATTCATTCACTGAGATCCAAGAATTTACAATGCACACCAAAAAAAAAATGAAATTTGTGTGTCACACATTAAGTGATACCCACGAATTTTCTATGCACTCAGAAAATGGGATTCTTGGGTCGCACTTAAAGTGCACATTAAATACTGGCTCGCGATAATATAACTACTTTGTTGTGTCTCGCATAATTTTACTCATAACTTGGACATTTTACAATGTTTTATTTCCAAATTTTAAATATACTGTTTACATGACCCCACTTTGTGATTTTCAAATACAGGTTGAAAGATGATTTCAAAGTATTTCTGCACAGCCAGCTTCCTGGCTGGATTTAACATATTCTACTGACCAAGTTCATGATATAGGATCAATACATTAAAAAAAAAAAAGTTATGAAGAAACACTGTGTGACAGGCCACCCTTTGGCCCAGCAGGCAGTGTGCTGTAATCTCATGTCAGTGAATTGAGTTCCTAGGTGAGCTCAGTGAACCAGCTGGATAAATCACGACTGGTGGGACACTGCTGCCATGCAGTACCACCCCCAGCCTGGGAAGGGACAGTGCAGTGTTGGCTGCATGGGCAACAAGTAACCATATAGTCAAGAGAAGTCGTCTCTTGGCATATGGCCCAGAGGACCCTGTACCTCTGCACCAGCAGCTGCATGGAAGCTCGGGGCCAAGAGTGCTCTGTACTTCTGCAGCCAAATTAACTTTTAGCCCTGCACATCCGCATCTGTAGCCACACAGAAGCACACGGTCTAAAGAGCCCTGCCATTCTGCAGCCCCCAGACAGCCCCATGAATCTGCATCCATAGCCACATAGAAGATGGACTTTTCCCTTGGTGCAGGGCCACTGTCTCACAAAAGAAAGGAAATGCATTGCAAAAAACTGCAGTGGGGGAGCCTGAGCTTCTGTATGCTGAGGTGGATATTTGTATCTTGCTGTACACATGTGTACCTGTGCCTGTCCTGCAGCCTCAACTTCTACTATAACAAAAATTGCAATAACTTTCTCAAAAAGGAAGGAAATCAATTCCAAAAAACTGCGTTAATGCACCAGTTAGGGTTCAACTTAACTCATTTGCTCCTGGTGGCCATTTTGGGTCAGATCTAGCAATGGATGGTTCCGACACCATATGGCGTCTATGGGAACAAATGTGGCCATCATCTGGTAAGATAAACAACATAAAACTGTTTCCATATGACACAAAAGACGTCCATAATCATGATCCAGTGCTTCTGCAGCAATGGATACACATGCATACTCCAACACATACACACCCACTGCACGATACCCCACACAGATGACAGAAGTGGGTGTGTGTGTGTCTCACAGTAAGCAACTGTATAGGTGGCTGCAGAAGGACAGATCCCATAGAGGCCTACATTCATGCAGACATGTACAGTTGTAATTTGGGTACTGTATCTATGACAGCCAAGGTACAGGCTCAGTAACTGCCTGAGATTTTGCAGACTGAGTTGGGTGTGCATGTCTTACAATGTGTAATTGGATCTGTGTCTACAGAACTTTACAGAACTGTGGGCTCCATAGGAGCCTGCACTTTAGCAAACAGAAGTATTTTTTTTTTATCTGGTTATCCTAGATTTGTATATGTGGCTACAGAAGTGCATGCCTTACAGTTACTGGTGTACACTTCTACAGCCAGAAGTGGGCGTGGATGTCTTACACTATGCAAGTGTATCTGTGTCTACAGAATTCTAGCTAGACATGGGGCTGCACTTCTGCAGACAGAAGTAGATTTGTATGTCTTACATTGTTCAGCTGCATCTGTGGCTGCAGAAGTGTTTCCCCACAGAGGACTATGCTTCTGCAGACAGAAGCATTGTTGTGATCTGGGTATTCTGGATTTGTATATACAGTATGTGGCTGCAGAAGCAGAGGATCCATAGGGGCCTGTGTTTCTACAGCCAAGATGGCTGTGTATGTCTTACACTATGGAACTGTATCTGTGGCTATAGAAATGCAGGCTGCACTGGGGCCTGGGCTGCTGCAGATCTTCGATTTCTATATCTGACTGCAGAAGTGTAGGCCCCAAAGAGGTCTGCGCTTTTGCACATGAAAATACTCATGTACTTTGGGAATCGAGGATTCATTTCTGTTGGTGTAGTAGCACTGGTCCTACATGCAGCAGTAGCGTTGTGGTATAGTATTATGTATTTGTAACTGCAGCCACAAATGGATGTGTATGTGTTGAAGTGTACATGTGTATTGATTACTGCAGAAGCTAAATGTTGTGATATCAGTATTGAGGATTTGTATCTGCAGCCAGAAACAGGTGTATATGTGTTGAAGTGTGCATGTATATCCATGGTTGCAGTAGCACTGGACCATGATTATGGATGTCTTTTGCATCATTTGGAAAACAGCCATATGTTGTTTATCTTACCAGATGACGCCATCATCATCATCATCATCATCATCATCATCATCATCATCATCATCAACTCCCTTAAACAAACAAGCCAGTGCAACAAAGCCTATAGCAAGGCTAACAGGATGCTGGGATTTATTGGTAGAGATACTGATAACACAAGAAAAGAGGCGATACTTCCTCTATACAGATTCCTGGTAAGGCCTTACCTGGAGCACTGCATCCAGTTCTAGAGTTCTCACCTCAGAAAGGACAGGGTAGGCTGGAAACACTACAGCACAGAGTAACAAAAATTATTCAAGGGCAGCAGGGCAGATCCTATGAGGAGCGCCTCAAGGCACTAAATATGTACTCACTGGAAATCAGAAGGGAGAGTGGAGATATGGTAGAGACCTTCAAGTTCTTTAAAGGAATTAACAAGGTAAACTGTTGGGAATTATTTACCCTGAATACCAACTCGAGGTCACATGGTCACGAGTGGAAATTAATAGGAGGGAAGATCAGGAGGGACGTGAGGAAGTACTACTACTTTACAGAAAGGGTGGTGGAACCTTGGAACAGTCTGTCAGCCGAGGTTGTGGGTGCAAACACAGTCAGGGGATTCAAGCAGCCATGGGATAGAATGAAAGGAACAGTGGTCACCGGGGCAATAAGACCAGAGAGGAGATGGGGATAGGATGGGGAGGGTTAGTACCGTAGAGGAACAATAGGTTCCAGGGATCACAGGAATATGGACAGACTGCAGTTTTTCAGAACTGTCCTGTCTGAAATTAGCTACTAAATAGCCCTACTAGGGGTTCACCTAGTTCCACATCCAATTCCTTGAACATCCTTGATGCATTCCATCCAGCCCTTAAACTTTATTTACCTTTAGGGCTTCAATCCCCTTCTTGACCCCTTCTCTCGTAAAATACTGACTGCCTCATTACAGGAATGCTCCAGACCAGGGCTTAAAATTCGATTTCGGCTCTATGGGGAAATCCCCCTCCCCCGGTCTACCAAATGAAGGGGAACCCAATTTTTTTGGGGGGGGGCATTTGGGGGGATGATATTGTTGCAGAAAACTAAAATACCTTAAAGTAGCAGTGCATGACAGTGGTGACAATTTGACCTATACTTTTGCATTCTGTTTTTGATAACCCCCTATTCTCCTGACTTGTATGATATCCTTCTTTCCTCATTTTGAGTTTGCTTCAGTACTTCTTTTCACATTTGAAATAATAAAAGGAGTGCTCTTTCTAATATGGCTTGGACAAGGTTTTTATCAGTGTTCTCGGCTGTTCTGGTACACCTGTTGTCCCATAAGGTGAGTTGTTTAAAATCACTTCTGTTGTGACAAAAATGAACTATCATGCAGCAGGAAGTGCTCCGTGGCTTTATGGGACAATAAGTGTTGGAAAAACAGCTGAGAATACTGATGAAAACCTGCTGCAAGCCATATTAAAAGGTAAGGGAGTTATGACCATGAGAAAAAACTACATTGAAATGAATGAGCCCATTGAAATGAATGGGCCAATCCATCTCAATGGCATTTTTTTCTCATGGTCTTAACTTTCTTACTTTTTTATATTTTTTCAACTTTTTTGCTGTCAAGGTGTTATGTAGGTTCCCTCTCACAAACACAAATGGTGTCATTAAAACATATCAAAAGGTAAGAAGGTAAGAAAGTTATGACCATGAGGGAAAAAAAAGTAACTGAAATGAATGGCCCCATTCATTTCAAAGAGCCCATTCTTTTCAATGGCGTTTTATCCTTATGCTCATAGCTTTCTTACCTTTTGATACTTTTTAATGGCAGCACGTGTGTTTGTGAGAGGGGACCTACATAAACACCCTGACAGCAAAAAGTAGAAAAAATATCAAAATGTAAGAGAGTTATGAGCATGATAAAGAAATGCCATTGAGATGGACTGGCCCATTCATTTTAATTGGCCCATTCATTTCATGACTTTTTTCCCCCCAATCTTTGCCAGCGCATGTGAGTGTTGTTATCCCGCATGGGTGGTCCAGAAGAAAAAATTACTCACCATAGTAATGTTGTTTCTTCTAATGGAGTCTTGCTGTATTCAGACATAATGCAGTTAGCCCCAGCACTTGAACTGCCCCAGAGAGGAAAGAGTTAACTCTATGCAGAAGCATAGAACGTTGAGCTCGAGCTTGGTTTTCAAACCTCTGTCTGTGTTACTTCCCAGTGTAACCGTCAGATTCTTACGAGCACACTAACATACTATAGTATGGAAATTGTTCAACATATAGCCAAAGGGCAAAAACTTATTTTTGGGCCCAAAAAACTCAAGTTGAGAACCCAAGAAGGAAAGGTAGTGACAACATTTAAGTATAAAACACCAGAAAAAAACAACATCATCATCCGCCCCACCCAAGAGGGAGGGTACAAGGTACACCCCTGAGGTGCAACACTGTACCTGCTAGCCCACTTCCCAAAAACTAGGTTCTGCGAGGGGAGGCGGGGGGAGGTCTGAATACAGCAAGACTCCATTAGAAGAAACAACATTATTATGGTATTTTTTTCTTCAAACAACATGAAGTCTTGCTGTATTCAGACATAATGCAGACTACCAAGCAGTTCCCTATGGAGGAGGGAATGCAGAACCTACTTTGAGAAGAGGCTCTGCAGTACTGCTGTGCCAAACCTAGCATCACTCCTAGCCTGGATGTCCAGGGAGTAATGCTTGGTAAAAGTATGTACTGTTTTCCAGGTGGCTGCTTTACAGATCTCTAACAAAGGTATATCTCTGGCCGCAGCTAGAGAAGCAGCTGTACACCTAGTCGAATGAGCCCTCAGGCATAAAGGGGGAATTCTACCCAACTTGTCATAACAGAACTGTATACAAGAAACAACCCACCTGGCAACAGTTCTTTTAGTGGCAGGCTTACCTTTCCCCACTTCACCATAAGTGAGAAACAATTGAAGACAGTCATTTCTATGTGCCTTAGAATGCTCAATGTAGTAGCTAAGGGCCATCTTAACATCCAGACTGTGTAACCTTCTTTCACCTGAAGAAGAATGGTCAGTGAAAAACACAGGGAGAGATATAGACTGGTTCAGATGAAAATCCGATACCACTTTGGGCAAGAACCTCCTATTGGTTCTTAGGACCACTTTGTCCCTATGGAAGGAGATGAAGTCAGGTTCAACTGAGAGCCTGTAACTCACTAATCCACCTGGCAGAAGTAATAGCTACCAGGAACACAGTTTTCCAGGTCAAGTACTTCAATTTGGACGAAGCCAGAGGTTCAAAGGGTAGCTGCATAAGCTGAGCTATGCAGACATTAAGATCCCAAGGTGAAGTGGGCTCCCTAAAGGGAGGGTTAATGTGAACCAGGCCCTTGAAAAACTTTCTGAAAACAGGATGAGATGCCAGGGAAGAGCCCTTCCTTGCTGAGAGGAATGCAGAGACAGCTGCTAGACGAACCTTCAGAGTGGCAGGCCTAAGGCCTAGGCCATTCAGGTGAACTAGATAGTCTAAGGTTGTGGAAATGCCTGCAGAATCAGGCAGGATGCCTTTCTGAGAGCACCAAATACTGAACCTTCTCCATTTTGAGTTGTAAGTTTTTCTAGTAGAAGGTTTCCTGGAGACCTTCAGAATATCCAGAACTCCCTGAGAGAGATGTAGTGCTGCATATTCTAACTCTTCAAGAGCCAGGCCTTGAGATTGAGAGACTGGAGATCAGGGTAACAGATCCACCCCTGGGAGGAGGACAGGAGATTGTATGTCCTGGGCAGAGACAGGGGACGTGACACTGACAAGGACAGCAATAGAGGATACCATGGCTGTCTGGCCTAATCTGGAGCCACCAGTATCACTGTGCAGGGTTGAGTCCTGATCTTGAACAGCAGAGGGAAGGGAGGGAAGGCATAGAGAAACCTGCCCTTCCAGTCCAAAATGAGAGCATCCTGTGGAACCGTCCCCAGAACTGGAGGTCTGCAACAAAACAGATGAAACTGATGACTGTCCAGTGCTGCAAAGAGATCTATCTCTGGCGTGCCCCCACCTGGAGAAGATGACCTTCAGGATGTGAGGATCCAGGGGCCATTTGTGATGTCCCTGTGAAATTCTGCTCAGAGCATCTGCTAGTATGTTGTCCTTCCCTGGAAGGTGAACTGCTACCAGAGAAGTCTGAAGAGAATAGGCCAGAGACCACAGCTTCATGGCCTCTGTGCACAAGGCTGAAGACAGAGTGCCTCCCTGTTTGTTGATGTACCACATTGTGGTGGAGTTGTCTGTCCTGACTTGGACCACCTTACCCTTGACTGAATCCGAGAAGCTCTGCAGGGCTAGGAAAACTGCACTGAGTTCCAGGAGATTGATATGAAGGAGAGACTCTTGTGGAGACCAGACCCCTTGAGCTGTCAGGGCTCCCAGGTGGGCTCCCCACCCTAGGAGAGAAGCATCTGTAGTTAGAACTACTAATGGGACTTGAGGGAGAAATGGAACCCCTTGTCTGAGGTTGTCCTGGTCCAGCCACCACTGGACAGCTTGGACCAGAATCTGAGTCATTGGGATCAGTTTGATAAGTGAATCCTTCTTTTGAGACCAAAAAGATGAAACTGAATATCCCTCATCTGCAGCCTTGCTCCCTGCACCACTGCCATGGAAGCTGCCATGTGGCCCAGGAGCTAGAGGAACTGTCTTGCTGGGCGGGAGACCCGAGTCGAAGGAGGAAGAGAGTCCACTAGGGCCTTCACCCTTGCCAGGGAAGGAAGGCTTTTGCTTGTACAGTGTCCAACTCTATGCCTATAAAGGTGAGAAGTTGAACTGTCGAGGACAGACTCTGGAAGATTGAGAAGAAACCCCAAGGAGCTGAGTGGGTCCTGGGTAGTTTGAAGAGCTGACTTGACCTGTAAAGGTAACTGACCCACTAAGAGCCAGTCGTCTAGATACCGGAAGATGGTGATACCCTATCTTCTGAGGTAAGCCACCACTACTGCAAGGCACTTTGTGAACACCCTTGGAGCTGATGTTAGGCCGAATGGCATAGCTCTGAATAGGAAATGGCCTGAAGGCAACTCGAACCTGAGGTATTTTTTGTGGGAGCACCTGACAGGAATACGGAAGTAGGCATCCTTAAGGTCCAGAGATGCTAGCCAATCCCCTGGCCTTAGAGAGGGAAGAATTATTCCCAGAGTTACCATTTTGAATTTGGGCTTTGAAATGTGTTTGTTCAAATACCTTAGGTCTAGGATGGGTCGCCACTCCCGTTTTCTTTGGGGTAAGGAAGTACCTGGAGTACAGTCCTTTTCCCCCCTGTGGAGAGTAGGAACTTTCTCTATAGCTCTGACAGCTAGAAGAGAGGAAACCTCTGCCTCTAGGGCAATGGTTTCTGAGAGTGACGCAGGTGGAAAAGACTTGGCCCTCTTTTTTGGAAATTTTTTGAAGTGGAGGGCTAGTCCCTGGCTTACTACTTCCAGGACCCACTTGTCTGAGAGCACAGACTTCCAGGCCTGGAAGCAGTAAGCCAGCCTGCCTCCTACTGGAAATGGGGAGTCGACCCGGGCTGACACATCAGGGTGTCTGCTTAGCAGAAGCCTTAGACTGAGAGGAGGAGGGAGCAGCTCTGCTCATCCCCCTCCTGCCCCTCCCTCTGAAGAACCCCCTCTGTGGGAAGGGAGAGGAGGCCTGGGCTTGGTAAAAAGACCTTTGAAAGGGCCTGCCTCTGCCCCTAGACTGCTGCTTGTGCGGAGTGGCTTGCCTTTCTTTGGCCTATGCACTCCTGTATGTGGTCCTGTATTCATCCATTTTCTTCATGTAGGCCTCTGTCTGCTCCCCAAACAGAGAGTTACCTACTACAGGAAAATCCATAGCCTAAGTCTGGGTATCCTGTGAAAAGGCTAGCACATCTGAGCCAAGCATGTTTTCTGAGAGAGACACAGATGTAGCCATGACTCTAGATGCCACATCATTGGAGTCCACAGCAGCATGAAACTGCATTTTGGATGCCTCAATTCCATCAGCAGCCACCTCCTCCAGCTCCTTGGCTAGCTGGGGAGAGGCCTGTTTAGCCAGTTCCAGAACCGTATCCCATCTGGATTTCTGGTACCTGGCTGTGTAGGTCATATAAGTAGTCTGCCTGAGTCCCAAAGAGGATGCCAAATACTGTTTCCTGGCCATGGCATCCACTTTCCTGGAGTCCTTATCCGGGGGGTGTGAAGCCAAAGAAATGTTAGCCCTGTCACAGGCTGCAGCCTGCACTACCCCAACATGGCTGCAATGACTATAAAGGAACTCCGCAGCTGAGCCTGATAACAAATACCTCCTGTCCATTCTCTTATCCACAGGAGGTACTGAATTAGGGGTTTGTAAAATTTTGTGTGTCTGTTTCCCCAAGGATTTATGAAAAGGGATAGACAGTCTTTTGGACTCTGGGATGTCCATCATTTCCACAAAATTAGGTTCTTCATCCTCCTCTGCAGCTTCAACCAAGGGAAGCTGCAGGGTTTCTGCCACCTTTTTGTAGAACAAAAAATGTGACAGGGACTCAGAGAGCCTGGGAGGAGAGACACATGAGGGCCTGTCTGAGGAGATGTCCGGTTCAATGGGCACATCCAGACCCCCCTGGTCATCGTCATCATCCTCGGGATAGTCTTCGTCTCCCTCCCACTCCTCATAATAAGCGCCTGGATCATAATCCGGAGGAGACGGATCTGACCGAACCGACCGCCTAACCGGCGGTACCGGTTCGGACAGAACCGGTCTAAGCGACTGAACAATGCTAATCGCTTTGGCTATTTCATCCAGCGGTTGGAGAGTGAGATGCGGATCCGAACCGGCAGACTTACGCTTTTGATGGAACCGACTGGTCAGTTTCTTTGCCTGAGGAGGTATCGCCAGGTCAGTAGGCACCTCCTCAGGTTCATCCGCAACCGAACTGGGCTGGCCATCCGGATCTACGGACTTCTCGGCCTCCCTTTCCTTCAGCCTACTCAGTCTTTTGTCTAGAGTGGATTTAGGAAAGTTTTTACAGATTTGGCAGTCTGACTTGAGGTGGTCCAACCCCAGACAATAAACACAGATGAGGTGGGGCTCAGCCTTAGCAAAGGCCTCCCCACACTCAGTACAGTGTTGAAACCCAGTGGGACCGGTTTCTTCTTGGGTTTCTCAGACATGGCCAACCTAACAAATTACCCTATTGCAGCTTTCAAGCCAGGTAATACAATAACCGATCGGTTACAAACCATGTCACGGGCTTTTAAAGAAGCGGCAAAAAAGCCCGGTTCTTTTGAAACCGATCGGTACCGAACACCACTCTAATCCCAGAAATAAAATTAAACAGAATGGGTTGGTTCCAAACCGGACTGACCAGAAAGAAACCGAAGAAAAGAACAATTTCCAACTTTTTCACAGAATAAAACACAGTCACTACCTATCTACATACTACCTGTACCGTAGACAGAGGCTGGAAATCCGAAAATAACAAAAAAATTATACGGTTTAAACCGAACGCTTTACTTTTACAGAACCGAGCAGAGGAAATCTCCGGAGCGACTTCACTGTTAGGCGGAGTAAAGAATCTGACGGTTACACTGGGAAGTACCACAGACAGAGGTTTGAAAACCGAGCTCAAGCTCAACGTTCTATGCTTCTGCATAGAGTTAACTGTTTCCTCTCCAGGGCAGTTCAAGTGCTGGGGCTAACTGCATTACGTCTGAATACAGCAAGACTTCATGTTGTTTGAATTTGTGGGGGAGGCTAAAAATCGTGTGATTCGTGCAACCCCACCCCCCTAGATATTTAAGCACTTGATGCTACTTTCAGGCAGGGTGTGACAGGATTGAATAAGGCCCTGTCCCATTTGTTATGCAGAAAGAAGTAAATGCAAGGATCAGTCATCTCCTTTTCTGCCTCTTGTCTGTCTGGTTGCACAACCAAATGTTCTTGTGAGACCTAGGAACGGATCACTCTGACGGTCTTACGATTCTCCACCTCTCGCCATCTCTCTACCTTCACTTGCTATTTCTGTCTTTTCTTCTCTTCCCCTTGCATATCTGCAGTTATACAAATATATGTGAAACTGTAAGTGATACTGGGATCCCTTTGTTTGAAACTGTATATAGTTATACTGTTGAAATGATTGCAAAAGCTATTTGGAACTCAAGGGGTTAACTTGAGATGCTGATTTGCAAGCTCTTTCCAAAGCTGTCAACAATAGGTCAGTTCTGGGTCACTATGTTCTTTTTGCTGCACCTGCAGGAAACTGACAAGAACATTTTAGGAAAGGGGGGGGCACTGTGGAGCCTGAGAAAAATGGTGGCTAAGAACTAAAGCTCTCCATCACGTTTAGAAACTGGGTTATTTTAAAGTTATTTCCTGGGCATCTGATACAGAAGTAACGCACTCAACAGCTGTCAGAATATCTGGGGCAGCAAAATGGGGAACCCCAAAAAGGATAAGATGCAGCAGGACGAAGTGAAAACCAAAAATACTTCGGGCCTCCAGCCATGAGGTCTGCACAGGACCGCATGGAGTTGCTGACTGAGGAATCAGGCGTCAAACACTGCAAAGTATCAGCCTCAAGCTTAACAAACTTATATACTCAGTAGCCGGCTTTTCTGAAAAATTTGACAGCCTGACTAACAGAGTTATTAATTTAGAGAAGAATATGTCTCTTTTACAAACAGTTTCCACAGAGACTAAGCAACAAGCGGTGGCTGCCATGGGAGCCACGAATAAATTATTGAAAGAAAATAATTACTTGCGATCCCGACTTGATACTCTGGAGAACCAGGCTCGTTCTGTGAATTTGCAGATCGTGGGGATGCCAGAAAGAAGCGAAGGAAACCATCTGCCACTTTTTTTTTAAAAGAATGGTTGCAGCATCAGATGGGGCAACCCCTGCAGGACTGCAATATTATTTTTCAGAAGGCGTACAGAGTAGCCTTCAGGGGCAGGCAAGACAACCCTGAGGCCCCCAAATCAATCGTAGTGGTCCTTGATGGAGTAGGAACCAGGGACTTCACCTTAGCGTTGGTGAGACAGAAACGTACCTTATTATATGATGGTCAGGAAGTTTGAATATTCCCGGATCTCAGCTATGCCACGCGCCAGCGGAGGAAGAGGTCTGATGGAGTCAGGGCGATCTTGAGAGAAGCGGACATTGCCCATGGCATAGTGTTTCCTGCCAGGCTAAGGATCCTCCATCAGGGCCACTGTTCCTGTTTACGGATCCTAATGATGCTCTGAAAAGGACTCAGTGGCACATACCTGTTTCCTGACGGAGGGAAGATCCACCCCGCCTGGAATCAGAGAAGGAAAAAGCAGCAGACACTATTTATTTGGATTTTGGTAACCGGGTAAGCCCACTGAGACCAGAGATCCCTTTTTCAGGGGCGACCCGGGATTAGTTACAATGAATACATACATACATACAATTGGTGTAGAGTACAATAGAATTGAGTGAATACATATTTAGTTACAAAGAGAACATACATAGACAATAGGGAACAGTTAATTAAAAGCTGATACAATGTTGGGGAATGGGTATCAAGCAAGAGGCAAAGGGAACAGCAGGAATCACAAGGTTAAACAGTTAATTAAGGTAGATAACACTTGATGGGATTTTCTACGTGTTCAGGTTTGCTTAAGTCGTTTTTTTACATTACCCAGTTGAAATACCCCTCTTCCAAGACTTTTTAAATGTTTGCAAACATACTTGTTCATTGTACAGGGATTGACCATTTTCTACCACATTCTAAAGACCTATAAAGTTAACAAAGAGGGAGGGGGAGGCTTGGAGTAAACTAATATATTGCTCAGTTCCTTGCAGACTGTCTCCTGCTGAACTGAATATTGTCAGGGCTGTTTTTTTTAGCTCTCGTTTGAAACTTACTCTTAAATTCTGTAGATATACTACAGCTTTGTTTAATGTTTAACTTTAAATGCTCTATTCTTTCTATGGAGGAGATGCAGTACAATAGTTCATTCAGGAGAAAAACCTTTATAGGTTAGTCAACTATGAATAGTGCATGGTCACACTCATTTTCCTGTTTCAGGAAGCAGAGACTGGATCATTTTTATTCTTAGTTCTTAGGATATACTTCCATGCAGCTCATGGGCTCACTAATGCAGTAAATCTCTCGATGTTTT
Organism: Neoceratodus forsteri; assembly: GCA_016271365.2. NCBI lineage: Eukaryota > Metazoa > Chordata > Ceratodontiformes > Ceratodontidae > Neoceratodus > Neoceratodus forsteri. The sequence continues at coordinate 18,214,770 of CM057456.1, forward strand.
AAATCTGACATATGATTAACGTTTTTTAAATACTTTCCATGACATATCTTTTAGATGCAGCACAATTTTTTTTCTACACGCATGTATTACGGAGGACAGCGCCCTCATTGGTTATAATAGGTACTTTCAGTATGTACTGCATCAGGAATACAAACTGTATGTTTGATTGTTTAAATCAGTGGTTTTCAACTGGGGGTCTGCAGCCCACAGGGGCTCCGCGAGCACCCGCCAGGGGGTCTGCGGAACACTCTGAATAATTTAAAGCACAGTATAAGTTTTTTTTTTCCCCATGGACAGTGTAACAGTGTAACCGTGAGTTAACCGGAACAAGTTTCAACATTAAAACACTGTTTTGAACCTTGTTAGCTCAGTAACCGACTTTACTCGCCTCATTAACCGAGTGTTAATTACTTTAATTGCTCCCGATTTGCAGGCGGTGACCCTAGAGTTGATTTCAAAGCACGAGTTCCCATGACTTATGTATTTATTTTATTAGCTTATTATTAGCAGATTACTCCCCTGATGTGTGTCATCTGTCATCACTTGCCTGACTTAGTGAGTTTGTGCTGGTCTGTATTTAGTCCATATTCAGTCTCTCCACTCTCCGCAACACACTGTCATTATTTGCCCGAGGTCATAGATGCTGGTTGGTCTCTGCTCTCCTCGCATTCACGCTGCAAAAAATCTGCTAATCTCTCTCGCTCATTGCTCTCAGATATCTCGCTACAATTTTTAAACAAAATAAAAAGTAAAGGAAGCTGCCCTTTTTCATATCGCTCGCCCACTTCTGTTCTGGTCAGTGGACTCACGCATTCATGGAAATCACAGAATTACTGAATTACAAATTCTCAGAATGAATGTTTAGTAATGGTCTGGGTAGGCAATAGCATCAGTATTTTATTTGTAGTGTTATCTGTGACATATTCAGGTTTCTTAGTTAGCTGGGTAAGAAATATATTAGCAGCAGTAGTATCCCTATTTTATTTTATGTGTGCTATCTTCTCAGTTTGTTAGCTTGGTACTTGCATTAAATACAGAGCTCCGATGCGGTACAACAAGAAACACGTCGACCGGCATCACAGCGCCACGCTCCATGTCGATCGCGATTTGCAGTCGGCATGGAGCCGCACACATTGGTATGTGTTTTTGAACCCCTCACGTGGGGGCTCTGTCCCCTGCACCCCCCTGTACTAACAGATACCAACTCCGAGTCGGAGTTGGTTCAGTGTGGAGGTGCAAGTCAGGGGACAGTGTTGCTGGGTCCCAAGCGGGCTTCTACTGTGACATGGCACCATTGTCGATTTCGACGCATGTCGCAATAGAAGTTTCGCTGTTCGGGGGCATACCAAATAAAGTCAGTTTAATGGAACAGAATGATGCTTCTGTGAGGTTCTTTTTTTTTATTTATTTTCCTTATATGGCTCAGTCAGTCAGTTGAATGCTTCACCCACCCCCCCACATGAAAGCATTCTTAGTGTCTATTATCAATAAATATAAGGTAAAAAAAGAACATTTTAGGAAAAACAGGATGTCTGTTAAGCAGAAGTTGCAAAGACTTATAAAAAGAGCAGCAATGTTGTTGGTAAAGAGAGAGAGACTTGAAATTGAGAACACTCAGAAAAATGACTGTTTTCTCTGTTTGTACTGCCTTTGTAAACAGTTATTCTGAACAATTTTTATTTTACTGTTATTGATAATAAAACACTCACTGTGAATTTTACAACAGCTCTTGGTTTTCCTACGCTTCCTGTCATGTGCCTCGATGACACAGGGCCTCACTGTCTTTTTTTGCGAAGACAGAGAAAAAGTAATCATTATGGACAACTGCTTTTTGTTCTTCTTCCTCTAGCACCCCTTCCCCCTCTTGTAGCCTAACAATACCCCCTCCCTGCTTCCTTTTTTCCTTAACATATCTGAAGAATTGTTTTTACCCACCATTGACCACTTCTGCAATATGCAGCTCCTCGTCTGCCTTTGCCTCCCTAACGGTCCTCTTTACTTCCCTAGTTTTTCTTTGGTACCCTTCCCACTCCTCCCCTGCTTTTCCTTGTACCTTGTGAAAGCATTTTTTTCTTTTTTTGTACTTTTCATTTATATCAGTTAATGTAATAAAGTAGGACACCATATAACATACTACAGAAATGGATACGCAGACCCAGTTGTCAATGTACAGACCATAGATATGTAACTTGATCTAGGAGAACGAATTATTCATTTAACAAACTGTGTCCACCCACAAATACAAAAGGAGTTAAAGTCCTGTGGGATAATACTGTAGAATAGTCCACTCTCGCCTATTCTATGACTCGAAAGGTCCATTTGCCAACATTCCCCACCCCATGCAGGAGAAACTAATCTGGAGGGGGGGGCACTGAAGTTCACCAAAGATGGCCCATAGCATAAACATAACAGATGGTCTGAGCTCAATTAAGTTGCATCACATCCCTACGTATACAGGCACTAAAAGATGCCACATAGGGAAACAGTAAGTATAAAGAACATTTATCAACAGTTCACAAATTGAGTGGAGTGTACCTGCACTCCATAAAAAAAAAAATTAGAGCCATCTTGTAGTCAAAAATACAAGAACAATATGCAAATAATACAATTAGAAGCTAAGCAACATGGTCGGCCTGGTGGCGCTGAGGGTTGAGGCGCTGGACGCCACACCTCGCGTCACGCCAGCGACCCGGGTTCGGGAGCGAGCCCGGGTGCTGGGGGTCGGCAGGGAGGGAGTAGGATCGAGCGTCCATAGGACAGCTCTCCTCTCCCGGGGGTGGGGATCCAGGGGCATCCCGGTGTAGGGAGACCCCGTGGAGACCGGAGGTACTACTGCTGCTGAGAGCACATGTGTAGGGTCGGGGGCTGATGCCTGGCCAGAATGTGGGTGGATGCGGCACGCTCATGGCCACTGGCGTCAGTGCATGCCTGCCGGCTCAGGGGGGAAAAGTGGAAAAACTGGGGCACTAGTCGTGGCGGCATGATGGCCGTCTCCCGTAGCGGGGGCTCTCTCGGCGCCGAGGGGGCGGCAGTACCGGATCCTGATTGGGGGGTTGAGGCTGAGGGAGGCTCCCACCACGGGGGTAAGCCTGGGGGTAGCCGCGAGGCCTGAATGTGGACGCCGGAGGAGATAGCCCAAGGAGGAGATGGCGGCCGGATAGACCTGGGGAGATGCCAGAGCGGAAAAAGGTAAGGCAGACTGGTGGCCCCTGGGATAAAGAAATAAGGAAAAAAGAAGCTAAGCAACACACAAATAGTGAAAAATCACAAAAAAAACAAAACATTAGTCCAAACTTCTGCTTAGCGGGTCATCAGATTACAGTCTTCAATAAAGTAAAGATCACAGAACGAGTTCCCAAAGAAAAACAAAACAGATCAGTCAGTACTTCAGGTTTCATCACCATCCATCACTGGAGAGTCTGCTTCTGGTATTAAGGTAGATATTAACTTTGTTACAAACTCTGTGGCTGAACCGATCCGTGAAGACATGGCTTTTATTCTTACGTCAGATCTGCAGTCGGAGCCGGGAACAGAAGTTGAGCTTGCAATCTGCGGTTCAAGTGAGGTCTTTTAACAGCCTATAGAGCTTTTTTCTGGTTTGGGTCTGGGAGGAGATATCTGGGAAGAAAGCAAACTTCCTCCTCCCAGACTATGTCTCCCGACTTCTAGCTGCTTGCAGGAGGCGAATATGAGAATCCAAAGGAAAGGTAACAATGGCGTGAGAGGCCGCTGCTCCTTGGCTCCACATGGTCAGGATCTTACAGAAATGGTGAAAGGCCTCAGAATAGTAATTCCCAAATCTACAGGCAGTAAACACAGGTCTATAAAATAAGCCAGTGAACAATGGCTAACAGTTCAGATTTGCCAGCCAATCAAGGGGAAGCCCATTATCCGGACGTTAGCCTGCCACTAAGCATTTTCAAAGGCCTCCACATTGGCCGAAGAAAATTAAAGTCCCACACAAAGAGCGATTCTCTCTACTGTTGCCACTCAGCTCCTGATTCAGTTCAGTAATAGATGCAATGTCTGAATTCAGGATTCCACCTCCTAAAATTTCACTTCAAGGGCTGCCAAGTGTCTGGTGTCTTCCCCAGTAGCTTGTATTTTCTGCAGCATCGCCAGGATTTGGGTAGATGAAGGGTTGGGGCCTTTAACTTCTTTTTTTTTCCTATTATCTGTTTATGTCCCTGAGCCTGGCAGGCGGCTCAGTCCCTCCCTTGAAGGACTCAGTCTCTAGCATCATTCCCTATCCGACACCCCTTAAATCCCCATGGGCTCCCCAGTGGCAGGGCCGAGGTGAAGGGTGCTGGCTTTTCCCAACCCTGGATCAAAATCCAGACTTGGCGAGTGCTGAAAGTCCATCATGGGCTAGCCAGCTCCTTTTCCTCCAAGTTTCTCCCCGACATTCACTGGCGACATGCTTCCCTGGCTCACCTCTCCCTGGCTGACATCACAAGGTGACTGACGAGTGGGATGGCAAACCTCCTCCCGAGAGAGAGAGCAGTCCTCCGGACGCCGTCATCCTCTCTCCCTCGACCCCAGCAGCCCGGGCTCATTCCCGAACCCAGGCAGCCGGTGGGGCACAAGGTGTAGTGACCAGTGCCTCAACCTTCAGTGCCACCGGGCCATGGAGGCTTTAACTTATGCTGACATAGATGGCCCCGACCCTGACCCCTCGTAGCGGTCGTTTGAAGTAAGTAGGTATCCAAGTTCTGTGCTGCATGTCTTTGGTCCTGTTTCGGACTCATTTGCAGCCTCTGGTGTAAAGTTAAAGACACAATAGCAACAAGAGCACAATTAAGCCACTTGAAGAATTAAATTACGCTTTTAATAACAGACCAACCGAGCCTTGCCAGAATGCATCTGCCATGTTTGCTGCTCCAAAGCACCCTCAAAAGCATTTTTCTTATACCTCCCTGCTCCTCTGACCCCTCCCAAAAACCATATTGGTCTTCTATACTGTTTCATCTTGTAACAATTCTAGTTCATGACACTGTTACTTTGAGAATAGTCCCCATAATCACCTCCCATCTTTCCGCTACACCTCCTATGCTGCACACCCTGGTCAATTTGTCTCGGACCAGCTAACTCATCCAGCTAAAGTCTGCTCTTTTTAAGTCTAGGACTTCAGTTTTTGATAGGGTCATTCTGGTGCCGAAGGCCATCCTGAATCAAATGGAGTTATGGTCACTAGACCCAGTAGTTCCCTTACCCTGACTCCCACCACCAGCTCCGAGCTGGTGAGTACTATATCGAGAATGGCCACCTGTCTAGTGAGATCCTTAACCAGCTGCACCAGCAGGCAGTCCTGCAATGTATCCCACAGGGCCAGACTTCTGGTGCACCTGGCCGCTGCAATGTCCCAGTCGATAACTAACAGGTTCAGACCACCCACCAACACCACCACCGCTTCCTCCTTGCCAACAATTGCCCCAACTCCCCATCTCTCTCTTTCCCTTGTCCTGATGGCCTATAGATCACCCCCAACCATACTGTCTAGCTTGAGTGTACCGTGAGGTGACCCCACAGTGACTACATTTCCCCTTTGCTTCCCCGATGTGTTTATCCTCCACAGTCTATGCTCTCCCTGACATATAGGGCTACACCCCATTTGCCTATCCCTTTACCCTGTCTAAACATTGTGTAACTTGGGACTGACAAGTCCCAGTCGGTCTCTGTGGCCCAGGTTTCTGTGATGGCTATGAAGTCCGTCTCAGTGTCTGCTACCAGTGCCTAAAGCCCAACAATTTTAGTAAATGGCGTGGTTTGAGCTCATCCCTACTGTTGAATTCACCAACTTTTAATGGGAGGCAGGTGGATGGGAAGAGTACTACAGATGTCAACCATAACCTCATCTCAACTTAGATATTTGTTGTAGTTAGTACTATGAATGTCCTGGCTCTCCTAATAATACAAACCTTTCTGCAGCACTGGCAAAGCAAACTGACATGCTGCAGCACATCCAGCTTTTTCACACTTTCTGTATTTCTTCTCTGATGGATCTTCCTCCTCTTCAGTTTCTATCGTTTTCCTTTTCACCTATTATATAACCAAACAAAAAAAGATCCATGAAATGCAATTCACTCTTTACAAAGCATAGCTTTAAACATGCAATCACTTAAAAATAAAGAAAATGAAATGTACTTAAGAAACAGGACCATTCCAGAGGGATCTGCAGTATGAATAACGCCTGAATCACAGTTAAGGGCATGTGCGATGCTCCCTACAATGGTCATACAAAAGTAAATGACAGCTGGGGTCCCAATACAGAAAATGCATTTGACAATCTAAATGCAGCTGATTATCTCCCTTAAGGCTTTTTCTACTGTGGCAAACTCCTCTCACCACTTTAGATTATATTAGTTCTTGCTTATGTGCCTAATGGTTAGTGGGAATGCAGTATTTATTTAGCTTTTGTTAACTGGGTAAGTGCACTAGCCATAAAATGACTATTTTCAGGCATGACCGGAGAGTACAGACAGAAACTTAACAGGATAACAAATTATAAGTGCTTTACATACAATGAGTTAAAGTGAATACAATATATCAGAACATACAAAGTAAAGCACTTTATGAGGGCACTTGACTACTGGTAAGGCCAATGTATCACACCAAAGTAAGAATGATTTATTTATTTATTTAGTAGAAATCGGAATTACAGACCTTTGAGTTAGGTACTCATTTACAAAGGCTCCTCGTCAGAAAACAGATAGTACATACAAATACAGACACAGTTACACAGAGTACAGATCGACGAAGGGAACACTATACATGTATGTACATAAATACCAGGAATACAATTCATAAGAGAGTGAAACTCTGTACTTAGGTGTCTTGCAGTTATTTATTTAGAAATGTGTTCACTAGAATAACTAGGTGGCTTTTTTATTTATTTATTTTTTTAAATAAAAGGTCCGTCTTCCATCCATCGGTCCAACTATCTCCTGGACACTCCCCCAGCCCCCATCATCTACCTTCTCCTGGACTTTCTCAGCCACCTCTTGCCCAGGGCCAATATGGTGGCAAGTGGAGTGCCAGGTTGGCAGTGCATGAACCGGGGGGGGGGGGCTGCCAGCATCACCCTGGCGGACAGTTTTTTTTTTCTTTTTTCTGCCAGTTGTCTCCCCTAGGGAGTCGACATTGCAATGACACACACCATGACATGCAACATGCTGGCATCATCCCTACCAATTTGGTGTCCCCACAGAGGTACCATCTAGCCTCCACTAGGCTGTGGGATACAGCTCCAACATCCCCTAAAGGAGGAGAGCAGTCCACAATACGGTTCATTTTCCTTCCCTCAGCTGGCACCCAGCAACCTGAGCCCAGTTCCCAGTTCTGGTCGTCAGCATCACTAATGGTAGCACTACCACTGCGCCAACGGGCCAACTGCAGTACTTGATTTTCACTTGATGGGGAAGGGGTGACTTACAAGACAGCAACCAAATCATCCATCAGTTATTCACACTGATACATAACCACTCTACAATTGACCAGAAACCCTGAAAAAACTAACAAAGTACAAAAAAGAAACAATTAGTAAATAAGGCACACATTAAAAACAGAGACAGCTTTCACAAACAAAGATTCCTTTCTGACTTTCTATATCATCAGATTTTGTTGTCCATTTTAATTTTTTTTCCCAGTTCCCCAATCTGAGGCATTTTTCCCTTGCACTCCCAGACTCCATCCTACAACTCTGCAGCTTTTCCAAGCTGTCACTCCTACTGCCTTGGCGAACACTTGCCATCCTGTGACAATCCACCGCCCTGTGCCTCTCCCACAAGTGAACTCCTGGTTAAATCCCACCACAGTAGGCTCTGCAAGGCTCTCGGAGATGCAGAGCCTCATGTTCCTGATATACCAGCAGCTCTGGAAATGCCTGTCAATGCAGTGCATCCCCAGGACTTACTGCCATTGCTTCAAGATGAACAATCTGCTACCTGGTACTCACCAGCACTGTAGTGTGACATGCCAAAGGAACAATGCTGGATTTCAAGAATTTGGTATGGGACCCCCCAATTTAGTTGTCCCAGAGTGCAAAATCTTCTGAAAGCCATGCTCCCTCTGGACAGATACTATACTAAATACAAAAAATCAATGGTTGGCTGCAGTGATTGGAAGGGCTGCTCCACGTGTGTCTAGTGTGCAACAGAAGCACACACATATCACTGATGGTCTCACACTCCCCCACATGCAGATAATCAAGCCTGGGAGGCTGTTCTACAAGGCTCCTACCCCACACTGACTGCAGAAGGGCACCTGTGAGAGTATTAAACAAAATACTGCAGGTGGTGACACCACCAACAATCCTCTAGGGAAATCAGTGGCAACATTTGTGGTGCCTGTAGACTGGCATGTGGCTAATGTGGTTCCATCACACAAAGGGGGTGTTGGGGAAAATCTAGGTGACTATAGGCTGGCAAGCCAGACATCAACAGTGGGAAAACCTTTGGAGACATTTATCATAAAAGGAGATAGTTGTAGTCTTGGAGAAAACAATGAACAGAACCAGCATAAATTAAGAATACACACAGTCGAAGTCAGACCAGTTTAACAGATTTTGTAATGTAGAGACATAAATGGCTGACAAGGGCCAGGGTGGATGTATTGTACCTAGATTTTAACAAGGCATTTGACTCAGTACCACATATAGTATAAGGCAAGTTAGGGACGATGAGTCACTTGGGGATAGAGGATGGATAACTGGTTAGAACAAAACTTTGTTGACTAATAAAACTCAGAGGGTGGTCCTCACAGAGGAAACCACAAATGAAAGGGGACCAAGAGCTATAAAGAAACCTGCAGAATGAAAAAGAAAAGTAAAAGGACTCTGAGAAAGAAATGGGGAGAAAAATCAAACATCAGCTAAGGAGACCATACAAATACTGCCTGTATTGTTTGGCACATGCCTGTGTTGTTCTGTTCAAACTTTTCTGGGGATAAACACTGTGGCAGTGGAAATTCAATGCCAAAGGGCACAAGGCAATGTGTATAGGGGTGAAGAACACTGGAATGGTTTACTATATTGATGGGACACCAGCAAAGAACACAGAGGAGGAGAAACACTTGGGGTGACGGGAAAACCTAAAACCAGCTTCTCAGTCCAATACGCCATGGGGGAGAAGGAAAAAGATGCTGGGGTACACAAGGAGAAGGCAAAGGCTTACTAGTAGCAGGTGGGAGGGGATACTGCCCCTGTATATAGAAACATAGAATTTGACAGCAAATAAAGACCTCTCGGCCCATCCAGTCTGCCCATTCCTACCTACATTATTAGAACAGACAGCACCTGATCTACAGCTCTTTCTCCTTCCCCCCTTCTTTTCCACTATGATTCTGTTGTGATTATTCCGTACATTCTTGAACTCCTCTGCTTGAAGGCTGTTTCAGGAATCCACAACTCTTTCTGTGAAAAAGTACTTCCTCACAGCTCTCCTGAATCTTACCCACTCCAGCTTAATAGCATGTCCCCTTGTTCTTGAGTACCTTCTGTTTCTGAAAAAATACTTTCCTCCTGTACCTTATCTACCCCTGTAACATATTTAAAAGGTATCCATCATATCCCCATCTCCCTCTTCTGTTCCAGGGTGTATATATTGAGGTCCTTTAGTCTCTCCTTGTAGGGCTTTTGATGAAGACCCTGCACCATTTTAGTTGCACTCCTCTGGACTGCCTCCACTCTGCCTATGTCCTTCCAGAGATGTGTTCTCGGGAATTGAACGCAGTACTCTAGGTGGGGTCTTACCAGCGATCTATACAGAGGTAACAGCACCTTCCTCTTTCTGCTGGTGATACCCCTCCCAATGCACCCCAGCATCCCACTAGTCCTCCTGACTGCCTTGTCGCACTACCTAGCCAACTCTTCAGGTCATCCAATATGATTACTCCCAGGTCTCTTTCCTGCTTGGTGGCTGTCAATACACTAAAAATACTACCAACAGCTTAATCTGATTCAAGGTCAGTTGGCATTCATCTGTATCCCCCTCCACCGGGTCATGCCTGAAAATAGGCAGGATTTGTCTAGTGCACTTACCCGAACAACAAAAACTAAATAAATAAAAATACCACTCCGTCTATTTTGTACTCCGCCCCTAGGTTTCTTTATTTTGCACTACTTTGCACTGAAAACCAGCTGTCATACCCTTGACCACTCCTCTTTGTTTTTCAGGTCTCACTCATCCTTTTCACCACCACTACCCCAGAGTGTCCTCCTTTGCAGATTTTGGTGTCATCCGCAAGAGGTAGACTGTCCTTCCAGTTACCTCAGCAATGTCACTTATAAAGACATTAAAGGAGATGGGTCCCAGCACTGACCCCTGAGGCACCCCGCTGGTCACCCTCCCTTCGTCAGTGAACTTTACCACCACCATCTGTTGCTCATCCCCCAACCAATTTCTTATCCAGTTTATCATCTTTGGGCCCACTCCTTAAGCTACTCAGCTTGCTTACTAGTCTCCTGTGTGGAACGGTATCGAAAGAAGAAATTTCTTCATACTTACCACAATTTCCTTTTCTGTTAGCTCCAACATTGTCATAGCAACTGGGTATAGTGGTCCCCTACCAGGGGAATGGCACATTTACAGTGTTGGGCTCATGAGGATTCCAAGCAGCAACTCCCCAGTCACTACTGACTTCACAGTGCCATAGTAGCTACACACATGCCTATATCATAGCTAATTACGCATATGCAACAATCCTTAGCATTGTAAATAAATGCCGTCTTACCTTCTCTGAAGACATCGACGAAGACAATACTCTACACTGGACACAAGGTTTGGATGATTCGGTAGCCCCTGCAGGAAAGGACAATCGGGTAGCAAACCACGCACACACCAGTCACAGATCTATGGAACTGAGTCTGATCACACAATGAGGCATAACATCCAGAGCAACACTGCATTCAGTAAGAGACTACCTGCAACAAGGAACTAACACCTTAAAGATATAATGAAACCTGTTAACTCATGGTCACAGACTGACTGAAAACTTTTATACACATATAATATATATCTAGATTCTATATATATATATATTTTTTTATTAACTATAGGATTAAACACCTTTGAGTAAGAACAGCTCATTTACAAAGGTTCCATGTCAAACTGTCGGTAGACAAACAGGGTGAACATAATTACAAAAATTAGATGGTAGTTACAGTGATGGTAGGGAACATACAAGGGTGAACATCATTATTCATTATACAAGACTACACAGGTAACACAGGTAAGGTAGGAGTAGAGCTTAAACCAGTGATCGATGTAGAGAGGCTGGTTCAGACTGAGGACTGAGCAGTGCATCGGTAGACTAGATGTGATGGCATATGAGGGGAAGAACCATAGGGAGGGTAGTCCCAGCAGAGTGAGCAGGCTAGAAGGCCACTGTCAAGGAGGGAGGAGGGATTGAGAAGTGCTAGTAGGGTAGGAGTAGGGACAGGGATGCTATAGTGCTGGTGTTGGCAGTGATGGGGGTCAGAATAGTGGGGGTAGCAGGGGAACAAAAGGTGGACTAGATCGCAGAAATTTATAGGAGAGGAGCAGGAAAGTCTAGGGTACTAAGGGAGGCGGAGCTCTAAGTGAAACAATCGCAGCTACTAGAAGAGGTGAGGTGTACCCGGAGCAGCCGTTTTGAAGGGGCCAATTTTGGGAGTAGTCAGGATATCCTGGTTGAGAGCACTATACCAGTGTGGAGCCCTGTAGGCAAACGATCTCTGTCCCATCGAGGTCCGACATCTGGGAACCTGGAAGGTTTGATTGATAGCGTTACGGGTACGCTAAGTGGTACTGTGCGTGTTTAGGAGCTTTTCGACACCTGGTGGCAAGAGGCCTAAGAGTGCCTTTTTTGTTAGCAGGCAGGTCTGATACCAGATCCTACAGAGGAGTGGGAGCCATCCAGACTGGGCATATAGTTCACATGTGTGATAAGGCAGGCAGCGCCAATGAGTAGTCTACAGGCTTTGTTATGCCACCATCTATCTCTACGGAGGGTAGAAAGGGAAGCAGAGCCATAGATGGCTAGACCATAGTCAATGACGGAGGTAACTGAGCTGTGGATTGTCAGCTGCAGAGCATCTGTAGTCGTACAATGCTTGTGCCCATGTAGTATTCCAATTCGAATGTTGCAGCCTTGGCAACATTCTCGATGTGTTGTGTGTAGAAAAGGAAGTTATCCAATGTGATTCTAAGATATTTGAAATGCTTGACCTGCTCGAGCTGGGCACCAGAGCCGTTCTGGATGGTGAAGGAATGGGCTTTATGCTTGCTACGCACACTGCTGAATAGCATGACCTTGGTTTTGCTGAGGTTCAGGATCAACTTGTGGGCACTGAACCATTCTTCAACCCTCGCAGAGTCAAGCTGTAGTTGATGCTCAACAAGTTTAGGGTCCTGGTGGCTGGTAAAGATGACAGCATCATCTGCATTAGTAACATTCTCTGGTGACAGGCACTAGGAAGATTATTCATGAATAGACTAAACAGTAATGGTCCCAGGATGGAGCCCTGTGGTACATCTGGGAGGACTGGCTTCCGATTCAGGGTAGTATTGGCAATCCTGACTTGTTGAAACCAGCCCACAAGATAACTCTAGAACAATTGTAGCACTTCATTGGAGAGACCAATGGAGGGGAGCTCTCCGAGTAGAAATGGGTGGTTGACAGTGTCGAAAGCTTTTGTTAGGTCGATGAACACCGCACCAGCATAGTTTCTCTGATCAAGTGTGTTGTGGATGAAACCCGTAAACTCCAAAAGGGCAGTGGTGGTATTGTGCCTTTTCTAAATCCAGCTGCTGCGGGCATTGGATTTCATATTTCTCAGACATTCAACTCGCTGGTCCGAGGCTATGCGTTCAGTGCTTTGGAAAGTGGAGGAGAATGGAAATGGACCTAGTAGTTGTGTGAAGCACCCTGTCTCCACTCTTATGGACAGGTGTGACAAGCGCCTGTTTCCAGAGAACTGGGAACTGTGATGATCTAAGTGAGATGGTAAAGATCTTTGTGATAAGCAAAGGATTTCTTCAAGGATGAGTGAGATTAGTTTGAGATCAAGAGAGTCACTGTTGGTACAAGGTTTAAGGATGACCTTGCGTATGTAGGTTCTTGCCAGGTGAACTGGAGTCTCCTTGAAATAGAACTGTGGGGTGCTGCTGTCAATGGGTGTGTCAACAAGGTGTGAACTAGTGTTGGATGTGTCAAAGAAATCAGGCGGCAGTACACTACCCAGATCTGAGAAAGCATCATTGAAGGTATTGGTAATTTTCCCAAGATCGAGAACTGGGGCTCCATTGATGTTAAGCCCGTGATATCTTTCAGGCTGTTCCAGAATTCTTTTTCCATCTCCCCAGAAGTTAGAGTGCGTTTCCCTGAAGAATTTACTTTTACAGGTTCGAATAGCACACGTACATTAGTTTCTGGCAGCTTTGTATCTTTGGATGTCCACTTGCCTACATGTGGCTCTTGAACAATGCCAGAGGTTGTCCCTCAGTTTCATCTAAGATATTAACTCGGGCATTATCCATGGGTTTGAGTTCCCTCTTACCTTCATCTTTCTGACAGATGCAAAGGTATCACAGGCAGCAGTGAATTGTGAGATGAGGAGTTCCAGCGCTGTGTTAATATCAGTGATAGTGTCTAGTGGGGACCAGTCTAAGTTTCAAAGATGAGATCTGAAAGATTCAAAGTGACCCCGCTTTAAAACTCTTGCATACAGAAACTTAGGAGGGGGCTTATAGAACCTGTTGGACCAGACAAAGGTAATGGGGGAGTGATCACTAATGGTGTCAGGGAGCACATTCACCTGAGAAATATGTTCTGGACGGTTAGACAGGATCCAATCAAGCAGGGTGTGAGAACCTGCCTTGTAGTTATACCTGGTGGGGATGGTGACAAGCTGGGTGAGGTGCTGTGCTATGGCAGCATCCTCATAGGAGCAGGCATCAGGTGAGAGCCAATTTATGTTGAAGTCTCCTAGGATTATTGTTTCTGAGTTAAGACGCTGACCCCTGAGATATTCCAAAATGTTGCTGAAACCAACAGATCGCTATTATAGGGGCACAGAAGCACCCCTATAGTTAGGGTTGAAAATATAAATATATTAATATATCATAGGGGTGTGGTAGCGCCCCATAGTTAGGGTTGAGTAGGAAGTTTAGTGTTAAATCTCAAATTTTGCACTTTAATAACTTTGCAACTGATCGATGGATTTGCTCAAAATTTGGTATGCACTGTCCTGTGGGGCAGATCTCTTGATATGGCAAGTTTCATTCCATTTGGCTGTACGGATTCTGAGATCCAAATAGTGCAAAAAGTCATAAAGTCGCCACTTTTTGCCATTTTTTCCCTCGTCGACTTGCATCCAGATGGTGTAGAATTTTTGTGCAATGTTTTTATGGTAGAAACAGCTTGGGTAACTGAGCAGGCATGCTTTGTTTTGTGAAAAAATATTAATCTGTTGCAAAGTTATTCAATTTTTCATTTCCCATTGTATTTAATGGAAAGATGACTTTCCAGGATAGAGGGAGAAAGTTCGACAAAGGATCTGATCTCATGAAAAAGGATTCTGTCTCGCGAGACCTGTTCCTTTTTCGTGAGAATACAATCCTTTTTCACAACCCGCCATCTTTTTTTTTTATTTTATTTTATTCACCAACTAAAAAAACTTTGGAAATAGAATAAAATGTTGTCATTTTACAAAATAAACACCAGAATGTATAGATTCTGGTGTTTGTTTTTCACATTTAGCCCCAGAAATACTTTTTTGGGGCACCCGAAATCCCGGATGGCGGGTGCCCATCTTAGCAAGAGAGAGCCTTCTGCCACATTCTCTGTACAGGCACAGCAGATTAAATTTAGTCTCCAGCCGAGCTGAACTCATGCTGCTGGCTGCAGTGTGAGTTATGAGCCCAGTTTTCCTGGTGTCTACTGGCACCCCTCACTCCCTGATCACCTTCCGTGTCCCCATATATTCCTGGTGTCTAGTGGCACCCCTAGCCTCCAATCACCGTCCCCTACTCCTTGCTCATTTATAAAATCTGACACTGGGATGCCCACCCGCTGTCAGAGCCCCCCACAGCCCGTTGTTTTACAGTTACGGTGAAATGCCCAACATGTTTCCTGATCTGTGTCTAGAACCGTAGGCAGCTTGGTACTGTCATGATATAAACCATCAGTCTTTAGGATCAATGTTTTTCTAGCAGTGTTGCATTTGAGTGGATGTGAAGTTAGTGTGTTTGCTTGTTATTTAATTTCAACTTTAACAAGCAGACATCGGGGGGCCCAATCCCGTGTCGGTATTTAGCGTCTCCTCCCCCCTCCAGCAGTGTGGGACACTGGGTCCCAATATACTGATAAGACATGTAAAAAAGAAAACAGTCCCCAGTTTTTTTTTTTTTTTAATCCTGAAGAAAAAAAAAAAAAAGAAAATGGTCCCTCATCATTTCCCCCATCCCGACCGTCCCACTGAGGACCCACCACCCCACATCCTCCCCTTACCCTATACTTACCACAGGAGGTTGTAGGCTGTCATCTTCTGTGGACGTCTGCACTCTTCAAAGTTGAACCACAAACTGATGAATATAATGTATTTCAATGGTGTTTTGAACCTATGTTCATAACTTTGCCACTTTAAGGTATTTTTTCACCAAATTTTCAACATGGCCTTTTTGGGACCCCACCTCATGAACACTCATCTTGTTAAATCAGGTCCAGAAGGTGATTTTGCAGTTGCTGCACAAAATCAACTTTCGGGCCCGATTAACAGTGACAGTGCCAGTGTTCATGAGGTGGGGTCCCAAAAAGGCCATGTTGAAAATCTGGTGAAAAAATTCCTACAATGGTCGAGTTATGAACATTCGTTGAAATTTTTCCTACACACACACACACACACACACACACACACACACACACACACACACACACATAACTTTGGTAATTTTCAATATTTTGACTCCAAAATTTTAACAGCCATTTTTTCATACCACCTTATGAACTGTACACCTATAATTTTTCACATCCTGTCCAAAACATATTTTCGCACCTGTGGTGCAGAATGGCGTTTTGGCATGGATTTGAAAATGTTTTCCTATAGAGTTTATGAAGTGGGGTCATAGGAAGATTATGGTGAAAATCTGGGGTCAATCTATGAAACAATGCCAAAGTTATGAACATCTGTTGCAAGTTCGCTACGCCCACTCATAAATTTGGAAATTTTAAACGTTTTGACCCCAGATTTCGGCATAGCCTTCTTATTACCCCACCTCATGTATGCCATAGCTGTCATTTTTCAAATCCTGGCCAAAATGTGTAAGAATTAAAAAATTTTCTGTACCGGGTACATGAGGTCGGGTATTAAGGTGGCTATTCTGACAATTTGGTCACTGTGGTCCTGCAAATGGATCTGGGCCCTGCGCATATATATCTATATGCACATATGGAGTCATGAGAGCACAGGGTCCAAAGGACCCTGCGCTCCCACAGTAAAATAAGAAAACTATTATACTAGTTCAAAAAGTAAGCAAATAAGTTATAAAAAATGTAATTAATACTCCAGTTAGGGTCAAAATGACAAAAGTTGGGAAATGAGGTGTTAGGGTTCCCCAACACCCCACCCTCCTAAACCAGGCAGGAGAGCAGGTGTGGGGTGTGCCTTGGGCTTCTCAAGCCTAACACTCACCCCATTCTCATAAAGTCTACACTTCTGATCTTATTTACAGATGTGATGAGGTAAGCTTAGGCTTGAGAAGCCCAAGGCACCCCACACCTGCTCTCCTGCCTGGTTTGGGGGTGGGGTGTTAGGAACCCTAACACTCATTTCTCAACTTTTGTTATTTTCACCTTAACTGGAGCATTAATAAAATTGTTTGCAACTCACAGATATATATAGATACAGTGCAGCAGAACAGAGAGCTATCTGAAAGCAAGGGATTTTATCAAACAGTACATCCCTCCTGGAATACCGAATAAGATTCTCCTGCAGGAGCAAGACTCCTAGGTGTGCCCCATTGACAATGTTGGAGCCAACACAAAAGGAAATTATGGTAAGTATAAAGAAATTTCTTCTTTCTCTAGCGCTCCACATTGTCAATGGGTAAACATAAAAACTTGGTTCTAATGAGAGGCGAAGGCCTCTTCTTTTCCGCAACATAGGCCTTGGCGACGCAGGCCTGCACCCACCTAGCTATGGTGGCCTTAGAGGTTTTTTGACCCTACTTGGCTGCTCCCAAAAGAACAAACAGACCACCTGACTTTAGGAACTCAGTTGTCCGTTTAAGGTAGATCCTAACTGCCGTCAGAATCCTACTTGTGCAATTCCTTCTCTCCTTGGGGTGAGAAGGTTGCAGACAGAAGGAAGAAAAATTACTCACCTTAGTAATTGTGTTTCTTCTAATGGAGTCTTTTTTTTTAACTTTATGTTTATTCTTTTAATAAGACAAACATACAGTTTATACACCTTCATTTGTGCATTCAGATAGGTAATATAATGAGGGCACCACTCCTCTTAATACACTCACAAGGTTAGACAAATAAATAAAGATACCTCATGTAGGGGATTTACAGTATAATTATAAAATATCTATTTTATACACTTTCTGTATTTGAGTCCAAGAGCTGCATGGTTCAATACTAAGAAAAATCAAGCCCACAGTTGTAAATTAGTCCATACCTTCCCCACTACAGTGAAGCTAGTACCATGCCATCCCATAGTCAAACACTAATTTTAGTGTTACTAGAGTAAAGTAAAATCTCCAGAGCTCCTTTCAAAACAGTACTATTTTAAACTCTACATATATATAATCTTTAGCTCACAAACCTCAGACGCTTAAACATGCTATTCTATTATTAATATACAAGGGAAATAGACTCAAACCCCTTATTTAAGGGGCCTTATTAAGCCCATACAGGTATTACCACAAAAAAAAAAAAAAAAAAAAGGTTAATTTTTCAGAGCCCCTTCATATTGTTAAATGTCCAGCCCTGTTGCGAGCCAATAATCCTTTCAGTAAATTATCACCAGTTCGGGGCCTGAATGTTACCAGAGTTTTGACTGTATATTTCAGCCCAGCTACCCTCTCTAACTCACATTGGCTAGGAGGAAAAATAAAGTATACAAAACTTATCTCTGGTCAAGCAATACTTTCAGGGAATTTCATCTTCAGATGAGTCGTCTTCTTCTGGATCCCTTCTTCGTGAAGACTCATGCTTTTGGCACCACTTGAACGCTTCAGCCGGTTCGGTAAAGAGGAAAATCTTGCTGGCATGTACGATCCGCAGACAGCCCGGGAATATTAGACCATGCGTTATGCCCGCCTCTCGCAGAATGGCTCGTACCTCATCAAATCGTTTCTTCTCTGTCGGGTCGCATAAGATAAGTCGGGGAACAATTTAACTTGATTTCCTTCATGCAGGAGGATTTTCTTTCTCCTTGCAAGCGCCAACAGGGAGTCTCGAGAACCCACTCCATCCAGGACCATCACAATGGTACGTGGGGCTTCAGGGTTATCCTGCCTTCCTCTAAAGGTGACTCTATATGCCCTTTGAATCTTCTGCATTATTGGGGCAGCTTGACCCTAATTGTTGTTGATCCACTCTGCCAGAAATAGAGACAATGATCTCCTCGCTCCGCCTGCTAACCCCACTATACGAATGTTGGAGGCTCTCATTTGATTTTCCAGCATTTCTACTCGAGACCGCAAGTGGGAGTTTTCTTTGATGGCTGTGGCTACTGCACCCATAGCTGCGTCAGCCGTTTTAGTAGCCGATTTTGATGCCTCCGTCACAGAGCTCAAAGTAGCTTCCACAGTTGTGACCCTATTAGTTAGGGAATCGAATTTGTTGGATAAACCCGAGACTGAAGCTATCAAGTGGTTTATCTTTTCACCCAGTGTTTGAAGGGTTTCTTCCTTAGGCTCTGCTGCTTGGCCTAGACTGCGGTCTTGCTCACCTTGTGCAGTACAGTGTCCCGAATTTGTTTTCGACCTCGCTCCATCGATTCTGTATTTTTCTTTGCGAGGATTGCCCATTTTGTACCCCAAGGTATTTTCTGTTTGTCGATGTAGAGCCTGACCAGAACAGAGGGTTTAGAGTGCTTATAAAAGTTAGTTAGTTTTACAATATTTACGGAGCTCTAGAGATTTGCAGCCATATTGCTCGGGCTCAACAGCACCCCCCAATGGAGTCTTGCTGTATTCTGACAAACTGCAGTTAGCTCCAGCCTTTAAACTGCCCCGGAGAACGTAGGGTTAAATTTCTATGCAGTGCATAGACTGTTGAGCTCAAGCTCGGTTGAGAATCTCCGTCTGCAGCCCTTTGAAACCCAACCGTCAGATTCTTACGAGCAAAAACTCACTAACTATACTATGTGGAAATTGTAAAATTTTAAACTAGCCAACTGAGTAAAGAGAGTTTTGGATTCTCAAGGAAGACTCAAGTCAGGAAACCCAAAACTAAACCAATCCAAAATAAGGATAACAATACAACAAAACACCCAAATAAAAGGAAGGTGTGCAAGAAGCACCTCTGGGTACAACACTGCACCTGCCTGCCCACTTCCCAAAAAACAGGTTCTGAGAGGGGAGGCAGGGAGGGAGGTCAGAATACAGCAAGACTCCATTAGAAGAAACACAATTACTAAGGTGAGTAATTTTTTTTTCCAAACAACATGAAGTCTTGCTGTATTCTGACAAACTGCAGACTACCAAGCAGTACCTCCATAGAGGAGGGAGAGAAACTACTTTGGGAATAGGCTCTGAAGTACTGCTGTGCCAAACCGAGAATCACTCCTAGCCTGGATATCCAGAGAGTAATGCTTGGTAAAGGTAGGGACTATTTTCCAGGTGGCTGCTTGACAAATTTCTAACAAAGGGATATCCCTGGCTGCAGCCTTGTAAAGTGAGCCCTCAGGCCTGAGGGTGGAATCTTTCACAGTTTCTCATAGCAGAACTGTATACAAGACACAATCCACCTGGCAATAGTTCTCTTGGTGGCAGGTTTGCCCTTTCCCACTTCCCCATAAGTGAGGAACAACTGGAGGGAATCAAACCTGTGACCCTTGGTAAGCTCTATGCAGTAGCTAATGACTCTTTTAACATCTAAACTGTGTAGCCTCCTCTCTCCTGAGGAGGAATGATCAGTGAAAAAGACAGGAAGAGACATAGACTGATTCAAGTGGAAGTCTGAGATCACTTTGGGCAAGAACCTCCTATTGGTTCTAAGGACCACTTTATCCCTATGGAAGAAGATAAAATCAGGTTCCACTGACAGGGCTTGCAGTTCACCGATACGTCTGGCAGAGGTAATGGCTACCAAAAACACAGTTTTCCAAGTCAAGTACTTAAGCTCTGCTGAGGACATAGGCTCAAAAGGAGGTTGCATAAGTTCAGCAATGCAAACATTTAAGTCCCAGGCAGGGGCAGGATCGCTAAAGGGAGGATTGGTATGAAGCAATCCTTTGAAAAATTTACAGAACACAGGATGAGAAGATAGTAAGGAAGACTTCCCCACTGACAGAAAAGCAGGAACAGCTGACAAGTGTACCTTGAGAGTAGCTGGTCTGAGGCCTAGGCCATTAAGATGGACCATATAATTCAAAACTGTAGGCAATTCAGCAGTGTCTGGAGAAATATGCTTCTTGGAACACCAAATGCTGAATCTTTTCCATTTGAAGTTATAAGTCTTTCTGGCGGAGGGCTTTCGAGAAGCTTTGAGAATATCCAGAACCCCCTGAGATAGATGCAAATCTGCATATTCTAACTCTTCAACAGCCATGCCTTGAGATTGAGAGACCGAAGATTGGGGTACCAAATCCTCCCCTGAGAGGAGGTTAACAGGTTGTAATTCCTGGGAAGAGACAGGGGAAGATGGACTGCTAAAGACAGCAACAGAGGCTACCAAGGCTGTCTGGAGCAATCAGAATCATTTTGCAAGGTTGTGACCTTATCTTGACTAGAACTCTGAACAGTAGAGGAAAGGGAGGGAAGGCATACAGAAATTTCCCTTCCCAGTTCAAGATGAGAGCATCCAGAGGGACTGAACCCAAGACTGGGGGTCTGCAACAAAACAGAGGAAGCTGATGATTGTCTGGGGTTGCAAAGAGATCTATCTCTGGAGTGCCGCATCTTGAGAAAATTACTTTCAACACTATGGGGTCCAGGGACCATTCGTGATGGCCCTGGGAGATCCTGCTCAGTGCATCTGCTAGCATATCGTCCTTCCCCAGAAGGTGGACTGCTATCAGAGAGGTCTGCAGGAAATAAGCCAGGGACCACAATTTCATGGCCTCTGTGCACAAGGCCATATACCAAGTGCCTCCCTGCTTGCTGATGTACCACATGGTGGTGGTGTTGTCTGTTCTGACCTGAACTACCTTGTTCTGCACAGACTGAGAGAAAGCTTGCAAGGCCAGAAAAACTGCTCTGAGTTCCAGAAGATTGATACAAAGAAGGGACTCCTGAGGGGACCACAGTCCCTGGGCTGTGAGAGCTCCCAGATGAGCCCCCCACCCCAAAAGGGAAGCATCCATGGTAAGGACCACCGAATGAGACTGAGTGACAAATGGGACCCCTTGCCTTAAATTGTCCTGATCCTGCCACCACTGAAGGGCTTGGATCAGTGTCCGAGTCACTGGAATCAGTTTGGTAAGAGGGTCCTTCTTTTGGGACCAAAAGGCCCTCAGATGGAACTGAATGTCCCTCATCTGAAATCTTGCCCCTTAGACCACTACTGTAGAAGCTGCCATGTGGCCCAAGAGCTGAAGGAAGTGCCTTACTGGTCGGGACACCTGAAGGCTGAAGGAAGAAGCCAGCTCCACAAGAACTCTTGCTCTTTCCAGGGGAAGAAAGGCTCTTGCTTTGACAGTATCTAGCTCTGCCCCTATTAAGGTAAGAAGCTGCACTGGTTTGAGGACTGACTTGGGGAGGTTGAGAAGGAACCCCAGGGAAGATGGCACTTGCTGGGTCACTTGCACGTCTGACTTGACTTGGTCTGGAGACTGACCCACTATGAACCAGTCGTCCAGATATGGAAAGATGGAAATCTTCTGCCTTCTTAAAAAGGCCACTACTACTACCATGCACTTTGTCAAAAACCCTTGGGGCTGATGTTAGGCCAAAGGGCATTGCTTTGAACGGATAATGGCCTGAGGGCAACTTGAACCTGAGGTACTTTCTGTGGAAGCACCTGATGGGAATGTGAAAGTAGGCATCTTTGAGGTTCAGGAAGGCTAGCCAGTTCCCTGGCCTTAGAGAGGGAAGAATTATTCTCAGAGTTATCATCTTGAACCTTGGTTTTAAAAGATGTCTGTTCAGGTATCTTAGATCTAGGATGAGTCGCCACTCCCCTGTCTTTTTTGGGGTACGGAAGTACCTGGAGTACAGACCTTTGCCCCAGTGTAGGGTAGGAACTCTCTCTATGGCTCCTAGGGCCAGAAGAGATGAAACCTCTGCCTCTAGGGCAAGGGTTCGAGAGACTTGCAGGTGAAAAGATCTGGCTCTCAACTCGGAAATTTTTGAAGCTGAGAACCAGTCCTCGGCTTACTACTTCCAGGACCCACTTGTCTGAAGTAACAGACACCCAGTCCTGGACCTAAGTAAGCCAGCCTGCCCCCTCACAGGATAGGAGAGTTGACCCGGCAGACCCATCAGGGTGTCTGCTTGGCAGGGGTCTTAGGCTGAGGAGTGGATGCAGCCCTGCTCATCCCCCTTCTGCTTCCCCCTCTGAAGAACCCCCTCTGTGAAAGGAGAAGAGGCTGTGCTTGGTAGAAGGCCTATGAAAGGCCTGCCCCTGCCCCTAGAATGCTGCCTTTGAGGAGTTGCCTGCCTCTCCTGGCCTGTGCACTCCTATAAGTGGTCCTATACCCTCCATCTTCTTCATGCAATTCTCTGTCTGCTCCCCAAACAGAGAATTACCTTCCACAGGGAAATCCATGGCCTTAGCCTGGGTGTCCTGTGAGAGGCTAGTACATCTGAGCCAAGCCATTCTCCGAAGAGCCACAGATGTAGCCATGACTCTCAATGACACATCACTGGAGTCCACAGCAGCATGGAACTGTACCTTAGATGCCTCAATCCCATCCGCAGCCACCTCCTTGGCCAGCTGGGGGGAGGCCTGTTTAGTCAGTGCCAGTACAGTGTCCCACCTGGACTTCTGGTACCTGGCTGTATAGGCCATATAATTAGCCTGCCTGAGTCCCAAAGAGGATGCCATGTATTGCTTCTTTGCCAAGGCATCCATCCTCCTGGATTCTTTATCTGGGGGGTGCGAAGCCAAGGGGACATTAGCCCTGTCACAGGCTGCAGCCTGCATGACCCCAACATGGCTGCATTGTTGGCAGAAAAACTCCATGTCTGAGCCCGATAAGGTGTAGTTCTTATCCATTCTTCTATCAACAGGAGGTACAGAATTAGGAGACTTTAAAATTTTTTGAGTCTGTTTCCCAAAAGATTTGTGCAAGGGAAAAGACAGCCTCCTGGACTCTGGGATGTCCATCATCTCTACAAAATCAGGCTCCTCTTGATCCTCTGTAGCTTCCTCCATAGGAAGCTGAGGAGTTTCAGCCACTTTCCTGTAAAACAAATAGTGGGAAGGGGACTCAGAGAGCCTAGGAGGGGAAACACCAGAAGGTCTGTCTGGGGAGATGTCCGGTTCAATGGGCACATCCAGACTTTCTGCCCCATCACAGTCATCATCCTGTTCAAAATCCCCCTCCTCCTAAAATTCCGGTTCATAAAAATCTTCAGGGGCATATTCCTGAACCGGTGGAACCGACCAAACCGAGCCCCTAGCCAACGGAGCTAGATCAGAAGGAAGTATCGCCCTGGTCAGAGGGCACTCCTTCTGGTTCGGTCAGAACCGAACCGGGCTGGCCAACCGGGTCAGTGGACTTCTCGGCCTCCTTTTCCCTAAGTCTACCTAATCTCTTTTCCAGGGTAGACTTAGGAAAATTCTTGCAATTTGGCAGTCTGTATCGAGGTGTTCAAACCCCAGACAATAAACAAAGGTGGTGTGGGGATCGGCCTTAGCAAAGACCTCCCCACATTCACTGCAGTGTTGAAACCCAGTGGGCCTGTTTTTTTCCTTGGGTTTCTCAGACATGGCCAACCTACCCAAACTTACCCTCTTTTTGGCAACCGCCAGGCAAGACTCCCTTATTGGTTCCTAACCATGTCACGGGTATTGGAAAAAAATGTTTAAAATACTTTTTTTTTTTTTTAGAACCGAAAAGGACCGGTAACCACATACTAAAGTACAAAAAATCAATATAAAGGATCGGTTCAGTTGAACCGATCGAACACATTTACAATTTCCACACAATAATCAGAAACAACTATCTAGTACTCACGGTACCGCAGACACAGCCTGAACTGACGATGCGGAATAAATTCGGAATAATTTCAGTTTAAAACCGACACTTTAACGGACTTTTGAACCGAGCTGAAGGAGAAATCTCCGGAGCGACTGTTCAGTGAGGCGGAGTAAAGAATCTGAAGGTTGGGTTTCAAAGGGCTGCAGCCAGAGACCTCAACTGAGCTCGAGCTCCACATTCTATGCACTGCTTAGAAATTTAACCCTATGTTCTCCGGGGCAGTTTATAGGCTGGAGCTAACTGCAGTTTGTCAGAATACAGCAAGACTTCACGTTGTTTGACGGCATATTTACTGGTTCACATGAAAAGCCGTGGGCACCTTGGGAATGAAAGATGGAACCGTTCTGATTAGCACCGTGTCTTTATGCATAATAAGGTATGGCTCCTTGTGAGACAAGACCTGGAGTTCATCAGTTCTCCTGGCTGAACACTTAGCCACCAAGAAACACACTTTGTAGGACAACACAAACAGTGATATGGATGGTAGGGGTTCAAAAGGCTCTTTACAGAGTGCATTCAGATCCAGGTTAAGATCCCAGAGGGACTGGGAATCGGAACACCTGAATCCTGCTAACTGTGCATAAAAAAATGAATTACCTCTCTAGTAGTTTCATCTCCTGTGTCACCTCCTTATGATATAGTATTTTCTACTGATAATGCAGATTGAATGTATTGTATGTAACCATTCCATATTGTATATGCTGTGCTACTGTTATGTATTTTATAGCTTATTTTTGTCCTGTTTGTATTGCAATCACTTAGTCTATTCTCTGACATGGAACCTCTGTAAATGAGCTTCTAGCTCAAAGGTTAATAATCCTAGTATCAATAAATAAATAGCTCCTAGGGAGAAACCCAAGGACACTTAGAGAGCGGATACTTGGCCTCTCAGCATACTCAATGCCAACCCTTTCTCCATGCCTTCCTGTAAAAAATCCAAAATCTGTGAAATTGAGGCTATTGAAGGCTTAAAACCCTTCTACCTGACCCAAAATGAAAATGTGGTCTATATCAGAGAGTAAGCTGTGGATGTAGAAGCCCTTCTGGCAGCCATCAAGGTTTCAACTTCTTTCTTGGAGAAACCTCATTTTAGGAGCCTCCTCCTTTCAGGATCCAGGTCGCATACTCCTGGCTTTGGGTGGAGAATGGGACTTTGTAACAGAAGGTCTCTTGACACCAGAAGGTGGAAAGGTACTTGCCAAGCTAGGTTCACTAGATCGGAGAACCACGCTCTTCTCGGCCACATGAACTATTAGAAGTTTCTCACTTGGCGTCGATTTTGGTAAGACCTTTGAAAAAGAGGTAGTGGAGGAAAGGCATACGTTCTGCTGAAGGACCACTTCTGAGACAGAGTGTTCACTGCATTTGCCTGTGGACACCAAAAATAACTGAAGAAACTTTGGATCTGAGCATTGTGGCTGGATGCGAACAGATCTATCTGCAGTCGACCAAACCAGTTGATCAGGAGTTCGAACACCTCTGGATTCAACTGCCACTCTCCGGGGTGAACATTTTCGCGACTCAGCCAGTCCACCTGAATGTTCAACTCCGCTGCCAGATGTACTGCCGACACTAGAGAGAGGATTCTCCTCCACCCATCTCAGGAGTTCGTTGGCTTCTCAAAGCATCTCCCTGCTTTTTGTGCCTCCTTGGTTGTTTATGTACACCACTGTGGCGGCGTTGTCTGATCTCACCTTTACCACACTGTTTTGCAGCAGGGTTTGAAACCGAAGGAGAGCTAAGCGGACCACCCACATCTCCAGAACATTTATGTGGAGGTGCTGATCTTATCTGTATCAGTCTTCACCATTCATCACTGTTGGGGTACATGGCCGGATGTCATGACCCCGCAGGAGCTTTTTTTGGTAGTGGAACCGATGCACCATCGGTGCCGCCCTCGAGGCCGATGCATTGCGTGGCACTCGCGGGTTGGCCGTTAGGTGCTGTCCACTCCGCCTGCCTGCCAGTTCTTCGTCTCCCACCGTAGAGGTCACCTCGTGGGAAGCAAGCTCTGATTGAGGCCTACCGCCTATGCAGTTCGCTTTTCACAGCTATTTCCCGTGCCGCAGTCCGTCGGTGCCATGTCCTGCCGGTTCGAGTTCCTTACTCGACATCGCTGGTAAGCTCTTTCCATATATTTTATTTCTTGACAACGTCGAGTCTGTTTTTGGTGATTCTTTCTCCGTAGGTCATGTCTCGGTCGGAGGGCAAGAAAACTTCCAGGACGGGTCGGTCCCCCATGCGACGGTGCCCATGTGGCCGAAAATATCACTGACCAGCACAACCGTTGCCTTTCGTGTCTTAGCCCGCTTCACGACATGGACTTGTGTGACACCTGTTTCTCCATGGACCACCGGGTCATCGAGTAATGCGCGTGGAAAGTGGGGCGAGCTCCGCCGACTTTTGGGGGCCGGGCACGCACTCATAGGGCCAAGTCACATACTCCGGCCTTTCCTCAGGGTCCCTCCGGTTCTACGGACAGAGGAGGAGGGCCTTGGCTACTACTAGCCTGGCCATTGCGAGCTCCTTCTGGGTGCAGGAGGCCCGTCCCAGCTCACTTTCAGGGGGGCAGGCGGGAGGCATCATATGACAATTGCCGCCGGGGTGAAGGCTCCCCAGTGTCGGACCTGCGGTTTGCAAGGCCCAGGTGGCGCCGTCCTCGATGCCGTCAGTCGGTCATTCGCGGCTTGCGCTGTTAAATGGTGCTGTAGGCCCTAGCCAGGCGCCATCGTTGGCACCGGTTTGTCGCCGCAGGCGCCGTGGCTACTGTCCAGAGCCGTTCGCGCCGATACTGCTAGCAGCGCCATGGGAGTTCTATGGTGCTGTCTTTGTCTGCGTCTCTGCGCCAAGGTTGAGCACAGAGCCGTGTCCTCGGGACTCAGCACCGTGGGGCCGGATTCCGCTGTCGGTGCCACCTCTGCCCTCGGCGCCTTTCGTGGCGCCGCGGAGCGGGGCGGCACTGATCTCGGTGCCGATGGCACCGCTGGGGAATATCGTCGGGCGCCATCTCGCCCCCTCGGTGCCGTTCGCTGCACCCTGGGGCGGATAGCGCCATGCTGGTCCCAAGGCTGGTGCTCCTGTTCGGGCTAGAGCCATGCCCCCTGTGGATTCCGCTCGCAGTGCTGTAGGGGGCACTGACACTGGCTCGGGCATGGTTTTGGTTTCTGGCACTCCCTTTGGCAAAGATGGCAGTGGCGCCCTCCTACGGTCTGGCACAGGGCCTCGGCCTCTACCTCTTCAGAGGCGGAGTCGGGCTCTGAGTCAGACAGACAGTCTGACTCTTTGGAGTTAACTGTTGGAGTGGGCAGCCCTGTAGTATCCTCGACAAGCGGGTCAGCCCCTTCTGAGGGGTGGGATCGGTGGCTACGAGACTGGGGTCGGGGGTGCTGACCAGCAGGCAGTGGTGCAGGCCACCACTGCTCTGCAGCCAGTCTTGGTGGGTTCACTGACCCCTCAGCAGTGGTACCCCACATGTGGTGTGCCTGGATCGCCCAACTTTGGGGCCGATCAGGAGCACCTACAGGAGGAGGGTTCTGTGCCCTGGATAGCTCCTTCGGGTGCTGCCCAGGGCTGTCAGCTACCTAGGCTGGCCCTCTCGAGGAGAAGAGCTCTTTCGGACTCTGAGGGGTCGAGGGGCATGGGGTCTGCAAGGCGGCCTTTTTCGGAGGCCCACCCAGGCTCTGGAAGAAGTCGTAGTGCGGATCTCCGCTCTTCTTCCTCAGTTTCTTTGAGAGAACCCCATTCTTTTGAGGTAGGGATCCATCCTTCTGGACCTATACGGCCCCAGTCGCCTCACAGGGGGGAATTCTTCCAGGCGCAGCCAAGGCAGTACCGAAATGGTTGTTCAGCTGTCGGCTGTGGGGTCTTCCGGGGCACCTTCTTCCGTGGATGCTCCCAGTCCGTTCCTTAGCCAAGGCGGAGGTCAGCAGACATCTCTTCTTGGCTCTGTTCCTATTCCTCTGCCACATTTTCCTGCGCTCCCAGGCATCCTTGGTCCTAGCGGGCCTCTCTCCTGGAAGCAGTTCAGGGCTGTGGCTGCTCAGTTCCCAGCTTCGTTAGGGCAATGGACAGTCAGGTTTTCAACCTCCCCTGAGCAGCTGCCCTCTGAGCAGCGGTGCCCTCCAGCTCTTCATCCCCTCTTCTGGGGACAGGAACCTTCTGTCACGTCTCTCCAGCAACTGATCTCGCTGAGTATCAGCGCTTCCTCGTGAGGATGTTGGAGGACTTGCACCTCAACCCTGCCACCGTTAGCAATCCAGAGCACTCGGCGCACGCCTTTCTAGGCGATTTTGGTGAGGCCACCCTTGTGGTGCCCCCCTGGCCTGCTCCCTTTCAGGAGGCATCGTTGTGCTCCTGGCAGAGGCCCTTCTCTGGAGTTCCTGCCCCTAGGGATCTCAGCCAGAGGTATTGTGCCCCGGAGTCTCCAGGTTCCATGCCTCATCCGCAGTCCGGATTGACGCAGTTGGATACTCCTGATGGGCTTCGCACCCTTCACCGTGACCGGATCAAGATTCCTCGGATTTTGACTTCTAGGGTAGGAGGACTTTCTACTTGGCACGGTTATTGCTTTCCATTTCTGAACATCAGGCCCACTATGCAGCCTATGACATGTTCTTGTGGTCCAGGCTAGGTCAACTCCTAGCCTCATTGCCTGTTACGGAGCAAACCAGACAAGCCATTGCACTCTCTGCGCATGGCCTGGAGCTATAAGGCACCAAGTGAGAACATCCTGTAGTGCCAGCGAGGTAGCTACCAGGGTCGTAGGGACAGTGATCTGCACTAGACAGATCGCATGGCTCGTCTTTCCGGTTGTCACCCTTGGCCTGGCATGGGTGATTAACTCCAGCTCACCAGAGAACCTACCTTTTCTCCGTGGGCGAGGCGGTGTTTGGCGTGGGCAACTTCCTTCCCCTCAGGGGTCCCGTCTCACTCCTCCACTCTCGGGCCTCTCAGGCCCTGAAGGTTCTCCCTCTTAGTGTGTCACCCACTGAGAGCTAAGGGACTTTGTCCCTTAGGGTGTAAAAGAAAACCCCCTTCGGGGGGGGCTCGGCACTCACCCAACAGTGATGAATGGTGAAGATTGACACAGATAAGATATGAAAATGACGTACCTACCATAATTATTATCTTTCTGTGTATCTTCACCATTCATCTCAATCCCACCCTCCATCCCCCTGGGGCCTCAGTCTCTGGGTCCCCCTCCCTCTCTGTGTCCATCCCTTCCCCCTCCTTTCTTGTCAGAAGTGGGGTAAAACAGGGGCACATGGGGATAATGTTCTGGGGAGAGTGGTCAGCATGAGGGGCACTCCTTCTCCAGTGCATTAGCTCCACCCCTGTGGGGTGGGAGTTGACAGCTGCCCTCCATTCTCTCCTCCTCCTTGTTCCTGTCCAACTTATTTCTCCTCGTCCTTGGACTATCCTTTATTACAAAAAAAAAAAAAAAAAAATCCTTTTTCCTTTTTTCACCAATAATCTTTCCTTGAGAGGGTGTTAATTCTCTGTACCCTGTCCTTCTTCCAGAATAGCTGACTCTGCTCAACTGGAGTTTTTTGCCAGCCATTCTGTGCCTTGAATTCTGGCAAGAAGGCTTTGGCTACTCCTTGCAGTTCCTATGTAATCTGGAGATGGGCTAGGGTCTGAGATGT
The DNA here is from genome assembly GCA_016271365.2 of Neoceratodus forsteri. NCBI lineage: Eukaryota > Metazoa > Chordata > Ceratodontiformes > Ceratodontidae > Neoceratodus > Neoceratodus forsteri. The sequence continues at coordinate 18,244,767 of CM057456.1, forward strand.
GTTTAACTCCCCCCTCTCCTCCCAAATTCTCTATCCCACCCTACCTCCCTCTTCTATTTCCAGAGATTGGGGCCCCTCCCAATCCCCTTAGTTTCCATCTTCTCCCTTTTCTGTCCTCTCAGTCGTTATTTCTCCTTTTAGTTCATATATCTTCCTTTTCTATACCTTGGACTTCCTTGTCCCACCCTCCACTCCCTTCCTCTTACCTCTCCGGCGACTCAGAACTGGCAGGCAGGTGGAGTTGACAGTGCCTAACGGCCAACCCACGAGCACCATGCAATGCGTCGACCTCGAGCGGCACCAATGATGCATTGGCTCTGCCTACGAAAAAAAAAAAGAGCTCCCGCGAGGTCATGACCTCCAGCCATGTACCCCAACAGTGATGAATGGTGAAGATACACAGAAAGATTATAATTACGGTAGGTACATCATTTTCATTTCCTGTACTGACCACATCCCAAGTGGGAAGTTGGTTCAAGATTGCCCCCCACCCGTGCAGACTGCCATCGGCTGTAAGAACTAACTCTGGAGAAAGTTCCAGCAGAAACCCCTTGCTGAGATTCTGCACATTCACCCACCAACTCAGGGAGTGACGGAGCTGAAGGGTGAGGGGAATCCTGGCCTGATAATCCTCCAGTGACAGATTCCAGGCAGTCAGCAAACCCGTCTGAAGAAGCTACATCTGGAAGCGAGCCCATGGGACTAAGTCTATCGCTGCTGCCATGAGGCCTAGAATTCGAAATAGACTCTGGGCAGAGGCCGATGACCGATTCCTGAGCCACTGGACCTCTGACAATAAGGTCTCTTTCCGGGAAGGTGACAGAAAAACCCTCCCTAGTTTCATGTTGAAGACCACCCCAAGATGTTCCAAGGTCTGAGATGGCTCAAGAGAGCCCTTTTCCTGGTTCACCATCCAGCCATGTGACTCCAGATCTCCAGAGTCCTAAGCGCCGACCTTTTTGCCAGAAGCAAGGTCAGTGCATGAATGAGCAGGTTGCCCAGATAAGGATAGACATGATGCTCTTCCTGCTTAAGCGGAGCAACCAGGACTATCAACACCTCCGAGAAAACTTGAGGGGCTGTTGCAAAGCCAAATGAAAGTGCCCTGTACTGAAAATGTTGGCCCAGTATCGAGAATATGAGATCCTTCTGGTGGGACTGAAGGATGGGAAAGTGAAAGTAAGCATCTGTCTAATCTGTGAGGCTAAGAAGTCCCCTGGCTGGCATGCCCAGGTTATCGATCCACAGGACTCCATCTTTAACGTTTTGCGGACAAACTTGTTCAGATGCTTTAGATTCAGAATGGATCTGAAACCCTCCCACCCCACCCCGACTTCTTGGGAACTATGAAATAGCTCAAATAGAACCCTTGACCTTGCTCACTTGGACGGGACTGGTACAATGGACCCGATTTGAACGAGATGGGTCAGAGTCTCTGACACTGCCTGGTGTTTAGCCATGTGCTTGGAAACCAGGGATGGTAGAAAGTGTCCCCTTGAGGGATCCGTTAAGAATTCTGTGGCATAGTCCTGACAAAAAATTTCCAGAACCCAGGCATCTGACGTTGATTGGGCCCATCTTGAGAAGAAATCCTGAAGTCTTCCACCAAGGAAGGGGGGGAGGAGGGCAGGGATGGGCCCACGTACCTTCACTGCAAGGCACCAGGCTTTAGTCCTGGTCCTCTTCCATGGCGCCTGGCAAAGGCTCCTCTGTTACCATAACCTTTCTTACCGGAGTAGACTCCTCTATTTTTCTGGTTACCAAAGTTCCAAAAGGGATGAAACACCCCTCGGGATTGCCTGTGCCGCCATCGCCTTGACCCCTTTGGGCTACTGTGGTCTAACGCTGTTGTTTACGCACTGGGAGGTGGCCCTTCTTGTCCTGAAGATCCTTCCAAACAGAATCCAGGCCAGAACCAAACAATAACCCCCCTCAAAAGGAAGGTTAAACAGTTTCACTTTTGAAGCTTGATCAGCAGGACCAATGTCTGAGCCCGACGCCCTTCTTGGCCACAGCAATGTGATATGCCGAACGGGCTAACATATGCAAATTCTCCACTGCAGAATCACCAAGAAAAGTGGAGGCCATGGCCACCAATTGCAAAATGCTCGCACCTTCCGAATCAGGCAGAATGAAACTGGCCAGAGTAGTGATCCAGATATTTAAGGCTCTGGCAACAATAAATGAAGCATAAGATGTATGAATGTTTATGCCATTAGAGGCAAAAGCCCTCCTGCATGCGGTATCCACTCACTTGTCATGAGAATCCGCTACGACCAGAGAGCCTTCAATAGGAGGGGTGGTGTGTTTTACAAAATGATAAATGGCACTGTCTGCCATGGGAGGATCTTCCCACCTGTTCGACCTTTCCCCCGAAAAAGGGAAATTCTGTGTTTCTGGTTTGGGAAGATTTTTTCCCTCTAATACACACCTGCCCATTCTTGCTCAATAATTTGGTCACAGTGAACAAAACCTGGGAAACATTTTGGAGCAGAGGAGCGACGAGACAGAATTGGATTGACATCCACCATCTACACAGACTGCTCCTCCTTAAGCTGTAAGGATCTACAAGCCTTAGTTATCAAACAGGACAAGGAATTATTGTCAAACTGGGGGATCAGTATCCTTGACTTGGGCTCCATCCACTCCCAGTCCCCTCCTCAGAGAAGAATTTTTTAGGTCAGGAGCTTCCCAATCCTCATCCTGGCCTTCTAACAAGTCAGGGCCGGGTCTGCCTGCACAACTGATTCTGCAACCTTTCTTGTTGTCACGCACAGGAGCAACAAAATTGATTTTGCAATTCTGCTTTGCCACTGCCTATAGAGAACCAGGTGCCCCCTCCCAGCTCAGAGGACCGGCTGGGGGGGGGGCCATGAGAGAAATACTATGCTGAGCAACACAGTGAGGGCAATAGGAACCCATGGGGGAGGGCCTCATCACCCCTTTTGCAGGTCTCAACATTTCATAATTAATAGTCTCCAATAAGCCATGGTGCCAGGAATGAAAGTTACCACAGAAAAACCCATCCAAGGAAAATATATTAAACAATGATAATTAGCCCTATAGCTTGCTGGGCTAAAAAAAAAAAAAAAAAAACTCTCCCGATCTGTGTACTGTAATTAACACCCAAGCACTAAATAGGCATGCGCTCACTGAGGAGCAAGCAGGATGGTAAGTGCTAGCACAGGTGTGCACGCACCAATGAGTGCCTGATAGCAATAGCGCAATAAAATAAATGATTGTGCTGCACAAATGTACATTATGCTGTGCAAGATCATGCACCACAGACGCGCACTTAAAACAAAGGTGGGGCTTCCGGTGACGTCACCACACCGAATGGCTGACTAGGGGAAGAGCTCTGATACATCCCGCCAAGGAAAAGACCCCAGATTGAAATATAGAGACTTTAAAAATATACTGCAATAACAAGAAATGTCTGGAGGTAAAGCTACAGCAAAATCACGACCAGGGAGACACAAGGAAAAGGCAGATGAAAGTGGATGCAGGAGACGGCCCGTGCACAGCCGTAGCGTGTCACCAGCTAACAGCATGGCCGGAGAATTAGACCCTGACACGGATAAAGAAACTGAGCGGCTCACCAGATCCAGGTACGAAACGCTTTTAAGTGAAATACGAGCGTTTTGGGCGGAAAATAAAAAAGAGTTCTCTACCCTGCAGTCCCGACTGACAGAATTGGAGGAAAGGCTGGAGCGCTCTGAAATGGCTTCGGGGGAGATTACAGAGGAAACTGCGCGCCTGCACCAGGCGGTTGACTACCTGATAGATCAGCAGGAAATGTTTCAAGAAAAATTGATCGATCTAGAGGCTCGCTCCAGGAGGGACAAGTTCCGCATATATGGCTTACCAGAGGGCTCCGAAACGGGCAAGATGGAAGAATATCTGGCAGACCTACTTCGAGATGTACTAGATCTTCCCACAACGTTTCAGTTTAAAATCGAGCGGGCACATAGAGCTCTGACAAAGAAACCTACGGATTCATCTGCTCGACCACGCTCGATTGTTCTCAAAATGTCCAGCTATAGAGATAAGGAACTGCTTCTACGTACGGTATGGGCTAAAAGAAAAGTAACCTACAACACAGCTAGGCTGTTCTTTGATAATGATTATCCGCCCGAAATCATGAAAAAAAGAGCCGCTTATATCCCGATTCTGAGAATCCTAAAAGAGAAAGGGATTCGTTTTCAAACCCCTTATCCAGCTAAACTGAGGGTGTGTTGGGACTCAGGGATTAAAGTGTGTGAAACGCCGGACGAGATTCAGGCGGAACTAAAAAAAATTGGGATGGAGTTGCCAATTGAGCGGTCCAGTGCCACAGGAAAAGCGCCCCAGCAAGTCGCAATGGCAAAGCAATACGAATAAACGTGGAGGCGCAAATAGAAGATTTTGTTCGCTTCAGGAAATTAAGAAATTCGTGGCAAGATCACCGAGTGAACCTGAAGAAGCAGACCTGAACTCAAACACATGAAATAGTACTCGGAGGAATGAAGTGGCTTTCTGCTCGCATCTCCCACTCTGGAAAAACTGTAAAGTATAAATGGTCACTGATTTCTTGTTTGGAGGAACTTTTGATTGCAGACCAGGATGAACAGTTTTGGACAGCCCTCTCCTTTGACTTTATTAATCTGAGCCTTGCAGGGACATGCCTTGAATTACAGGACGGATAAGGTCCTCTGCTGTTAATTTTCCTTTAAATTAAACTGAGGATTCCCAGAATCTCCTTGGGCACAAATCCTTTGAGAAGGCTGCAGCGGGATGTAAAGGCGTTGTTGAGGAGTTCTTCTTCCTCCCTCTTCATCACCCACCTAGCCTTTTCTCCCCCGCTCTCCCTTTCCCTTTTTTTTTCCCCTCCCTTCTCTCTCTCTCCTTTCCTGCTCCTCCATAGCCAGACCACGGTTTGCAGAGGAGGCTAGCCATGTGGTTTTACGGACCACTCCTCTCATATGGGTGATGTTACTCTTATTCAACCTCGGTAGGGGAGATAGGGGACCTGACCAAGTATCGAGTCACAATTCCTCCCCAGGTCCTGGGCCCTTTTCTAGGCCCACAGAATCCTGGCTAAGAGGATAGTTTCTATACCCTCTTTTTTGAAATGCAGAATGTAAATAAGTTAGAAAAGTTTAACTGTGTTATGTTTAAATGTGTTGTTATGTCTGGACGAGTGCACATTGTAGTTTTTAGTTGCCATTTAAAAGAGTCAGACTGGATGGGATTGGTAGCAATATGGTGGTGGCTCAGATTTTCTCGCTATGGTAGCAGAGGAAAATATTTAAGAGGGGGACACTTAGGCTGAGGGGAAGGTTGGTCTCTACAGCTCCCCGACCTCAGAGATCAGTCCTGAATATTGAACATATTTTGAATGGCTAAGCAACCTGTAATTAGAATATGTTCGCATAATGTTAATGGTCTGAACAACCACCTGAAACATTATAGGGTGATTAGCTCTCTGAAAAAGCTGAAGCCCACTTTTCTTCTCCTTCAGGAGACCCACCTGAATAAGCAGGAACACCAAAAACTTTCTAGATTTGGGTTCTCCACAATAGTGGGCTCGGTTTTCAAGGGGAAAAGAGAAGAGGAGCAGTGGTTCTTATCCCTAGGTATGTACCCTTTCAGTTGAGCGAATCTTACACAGATCCAGAGGAAGGTTAGCGCTGGTAGTAGCCATTTAGAGGACAAGCCATCACACTGGCATCAATATACATCCCTCCAGGGAGGGACCTGAGCCAAGGAAATTGCTATTCCAGAAGATCATGGAAAAACACAAAGGGGTCTTGATAATGGGAGGCGACCATAATCTAATTACGTCACCCCTGGATACGTCCAGTATGAACCCCCAAAAAATCCCTAGCAATGAGGACAATGCAGGCCTGGATGTCCGAGGCACAGTGGGTGGATGCCTGGAGACACCTCAACCCAACCAAAAGGGAATACACACATTTCTCAGCCCCCCATAAGGTGTACACCAGGATTGACTACATACATGTTGCAAAAGAACATTCATATAGGATACAGACATGCACCCAGACACCAACGGTACTGTCTGATCACTCCCTTCTGACCCTTACTTTGCGTGGGAAAAGCGAGAATAATACCTTATGGAAGTTCAATAATTTTCTCTTGAACCTAAAAGATTTTAAAGAAATGGTTCAACATAAAATTAAGCAGATAGTAACAGAAAATGAGAAGCAGGGGACGGGAAGGGGACTACTCTGGGATACCCTGAAGGCAGTTCTTAGGGGCGAAATAATAAAATATGCTGCTTTTTATAAAAAGAGACAACAAGAGCGTCTAGATAGACTTCATAGACAACTCAAGACCTTACAGGCCCAGTATGCAGCGGGGGACAAGGGAACGTTTCCCCTTCTGCAGGCCACCAAAGACCAGATCCAAGGGATTCTAGACATCCGCACTGAACAGGCCCTACAAAGTATACGCCAGAAATATTATGAGGACCACCCAGATCTGCCCGGTTATTAGCTCACAGACTTAGGCAGCATAAGACCTGTTCAAACATCACGCAGATTAGAGATCCAGTTTCCAGGAAAATGGTTACCCTCCTGGAGAAGTAGAACAAGCTTTTCAAGCCTTCTCACGGTGCTCTATATGGAACAGGAGAATTGGAGGCTGGGAGACAGAGGCCTTCCTGGCAAGCCTAAAACTCCCGGAATAACGGATGAACACAAACAGATATTAGAAAGACGATTTCCTCAACAGACCTGGCGAGGGCCATTTCCGCTCTTAAAACATTTAAGAGTCCAGGACCAGATGGGTATACAGGGGATTTTTACAAGTTTTTTAAAAAGGAATTATCCTCAATTCTGCTGGAGGCCTGCAGGGGGGGGTTCAGCTAGGGGAGGCAGTTCCCGACACCTGGAGATATGCCTACATTACTAGAATACCAAAACCGGACAAGTACATAACATCGTGTTCCTCGTACAGACCCATCTCCGTCCTCAATATAGACTACAAAATTTTTGCTTCTTTAATAGCCAAAAGGTTTGAAATTTTTCTACCAGAGGTAATAGATCTTGATCAGACTGGATTTGTTCCAGGACGTCAAATGCAGGATAACATTAAAAGAACCCTGTTATTAATACAGCACATTAAAAAAGAGGGGTTCCCATTTCTTTTGCTTTCCTAAGGCGCAGAGAAGGCGTTGACCGTGTCAAATGGCCTCTTCTGTGGGCGGTCCTGGGAAGATTTGGAGTTCTGATTCAGTAATTAATGTAATAAAATCAATGCACGAGGACCCCAGAGCTTTCATCTGTATTAATGGATCCTTCTCACGCCCCATTGAACTGTCTGTGGAACAAGGCAGGGTTGCCCCCTGTCCCCTGCTGTTTGCCATATGTATTTGAACCTCTGGCCCAAGCTTTGAGACAGGAGGTGGGGATATCTGGGGTGGAGATACCCTCTGGCACCCACAAGCTGGCTTATGCAGATGATCTATTGATATATGACCAAACCGAGGCCTCCTCCCTTCTCTGGGAGAAGCTGGTTAGGTTTGGAAGCTTGCAGGATATAAGCTTAATTTATCGAAACGGAGGCCTTGGCCTTAAATTTTATCCCCCTTAGATCTCAAGGAAAGGTTCCTTAAATGGGAACTAAAGAGTCTCAAATATCTGGGGTAAAGATTGGCAGGGACTATGAGGATCTGTTTTCCTTGAATTATTTACCCTTTCTGCTTAAAACGAGGACAGAACTGGAAAAGTGGAGTATTCTTCCTTGGCTTTACACCAGAGGGTGGAATCTATCAGAATGGTGGTCCTTCCTCGCTTTCCTTTATTTAGCCCAGACCCTTCCAATACAGTTAATAGAACCCTTTTTAGATCATTGCAAAGGAATATATCAGCCTATATATGGGAAAAACAAAACATAGGGTTAAGATTTCAGTCTTGCAACTTCCCAGACAGCAGGGGGGCATATCTCTTCCCAACTTCAGGTTATATCACTTAGTTTCCCAAATTAGAATACCGCTCTACTGGTTAGATAACAATTATTCAGCCAGATGGAAATCAGTTGAGAACCAGGAGAGGGAAGTTGGGGACGTTCTTCAGACTTTGCTCTCTTTTCCCCAAAGTCAAAAGATTGAACAAGTTGCAAACCCACTCACACGTTCCTCTTTGAGGTCCTGGTTTAGATTGATGTCACTTCCTGAGTTTAGGGCCTGGAGGTATGCTCTGTTTTCCTTGCCCCACCTGGCCTCTTTTGCCCCGGCTAGGCTGGACAAGGGCTATTCTAAATGGCAGAAGAAAGGTCTACACTTGATATATCATTTTATGCCACAAGGGGTAATATTGTCACTTTCGGAGTTGGTGCAAAAGTACGGCATTCAGTACTCCGATAGATTCAGATACTTTCAATCTAGGGACTATATTCATTCGCTCGGAAAGATGAGATGGAGGAAGGGTCCCCTCCCTGAGCTCTTGACCACTTTAATTCATGGGATAGATGGAAGACCCATTCCAGCTCATATTATTTCAATTTTATATAAGGGCTTGCAGTCTCTGAAGTCCTTGTCGTCATGCTCTCTGAACAAGACTAGGGTAGTGTGGGAGAGAGATATAGGGATTGGAATCCCCTCCACAACTTGGGAAAGTTTTTATAAATCAATGTATATGGGCATCAGTTCGGGCCACTGGAAGGAGTTTACTTGGAAGGTAGGAGTGAGGTACTTTACAGACCCGGTGGTGACACAGAAATATAGTAAACAAAGTGATGCAAGTTGCTGGAGGCAGTGCGGACTCTCCCCCTCCACTCTAGGACACATCTTCTGGTCATGACGAATCCTGCAGCCTTTTTTGATCAGATTTCATGAAGCCCTACAACAAATAATCTCTCCAGATATTGAATTAGACCCTCTTTTTTTCTTGTTTGGGGATAACACCCAGTTTAATTGGGACACCCCAACCAGGAAGTTTGTTAATATTGCACTTTTGACTGCCAAAAAAAACATTACTAGAAAATGGATGTCCCCACTGCCCCCAACATTAGACCAGTGGCACCAAATAATGATAGAGGTCTATAAGATGGAGAAAATGACAGCTACATTAAACAAATCTCTGCACAAATTTGAGAATGTTTGGAAAAAGTGGATAATATATATAACACCATTATGTAATGAGTTTATCCCATGACCTATCAGTAAGTCAATGTGTCTCTCTTCCTAGGGTTGATGTAAGGACCTTAGGCATTTCTCCTTTTTCATTTTGATGTTTTACCAGGGCAACGGGTAAATCACCATGGATTGTAAGATATGAATGCACTCAATGTACTATTGTATGTATAATTTAAGTTCTATTTAAGTTTCTGTAAATATTATATGTCTGTGCTGTCCTTTTTATGTCCTTCATTGATAAAGTAAAGAATGAGAGTTTAAAAAAAAAAAAAAAAGGGTGGAAAACGGCCTGAAGGAAGGAGTGCACACCCAGCCGTAATGGTGACCGCACAAATGGAAAAACAGAGGTCTGTGGCGAAAAACCATCAAAAAAAACTCTGAGGTACTCAAATTTCACATAATAGCTGCACAAATACATAAAATGCAGAACCTGAGGCGGGGGCACACAGAGCCGAACAACCCCAAGAGACCCTACACTCCCAGAACACATAAAATTAGTACCTACATGATGGGGTTCCCATGGCGTGACTGCTTTGAAAGATGAGAGGTGGATGCCCTAACTCGAAAAGGGGGAGATACCAGGCCTTCTGAAGTGGAATGGTCCCTCCACCCTAGAATAACAAAATATAAAGGGCGGGCAACTGGAGGTAAATATTCATCTAACAACTAATCTGATGAAATGCCTAATAGTAATTACGCTGCAGCGTTGGTCATGCCTGGGGCATAGGACTAATCCTACTGATACCCCCATGCACAGGCAAATCCAATTCCAACACGGTGGATCAGGTGCCTTAAGAAAGGCACAACCCAGGCAGTTTATGAAATGGGCTGACCTAGGAAGTGCTAATAATCAAAGCTGGTAGCTGCCCTTTGGCACATGTGGAAGAACTTGAAAGAACTGGTGGACGGAGGGACAGTTCACGGCACGCAGCTGAGGATCGGACTAACTCATGGGGCCCACAGGGGCCGGGGGGGGGGTTCGGACCTCAACAGTAGATTATTATCAGTTTATGAGGTTTACATACTCGCGTCGTTTGATGGGAAGTACAAATATTATTATAGTTTCCTCCCCAACTGGTGGGGAGAGTTTGGTACAGTTTGCAGTTTAGTCAGACTGGGTCCCAAGTTAGGGACCAAATTAATCTATTTACCCAATTTCATAGAGGTCAGCACAGGACACACGATAAAAGTGGATTAACTGGTATATACTTTAAACAGGGAGAAATTAAATATAGAAGGTTGGAGACTCACAGAGCTTTACCCACTACACAGGATGACGTAGGGAGGGAAAGGGCGGAACAAGAAATACATAAGAGGATTGAAAGACCAGAAAGAAGACCTTATCTAACTGACAATGGCCCACATAAATGCTAAAATACTATTGTATAATATAAATGGGGTTAACCACCCTATTAAGCGAAAACAACTTCAGAAGCTCATAAGAGACCATAGGTGTGAAATTAACTTCATTCAAGAAACCCACTTGAGCCCCACAGAGGCCCAAAAATTAAAAAATAAAGGCTATCCTACACTATATCATGCCTCCTTGGAGAAAGGACGGAAGAGGGGTGTGGCAGTTTTGCTTTCGGCTTCTCTCCCTTTGAAGAAATAGAGGTGGTGGCAGATAAAGGGCCAGATATATTCTGGTAGTAGGAATATTCAAGACGTACAACTAATCTTTTAATGTTTATGCCCAGCCAGGTTCTCCCATTGGTTTTTATGCTGACCTACTCAAGATTATCGCAGAGAAAGCTAAGGGCATTGTTATTGCAAGGGGGGAGACTGGAATGTTATATTAAATAGGAGGCTAGACTCTACTTCCCCACACCAGAGAATAGAACTACGAAGAAATTTCTCAAGCTCTTAGGGGATGTGGGAATGGCTGATATCTGGAGGGAAAAATATCCTGTAGCAAAAGATTTTATGTTACTCCTCCAGGCACAAAATGTACTCTAGACTAGACATGTTCTTTACTTTTACCAAAGATCTTCACTTGTTCCGGTTGATGTGGGTTGGCACGGCCATGCCGTCTGACCACCAACCCATCCTACTCGAAGCAGAACTGGAGCTCCCTAGAAGGCCAACCCAGTGGAGACTAAACATTAATCTGCTAAGGGATGAGGAAATTAAGGAAGAGGTAAGAAAGGTATTTAAACAAACAATAGAAATAAATGATAACCCGGGGATAACAGCACAGATACTGTGGCACATTATAAAAACAATGGTAAGGAGGAAAATAATATCTATAGCCACACATAGAAAAAAGAGAAAGATGGAAACAACTGGATACCCTACACGAACAACTTAGGGAACAGGAAGGACTGCAAAAACAAAAATGGTCTAAGGAGAGGGAAACAGATTAAAACCATTAAAACTAAAATACAGAAAATAAACAAAGATGAAACAGAGAAGGCCCTTCAATATCTCAAACAATCCTATAATGAGGGAGGACCTAGAGCAACTAGGTTGCTAGGGTACCGACTTCGACAAAGGGCAGACCGAGCTAATATTACCACCATCCACTACCCCACATCAGGTCAGATCTCACACTGGTGGGGAAAAACAGCAGAATCTTTTGTTTCCTACTACAACACTTTGTACCATCCACAGAAGGAAACACATCCGGAGGAAGCCAATGATTTCCTGGGGATACTAAGGCTTCCTAAACTTAGTGATGCCCAACAACAAGCACTCATGGTCCCAATCTCAGAGGCCAAAATCACACTGGCTATAAAATCCCTGCAGATGGGCAAGTGCCCAGGCCCAGACAGGTTTAGTAGCGAATTGTATAAGGCCTTCTCAACAGAGACCTCCCCGTTGCTGAAGAATGTTTTTAATCCTGTCTGGTTGGAGGGTGAGGCAGTGCTTTCCTCATGGAACTATATGACTATCACAGTAATACATAAAGAAGGGAAAGATCCTAAGGAGTGCAGCTCATATAGACCCATTTTACTATTAAACGTTGATTATAAGATTTTTACGGCCATCCCAGCCAAAAGATTAAATCCCTAACGGACTCGATACACCCTGACCAAACAGGCTTCATAGAGGGAAGACAGGCTCCGGAGGGGATTAGGAGAACAATAAACATTCTAGACATTATCAATAGACATCATACTCCCTCATACATCATGAGCCTTGACGCCGAAAAGGCATTCAACAGGGTTAGCTGGAGCTTTCTATTTGCAGTCCTTGATGAGATGAGCTTCCCACCAGCATTTACAGAGGCAATCAAGGCCCTTTATGCATCCCCTCAGGCCTATGTAAGGGTGAACGGGGGCATATTTCAGAGGTTTGGTCTGGGCCAGGCCGGGGCACCCGTAAGGGTTGCCTACTTTCACCACTGCTCTTTGCTGTCTATATCGAGCCCCTGGCTAAGGCTATTAGAGAGGACCCGGAGATCCATGGAGTCAAGACAGGGGATATGGAGCATAAAGTATCACTTTATGTGGAGGATGTCTTTCTATATTTGACAGACCCCGGGAGCTCATTACCCAAAGTGTGGAAATTGCTTGACAGATTTGGCCTACACTCAGGGTATGCCCTAAACAAACAAAAAACAGAAATATTAAAATTTCTTGGTAAATCAAATTAGACAGGATATGAAAGGATGGGGCCTCCTTAACCTTTCCTTATACGATAGGATTCAATCAATAACTATGAATGTGCTACCAAGATTTCTTTTACCTTTTCCAGTGCCTTCCAGTTAAAATACACCACAACTGACTACAGCTTTGGCAGAATAGTATTATGAAATTTGTTTGGGCAGACAAGACACCCAGAATCAGGAAGCCGGTCACCAGAGTAAGGCAGTCTCCTCAGCTGTTTGTGTCCTTTGCCCGTACACTGTGCAGGCCAGTATCTAAACAGTGTCGGTCCAGATGGACAGCCTCCTGCTTACACTGTGCTACAATAAGGATGGGAAATAGCTCCTGGTACAGTAACGTGGCACACTACCTGGGATATCGCAGTCTCCATGGCTTGTTTCAACTCTGTCTCAGCATCTGAAATTTGGTCTATTGCTACCTGGACCGAGATTCATACATTTATTAACATTACAGTCTGGCTCTGGTCTCTAGAAGGAGGCCTGGATTTGGCCTGGTTGTGCTGCAAGGTCTGTTGTCTTAGGGGCAATGACTCCTCTGTTCCATTCCTCCCATGTTAGGATGATGTACATTTTGTGCTCATCTAAATTGGTGCGACTCTGTGAAGAGATCCTCAAAGAAAATAGATTTGTAACTTACCAGTAACAGCAGATCTTCAAGAGAATCTCCTCCTTAGAGCCAAGCAATTTCCCACCCTCTGTTCCTCGGCAAGGAGAACTGCTGTGTTTCTTAGAGTTCACTGCATGGTCTGCCTTTCAGCTGCCCAATTATTTTAGTGGGCAGACTCTACCGATCTGTTATCCCTGCTTCTCCTGTACAACCGGTTAGGGATGGATCCCTCTTGCCCATTAGTAGAGACGATCGAAGCGGATGAAAATTCACTCCATAAATTAATCCGCAAAGTTAATGCAATTCATGAAGTATGGAATTTATCCATGAAGTGCAGAATTTCACCCGCAAATGGCAGAATTTGCCTGCAAACAGTGGACTTCACCTGCGAATTATGGAACTTGCCTGAATTCCAATTCATGGGTGAATTTACACTTCACATTGAAATCTTACGATTTCAGGTGTAGTCAAAATGCTGAGGGCAATGAAAACTTTGCTGCAACGCTACCCCATCAGCCTGTAAACACTGGAACTTCTCTCATCACCCACATTATATAAGCAACGGCGAGATCATGCACTGAGGTGTACAACGACGTGGGTGGCCCCAGCCCTAAAAAGTCTCCCAAGAGGTCCTGACACCACAAGCTTACAGTCCACTATGCGGGGCTCTATGGAAGAGATTCTCACAACGATCTACTGTAATTAAAAAAACCTGTTCACTCATATTACTGTGGCACTTTATTGACACGGTCTGCTAATTTTTACTATAGTTTCATCTGTACTTTGTTATTTTTACAAATGTTTAATCATGGGCCACCCTTATTTAACTATCTAGGCTCAGTTCTCTTAAAAAAGGTCCCTCGAACCAGTGTACTTACCCAGTCAACAAACAAACAAATAAATGATAAAACTGGTAACAACCCTTTTCTTGAACAGATAATCCTGCTGAGAGTTACAAGAAAGAAAGAAAGAAAAATGACACAGACATTTTTAAAGTAACAGGAGCCAAGAACAAATACAGCTAATCCCTCAGCTTGCATACAAGAACTGACTTCTGTCAAGGGAACACCGTGAGGCAGGGATCCATGGTGGTATCACAGTTTTGTTAGTATGTCAGTCTCACATGATTTCCAAGATGGACCAACCAGTAAACACCGACTGGCTATAGCTCAGAGCCAGTGGCCCTTTTATTCACCACAGATTCTGCAATCACCAGCTATCCTGGCGAACAGGCAGCATAAATCTATTAAAGAGCCAGCGGTGTTCAAAATATTTCTAATTTATGTCTTTCAATGAAAGAATGCTGCCAAAACAAACCCAGGGCTCTAGCCAGCACGAGTTCAACTGCCAAAACAACGATCAGGCCAAAGGGATTAGAGACAACCAGCAGGAAGATCGCTTACAAGAAATGAAACAGGGATTTGCCTCGATCCATGAAAAACTCACCTCCATGCAAAAAGCGTGGAAGATTTATCCAAAAGCTAAAAGATCTTTTTTTTCTTCTGTTTATCCCCTCCTCTGGAACTCTCTCTGGCTACTCTTTCTGGCCCCTACACGCTCTACCCACCTAACCCCCAGTTCAACCCTGCCCTCCACCTACTTCCAGCCAACGGACTCCCAAGCTCTGAGCCCTCTGGAGTAGGGCTGCCTCCACTCTGGAGCTCTATCTGCAAATCGAGTGTGCCGGCCAAGGAGACAGAGGGCAGCCCAGACAGTGGAGATGGGGCCCGGTGTTGGGCATGTGGCGGTGCGGCATGGAGGAGAGCTGTCACCTATCTGGAGTTGGGTGTTTTTTCCAGGCTTTGTTTCCCAGGGGCGTGGCAGTACAATAGCGTCTGCCCGGCAAATGCCATAAGCATCCATCACGTTCCTCCCCATGTTGACTCCGTGCACTAGTTGTGCCCTCGGTCTCCACTAGAGGGCACTACTGCACGGACTGCTCATGATCCCTCCCCAGGAGGCGAGAGCAGTCCGCCAGTTCTCGATCCTACTCCCTCCCTGCGACCCCGGCACCAGAGCTCATTCGAACTTGGGTCACGGCGTGGCGTGAGGTGTGGCATCCAGCACCTCAACCCTTAGCACCACCAGGCCAACAAGCTAAAAGATCTTGATGACAGAATGGAAAAAGTCAAACACACAGTGAGCCAGAAAGAAGACAGCCTTGGCCCCTTAGAAGTCCTGACTACCCATGACAAACTGCTCACTGCACTACAATCTAAACTAGATCATTTAGAGCACCATAGTTGCTGGGAAAATACCAAAATTGTCGGGCTACCAGAGGCTTGGAGGAGAGCATCCGGAGGAATTCTCTAAATTATTTGCTGATTTATTAAGTCAGATAGATACAAGGTGTGACAAATTGCCCCGGCTTTAACAGCTTTCAGAAAGGTGTCTGTCTCTGTTTTCACTGCCAACAGCTCGTTCCACCAGTAAATTGCCTTTCCCCCCTTCCACAGAGCTAGGAGGTCAAACATGCAATTGCACAGGTTAACGTCTGGTAGTGTGTCTCTTGGATGGCGGATGCTAACAGAGAGTTTTGCCCCAGCCAGTGTAAATCATGAATTACCTTAGTAATTTAAACGACAGCCACGACTGTTGTGTAGATAATAACTTTTTTACTTAAAGAAGGTCAAAAGTTGCATTATAGCATATGTGTGTGTGTGTGTGTATACAGTATGTGTGTGTGTATATATTATATATATATATATATATATATATATATATATACACATATATATATACATACACACACACACACACACACACACATATATACATACATACAGACAGACACACACACACACACACACACACACACACACACACACATATACATACACACACACACTCAAATTACAGGCAAAAAATCCATTTAATGCATCAGTTAGGGTAGTTCCACAGTGACAAAAGTGATGAAATTCGGTGTTAGGGGTTGAAAGCCCCCTTGTACCCCAGCCACCCCAACCCGGCGCTTCGAAGTGCGGCGTTGGGGTAATCGGCCAACTAACTATCACCCCACCACATGTGTAAAGAAGCAGAGGTATAGGATAATGGGGTGAGGAGATTGGGACCGGCGAACCCTAACGCGCACCCCAATGCCGGTTGGGGGTTTTCAACCCTAACACCGACTTCCCTACTTTTGTCGCTGTGGAACAACCCTAAGTGATGCATTAAACAGAGTTTTTTGCCTCTAATTTCCCTTCTTTTTGAGAATGATGATGGCAAATAGTGAAAAGTAATGCAGCGCCGGGAGCGTGGGACCCGCCACCACATGATGTCTTGTGACATAGTAACAGGAACAGCAACACAAACAGAAGTGCCAACAGTGGCACATATGGTAAAGGAAACGTTAATAGAAATGCAAGTGCAAAGTGACGCCAAAGCGAACAGTGACGCAAACGGACATTGAAGCGCATACGAAAACACAACTGTTAACGCGAACAGTGATGGCAGCGGTATTTTAAATGGAAATGTTAAGTGTCACAGCAAAAAGAACGCGGAAGGGAACAGAAACGAAAACGCGACCGCACACATAAACGCAAACCGTAACGCATAGCCACGGTACCGAATAATAAACACAAATGGTAAAGTTAACATGAAGAATAATGCCAAAGGAAACATAAGCCAGGAGCAGGCGCATACGAGCGCCAACCCATAACGTGCATAGTCACGGAACTGCAATTATTAATGCAAATGGTAGCAGTAACAGCAACAATAACGCCAAAGGAAAGAGAAATGCAAATGCAAGCGGTACAGAAATGCAAACCATTACATGCACGGTCATTGTACTGCAATTGTAAATGCAAATGGTAACAGTAACAGCAAAAATAATGCCAAAGGAAACAGAAATGAAACAGAAATGCAAGTGACGTATGAAAGCATAAACCGTACTGCCTGCGTAGATGGTACGCCAATTGCAAATGAAACTGGTAATGGTAACAGCAACAATAACGTAAGCGACACAAAGCGCAAATGCAAGGGAAAGCATGAGCCCATAGCGCTACGGTGGTGTAGATGGTAGCAATTACCACAAGCAGTAGCAAAATGCAACCGAAATGCTAAGTGGCACAGCAGCAAAGAGGCACACCTTCTTTTCCCCAAAAAATGCACTGGAAAACACAGTGAAAACAAAGAATGTATACATAACAATGGGCCTGGGAGCAGAAAATGAGGACTTGGAATATTAAATTGCTTATAGCTCAGGAACCGTACGACGTAGAAAAAAATGTAAATTTCATAAGAATTATGACTTTCCTGGTTAGTTTTGTACTTAGCCCCTGGGGCTAAGCATTTTTGCGACGAAAAGTCCGTAACTCTCACAACGTTTCCGAGACACAGGGCCCGAAAGGCGTGACGGGCGCCGTAATGTTATCCAGTCGGAAAAAGCGTTAACTTCGGAGAGCAGTCACTGTGCCATCCTGTAATATTTTTTCACCAAACCACCACAAGGCACATCAGTGGGATTTTGGCTTTCTTCCTTCCAAATTTCAGCCCAAAAGACCAAACCATTATTTTGCAGCAGGGCGGCAAAGGATTCCTGTAATGCGGCGGACGCCGTAATGTTATCCTATGGGAAAGAGTGTCAACTTTGGAGTGCGTAACTTTGCCGCCCTGTAATATTTTTTCACCAAACACTGAAAGGCACATCTGTGAGATGTTGGCTGCGTTCCCTCCAAATTTCAGCCCAAAAGTCCAAACCATTCTTTTGCAGCAGAGTGGCAAAGAATTGCTGTCATTTTGCCATAGCCTGGAAAAGTAGTATACATGAAGTTGCGATAGCTTTCATAAAAATTTGCGACACTTTCGTGAGCTCGACACTACTTTGTGAAAATAATTTTCCAGAAACTTGAAAAACATATTTCTAGGGTGTTTAACCTCAAAATAAAGACATGCCTAGCATCCTCAGGCTCCGACTAGGTAAACACAAAAAGAATTGTGTTGCTAGAGGGTCCCAAATTTAAATGCCAAGCATTTACTGATCACCAACTGAAAACAAAATGGTGGATTTTGAAAGTAAAAACTGCATTTGAGAGTGCTAAACTTTTTGTCAACTTTTCCCACTTATAATGGGAAATTGTTTTTGAATAACTTTTGAACCGTTTAATATTTTTCACGAAATCTTCAAAAGGCACATCAGGGACTTGACGCCACGTTCCTGAAGTTTTCGGACCCGGTCGTGCAACCAGCGACCTGTAGGGATAAGCAAAGAATTCAAAAGCGAACGCTGCCAAGCAGATCATACTTAACTCCGCAGCCGTATATCTCAACAGTACGAAAGTTGGCAGATCCCAAGATGTATGGTTCTTGATCGTGTATTCCAAATTTCAGGCAAATCCGTTGAATGGTTGCGAAGTTATTAAGGTGCAAACTTTTACATTTAAGATGTAAATGGCTCCTCAACCCTAACTATGGTAGCACTACCGTGCCACCATTTTATATACATATACACATATATATATATATATATATATATATACACACACACACACACACACATATACATACACACACACATACATACATATATACGTATGTATATATCTAACGTATACATACACACATATATATATATATATATATATATATACACACACACACACACATACACACACACATATACACACACACACACATATATGTCTAACACAAGAAAAGAACACTGTTACAGGAAAAATAAACAAATGGTTTTAAATGACAGATGACAAGAAAAAGGCCTTTCCTAAGTTAAGCTATTCTTACCCCTCTACTGCACTTGGAGAAAGACTGAATTCCTATGCTATCTGTCAGCTCCCACGTAGTTAGAGCAGTAGGCACACAGCTTGAAAAATCTCTCGGATAGCAACCCCTAGCAGACTTCTCCTTGTAACTGTCTCGCAGCATTTTTTAGTCTCCCTTTGAGTAGGTAATTCTTGTTCCCTTTGAATGCACCAACCATTTACCATGTATGTATTTCATTGTTCTAATCAGCTTGAACACCTATATGTGTCCAATTATATTCATTTAACATTCAGTTTACGTTTGAGTGGCCCAATCCTTTCAAACGCTGTATGTTGTAAGTGAGTATGCCCTCCCCCGTCATTCTCCGAGATTTATGACCAAGACCATCATCTCATCTAGAAGCTGCAAGACAGTGGAATCCCAGTGTGTTTTTTTTTTCAGAAGGCCAGAAAAATCCAAGCCATTAACCCATTCCTTCCCATTTCTATCACCCCTCTCCCCCGGTGATGAAGGTGTGTCTTTTGGGCTACCCCAAGAGAGACAGCCATTCATGCAGCTGCTGGGAAGTGCTCAAAGTATCCAGCCATGCTGTTAGACCTGCCTAGATAGCCTGTCCGCATTGGCATTTTGTTTACCACTGCAGTGCTAGATGGTCATGTTGTATGCCTGCAGTACCAAGCTCCAGTGTAGTAGTTTTCCATTTGCCCACTTGACCTATGAAGCCAGATCAGGGAATGATGATCTGTGAACACATATAAGTGAGGCTACAGCTTCTGAGGGGCCCATACTAGTCTCAAGCACTCCTCTTCAATTATGGCATAGGCCTCCTCCCTGAGCAGAAGCCTCTGGCTGAGGTACACGACAGGGTGATCCTCTCCCTGCTGGGTAACCTGGCTCAGCACAATACCCAGCCCATGGTCTGAAGACTAGGTTTGCTGGCAAAGGCACCTAGCTTCATCTGAGCTCTTTTCTTCTAGGTTTGCTTGTCGGGACAGAGCAAAGAAAAGATTAAGGCTTTTTTGCTAGGGCAGATTTACTGTGTGTTATTCTTTTGTGCTCACAAGATTTGATACTGTTTTCTGTTTACATTTTACTGCTGTAATCTTCTCTGATTCAAACTGCTGTTGCAGGGTATACCTTCTGCTGCATTATTACAGGGTGTGCCTACAGGCTTGTTACTGTTTTGTGCTTACAGATTACTGCTGTAATCTTCTCTGATTCATTTTTTTTTTGCAAGGTATATCTTCTGTTACTGCTTTATTTTTCTCTGTAGCAAAGTGTTTTTTGCAGGGTATATCTTATGTGAAATTGTTACAGGTGGTGCTTACAAGGTTTACAGTTTTATCTATCATTAGGCTAATCTTTTAGGGTTACTGCATTTGTTGTTGGTTGATTGTTTCTACTCTTACCTCCTTGGTTTGTTTTCGTCCGTGGTTTTTCTTTTTCAGCAGGGGAAGGGCCCACAACCCACCCCCATCCCCAACCACCCCGTGCTACCCTCCTCTTATAGAGGAGCAGTCGTGAAATTTCCTGTAGCAAAGCAGGAAGGGGAGGATCAGAGGGATATTTATTTATTTTATTTATTTATTTCGATTGGGATTAATACTTTTGAGTCAAAGACACATTTTCAAAGGTTCCAAGTCAGGGACAAAACAGAGCAATACAAATACAATACAATAAGTACAAATTAAGATAACAGTGAAATATCCACATAGTGACCTCACTTACAGGGGCACAAGTCATTTAACTTGCTATAACAAGTTTTATATATATATATATATATATATATAAATAAAATCAAAACTTTTGCTTTCATTTTCCTCCTTCTAATTATTCAGACCAGGTTATAAACTCCGCAACTCAAGTGGAATGGATACTATTAACTGCAGGCACTGCGGGGCACTTTTTAAAAAGGGCAGTTATACAGGATTTAGGACGCTGTCCTACATGCAGGACCACTGGAGATCAACAGGCTCAGCTACAAGCAGCATGGGCAGAGACTGCATGCCACACATCACATATTCAGGAGGAAATGTATTATAAGAATTGCCTGCCATTTCCCCAACATCCAGCTGAAGCACCTTGACCGCAGAGGTTAGTTGGTCCGGGAGGTTGGCAGGTGGTTAGGAGGGGCAAATCGGGTGCCCCATCACTCAGTGCTCTCCAATGTATCACCTCCACAAATCATTTAAAAACTACAAACAGGTATCAGCCTCTATCTCCAAAATCAAACAAAGGGGCAGAGGACACTGCAGAGCAGGATACTGCAGCACAGGCGCTAGCACAACAAAACTCACCCAAAACAGGGACCAAAACAAGAAAAAAAGAGCAAAAAGGAAATCCAAAACATTTCTGATCATAGGAGACTTCATGATTCCGGGAGTTGATACCTACTTCCAGCTGGGGGTAATGGTCAGATGTCTCCCAGATACATCAGCATGGAGAGACACTGACTGACCACATTGCTAAAATCGTGCAAGAAGCAGGAGAAAACATCGATGTCCTGGTACACATAGGGACTAACTATCTCTCCAGCTGGTCAGTTGTGGAGATCAAGGAACACCTGACCAGGCTGGGAGACAAACTGTCATCCATTTCGTCCGGCATCTCCTTCTCTGAGATCCTGCCGGTCTGGGAGGGTGGAGGGCAGATGGATGGAAGGTCAGAGAAGGGGAGATAGGGGAGCTAAACATGTGGCTCAAGGGTTGGTACCAGGAAAAGGACACAAATTTGTAGGGAACTGACAACAGTTTTGGGAGCAAAGTTCTTTAAATTGATGGACTGCATCTGACTAAGGAGGAGTCAGTGCATTGGGGCAGAAATTTGATGTCTCTGCAGAATATTTAAACTAGCCAATGGGGAGAGGGGTGCAGCACCTGATACATCGAACGGGAAGAACATCCCTCCCCCCTCAGCTAGTGATCAAAGAGTAGTTCAGCATGTTTGTAGTTCATTTGCACCACCAGGTAAGGAAAAAGGTCCGGCTCCTCATATGGCGCACAGGGGAAACGCTGGACCTTGCCCAACTAACGCACCGAAATCTGGCAAATGGAAAATCACGTACACAAATGCCTGCAGTCTGGGAAATGAGATTCCAGACCTGCAAGCAACAATGACAGAGGCTAAACTGGATATAGTAGTCATTAGCGAGACATAGTTCACCAGTAACCACAATTGGGAGACTTCAGTACCCAGCTATATACTGTTCAGAAGAGACCAAGGTACAAAAAAAATGGGAAGAGTGGCCCCTTTATGTCAATGAAAATATCAAAGCTACAGAAATTCAGAATACACAGAAGAAGCCAGAAGAACTGTGGGTCACCCTGGGAACAGGAAATGGGACAGCCATACGAACTGGGGTTGTCTATGGGCCTCCAGACCAGGGAGAGGACATAGACACACAGTACTTTCAGAAGATATACAAAACATGAGAGCTAAAGGGGAGTTTCTGATAATGGGAGACTTCAACATGCCAGATACAGATTGATCAATACCAGCAGGAACATCCACCAAAACTAGACACATAGTGGATTCCCTGCAGGGGGAGGGCCTCAAACAACTGGTACAACAACCCACAAGAGACAGGGCTATCCTAGATCTAGTAATGATTAACAGGGAAAGGATCACAGAACTCCAGGTAGAAGGTCACAGGGGGGCCAGTGACCATCACATGGTATGGTTCAATTTGGCCACCAGAACTAAATCATCCCATTCAATGCAAAATATGGAACTTCAGAGAAGTTGGCTTTGATAAGATGGCCAACAGAGTTAAGCTGCTAGCCCTGGCAAGAAGAAATACAGGTGAGGAGGTACAGGCAAAATGGCAAGCATTAAGGATGCAATGCTTGAAGCAACATCCCATTGTGTTAAGGAAAAGCAAGAGCAAAAGAAGAAGGAAACCACTTTGGTTCTCAAAAACAGTAGCAGAAAAGGTCAGAGCCATAAGACTGGCCTTCAGGAAATATAAGGGAACGCAGCAGGACGAAGATAGGGAGGCATACTAAACTTCCCTAAGGAAAGCAGGGAAGGCAGTAAGGCACGCAGAGGCCCAAACCGAGGAAACACTAGCACGAACAGTAAAAGAAGGGGCAAGACTTTCTATAGATACATTAGTGAAAGGAGAAAGTCCAGAGAGGGTACTACTAGATCAAAGGTATAAGGGGGAGTGTGTGGAGGAAGACCAAGGAAAAGCATCTATCCTAAATAGATACTTCTGCTCAGTAGTCTACGGAGGAGAAGGTAGGGCAGGGCTCATAGCTCAGCACCATGGACACGGGGGGGAATGAGGTGCAATAATTCCTTTCACAAAAAGAAAGGGTCCTACAAGAGCTCACTAAGCTCAGGGTGGACAAGGCAATGGGACCTGATGGCATACATCCCAGGGTACTAAAAGAGCCAAGGTGGAACTAGCAGAGCCATTATCGCCATTATCAGAACTGTTTAGTGAGCCTCTGAGCACAGGAGAGGTCCCAGAAGACTGGAGAGGGGCTCATGTGATCCCGCTCCACAAGAGTGGTAGCACGGAAGAGGCACACTAAGCTGAAAGCTTGTTAAAGCTGCTCACTGATTTGTTCAGCAGTCCAGTGTGCTGTACCCAGCAATCATCGTAGTGATTGTGGCATGCCAGAGGAATGAGAAGAGATCTGGATAAACTGGCAAAATGGTCAAAAGAGTGGCAACTGGAATTTAACGCAAAGAAGTGCAAGAAATTGCACATAGGGAAGAGAAACCCTCCAGTCACCTATAGGTTGGGAAGGGAGTTGCTGGCAATCACAAGGGAAGAAAGACGTGGGCATCATCATCACAGATGACCTGAAATCATTCAAGCAGACCACTAAAGCAGTTGGTAAGGCTAGGGGATGTTGGTGTGTATTAGTACCAACCTGAAGCTCCTGAGACTTACCAGTAATGTCACCCCTGCTCTAATCCAGCTCCAAGACTGTCTCCTCCTCCGCTCCCCATATTTTTCCCTCTCTTTGTAAATAACTTCTTGACTACTAGCTCTCTTCCTTCTTGAACCTTGTTGCTGACCATCCACTGTTGTTTTGCCAATTACCACCCCTACCTTCCTTCTATCAGTCTTTCTTGTTATATTGAACATTCCTCACATTTCTCTCAATATAACCTTACTATCTTATTAACTCTGCACTCACAGGTCGGGTCCATGGTTTCTGCACTTATTATATATCTTACTGCCATTATCTGTATAATGCTTGCCATTATTTTTGTTGTTTCTACCATTGTATTTTGTAGCACTGCTGTACTGTTCCTCTATTTGTACTATTGTATTCATATTGCTGTTGTTCAACTGTTCTCCTTTTGTTGTACTCTCCCGGTCGTGCCTGAAAATAGTCATTTTATGGCTAGTGCACCTACCCGTTAACAAAACTAAATAAATAAATAAAAGTAGGAGTATCACAAGTCTTAAGAGGTAGGTAAAAATCCTCTTTACAAGACACAGGTTAGGCTCCCATCTGGAGTACTACTGCAGCATCTGGAGGCCACACCTGCACAAGGACATTAATAAAAATGGAGGCAGTCCAGAGAAGGGCAACCAAAATGGTGCAGGGACTGCATCAGAAAACACATGAGGACAGATTAACGGAGCTCAATATGTATACCCTAGAGCAAAGGAGGTAGAGAGGTGATATGATCGAAACAGTCAAACACCTTAAGGGCATTAACAAGGTGAAAGAGTAACATGTTTCAATACAAGAAAAATAGCAGGACAAGAGGACACAGCATGAGATTAGAGGGAGGCCGATTAAGGGGTAATGTGAGGAAGTTCTTTTTCACAGAAAGGGTGGTGGATGCATGGAACGGCCTGCCTCAGGAAGTGGTGAATATGAATACAGTGCAGGGCTTCAAACAGGTATGAGATAGGCATAAGGGAGCAATACAGACGAGTATGAATAGATAGGCCATTGACAGAGTAAAGGCCTATGGCGCATTCATAAGATAGAAAAAAAATGGGCAGACTGGATGGGCCTTGCAGTCCTTATCTGCCGTCAACTTCAGTGTTTCTATGTCCACATGGACACTGAACTTTAGACTGTAATTGGGGCTGGCCAGTACAGCTGGCCCACTTAAGGCCTTCTTTAGCTCCTGAAAGGCAGCCTCACAGCCCTCTGTCCACTGCACCTTATCTGGCTTTCCCTTTTTGGTTAGGTCCGTCAGGGGCTTGTCCAGATCACTATAGTGAGGGACAGACCTCCAGTAGTACCCGCTGTCCCCAATACACCCTTACCTGTTTCTTGGTAGTAGGAGTGGGGCCAGGCTAAGACGGCATTGAGCTTGGCAGGCTCCGGGAGGAGGTGTGTCCTCTGCCCACCCAGTGCCCAAGGTAGACACTTCAGCTATACTCTATCTAGCACTTTTCTGCCTTGACTGTCAGACCTGCATCCTTCAGCCTGTGGAACACCTCCCACACATTCTTGATGTGCTCCTCCCAGGTCTGGCTGTATATAGCTATGTCATCCATATATGTCAGTGCAAACCCACCTGCCCCCGACAGAATGTGATCCACAAGCCGCTGAAAGTTTGCAGGTACATTCTTCATTCCACAGGGCATTACCTTGAATTTGTATAAGCCAAATGGAGTGACTAAAGCGGATCTCTCCCTGGCTGCAGGGGTCAGAGGTACCTGCCAGTAGCCTTTTGTTAGGTGTACTGTGGTCAGATACTTGGTGCCCACAAGTCGATCCAGGGTCTCGTCTGCTCTGGGCATGGGATATGCGTCAGACTCCATGCAGCTGTTGAACCTCCAGTAGTCAACGCAAAATACTTGGCAAAGGCGGGTCCTGAAGTTCAGGACACTCTCTACAATAGACTCCCCCTGGGAGGCATGGTCACCCTCCCATTCATCCTGAACCAAATCTAGGGGTCCCCCCTCATCCTATGGCCAAACAAGAGCTCGAAAGGTGAGAACCCTATATTCTTCCCTGTATGCAAATAGGAGATGAGGCAAATACTTGTCCCACGTCCTCTTGTGCTGGTCAGCAAAAGTCCTCAACATGGATAAATTAAATTGCTCCACCAGACGTTAGTCCGGGGATGGTATGGGGGCGTTTTGAGCTGCTTTACCCCACATTTCTTCCACAAACTACTCATTAACCCAGACATGAAACTGGCACCCTGATCTGTCAGTATCTCCTGTGGGAAGCCCATCCAGCTAAATATCCCCAACAGTGCCGGCACACTTTTCTGCATCAATGGACGATGAGGCCACGGCCTTCAGGCATCTTAAGGCATAATCAACTACCAGCAGGATATACCCCTTGCCAGTGCTACTTGAGGTGCTTAGTGGCCCCACTATGTCAACAGCTACCCTCTTGAAGGGTTCATCAATAATGGGCAGGGCACCAAAGTTGACTTGGCCTTGTCACCATTCCCCCATCCTCTGGCACCGTGGACAAGTCCTACAGTAATCTGCCACATCCTTGTCAATACCAGGCCAGAGAAAACTGTTGGTCAGCCACTTTTTCGTGCGCCTCACACACAAGTGGCCTGAAAAAGGGATATCATGGGCAAGGGCCAAAAGCTGCTGGCGGTGAACCTTAGGGACTACCAGCTGCTGGAGCACCTCTCCATCTAGCTCTTTTCCTGCTGTACATTCTCTGTACAACAGCCCATTGTCCTAGTAAACTGACTCTTTAACCCCCTGAAGGCCCTTAGCCCTGTTAGCTATTTCCTTCAGTTTTGCAAGGTGGGATCAGTACACTGCGCAGCACCCAGCTCTCTCCTCGGACCCTTCCAGCTCCCTTCAGAAGGAAGTCCTGTGGGCTCCTCCACTTGTTACTGGGGCTCAGGACTACTGCTTCTAGCCAGCCCTCCCCATGCTAGCCACTTCCTCAATTGCTGACGGAGGGTCTGGACCCGTTGAGTCATCCTCTTCACCCTCAGAAGCTTGCCCTTTTCCTAGCTACAGGTTGCAACGTTATTAATACCAGAGATTCCCGTGGTCAAAATCATTCCCCACAATCAGATTTACAGGGAGATACTCCACAACTCCCACCTCCGTTTCTCCACGGCAACCCTCCCAGCTCAGGAGGACTCGAGCCACTGGTGTTTGGACCGCTGGCCCTGTGATTCCCCGGACCTTGGAGTATTGCCTTGGCAGCATCTGCTCTGCCTGGATTAGATCCTGATTCACCAGGGAGATGTATGCACCTGTGTCCCACAATCCCTGGGTTACTGTCCCATTAACTACAACAAGGTGCATATTGCCGGAGAAGACATGTGGTTCTTCAGGCTGCCCACACCTTACCATCAGACCAATGCTATTTTGATCACCCCTTCCCCCAGGCCTTTGCCCCTGAACCATTTTCTGAGGGCAGTTATACCTCAAATACTCCACTTGATTACAAATATAAAATTTCTTGGGCCCCGGCTCTTGGGTCCCTTTACAATCAGAGGGTTCTGCTTTGGGCTCAGGTGCAGGCTGGTTTCCTTTGGGCTGCCCCCCATGGGACCCCTTAGAACCATGTGCTGCCCCCAAGACTTATGCTGTGCATATAGTCTGCGGGCCATGTACAGGTCAGCGCTTTCTGCCACCTGCTTTGAGGAGCTGCATACCCTGTCTAGCAACCATATGCGTAGTTCCTCCAGTACAATTCTAAGAAATTGTTCCTTTACCATTAAATCTCATCAATTCCACAGTGTCTGCTTTAGCCCCATCCACCCACCGTCAAGATAAGTGCACAACTGAACATGCAGTTCTGTGCAACTGTTTTCCGTGCTTTTAACTCCCTAAATTTTTTCTGCACGTTTCAAGAGTTAATTCAAAACATTTAATAAACAGTCTTAACCTTATCATAGTCAACACAATCCACATTGCTCATTTATTCACTGCCTGCAAAGCACGCCCTGTAAGGGGTAGGATGGACCATCCATGAAGTTTTCTATTTGGAACTGAGAGCACATTCTTTCAAATGCCTTTAAAAATAGAACAAATGGAAATTGAGAGAGTTCACTGTGCTTTAAAGGAGATCTATTGGCTAAAAAGAAGCCAGATTGCTTCACAGATCGGGCTTCACTACCTTCTCAAATACTACGTGTGGTCACCCAAAAATGAATATTAAACTTACCTGATCGCTGCGTTAAATTCTGTCTAGCCCCAGTGCAGCCAGCATTTTAGTGTAACACCTACTGTCATGTAGATGACAGCACCCACTGCCCTGCATTATGGGTAGCCTAAGTATGGAAGTATAACAAATACAATATCTAAAAATGCCGTTATTTTAACACTTTGCCTAAATGCCATGTATGCCAGCCATACACATGGCATTTAGGCAAAGTGTGTAAAAATAACAATCGGCATTTTAGATATAGTATTTTTTTATACTTCCATACATAGGGTTACCCATAATACAGGGCAGTGGTATGTCATCATCTCGTGTTATCACTAGCGAGATTGGGACTTACAAGGGGCGCCATAATTAAAAATGCCCACTGCACTGGGGGCTATACAGAATTTTACGAGCAATCAGTCAAGTTTAATATTCATTTTTTTTTGGGGGGGTGACTACACCAGGCATTTGTACAGTGAAGCCCCGGTCTGTGAAGCCATCGGGGCATCTTTTCAGCTAACAGATCTCCTGTAAAAGATCGCCCGGCCCCGGACAACAATCCGAGCTTTCTCCTGAAATTTCATAAATAAACCAAGAAAGAATGGGTTCTTTGCAAAGCCAGAAAGGAGGGTGGTATTAAATATAAGTCTCAAGTTATGCAGCTCTTCCCTGATATCAATGCAGAACTATTTAATAAGTGGAAAGAATTTACGAAGGTGAAAAAGCTCCTTAGACAGCACAATATTTTCTTTGCACTTCTTATGCCAGCAAAATTAAGGATCACAGTGAATGGTAAGTACACCTTTTTTTACTGATCCTAAGCGGGCAAAGGACTTCAACTCTCTACCTTGGATGTGACCTGGCACTACTGCTCCTCCCAGCAAACTCCATATAATACTGCAGGCTCCACTTGTGTTTCATGTTATACATCCTGTTTATCTCCCTGCATGAACTGCAAACTCTGCTTTTTTCTCCCTCCAAAGTGAAAGCAATTTCTTGTATGTGATTGTGGAACTCCCACTGCTAGCAACCCCCCAACACACACACACACACACACACACACACACAACACGATCAACATTGCAAGGATGGCTCGGTCCAGGAGCTCTGCAATCTGCCATTAGATCACACTCTAGCCTTTGACTGCCTAGCCTTCTCAGTGGCTGCGGGAATATTTCTGATGCTACAGGGGAACATGGGCGAAGCTGCTCGGAGACTGATTTTTTTTTGGGGGGGGGATTGGTTGCCTTCTGTTAGACCCAAGTTTTGGTTTAGTGTGTTGCCTACGAGAGTGGGACTAGAGCAGCTGAGCAGTATCTCTCAGTGTGGCTTCATGAATGTGTGAGCAGGTGCTGTGGCTGATTTTCCCGCCATACAGGACAGCTTACCAGATCCTCATTGTCCCATAAGTTCTAGGGGACAGAACTAAAATAAAATAATGCAAAGTGGAATTGGCCAGGGAGATCATATATGAATAAAGGGCAGGCTTTGCACCCCCTGCAATCAGTGCTCTGCGGAACCCAAGGACGTCTAGTTCATCAAGAAGTTATTTCAGTTGTTAATGGATGCTGGAGCTCACACTCACCATGTAAGACTATGGTTAGGCTTCTGAAACCATTACTAAAAGGTAACCAACATGCTTTGTGGCTTAGTGATAGGACAGAACTATGTAAGTCTACAATATTTCTTGTTATCTGGGGGGGATACTAAGGAGGTATACCAATAAGGGGCGCAAATATGGCTCGGTGCTCCTCGAACTCCATTTTCCCACCATCAGCGAGCAATTAGGTCAAGACACTTGGTTGGGGAGCTCAGACAGCAGCTTCTTCCTCCTCCTCCACCACTCCAAACCCTTTTATACTTAATCAGTGTTTCAATTGATGTACATTACATTACTTTACATATGGTATATAGTCCAAATACATACGATAGCAATGGAGCTAAAGGCCCTTAATCACAGGTAAAACATAAATGTGTTTACATATTAATCACACACAACATAGAGAGTATCACAACAATCTATCACGAAACTGCAGTTAAATATATAACTGAGGCAACCCCATGAGATAGAGTCCAACACTGAACTACTCCAAGGGAAGTACTACCATGCTAGTCTCCTAAATGTTATTAGTACCAAGAAGCAATTGTGATTGCACTTTCTTAGAATCAGTATACATCAATTTTTAACTATACAGAACTTTAATGCCCCCTTATAATAAAAAGGTAATTACCATAGTGAGCAAAACCCCCGGTCTGTCAAAAAGTGAGGGAGCAGGCAGAATTCACTTAGAAAATGGCCTCCAAATGCCTCTGTAACTAGGCAGAATATAGAACAATAAAATAATATTTAACTCAGTTCACAGTTTGTAGTATAGAAGCATGTACCTTCAGAGGCAAAGGTATAGCAGAAAGTCCTTAGGGGAGAGGGAATCTCAAGTTCTTGGTCCTGAACCATCAGAGTCTTCAGTACGCTCCTCTCCCTCTGCAGTTCTTCTAAAGTTCTGCCTTCACCCTCTCAGCCCATTTGCCAGTGTCCACAGGGCTGAAAAGGCAAACCTTACTCTGGTGCATAATATATATAGGCGTGCAGGAAATGATGGAGTGAGGTATAATGGCTTCCCTGAGGGCATGGTGAACACCAAACTTTTTTCACCTTTGCCTGGTCGCACAGCTAATGTTCAGAAATACATGCATGGACTGACCATCCTGAGCAATTAGGCCATTCCTTCTTGCCAGGGACAGAATACAGTCCCACTCCCCAATTCCTGCAGTAACCACCAACAAAAGTGCTAGGGAAACTGGAGGCCCCCATCCACCACGTGGCGTAATGCAATAAACTTTTTATATCTGAAATCTATCTGAATCACCCTCAGACTAAGTTTCCAGCTAGCCAGTCCTTCATAAACATAAATGGATGAGCCACTTCAATACTCTCAGGTAGACCAAGAGATCTTAAGTTTGCAGCTCGTACCAGATTTTCCAGGGTTTCCACCCTCACACAAAAGTGCTGCGCTTCTTTCACAGTCATGGCTGGCACAGCTGTAGCTGCAGCAGCCTGCTTTTTAACTTCGATCATCTCAGCTTTAATACAGTCCAAAGTGGATTCCATAACAATGACCCTGGTGTTAAAAGAAAAAAAATTACTCACCTTAGTAATGTTGTTTCTTCTAGCGGAGTCTTGCTGTATTCTGACTATTTGCAGTGATCTCCAACCTCTGAACTGCCCCAGAGAGGAAAGAGTTAACTTTCCATGCAAGGCATGGAGCTGTGCTCCAGCTCAGTTGAACCCTCTGTCTTTTGTTGTTTGAATCCCAACACTTGAATCTTCTGAGCTATACTCACTGGACGTTCTGTGTGGAAACTGTAAACCAACACTCAGCCAACTGGCAACTAAATTTAATAAAGAGGGTTTTTGGTTTCCAAAGCAAAGACTCAAGTCAGGAAACCCAAAAAACAAAATACAATACACACCCAAAATAAAGGAAGGTGAGAAAAAGGGGGCACCTCTAGGTGCCAACACTGCTCCTGCCCACCCACATCCCAAAAACCAGGTTCTGAGAGGGGGAAGCAAGGGGGGAGGTCAGAATACAGCAAGACTTATTTATTTATTTATTTCAATCTAGGATTACAATACCTTTGAGCCAAGGCTCTTTTACAAAGGTTCCACGTCAGCGTGTGCAACAGTCATCATTTTTAGTTACAAACATAAAGTCACTGACTTACAGACATGTAATAACCAGTACAAAGACTTGAGCTATGAGCAAGACAAGGGAAGAGGGGAGGGTCGATGGGGAGGAGGGTAGAGAGATCGAGGGGGGCAGGAGGTGCAGGGGGTAAGGGAGAGTACGGGAGGTGGGTGGGGGCAGGGGCAGGAGTGGAGATATGGGGGGAGGTGGGCGAGGGTGGGAGACAGTGCAGCCAGGGGGCCTTGTCGAGGGAATATGCCAGGTAAGGTGTTAGGGGTTCAAAGACTGATTGTAAGTGCTGGGTGCTGGGGCATGTGCAGCTGAAACGGTGGAAATGTTAAGATGGGCAATCGCAGATACAAGCAGTGAGAGGCGCAGCTTGGACTTGAAAAGGCCAAGTGTTGGAGAGGTCACTACGTCACTGCCAAGAGAGCCGAGCCAGTTGGATGCCCGATAGGCAAATGATCTTTGTCCTTGGGTCCATTAGAAGAAACAACATTACTAAGGTGAGTAATATTTTCTTCAAACAACATGAAGTCTTTCTGTATTCTGACTATTTGCAGACTACCAAGCAGTACCTCCATGGAGGAGGGACAGAACCTACTTTGGGAATAGGCTCTGAAGTACTGCTGTGCCAAACGGACATCACTCTAGCCTGGATATCCAGAGAGTAATGCTTGGTAACGATGGACTGTTTTCCAGGTGGCTGCTTGACATATCTGTAAGATAGGAATATCCCTGGCAGCAGCTGTACCTCTAGTAGAGTGAGCCCTCGGGCCTGAGGGTGGAGTCCTACCCAATTTTTCATAGCAGAATTGTATACAAGAGACAATCCACCTGGCAATAGATCTTTTAGTGGCAGGTTTTTCCTTACTGACCTCACCATAAGTGAGGAACAATTGGAGGGAGTCAAACCTGTGACCCTTGGTGCGCTCTGTATAGTAGCTAAGGGCCCTTTTCACGTCCAGGCTGTGCAACCTCCTCTCTCTCCAGAGGAGGAATGGTCAATGAAGAAAATAGGAAGAGACATAGACTAGTTAAGGTGGAAATCTGAGACCACCTTAGGCAAAAACTTCCTATTAGTTCTTAGGACCACCTTATCTCTATGAAAAGAGATAAAATCAGGCTCCACTGACAGGGCCTGTAACTCACTGATGCGCCTGGCAGAGGTAATGGCTACCAAAAACACAGTTTTCAAGTCAAGTACTTAAGTTCTGCAGAGGACAAGGCTCAAAAGGGTTGCATAAGCTGAGCAATGCAAACATTTAGGTCCCAAGCAGGAGACAGGGTCCCTGAAGGAGGATTGGTGCAACAATCCCTTGAAGAATTTACAAAATACAGGATGAGCTGAAAGAGAAGAGGGCTTACCTACTGACAAAACAGCAGAAACAGCTGCTAAATGTACTTTGAGTGTAGCTGGTCTGAGTCCCAAGCTATTGAGATGAACCATATAGTCCAGGACTGTAGGCAACCCAGCAGACTCTGGAGAAATATGCTTGCCAGAGCACCAAATAGTGAACCTTTTCCATTTAGAGTTGTAAGGCTTTCGAGAAGCCTTTAGAATATCCAAAACACCATGAGAGAGATGCAGGTCAGCAAACTAACTCTTCAAGAGCCAGGCCTTGAGATTGAGAGATTTGAGATTCGATACCAAACTCTCCCCTGAGAGGATGTCAACAGGTTGTAATTCCTGGGAAGAGACATGGGGAGATGGACTGTTAAGGACAGCAACAGTGGGTACCAGGGCTGTCTGGCCCAGTCTGGAGCAATCAGAATCACTTTGCAGGACTGAGACCTGATTTTGACTAGTACCTTGAACAGGAGAGGAAGGGGAAAGCATACAAAAACTTCCCTTCCCAATTGAGAACTAGAGCATCCAGGGGGACTGAGCCCAATACTGGGGGTCTGCAGCAAAAAAGGGAGACTTAGTGATTGTCTGGGGCTGCAAAAAGATCCATCTGTGGGGTGCACCATCTGGAGAAAATCACCTTCAACACTAGGGGATCTAGGGACCATTCGTGATGGCCCTGAGATATCCTGCTGAGAGCATCTGCCAGGACATTGTCCTTCCCTGGGAGGTGCACTGCTGTCAGAGAAGTTTGCAGGGAATAGGCCAGAGATCATAACTTCATTGCTTCTGTGCACAAGGCCGTAGACCGAGTGCCCCCTTGCTTGTTGATGTACCACATTGTGGTGGTATTGTCTGTTCTGATCTGGACTACTTTGTTCTGAACAGACTTGAAAAGCTTGCAGTGCCAGAAACACTGCTCTGAGTTCCAAGAGATTGATGTAAGCAGAGATTATTGAGGTGACCACAGCCTTGGGTGGTCAGATCCCCAAGTGGGCTCCTCAGCCCAAGAGGGAGGTATCTGTGGTAAGGATTAGAGAATGAGGTTGGTGACAAAAGGGAACCCTTGCCTTAGATTGTCCTGATCCTGCCACCATTGCAGAGCCTGGATCAGGGTTCGAGTTACTGGGACTAGTTTGGTCAGGGATCCTTTCTCTGGGACCAGAAGGTTCTCAAATGGAACTGGATGTCCCTCATCTGAAACCTTGCTCCCTGGACCACTGCTGTAGAGCTGCCATGTGGCCCAGGAGCTGCAAGAAGTGCCTTGCTGGTCGAGACACCTGAAGGGTGAAAGAAGAGGCCAGTTTTACTAGTGTCCTTGCCCTGTCCAGGGGAAGGAAGGCCCTAGCTCTTATTGTGTCGAGCTCCACCCCTATAAAGGTGAGGAGCTGCACTGGTTCCAGAACTGACTTTGGAAGATTTAGGAGGAATCCTAAGGAAGTGAGCAGTTGCTGAGTTATCTGCAAATGTGACTTGACTTGGTCTGGGGACTGACCCACTATGAGCCAGTTGTCCAGGTATGGGAAGATGGAGATCTTTTTCTCCTTAGGAAGCAACCACTACTGCCAGGCACTTTGTAAACACCCTTGGGGCTGATGTTAGACCAAAGGGCATTGCTCTGAATTGATAGTGGCCTGAGGGCAACTCGAACCTGAGGTACTTTCTGTGGGAGCACCTGATGGGAATGTGAAAATAGGCATCCTTGAGGTCCAGGGAGGCTAGCCAGTCCCCTGGCCTTTGAGAGGGCAGAATTATTCCTAGAGTCACCATTTTCATTTTGAATTTTGGCTTTAAAAGGTGCTTGTTTAGATATCTCAGATCCAGGATGGGCTGCCATTCCCTGTCTTTTGGGGGTTAGGAAGTACCTGGAGTACAAACCTTTTCCCTGTGTAGGGCTGGAACCCTTTCTATTGCTCTGAGAGCCAAGAGAGAAGAGACCTCTGCCTCTAGGGCAAGGGGCCTCTGAAGGATTTGCAGGTGGAAAGGATCTGGTTCTCATCTTGGGAAATTTTGAAGCTGAGAACCAGTCCCTGGCTTACTACCAGGACCCACTTGTCTGATGTTAAGACTTCCAGTCCTGGACAAAAGTAAGCCAGCCTGCCTACAGGTAGTGGAGAATCGGCCCGGCAGACCCATCAGGTGTCTGCTTGGCAGGGGCTTTGGCTGCAGGGTGGAAGCAGGCCTGCTCATACCCGCCTGCCTCTCCTCTAAAGAACCCTCTGAGCAAAGGCAGAAGAGGAGGCCTGGGCTTGGTAAAAGGCCTCATGAAAGGGCCTGCCCCCTGCCCCTGGAATGCTGCCTCTGAGGAGTGGCTTGCCTTCTTTGGCCTGAGCACTCCTGTAGGTGGTCCCATACTGCCCATTTTTCATGTAATTTCTGTCTGCTCCCCAGAGAGTTACCAATGACAGGAAAATCCATGGCCTTAGCCTGGGTATCCTGTGACAGGCTAGTACACCTGAGCCAAGCCATCCTCAAGGGCCACAGATGTAGCATGACTCTAGATGAAACATCACTGGAGTCCACAGCAGCATGAAACTGCACCTGGATGCCTCAATCCCATCTGCAGCCACCGCCTCCAGCTCCTTAGCAAGCTGGTCAGGGGCCTGTTTAGCTAGAAGCCATAACAGTGTCCCAGCTGGACTTCTGGTATCTGCTGTATGGGCCATATAATTAGCCTGCCTGAGTCCCAGGGATGCTGCCATGTACTGTTTCTCTGCCATGGCATCAATCCTCCTGGAGTCCTTATCTGGGGGGTGTGAAGCCAAGGGCATATTTGCCTTATCACAGGCAGCAGCCTGCACTACCCCAACATGGCTGCATTGCTGGGAAAGGAACTCCGTGTCTGAGCCTGAAAGAGTATATCTCTTGTCCATTCTTCTGTCCACAGGAGGTATGGAATTAGGAGTTTTTAAGATTTTAAATGTCTGTTTCCCAAAAGACTTATGGAGGGAAATAGACAATCTCTGGACTCTGGGATGTCCATCATTTCAACGAATCAGGCTCCTCCTGATCCTCTACTGCTTCTTCCATAGGAAGCTGGAGGTTTCGCCACTTTTGTAAAACATAAAATAGGAAGGGACCAGAAAGCTAGGAGGAGAAACACCTGAAGGTCTGTCTGGGGAGATGTCCGGTCAATGGGCACATTCAGACTTTCATAATCACCATCACTATCTTCATACTCTCCCTCCTCCTCCAGTTCATAAAATTCTTCTAAAGTATAATCCGGAACAGAGGGAACCAACCAAACTGAGCCCCTGAGCGATGGTGCTGGTTCGGTCGGAACCGAAGTTAGCGACTGAACTATCCTTATCGCTTTGGCTATTTCATCAGCGGTCGGAGAGAGAACCTGTGGATCCGAACCGGCTGACATATCCCTTCTTTTTCTTTTAACCGGAACCGACTCCTCAGAATCGGTTCTCCTTTTGCCCGAAGAAGTTTCGCCCTGGTCAGGGGGCACTCCTTCTGGTTCGGTCAGAACCAAACCGGGCCGGCCATCCGGGTCAGCGGACTTCTCGGCCTCCCTTTCCCTCAGTCTACCTACTCTCTTATCCAGGGTAGCTTTGGGAAAACTTTTACAAATTTGGCAGTCTGAATCGAGGTGGTCAAACCCCAGACAATAAACACAGGTGGTGTGGGGATCAGCCTTAGCAAAGGCTTCCCACACACACTACAGTGTTGAAACCAGTGGGCCCTTTTCTTGGGTTTCTCAGACATGGCCAATCCTAACCAAAACGTACCCTTTTTGGCAATCCGCCAGGCAAGACACCCCTATCGGTTCCTGACCGTGTTACGGGTCTTGGAAAAAAACGTAATAAAATCCGTTTTTTTTTTAGAACCGATACGGACCGGTTACCACACTCTAATAAGAATAGAAAACTTTTTCACAAACCTGATCGGTTCAAACCGAACCGATCCAATGTTTACAAGTTCCACACAGAAAACTAATATGAAACCTATCTAGTACTCACGGTACCACAGACAGAGACTTAACCGACAGGTTAGATTGCAGAATCGGATGAAACAGAAAAAAAAACTACACTTTAACTGACTTTTTGAACCAAGCGAAGGAGAAATCTCCGGAGAGACTGTTCAGTGAGGCGAAGTAAAGAATCTGTCGGTTGGGGTTCAAACAACAGCAGACAGAGGCTTCAACCGAGCTCGAGCTCAGCGTTCCATGCCTTGCATGGAAAGTTAACTCTTTCCTCTCTGGGGCAGTTCAAAGGTTGGAGATCACTACAAATAGTCAGAATACAGCAAGACTTCATGTTGTTTGAAGCATCCATTTTCTGGCTCAGACTGGTGACTGAGGCGATCAGACGTTGCATTTTCATGCCCAGAGTTTGCAATGTTTCAGTCTCCGAACTCTGCCCGGGATCGGCCTCAGCTGACACCGCAGGTCGGGCTGACAGACCCGCTGCTGCTGCTCGTTTCCTTTTCCTGTACTCATTTGGCCCCTGATCACGATATGGGTTTCCACTTTGGGCTCAAGCAGTATACTACCCAAACTTGAAGGATAGAATAAAGCGTTGAAAATGTTAACTTTTATTGCCTTTTAATATTATAATGTACAGAGCCGACACGGTCCTACAAGAGCTTGCTAAGCTCAGGGTGGACAAGGCAATGGGACCGGATGGCATACATCCCAGGGTACTAAAGGAGCTAAGGGTGGAAATAGCAGAGCCATTATCAGAACTGTTTAGTGAGTCTCTGAGCACAGGAGAGGTCCCAGAAGACTGGAGAAGGGCTCATGTGATCCTGCTCCACAAGAGTGGTAGCAAGGAAGAGGCAGGGAACTACAGACTAGTCAGTCTTACCTCAGTAGTGGGCAAGATTATGGAGGCACTCCTTAAGCAAAGGATAGTGCAACACATGGAATCCATAGGAGCACAGAATCCATGACAGCATGGGTTTACAACAGGAAGGTCCTGTCAAACTAATCTCAGATTTCTTCGACTGGATAACCAGTGTGGTGGACCAAGGGGGTGCAGTTGATGTCGCCTACCTTGACTTCAGCAAAGCTTTCGATACTATTTCACATAGAAGATTGATTAATAAGCTGGGTAGGCGCAGGGTGGGTCAGAAGTTAGTCAAAACAGGGAGAGATATAGACTGGTTGAGGTGGAAATCTGAAACCACTTTAGGTAAGAACTTTCTGTTAGTTCTAGGACCACTTTATCTCTATGAAAAGAGATGAAATCAGATTCCACTGACAGGGCTTGCAATTCACTGATCGTCTGGCAGAGGTAATGGCTACCAAAAACACAGTTTTCCAAGTCAAGTACTTAAGCTCTGCTGAGGACAGCGTCTCAAAAGGGGTTGCATACCTACCCTGGGATGGAAAGCAGTCCTCCGGATGCTCAATCCTATCCCCGTCAACCCCTGATGCCCGGGCTCACGTCCAAACTCGGGTCACCAGCCTGGCACGAGATGTGGCATCCAGCGCCTCAACCCTCAGCGCCACCAGACCGACTAGTCCTCTTCAATATCTTCATCAGTGACACTGCAGATGGACTGGAGGGTAAGGCTTGCTCTTTGCAGAGGACACGAAGATCTGCAACAGAGCAGATGATCCAGATGGGGTGGGAAGAATGAGAAGAGATCTGGATCATTTCCAGGTCACACCTGGAATCGAGCCTTGGCTCGGTGTGCCTTTCCCGGTTACCAAATATTTAAATAAATAAATAAACAAATGTTTTCTCTTTTATTCATTTTATGTCAGACATTTAAAAGCCATTTTATAAGCAAGTAAGAAAAAAATTACTCACCTTAGTAATTATGTTTCTTCTAGTGGAGTCTTGCTGTATTCTGACTATTGCAGTTAGGTCCTACCGTTCAACTGCCCCAGAGAACAAAGGGTTAACTTTTCTATGCCTTGCATAGAACGTTCATCACGAGCTCGGTTGAAACCCCTGTCTGTCGTTGTTCAAACTGCAACAGCAGATCTTTCGAGCAAAAACTCACTAGGTGTTCTGTGTGGAAACTGTAAAAATTTTTACTAGCCAACTGGCAAATATATAATGTTTCTGGTTTCAAAGGAAGACTCAAGTCAGAAACCAAAAACAAAAACACATCAAAACACAACATTCCACCCAAACAAAAAGAGTGTAAAAGGACACCCTAGAAGTTACAACCTGCTCCTGCCCACCCACATCCCAAAACTAGG
The DNA here is from genome assembly GCA_016271365.2 of Neoceratodus forsteri. Lineage (NCBI taxonomy): Eukaryota > Metazoa > Chordata > Ceratodontiformes > Ceratodontidae > Neoceratodus > Neoceratodus forsteri. Next base: position 18,284,100 of record CM057456.1, read on the forward strand.
TTCTGAGAGGAAGGCACGGGAGGTCAGAATACAGCAAGACTCCATTAGAAGAAACAACATTACTAAGGTGAGTAATTTTTTCTTCAAACAACATGAAGTCTTGCTGTATTCTGACTATTGCAGACTACCAAGCAGTACCTCCATGGAGAAGGGACAGAACCTACTTTGGAAATAGGCTCTGAAGTACTACTGTGCCAACCCGAGCATCACTCCTAGCCTGGATATCCAGAGAGTAATGCTTGGTGAAAGCATGGACTGTTTTCCAGGTGGCTGCTTGACAGATTTCTAAAAGTGGAATATCCCTGGCAGCAGCCAGGGAAGCAGCTGTACCTCTTGTGGAATGAGCCCTCAGGCCTGAGGGTGGAGTTCTACCCAGTTTTTCATAGCAGAACTGTATACAAGAAACAATCCACCTGGCAATAGATCTCTTAGTGGCAGGTTTGCCTTTACCAACTTCTCCATAAGTGAGGAACAACTGGAGGGATTCAAACCTGTGACCCTTGGTACGCTCTATGTAGTAGCTAGGCTCTTTAACATCCAAACTGTGCAGCCTCCTCTTCCCGAGGAGGAATGGTCAGTGAAGAAACGGAGAGATATAGACTGGTTGAGGTGGAAATCTGAAACCACTTTAGGTAAGAACTTTCTGTTAGTTCTAAGGACCACTTTATCTCTATGAAAGAGATGAAATCAGATTCCACTGACAGGGCTTGCAATTCACTGATACGTCTGGCAGAAGTAATGGCTACCAAAAACACAGTTTCCAAGTCAAGTACTTAAGCTCTGCTGAGGACAAAGGCTCAAAGGGGGTTGCATAAGCTGAGCAATGCAAACATTAAGGTCCCAAGCAGGAGCAGGATCCTAAATGGGGATTGATGTGAAGCAATCCCTTGAAAACTACAGAATACAGGATGGGATGACAGAGAGGAAGACTTGCCTACTGGCAGGAAAGCAGAAACAGCTGCCAAGTGTACCTTGAGGGCAGCTGGTCTGAGGCCTAGGCCATTAAGATGGACCATATAATCCAGAACCGTAGGCAATTCAGCAGAGTCTGGAGAAATATTCTTCTTAGAACACCAAATGCTGAATCTTTTTCATTTGGAGTTATAAGTCTTTCTAGTGGAAGGCTTTCGTGAAGCCTTAAGGATATCCAGAACCCCTTGGGAAAGATGCAGATCTGCAAACTAACTCTTCAAGAGCCAAGCCTTGAGATTGAGAGACTGAAGCTGGTAACTAATCCTCCCTGAGAGGATGTTAACAGGTTGTAATTCCTGGGAAGAGACAGGGAAGGTGGACTGCTAGGGACAGCAACAAGGGGCACCATGACTGTCTGGCCCAGTCCAAGCAATCAGAATCACTTTGCATGGTTGTGACCTTATCTTGACTAACACCGAACAGGAGCGGAAGGGGAAAAGCATACAGAAATTTCCTTCCCAGTTCAGAATCAGAGCATGCAGGGGACTGAGCCCAAGATTGGGGGTCTGCAACAAAGAGGAAGTTGGTGATTGTCTGGGGCTGCAAAAGATCTATCTCTGGAGTGCCCCATCTCGAGAAAATCACTTTCAAACCAGAGGATCCAGGGCCCATTCGTGATGGCCCTGGGAAATTCTGCTCAGTGCATCTGCTAGGACATTGTCCTTCCCTGGGAGGCGAACTGCTATCAGAGAGGTTTGCAGGGAATAGGCCAGGGACCACAACTTCATTGCTTCTGTGCACAAGGCCGTAGACCGAGTGCCTCCTTGCTTGTTGATGTACCACATGGTGGTGGTGTTGTCTGTTCTGACCTGAACCACCTTGTTCTGTACAGATTTGGAAAAAGCTTGCAGTGCCAGAAACACTGCTTTGAGTTTCAAGAGATTGATGTGAAGCAGGGATTCTGAGGTGATCACGGTCCTGGGTGGTAAGATCCCCAAATGGGCTACCCAGCCCAGCAGGGAAGCATCTGTGGTGAGTATCACTGAATGAGACTCAGTGACAAATGGAACCCCTTGTCTCAAATTGTCCTGATCCTGCCACCATTGTAAGGCTTGGATCAGGCTTGATCACTGGGATCAGTTTGGTAAGGAATCCTTTCTTTGCCATTCTCCGAAGAGCCACAGATGTAGCCATGACTCTTGATGCATCATTGAGTCTACAGCAGCATGAAATTATACTTCGATGCCTCGATCCCATCTGCAGCCACCTGCTCCAGCTCCTTGGCAAGCTGGGAAGGAGCCTGTTTAGCCAGCGCCAGTACAGTGTCCCATCTGGACTTCTGGTACCTGGCTGCATAGGCCATATAATTAGCCTGCCTGAGTCCCAAAGATAATGCCATGTACTGTTTCTTTGCCATGGCATCAATCTTCCTGAGTCCTTGTCTGAGAATGTGATGCCAAGGGAATGTTTCTCTTATCACAGGCAGCAGCCTGCACAACTAACATGGCTGCATTGCTGAAAGAACTCCATGTCTGAGCCTGAGAGTGTACCTCTTGTCCATTAGTCTATCCACAGGAGGTATAGAATTTGGAGACTTAAGAATTTTTGTGTCCGTTCCCAAAGGATTTGTGGAGGGAACAGACAGTCTCCTGGACTCTGGGATGTCCATCATCTCAACAAAAATCAGGCTCTTCCTGACCCTCAACTGCTTCCTCCACAGGAAGCTGGAGGGTATCAGCCACCTTTCTATAGAACATATAGTGTGAAGGAGACTCAAAAAGCCTAGAAGGAGAGACACCTGAAGGTCTGTCTGGGGAGATGTCCGGGTCAATAGGCACATCCAGACTTTCACCATCACCATAGTCATTCTCATACTCTCCCTCTTCCTCAAACTCCGGTTCATAAAATTCTTCCAAAGTATAATCCGGAACCGGGGGAACCGACCAACCGAGCCACTGCCAGATGGTGCCGGTTGGTGAAATCAATGTGATTGCACAATCCTAATTGCCCTTGGCTATCTCATCGGCGATCGAGTACAAGATTCTGGTCCGAACCGGTCGCGATTTGTCTTTTCTTTTTTCTTTTTTGTCGGAACCACCTCGGAATTGGCTCTCCTTTTGCCCGAAGAAGTATCGCCCTGGTCAGAGGGCACTCCTTCTGGTTCAGTCGGAACCGAACCAGGCTGGCTATCCTGGTCAGCGGACTTCTCGGCCTCCCTTTCCCTCAGTATACCTAATCTCTTTTCCAGGGTAGATTTGGGAAAATTCTTGCAAATTTGGCAGTCTGAATCAAGGTGGTCAAACCCCAGACAATAAACACAGGTGGTGTGGGGATCAGCCTTAGCAAAGACCTCCCCACACACACTGCAGTATTGAAACCCAGTGGGCCCAGTTTTCTTTTGGGTTTCTCAGACATGGCCAACCTAACCAAAAACGACTTTTTTCGGCAATCCGCCAGGCAAGACTCCCCTATCGGTTTCTGACCGTGTCACGGGTCTTGGAAAAAAATGTAATTAAAATCTGTTTTTTTAGAACCGATACGGACCGATTACCACGCTCTAAAGCAAAGCACAAGTTTTTATCTCAAAGTGATCGTTTCAGCTGAACCGATCCACAGTTTACAAGTTCCACACAGAAACAGAAAAAAAAACTATCTAGTACTCACGGTACCACGGACAGAGACTTGAACAGACTATGTGGAAACAACAATTTGGTAGAAACCGACCGAAAACCGACACTTGAACCGACTTTTGAACCGAGCAGCAGGAGAAATCTCTGGAGCAACTGTTCAGTGAGACGGAGTCAGGAATCTGGCGGTTGCAGTTTGAACAACAGACAGGGGCTTCAACCGAGCTCGTGATGAACGTTCTATGCAAGGCATAGAAAAGTTAACCCTTTGTTCTCCGGGGCAGTTGAAAGGTAGGACCTAACTGCAATAGTCAGAATACAGCAAGACTTGGTGCTGTTTGAAAACACAGTTAAATGGCAGAGGCAGACTCAAACTATATATGCGAGTAGTGCTGCAGGAGTGGAAAACTGCACATGTGGTACCACTGCATAACAGCAGGCCTAGGGACAACCAGTTGAAGCCTGTTAGTTTAACATTTATAGTGGGCAAAGTGATGGATCCCATGCTGAAAGACTGGTTAGTTGAATTCCTTGAGGTCAACAGACTCTAGGATGAAAGGCAGCATGTGTTCATGGCAAGGAGGTCATGCAAGACCAGCATGGTCAATATCTTCAACTGGTTGATGAAGGCTGCTGACAGGGAGTAGGCAGTAGACATACTGCACTTGCATTTCAGTAAAGCTTTCAACTCCATTCCACACAGAGGTTGATCAAAAAGTTGGAGAACCTAGGAACGGGGCACAAATTGACCAGGTGGGTGACAAATTGGCTCAGTGGAAGGACCCAGAGGGTGGGTGGGGGCTCTCAGGATCGAGGGAGGTTACTAGCGGGGTCCTGCAGGGGTTAACGCTTGGAACTGTGTTGCTTAATGTGTTCATCAAGGACATAGGGGATGATGTCAGAGGCAAAATTTGCCTCTTTGTGGGCAACACTAAACTCTTTGGCAGGGTGGACACCATAGAGGGTGTCGGGGACCTTAGACAGGACCTTGCAAAGTTAGAAAGGTGGTTTAGTATCTGACAACTGTGGTTCAACACAGGAAGTGTAAAGTGATACATAATGGCTGTAAGAAACAAAGCCAAATACATGTGTGTGTGTGGGGTGGTAAAGGTTAGAGTATCTGGAGGAAAAGGATCTGAGGACAGCTATAACCAGCAACCTAAGGCAGGTTTGTGCAGTGCAAAAAGGCAGCAGCCAAAGCCAACAGGATGCCAGAGTGCATAGCTAGGGGGTTTACAAGCAGCAGAAAACAAGTGATCTTACCACTGTACAGATCCATGGTGTGGCTGTATCTGGGGTACTGTGTGCAGACTAGTATTGATATCCCTACCTGAGGAAGGACATTAACCAACTCGAGGCAGTACAGTGAAGGGCTACGAAAACTATCCGGGGTCAGCAGGAGCTGCAGGAAGTTTGTCCGAGACCAGGCTGGTCTAAGATCAGCTTCCGAGCCACCTGGTCTATGGCCAGTTTCACTGCTGTACAGGAACATTCTTTGTTGCACTTAGATTGTTTCCTGCAACAGCTCCCTTTAGTGTGGATTTACTATTACCAACTCCACACTGCCATGGATCACCACACCAGTGAAATTTGTCGTCAAAAGAATTTTAGGGGAAAGTGAGACTCAAACCCAGACTTTCAGGATCACAGCCTAGTGCACTAACCACTACACTATGCTGGCTGCTGCCTAGCACGCCTGTGGTTAGACACATCTGTGACAATAACTGATCCCAGACCAGTTCAGCTGGAAGGAGAAACTGGTCTCAAACCAGGTGGCAGGGAAACTGGTTTAAGACCAGGCAGCTCTGAAACTGGTCTCAGACCAGGCTGTTTGGAAACTGGCCTCAGACCAGGCTGGTTCCAGACCAGTCGTCAGGGGAACAATCTTCCTACACCTGGGCAGGACAGCCCATACGAGGACAGGCTGATGAACCTTAATACGTACTTGCTTGTAGATAGAAGGGTGAGGGGAGACATGTCTAAACCTTCAAGTATGTTAAATGTATAAAACAAGTGGATCTCAGGAACCTCTTTAACTTGAGTGACACTAGGGGGCACTATAACAAAACGGCAGGGGGAAGATTCAAGGAGTTGGTCAGGAGACCCTTCTTTATGGAGCGGGTAGTGTCAAAGTGAAATGGGTTGCCAGCAGAGATCAGCAACAAGAAGACTGTTGTGGATTCAAGAGGGAGTGGGACAAAGTGAAAAGGAAGGTCAGAGTTAAAGGGGAGGGGGGCCGAACCCAATTACAATTGTACATAGGGCCCCTGCTGTCCTCATGCTCAACAATGTACCAGAGGCATGTGATTATACTACCATAATGCACACCCATTATATCTTATTGCTTACTTGTACAATTTATTTTCTATAACCATTGTATAAGATTACCTATCATGGCATCCAACTTACCAGATAGCATGTTATCTTGCAACTTGGGTATACCATAATCACTACATTGATTGCTGGGTACAGCACAATGGACTACTGAACAAATCAGTGAGCAGTTTTAACAAGCTTTCATCTTAGTGTGCCACTCCTGGTTAAACAATTGTAAAAAACCAAAAAAAACAATGACAATGACATCACAGTAACCCTGTGCGGCACTAAAACCAGCAGCTTAAATAAAAAAACAGTTACATCTTTACAGAAACAGTGGATTTAAAAGCTAGAAATAAACCGATGTTGCATCAACAAAATTTCATTACAGGTTTACACTGTTTCTGCACTTCACAATACGTAACAGCAGAAACAGATTAGAAACTACAATGTGTGGAGAAAAAATAAATAAATAAAATAACAGGCTGCCAAAAATACTTTACTATATTACCACAACTTCCACCCACGGCAATAAAGATGACCATACCTTTACTCACAATTCAGCAGAATCGGGAGGAACTGCACTGCAGCACTGAGGACCAGTTCTCATCAGAACTCCATAAGATGAGTAATATGTTCAAAGTGACAGGCTACAATGACACATCACTGCAGCAAGCACAAAGGGTCCACACTACAGAGAAAGGGCACTTTTCCTGCAACAACACAGCCAACAACAGAACAGCAATATAAGATACAACTGTATTATTCACGCAGTATTCTGCGTACACAGGAGACTTCAAGAGGACACGCGACACTAATTGGAGAATACTACAAGCGGATGAGGGTCATAAACCTATATTCAAATACCGACCATTGGTAGCTAATAAAAGACCCCTCCACTGAAGGACAGACTTGTACACATGGACCACAAGGTTGAACAGCCACGATAGGTAACACAGCTTTAATAGGACCATTCAGGAAGGCAGTTTCCAATTCAGTAATTGCAGTTAATGTAACAACACTAGCAAAGAAATATTCACAAACCCACATTACCAAAAATAGTACCCAATAAAAAAAGAGATCACACAGCACACATATGTTTTGATGTGCAGTCGTGATAAAATGTATGTAGGAAAGACAACAACAAAAACTATGAACCAGGACCTCAAGCGTAAGAGTAATATCCTTAACTCGCATGAAAGTCCTTGATACTGAGACATTTCAAGGCTATGAGACATTTGTCAGCCTCTATGTGATTCTGGGGCTTAGAAATGGTACCAACACAATGACTAGGAATGGGATGGAGCACATTTAAAGGCATGAACTCTTTTAATTCATCAACTGGGGACACTGGATCGTTATGTGGCATGAATGAAAAGGCCAATTGGACTACATTTATGTAGTATATGAGAGAACACACTGGCCTGAATATTCAAAAGGGTTGCGCATGGCGTAACAAGGATGCATGCAGCATAACCCTGTCTGTGGCCGTGATATTCAAAGGGCAAATTACGATCATAACTCTGTGACCTCTCGGGCCTGTGTAGTACAGTACAGTATGCATGCCCATTGGTCCACACAGTGGACCAACAGGCATACAGCCATACTGTACACTGTAATTCAGCGGGCAGCCGGGTGGCATGCGGGCGGGGGTGCTGTGGCCCGATGATGGGGGTGCTGGGTGGCAGAGGACCTCAGTGTCCGTGGTGGGGAGGGTACCACTGGACCACCAGGGTATCTAGTGCTATTTCGCCCGTGATCGGCGTGGAAGCGGGGTTACCACTGGACCACCAGGAATTTAATTATACTAATGCTGCGATGACTCGAGGCGATGAGTTTAAGCACACTAATGCCCGCGATCGAGGCGATGGAGGTCCACTGGACCTGAAGTGTGACTTAGCCGCAGTGGGCGTACAGGAGCAGGGAGCCGCCATGGGACTGCAGGGCATCAGTCCCAGACGGCTGCAGCCTGGCATGGCAGTCGCTGGGCGCAAGTCGCCAAGATCGGGCACCACATGCATAATGGCCTTATTGCATTCCCAGTGCTGAATATTGCGGTTGATGCACCTAGTGCAACTGCACTTGCGTTGGCATCCCCTGCTCCTGATCTGCCGCTGCGCTGGCGCGGTGCCACTGTGCCGTGCAGTGGTACGCCATCAGTGCCATATTCAACAGTGCTGTGCCATGGCGCAGCACCACTGAATATCACCTGGTCCATGCCCTGGCGCAGCCAGTTGCACTGCGCCTGGGCTTGTGCCCTGCCTGGCGCAGTGTGAATATCCAGCCCACAGATTACAGAATAGTTCTTATTTCCTGTGCTTCCTGGACATTTAGCTGCTTAGCAGGGCGAGTAGCAGCAGGTTTTCCCTTACATCTCCTAATTCCAACATCTCTGAGTCAAGTTCTCAATGTGGGAGAAGGAGACCACCACCTACCACCAATGCGGGAAGGGTCTGTGTACCCATCATCCTCAGAACAGTGGCATTTTCCTCTCAGAATCAAGAAACTCTGGTGATAAATCTGCACCACGTTTTGTGGATGGAGGCACTCTTGCCTAGTCAACCAGTACCCCCAATGCATAACTAGGCTTTAAGAACTATATGTCTAGCATACATATCTAAATTTAGCTGAGTGGCCACTAGAAATACAATACACCATACCACATTAGTGGTACACTCTAAAAACAGATGTCTATAGTAACGACAAATTAAACAAGCATTTGTCAATGCCGAAAGTTCACTGTTAGTATTGCTGTTGTACATACCGTCTATATTTTCTGTATATATTCCTCTGCCTTGCATTTAAGGCATCACTCTCAAAACAAATTTCTTATGTTCTTCAAGCTCTGGTTCACTTCATTAGAAAAACAAACATTTGTCAATGCTGAATGTTTGTTTGCTGGTATTAAGCATTGATAGTGCAGGAGATCGAGAGGTGCATAATAGGAATGGCAGTGAAGTACTGAAGTAGCACAAACCCTCCCACCCTGCAGAGACTGACAGGCATTGGGGGTGTGCCTTTGGGTCATCAGCCGTAACACTCACGCCATTCCACCTCACCTCACCCTGCAGACACAGACAGGTGTTGCAGTGTGCCTTGAGTCTTAGCTCTTACGCTCACCCCATTCCATAAGGAAATAAGCGAGATGGGTGCAGTATGAGGAGAATGGGAGTGAGCGTTGGGACTGAAGACCCCATGGCACACCTTAATGCCTGTCAGTGGCTGCAGGGTAAGGTGAGGGGTGGAATGAGGCGAGGATTACAGCTGTGACCCAAGTCACCCCAGCGCCTGTCAGTCTGTACAGGGTGGGCGTTATGGTTGGAAATCCTAACGCCCCAGGCATTTGTTGGTATTTTCGTCTAAATTTTCAACTTGGGTTTTTTGGGACCCCACCTCATGAACAGTGGCAGTGTCATTTTGTTAATCAATCCCAAAAGGTGATTTCACACAGCAAGTGTGCCATTCTGCGCTACAGGTGCGAAAACACATTTCGGGTAGGATGTGAAAAATGACAGCTGTACTATTCATGAGGAAGTGTGAAAAAATGGCAATGTTGAAAATCTGGAGTGAAAATATGAAAAACTGGCAAAGTTACGAGTGTGTGTAGAAACTGTGCAATGCACGCTCGTAACACCGTCATTTTTTGGAATGTTTTCACCAAATTTTCAACATGACCTTTTTGGGACCTCCCTCATGAACAGTGGCACTAAGTTTCATTAATCTGTCCCAAAAGTTGATTTCACAGTGACCGTGCCATTCTGCACCACAGGTGCAAACACGGACAACTGTACTGTTCATAAGTGGGTGTGAAAAAATGGCAATGCTGGAAATTTGGAGTGAAAATATTAAAAATTGATGAAGCTATGAGCATGCGTAGAAGCTGCTTGTAACAGATACTCATGCGTGATGTTTTATTTGGAGTTTTTCACCAAATTTGCAACAAGGGCTTTTGGGAACCCACCTCATGAACAGTGGCACTGTCGTTTCATTAATTGGTCTCAAAGGTGATTCCGTGAAGCAACAGTGAAATCATGTTTTGGAACCAAAAGCGAAATGACAATGACAGTGTTCTTGAGTAAGGTCTAAAACTCATCAGTAGGGACAAAACTATAAAAAGTGGCTGAAGATATCAACCCAAGTTGAAACCCCCACTGACTGCCATTATAGGGCTTACTGTCATTTCTTCAGTTCCCGGTTGGTCTTTGAAGAGTGCAGACGTGTTCCCGACCCACAGTCCACAGAAGATCAATGCTCCTGCCCTCCGGAAGTAAGTTCGGGTGACGGGGGTGCGGGTGGAGTGCCAGGAGGAGGTGTGGGTTGGGGGAGGAAGCCAGCGGGAGCGATGAGGGGCCTTTTTTGTTTGTTTCTGGGTTTTAAAAAATTAATAAATAAAAAAAGACCTTGTGGGACCGTTTCCTTTTACAGGTGAAATACTAATAAATAGACTTGACACACTGGGTGGGCTCCCAGTATGCCACAGTACTGAGGGATGGGAAATCAATGCAGACCGGGGACTGGGCACCCAGAGGTTGGCTGAGAATATAGGGGTGTTGCGGAGGGGGGGGCACATCAGACACCAGGAGTGGGCATCCCGATGTCGGAAACATCAGAGGTAGTTTTTTGGCACATTGGGGTGGGCTCCCCGTGTGCCACATTAATGGGGGAAGGGGGATACATGCTGACACGGGGATTGAGGACCCCCATGTCAGTAGGCAGGGAGGATCCGTGAGCGTGACTGCGCTAAAAGTGAAAGTGCCTTTGGGCACTGTAAACTCCCAGCCTGTACGGAGCTTAGGCTGTGGCCTACTCCACACGGGTGGGAGAAGAGGAGCAAGAGGAGGCAAGGGAGGAAAGCACCTCCTCCCACCTTCCAGAATTGCCACGCCAGCAGCACTATTGTAAATTTGTTTACGCCCTACAGGGCTTAAGGTGTCAGCCAGGGGTGCAAGAGGCTGGAGAGGGAAGGGTGGGGTGGCGCCAGAGACATCAGCCAGGCTGATTGGGACACAAACAGCTGTTTGCTGGGCAGTGACCTGCAGATGAAAGAAAAAAGCCGCCACATGACTGGTGCAGCTTTTTCTTTTCAAGTGCAGACCACTTCAGGCAAAACAGCATCACGATCAGCCTGGCTGATGATTGGTGTGATACTGTGGAGTCCCTTGCAGAGCACTCTGCACTGAACAGACAGTGTCACACCTCAAAAGTCACTCATATAAGAAATTCAACAGTCGAGTGCGAACTAAAAAATGATGACATCAGCAGAGGATACAAAAGGAGCTTGATTCAACTGTTCAGTGCTGATTAGACTGTACCCTACCCTAGCAGTCATGCCAGAGTGCGGATACAAGGTACATTCTTTTCTTTTAAAGGTGAAAACAGACTGTCCACCATACTGGTGTTACCACACAAAGACATGTTCATTTACATTCTTTGATCAACCACTGCATATTTCCTGGACTAAAGAACACCCCAAACATAGTCTAGCCACTCAAGATGCAGGGATACAGGAGACTATTGCTTCATGAGTAGCTGCACTGTTTGGGGTGTTTCTAATGTTCAGGATGTATTCAGTAAGTTCAGATCTTGGATGTGAAACAAGGCTGGGTATAACTATACATTAGCATGCATTTCAAAACAGGCTAAACAAGCAGGCAACTAAAACAACCAACAACATCAATGAATTTTGGAGAATGTAAGCAATCATAAAATGTGGGTTTTAACTAGAAATATGATGCAAAAAGGTTGACAGTTTCCTTTTAAACAGTTTTATTAAAACTGTGTTTGGAAGAGTTTTGTAAAAACAGAAATTACACATGAAATTTGTTTAATAAATATACAAGATATGCAGAACAAGCATGTCCTGAATATTTAAAAATGCAGACAATAATATTATGGTAGCAGGTCTGCAGATGACTAAATGTGACTTGTGCTGTAACCCATGGTGCCAGTGTCCCAGATACTGGGACAGTTTCAAAAGTAAAAAGTTAAAAATTAATTGATTATGGTAGTACCAAATATAAAATAATGTATGGGGAAGTGTGGTTAATGGGAGAGTCTATGCACACCCGAGGTGTATGATGTCCTATAAACCTGAGGGCATCACACACAGAGGATGTGCATAAATCCCCTAAACACACTTTTCCGTTTTATTTTTTATATTTACTGGTTTTAAGGAGTCTGTTGAGGGCTGTGGTTCTGGATTGACAATTTTGTGTAATTTCAAAGGGCCAGTCTTTTGCATCCAGGTGACTGGTCGATAAGGACGCTAAGGGAGAGAGGTAAGAGATCAGTTTTAGGTGTGGAGAGTTGGTAGATCAGAGCAATTACTTTAAAATGCGACACTGTTGCCATACTGTTTTAAAAGAATGCAACGCTTTTTGTTTAAGTAAACTTTTATACTGGTTTTTGAGGTTCTGTGAGGCCATCGACAAGCTCATGTCTTGTGCAGACTGTTTGATGGTTGTGGACGTCCAGCGCGAGGACAGCTTGTCCGACAGCTTTTAGAGGTGCTCCTTCGATTTTTTTGTGGCCGTGGTTTATGGAGCTCCGTAATTCACACATGTGAATTACAGAGCTGTTGAGCTCCCGCTACCAGTGGTTTATTAGTACCAACCAGTAAATAGTATATACTATTACATGCATGTGTAAAAAAGGATTTGGTACTAAAACTACAACTGTGTAGTGATACAGTATTTTCTCTGTAACCTAGCAGTGCACAATATTAGCAGGAACGTGCAAGAATGATGGCACCGATTAAACTGTATCACCTTACAGAAAAATAACAGTCAGCCATAACAGGAAGTTTGTACAGAACCCAGAGTAAACAAAATGATCTGTGATGTTACTGCTACTGTTTTTTATGGAGAAATGTAACTTTATGCTCACAGAGAAACAGTCAACGTTGGGGGGTTGTGGTGGTTTAAAGGAGAAGTCCCCTCAGCTTATTTTCTGTATACCAGCGTAGTTTATAGGCATGAAGAATGATTCCCTCTCTGCATCCCCTAATATCATCCTAATTTACAGTACATGTAAATGAGGTTGTTTCACTTCGTTTTGCCCTGGTGTGAAAACCTGTTTGTCTCCAAAGGTCATGACCCCACTCATGTAAGGCACCATGGGAGTTGATGCGTACCTGCAGAAGCCAGCAGAATTTACACCCTCATTCAGTTCTGTTACATGTCTTGTGCAGCCTCCATATTCTCTAAAAAGTATTTTTTTTCCTCAGATACACTTTACAAAAAACAGCAGGGCACTTACTATGCCTTGGAAAGTTTCACAGCCAGCATGACAAGAACATAGGTACTGCAGAGGACAGCAACAGCACTAATACATTACAGTCTAAGTACTGCAAGCTTTAGCATTAAAAGCAGTCACAAAATTCAGGATGCCATACCAAAGTCAGGTTATGACCTCTGCAATGAGTCAAGCAGCTTTTCACACCAGACTTAAGCACCTTCATTTACATTTAAATCCTGATGAAAGGAGGAGGCTGCAATAGAGACAAGTATTATGCATGCCTACAAACTTCACAGGGAAGCAGAATAAAAGGCTGACAGGATCTTTCCCTTTGATGTATAATGAAAAGAAATATCTATTACAGACTAGCAAAGTGAACAATACAAATGTTACTATAGCACCTTTGACCATTTTATGAATGTTATAACTAAAAAAAATCCATTCATAGTACGTGTTGATGCTGTACTAACCTCACTTCCTGGGTGGTTGAACTCACAACCCATCCAGCTCATTCGGTTATTACAATATTGCCACACACCTGACCATAGATTATGCCTTACTCAGGAGTCAAAGCTTGCACTAGCCCACTAGCCATATGCTGAGAGGTTCTGTATTGGGGCCAGTAAGATTTTCCTTTACGTAGCCCTGCAGCCTTTGTGTTGGATAAGGTAATATTTCAATAAGTACACCAGCTGGGCCAGTGGAAAAAGACTCTGGGGTTGGTGGATCTGCCCAGTCAATAGCCCTGCTGGCTAATGGCTGCAAACCTCAATTTCGAACCCTACTTACTTATAGCACTATCAATGTAAAGGAGTGCATAAGTGCTTGAGGATTACAATGTTATTTTACTTTTTACTTCGCAGTTTCTTATGAATACATGACTACCAAAAGAGAACGTCGTGAAATAACAATTATGGTGGGTGGCAATTTCATCCATATATACAAATGAAAGAAAAAAAAATATACACACACACACACACACACACACACACACACACACGTATATACATGCTGACGTTAAATTCAAGAAATACAAGTAAAGCAATGCTTATAATGTTTTCTTTCAAAAACAGGCCTTCTCAGAAGTAAGCTCTATGGTGAAATGTTGAGAAAAGTGCAACTATCAAGTAGTTACTGAGTAGGTCTCCCGTGCTTATCATTTGCATAAACGAAATATGCAATGGTATTAATCAGCATGCACTATTTTTATCACTTGTGAATAGGCATGACTTTCGGTTATGGTCCTGCCACCCCACACTTGAGGATAAATTGTATACCAAGTCAGACCACTGCATATCACCTATTTGTTACTTTTATTGCTTATTTGCCCCAGTAATCCCTCAGGTCACACCAGGAATTGAGCTTTGTCTCAGTAACTCAATTTATGTAGATGGTTAAGGACAGAAAAACTAGGAGTCCATTAAGTTTGCCTTCTTGTTCCTGCGTCGTTTACTCTGTCCTTTCAGAGCTTTCCCTGCCTCCCTTTTGCTCTTAATTAAATATACACTTGGGTTTTAAACCACAAGATAGTCCCAACATAGATCAAATTTTTATATATTTTCAGCTACATAAATAAGTGCTGAGTAACTGGAATGTTTAGTAATAAACAATCCAGATTGGCTAAAAACGATGTCGGTGCCAAGAGCAGCTGTGAGACATCTCACGAGTGGACCTTGCACCAGAATGGGAAACGCAGCAGTTAGCCTGGTAGGGCACACCTCCGGTAGACCATTTGCCTCACACCTCTTTCAAAACAGTTAATGTGATTTGAATCAAGCTCATTCTCAAAAAAAAAAAAAAAAAGATTTATATGATATAAATCAAGGTGCCCCCCCCATCCACTGCACCCTCATTTAAACAAAACAAAAAAAAAAAAAAAAAAACTAATTTTAACATCCAAGTCAAAATAAAAAAAAAACACTAAAAACTGACATTGGGCCAGCCCACTGGCACAGTGACTACACTACTGCTAGAGTGAACCAGGGTCAGAGGCCAGCTGACGTGGGAAAGGAGGGTAGATAGCGTACCCCAGAGAATGCTCTCCTCTTCCCCAGGAATGGATGGATGCTGGCTCCACAGCATTACTGCCACCGGTGTGACCACAGGTGCTAGTGTAGTTGGAGGAGTATGGGTGAAAAAACACACTGCCGGAACCAGATCAGCAAAAAACAGACTGGCTAGATTGTAAGCTGTATGAATTTTGCAACCAGCTTTTTTCAATCTGGTCCGCTCTGGTGGTCAGGTTTTCACCACATGTGGGGTTATAAGTGAAAACCACACCACCAGAATTAGACCAGATCGGTAAGGAACCCACTAGGCAAGCTGCCATTCTCGATGTGGTACTCACCAATTTGGAAGTGGTAAGATGAGCAAGGGTAAGGAAGCCACTAGGGTCCAGCAACCATAACTCTGCATAGGTTGACCTGGCCCTTGGGACAAGTAAGCCCTCGACAAATGCTAAAATCCTACATTTCAGAAGGGCAGGCTTCAACCGGATAAGCGAGCTAGTCCAGGATAAGTTAGTCGGAGCGGACAGCATCAGGGATGTGGAGGAAAGACGGGGGGCAATCAAGGGGGCCATTCTCGAGGCAACAAAGTCTCGCATGAGAAGGGCTAATAAAGAAAAAGGTACAAGAGGTCAACAGGGCCGGCGTCAGTTTTTTGTGGGCCCCGGGCAACGGACTTCTAGCAGGCCCCCCCACCCCCTCAGAGTCAGACCTGTCTGTCTATTTAAAATTAAAAATTAAAAAAAAAAAAAAAACCACCACCAGCCATTCAGTGTTCAGTTAACTTATTCATTCCTGAGTTGACAAAAATCGACACCACCCCAGCAGGCCAAGCCACTTGCCGGCACTCACACTCAGAGTCAGACCGCACATCGCAACCAACCTCTAGAAGGCCCCCCTAAGATCAGACCTGTTCATTTTAAAAGAAATTAAAAAAAAAAAAAAAACATATCACACCTAAACTAACTCAGTGTAAAGTCCGGACCATGTCCATCCCAGAAGGACTCCTGCTGCACCCCCTAGTTTGGCAGAATTGTAGAGACAGCAGTCAGCAACAGATTATTTAATTGCAGGTGCACACTACAACAGGCCGCAGCCTGAGCCTCCCCTCCCTCCGGAAGCCCGGGACTCTTACCCAGGGCCAGCATCAGGGTTACCTCCCTACTCTTCTACCCTGTCCCTGTTGTCCTACCTGGTTGGTGTGTTGGTAACAAAGGAACTCTGTAGTTGGTAAGAAGCGCTGCTTTATTATCCACAGTGAAGTCATCTGCGACTGCTCCACTGCTGTCTGTCATTGAGACTCTTGTGCCTGCTGTGCCAGAGAGCTTGACCAGGCCCGACATGGACGGACAATGGCGGACTGACCGCAGATGCACCGTACCTGAACCGTTCGCTCTAAGCCTCTACAGTCTGACTCCTGCCGACTCCTAGACAATTTGAATTGTCCACCTTTGTGCCTTACTTGCAGTTGCTGTCCACTGCAGCGCCTTCTCCCTTCAATCGGCATCCCAATGGCGGCGTCCAATCATGGTGTGACATCACCATCAGTTAAGCTGCTAGCTGGGTTGCTCAGAGTCAGGCCCACCCCTACTCCTCTTCTCCCAGCTATTGGCCTGCACTACTGCTACATATCATGCCGATGCAGTGTTCATTGACCTCTCCAAGGCCTTTGACATGGTTTGACATCCCCTCCTGCTTGACTCCCTCAGATGCCTTGGTTCCTCCCCCGGCCCCCTTGCATGGTTCACCAGCTTCCTCTCTGCCAGAACTCAGTGTGTAAAAATCAATAGCACCCTATCTGACAGATGACCTGTCCGCTCTGGGGTTCCCCAGGGCTCCATTTTAGGCCCTCTCCTCTTCAGTCTCTACCTCAACTCCCTCCCCTCGGCCTGCCCAAGTAAGATCCTCCTCTACGCGGATGACACTGTGCTCTTTGCCCCTGACACCAACCCCAACACACTCCAGACCACCCTCCAACAACTTTTCATAGAGCTGAGCATTGGTTCACATCACGAAGGCTAGTCCTGAACCTAAAAGAGACCAAAGCTATGCTCTTCTTGCATCGCCAAAGCAAAGTCAGTGGTGCCCCTCTTGTGATACTCCCTAGCACACTAAACCCCATTGAGCAGGTTTTCTCCTACAAGTATCTGGGCATTACCTTTGATTCGGCACTCTCCTTCCATTCCCATATCAATGCCCTTTCTGCTGCCACCAATGTCAGGATTGGACTGTTATACCGACGTAGGGACTGCCTACCACAAGAGGCCCTTAGATTAGCGACAGAACAGAGGAGGTGATTGCCAATCGACTATGGGCTGCCCATCTATGCTGCAGCCAACACTGCGCTTGCAAGAATCCAGCTCTCTATAAACAAGGCCTGCAGGCTAATGCTGGGAGCCTCAAGGCGCACCCATA
Organism: Neoceratodus forsteri; assembly: GCA_016271365.2. Classification (NCBI taxonomy): domain Eukaryota; kingdom Metazoa; phylum Chordata; order Ceratodontiformes; family Ceratodontidae; genus Neoceratodus; species Neoceratodus forsteri. The sequence continues at coordinate 18,301,612 of CM057456.1, forward strand.
CGTGCCTGCTGTACTCCACCACCAACTTGCTCAACCTTGAAGAAAGACTCCGCTTCCAAACCTGCCTTCTTGTAAAAAAGACCCTGCTAGGGCTCCCTCCCTGGGGTCGCCACTTCCCTGCAGCGTGCCTCCCCTGTCTCCACCCACAGCACTGTCAAAACCTCCCTTACTGTCCCCAGGGTAAGAACCTCTATTGCCCAGAGATCCTTTTGCTATCGGGTTCCCTCCTGGTTCAATTCCCTCCTAGCCAACATAGCTGACTCCACTAAGCTTGGTCCTTTCAAGGTCTCCCACAGAAGCCATCTGACAAGTACTGCCAGAACTGCACATAATCCCCACCTGCCCCTTACTCTACCCCTAGGCTGGGTCTGCCCTGTCTACTTTTTGCTGTAAATGCCTGGAGTCTCAGGCAACATCTGCTGATTAACGTAATAAAATATCTCTGGTTGCTACCTGACGTGGTACTCAAGTACCTCTATTATGACTACTGTGATCTACCCATTACCAAGCTTGTACCACCAGTGAATGCCTGTAACACTGGTTGTTTTTTTAATCTAAGCGTCATGTACTGTACTGTTTTGTTTGCTGTGATGTATTGCTCTCTTGATGAGGTGCCTTTGTAAATGAATCTTTGACTCAAAGGTCTGTAAACCGATGCTCTAATAAATAAATTAAATAAATAAATAAATATCTCACAACACACCCACCCACTCCATGGGACAGAATGCTCTGGATCAGGGGCCTTGCCATTTGGTGAACAACAAGTAGCGCGAGGGCTTCCAGGCAGTTGGGATGATCACTAATCCATATCCATTCCATTCTGATGTTCTACATCTGCAGACCGCAGTTTCAAATTATTTTCCACCACTCGGCTCTTGGCAGCACGCAGCAGCAGTGTAGTAGCGTGCACAGTCAGAACTCTCATTAAATCATGCTGCCAGCAAGCGCGCTACTAAAACTTAAAGTAAACCTTTTGCTTCTGGAGCGAGCCTCACTCTGGTGTATGGCCACGGGGCATTTGCCCGGGTGCTGATGCCGGGCCTGGGTCAGTATGCTTCTCTGGAAAGGTCAGGGAAGCAGTAAGAGCCAAAAAGAAGGCCTTCACCAGGTACAAGGAAAAAACATGTGAAGGAAAAATGGGTAAAGTACCAAATGAGAACAAGAGAAAACAAAAGGGCAGTCGGAAAAGCAAAGGCAGACACAGAGCTGTGTGCTGCGGAGGGGGTCAAGGGCAGGGAAAAACAGTTGTTTAGCTGTATTAGGGAAAAAAGAAAGAGGGGAGAAGGAAATCATTAGGCTAATAGAGGGAGGTAGGGTAACTGAGGAGGACAGTAAAAAACAGACATTCTTAATGACGTTTGCTCTGTATTCACAAGGGAAGACAAGAGGACCTGTGCTGGAGAGTGGCATTAAGGCAGCTGTAAAGGGGATCCCCGCGATGAGGAAACAAGTATTCACCAGTGAAAGGGTTTGGAAAGCACTAGCAGCCCTAAAGATAGATAAGGTCCCAGGACCAGATGGGATGCATCCAAAGGTGCTCAAAGAATTGGCAATGAAACTAAATGAATCCCTGGTGGGGCTATTCAATAGCTCAGTTCAGACAGGGGTCGGTCCAAAAGACTGGAGGATAGCAGACGTAGTCCCACTCCGTGGAGGTGTGGGAGACAAGCAGCAACCAGGTAACTACAGACCTGTCAGTCTTACCTCTACTGTGCATAAACTGATGGAGACACTGGTCAAAGAGGACATTGTGAACTACCTGGAGAGCAATGGACTCCAGCATACTAGTGAATAATGCGGGTTCATGGCAAGAAGGTCTTTTCACACCAGCCTGATAGTATTCTTTGACTGGAGTAACGAATAAGGGCAATGCTGCAGATTTACTCTACTTCCTTTTCAGCAAGGCTTTAGACTTTAGCCTCACAGAAGGCTGAAGACACTAGAGGATCTGGATATGCGAAGGACACAGTTAGTTGAGTGAGAAACTGGTTGAAGGGAGACAGCAGAGGGCTGTTAACAGAGTCAAATCAGATGAGAGGGAGGTCACCAGAGGGATGCCACGAGGATCGGTCCTGGGTCCAGTCCTTTTCAATATGTTCTTCAGCAACATGGGAGAAGGAATCCAGGGCAAGATGTGTCTCTGCAGATGACCCTACGCTCTGTGGCAGGGTAGACAAGGAAAAGGGATTAGGGAGAGACAGAGACACTTGCAATAGCTTGAGAGGTGGTCAAAAGTTTGGCAGTTGAAATTCAACGCCGAAAGGTGATCCGCACAGAGAACAAGAACCTGAGGGCAGAGTACTGGATTAGGGGAAACTGTGCACAATCTCTGAGGAAAGAAACCCTGGGGTCATCATCAATGACTCCATAAAACTATCAAACCAGTGTAACACGGCCAACAGTAAAGCAAACAGAATGCTGCGGTGTATAGAAGTGGTACTGACAGCAGATGGAAAGTAGTATTACTATCTCTCTATAGATCACTGGTGAGGCCCCACTTGGAGTACTGTGCCCAGTTCTAGAGTCCTCACCTAAGGAAAGATAAGGACAGTCTGGAGACAGTGCGACATAGAGTGACCAAAATTATTCACGGTCAGCAGAGCAGATCTTACAAGGATCGGCTCAAGGCACTGAACATGTACACAATGGAAGTCAGATGAGAAAGGGAAAGATGATACAGATTCTCAAGTTCCTGAAAGGAATGGAGAAGGTAAACTGTGAGAAACTATTTACAGTAAGTGGCAGATTAAGAACATGGGGCATGGTGGAAACTGACAGGAAATTCAAGAGGAAGTGAAAGTTTTATTTTACAAAAGGATGGTGCAGCGTGGAACATTCTGCCAGCTGATGTGGTGGGTGTCAAAACTATCAGTGGTTTCAAGCACAGCTGAGAGTGAAGGGCTTAGAAACATAGAAACATAAACAATGACAGCAGAAAAGACCAATGGTCCATCCAGCCTGTCCAAGTTCCATGTTTAGTCCTGGGACCTACTGTCCCTCCAAGGTTTTTAGCCGTCTCCACCCTTCTCCCCCTTTCCCCTCCCAGCTTCTGCAACCCCAAGCAACCACTACACACTTGATTCTATCCCAGCCGTGCTTGAACCCACCAACAGTTTTAGCATCCACCACTTCGGCAGAAAGAATGTTCCATGTCTTCACCACCCTTTCTGTAAAATAATGCTTCCTCGTGTCCCTTCTGAGCCTCCCTCCTGTCAGTTTCCATTCGTGTCCATGTTACCATGAACTAGTATTCAAGCTAAATATTTCCCTGCAGGTTCATCTTATTAATTCTTTTTAAGAACCTGAAGGTCTCCATCATACCTCCTCTCTCTTCTGGTCTCCAGTGTATACATGTTCAGTGCCTTGAGGCACTCCTCACAGGACCTGCCCGTTGGCCCTGAATCATTTTACGTCACCCTCGCTGACCATCTCCAGCCTATCTCTATCCTTCTAGAGGTGGACACTCCAGAACTGGGCCCAGTGCTCCAGGCGTGGCCTCACTAAGGATCTACCCTCCCAATACATCCTAGCATCCTACTCACTTGCTGTATGCCTTGCTGCACTGACTCGATTGTTTGAGGGAGTCACTGGTGAAACTCAAAGTCCGTTCCTCAGCTGTGGTGTAAGTCACCCACTCATCTAGTACTATGTCCTGGGGTTCTTGTTCCCTAGGTGCATTACCTTGCACTTTCTGGCACTGAATTTCAATTGCCAAATCTTACACCACCCTTCTAGCTTTCGTGCATCACTCTGTATTTCCCCTGATTCCCACATCGCTATCTACCCTTCCACAGAGCTTTGTGTCTCTCCTGCGAAGAGACACAGCCTGCCCCAGATACCCAAACCAATGTTGCTAATGAACATATTGAACAGAATCGGTCCCAGAACAGATTCCTGTGCAGAGCTCTCATGGACACAGGTACCCGCATCCTTCACACATTTTGTACATCAGGACTGTGGCAAAATTTTTCGGGCGATCCCAGGGCGGCTCAGCCACCAAGCCCCCAGAAATCAGTTTAGAGGCTGTGCCCGCCAGCACTGCTTGTCCTGCTAATATTCTGTAAATTGCGGGCGGCTCCATGAGTTTCTATTGGGGAATTTTAAACTACATTTTTTATGTTTCAGAGGTGATTTGCAAATAAATTACGGCCACTGCTGAACTAAATAAGCCCTTGTTAGTTGAGCAGTGGCCATAATTTTTTGAATTCACCCTCTGAAACTAAAAAAAAAAAAACATAGACTTGACAGCAGATATGACCGCTGGCCCACCTAGTCTGCCCATCTCCCCTACCTACAGGATAAGCTGCAGATCCTAGTTAACCAACAGCCTATTTCTTCCTACCCCACAAGAATTGCCTCCTCGAGGGGCCTCCTGATGATTCCTAGGACAAGATTAAAAACTGCAGGCGTCGAGCTTTCAGTGTCGCCGGTCCTGTATTATGGAATTCGCTCCCACTGTTGGTGAGGAGGCCCCATCAATGGAGGTCTTTAAGACCCGCCTGAAGTTTTATTTGTTTAATCAGGCATTTTAGACTCTGTTCGACACTAGTATTATTAGTCTTTTTAAATTTAGAAGGTTTTATGTATATATATATATATATATATATATATATATATATATATATATTTATTTATGAATTTTTGTGAGGATATAGTTTGTGTCTGTAAATTGAGCTCGTGTCTTTATTAGCCGCCAAGAGCCTCTGGGATTGGGTGCCAGAAAAATAAAATTTGCCTTGCCTTATGTCTGTCCCATGCATTCTTGAATTCTCCCACAGTTTTAGACCCCACAACCTCCTCAGGAATGCTGTTCCATGTGTCCACCACCCTCTCTGTGAAAAAATACTTCCTCACACTGCCCCCAAGCCGTCCTCCCTCTATCTTCAAATTGTGTCCCCTTGTTCTTGCACATCTCTTTTTTTTTTTTTGAAAGCTGCTACCCTCTTGAACTTTGTAGATTCCACTGAGGTACTTAAAAGTTTCTATCATGTCCCTCCCTCCCTCCTTTCCTCAAGGGTATACATATTAAGCTTCTTTAGTCTCTCCTCATATGGCTTCTCTTGCAGACCCTGCACCATTTAGCTGCCCTCCTCTGGACTGCCTCCATCCTGTCTATGTCCTTGCGGAGATGGGGTCTCCCAGAACTGGGCAGTACACCAGATGGGGTCTCACCAACTGTCTGTACAGAGGATAACAACTTCCTGTTTTCTGCTGATGATGCCTCCCTATACATCCCAGTATCCCCCAGCCCTCCCTTCTGCCTTCTCACATTTTGCTAACCTTAAGGTCATCTGATATGATTACCCCAGGTCCTTTCCATTTTGTTTTCTTAATACCCCCCCATGTCATCTCCCCTGTGTTTTTTTCCCAGGTGCATTATTTTGCACTTTTGCATTGAATCTAAGCTGCTATACTTCTGACCATTCCTCCAAACTTGCCAAGTCCCTTCTCATCCTTCCACACCTCCTTGTGTATCAACCCTGTTGCAGATCTTTGTGTCATCTGCAAAGAGGCAGACTTTTCCTTCTGTCCCTCTGCAATGTCACTTATAAAGACATCAAAAGGACTGGACCCAGTACTGAACCCTGTGGTGCCCCACTAGTAACCCCCTTTCTTCAGAGTGGACTCCATTTACAATTACCTCTGTCCTGTTGTGCTGCCAATGTTTTATCCAGGCTACCACCCTGGGACCCACTCCCAGGATGGTTAATTTGATTATTAATCTTTTGTGTGAGACTGTGTCAAATGCCTTCCTTAAGTCTAGTTAGGCCATGTCCACAACCCTCCCTGGTCTACTACTTTGGTCACCCAGTCAAAGAAATCAATTAGATTCGTCTGACATGACCTTCCCACTGTGAACCCATGCTGCCTTGGGTCCTATGCCCCACTGGCCTCTAGGTACTCAACAATTCTTCAGAAATGATTCCATTACTTTCCCTACCACAGAGGTCAAACTGACAGGTCTGTAGTTTCCTGCCTCTGTCTTGCTCCCACTTTTGTGAAGGGGAATCACATCTGCCTTCCTCCAGTCCTCAGGTACCACACCATCCTCCCACGATTTGTTAAAAAAGGGTAGTCAGTGGTGTCACTAGTTTCTCCCCTAAATTCTTTCAGAATTCTGGGGAGAATTTCATCAGGCCCATTGCTTTGCCCACCTTCAGTTTTAGGGGTTCTTTCAGAACCCTTTCTTCTGTGGAAGGACTGGTATCGACCCCCTATCCAGAGTGCTTCTGTTAATTAGATGAGGCACCTCCCCTCCACTTTTTGTGAATACTGAGCAGAAGTATTCATTTAGTATCCTGCTTTTTCACTGTCCCTCTGCCCACCCACCGTCCTTTCTATTCAGCCTCACTATCCCTCCCTTTGTCCTTCTATGCTCCTGATGTACCTATAAAGGTTTTACCCTTCTTAACCAAGTTGGCCATCTTTTCCTCAGTTTGGGCCTTTGCTATTCTGACTTCCTCCTGCTTCCTTCTGCCTTAACTGGACAGTTCTCTGCCCTGCTCCTTCTGTGTTTCCTTGTACTTCCTAAATGCTATCTTTTTCTCCCTAACCTTCCCAGCCACCTCTTTTGAGAACCACAGTGGCTTTTTCTTTCATTTTGATTTATTTATTTGCGTCACACAAAGGCTTGTTGCCTCTGTGATGGCAGTTCTGACGTTTCCCCATTGTTGCTCCACCCCTCCTTCTAGCCTGTTTGCTAGTGCTTTTCTAAGGCACTCTCCCATCTTGCCAAAGTCAGCCCTCCTGAAGTCCAGTACCCTCACTTTTGAATGGCTTGACTCTGTAGCTGACTTTATCGCGAACCACACTGTTTGGTGGTTACTTGTTCTCAGACGGCTACCCACTTCTAGATCTGAGATCCTCTCACTGTCCCCATTTGAGAGTACGAGGTCTAAGATTGCTCCCTCATGAGTGGGTTCCAAAACTAGCTGTCTGAGGCATGCCACCTGTAGGCCATCAAGAATGGCCCTGCTCTTGGATGTGGCTACAGCAAAGGTGCTCCAGTTAACATCTGGCATATTCAGGTCACCCATCAACAGTATCTCCCCTTTCTCTGCCATCCTAAGGATCCTTCTATCATATCCTTGTCCATTCCCTCCCCCGGACAGGGTGGTCTATATTCAACCCCTGTGCGGATTGTGGTGCCATTTCCAGTCTCTAAGGTGACCCACAGTGCCTCCTCTCCTCCCTGTTTACTCTTTTTTCCGTTGCTTTTATCCCTTCCCTTACAGAGAGCTGCTCCTCCCCCACCCTCCCTGTCTCTCCTGTAGGTTGTGTACCCTGGTATGTCAACATCCCAGTCATGGTTCTCTGTGTACCATGTTTCTGTGACTGCTGCGATATTCAGGCATCCCTCTTACATCAAAGCCTCCAGCTCAGGGAGCTTGTTGCCCAGACAATGGGCATTGGTACTCATTACCCTCCATTTCTTGATGGCCTTACCCCTTTTTGCCCCATCCCTGTCCTTATTGCCTTTGTCATTTTCTCCATTTACCCCTACCTTTCTCCCTATCGACATGTAGTTTAAAATGCCCCAGTAGAAACTAGTGGAGCCCCCTCCCCCGTGCTCTACAGAATATTAAAGTACAAGCAGTGCTGCTGCAGGGGCATGGCTACCATGTATTTGAATGTGGACCCCTGGAAATTTTCCAGGGACTCCAACTTTTGGGCTATGGACCCATTTAATTTTTTTTTTTTTTTGAGCCAGTCCCGGACCCCAAACAAAAAACACTACCGACAGCCCTGCTGTGGTACCTCGTTCATGACCTTCCTTCTCTGCTGAACTGACCCCACTGACTACAACTGCTGCCTCCCCATTAGCCAGTTACCTACCCAGTTTACTATGACCTTAGTCACACCTATATCCTCCATTTTCGCCAACAAGTGTCTATGAGGCACAGAGTTGAAAGCCTTGATGAAGTCGCAGTAGAGCAAATCCACAGCATGGCCCCTATCCAACTCCTTCATCACCTAGTCAAAGAAAACTCTCAGGTTAGTCTGCTAAGACCTCCCTGCCACTAACCTGTGATGTTTACTATCCAGGCGCCCACTGCTCTAAGCAGTCATCAAGGTCATCTTTGACCAGTGACTCCTTGCTTCCCTACTATACAGGCAAGACTGACAGGTCTGTAGTTCTCCACATGTTCCTTGTCCACCACCACCAATGGAGCAGAACTATGTCTGCCACCCGCCAATCCTTCTGAACTACCCCCATCCTTAGAAAGCTGTTGAACAGACATACCAGGAGCTCAGCCAGTTCTGCTGCCAGCTCCTTGAGTAACCTCAGATGCAACCCATCTGGTCCCAGTGCCTTATCTTTTTTGTGCTGAAGCCCTTTCTGGATCCTTTCATGTAAATAATGGCTGCCTCATCTCCAGGACCCCTTAGTGGATGCTTTGATGCCACTCTCTGGCAAGTGTCTACTGTTCTCCTTAGTGAAAACTGAGCTAAAGTAATCATAAAGGTCAGCAGCCTTTTGCCATCCTTCTCTATCACCCCACCCCTCTGCTAACCTTACGAGTCCCCCTTTTTTCCTTAATATATCAAAAGAACTGCTTTTCGTTGGTCTTGATCCCCTCTGCAATAAGCAGCTGTGTGTCTGCTTTTGCCTCCCTAACCGCCCTCTTTGCCTCCCTATTTTTCAGCATGTATTCGTCCCATTCTTCCTCCCCGTGCTTTTTATTTCTTTAAAATGCCATTTTCTTTGCCCTCATCACTTCCTGGACTCTTGCAGAGAACCATACTGGTCTCTTCAACTTGTTCTTTTTGGTTACCATTCTCATGTATAAAATAGATGCCTTGAGAATTGCTTCCTTAACTGCCCCGCATCTCTCTTCCACCTCACCACGTTGTCCACTTCGACTAACTTTTCCCTGACCAGCTCCCTCAGCCTGCTGAAGTCCACCCTTCTGAAATCCAGGACTTCAGTTCTCGGCTGGAGTTTTCCGGTCCCAAGGGCAAGTTCAAACTAAATGGAGTTATGATCGCTGTTCCACAGGGGATCCCCTATTCTCACAGCTCCAGTCACCTCCAAATTGGTGAGCACCACGTCGAGAACTGAAGTCTGTCTGCAGTGGGTTCCTTAACTAGCTGTACCAGCAGACAGTTTTCCAACTTACAGGTTGCTCATGGTGACAGCAGTAGGACAGCGAGTATGGGGGTGGACAGTGTGGGTTAGAACCCACACTGTATGGACAGTAAGTCCCAGGTTTATTAGGGTTTATGGGCAGACTGGATGGACCAGTGGTCTTTTTCTGCCATCGCTGTCTACGTCTCTATGTAAAAACCTGGACTGGCCAATTCACACAACCTGTGCTCAGTCCGAATTTTACTGATATGGTCCAGTCCTCCAGTTCTGGAGGCCCAGTTTTCACCAGGTTCCCAAACTGAAGCAGGCAGTAGGAAGATGAACACTGCCTGAGGCTGTGCGTAGTCATGCACTAGGCATGCACACTAGGGCACCTCGCTGCCAGCAACCCCAGAAAACCAAAGAAGCCAAGCAATTTCTAGACATGCAGTGCATAAAGCCCACACTCTCGGGCCCCACCATCCCTGTCCACTGGTTCCCCACACAAGACAGCCTGGGGGTTGGGGGGGGGATCATGGCTGTCAATATCCCGGAGGGAACCCACCATGGAGTGCCCTCCCAGGAGGAAGCGCCATCCGCTATCCCCTCAGGGACCAGGTAGGCGGCAGAAATGGGAACAGATGGGGCTAGAAGGTTGCATGGTGGAGGCAGACAACACTAGAGCTGGAGCACAAAAAGAATATAACAAAAAAAAAAAAAAAAAAGATGGCGACATGTCACATTTCCTCAACCATCCTAATAAAAAAAAACCAAAGCCAATCATGCTGGCGTCAACCGTAGTTCAACTAAACCCCGATAACTAAAATTACTGTTAGATCAAACACCACTCTGATCTATGGGGCTGTAGCTATTCTTTTAGACAACTAGCAGTCCGTATTCCGCTTAAAATGACGCAATTTTCATATTACATACATAGACAGTGTCGGCAGATAAGGGCCTATGGCCCACTCCAGTCTGCCCATTTAAGTTTGTAAGTTCAGTTTATGTTTTCCAGGAAGTCTGTTGCCTTCACCCCTGATCTCCACAATTCCTTTATGTCTATCCCATGCATTCTTAAATCCGTGATTGTTTCAGCCCCACCACTTCCTCTGGCAGGGTGTTCCACTTGTCCACCACCCATTCTGTGAAGAAATTCTTCCTCATGTTTCCTCTGAATCGCCCTCCCTCCAACTTCATCCCATGCCTCTAGTCCTGGAACATCTTTTTCACTTAAAAATAGTGCATTCCTGCACCCTGTTCCTCCCTGTAAGATACTTGTATGTCTCTATCATATCCCCTCTCTCCCTCCTCTCCTCCAGGGAGTACATGTTCAGTACCTTCAACCTGTCCTCATAGGACTTGTGATGCAATCCATGCACCATCTTTGTTGCCCTCCTCTGAACCTTCTCTACCCTGTCTATGTCCTTACGTAGGTAAGGTCTCCAGAACTGCACGGTGTACTCCAGGTGCGGCCTCACTAGTGTCTTGTATAGTGGAATTATGACCTCCCTTTTCCTGCTGGTGATGCCCCTGCCTATGCATCCCAGCATCCTATTTGCTTTACCTGCTGCCTTGTCACACTGTTTCCCTGCCTTGAGGTCATCAGAGATGATAACTCCAAGATCCCTTTCCTGCTTGGTGCATGCTATATCCTCACCCCCCAACTGATATATTGTGCCAGGGTTATTCCTATTGATTCCTATTATTATTATTATATTATTCCTATTGATTGTCCCTTAATACTACGTATGCATCGTGTGAATCCCTTACACTCCCATTTCAACACTCAAAAGATATTGTACGTGACATCATCACAGGAGTGTTTATTGGGAGTCGTCATCACAGGCAGGACTTCCTTTTTGACCAAACAGATGGCAGCATGCAAATAAGTTTCTCAGATCTTTCATAATAAAACTGGCCTACCTGTCTGACAGAACTTCTTAAAGGGGGGCTCTCGATGGCTGCTGTTGCAGGAGGCTCATACACAGCAACCGGCGATTTCTTTTTCGCTCGCACCCGTCCAGCTGACATTGTTGTCACGGGATCTGAAACGCAGAAGAATCTTACGTTAGTCATAACATCCGTTCCGTGGCGTATGAAACGGTAGTAGCAGCTGTGCAGCAGGGCCCCAAGCTGCTGCCAAACAACAGAAGCGGGACCCACGACTACAACAATGGCCCACGTCCCCAACTCACATGCTCGTTTAAATCCCAATCCCACTCTGATTTACTGGACAGAATCCCCACCGGTACCACCTCTGCGAAGGCCGAGGGCTTCCGTTATGCTACCAGCAAACGGCACCCGACTACCACTCAGCCCCTAGTTTATTGACGTTTGCTGCGGGCGGTGCAGTTACTAGCCCACTCAATAAGAACTCGCAGTGAAAATGTGACGTAAAAGGGGCGGGCGTGACGTTTTACGCAGGTGGGTGTTGCTGTTACACACTCGCTATACCGACTTGGACGTTGAACTTGAATGCGTTAGGTTTCTGTGGACGTGAACGCGGCCACGAGCAGAAGGCTTGCAGGAGGTGCAGAATGATATACCAGTTATGGGTGTAGGTACACGCTGTACTCATTATAGTTAAGGCTGAGAAGGAACCTGAATGATACCTTTCAGTTCTTCATTACGAGGCATGTCCTTTGTTCAGCGTTCCCAGATCTACTACGTGGATTGCTGTATGTTACAGGAAGAAACATAGAATTTGACGGCAGATAAGGAGCGCTTGGCATGCCTAGTCTGCCCATTTCCTACTAATGGATAGGCTGCAGATCCTAGTTAACCAACAGCCTACTTCATCCTACCCCGAATTGCCTTTATGTCTGTCTCGTGCATTCTTGAATTCTCCGCTGTTTCTGACTCCACTACCTCCTCAGGAAGGTCTGTTTCATGGTTCCACAAACTTTCTCCGTGAAAAAATATTTCCTCACATTACCTCTGAGCCGTCTCCCCATCTTCAAATTGTGCCCCTTGTTCTTGCACATCTCTTTTCTGAAAGATGCTACGCTCTTTATTTTTATTTATTTTTGATGACCGCGTAGGTGCACTAGACACAAAAGTGACTATTTTCAGGCACGACACGGAGGTCAACAACACAGAGAGATACCAGGTACATAGAATACAGTGTCAAGAAATAAGCAATACATCACAATCAGAATTGAAGCAAAATTAAGACAATAATGGTATTAAGACACGTAAAGAATAATTGTACAATAGAAGGTAAGTTTCCATGTAAACAGTAATAGTAATATCACTATTAAGGTGCAAAAGTGCCACAGGGTATCGTTATGTCCGGCTGAGATTGAGAAAAGACAGCTATAGGGAGGCAGGGAGAGAGATAATGCTGAGATATAGCCTAGCGAGAGAGAGGGAAGAAAGGGAAGGGAAAGAGGGAGGGATGGAGGATAGAATATTGGGTAGGCTGAGAAGCAGGGTGCCAGATCACACCACAGAAAGGGGAGGGAACTGTGAGCAACCGAGGTAAGGGGAACCAATATCTATGGTGGGTTGAAACAGGTGCAACGAGCACGTGCGGTAAAGAGGGAGCGGTGCCTCTTCTTAAAAGTAGCACGATTAGGGGCCAGGCGTACATCTAGGGGCAGAGAATTCCAGTAAGAGGGACCTACGTGCGAGAAACCTGAATTCCATTTGGAAGTTCTACATCTAGGAATGCTAAGCAAGGAAAGGTCAGAAGATCGGAGACAGTAGGAGATGGGCTGAGGGGTCAGCAGGTAGGCATACTGGACCGCAGAATACTGTAGGGTTTTAAATAATTGATTAGCAGTTTTTTTCTTGGGACAATGCTAACTGTACAGAAAGTATTTATATAAGTTTTCTAGAAGTGTTATGTTTGTTAAACACAGTGAGGCAAGTGCTATGCATTTTCACAATGTTTTAGCACTTTTATGAGCCAAACGCTAATCAATTTTTGAAGTTAAATAAAACCCTGTACTGTCCAGAAGGTTCCCAAGAGAAAGGAGCCTGTATACACTGGGGAAGGGCCACTTTAGGTCTGAATACAGCAGGCAGTGATGCCTTAGTCTGGAGGATGCAGAGGCGTATCTCCATATACTGTTATAAGTTGTACCCCACCTGTGAAGAGTAGCCTTGATGCTGCTAGTAGATTATGGATCCATAAGAGGTGCCGAAGTAGGATTCCTCTAGCAATGGCTGTCCTAGCAGAAGGTTAGAATATGACTAGTTTTGTAGGCTAAGCCCAGTTTTAAATTGACAGCCTTACAAGTAGAGGTTATATGAGTGTCATAACCAAGGGATTCATCAAGCAAGACACCCAGATATTTAAACGAAGTTACCATATCCAGTGGGGAACCATCAGCCCAGGAGACCCGGAAAAATTCACGGCATTGCTTTAGTTTAATAGAGGATCCAAAGAGTATAGCCTGGGTCTTTCCGGCATTGAGAACAAGCTTATTTCTGGAGATCCAGGACTGAATATTTTGTAGGTCCATAGAGAACTTATGATTAATAGAGTGGACATTATCTGAGCTGGTGTAAAGAACAAGGTCATCGGCAAATAGCGATGAACAGAAGGATATATTTTGAGCTATGTTGTTTATAAAAATCGAGAAGAGGAGGGGTCCGAGGATAGATCCCTGTGGTACACCGATATTTATAACTGCTTTTTCAGATGTGGCCGAATTGAATTTAACAGCTTGAGTTCTGTTCGATAAGTAGCTATGGAACCAGGTAACAACTCCAGTCGAGAAACCCAGGGTTTGGAGATTTGCAAGCAGAAGAGGGTGGTTAACGAGATCGAAAGCCTTTGTCAGATCGATAGATACTGCACCGGTTTGATGACCCTGATCCATAGCATGAAGAACATCGTTTGTCAGCTGTAAAAGAGCAGTTTGAGTACTATGGCCTTTTCTGAAACCATGTTGGTTAGGGTGGAGAAGGTTATACTTAGTAAGGTGTTCTGAGATCTGTGCTGAGACGAGCTTCACGAGGACTTTATTTAATACTGATAGTATAGCTATTGGCCTATAATTGGTTATATCTTTCTTATTGCCTTTTTTAAACACCGGCATGACTCTGGCCAGTTTCCATATTTCATGCACTACGCCTTCACTCAGGGACAAATTGAGTATTCTGGTCAGCGGTCCTGCAATGAACAGTGCAGCAAGCTTTAAGAGTTTAGGTTCAAGGCAGTCAGATCCAACAGCGGTACTGTCAGATATGGAATTTAGATGTTTAAGAACAGCCTTCATCGAGACAGCTTTAAAGCAGAAAGGAGGCGTCTTTGTAGTGTCAATCGGGGTGAGGGATCCAGACATTAGGTTACAGGAAGAGAAAGCAGTAGTGTAATTGGAGAGGTCAGAGAAGCGAGAGTTAAATGCATTGGCAATTGTGCCTGGGTCATTACAATGAACACCATTCAATATCATATCATTGTTTAGGAGTCTTTGCTTTGATCCAAGGAAAGTTTTGATATGGGATCAGAATTTCGGCTGCATCCATCAGAAGGCCCTTACAGTATTGGCTTTTTGCATGTCTTATTTGTGTTTTACACTTCGATCGCTGTTCTCTGTAGATGTTAAAGTCCGCTGTGAGACCAGAGATTTTAAACTTTCTCCAGCATTTGTCCCTGTTTTTGAGGGCTGTAAGGAGGTCTTTATGCAGTCATCTAGTTTGTTTACCACGAGCAGCCGAGTGATGTAATATGCTTATCTTGTAGGAGCATGAACCTACTCAGGAAAGCATGGAGGCGGCATCTGTACGTTGATTGGTAGACAATGGACCAATCTGTATGGGACACATCAAATAGGAAATGAGCCTGGTTTAAGTTTGCATAGTTCCTGAAGCATATACATTGTTGGGGGGACGTGGAGCTTGTAGATGGACTCCATATACAGAAAACAGGGGAATGATCACTGATATTGTCAGGTAGCATTCCTGTTGCTGCAATTCTGTCCATGCGATTCGTTAAGACCCAATCAATAAGGGTGCTGGAGTCAGTGGTAAAAGACTGTCTTGTAGGGTCAGTAATAATTTGGTGTAAGTTGTAGCTCTGTACCAGGGATTGTAGGGTATCACGAGAATTGCCAAGCCAGTTTAAATTAAAATCTCTGAGAATAATGAGTTCATTCTTCCCAGCATGTGCGTCCGTGTGATCCAGCAAGTCCCCTAGGCCATTAAGTCCACTATTAGGGGGGATTATAGGCACAGACAATATGGAGTTTCTTAGCTCCTAGTCTGAGAATGGCATGGATGTATTCACACAAGGAGTTGTTCCTGTCAGTTATCATAGTTAGGTTTAGATTGCTTTTATAATATATTGCGACACCTCCACCACACTTAGGAGGTGGCCTATCACACCTAAGAAGGTTGTAGTTTGGGAGCAGGCAATAGGTATCTGGGATTGAGGGCTTTAGCCATGTCTCAGATAGACAGAGTACATCGGGATGGTGGTTTCCACCCAGGCTTCAAGCTCAGTATGATTACGGAGAAGACTCCTAACATTTAGATGGACTATGTGAAGACCTTTCACGTCATAGCCAGTGCAGTTTAGAGGTAATTTACCTGGCTTCGGTCCAGGGTTTAACTCAATGGCCCCAGACAGCACGAGAACCAACAATATGATGTACCCTGGGGCGGCGTGGCCAACAGCCGAGCTTGCAGTTGCATTCTAGTAGAGCTCCGCTAAAAGCAAATTAATTAAAGTTTTTAATAGTATAAAACCGCTAGATTTTCGACAGCGAACGGACTTATCCAGAGAGGATAACTTGCGGTATTGAGCAATACCTTTTCTGCTTCTCTACTTACCTGGATGTGGAAGCTATGGGGAGAACTAATAAAGCAGCTGCCGGAGGAGAAGGCACCCGAGCCAAAGACCCGAAACCAGGCACTAGTACCGAATTGAGACCGGAGACATCCGACAGTGTATCGCAACCCACCAATGCAGCACTCCTAAAGGCAATACAGAGGCTAGACCAAAAACTAGAAGATTTTACTTCTCAGTTTAAAACTCTGGATACTAAGGTTGGCTTGTTAGAGGAAGAATCGAAGGCAGCATCAGCGGCAGCCACAAAGGTCATGACAGTTTCCACGGGCCTCATAAGAGAAAATGAAGGACTTGGGCGACGATTGGAAAACTTAGAGAACGCATCTCGAGCCTCCCACATCAGAATCATAGGCTTACCAGAGGATTCCGAAGGAGAAGATCCCGTTTCTTTCTTGCAGATTTTCTTCGAGGAGACTCTACAGGTTCAGGAGCCAATCGCCATTCAAAAGTTTTACAGGATCACTCCACGAGGTGGAAGAAGCTGTGCGGCCACGAACCAGTTGCTGCCTCGAACTCTCCTCGTGGTCCTAGGTTCGGTAAGGGAGAGAGACTATATTATTAATAAAGCTAAACAGCAAGGAACTCTGGAATGGGACAACGCTAAAGTGCACATTTTTCCTGATTTGAGCTTTGCCACCAGACAGCGATGGAAAAGCTTCGGTGCCATCAGAACTCGCCTGAGACAACTGGTGGTCCACCATGTTCTCCTAATGCCGCCAGTCTTCGGATTATATATGGGAGAACACTATCAATTTGCAGATGCAGAAGCAGCAGGCAAAGTGTTGATCCGTATTGAACGCCAATTCCAGGCAAAAGAGGACAATATGGACAATGATTCAGGGGACAATGATTGAATGCTCGCTGTTAAGCTTATTCCCTTGATTATACCTGAGCACTAAAGAAATAATGATTTCTGTATAATACCCTTTCCAACTGAGATTGGTGTTTTTATTGGGATATATAGCTTTGCTTTCAGGGAATGGTTGGGAAGGGGAAAAAGTTGGAAGTGAAAGGGCGGTTGAAATGTGGTTAGATGACCTCTCTTTCTTTTTTAGAGCCTACGTGGGCTGAGGGTACTGCCAGATTACCTAATATATGTATGGTACATCCGTTTAAAGTTTAACAACTTGAAATAAGTAGTCCATTTGATGTTTGACTGTTTTTGCAGAATTGGAATTTATAGTCCACTGTTCGTAGATCGAAGTGCTAAGCGGGCAGCTTAATTAGTTTTTGCTTATAAGGGGGAAACTACAGAATTGCCTTAATGTCTTAATGATGTCTATAGATGAGGGATGGTTCACCCGTTAATAAGGGTGAGCATTAATTTAGAAATGTTTGATGGTAATCCCGACTCATGGCTGAGTTGACCTGTTGTGAACCGTTTTAAAAGATCTAAACATAATGTTTTCCCCTGTGATGTACCAAGAATATAGGGGCTCAACCAATTCTTACTGTAACAATGATGTCATGCAGTTTGCTCATAATATTTTTTTAAAGCCTACCTATGAGGGTTGTCTACTGTATATGTCATACAGATAAACTAATAAAAATAAAAGTAAAAATAAAAATATGATGTACCCTAACTTATGCAGGGCAAACTGAGGGCTATTACAGCTATGGGTACACCACCATTTAGCAACAGAAGCAGTAGCGTAGTAGATGAGTAGTTTAGGGAAGAGGACAGGAGTCACATCAGGGCCTCTTGTAGTTAGGACTAGCATGTTAGAGTAAGTGAAATCGTTTAGATTCAAGCCACTGTCTTTGAGGTGACTTTTGGAATCAGGCACTGTAAGAATACTAAATAACATCAGAGACAGGATAAGAGAGGGCGCAAGTAGAGATAACCAAGCCATTCTGTAGCATTTAACAGTGAGCATGTTGGGAAGGCTGGATGGAGGGTTTAGGGGGATGTAGTAGAGGGCAAAAATGTAACTGCTGCAAATGGAGCTTCTATAGTCCGCCTAGTTTTAGAAGATCCTGTTTCCACCTAATTTACAGAGATCCCTGAAACTCCAAGAAAAAACCCAGGATTGTCGGAAGGGTATGTGAGTAACAGATGAGTACAGCATAACCAAGGGAAATTGCAAGATGTGACGTGGGAAGCTAGGCAAAGCCGAACCAGTTGAACCAGACAAGCAGGCAGTTTAAGGACAGAAAAAAGGATAAGATTTCTGCCTAAAAATGCTATGAGAGAAGAGATCAGAGCAGTTGAGCTAAAATGTTTTCAACTATACTTTAAGATAGTGAATGAAAGAGGAGAAATGGGGAATACTGGTTTAGGGTGCCACCCAGTGGCTGGTTTATATAACGAGCCAATGGAAAAATGAGGAGTTCAGTCTTTTATTTTGATTGGTCACAGCACACTATAACTAAATGCCCAGATAGGGGGCTGGGTGGGGAGATGCTGAAGACATCGGGGCTAGCAGCTTGGAAGAGAGCCTTGTCCTCACGGGCAATTGCCGGCGAAACACACTGAGAGTGTAGCCCAGCTGATTAGCAGCGCACGTAATCCGAGGAAGGAGAGACCGCTTGGGTTTACAATTCTAAAATCTCCTATTTGAAGGTGATATAATTTATTTATTTATTTATCAAGTCTAGAATTACAAATATAAATTAGTAATATTTATACTGCACTGCTCCAGCTATTGTTATGCCCAGTCAGCGCTTAAGGCAGCAAGACCAGCCTGAGCACAGGAGAAAAGCCGGTGGCTTGATGGCACCAAGTTCAAAAACAGAGATGAATCCAAGCTGGGCAGAGGCGCCACGGGTAATCACTCGTACCTTGTTTCTCTGCGGTGGCATCTGGGAGCAGCTCCTATCGGGCAGGAGCCTGTGACAAGATGAGCGCAGCTTGTTTCTCTCTTGACGTCTGGGAGCAGCCCTTCGGGCAGAAGCCAAGGCGGTGAGCAGCTTGTTTCTCTTCGGCGGTGTCTGGGAACAGCTCCTATCGGGCACGAGCCCAGGGCGAGGGTAGGCAGCTTGTCTCTCTGCGGTGGCATCTGGGAGCAGCTCCTATCGGGCAGGAGCCCAGGGCGAGGGTAGGCAGCTTGTTTTCTCTGTGGCAGCGTCTGGGAACAGCTCCTATTGGGCAGGAGCCGGGCGAGGGTAGGCAGCTTGATTCTCTGCAGCGGCGTCTGGGAGCAGCTCCTATCAGGCAGGAGCCCGGGGCGAGGGTAGGCAGCTTGTTTCTCTGCGGCAGCATCTGGGAGCAGCTCCTATCGGGCAGGAGCCCAGGGCAAGGGTACTCTTGGACTCTGTTGATTCCCTTGATGTACTTGAAAGTTTCTGTCATCTCACCCCTCTCCCTCCTCTGCTCAAGGCTATACATATTAAGCTCCTTTAATCTCTCTTCGTATGTCTTCTGGTGCAGACCCTACACCATTTTAGTTGCCCTCCTCTGGACAGCCTCCATCCTATGTCCTTGTGGAAATGGGGTCTCCAGAACTGAATGCAGTACTCCAGATGGGATCTCACCAACTCTCTGTACAGAGGGATAACTTCCTGTTTTCTACTGGTGATGCCTCCCTATGCATCCCAGTATCCCACCATCCCTCCTTACTGCCTTCTTACATTGCTTGCCCACCTTAAGGTCATCTGATATGACTACCCCCAGGTCCCTTTCCATTTTTGTTGTTAGTATCTCACCCCTCATTGCGTACTCTTCCCCTGGGTTTTTGTTTCCCAGGTGCATTATATATAGAATAAGGTATGGGATGGTGTGTGGCGAACTTTACACACACACCGAGGGTTAGATGCTATTGTGCAACATCTAACCCGGGTGTGTGTAAACTTGATTTACACACACACACCACCCTATATTTTATTTTGTATAATTGCTGGGTCTCCCCTTTGGTCAGTAGCAATTGTATAAATTAGGCTCAGTTCTGGTGTGCCGTGGTTCACTTCGGTTTTTGTTCTGTGGTCATTTTGGAGGTTTCATTTTTCGGTATCACATTATGCTGCTATTGTGAAATAACTTTTTGATGTAACTTAGTTTTCTTTGGCGGGTTGGTTTGCCAGCGAGCGAAAAGCAGTGAGTCAGGAAGCAAGACACTGCAGCGGCAGCATGCACAGAGAGGAGAACTGTGTGCGTGTTTGCCATTATAAGCGCTCCTTTATAACAGCAATTACACCATGGTTTCCCTATGGGGAAAAAGCGAACCAGTTATTATTTTGTACCTTTGCATTGAATCTAAGCTGCCATACATTTGACCATTCCTCCAACCTTGCCAAGTCCCTTTGCATCCTTTCCAGCCCACCTTCTGTATCAACCCTGTTGCAGATCTTTGTGTCGTCTGCAAAGAGACATACTTTTCCTTCAGTCCCTCTGCAGTGTCACTTATAAAGACATTAAAGAGGACTGGTCCCAACTACTGTACCCTGTGGTACCCACTAGTAACCCTACTTTCTTCAGAGTGAACTCCGCTTACTATTACCCTCTGTATCCTGTTGTCCAGTCAATTTTTACCCAGGCTACCACTTTGGGATCCACTCCAAGGCTGGCTAACTTGTATATTAATCTTTTATGTGGGACTGTGTCAAATGCCTTGCTAAAGTCTAGGTAGGCCATGTCCACAGTCCCTTCCTGGTCTACTACATTGGTCACCCAGTCAAAGAAATCTATTAAGTTCGTCTGGCACGACCTTCCTGCTGTGGATCCATGCTGCCTTGGGTCCTGTGCCCCACTGGCCTCTAAGAACTCAACAGTTCTTTCCTTTAGAAGTGATTCCATCATTTTCCCTACCACTGAGGTCAAACTAACAGGTCTGTAGTTTCCCACCTCTGTCTTGCTCCCACTTTTGTAAAGGAATCACATCTGCCCTCCTCCAGTAATCAGGTACCACACTATCCTCCCATGATTTGTTAAAAAGGATAGTCAGTGGTGTCACTAGTTCTACCTTTAGTTATTTTAGAATTCTTGGGTGAATCCCATCAGGCCCCATTGCTTTGTCCACCATCAGTTTTAAGAGTTCTTTCAGAACTCTTTTTTTCAGTGAATGGACTGGTACCAACCTCACTATCCAGAGTGTTTCTACTCTTTGATTTAGGTACCTCCCCATATCTTCTTTTGTGAATACTGTGCAGAAGTATTCATTCAGTATCCCTGCTTTTTCACTGTCACCCTCTGCCCACCATCCCTTCCCTGTATTAAGCCTCACTATCCCCCCTTGGTCTTTCTTCGCTCCCTAATGTACCTGTAAAAGGTTTTATCCCCCTTCTTAACCGAATTGGCTATCTTTTCCTCAGTTTGGGCTTTTGCTATTCTGACTGCCTTCCCCACTTCTTTCTGCTTTGACTGGGACAGTTCTCTGTCCTGCTCCTTCTGTGTTTCCTTATACTTCCTGAGTGCTACCTTTTTCTCCTTAACCTTCCCCGCCACCTCTTTTGAGAACCATAAGAGGTTATTTCCTTTGTTTTGCTTTGTTGATTTGCTTCACACAAAGGCTTGTTGCCTCTGTAATAGCTGTTTTGATTTGTCCCCCTTGTTACTCCACCACTCCTTTTTGCCCATTTGCTAGTGCTTTTCTGAGGCACTCTCCCATTTTCCCAAAGTCAGCCCTCCTAAAGTCCAACACTCTTGCTTTTGTATGGCTCGACTCTATGGCTGTGTTTATCATGAACCACAGTGTTTGGTGGTCACTTGTTCCCAGATGGCTACCCACTTCTGAATCTGAGATCCTTTCTCCATCCCCATTTGACAGTACTGAGTGGGTTCCACCACTAGCTGTCTGAGGCATGCCCCTGTAGGCATCGAGAATAACTGCTTTTGATGTGGCTGCAGCCAGGGTGCTCCAGCTAACATCTGGCATATTCAGGTCCCCATCAACAATATCTCCCCTTTTTCTGTCATTCTAAGGATGCATTCTATCATTTCCTTGTCCATTGCCTCCCCCTGAGATGGGGGTCTGTATACAACCCCTGTGCAAGTTGTGGTGCCATAGCCTGTCTCCAGGGTAACCCACAGTGCATCCTCTACTCCCTGTTTATCCTTTAGTTCCATTGCTTTGATCCCTTCCCTTATATAGAGAGCTACTCCTCCTCCTCCTCCTCCTCTTTTACCCTCCCTCTCCCTCCTGTAGATTGTGTACCCTGGTATGTTGACATCCCAGTCATGGTTCTCAGTGTACCATGTTTCTGTGATTGCCACGATATCCAGGTGTCTCTCTTCCATCAAGGCCACTAGTTCAGGGAGCTTGTTACACAGACTATGGGCATTGGTACTCATCACCCTCCATTTGGTGATGGCCTTACCCCATTTAGCCCCATCCCTGTCCTTACTGCCTTTTTCTGCATTTACCCCTGTCCTGCTCCCCACTGACTTCTCTACCTTGATGTTTACCTCTCTAACTACTGTATTTTGTTGGGGAGGCTGGGTTTCCTGCTCCTTTTCAGTGCCTCCCCTTGGTTAGTTTAAATGCTTGCCAGTGATGCATTTTAACCTATCACCTGGGATTCTGGTTCCCCTCCCAGACAAATGCAGACCATCACGCCAGTGTAGGCCTGTATCCCTCCAGGTGGACCCCCAGTCCCCAATGAAGCCAAAACCCTGAGCTCTGCACCAGTTTTTCAACCATTCATTGAATCCCATGGTGTGGAGTACCCTAGCATCACCCTTGCTATAGACAGGCAGCACCTCTGAGAAGGTTACTGTATGTGCTACTTGTCTAAGGCGCCAATTTATTTTATTTTATTTATTTGAAAAGGTTTCACCAGGAAAGACAACAAGAGCTGAGCGGCTCATTTCCAGAAGCGTCCTGGGGGGGAGGGGTTACAAACAGTAGGGAGAGCAGTCAAAAAATATGACAATATAAAATACGATGCAGTGCAGTTCAGTTACAATTTAGATACATAAAGTGCAGAGTGGGCAAGCATATACAGTACCACTCAAAATATGAAGTGTGGACAAAATCCAGTACATTTCGATAAAAGGACAGCAGATAATACACAAAAAGTGTGGTAGATTAACTAAGCTAGAGGAACTGACATAGGAGAAGACATGCCGGGATTAGTAAAAACTATATGTGGGACTGGACATACATAGAGATAAAAACCAAGAACAGGAAACCCTGTGGAAGTATATGCAGAAGTTGGAGTAAACCTAGGGTAGCAGAAGTTGCAGGTTGGGCACTGGTTTACTAAGTGCTAGTTTAGTTCTAAAAGAAGGCAGTTGTAGTCACAGAGTGGGGGAGATGGAGGCAAGAAGCAGGTGGTGGGAGGTAGGGGATGAGAAGGCAAACCAGGAACTAAATCCCTTCAGGATGCTGAGAACCCTGCAAGGGGATATGGGCCGTCAAATGGGAGGTGAGAGGGCACAGGGAGAAGGGGCACCAGGTGGTAGTCAGGAGCTGGAGATGTAGGGCGTGCCTTTTAGAAGGCATGGGGGTAGAAGAGAAATTATTGTCATAGGAAGGTATTAGTGCAGTTACAGTGGTGAATGGTGTCCTTGCGGAGGAGGAGTGAGAGTGAGAGGTGGGGTGGAGCAGAGCGAATTTCTAGCGGAAGGGAGTTCCAGATATCAGGGAACCTATTTGAGAAGGTGGCGCGGCCAGAGGAGGTGTGCCGTGATGGGAGAGCAAGTGTTTTATTTGTGGAAGCACGGAGGAGAAAGCAGGAGGGTACGGGGGGTTGATAGGAGGGAGGAGAGATAGGGCGGCAAAGAACCATGCCAGAACTTCCCAACTGAGTTGGCAATGTGATACAGGCGCCTGGCATGGAGTGAAGGGAAGGAGAGAGAGGAATAAAGATCACAGTGGTGAGTACGGTGGGGGGGGGGGCAACCAAGTATGAAGTGGCAGAAAGAATTGAAGAGAACGTCCAGTCTTGATAGGGTGGTTTTAGTGGCAGAGCAGTAGCCAATGTCCCCAAAGTTGAGGACTGGGAGAATCATGTTTTGGACAATATCTCTCCTGGCTTGCTGTGGCAGGTAGCTGCAGTGTCTGTACAGAGCACTGAGTCTAGGGAGTAATTTTTTGTTGATGGCGTCAATATGTACCCCAAAGTCTAGATGTTTGCCTAGCTGTAGGCCAAGGTACTTGAATGAGGCTACATCGTCGAGTGTTGAGCCAGAGAGGGTGTGGAAGGTGGGGGTGGAATTGAGCCTGGCCAGTTTTGTCTGGAGCCAAAGGTCATAGAAACTGTATTTTTACATTCATAACTAATACCATCTACAGGAAATTGTTCCCGTAGACTTGTACTAGTTGTATGAGAAAATACAGCAATGCGTTCCGTAGGAAACAATGTAATATTATCTGCGGGAAAAATAGCAGCTCGATGGGGGCACTGCTAATTCACTCCTCAAATTGCTGTGTGCCATTTGTGGAAAGGTGGTTCTGACACAGAGCAGGTGCTGCAGTCAGACTTTTCCCAACTTTATCACTTCAGTTCAGGCGAGGATGTACCCCTCATTCGGCCCTTGGGCTAGCCCACCAGGAACTTGGACTTTTAAAGTAGAAATTCTTAACATGCTAAATCATAATTAAATTTTGCACAAATTAAGGTACTGTTTTCCTCAGTGTTCTGAGCTTGTATTTACATATTTGATGAGGTGTCCCACATCAAACTGTCTGGAGCCTGGTGGGGGGATGTAAAGGGGCGGCCGGATTAAGGTGGTGGGAATAAGGAGATGCCCCAGGGCAAAATGGGACCCAGATAGGGGCTTCCCCTGTTTGGTTCCCATACCCAAGGTTTCTGCTTTATGCAGGCAGGTGTCGCGGTCTTCCTCGTCAGTTTATCCAACTCGGGCAGTGTTGTGCAATGCCAGATCTATTAAAAACAAGACTGCTATAATTGCAGATCTTGTTGGTTCATCAAACCTGGTGTGCATCACGAGACCTGGTTGGATGAGACGTGAGGCCAATATTGGCTTCTGCGATTCCAGGCGGATACTCTGTGATACACCTCGAGGATGGATCGTAGGGGCTGAGGTGTAGCCATGGCTCCAGATAAGGTGTGTACCGGCCTATTTTACTCACGTCATTTTAGGAAATACTCTTCAGAATTTTTTTTAATGAGTACCAGTACTCGCCCAACATTTGTAAATACTCCATATGCCAAAGAATAGTGCTTCATAACATAACTGGTGATTCAAAGGAACAGTTTTTGCCAGATTTACAGCACTTGTATGCATCCCACTTTGTTTTACTCACTATGTTTTAAAACTGGTGAGCAAATTCCTACCTGCCAACATTATTTGGAGCATTGCTGGCACCTAAAATTCTTATCTAGAAAAAAATTTAATTTTTTAATAAATGTACTCCTCAGTCCAGTCTAGCAAGACATTTGTACATCTGTAATTTTGTTTTACTTACTTCACTTTCAAAATGAGGAGTACAGGTACTCATCCCAAAAATCTTATCTAGAGCCCTGGGTGTAGCCATTTGTTTTAAAGCAGAACTGGGCCTTGTGGATGTGTCAGTGGGGTCCACCAGATCCTTTGAGTGTATCGTGGGTTGGTGTGGGGTGCAGGATTTTGCTCATCTACTGTCCACCCGGCGATGGGATAGAATTCCTGCAGGAGATTGCTGACTTCATTGTCGACGTGGTATTGGGATCCCCCAGATAGTTAGTTCTGGGGGATTTCACTGCCTGGGTAGGCAATGAACTCTCGCGCTTTGGTCACCATCTCCTCCAGCTTATGATTTCGCTGGGTTTCACACAGGTTATTTTTTCCGTGACTCACATTGGTGGTCACTCATTGAATTTGGTGTTCCTCATGGGGATGGAGATCACTGATTTGGTGGTGGAACCTGTTGGTTGGTCTGACCATCACACCATAGGTTTCAGTTTCGCTGCTCCCCAATGGGCCTGTCCCTATGGAGATGAGTCGGTACCGTCCTTTGAGGTATGACTCCAGATGGTCTAATGGTGGTGCTAGACCCTATCGAGCCTGGCGAGTGAAAGCATGGGACTGGGTGATCTTGTACTTACCTACAATAGGCGGTGTCTGATGCCCTGGATTCCATTGCTCCTGTTTCGTTCAACCGCTTATTCTTAGCTCAAGGTCCCCTTGGTTTGATGGGACCTTGAAGAGGTTGAATAGAGTGGGTTGAAGGTTGAAAGGTTTGGCAGAAGTCCGGCCTGGATGTTGACAGACTTAGATTGATGGATCATTATGCTGTCTATCAATCGACAATCACCCGTAAGAAGGCAGAATCCCTGTCCAGGGGGATTGCTGCTGCGAAATATCGACCAGCTCAGCTCTTCTGGACTGTCCACAGATTGTGCAATCCAGTCTGTCTCCAGTCGGACGGAGCCTTGTCACAAGAAAGATGTGATGAGTTTGCTCGGTGTTTCGCAGATAAGGTTGTCACCATCAGGTCTGGTATCCGCTCAACCCCCTCTGTGGGGGATTGTGGAGGTTGGCAGGAGGTTGCGAGCACCGGTTTGTCTGGTCTGATTTTGGTCGGCTGGACATCGTGGACGTCGTGAGGATCATCCAGATGTTGCGGCCGACCAGTTGTAGTTGGACCCGGGCCCATGATGTCTCCTTGTGGGGTGCATTAAAATCAGCCCAGTCTGGCTGAGATAGTCTGGAGGTCATTGGAGAGGGAGGGACTTTCCTGATCCCTGAAGGAGTCGGACAGCGGTCGCTCCTGAAAAAAACTCCCTTGACCCAGACTGTCTCACTAACTACAACCTCTCTCTAACCTTCGCTTTGTTGGAAGGTTATGGAGAGATTGCGCTGCAACTGGATGATCATTTATCCACCCACAATGTCTATGACACTCTCCAGTCTGAATTCAGGAAGAGGCATAGCACCGATACAGCCCTTGTTCAGGTGCTTAATGATCTCCTAATAGCGAGAGATCAGAGGACCTGTTCCATCTTGGTCCTCCTTGATCTCTTGGGTGCATTTGACACGGTTGACTATGGTGTGCTATTGGAGTGCCTGATGTTTATCTGTGGACTGTCTAGTACTGCCCTCAGATGGTTTTGATCATTCCTTGAGGGTAGGACACAGAGAGTGGTCTCAGGAATATATTCCTCTGACCCTCTTCCCCATCCTGCGGGGTACCACAGGGCTCCATTTTTGCGCCCATGTTGTTCGCCGTGTATATGCTGCCATTGGGAGACATTATTAGGCAGTACAGTTTGAGGTTTCACTGCTATGCAGATGATACCCAACTGTACATGTCCTTTGTGCCCGAACAGGGAGATATTTTCTTGGTGTTTAACAACTGCCTAGCCGAGATTTAGGACTGGATGAGTGCTAGCTGGCTGAGGTTGAATCAGGACAAAACCAAGGTGTTGATGTTGGACCCGGATGCGTCGGGTGGGGGTATGTTGGCTGGACAACCCTCGGGTCTTTGGCTCAGGGGTGTCCAGCTTCCCCTCAGATCGGGTGCAGAACCTGGGTGTTATTTATGACAGCAGTTTGCCCCTGAAAGCACAGGTGTCAGCCGTTGTCAAGACCTCTTTTTCTTCCATCTGAGGAATATCACCCAGGTAAAACACCTGGTCCCTCCCAAGGATCTTCCAGCTCTGATCCTGCCTTCATGACCACTCGCCTTAACTACTACAGTGCCCTGTACCTAGGGTTACCGGGGGCTGATATCTGCCGCCTTCAGCTGGTGCAGAATGCAGCTGCCAGGCTTTTGACTTGTACTTCTAGGAACACCCATATTACGCCTGTGCTCTGCGGACTGCACTGGCTGCCAGTGTGGTAGCGTATCATCTTCAAGGTCGGTTTGCTGACCTATGAAGCCCTACATGACCAGGGACCACGCTACTTGCAAGAGCTCCTTTCTCCCTACCGCCCCTCCCGGCCTCTCTGATCCACAAACAAGGGATTGTTAGAGATTCCCAGGCTGCGTTTACAGACAGCTGGGGCCCGTTCATTTGCGGCTCCTACCCTGTGGAATTCTCTACCTCGTCGGATAAGAGAATGCCTGACTGTCCAAAATTTTAAAATTGAACTGAAGATGTATCTATTTAATCTAGCCTTCTGTGATGAAATTTAATGATGTCATCATTTTAGTTAATCTTTTGATTGTACTGTTGATAATTTATGCTATTATATATGTTATAATTTTATGAATTGTATGGTTTAAAGTGATTATGTCTTTATGTACAGGCGCCTTGAACTACGGAAAGGTGTCTTTTTTTATAAATAAATTTTGATTTGATTTGATTTATGAGGGCCAGGCAAGGACATCATGCCAAGACATTTTCAAGGGGTGGGCACACTTTAAAAAATAAATAAATAAATAAAACACTGAATTGCATGTAACTGGGTCACCATGGATGCTGCGGTTACTACCTACTTTTGGGCTCAGACAAGGTTGTTGGGCCTGGGTTCTTAGTTTCCTGATTTTTCTGGGGGGTGTGCATCATATCCAGATATTTTTCAGTTTTGCATGTTGTTTCTACCCAGAGTAAAGTTTAGGTGAGCCTGGTGTTAGAGTGGTTCAACCCCTTGGGATGCAGCACCTCCCCACATTGTCTCCCAACATATGAGAAGTCACACAGCATTTAGAATCAACAAAATGCAATTAGTGACTTACTAATTATTAATAAGATGCCAGCATTTATTGGGGGATATTTACAAGGAATGAGAGAACGCAATGCAACTCTGTTTTTGAATCTCTTGTGAACTTTACTAATGTAGATGCCTCACTAAGCTCAGCCTAAAACCACAGTTTAAACATACAGTAGTGCCCATTCTACCAGGCAGTGGCTATGGAAAAATACTGTAACGTTTTAGTATTATCAGGCCACCTGTACTGGTGCCACTACCTGCTTCCCACTGCTACCAGTTTAAACCCTTTTAAACCTTAGGGAGCTCCCATTTGTTCAATGGGTACTCAGTTGGTGAAACAATGCAGGCCTGTCAAAGTTGCAGCTGGTTGGAAGGTTATGGTACACTTTAAAATTAGCAGAAAACCACGTTTTGTTAAACTTAAACCTCACAGGCCATGCAGTTGCTAAAATGGCCACCCTCCACTCAGGTACTTATAGATCCTAGCCCAATGGCCAAAGCTATATGTAATCCCCCTCCCCAGACTACTTTACACAGTTAGCTACACCTGGTAGCCTTGACTGGACACAAACTTCTTAGCAAATTGGTACCATCCCTAGCTTTGGGTATGTATACCAGACTTATTACTTCTAGATGTCAAAAAGGGGTGGGGTGTACAAAAGCATAATTGTGACCAAACCCAGGTCCTGAGGAGAAAGCGTTTTGCTAGGGCTATGCTAGACCTGCACTTCTGGAGAGGAATCCAGTAAATCCACATACAGGAGGCAAAAAATGTGAATGTCCAAAGCAGAGCAGGGTTTTAAATAATTGATTAGCAGTTTTTTTCTTGGGACGATACTAACTGTACATTTATATAGGTTTTCTAAAAGTGTTATGTTTATTAAACACAGTGAGGCAAGTGCTATGCATTTTCACAATGTTTTAGAACTTTTATGAGCAAAACGCTAATCAATTTTTAGAGTTAAATAAAACCATGCAGACTTGGGGTTCTAGAGTGTGGCTTTATTCCAAAAGATGTTCTCTAAGGCAAGGGTGGACCCCCAAGGTTTTCACAGCATGGCACAAGGAATTGACAGAACAACAGAACAACTGTATCTGACAGAAACTCTATGAGTTCCCATATTTCATAGGACATTGAACTCTCTTCAGTGGCACTGGCTGTGACGCTTGGACAGTTGGTTCTGATTAATCTATGCTTTTTGTAATATTAAAATGTGTTATTGAGTGTCTCTCATGAGACATGCTGAGACAGCCTGTGGGTTAACATCCCTTCCCCCCAGGTTTCAGCTAAAAGATAAAAGCCAGGAGATAATTAAAGGATAGAAGAGACCTAAATTAAGGATCTCCTGTTTATCTAACAATTGTAGCTGCCAGCTGCTGAGGCTGAAATCATAACCTTTATGACGTTTAGAGAGAGAATACAGGTTATGTCACTTAGATGCTATGTCATAAACGCTCTTTGATGTCTGTGAAAGAGCAGGATGCTGCTCATGGATGAAAGAAATAACTTAGAAAATTACAGACTTGATTGGGAAGTCATGTGGGGACATGAGTTTTTGCTGGGGTCACCTTTATTAATTTACTTCCTGCTTGATAAGACATCCTGACTATATAATTTTTAATAAACAGAGGAGGAGCTAGGTGACATCATGGAGAAAGGCAGGCTCAAGACATTTGTTTTAATTATGCTGTGACTGTTCTTAACAGACACACGCATGTTTGGACTCTGACGCTACAACATCTTTCAGCAATGCAAGATTAGAAGAATACATTAGATAAGTCTAAGTGTATGGTTGGTAGGAAATTGCACTTTTAAACCTTATTCTTTTAAAGTGAGTGTACATTTTGTGATATATTATTCTATATTTACATTTTACGTTTATTTATTTTTAAGTAAAAATCTCATTTTAAAAAGACTACTTGGTGTGCATTTGAAATTCTTTTTTTTTGACAAGTGAAGCATATATGGTTAAAGCTGACACTGTGCAAAGCTTACTGGTTTTACCAAACTGGGAAAAGGGTAAGAGTTTGTCTGAGGTCTTTAATAGAGTGCTTAAGGGTTCATTTTGTACACCTGGTTAGGTGCCCGTAGGCGAAAGATATCTGCCCCCCGAAGAGCAGAATTATCTGAGCCTGTACATTGGGTACGCTAGCAAGAGGTTCACAGTTTTAATCCCTCCAGAAACTTGAGATCAAAGGTTGATTTGAACCCACAAAACAGACAGGAGGGTTACCCTGTTTCTGTTTCCTGTTCACAAGACTGTGCTCGGAGGTTGGCACTGTGGGAGCAGAGGACCTGACCTGCTGAGTGGGGTTGTGACACTGGCCACAACATGAACTCTCTTCTAGTGGCATTGGCCACAACTGAACACACATTTCCCATATAGCACAGGACTTTAAACGTCTTCCAGTGACAATGGCCTCAGACTGGAAGTACTTCTCATGGCACTGGCCACAACTGAGCACACTGGGGCTCATTACTAGCACAACCCACTCCATGGGTAAACTTCTCTTCAGTCATTGGCCTCTATGTCCAGCGTAACCAGGTGCCCTTATAGAACCTGTAGTCCTGATCTATTTACTCCAGATGGGGGCTGCCCATCCTTTGCTCCCAAATCCATACCTGACCATTCTTTCAGAGTTACACCTTAAAGCATCTTGAAACACATAGGTAAATGCATCTTTGAATGAACTTTCGCATCCAGCATTCAGGAAACACTACACTGGTACTGAGAAATTAAAGTCCTGAATAATGTGAATTAGTCATGCATCAGGACCCCACAGTTGTCAGCCAACTTTAAAGTGAGAACTGTCTCAAACTTTAGAACAGAACCAGTGTAGGTTTCCCTCTTAGCCAGAGAAACACCAAAGCACAGGTACTTTCTTCAGGAAGCACAAAGTCAAATCTACTCATAGAACAGCACAGGCAGCTTCAAATTGTCCTGGATCAAATAGGGGATTGCCCCTAGGATCCATTATCTAACAGTCCTTTTCACCCCTCAGGGGATGGAAATCAGGAGATCCTACTGCAGACAAAAGTTTCCACCACTTCTCTTGGCAGACTTGAGAATACTAGGACTAGAGTGAGAAAGTAGGCTCTCCTCACACCTCAAACTGCAGCAACTCACTCCACTGACTCACTACACAGACTACTCTGACCAACTGCCCCGAGATTCTAAAACTCCACACTCACGCGGGGTATGCTGCTGCAAGAGTTCTAAATGACCTCGTCTCTCTCATCTCAGCTGAGACCAAGTAAACAAGAGAGTGAGTAGGTGAAAACCCCATTTAACTAGTTATTCATCAGCTGCCTTTCCTTACCTAGCACTGACACTGATGGGATTCTGGTAGCCCCAGAGGACTGGGTGGTTACACTCATCCCTGCCAGGCAAATGACTGACCACAGTCGTATCTCCACCTGGCACCAGGCCATCCTACCCTCTGTGTTACCCATGGGGAGATAGCGCTACTTCTCCCCTATCATGTGCCAGGCACAGGCAGGTAACACTAAAGACACAGAGGCTGGCCCCTATCCTACACTCTATCTATGGATACTCAGTGGCTCCAAGAAGACTGCTTGAAGCATGCCCTAATAGACCAGGACTGAGGGCTCCTACTGCAGATCAGGACCCCAGTCTGTCTAGCCCTCTAGGGAAAATCTATCTGACTAAGCTGCCTACTGGGGAACCTACCCCCCCCCAAGTTCCCAGGGTACCTGTGAACAAACAAAGGAAACATACATTACATTGCATTACATTTCCCTACAATTTCCCCACAATCTCACACCTGTGAAGAAAAAACATGTTAGCACCCTGTTAACCACAAACAATTCTAAAAACACTAAGCAAAGGGGTACTCGGATGAGCTCCAACATCCTCTTCTTCTCTTCTTTTCTTCCTCAGTAACACCTGCAAGAGAAGAAAAACACAAAAACACATTTTGCATTTTGCACAGTGCCTAAACCTCCACCTGAACACTAAAGAACCCCAAAAAATATTTTTCTATGAAAGTACAAAAGTAAAAAATGGAAAGTAGACATTTATACAACACATTCAATGTGGGATTCCCTACAGTGTTCAAAACTAGTGGCAAGATTACTGTTGTCCATAGGCATTGTCCATTAAAGAGTCTCTCCTAGGCTGAAGCCTGCTAAAGAACAGTTCTTGGACAGGACAGGGCCTGTATAGCACTGCAATCCATGGGAGGAGTCTTTGATGAAATTAGAGTTCCGTGGACAGTCTTCAAATGTAGGATATGTTGTGCAAAGTCAGTTAAGGCTAACAAAAGTCTTACCAGCTCCTTGAGGAATGAAAACAAGGATCACCTGCCTGCTACGAGCTGAGGACCTTCTCCCTTCAGACAAGATGGCATCTTCGGATACTGCTGGTTTGACGTCCTCTGCAAAACAAACGATGACACAGGAAAACTGCTGGACTGATGTCTTCTGGAAAACAAACAATGAAACAAAAAAATTGCTGGATGATGTAATCTGGAAGGCCAGGTGATGAAATAGGAAAACTGCTGGGTTAATGTCCTCTGGAAGGCCAGACGATGGAACAGGAAAACTGCTGGGATGCCAAATCTGGATACACCTGAAGA
The DNA here is from genome assembly GCA_016271365.2 of Neoceratodus forsteri. NCBI lineage: Eukaryota > Metazoa > Chordata > Ceratodontiformes > Ceratodontidae > Neoceratodus > Neoceratodus forsteri. Next base: position 18,334,561 of record CM057456.1, read on the forward strand.
ATCCTGGAACACCAGAAGAGCTGTATCTTCCTTATGGATACTGCTTTCAGATGACAGACACTGTCCTGCCACTGCTAGCTTCCTTTAGGCATGCTGGGCATATTCATAGGGAGTGGCACCATTAGGGGCAGTACAACGGTGTGGGGTGAGGACTATAACCCCATCTCAGTGTTCAAAGCTGATGTTGTGGAATGTCTCATTCCTGGCCCCAACCACAATTCACAGTGTCCATAAACAAAGTCCTGCCCATTCTCCAGAATTTAAGGTGATCACTTATGACTTTGTCCCTTACTCTTTCTGCTGCACCAGAGTACAAATTCTTGCTTGACTCTTCCAACAACCAGAATTGCCTGTTCTGTTCAATTTTCTCCCAGACTCGGCGAGGAAAGGTAGGAAAAGACTTCCCATATATGGCATCAGCCCTCCTACATATCAGTCTCTCCTCTTTGCTACTCTTTACTAGTCTGCGGCCCATGGCCTGGCTTGGGTGTGGCCAGTACTGGTTAAGCCAGTGTCGCATACTTAGAGAATGAAATAACTTGTCCCCTACCATCTCTGTGGGCAGGTTACCAGAGCCTTCTCCAACTATCTCTGGCTCCTCTGAGGCAAGAGCTTGAGGCGACTCACTGGAGCCCTCAACATGAAAATACATTTCTTCATCCTCCTCTTCCTCACTCATTATCTGAACCCAAGAGTGAGCAAACGTCCTCACTCCTGAGACATTCCACTACTCACTGGGTGCAGAGTTAGACATCTCCCAATTCAGTGTCTTTTGCAATTCGTCTTCCCCCACTAGGCTAGGACTCAAACCCTGCTTCCACGGGTCCACAGATCTTTCCATTGCACTGTCCACCTGGGACACAGATGTGGAAACCTCTCTTTGTTGCTGCCCTTGCAGTGGATCAACATCAGTTTTACTTTCTCCATCAGTAACACACTCTGAAGAACTTTCCCCAACTGGTTTAACCTGGTGCTGCATGCCACTGCAGGCGGTGTCCCCTACTCGGGTCCATGTGGGAGCCAATTGAATTCTTGATGCCCTCTGGCACTGCTCCCCTGCTCATTCCATACTTCACAAGGCAGTCCAAGCAGTGGAGTATGAAACACATCCCTACCAGCCTTTAGACATACTGTGCACAGTCACACTAGATAGCTAGGGATTGCTACATCTGGAGGCAACTTTTCACCATAGAAAGCTGTCTCTATTTTTCTTAGTGCTGCCACCTCCTCAGCGATCATAGCTTGGGCATGATCTGGATATTGGGGAGTTCCCAAAGCCATGTCTGAAATCAAACACACAAAGTTGTTGTTACTGGAATGTTTACTAAACACATACTGTCTCACAAAATGGCTCCCTGTTGCTGTGTTTACATTGCTGTCCCGGCCCTGTAATGGCATTGGTAACTTTTCTCATGTATCAAACTCTGCTCACTTGCGCAAAACTGTGTTTCCGACCTTTTCTGGCTACTGAATTTACTTAAAACTGCAATTGATTGCTCTGCTGGTACATGCAGCACATTCATACGAATTTAAACTTGACTTGACGATCAGCATCAATTTAAGAAAACTATTTATACGTGCTCAAAGTCACTTGCAAGCCTCACAGTCTTTCTTTGCACATGACTGCCTGTTTGCTGCATCTTCCCCTGTGCAACTCACAGTCCCTTTTTGCTTAGAAAAATTTACTGTTGCTGAAACCATTATCACTGCTCACAGTCTATGCTCCAGAATTTTGTTTGTTGCACTTGCTGTAACAACGCACAGCCTTCTTTGCAAAAAATCACACTGCTTGCACACAGATTCAGCTGATTTGATAATCACACACAGTTTGTTTGCACAGTTAACTTGTTTACTCATTGAATTCAGTAGCTGGTTCCGCTCGATGGAAATTTTCGACCTGTGCGATCCTGGGAAGGCTTCTTGGGTGAAAGCGGGCTGGCGGTCCGCCAATTGCAGCCACCAACACCTCACTCACTCTCCAGTCAAACAATGGGTTGAACCTGAAATTTCACAGCAATAGTATGTTTACTACAGTTTTAGAACACTCACAAGCCCCCGATGGTTGATCCTGGTCTAACCAGCTGCACCTCTCTCTCTCTCTCCTCTTTGAACACTGCAGTGCAAAGGCGCTGGCCAGAGGCCAGGACTGGATGCAGCTGCACCAATCACTCAACGCCATGCAAATGGCTTCTCTCTCTCCTTGCTTGCTCTTCCTCCATGGCGTTTGTCGAGCAGGAGCAAATTTAAACTGCAAACAAACTTTTTCTTGGCTGCAATTTCAGCAGCAGCAGTGCCACTTGACCATTTTTCCACAGTTTCTGGACAATTTCTCTAGTGACTCCCCAATTTGCACACAAAGCACATGAAACTTTCAGGGCACATATCCGAGTCTGTTCCTTAAAGTCCACACTACTTTTGGCATTTAAAAATTGCAATTTAAAAGTTCCTTAAGCACTTTCTTGTTTTTTTTTTCTTTTTATTAAAAGAGACAGTTTTCAGAGGGTAGTAGATACATACCATCAGATTGATTCAAAAGCAGAATATCTTAGAAGAATAAATATTTTCAATTACAAAATACTTATCACACAACATTAGGGATTTGACAGTTTTAAGTATGATTTGGACTAGTCCTTATCCACTCAAGGCAGGCGGCCGAGCAGCTCCTCAATCATGTCCATCAAAAGACCCCTCTCCCCTCACGGGACAAATTCTGGATCCCGGGTGGACATATGCAGCACCCACCTGCACTATTTTATTTCAAAAAGGGGCAATGTATTTTGGAATTTTGCAATTAGGTATTCTGATCTATAGATCTCCTACATAATAGCTCACCAATCCCCTACTGAAGGAGTCAAGGGCGTCATCCATTTGCGAGTTAGCTCCTTTCTGGCAGAAAGTATATAAACTGGAAGTAAAGTGCGCTCCCGTCATGGTCTATGAGGGGGATAAATTGATAGAACCACAATTTCTGCTGTCAATTCAATATTTTCTCCCAAACATCTCCCCATTCCAACTGTAATGAGCACCAAAATGGGGTCAATCTGGAGCAAAACCAGAAAACATGAGCCAAGTCAGCTAACTTACAATTACAACCTCTCCAGCATACACCATATGACACCGGAAGGTATTTAGTTAATATTGCTGGGGATCAGATGTATCGTGACCATGATTTCCATGCAAACTCCCTCCAGATATTGGAAGAAGTTATCTTAATAGCTTTCAAAGTTGCCCGCTGCCAGGCTGAAAAAGGAACCTGCAAGTCCAGGTCCCTGTTCCAAGCTTCCAGGACTGACAACGAAGAATCACCCCACGAGGCCCTTAGCATTTTATATATGGCCAATTAAATTTTCTCATGAATTGTCCTCCAGGGTATCCTTTAATAAAAGCAAAAGAGGTGTAGGATATATTCAGTTAGTAGCATAGTACATCTAATATTATCTGTGGTGTTCCTAGCTCTAATGAATCTGGACTGATCAGCGTGTATAAGGTCTGGAAGGATTGTCTCCAGTCTTGTGGCCCATATGGCCATAAAGATTTTGTAGTCTACGTTTAACAGGGAGACCAGGCAGTAAGAAGATATATTAGAAGGGTCCTTATCTGGTTTAAGAATTGGGGTTATAATGGCATAGCTCCACGAAGGGAGGAGATTCTCCCTCCTCTATGGTCCCAAAGGTCAGGAGAGCGAGGTAAAGAAGCCCGAGAATCTCAGTACCACTGCAGCAAACCCATCTACCCAAGGACATTTGTTAGGCTGAAGAGCCTTTATATGGGTAAGAACCTCATCAGAGTCTATTGGAGCCTGCAAAGAGAACCTCTGAGATTCTGAAAGGATAGGGAGGGAAAGACCGGAGAGAAAGGCCGTCCTATTCTCTGGGGAAGAAGAATCTGGAGGAGGAGTGTATAGGGATTGGTAATACAAGAAGATTGTAATACAAGAGGATTGTGTAGGAGTTGGTAATACGAGAAGAAGGATGAATGAATATGGTCGCCTGAGTGCGATAATCTCTTGGTAACCGGGTGTTTGACTTTTTGCGCAGAGTTTACGGGCCAACATGCAAGAGCCCCGGGCCCCTCCCTCATAATTGGATTGTTTCCTTTGGCACTTTCTGATTTAGAGACTAGGACACAAACTTCAATGCTTTACTGTCCATTGTCACAGATGCAAACACACAAGCAGCACTCTGTCCTTTACTGTTCTGGAAGGCACACAAGCATGACCAAATACAATCTCCTCTGCCAAGAACAACATGGGTTCCGGAGGGGTCACAGCACTTCAACAGCCCTTGTTGAATTCACCTCCTATATACATGAGGCCCTTAATCATGGCTTAGCAGTGGGGGCTGTCTTTATCGATCTGACCAAAGCTTTTGACACGGTCAGTCATGAGCTTCTTCTCCACACTCTTCCATCACTAAACATCTCCACTAAAGTCACCGCCTGGCTCAAGGACTATCTCTTAGACAGGACGCAGCAGGTAAAAACTAATGAAACCACATCCTCCAGGAAAACAGTCCGCTCAGGGGTCCCACAAGGGTCCATACTAGGCCATTTGCTTTTCACCCTCTTTTTGAATTCCCTCCCCAAATCCTGTAGTGGGAAGCTTCTGCTGTATGCTGATGATGCCGTAGTCTTTTGGAAACATCATCATCTCAACTCGCTACACGCTGCTCTGCAGACCTTCTTTGGTGAGCTCGAAACCTAGTTCTCAGAACACCGCTTAATACTTAACTATAAGAAGACAAAAGCCATGATCTTCTGGCACCGCCTAAACCCACTGTAATGTGCCATTAATCATCACAAACTCCGTGGCACCACTCTAGACCAGGTCTACAGTTTCAAATACCTGGGTGTCATGTCGGACTCCTCCCTAACTATCACGCTCACATCCAGCAAGTATCCTCCTCTGTCAATGCCAGGTTAGGGATCCTATATAGGCATAGGCACTGCATTCTGCCGCTTGCAATGCATCTAGCAGTATCCTCCTCAATACTACCCCTGGTGGACTATTACATAGTAATTTATGGGTCTGCTGATCATACTGCCCTACACAGCATCAACCTCACCCTCAACAAAGCCTGTCACCTGGTCTCAAACTGTCACAGGCTAACCCACACTTGTGATCTTTACAAACTCACTGGCTGGCTAAACTTCCAAAATAGGGTGAAGTATCACACCTGCCTTCTAGCAAGGAAGATACTACACAAACAAGCACCGACAGGCCTCCACCCTCTTATCTAAACTGCTTCACTCAGGAGGGCCCCCAGACACTCAACAAACACTCCCATACTTGTGCCTCACTATAAAACCTCCCTTGGGCAATGGTCTTTCTGATATCGAGCCCTCTCATGCTCAACAACCTACCAATCCACAATCTCCCTACATCCAGTTTGGGGCAGTTTAAAGCTGGTCTTAAGACACTCCTCAACTAGGAAACCTGTGACTGTAGATAACTCTAACCAGGTTCCAGTGCCTCAATTATTAGCCCCCCCCCATGACTTCTACGTTTCCCCTAAGCCACGATCCTCTATTCACATCTTAAACATATCTTGACACAGGGCCTACTTTGTAAGACCCTCTGGAACTGAATTACTGTCATGCGAATCAAAGTGTTGACCAGGGACCTCTATAATGATCCCAGATGATACAACCCCAGATCCTATGTGGCACCAAATGTTTAAGTCCTCTATCAATGTTTCAAACTAATACCGTACCATATGTTTGGGTTTGTATTGTTGCCAAATGTAAAATAGTTTGTACCTAGTGTTTAAGTTTGTGATACCTGATGTATGTTCTTACTGACGTGGAGTCTTTGCAAAGAGTCGATTGACTCAAAGGATTGTAATTCGATATCTTTTAAATAAACAAATAAATTTGGATGGCACTTTTCTGGGCAAAATCCTCTTCTCAAAGCTTTCTTTCTGTTTGGGCTGCACCGCTACCAGACAGAAAGATGCTAGACATACACTCAGCAAAAATCTCTGGTTCTCTCCCAAATTAAACAACATCAGATGAGCCCACATTTTGTGGCACTTCCCAATTTAAACATCTTTGGATGAGCCCCATTTTTTGTAACACCCCTGTTGCTTCACATAGTTAGCTACCCTGGTACCCTTGACTAGGCACAAACTACTTGGAAATTGGCACCATCCCTAGCCTTGTGTATGTATACCACGCTTATTACTTCTAGAGGTCAAAAGGGTGGGGGTATACAAAAGCATGCTTATGACCAAACTCAGGTCCTGAGGAGAGAACTTTCTGCTAAGGCTATGCTAGACCTACACTTCTGGGCGGTACCCAGAAAATCCACACACAGGAAGCAAAATGTGAATGTCAAAGCAGAGTTGAGGTTCTAGAGTGTGGCTTTATTCCAAAGATGTTCTCTAAAGCAAGGTGGATCCCCAAGGTTTACAGCATGGCACAAAGAAGTGGCAGAACAACAAAACAACTGTATCTGATAGAAACTCTACATGTTTCCATATTTCATAAGACATTGAACTCTTTTCAGTGGCACTGGCCACAACTAAATACACATTTCCCATATGGCATAGGACTTTTAACTTCTTCCAGTGGCACTGGCCTCGAACTGGAAATACTTCTTGTGGCACTGGCCACAACTGAGCACACTGGGGCTCATTACTAGCACAACCCACTCCAGGAGGTAAACTTCTCTTCAGACATTGGCCACTATGTCCAAAGTAACCAGGTGTCCTTATGGAACCTGTAGTCCTGAACTGGTTACTCCAGATAGGGGGACTGCCCACCCTTTGCCCTCAAATCCATACCCAGCCATTCTTTTATAGTTACACCTTAAAACAACTTGAAACACTTATGTAAATGCATGTTTGAATGAACTTTCACATCCAGCATTCAAGAAACACTACACTGGTGGTGTGAGAAATTAAAGTCCTGAACAATGTGAATTAGTCATGCATTGGGACCCCACAATTGTCAGCCAACTTTAAATTGAGAACTGTCTCAAACTTTAGAATAGAACCAGTGTACTTTTCCCTGTTAGCCAAAGAAACACCAAAGCACAGGTACTTTCTTCAGGAAACACAAAGTCAAATCTACTCACAGTTAGAACAGTACAGGCAGCTTCAAATTATCCTGGATCAAATAGGGAATTGCCCCTAGGATCCATTCTCTAGCAGTCCTTTTCACCCCTCAGGGGATGAAAATCAGGAGATCCTGCTGTAGACAACGGTTTCCACCAGTTCTCTTGGCAGGCTGGAGAATACCAGGATTAGGGTGAAAAAGTAGGCTCTCCTCACACCTCAAACTGCAGTGCCAACTCATTCCACTGGCACTACACAGACTACTCTGACCAACTTCCTGAGATTCTAAAACTCCCCACTCACAGCCAACTCTGGCTTATGCTTCTGTGAGAGTTCTGAATGACCTCATCTCTCTCATCTCAGCTGAGACCAAGTAAATGAGAGTGAATATATGAAAAACCCATTTAGCTAGTTATTCTCCAGCTGCCCTTCCCTACCTAGCACTGACACTGATGGGATTCTAGTAACCCCAGGGGACTGGGTGGTTACATATAGCTTTGGTGGCAAACTTTGTGCAAAATCCCAGTTGCAGGGCAAGCCCTGAGAGAACGTACCATTCTAATTTTACCAGCTTACCTTTCAACTTGGGATCTTTCTCATCTCCCTCCTCTGCAGGTGAAGGTTCTCTCAGGCAGTTGAACAGTTGTGCAGTTGGTGGGGGGGAGCAGCTCAAACAGCAGGTCTCAGGTGCCTCAGGATGTGGATGAGGCTCTCTGCATCCACAGTCTTCTGGACCTCTATGGCTTCTCTCTCCACTTCCTCCACAGAACACACCAGTCTGGGAACAGGGGCTGCACACCACACATACGACTAGGTTACCAGACCCTCATGTGGAACATTAGCCAGTGCCTAGCAGTAGCAGTAACTTGGTCCTTTCCTGGCTCTCTGCAGTCTCGATGTAGGCATTAATACACAACGGTACTGGACTCATCCTCTGGCCACTCACAGGTTAGCAGCTGTTGCACCTTGCTGGAGTAGCCCGCTTTTCCTCCTTTAACAGCAACAGTGTCTTTCAGTAAATAGGTGTCACTCTAACACAATGAACAAAAGCAAATCAGTCTCTATATGGGTTGTAAAAATATTTACGTCATCCCTGGAAGATTGGTTGTGGAAGCCCAGACAGGCTTCCCTGAGTTGGCTGTGATCAGCAGCACAAACCCTCTTCACTCTGTGAGAGCTCACAGCTGACCACCTTGTTCTGGGCCTGTCTCAGCATTTTCCTGGGCAAAGACAGCTTTGGATTGGCACACAAGGCTGTCAGTATCATAAATTAATATGCAGAATGTTTACTAGATGCCCTGTTGGCCAGTGAAAAGGATGCCAAGCAAGCAGCACTGTCACCCAGAATCCTCTGCTGTCACCTGCTGAGACCCTGACCTCTGATTGGTTGGCAGCGAGGTCAGGGTTGGCAGAGTGGTGGCTGTTACACCAAAAGCTGTGCTTGCTTTGCAAAGTCTCTTTATAGAGCTCCTGCCCTGCCTTGACATGTACTGACACCCAGAGTGGACAGCACTGTGTTCTTTATCATCCAGTCATACTTTTGTGTTTATTGGGGCTTTCACTGCCCCACTGGGAGGTTTGATATTAGGTCCTCCTAGCAGAGAAGCTTCTCAGTAAGTGCAGCTGGTAGCCATGCAGTTTCAATGGGACTAAACATTTGCAGTCTTTCTCATCTCCAAGCCCCTTGATGCCCTTCCTGGTGTCCCTGGGGTGGCACAACACTGGGGAGGTAGTCTGTGTCCTGGCCACAGGTTGCAGTGGTGAGATGTAGCATTCTATGGGTGCACTGGGCACCGAGATGGCACAGTTTGAGCAGGCAGCTGCTCAAACATGTGCACAGGAGAGAGCTGCGTGATGGTTTTCTAACTGCCAAGCAGGCAGTGGCTCTATAATCCTCTCTCCTTCTGTCCCCACCTGGCTATAGTCCCAGTGGCCAGAAAGCATACTCATTAGATGGTAGGCAGTGCTGTTCGAGGCAGCAGGATGAAACAGGTCAGCCCCCACCATTTGGGGGGGTTACACTCTCCGCTGCCTAAACACTTGACATCTACGTATTCTGCATCAAGTCCATCAACACAGTCCATATGTAACAAGCAGTGTACAGCACAACGCACAGCATGCACAGTTTATCTAGACATTTGTTTCCTGAATGGAATACGTATACAATATGTCATAATCTAGACAAATACAACTACTCTAACAACAGAAGAAAGAAACATAGAAACATAGAGGTTGACAGCAGATCAGGACCACAAGGCCCATCCAGTCTGCCCATTTCTTTTTCTACCTTATGAATGTGGCATAGGCCTTTGCTCTGTCAATGGCCAATCTATTCATACTCATCTGTATTTCTCCCTTATGCCTATCCCATGCCTGTTTGAAGCCCTGCACTGTATTCATATCCACCACTTCCTGAGGCAGGCCATTCCATGCATCCACCACCCTTTCTGTGAAAAAGAACTTCCTTACATTACCCCTTAATCGGCCTCCCTCTAATCTCATGCTGTGTCCTCTTGTCTTGCTATTTTTCTTATATTGAAACATGTTAGACTCTTTCACCTTGTTAATGCCCTTAAGGTGTTTGAATGTTTCAATCATATAACCTCTCCCTCCTTTGCTCTAGGGTATCATATTGAGTTCAGTTAATCTGTTCTCATATGTTTTCTGATGCAGTCACTGCACCATTTAGTTGCCCTTCTCTGGACTGCTTCAATTTGGTTAATGTCCTTCTGAAGGTGTGGCCTCCAGTACTGCATGCAGTACTCCAGATGGGAACTAACCAGTGTCTTGTAAAGAGGATTATTACCTCCCTCTTCCAACTTGTGATACCCCTACTAATACACCCCAACATCCCTCTAGCCTTACCTACTGCTTTAGAGGTCTGCTTGGATGATTTCAGGTCATCGGTGATGATGACGCCCAAGTCTCTTTCTTCCCTTGTGACTGCCAGCAACTCCCCTCCCAGCCTATAGGTGGCTTCAGTGTTTCTCTTCCCTATTTGCATGATCTTGCACTTCTGTGTGCTAAACCCCAGTTGCCACTCTTCCGACCATTTTGCTAGTTTATCCAGATCTCTTCTCATCCTGCCCACCCCATCTGGATCATCTACTCTGTTGCAGATATTGGTGTCATCTGCAGACAGACAAACCTTACCCTGCAGTCCATCTGCAATGTCACTGATAAAGATATTGAAGAGGACTGGCCCTAGGACTGATCCCTGAGGTACCCCACTTGTGACTTGCATCTCTTCTGACTGTATACCGTTTACCACCACTCTCTGTTTTCTGTCCGTCAACCAGTTTGCCACCCAGTTGACCAACGTCTGACCCACACTGAGCCTACCCAGCTTATTAATCAATCTTCTATGTGGAACAGTATCGAAAGCTTTGCTGAAGTCAAGGTAGGCAACATCAACTGCTCCTCCTTGGTCCACCACTGTGGTTACCCAGTCAAAGAAATCTATGAGATTAGTTTGACAGGACCTTCCTTTTGTAAACCCATGCTGTCTTGGATCCTATGCTCCTATAAATTCCAGGTGTTGCACTATCCTTTCCTTAAGGAGTGTCTCCATAATCTTGCCCACTACTGAGGTAAGACTGACTGGTCTGTAGTTCCCTGCCTCCTCCCTGCTATCACTCTTGTGGAGCAGGATCACATGAGCCCTTCTCCAGTCTTCTGGGACCTCTCCTGTGCTCAGAGACTCACTAAACAGTTCTGATAATGGCTCTGCAAGTTCCACCCTTAGCTCCTTTAGTACCCTGGGATGTATGCCATCAGGTCCCATTGCCTTGTCCACCCTGAGCTTATCGAGCTCTTGTAGAACCCTTTCTTTTGTGAAGGGACTAGTGCACACCTCCCTCCCCTGTGTCCATGGTGCAGAGTTGTGGGCCCTGCCCTACCTTCTCTTCAGTAAATACTGAGCAGAAGTATCTATTTAGGATAGATGCTTTTACATGGTCCTCCTCCTCACACACACCCTTTTCCCCTTTGGTTTTAGCAATACCCCCTCTGGACTTTCTCCTTTCACTAATGTATCTATAGAAAGTCTTGTCGCCTTCTTTTACTGTTCATGCTAGTGTTTCCTCTGTTTGGGCCTTTGCCTGCCTTACTGCCTTGACTGCTTCCCTTAGGGAAGTTTGGTCTGCCTCCCTATCTTCATCCTGTTGCGTTCCCTTATATTTCCTGAAGGCCAGCCTTTTGGCTGTGACCTTTTCTGCTACTGTGTTTGAGAACCAAAATGGTTTCCTTCTTCTGCACTTCATTTTGTATTCAGAAAAACAGCGGTCATGTTAGTAACCATTATCATACCATAGCAGTAGGACAGCTATTCCATAACTTTGAGCAATACCATAATACTGATCAGCGCAATATCAACATTTAACCTCCTTTTTTTACCCTTTACTGTACCTCTGGCTCTGGGTGATATGGTCTGGGCTTTGCAAAAGACAATTCGAGGCAGCGATCTGGGTGTGACAGACACCTCTGTATACTACATGAATTGGCAAGTTGGTAGGGGCACCTGGCGCGTTACAGGTTAACTTGAACAAGGGGTTATTAGCGCTTCTTTAGAGTGACAGAATGAAACAGTTACTTTTTCCTCAGCATCAGGACGTGTACTCCCTGTTTTATTGACCATCAATGAAGCATCCTCAAACAAAATGGGTTCCACAACTTCCTCTGTTGTTTCTACAGGCTCCATAGTTTCTCCACGTTCTTCTTCTGGAGCTTCCTCAAACACAGGCCTATCATCGAAGGGTACAGCTGGTGTTGGCTCAGAGTCCGAGTTTGTTGGTGTGGGCACTGCAACAGGCACAATTGACATATTATTAGTTGTTCCATTTGAACCCCTGAACAATCTGGCAAGATCCCTTGTAGGATAGTACACCCCTCTTTCTGATTCAGAGTCCAAGTCATCCTGATCAGAGCATCAGTTTTGGGAGTAACAATTGCTGATTTTTTTTAAAACATTTTATTTGTTATTTTTGAATGACACATGGAGAGTAGGTCACCACAAAGATGTATGGAAAACTGAATACATAGCAGAGATATAATACTCGAGGTACAGTACAGATGATAGGAGGGTATTATCACTTTGCCTAACTTTTCCCCTTCAAGTTGTTTGTTTCTCTCTGTATTGAGGGGAGGACTCAGTTTTATAGTTCTTATGTCAAGGTGTTTTTCTCTCCTAAAGCAATGCAAACCAAGTTGTGGGTATGGCTCCTTTGTTCCTTCTGGAGAAACTGTAATAGAAAGGACTGACCAGCCAAATCATGCACAGGGTAGTAAGTAAATGATGGGTAAGGCAGATCTGAATTTATCATATTATTACTAAGTTAAGGCACCAAATCTGGGCGATGGTTGACTATATATAAAACCAAGGAGTCCATCTGTTCATCAAAGCTGAAACCTTGTTTTGTAGCTTAGCTGTTGGATTTTCCTTTTGTATATCTCATACTGTGGTTTCCCAGTGTGGTGTACTTGGAGGAGCGGGTTGCAACCATAGCCTGGTTATTACTTTTTAGCTGACCCAGCAGTATACTAATTATATATATCTGATGGGTGCTCTTATCTGCCGTGGAGGTGTAACAGAAGAGCCATTTCCAGGGTAAGATTCCCAGAGCTGGAAATAAATCCACTGTCTCCCTACCCTCTCCCAAAGTGTGGTTAATACTGGACAAAACCACAAAATATGAGAGTGTAGCTACCTCATATTCACAGCCCCTCCAACATGATGAATCGCCTGAAATGGAGTATTTAGTGGTAGTCTGTGGGGTGCGGAAGTACTGCACTGCTATTTTCCAGGAGAATTCTCTCCAAGTATATGAATTTGTTGTTTTATGTTGCCGGTGCCAAATGCGTAGCCAGTCTTCTGATGTTAACTCCAACATTAACTCTGATTCCCAGTTAAGTTGAACATTTTCCATTTCTTGGGTAGGATTATTATGCAGTGCTTTATATAATTTAGATATCAGATGTTTATGTGAGAAATCACTGTAGTTGAGTAAGTAGCATATATAATGGAGGGGGAGTTCAGTCTGAAGTATCTATTCCCATCTCTGTGCTTTAAAAGTGACGAATTTGTAGGTAGCGGAAGAAATCCCACTGCAACAAGGAGAATTCGCTCTTTAATTGGGCAAAGGTCTTGAAAATGCCCGTTTCATAGAACTGGTATGTATTTATGTATTAACCTGGACTCAATCCATTTCCAGAATTCCATATCTGTCAGTGCTGGGGCAAAGTTTAGGTTCCAAGCAGGGATTCCCATCCATCAAGCTCCAGATTGATTTTTCAGGTAGAGGAGAAATCTCACCCAACCCTGGAGCATAGCTTTTGTAAACGAGGAGCATTGCTCTGAGCATATGGGTATTCAGGGCTGAAATACCAAGATATGATTTAAAGGGAAATTGGACAAGGTTCTTTCTAGTTGAAGCCAAGTCAGGGCCCTGCCTAGGGGGATCAACCACTTCAATCAATCAATCAATCAATCAAAATCTTTATTTATTCAGGCGAACATCATTGAGCATAGCTCATTTACAAGATGGACCTGAGTGGTCATAACAATATAAGGTTACAAATTTTACACAAAAACATGGTACTGAATGAACACAAATACAAAGATTTATGAATGAGACAGGTATACAAATATTTAAATATATACAAGGCAAAATGACATTGGACCTAGAACATATTAAAAGGAAAGAAACAAACAGTATTGTAGGGATAAAGCTAGGGTAATGGGACTTGGGGGGCATATTTGTATAAGTAGGTTGGAGAACAGCTAGAAGAACAATAAAGAAATAGGGGTAGTATAAAAAGGGTAGGGAAAGAGGGGTGGAGAGGACTAGGCCTTATGGAAGCAATTGCATGATTCTGGGAATAGACTAGTGTACAGCATTTTGAAGGATGTTAAAGGAATGAGGGTATCCAATTTCAAGGTCTTTTGAAGAGAATTCCAGATAAGTGCTAGGGAGTAGCTGATTGCAGCCCTTCCATACCGGGTGCAGGTGATAGGAATCTTCAGCATGATGAGTTTATTGATCCTTAGGGTGTAAGGCCTGGATGTGATCCGGTTGAAACAATCAGAGATGTAGGAAGGGAGTTTGTTTGTCAGAGCTTTGTAGATCCAGACAGCAGCATTTTGTTTCTTCTATGTTGTAGGGATGTCCAACTGACTGCATTGTAGAAGAGCAATGATGGGTGCTGGAGGAAGATCTGTAATGAATCTAATAGCTCTATGATACAAGGTGTCTAATTTGTTTAAATGGGAGAGGAACAGTGACCATAAAGGAAGTCAGCGTAATCAATGAGGGATAGGAATGATGCCAGGATTAGCCTTTGTTTGGAATCTCTGGTCAGGTAGTGTTTGATCCTATAAAATAGGCCAAGTCTTTGTCTAAGCTTTTTCAGGAGCTCTTCAATGTGGCTAGTATAGTCAAGTTTATTGTCAATCCAGACTCCAAGATATTTGAATTTGTCCACATATTCCAGATTTTCACCAAGGATGGTAGATAATTGTGGGAGGGTGAATGATGGGACAGTGGAATAGCAGCTCTTGGTGGCAAAGAACATAGCTTTCATTTTCTTGGCATTTAGGAGTAATTTCTTTTCTAGTAAGTTGTGCTGTAGGAGGGAGAACTCAGACTGTAAAAGCTCACAGGCTTTTGATGGTGAGGGATTACTGACATATAGTACAGTATCATCTGTAAAGAGGTGAACATTAGATTGTGAGAGATTGGAGTCAATATTGTTGATGTAAATGGCAAAGAGGATGGGGCCCAGGATGGAACCTTGCGTACACCTCTTAGGAGTGGTTTAGAGGTAGATAGGTCACCTTCATTTTTACCAGTTGTATTCTTCCGAGAGATAGCATCTGAACCATTTAAGAGAGAGTGAGTCAAGGCCTATGGAGTTCAGAGAGGAGATTAGTAGTTCATGGTTCACAGTGTCAAAGGCTTTGCTTAGATCCAGGAACACAGCACAGGTGTTATTCTTTTGTCTAAGGCAGTCTGCCAGTTATTTGTAACTTTTGCTAAGGCAGAGATGGTGCTGTGCATAGATCTAAACCCAGATTGAGCTGGATTAAGGAGATTATTGGTATCAAGGTAGGCACTTAACTTCGAAAAATGTGTAAGCATAGTTGCTACCGAGTACTTTAGAATGTCTGGCAAAGCCACCCTCCCCTCTCCTTAGGTAGTTGTAATTTGCATAAGGAGATACGTGGTCTGCCTCCCTCCCAAAGAAAAATCATGATGGAACAATTGCTGATTGCGTTGTCTTTTGTCTGCACAAAGTAGATCAAATAGTTGGGGTTTTTTGAAGTTCTACAGTTTCTAAAACATCATTGGGGACCAGCTGTCCAACATAAAATAAATGGTTTTGATGGCTAGTCCGGTATCTACTTGACTGTCCTTCAGGATGAATCTTTTACACAAGCATATCTTGCACTTTTTTTATTACAACATAAGGAGCATTGCCCCATCAGTCAGCAATTTTGTGCTTCCCTAACAATCACAAATTCTTTAACAGAACACCATTTACTGGCTGTAGGCCATGTACCTTCAGTTATTTGTTGTGCCTATTTTATTGGCTTTGTTATGGTTTGCTGTGGCATCTAAGGCCAACTTGTAGGCAGCATTTAACTGGTCATTAGAGACACCAAAACACAAGTCCACAGGAAGTCAGGCTTCCTGGCCTAACATCAGGCAATATGGAAAGAATCCGGTGGTGTCACATTTGGTATAGTTGTATGCAGGGACTAGTGCACTGATGTATTGACTCCACTTACTCTTTTCCTTTGCGTCCAGGTACTAGCATGTTCAATAGAGTTCGGTTAAACTGCTCAGGCTGAGGATCACCTTGAGCGTGATACAGAGTAGTTCAAGACTTTGATATTCCCCAGAGGGACAGCATTTCTTTCCCTAGGTGGCTTTTGAAATCTCGACCTTGGTCTGAATGGATCCACTGTGGGGCTTCATAGTGTGCAAAGCACTTTTCGACTAGGACTTTTACGAATGTTGTTGCCTTTTGTTCCTTTGTCAGATACACTTGAGTGCACCTTAAGAAATGGTCAGTCACTACTACGATGTTTGCAATGTTCTTGGAGTCTGGTTCTAAGCTAAGAAATTCTACCAGGGGAGCTGCTGTTTATGGCAGAGTTTTGCATCTCACACATCTGTTGCAGATTTTGCAGTACTGTTCCACATTACTCCCCCTATGTAGTTAATAGAAGTGAGCAAGAGCAAGGTCCAACGTTTGCTCCCTTCCAAGGTGTCCCATGTCATCATGCAGGGCATGCAGCACTTTTGAACTATGAGAGTAAGACTGATTGCAACTTTGGGAAACCCTGTGATCCTTGAATTTCTGGGTACAACAAATTGCTTTTGATTTTTAAGTTGGGCCACTCCAGCAGTAGCAATTTTGTGTCAGGATCAGAGGTACATATTTGTGAGATATCATGCCTTTTCTTCAGAATGTAGACAATGCCTTTCAAGCAAGGATCTATTCTTTGCTGTCTTTGTAAATCTTGGGGAGTTAACTATGGGAGAGTGGTCAGATCCAGTGCAGCATAATGGCAGTAGGTATTTGGTAGACAGTTGCCAGTGGTGCCAAGACTGCCTACGAGGCAGTGAGCATTTTCAGTAGACTGTGGCTCATCTTTGTCCAACTTTTGCGCAGTGCTTTGACAGTTTGTTCTGGGATTTGTATCCACATCTGATTGTCAGTGGCAGATGCATTTGATCAAAAATCTTTAAGGGTGGGTGTGGTGCCTGAGGGTTGGAGGTTAGCACATGTTGTGCCAATATATAAGAAAGGGAAAAGGAGCGAGGCAGAGAATTATCGACCAGTTAGCTTGATGTCAGTGGTGCTGAAAATTATAGAAGGGGCACTGAGTGATGCTATTTATGAAAATATGTCAAAGAGGGGTATTCTGGATAAGAATCAGCATGGTTTCATGCCTAATAGGTCATGTGAAACAAACTTACTGACCTTTTATGAGTTTGTCAGCAAATGTATTGATGATGGAAAAAATGTGGATGTAGTAATGCTTGACTTTAGTCGAGCTTTCGATACAGTTCCACGTTATAAAATAATAGAAAAACTTATTGATATGGAGATAGATAAGAACGTTGCAAGATGGGTAGAACAGTGGCTGAAAAACAGACAGCAGCAGGTAAAGATACAGGGACATCTGTCTGAACCAAATGGAGTATGGAGTGGAGTTTCCAAGGGGTCAGTATTGGGCCCACTGTTGTTCTGTATATTCATAAGCGATTTGAAACTATCTAGTAATAATAAATTAATTAAATTTGCTGACGATGTTAAAATTGGAGCTGTAGTGGATACATTCAATGAGAGACTCATATTTGGACAGGTTTTGATGTATATTGCAGATTGGGCAAGAAAGAATGGGATGACCTTTAATAAGGACAAATGTACAATCATGCACTTCGGTAGACAAAATATTAAACAGATCTACTATATGTATGATCTGAAGCTTAGGGTGTCAGAATGTGAGAAAGATCTGGGCATTTATGTCCAAAATGATTTAAGAAATGAAGTTAATAGTAGACAATCACCAAATAAAGCAATGCAGATTGTTGGTTGTATTAGGAGAGGTTTTCATTCAGGGAGTAGAGAGGTGTTGATGCCATTATACAGGTCTTTGGTTAGGCCTGTATAGGATTATTGCTCTACTGTGGCTGGTCCATTACTGGTGAGGGATATTAAACTAATGGAAAGACCACAGAGATCCCTTACTAGATTGATTTCGGGGTGTGAGGGTGAGCCATATGAGGCCAGATTGGAAAGATTGGGATTGTGGTCATTGGAGAGTAGAAGGGAAAAGGGGAACTTATTGGTATTATATAAGTCCCCGAACAATGAGGATATTAGATCAGAGTTGGGATTGGTGTTTAAAGAAAAAACCTACCAATTGAGAAGGCATGATAGGCAACTGAGTGAGGAACTGAGCAGGACTGAACAAAGAAGGATGGGTTTTAAGTGTAGAGCAATAAGGATATGGAATGGACTGCCCCAGGAGGTGGTAGAGGCGGAAAGTCTGGATCTTTTTAAACAAAGATTGGACAAGTACTTTGATGAAGTTGGTGGCGCTCGCCACTACCACTGAATTGTGGTGAAAGTCTATATGGGCTATGCCTTCTGATTTTCTTATTCTTCCAGTATGAACTCCAGTATCATCTTGACAGGGCATCAGCATCCACATGATTCAAACTAGGTCTGTACTCTACACAATAGTCAGAACTTGACAAAGTGGATAATCATCTGTGTCCAGCAGCATCTAACTTTGCAGGCATTTGTACTTACATCAAAGGGTTGTTATCTGTTTTGACTGTGATGTGAGCCCTTCATGAAGCTGGTCTACAATGGCCCACTTGAGGGTAAGGAACTCCAATTTGTGGATGGGGTTGTTTTTCTACTGTGTTCACACTCTAAAGGAGCAGGGTGACAGGCCTCAGTCCTTCAGGATAACTTTGGTACAGGACAGTTCCAAGTCTGCAGAGGCTTGTGTCTGTATGTAAAACATGGGGCTTTGTTGGGTCAGCATATGCAATCACTGGCGCATTTGTCAGACTGTATATTATTTCTTTGATTAATTTATCACACTGGGCATCTCATCTCTGGCCGAATGGGTCACTTGGCTTGAAATGCTTTTTGGTTGGATATGTAGCTGCAGGGTACTTTTTGCCTTTGTCGATGGGTAGCTTTGAGTTAGATTCAGCAGCGGTCTCACTACTCAGGTTTAGTCCTCAATGAAGTGTCTGTGATAACTGCAAAAGCCTAGGAAATACTGCAGGTCTTTCAGGTTCTTTGGCTTGGGCCAGGTGATCAACGCTTCAGCTTTGCTTGGATCTGTTTGAATTTCCATTGGCTGATGCAATATGTCACACATATTTGATGGAACTGTAGAAAAATTGACATTTATCGATAGACAATTTGAGCCCAAACTCTTCTAGTCCTTCTAGCACCTTCATCAGATGAGCTTCATGCTCCTTGAGAATCTTTCCAAACACAGTGACATTGCCAAGGTAGACTAGGCACTCTAGGAGATTCATGTCTCTTGGAATGTTGATCTGGTGCCAAATATGCCTTGGGGCATACAGAGGAATTCATAGAAGTCAAGCGAACATATGAAAGTAGTCTTCTCTCTGTCCAAAGGAGCCATCAGGATCTGTAGTACCTGGTCCTCAGATTCAGAACTTTGAACTATTTGCTTTCATTGAGACACTCTAAAGCATCCTGAATCTTTGGTATGATATACTGATCGGGGAGGGTGGTCACTTATTTTGAAGTTCTGTAGTTGACACACATGCAAATGGTACTATTCTTCTTGTGTACAACTACAGTGGAGCATCGGGGCTTCTTGATTCTTGAATTATTCCTGCTGCATGCAATTCCAGAAGATGTCTTCTTACATAATCAGTGTCTGCTGGGGCCAGGCAACAGGATACTTTTCAAAAAGGGCAATCATCATCATACAGTCTGATGTGATATTCCTCTCTGGTTATGCATCCCACATCACATTAATGAAGCAAAAAAGACTTTGGTTCATTCTGCCAACTTTCGACTCACTCTGAGCATTCCTGACTGTGGGCAGACCAAGTTCAATGTTTTAACTGTGTCACCAACTCCGGTAACTGTTGGCGGAAAAGCAGTTCGGACTTTCAAGTAATCAAAGTAGGGGTAGGACTTGTCACTCAGCTCCCACATGTTCAGACCTTCCAAAGGTTATATCTTACTATTCCTACCTAGCTGTTTATCTTACCAATCCTTGAAGATGAAGAACAGCCCAGGCAAACTCTCTATTTATTGTGATGGTTTCAGTTAAAGGACCAACTAACCTGTCAAGGCGGATCCAAAGTGGCAGCGCTTTTATCAAGTAAAGCAGCCCAAACGACAAAGGTTGAATTCAGCTCAACTGACTGATTTATTGCTCCACCACTGTGTTTAGCCCCAGCTCCTCAGCTTAGTGCCTTCCAGGGGGCGTCAGCTAACTAAGAGGAAGTCATAATGTGTTTAAATACAAGATTTTCTTTTTCTTTTGGTGTACTGTAATTTTAATGTTTAATATTAGTGATGCTTGCTCTGTTTTTAAACTGTTAGGCACCTTGGTAATAGAAAAGGCGCCATATAAATAAACCTATTATTATTAATAAAATCAAAAGTGTGACATCATTAGACTGTGTCATTTCATTGGTTATACAAACATATACCTTAAACCATGTTACATTTTACACAAATATAAAGGTTCCATTTACATCTCTCACATTCATTTTAAGTCATTACAGGCTAGGTCAGGCACCACAGCAGGAGTACGATTATAGTTTTAACAATTTCATCAGTTATCTGGGATCTCCAAATGGGACTCACCAGTCATTACTTATTATACAATGGGGTATGAAAATCCTGTAACATCGTTGGTCAAAACACATCAATTGACCGTGGTAAATCCTCCAGTATACCCACTGTAAAAGTTTTATATCACTATAAAAACAAAAAAACAAGTTGAACATTGTATAATAGCAATATACCATGACAGGGAGTGGGTATGTGGGTGTATTTACCACTTCTGGTGTAGTTAAGTCACTCGGCTGTGCCTCGTGACCGAACCACACCAGGCATGGTAAATCCACCAATGTACCCACTCCCTGTCATGGTATATTGCTTAAATAATATACATACCTTCTATTAATTATTGGAGCTGGAGGCTTACTCACAAATCTAGATGCCTATAAAAAAGATAAAGGGAGAATGGGAGAAAATGTTCAGAGCCCAACAAGGGGTGGTGACAGGCCTAAGTTATTATTACAGAGGGAAAGTTTTTGGACCTTTAGAGCTAATAGTGTTAAACCAAATATGATCAATGATAGATGGGACCTGAAACCATTTCTGAAATACAGAAGATGAGTTTCATAGTACAGCTTAATGTAAAATGATCCTACTGCTGCACTCTACTTGTTTTTCACTTTCTTATGTTCTTTCTATCTTGTTTCTCCCCTCTTCCCCTTCCTTTCCACCCCAACCCCCATACCCCCACACCAATCCCCCAAATCCCCTTCCCACCCTTTTTTGTTCTATACTTTTCTATCTCTTCTTATGCCCTATTCGAAATTACTGTAGCTGGTTGTGTATATAAATTCTGTCCATGACTGATGAAGTGAGTTTTGGATACTAATTGTGCTTTTTATGTTTGCTTGTGCGCATGCACAAGAAACATTATGCTGCAGCTTAGGAGAGCAGCGGGTTGTGGAGGTGCGGCAGTTTGGCGGCCAATGCCAACACTGCATTTGTGGGCTTGGCGGTGTGCACCCAATGCAGGCCCAGTGTCCTGATGACACTGGTCCTCCAGAAGTGCCACCAACTTGAAACAATTTGGCCGCTGCAATGAGGGTCCGATTCGTCATTGCAGCGTCAGCAATTCCGCTGCAATGAGGGAGTGACCCGTCATTGCAGGGCGATACCTCATCTGGGGTAACAGTACCAGGAACATGGCAGCTCTATGCGGCCACCTCAGAGCCAATGGCGGGTGCCCAATCCCCCTGTCGGCATGCCTCCGACCCCCTTCATTTGCTGACAGGAGCCCAGTCCCCATCGGCATAATGTCCCCACCCCCAAGTTTCTGTTGTGTGCCGAGGGGGTTCCCAATCCCCCTCAGCATCATGCACCCCTCAACAGTCTTTCTTGCTGTCAGGGGGTCCAATCCCTGTCGCCTTCAGTCCCCCTTCCCAGTTCAGTTTGACAACAGGGAGCCCACCCCATCGGTATAATGTCCCCACCCCCTGATTTCTGATGTGTGCCGAGGGGTCCCAGTCCACTCGGCATCATGCCCTCCCCTTTTTCTGTGCCGACTGGGCAAGCCCAATCCCCACCGGCTTCAGTCCCTCCCTCATAATGCAGGTGGTACACTGGGAGCCCACCCCAGTGTACCAGACAACACCTCGTGAAGGAAGAAACCGACTCATGAGTCTTTTTTAACCTGCAAAACAAGAAAACGGTCCCTCTCAGTCTCTCCTGCCCCTCCCCAACCTGTGCCCACCCTCTGCGTGCCTGCCGCCCCCACCCATACCTCTGGAGCCTGGCGCGATGATCTTCTGTGGACCAGGAACACGTCTGCACTCTTCAAAGCCGACCGCGAACTGAAGAAATGCTGGTAAGCTATATAATGGCATAAATAGGGTTTTTCCAACTTTGGTGCATATCTTGGGAATTTGTACTACATTTTCAACATGGGTTTATTGGGACCCCTCCTCATGAATTCAGTCACTGTCATGGCGTTATTCGGTCGCAGAAAGTTGATTTGCGGTCACTGCGTGGAATCACCTTTCGATCGACAATGAAACAACAGTGCCACTGTTCATGAAGTGGGCTTCTCAAAAGCCTATGTTGCAAATTCGTGGAAAAATCCAAAAATGACTGCGTGAATCACCTTTCAGGACC
This sequence comes from Neoceratodus forsteri, assembly GCA_016271365.2. Classification (NCBI taxonomy): domain Eukaryota; kingdom Metazoa; phylum Chordata; order Ceratodontiformes; family Ceratodontidae; genus Neoceratodus; species Neoceratodus forsteri. Next base: position 18,357,072 of record CM057456.1, read on the forward strand.
GATTAATGAAACAACAGTGCCACTGTTCATGAAGTGGGCTCTCAAAAGCCTATGGTGCAAATTTGGTGAAAAAAATCCAAAAAATTACTGTTTTACAAGCGTGCGATGCGCACTTTCCATGCACGCTTGTAACTTCGTGAATTTGTAATATTTTCACTCTAGATTTTCAACATTGGCATTTTTACACACCTCCTTATGAACAGTACAGCTGTCATTTTACATAACCTGGCCGAAATGTGTTTTCGCACTTTCAGCGCAGAATAACACAGTCGCTGTGGGAAATCAGTTTTAGGGACAGATTAAGAAAATGACAGTGACACTGTTCATGAATAGAGGTCCTAAAATGCTTATGTTGAAAATTTGGTGATAAAAGTCCATAAAATGACTGTGTTACAAGCATGCGTTGCGCAGTTTCCACGCACCCTTGTAACTTCACAAATTTGCAATATTTTCATGCCATATTTTCAACACTGCCATTTTTTCACACCTCCTTATGAACAGTACAGCTGTCATTTTTCATATCTTGGCCAAAATGTGTTTTCGCACTTCCAGTGTAGAATAGCGCGGTTAAAGTGGGAAATCAATATTTGGGACAGATTAACAACAAGCGAGTGAGAGAGGGAGAGTGAGCGAGCTCAACGGAGCTCTGTCAGGACTGCTGCAGATTTCTTTGTGGGCAGAAGAAGGTGCTAGCGCAGGCAGGAACCCAATACAAAAGGGCAGTCTGCAGCGCCATGAGAAACAGATATGAGTGAGTGGGGGGTGAGCGAGCTCGATGGAGCTCTGTCAGGACTGCTATGGATTTCTTTGTAGGCAGAAAAAGGCACTAATGCAGGCAGGAGCCCAGTACAAAAAGGCAGCCTGCAGCGCTGGGAGAAACAGAACAAGCGAATGAGAGAAGGGGAGTGAGTGAACTCAACAGAACTCTGTCGGGACTGCTCCGGATTTCTTTGTGGGCAGAAAAAGGCACCAATGCAGGCAGGAGCCCAGTACAAAAGGGCAGCCTGCAGCACTGGAGAAACCAATGAGTGAGTGAGATATGGGAGTGAGCGAGCTCAGCGGAGCTCTGTCGGACTACTGTGGATTTCTTTTGGGCAGAAAAGTGTTAATGCAGGCAGGAGCCCAATACAACAGGGCATCCTGCAGCACCAGGAGAAACAGAACAAGCAAGTGAGAGAGGGAGAGTGAGCGAGCTCAACGGGGCTCTGTCGGGACTTTAGAGTTGCCCACCCACCTGCCCAGGTTCCTGTGTGGTCTTATATTACAGCAGGGTCTCTGGGGTGGAGACAAAGCAATGATTGGTTTCTGGCTCTTTGTCTAACCTCACCCCCAATCCTCCCTTGATAGATTTTGCCACCGTGCAAACCGATGAAGAAACATCCACTATGTATGTTTCCAATTGTAATGTCTCAACCTCTAGACAGTTGTATGTTTTGGGTGACTCTTTAGTTAGAAAATTAGATAGAGATTTATGTGAGCCTGATAAATATAATAGAACTTTTTCAAGCTTTAGCGGTGCTAAAATTTCAGATTTAACTCTTATGGTTGATAACATTATTGGGTTTCATGACATTAATCCATTGTGTATTGTTCACGTTGGTGCCAATAACATTTATAGAGATTCTATTCAAAACATTAAACAAGCTTATGTTTCAATGACTAATAAACTGATTGATAGGGGGTATGACATTATTTTTTCCGAGATTCTACCTATACCACAGTACTCTGGGTATCTTAACAATAAGATCAAAATTGTCAATAATTGGCTTAGGCTTTGGTGTTTACGACAAGAATTAAAGTGCATCACCCATTGGGAAGATTTCCTTGACAAACCAGAGCTTTATTGTGCTGATGGCTTGCAGCTTAGTAAATTAGGGAATGCCCTATTGAGTAAACAATTTCTACTATCCATTAACTCTGATTTAAACTAGTATCTGGGGGGAGGGGGGAATTTAAAACATGCACATCATCTTCACTTATGCATAATGTGTCATGCCAACATATGCAATTTCTTAGTTTTAATGCTAGGAGCTTGACACAGAAATTTGATGAGTTAATTGCTGTGATCTCGAATAAAGATTTAGATATTGTTACAGTAAGTGAAACATGGGGTGACTGTGACTCCGCTTGGACCAAGCAACTTCCTGGATATACTTCATATTATTTGAATCGATTGTACAAGGAAGGGGGCGTCGCCTCATTTATTAGCAATAAAATTGACTCACTTAATATATCTAGTTTAATAAAACTCATGATCTCCTACTGAGACTCTGTGGCTTAACATTTTCTTATCTAAGGTGGATTTCTTCATCCTTGGCACATGTTATATTCCCCCATCTTGTACTAGTTTATTGGTGGATGCTGTTCTATCTGAATTTGAAACAGCCACACAAATGGGGAGTGTTATCATTACTGGCGATTTTAATCTCCCAGATATTAATTGGCAATTATTTATAGCTTCTAGTAGTATTAGTAAAAAATGTATGTCCTCCTGTATGGTATTGGATTTACCTCAATGGATAAATACAGCTACCCGAGGTGATAATATACTGGACCTGGTCCTTTGTAGTTCTGCCCTAGATATTAGAGATGTGCAAGTTTCTACACCAATTGGTACTAGCGACCATAATTCTATCTATTTCAATTTAGAGAGACACACTTTTTCAATAGTAATTCTTCGATAATACATTTATATGACAAAGCGGATTGTCACAGCATAAATCTTCATTTAAAAATATAAATTGGCTGTCTTTGTTTAAGGAAAAAAAAACATTTCAGAGTTGGATGCTTTTCAAATCTATTATTTTGAATTTGCAGGACATTTATATTCCCTCAAAAATTAAAAACTCAAATGGGAAACAATCTCCCAAATTGTTGAATAATAACATCAAACGTTTAATAAATATAAAAATAAAACACAGTTATTACTTAAAAATAGATCTCCTTCCAGCTGGGATTCCTATTTGAATTCAAGTAGAAAATGTAAATCAGCTATCCGTAGGGTGAAATCAAAATGGGAATTGACTTTGGCATCTTCAGCTAGTAAGTCAAATTCTAAACAATTTTATTCATATATCAATTCACTCAGGAAAAGTCCTAGCATGGTGGGGCCTCTTACAATAGATAATTTACTTATTCATGACCCTAAAGCTATGGCAGATGTTTTTAATAAGAATTTTGCAAAGTTTTCTCTGAACCTGTGGTACATTTACGGATCTTAATATAACACCAATTGATCCTCCTATCATTTTTCAGTTGAGTCTATTAGGAATAAACTACTTTTATTAAAAGGTAAATTCTGTCCAGGCCCAGATTATATTGCAGGGCATCTGCTATATTTATTATCTGAACATATTGCTTTCCACTTAAACTTTTATTTGATCTGTTTTACAACTAACTTATTCCTGGTGAATGGAAAGAGGCATTTGTGGTTCCTATACAAGAAGGGATCCAAACATCTATGGGATAACTATCGTCGATCAGCTTGACTTCATCAATCTGTAAAGTATTAGAAAGCCTACTAAGGACATTCTGTCCCCAGTAATTGATGCTTCTGATCCGGAACAACATGGCTTCAAAAAGGGTAGAAGCTGTCTTACTAATTTACTTTGTTTCTATGAACATTTTAGTTCCTTTTTGGATGATAACTTGGCCTGCGATATTATCTTTATTGAGTTCAGTAAAGCTTTTGATTCCATGCCACACTGGGCTCTTATTCAAAAACTTTCCAGCCTTAATATTAATGGCTATATAATGAAATGGATATGTAACTGGCTCTCAGGCAGAACTCAGAGAGTGATGATAAATGGGACTTTTTCTGACTCAGGCAGGGTACTGAGTGGTGTTCCCCAGGGCTCAGTTCTTGGTCCCTGCCTTTTTCAGGCTTTCATATTTGATTTGACTCATTCTTGCCTTTCCTATACTATAAAATATGCAGATGATGTGAAGATCGGTGGTTTAAGTTCCAGTTATGATCAAATTTCCTGTATTCAGTATGATTTAGATGTTATCAGTACTTGGGTTAAAAAATGGGGAATGAAGTTAAATCCTGCCAAGTGCAAAGTTATGCACTTGGGTTCTAATAACTTGAATTTCCCGTATATTTTGGACGAGTTACCATTGTGTGCAGCTGACAACGAGAAAGACTTGGGCATAACAATATCTGATAATTTAACATACACTAAGCATATGTCTTCACTTATTAATACATCTAACAAACTTATATGGTCTATCTTGCGCAATATTATATCTCACAAACAGGAGGTATTGTTACCTTTATTCAGGTCCTACGTTCGACCACATCTTGAATATGCCTCTCAATTCTGGTGTCCATTTAAAAAATCAGAAAATTTCTCTCTTGAAAGGGTGCAACGTAAATATATATAAAAGATAACTGGATTTGATTGGTATCTTGTGAATCAAGGTTGGACACATTGAAATGAATGTCTCTCACCACTAGATGCATCCGTGGTGATCTCCTTCTATTATATGATATTATTCATGACCCTTTTATCATGACTGAACTAGGTTTTTCATTTAAAAAATCTACACATAACACTAGAGGTCATATTCTTCAGCTAGCTGGTAAACCTTTTAGACATAACAATCGTAAGTACTTCTTCACTGTTAGAATTATTGGGCTGTGGAATCGCCTTCCATCTGACGTTGTTACTAGTAACTCTAAAGAGATTTTCAGACATCGTCTTGATACTTTAATCTTGTCTGGGTACGACTTATCATTTTATTCTACGGCCTAGTATAGGAGTGTTATGGGCCTCAGCCTACTGGCTCCTTCACTTAACCTTAGTATGAACCTTAACCTTAGTATTGGATACTTTTACGATTGCTGTAATTATACAGATTTAGTTGTTCTATTTATTTCTCTACCTGAGCTAAGTACTGAGCTATACTGTTAGGATTGCTGTAATAATACATATTTATTTGTTCTGTTTATTTCTGTAACTGAGTTGAGTAATACTTGGAGTGCAATATGATTTCTAACTGGGCTAAGTGAAACTATGAGGGCTGAGAACAAAAAGTATGGTAGTTGAGGGGTGAAAAATGGACAAGGAGGCTTTAGGATTGCTACAGTAATACAGTATCTAATGGATGAGATTTGAGACTGAATTAACCCGGTCAGCAAGGGGGCAGTAGGGGGACTAGTGTGGGAGGAAACAGGAATTTGAGTTAATAGGGCCCTAACAGTTGTGGTAGGGTACAGAAACTGGGAGTAAGAGCCTGTAACATAAGGTGGGGGCCAAATTGGGGCAGGTGCCATGTATCAATAGGGCGGGCATCTTTGGAAGGGTGGTGGGGTGTAAAGAGTGTGGGTCCACCATGATCCTGGACTGGGCTTGGAGGATGGGGGGGTGTATGCTCTGTAGACAATTGGCTAGTTTGAGGGAGGAACTGTGGAGGTTAGGAAGGAGTCTAAGTGGCAGGGCAGATGAATATGGTAGGCATCCTGGCTGGGGGGGAATAGGGGATGGCAAGTGGGGATGAGGGAAGAACAACTAGGGACTGAAACTGACCCCAGTATCAGAGACACTAGCAGGAAAGAGAGGAGAAGGGAGGGGTGCCGAGGTGAGGGAGGGGCCTCCTGTTGGGGGAAGAGACCACGAAGAGTACCAGGGAGAGAGCAAATGGCTGCTGGTGGGAGGGACCAGGGTGGGACCGGAGGGGCATGGAGGGAACAAGTAGGAGGGGAACTGATAGGGGAAAGATGTAGGTGGGGTATTGACTAGGAACAGATTTGAGCCTATACTCTGGGAGAGAGTGGGGAACAGGAACATACTGAAGGGAGGGAGGACAAGCGGGGCATGAGAGGGATTGCAACAGGTAGGGAAAGAGATAGCAAAGATGAAAGGGTAGAAGGGGGCTAGTAAGGAAGGAGGGAGTGACTGGAGGAGAGAGGGCTATGGGAAGGGGAAGGATGGGAGGAGCATCACTATCAGGGTCGAAGGGAATGGGGGCTCTAAATTGACAACAACGGTGATAGGAGAGGGGCTGGAAATTAGCAGAGGAGGAGGGGAGGTCAACATGGGAAGCCCAGTAGGAAGAAGGGTGGGAAGGGGTTCAAGGGGGATGGGAGGAATAAGGCAGAGAAAAGGGGTGAGGCAGAAGTAGGGGTGCAGATACAGAAGTCAGAGGGTGCAGCTGGCGGGGGTGAGGGGCAGGGAAGAATGAATACTGGGGTGGTGGAAGGGTATTAGAAAGAAAAAGGGGTAATGAATGTGGGGGTACTTGTCCTGGGGAATTCTCTACTGGAAGGTGAGATGGGACAGAAGGGGAAGGCACAGCTGTATTTGGGTTGAAGCTGTCTCTGGGTTGACTACAGTGGGGCAGGCACTGCTCAAATGTGCAGCGAGGGGAGGAAGAAACCTCATTTACTGTTGCATGTGGGTACAAATGACTTGGCAAGGGAGACTGTGGAAGTGGTGAGGGGAGGTTCTAGGAGTTGGGCAGGCAGTGTGAGAGCATGGGGAGTCGGTGGCATTCTCGGAGGTACTCCGGTACCAAGTGCAAGCATGAGAAGGAGGTAGGATCAAGGACTTCAGCGAGTGGCTGAGGGATTGGTGCCACACCAAAATTATGGGTTAGTGACTAACTGGGGTAGGGTCTGGGGCAATAGTGACTTGTACACGGCGGAGGCTACACTTGAGCAGGGAGGGAGGGAGTATTAAGGTGGGATTAGAGGTGTATATCTCTACTAAAGTGGATTTAAACTAGTGAGGGTGGCCAAAAGACTGAGGTTGGTAGAAAGGTCCGGACAGGGGAGCCTAATGAGCTCATCCCACTAGATAAAGGTAAAGGCAGAGGCATAGTAACCATGGGAGGGGTTGGGCAGAGTGGTCTGAGTGTAATACAGAAGGCACCACCACCTGATAAGAATAATGAGGAGAAAGGGTGCAGACTATCGGGAGTAGGGACACAGGCCAAGGAGAAGAGTGAGGAGAAGGAGAGATACGGGTAGAAGGTGGTTTCTCTCAAAGCAGGAAGCCTGGGGAACAAAACTGCAGAGCTTCAGGTGCTCCTTTCAGAGGGGAAGGTGGACATTGCTGCAGTGACAGAGACTTGGGCCACAGAGTACCATGATTGGGACTTGGCAATCCCGGGATACAGGATATACAGCAAGGACCAGGAAGTTGGAAGGGGGTTGCACTCTGTGTGAGGGAGGGGATCAAATGCATAACAGATGAGGGAGAAGAGGAGAGGACAGAAGCGCTTTGGGTGCAACTCCTGGACTCCAAGGGCAGAAAGCTGAGGCTGGGAGTGGTGTACAGACCACCAGCCCAATCCGGAGAACTGGATGGGGAGTTGGCAGAGCAGATAAGGAGGGTCTGTAGAAGGGAGAGTGTGGTGATAATGGGGGATTTTAACCTACCAGGGGTTGACTGGAGCACCCCGGGCACTAGCAGTACCAGAGAGCAGGTGCACATTGATGCATTCCAGGATGGCCTTCTGATGAAATTGGTAAGTGGGCCTACAAGGCCTGGTAGCACTCTAGACCTAGTACTGGCAAATGGGGAGGCGGTGAGGGAGGTAAGGGTGGAGAACCCACTAGCAGGTAGCGACCACCAAACAGTGTGGCTCGTTCTCGCACTGGGCAGGGAGACAGGAGGCACAGGCACTAAGGTGGTGGACTTTAGTGGGTGGACTTTGGGAGGATGGGAGTAATACTGTGAGGGAGACTCCAGGATACAAGGCTGGGGATGGATGCAGAACAAAAGTGGGGAGTCATAAAGACTGGGCTAACAGAGGCCACAGTAGCCTGCAGCAGGGCCATGTGTAAGAAGTGCAGAGCCAAGAAACCATGCTGTCTGAACAAAGAAGTGCTGCAAGGGGTGAGGGCATAGAGGGCTGCATACTGGAAGTACAGGAGAACAGGGAAGGGAGAGGATAAGGAGGCTTAAAGGAGTTGGTCAAGGGAGGTGGCCAGGAGGGTGAAAAGCTAAGGGCTCCAGAGAATTAAGGTTAGCACAGGGCATAAAGGAAGGGGAAAAGGACTTTTTAAGGTGTATCAGGAAAAAGAAGTGCAAGGTACATTTTGTGAGGATAAAGCGGGGCCAGATTGGGTGGAAAAGGGAGAGGAGCAAGTGGAAATTCCAAATAAGTACTTCTGCTCCGGTTTCACTAGGGAGAGGGATTGTCCACTACCAGCATGGGCTGGGGGGGTGAGGAAAGGGGGGAGGAGGTGACGAACACAGTGATCACAGGGACTAGGGTGCTAGAGAGGCTGAGGGCATTAACTGCGGACAAGGCACCAGATCCCGATGGCATCCACCCCAGGGTACTGAGGGAGATGGTGGAGCTGTTGGCTGAGCCACTGGCAGATCTGTTCAGTACCTCCCTGGAAATGGGGTGTGTGCCCCAGGACTGGAGGGTGGCCCATGTAGTGCCCATACACAAGAGTGGGCCTAGGAAGGAGCCAGGAAATTATTGGATGGTCAGTCTCACATCCATAGTGGGTAAGCTTATGGAGGTGATATTGAAACAGAGGCTGGTGGCATTCCTAGAGAGTAATGACCTCCAAGATGGGTGGCAACATGGGTTCCTCTCAGGAGGTCTTGTCAAACCAGCCTAATAGAGTACTATGACTGGGTGACAAGGGAGTTGGATATGGGCCATGTGGTACATGTCCTGTACTTGGACTTCAGTAAGACCTTTGATACGGTGCCTCATGGGAGACTGGGGGGAAGGTGACAGCAGTGGGGGTGGAAAAAAAGCTGACTAAATGGATAGAGACCTGTTTACAGGGAAGGGTGCAGAGGGTGGTGGTGGTGGGGGAGCTCTTGGCACCTAGAGCAGTGACAAGCGGAGTGCTGCAGGGGTCAGTGCTGGGCCCGGTGCTATTTGGGCTGTTTATGTCTGATATAGCACATGGAGTTGGGAGCAGGGATAGTCTGTTCGCAGATGATACCAAATTGGGGCTGTGGTGGACAAAAAGGACGGATGGGAAAAACTGCAGGGGGACGTAATCAAACTAGAGACATGGTAGGTGGAGTGGCAGCTAGGATTCAATGCAAACAAGTGTAAGGTGATGCACTTCGGGCCTAAGAACCAGAAGAGGGACTATTGGTTGGGGGGGGTGAGGTTGGGGATCACAGAGGAGGAGAAGGACCTAGGGGTGTTGGTAACTGGGAGCATGAACAACTCAGCCCAGTATAGGAGAGCAGCAGCGAAGGCAAACAGGATGCTGGGGTGCACTGCAAGGGGGTTCTCATCCAGACACAGGGATGTGATCATATCTCTCTATAGATCATTGGTCAGACCACACCTGGAGTACTGTGTGCAATACTGGAGGCCATACCTGAGGGGAGAGATATAAAGTTACTGGAGGGGGTGCAAAGGAGGGCAACAAAATTGTTAAAGGGGATGGAAGGAAAGGAATATGAAGTTAGGCTGAATGAGCTGAACATGTACACACTGGAGGAGAGGAAATGTTAAATACCTGAGGGGAGGTGAATAAACCTAGCACCGAGGGGGTGTTTAAACCGTACATGGATCGTCCCTTAATTTTCTGTAGTGCATTGAATAAAGATTCAGTTTCTCAGCCTAGTGCCATAATCAAGGTTCCACACAGTTTTGATTGTTCTAGTAGCTTTACATTGAATGTTTTCAATTAGTTTATTACTTCTTATAAACAGAGGGTCACATACTGTAGAGCAGTATTCTAAGTGAGGTCTGACCAGGCTAGAGAAAAGGGAGACTATCACTCTCTCATGCCTGAGGAGTGGAAGAGAGAGACGAGGGGGCACGAACTAAGGTTGGAAGGGGGACATTTCAAGAGGGAAATGAGGAGGCAATACTTCACCGAGAGGGTGGTGTCTAGTTGGAAAGTGCTGCCAGAGGCGTTGGTAACACGTAGGACAGTCAATAGCTTTAAGAAGGACTGGATAATGCAAGAGGAAGAGTCAGGGGGCAGGGGCTGGGACAAGTGGGGGAGGAACTGCGGGGGAGGAGGCTGGGGCAGCTGCAATCTAGGGTGCTATCTGTACACTCGGGCAGATTTAGTTGGACTGATTGGTCTGTTCTGCTGGCAGATTTGTACGTTCGTATGTATGTTCATATGTAAAATCACAGTAACTCTGTTCATGAGCAGAGGTACTAAAATGCCTGTGTTGAAAATTTAGTGACAAACGTCCATAAAATAACTGTGTTACAAGTGTGCAGTGTGCAGTTTCCACGCACCCTTGTAACTTCGCAAATTTGTAGTACCTTCACTCCAGATTTCCAACATTGCCATTTTTTCAGACCTCCTTATGAACAGTACAGCTGTCATTTTTTGCATCCTGCCTGAAATATGCATTTACACATCTGGCGCAGAATAGCACAGTTGCTGTGGGAAATCAATGTTTGGGATAGATTAAGAAAATCATACTGACAGTGTTCATGAGCAGAGGTTATAAAATGCCTATGTTGAAAATTTGCTGAAATAATTCCACTAAATGAGTGTGTTACGTGCATGCATTACGTAGTTTCCATGTACGCTCGGACGTTCTAGCACTTTTAATATTTTCGCTACTGATTTTCAACATTGCCATGTCTTCACAACTCCCTATGAATGGTGCAGCTGTCATTCTTCACATCCTGCTCGATCTGTGTTTTCATACATCTGGCGCACAATGGCACGGTCGCTGTGAGAACTCAAAGTTCGGGACACATTGACAAACTCATAGTGCCACTGTTCATGAGAAAAGGTCCCAAATGCTTTCATGAGGTGGGAGTCACAAAAAGGGCATGTTGAAAATTTTTAGTGCAAATACCAACAAATGCCCGGGGTGTTAGGGTTTCTAACCATAACGTCCCACCCTGTACAAACTGACAGGCATCAGGGGTGTGCCTTTGGATTGCCGACTGTAATGCTCATGCCGTTCCACCCCCACCTTCCCACCCTGCAGCCAATGGCAGGCATCGAGGTGTGCCTTGGACTCTTTGGCCCAGAGTTCACCCCATTCTCCTATATTGCACCCATTTCAGCGTGTGTCCTTATGGAGTGGGCACTGTAAAGTCGAACAATTCTATGGCACACCGCAATTCCTTGTCAGTGTCTGCAGGATAGGTGAGGTGAAATGGCATGAATGTTATGGGCGACAACCCAAATGCATACCCCAATGACTGTCTGTGTCTGCAGGTTGAGGTGGGTTGCGTGAAGTCTGCACTTCACCGCCATTCTTACTCTGCATCTGTTCAACTCCTGCATTTCCAATGCTAATACCAGCAAGCAAACATTCGGCATTGACAAATGCTTGTTTTATTTCTTTTCAGAATCTAAAATGTTATTTTATACAATGTTTCCGGTTTGGATGGCCTGGGCATTTTGTCCGGTAGAGAGGGCTTGGACATATACTGTAATAAAACGCCTACCTTCTTCCATTCTCCCTTTATCTTTTATAGGCATCTAGAATAGTGAGTAAGCCTCCACATCTAATAATTAATAGAAGGTATGTGTATTATTAAGCAATGACTGGTGAGTCCCATTTGGAGATCCCAGATCGCTGATGAAATTGTTAAAACTATAATGGTACTGCTGTGGTGCTGACCTATAGCTTTGTTACTTGTTTTTCCTAGCCTGTAATGACTTAAAATGAATGTGAGAGATGTAAATGGAACCTTTATATTTGTGTAAAATGTAACGCGGTTTAAGGTATATGTTTGTATAACCAATATAATGACACGTTCTAATGATGTCACACTTTTGATTTTGTATTTAAACACGTTATGACTTCCTGTTAGCTGACACCCACTGGAAGGCACTAAGCCGAGGAGCTGGGGCTAAACACAGTGGTGGAGCAATAAATCAGTCAGTTGATCTGAATTCAGCATCTGTTGTTTGGGCTGCTTTACTTGGTAAGAGCGCTGGGACTTTGGATCTTATAGGTTCATAGGTACTTACGAGCTAGGGAGGCAGTTATGCCTTTGATAAGCTCGCCACCAATCACTGATGGAAATAACATTTTTTATTTCTCATGTGTGCATCCAGACTGTTTTTAAAAGTGTCCATTGTTTTGCTCTCAATTACACTTTTTGGAAGGTCTTTCCAAGCTGTGACTGCTCTTTGGGTAAACCAATGATTCCTTTTGTTTGTTTTATTTTTGGTTCCCTTTAATTTTTTGTCGTGCGATCTAGTGTTTACTTTTGAGGAATTTTTTATCAAACCAATAGTTGCAAATGTTGATTCATCATTTATTGCTCTATATACCGTACATGGATCATCCCTTAATCTTCTGTAGTGCATTGAATAAAGATTCAGTTTCCTCAGCCTAGTGCCATAATCAAGGTTCCGCACAGTTTTGATTGTTCTAGTAGCTTTACGCTGAATGTTTTCAATTAGTTTATTATTTCTTATAAGCAGAGGGTCACATACTGTAGAGCAATATTCTAAGTGAGGTCTGACCAGGCTAGAGAAAAGGGAGACTATCACTCTCTCATGCCTGCGCTTGATATTTCCCAATATTTGATTTCTCTTTTTGATGGTATTTCTAATGTGTGAATCAAAAGAGAAGTTATTAGAAACTGTTACCCCCAAATCTTTTTTGTTTTCAGTTGTTTGTAGATTCATGTTATTTAATTTGTAAGGATAACAGGGGTTATTTTTGCTCCGGTGCATCACCTTGCATTTCTGCGCATTAAAATAGAACTCATTTTTGATGGACCAGGTCTCAAGATGTGAAAGGTTATTTTGAATCTGAACTGCAGAAGCCCTATTTGTCACTATACCTCCCAGTTTGCAGTCATCTGCATGCTTGGTCATCCAGCAAAGTTTGTTTAGGGGAAGCATGCAGGTGACCAGTATGTTAAAAAGAACAAGTCCCAAGACAGAGCTTTGGGGGACGCTGCTGGTAACAGAGCCCCATGGGAACAAGTAGCCTTTTAATGAAACTCATTGTGTGTGTTCAGAGAGCCGTGAAGAAATCCAGCTTATTATTTGAGGTTGTAAATCTAGCATTTCTAATAATCCAATTAGGACATTGTGAGACATAGAGTTGAAAGCTTTTGAGAAGTCTAAAAATATTATATCAACAGACATGCCTTTGTCCAGTGCCTCACTTACTAGTTCAAAGAAAGTTACCAGATTTGTTTGGCATGACCTGCCACTGACAGACCTGTGCTGAGTAGTGTCAATTTACCCATTACTTTTTAGGTGCTCAGTGATTCTTCCTTTCAATAATTTCTCCATAAGCTTACAAAAAACAGCTGTTAGACTTATTGGCCGGTAGTTTAAAACTGAGGCTCTGTTGCCTTTTTTATGCAAAGAGATTACAATGGCCTGCTTCCATATTGGTAGTGTAGATCCTGTCCTAAGAGAGAGACATTGAAAAGGTAAGTCAAGGGTCCCACAATATAGGAGGCAGTATTCTTAATAAAACTAGGCGGTATTTCATCTGGACCAGCAGCTCCATTTGGTTTGAGTGTCTTTATAGCATCCATGACCTCTCCTCACTAAAGAGCTGACAAACACTGTTAGGCTCAAAATTGATGGTTGAGACTGAGCCTTTGGACTGAACATACAATAAAATGTCTATTAAATTTGTTGCCCATTTCTTGTTCATTAACTATGACTCTTTCTGGTGTAGTTAAAGGTCCTATTTTGGGACTACAGTTTTTAATGGACCCAGTATAATTAAAAAAGCTTTTGTTGTCTTTGGTGGAAAGAGCTATTTTTTCTTCAAAATGTTTCCTAGCTCTCCTAATCAAATTTCTTCTTTTATTTGCTGACACTTTATATTTGGTCCAATGTATCGGTGTGGGCTGTTTTTTGCATTTTTATGTAATCTCCATTTTCTGTTTAAGGTTAACTTTATACTTTTATTCCACCAAGGGGGGGGGAGGGTTCTCTTATTGTTGCTATATGTTTTCCTAATTAGCACCCACAAGTTGATACAATGCTGTATTTTACTGTAAAAGTCAGACCAAATATTATCTAGGTTTTTCCTATTAGATCCTTTTCCCACTTCCACTCCATCAATGATTTGTTTATTGATTTGTAATCTGCATAGTAGAAATGTTTTATTTTTGTACAGCCTTATGTTATGCAAGCAATAACACACGATGAGTGTGGGTTATCTCCTGATGAAACGCTCAGGTGCCTTATGCACCTGGGTGTGCTCTTTATCAAATAATATTATTAATATTGAATTGGGCTGCTCTGGTAAATAAGTTAATTAAAAATGCATATAAGAAGTAAATAAAAGAGTAAAAAATGTGATTATGTATTACAAAAAGAAAAAAGTAGTTCCACTCACTGTTTTGCTATGGAGCTGTTTAATTAAAACTCACTACAGAACATTGATGTCTGTAATGTATCTGTTTTCCACAGCTACCCCATTCATAAAAAAAAAAAACAACTAGGAAAATCTTTCTTTTCCCTCAAATATTTCATAGTTTGCACCACCCCCCGTTTCAGTTAAGTGCAAGCGTGTCCGAAAATTATCGTGTCGTATAGTAGCTGAGGCAAGTAGTGACATTTTTTTGTTCCAATGTCCAACAGACGGAAAACATTTTTGTGTCGCCTTACTTTTTACAGCTTCCTTTGTGCTGTTATAGTAACGTTTTTCAAGGACTGGCTGGTGGGTAGCTGATAGAGAGCATGTCCTCAGCAGCCACCGAGGGTTGCGGTTTCCGAGTTCACGTTCGTAAACATGAGGAAGATACAGAAAGTCGTTTTTTAAATATTTTTTCTTTTTCGGTTACAGTAATGCACTGATTTTACATGGGAACTTATGGGCTATTGCAGGTGTCAAGGAGGAAGAGGAGTTTCGGGGGCAAGTTCGACATAGTATGTACTGTATAACTATTTGAGCAGTGGGACTGAGAGCTGTGATGCCGAGAAGCAGTGAGTATATCATTTTCTGTGTTAAGATATCATGGACGGTCACTGGTATCCGTGGGTTCTACATTGATTCCATCGTGTGTCTCAGTGCAGCTGGTGTGTTTCTGTCCAGCCAGGATCATAGTTCAGTGCTGAGGAGCTGTACTGGCCAGGAAGAGAGTGGTGGCATGGATGGATTTTGTGATGTGGTGGGGTTTGGGTGGCACATTTAGTGCTGGTAGGCATACTACATTGTGATAAGGACACTGCTGAAAATGGCTTTCAGCCAATCAGGATGCTTGATTTCTTTAGCCCATTTTATAAGGCATGTTGTTGTACATTAATAACAGCTTGTACCATATTATGATCACTGTTTGACAGGAATTAAGTACTTCAACTTGATTTACGTTGTCCTGCATATTAGTTAGAAATAAATCTAAGATGTTGTTTCCTAGTGCGACTTTTAACAAGCTGATCCATATCATTTTGGATCATTATGTCATAAATAGGCTTTCTATTGATGAGTTACATTTACCTGATTCCCAGTTGATATAGGAAATTGAAATCACCAGTGAGTATGTAGTTTGTGTCAAGTCCCATTTTCTCTATTTTATTTAATAATCTATAATTTTCTTGACTGGTTAAATTGGGAGCTCTGTACCCCAATCCTATGCTAATACTTTGATTATTTGATAGGAGAACTTTGGTCCATATTAATTCTGGTAAGCAGTCTTCAATTGGTCCGTTATCAATTATGGCACTTCTATATATATCGGAAATGTACTGGGCCAGACCACCACCTCTGGAGCCAATTAAATTTTTAACAATTTTGCTGTACCCTGTTATTTCTGTGTCCCAGTCTGAATCTTTGAGCCACGTTTCCGTGATCCCACATATATCGATATCATTTGTTGACATATAATCTTTTAGTTCATCTATCTTGTTTAAGAGGCTATGAGCATTCACCAATAATATTTTCAAGTGAGATTTCTGGTGCATATGAGAATTATTTACTGTTAATCTGGCATGTCTATCGCTTTTATTGTTTTTCAAAGTCTCCGAGTTTGGAGGTGTCCCTACCCCCCCTTTTTAGTTTAACATTTTTTGTATATAGGCAGTGATGCTTTTGCCTAGAGCACGATTTCCGTATCGACTGAGATGGAGTCCATCCCATGAAAAGAGATTGTATCTCCCACAGAATTCTTCCCAGTGAGTAATGTAGTCTATGTTTCGTTGGAGGCACCAGTGACATAGCCAATTGTTTATTTGTTTTATTTTAAGCTCAGAGTAATAGTTGGCTTTGGGGATGGGTAAGATCTCAGAGAAAGCAAATTTGCAGCCCAGATCCACACACTTATTTGCCATAACCCTATAATCTTGTTTTATTTTAACCAAGGAGTCTTGAAATATGGTGTTGGCACCAGCACGTATAATGATCGATAGATTCCTCAGGGTTTGTAATAATGTTCCCTAACATACTGGTTATGTCTGAAACTTTCACTCCCTGGAAAGAAGACAAAGCACGAGATTCTTTGTCGTCATTGCATATTTGCATTTCTAGATGTTTCTCTATAGAGTCCTGCAGTACATAAATGGATTTATGACAGATTTCTGTTTGAAAGTCCATTAAATTAACTTTGTCCAATGCAAGTGGATGTATCTCTTGTGACTGATGCAAATTAGCCCTGATATTATTCGTGGGGATGAATGAGGTAGTCATATTCGTATTAGTAGTACCAGAAGTGGTGTTAGCATTGTTGTTTCTTGTTAACTGCTCAATATCCTGTTTTTTTGCAAATCCTGTAGCTGCGAGGATGGAGGAAGGTCTCTAGTCTCTGAGTGGATGTCACATATTTCAGGATATTCAATCCCCAAAGAGTATATGGAAGCCGTATTTGGGTGTAAAGGTGACAAGACTCTATCAACATCTAGACTGGGGCCCTGCATTTGAGCAATAAAGTTGCTTTCTGACATAACAGTAGAGGAATTAACACTGTTAAAAATATCGTACTGATTACTCAGAGGTAGTGTAAATGTACCCGCCTTGTGGCCTTTTTTAGGGGCCTTGGCACTTTGGACCAAGAACCATTCCTCAGCATTATTTACGTCTGAATCCATTTCTCTATCCCTTTTCTTATTCTGTCTCAAACTGGAATCAATTGAAGGGAGTATTACAGCCTGCTGTACTTGGGGTGCAACAATGGGCTCTTTATTTGTGTTCCAGATGCAGGCCTAAGTATGTTATCTGAAGAAATGCAACATTCATTCTTGTAGCCATATGCTGCTGAGTAGATTCAAGGCTGATTAGCCTGTTAGTAAACACAGCTATTTCTTGCTCCATATCCTCAACCCTCTGGCATTTGAAACATTTGAATGCCTTTTCATTTTCTAGCCCACAAACTGAAAAATCATACATGTGGCAAATAAAGCATTTAACACCCCTGCTGCCGTCTTTTGTCTCAATGAAAGACATCATGCTGCAAGGAGCTGATATCTATAGTGTCAGAAGGCAGTTTGCTACTTATACCTTGTATCAGATTATGTCATGATCCACACACTTACTGTGACCTTATTCAGGAGAACGCTGTTCACACACTGCGTCTTCGCAGACGATGACGCATGCTCGCCCTGCTCAGGCTCACCCGCTTGCTGCAGGGCAGCTTTAAATAGTTGCCATAACCAGAAAGTGACTGCCGAATGTCATGTGCCACTTGCTTAACTCGCAAAACAGCCCCCGACTATTGTATTCTAAATATAGAGGTAACACCTCAGTTGTTTAGATTTAGAATGTTTGCACAATGACAGAACAGTTAAAACATATACAGTGGTTTCTAATTAGTAGTTTCTGGTGTAACCACAATGAAAACTACAAACTCTCTTCCTAAGTCCTTGCAGGAACTAAGGGCTCAGCACTCGCAAAGCGAGTAGGAACTAAAATTGCAAACTAGGCAAGTTCTTTTAAAAAAATACATTCAGTCACTATGTTTCATGTAGAGATGTTTCATTCAGGATTGCACACACACAGTTGTTCTGACACAGTGCAGCCACAGAGTTAGCAGTTATCTGTATTATTAATTTTGGGTTAGCCACCCTTGCTTAGTGCACTACCCTCGTTCCTGAGCACAGATGGAACCTTTTTGGAACTCTAACCTATCAAGGTGCTCTGGTAAATCTCTTGTTGTCTGACATCAGACTTTGCTACCAAGTGTTTCGCTGAGGGTTTGGGGCATCTTGCAGATGGGACTCCAGTGCGCTCCCATACTGGGCCCCGGGGGAGTTTCCCTGCTTCTGGATTCTATTAAGTAGTTTAGTGGTGATGCTCCACAGATTTCTTGTGACCAACACTCTTTCTGTATATGTCTGTCTTTTCCATACTTGTAGCAGAACAAACCCTTTCGGTACTGACTTTGTCTGGGTGGTGCATCAGGAGGTGGTCTCCAGTCTCAGTTGGTTTGTTTTAGAGTATAGGCATTCAGGGCTCTGACAGGAGTGTTGGCTGCAGCTAATCCTCTCTCGAGTTCTCCCTCTGCCAGACCATGGGCTATATATGCATCTCTTTAGTTCAGTTACCAGACTGCTTAATTCATTGACTTGGGTTTGGAGGTCACAATGTACTGGTGGTGTCTGTGCTTGCACTCCATGCCAATTAGAGAGAGAGATTCTAATTTGCTGGAGCAACGTGTTGGCTTGAGTGAGCATCTTGTCCCCCCTTTGGAAATACTTTAACTTTTGTGACTACTTCTTTAAGCAGTTGTTTGAATTCTTGAGTCGCTGTAGGTGGCACACTAACTGTGACTTGTGTAACAGCTGCTGAGGCATGATAGGGTCCCATTGTTCCTCTTCCTCCTCAGCTTCTCTGACTCCTCTCGTTAGTACTCTGTGAGATGGAGGGTTGTCTCTCAGCCAGGCATAACTTGAGAATTAACAATGTGGAATGGCAGGCTTATCTGCACATGTTCCAGTCTCACCTGGTTCAGGTCCTGAGATGCCACACCTCCCTTCCAAAATAGTCCTTGCAAGGCCCTTTCTAGGCAGTTCAAAAGTGGACAGTGGCTCTCTTTCCATTGCTTTGTCATCTTTTACTTCCACAAGAGATCTTCACTGAATTCCGTGTTTCCAAAGACATTCTCCAATGCAATCAGATACTCTTAGGCTGGAGTTTCTGGATCTGTGGACTTTAAAGAACAGATAGTCTCTAGTGCAGGAACTTGGAGGCTTTTCCCAAGGTGTTTTCTCTTTGCGGCTTCTGGGCATAGCCAGTTTTGGATCCGTGGAACAGCATACTCCATCCATGTTTCTAAGTCATCTTCTCCAACAGGAGAGGGTTTCATGCCTAAAAACATTGTTAACTTTCTGTATGAATCAAATCTGGATGGCACGTAAGTGGGTCCTGCTCCAACGACTTTGCGGTAATGCACCCTCTTGGCCACCAAACAGCATCCAAACTTCACTGGCTGACTTCCCTTCAGCTTGTAGCCACTTGGGAACCTATCTTCAAAACTTTTGGTCACAGGTTGAACTTCTAGCTTTGCGGTGGTCACACTGACATGCATGACTATTGTCTTTCTGGCACAGTATCCATCTTGGATCAGTCTATAACGTATTTTAGTGGCATCCATAGTATTATGGTACTCTACCAATACTGTCAAACTTGGTGTTGCCATCCAGAGAACATCCTTGAACAACCACTTTGCTGAGACAATTCACTCGGACAAAACTTCTTCAGTTCTACTGATATCAGTCCCTGGTGGGACTTCAAAGAGCAGTATGGCATTTAGAGGATCCAGGTCCTTACCCATCAGCTAATCAATCTTTCGCATGTCATGGTATCTGGTACTATTTATTTTGGGGGTTGAGGGAACTAAAATTTTTTGGTTGCACTTGACTCCATGCAGGCTGCTATCTGATAAACAGAAGATCCCAGCGGTGCCTCCAAAGCTGTAACCAGAGCACCATGGATGTTGCAGTTACTACCATTGCCTTGTGGACTCAAACAAGATTGAGGGGCCTGGGTTCTGATTTTTCTGATGGGGGGGTGGTGAATCCAGATTTTTTCAGTTTAGCACAGTGCCTTTACCCAGAGTAAAGTTTAGTGGGCCTGGTGTCAGAGCAGTACAACCCCCCGAGATGCAGTACCTCCCTACACAGTCCCCCAATGCATGGAAAATCAAAGTGCAACCTTAGAATCAACAAAAATGCAGTTAGTGACTTACTGCTAATAATATGCTCACAAGACACAATGTTTAAGATACCAGTAAAATATTTATTGGATAATTACATGGGATAGGGAATGCAAAGCAACTCTCTATTTTAATCGTTTGTGAACTTTATGGTAGAAGCCAAAGGTAGGTGCCTGACTAGCCTAAAGACACACTTTAAACAATCAGTAGTGCCCACCCCCATCAGCCAATGCAGAATGGGGGCTATGGAAAATACTGTAACTTTTTAGTATTACCAGCCCATCTGTACTGGGGCACTACCCACTTCCCACTGGTACCTGTTTTAAACCTTAAATATACATAGATACATAGATACATAGATATTGATAGCAGATAAGGACCTCAAGCCCCACCCAGTCTGCCCAAACATTCTACCTACCTGTTAACCAAGGACCATGGGTGTCCCTGGTAATTTTCCCCCTTCCTCACTTCTGTTATTCCCTTGTGCCTATCCCATGCAGCCTTGAATGCCGTTACATTCTTGGCCCCCACCACCTCCTCAGGTAGTGCATTCAAACCATCTGCTACCCTTTCTGTGAAATAGTGTTTCCTAACATTATCCAAAGGTTCAATTTATTTATTGCTGGTTATACATACTGTAACCATGCTGATGTAAACAGCAAGATTTGAGGTAAACTAAGTATCACTACAAGTCAATAGGTGTTACTGTATAGACGGGTAAAGGGTGAAACAAGGTCTTCACCCTCTTCTAGAGTAGACAGAGAATGGAGGGAGGGAGAAAGGGACTGAGTGAGGTGGGACAGATGGAGGGTGGAAGGACATGCATAGGAGGGGCTAGGGACAGCAGAATAGGGTGGGAGGGATGGCACATGTATAGGAGGGGCAGGGGACAGCAGAATGGGGTGGGTGGGAGGAAGACACAAGAGGAAAGTGGGCGGGCATGGGGAGGATAGTGGGATGCACTGGATGTGGGATGGCAATTTGGATTAGGATACTGTGATGACTAGGAGGGTGCCCCATCTGCAGCAGACTGAGGAAGCTGGAGGAAGAAGTGCAGGGACTCTGGAGGATGCTAGAAGGTGTGAGGGGTTGGGGGCTGGAACAGGAGGGACATGGAGTGGAGCAGATGGTACAGGCAGGGAGGATCAACAGGACTGGTTCTGGTGAGGGGTAGGGAGGAGGGGTGGGGAAAAGGAAGGTGAAAGGGAAGGAGATGGAGGAAAGAGTCAGGGCAGGGGAGGAGGTGATGAGCACCGATGCAAGAGCAGTGAGGAATAGATTTGCAATGTTGGCAATGGAGGTTGAAGGGAGGTATCAGAGCTTGGGGGGATGGGGAGTGGAAGGGAGAGTCAGGGAGCAGAAATAGGTCTGGGTTAGGGTGAAGGAAAATAGGCAGGAAGAATGCAGAAGGAGAGACAGAAAAAGGGGGTAAGTAGGTTGGGAGGATATGGAGGTTGAGAAGGGGAGGATAGTGCAAATAAGGAACAGTGAGGAGGGATGAGGGATATAGGGATAGTGATAATTGGAGAAGGGATGGAATGAGCTGGGAGGATGGGGGGGTACTAGTGCTTGGGGATTCTATATTGAAAGGGTAAGATGGGCTGGAAAAGGAGAAAGGCAAAGTCGCATCTGGATGCAGGCTATTCCAGGGTTGGACCACGGAAAGGGCGTGGACAGGCGATTCTCAAATGCAAAAGGAGGGGAGGTGAAACTCATGTAGTGGTGCACGCTAAAGTGAACAACCTGGTGAGGGAGACAGTAGAGGTGGTAAAGGGCGGTTTGAGGGGTTGGGAAAGCAGTGTGAGGGGTGGGGTGTCAGTGGCATTCTCAGAGATGATCCCAGTCCCATGTGCGAGTACAGCAAGAAAAGCTAGGATACAGAAATTTAATGAGTGGCTGAGTGAGTGGTGCCGCACTGGAAGTATGGACTGGTGGCAGACTGGGGTAGCATATGGGGCGTGGTGACCTGTACACAGAGTCAGGCAACACCTGAGTACAAGAGGGAAGGAGTACTGAAACAGGGGTTGGAGGGATATATATCAACTAAAGTGGATTTAAACTGTGAGGGGATCAGAGAGGGGCCCACTGGTAGAGAGCAGGTCCGAAGGGGAGATTGAGCTCACCCCCAGTTACAAATGAAGTTAGTGAGGAGGCGTACAGGGATAAAATAGGGAGGAAGAATAATGCCAAGGAGGAAAGGAGCTGGGCTGGAAGGTGGTGTCATTGAATGCAAAGCCTGGGAAAAAAGGCGGCGAACATATAGGCTCTGTTGGCGGTGGAGAGGGTGAGACATTGCAGTGATTACAGAAACCTGGGCCATCCAGTACCAGGATTGGGACATGATGATACCTGGGTTTAGGATATACAGAAAGGACAGGACTAGGGTGGAGAGGAGGGGTGGCAATTTATGTAAGGGAAGGGATAAAGTGCATAGGGGAGGAACAGAGGACAGAAGCCCTGTGGATGCAGTTTGGGATGCAAAACACAGGGCGGTGAGGCTGGGGTGGTGTACAGCCACCCGACCAGGAGTGACCTGGATAGAGAATTGCTGTCCAAAGCAAGGGGGAGCATGGTGGGGATTTTAACCTACCTGGGGTGGAGTGGGAACACATCCACCACGAGTGCAAGGAGCAGGTCCTGTTGGAGACTTTCCAGGAAGCTTCCTGGCCTTAGCTGGTACAGGAACCGACTCAGGTAGGAGGACCTGGACCTTGTACTGGATAATGGGGAGTCAGTTAAGAGACCTGTTGGTGGAGAACCACTGGCTGGGAGGCGACCACCATTCAGTGTGGTTCAAGCTCAACATGGGGAGGGATACAGGGAAACAGACACAAGGGTGATTGACTTTAAGGGGTCAGACTTTGGTAAAATGGGAGAAATTCTGGGAAGGTACCAGCGGGTATGCAACTGAACTTGAATGCAGACAGAAATGGGGATTATAAAGAATGGGTTGGTAGAGGCTATGGTAGCATGCATGAGGAAGAAAAGTAAGAAAGGAGGGCAAGACACCAAGTTGGCTGACACAGGGGTCATGGAAGGGGTGAGGGCCAAGAGGGCAGCGTTTAGGCAATATAGGAAATCAGAGAAGGAGGAAGATAAGGATGAGTGTGCCGAGAAGTCCAGGGAGGTTACAAGAATGGTCAGGGTGGCTAAGGCAGCCAGGAGCTGAGGCTGTGAAAGGTATCAAGACTGGAGAGAAAGACTTCTTCAGTACATTGGAAAGAAGGAGGAATAAGGACCAACTTGTGAGGATAAAAGGATGGTGGGTGGGTGAGAGGGGAAGAAAGGCAGAAGCACTCAAGAGCACTTCTGCTCAATATTCACCAGGAGAAGGGGATTCTAGGGCTATTGGGAGACGAGGGAAATTGATATAGATTTAGCGATTACAGAGGGCAGGGGGTACTGGAAGGGCTAAGGGCTCTAAGAGTGGACAAAGCACCAGGATTAGATGGCATTCATTCAAGGGTACTAAGAGGAGCTAGCAGAGGTCCTGGTGAGGCCACTGGCTGACCTGTTCAACACCCCTCTGGACACGGGATGTGTCCGCTGGGACTGGAGGGTGGCGAGATGTGGTATCCATCCACAAAAGCGGCCCAAGGATGAACTAGTGAACTATCAGCCAGTGAGGCTCACATCGACTGTGGAAAAGCTCATGGAGACCATCCTCAAGGAGAGACTGGTGAGCTTTTGGAGGACAATGGTTTCCAGGATCAGAAGCAGCACAGGTTTGTAGCAGGAAGATCATGCCAAACCAACCTCATGGAATACTACGACTTGGTGACATGGGAACTGGACATAGGTCATGCAGTGCATGTCCTGTATTTGGACTTCAGCAAGGCATTTGATTCACTACCGCATGGGAGGTTGGGGTGGAATTTGTGGGGGCAGAGCCAAAATTAGCAAACTGGATCACAAACTGGCTGAGGGGGAGGCAGCAAAGGGTGGTAGTGGGGGGAACGCTTGTCACCAAGAGTAGTGACGAGCGGGGTGCCACAGGGATCTGTACTGGGACCGGTGCTGTTTGGGATATATATAGCGAATATTTCACATGGGATCAGGAGCAAGATCAGCCTGTTTGCAGATGATACCAAAATGGGAGCCGTGGTTGATGACAATGAGGGTTGGAAGGGGCTGCAGGAGGACCTGACTAAACTGCAGGAGAGGGCAGAAACATGGCAGCTGGGTTTCAGTGCCAAGAAGTGCAAGGTGTTGCATTTTGGAGCAAAGAACCAGTGGAGGGACTATCACTTGAATGGAGTGCAGTTGGGAAGTACTGCAGAGGAAAAGGACCTAGGAGTAATCATAACAGGGAGCATGAACAACTCATCCCAGTGCAGGAAGGCGGCAGCACAGGCCAACAAAATGCTGGGGTGTATAGCAAGGGGGGGATCTCTTCCAGAAGGAGTGAGGTTATACTGCCCCTGTACAGATCATTGGTCAGGCCCCACCTGGAGTATTGCATGCAATTCTGGCTCCTGTTCCTGAAAAGGGATGTAAGGTTATTGGAGGGGGTGCAACGCAGGACCACAAAGATGATACAGGGTTTGGGGGACAGATCTTATGAGGACAGATTGAGAGAGGTGAAAATGTACTCACTGGAAGAGAGGTCGGACAGGGGAGATATGATAGAGACCTTTAAGTATCTGAAAGGGATTAATAAGACTAACACAGGAGGGATCTTTCAGCTGAGGAGAGGGAGGGACACAAGAGGGCATGGACTGAGACTAGAGGTGGAAAGTTTAGGAGGGAGGTAAGGAGACACTTTTTCACAGAAAGGGTAGTGGACAAGTGGAATACCTACCGGAAGATCTGATGTCCTGTAAGACGGTGGGCAGTTTCTTTTTTTTTTATACTTTATGTTTATTGTTTTCCTGTAAAATCTTACACACAAATACCTCATACAGGGTAACAGATGCAGCAAAGGAAAAATATTCCATACAGATATTTGATAATCATAGTATGACCCCCTCTAATCTGTTACAGTAGGAAGGGAGATAACCAACATTTTTCACAGAACGTGTCCCAAATATGCCAACCTTCTCAGTGGCCTTGGAATGTCCTTAAAAAGGAGAACTAACAAAGGCAGTAAGACGCAGTCATGAATACTGCTATTAATCCAGTTGACAAAATATGCAAAAAAGGAAATATGTGCTATTTCTCAAACAGTGCTGCATTTCATGATGAAATGAGTTCAATATCAACTGTCAAACTACAAATGTTCCTATTTTAAGCTTTCTTGTTTCTTATAACTAAACTGGATACCAAAACAATAAGGCAAAAAGGCAGCCCAAGGAACATGCAAAGCATTCTAGTCGAGATTTGGGAGCAACTAATAGGTACATAGCTTAGACATGCTGGGAAATATATTATGCAAAGGGTGGAATAAACCACCATATAGATTACAATGACCAGCATCGTAAAACCATGCCATAGTAGAACATAGAAAAATCCCCCAGCCATCATATCAGCTATGAGTCCCAAACAGTATACAGTAAACCCCGAACATTAGTTCCAATGTCCCCAAGTTCAAGACATAGGCTTTGTATGCCTAAGCGGTCAAAAAACTTGCCAGTAGTGGAATCAGTCCTTCCGGGCACAGCATGCATCTCTCCGTCTTCCGCCATCCTCGGCTGTCTGAAGACCAGCCCCAAACTGGTAAGCAAAGTGATCTCCAAATTTGCCAGGACCCTCCAAAACCAGCACCAGATGAGGCATTTATCAAAAATCAGCATGATCACAGTACAGTCCATAAAGGAGGCAATCACGTCCAAACACACTATGTCCTTCAAATGATCCTACCCCTTCATCAAAGCGACAGCCTGAGACCCACTTCTTACAGCTTTTACATGGCCTCGGTATTGTGCACTCTCTCCATTCAACCTTGCAGCAATCACCAGAGCAGTGGTGGATCGCTCATCATATTTCCTACCGCTTCACTTGGAGCATTAGGTGCAACTATGTCTTCTCCATCCTCAAGAGAATTTTCCAATTTAGCGTCCATATTTTTGCAGTAAAGCAAGGAGCTGCTGCCATGGAGAGCTCGCGATGATTCCAACATGGTGGTAGGCGCCTGCATGAAGGATCTCTGACCTTGCTTATTTTCCTGTGTTTATCTTAATAGCTGCAAGGGTAGAATTTCCGATCCACACCATCTTATGTTCGGTATCAGTCGAAAGCCAGACAGTTGAGAAAATCAAATCTAATTAAAGTTCAGTCATTTGAACAGCCGATAATATTTTAATGAAATATAACAGCTGAAGTGCAGCACGTTTAGGAAAAGCTTATTGCCTGGAGAATGGCTCTCCTGGTACCGGTGGGCAGTTTCAAAAGGAGGTGGAACAGAGTGAGGGAAAGGGATACAGTGATGGGGCGGGGGGCAGCTGCAAGATGACGCTTAGCTGCTCACTCAGGCAGACTTGATAGATCATGTGGCCTGTTTCTGCTGGCAATTTCATATGTTCATATGTATGTTCGTATCCTTGAATCTGCCCCTTCCAGCTTCTTATTATGACCCCTTATATTTAAGTGTCTTTTACTCTGGAAGATACTGCTATCTGGTACCTTGTTAATACCCGTTTGGTACTTGAAGGTCTCTATCATGTCTCTCCTTTCCCTCCTTTGCTCCATGGTGTACATTTATTTTATTTATTTATTTATTTGTAAAATCAGTTTACAACCTTTGAGCCAGAGGCTCGTTCCCGGTACTTCGTCACATAAAGACATACATTGTGTTTTTGGTTACATAGCGTAGGTTTGCAAAACAATAGGCGTTCAACAGAGGTGCCACGTCACACTGTGGTCAGACAAATACATTTGGGTTACAGGGTACATGTAAGTTGAGAACAGGTGTTACACAAGTTGGTATCAATAGTGAGCAATCTAGTAGGTAAACACTGAAACAGCTGGTACTGGCCAGGTTAAACATAGGCACGGTGTACAGGGAAGTGGTGGTGGGGATGGCTGGGTGGAGAGCGCCGGGGCGTTGTCAAGAAAGTAGAGGTGGAGGCTACTTTCAGAGACAGGAGCAGTTCACAGTGTTGATGATGTGGTTTCGAAGGGTGGTTTTGAACTTAGAGATGGTGGTGGCATTGGAGATGGGGGCAGGAGAGAGTTAAACCAGGTTGGGCTCTATAGCAGAAGGACCTCTGGCCACGGCTGGTTCTTGATCTGGGGACCATTAGAGTGGTCTTGTTGGAAGACCGTGTTGCAATAGTGGGAGGGCTCTGGTGGATGGATGCCGTTACCCCAGAGGGGGAGAGCCCGAGTAGGGTTTTTTTTGTGAGGAGACAGGTTTGGTATTGGAGCCGTTCATCCAGGGTAAGCAAATTAGCCTCAACATACAGCTGACAGGTGTGAGTGAGCCTGGGGGCACCAGTAATCAATCTGCAGGCTTTGTTCAGGGTTAAGTGAATTTTTTTGAGTGCAGTGGTGTCGGCAGCACCATAGACTGGTGAGGCCATAGTCTACAAGGGACAGAACAGATGATGTAACAGCGAGGCAGGAGAGCATTTAGGGAAGGCAGGTTCTATGGCTGAAGAATGCTAGCCATTATGTTAGTGGTGGATGTTAGGGCATCGATGTGGTTGTGAAATGTGAGGGCTGAGTCAAGGTAACCCCAAGGTATTTGTAGAGCAGACTTGTTCCAGTGGCTGATTGGTACTTGGAAGGATATAGAGTGGGTGGTTGCTAGCTTTGTTTTGGGGGTGGGAAAAGAGCATAGCTTTGGTCTTTTAAGATTGATGACAGTCTGTGCTCCTTAAACCAGGCTTCGCACTGTTGAAAGACTGCTGTAGGGTGTCCTGGAGGAGACGGGATTGCGGTGGGTGGCAAGGACAGCATCATCTGCATACAGTAGAATTTTGCCAGGGCATGCACTGGGCAGGGTGTTCAGATAGGCGAGAAGAGAGGGCCCAGGATGGAGCCTTGGGGACCCCAGAGTGAATGGGGCAGGTATTGGAGACTGTGCTATTGATTTTTACACTGCGATCGGCGTCAAGATAGCTTGTGCACCATGCTAAGGGGCCAGCCGAGAGACCAGTGTGGCAGAGTGCATTCAGCAGAAGTGGATGGGAGATGGTGTCAAAGGCCTTTGAGAGGTCAATGAACACTGCACCAGCTAGGGAGCTGGTATCCAAGGAGGAGTGTAGGAAGTTGGAGAATTCAATTAGGGCAGTGCTGGTACTGTGACCAGCACGGAAGCCATGTTGCTCTGGGCATAGAATGTTATACTTAGCCAGATAATCAGTGAGTTGAATGGCCCCACTTTCTCAGGGCTTTAGAGATGGGGAGGATGGAGATTGGCGGTGTTGTTGGCCGATGACCTGTCGCCTTTGTGAATTGGTGTGATAATGGCTGTTTTCCACGTTGTGGAAATTGTCCCAGGCAGAGTGACTGGTTAATTGGCTGGTGAGTGGGGCAAGGACTTCATCTAGCACCAGCCTGAGGATACTGGGTCCAGTGAGTCACTGCGGGACTGTTGCCATTCAAAGCTTTGACTAGGATGGGTCTGGCTTCCGGGTGGAAATCTTCGCAGGTGGAAGCTGGGGCACTGGAGGACAGGGAGGTTGGTTGGGGGAGGTCAAAGGAATTACTAGGAGGACTGAGCTAAGGTCAGTGAAAGTGGTGTTGAACCAGTTAGCTATGGTGGCAGGCTCGGTGGTGATAGTGCCATTTCTAGTGAGCTGGGATGGGGCAGGGGAGCGAGCTTTTCCGTTAAGTTGCTTAATATTATCCCAGAAAGTCCGGGCCGAGCCCCAGGAGGAGGTAAGGGAGGCCTGGTAATGGTTGGCCTTGGCTTTCCTGATGGCCCATGAGCACTTACATGTTAAGATCCTTAAGCCTCTCCTTGTATGTCAAGAGGCTAAGGCCCCACACCATTTTCATTGCCCTCTTCTGGACCCCTCTACCCTATCCACGTCTGTCCTTAGGTATGGTCTCCAGAATTGGACCCCGTACTCAAGGTGTGGCCTCACCAGCTGCTTGTACAAGGGCATCACCACCTCCCTCCTCCTGCTCGTGAAACCCCTGTGTATGCATCCCAGCATTCTGCTGGTCCTGGCTACTGCCCATTTGCATTAATCATCTTGAGATCATTAGATATGATAATACCAAGGTCCTCCTGCTCTGTTAGCTCCATTACCTGACCACCCATTCTGTACTCAGTTCTTTGATTTCTGCTCCCCAAGTGCATAATTTTGCACTTTTTTGTATTGAAGCTCAGCTGCCACACTCTTGACCACACCTCTCATTTGTGCAAATCTCTACTCATTTTTTCGACCCCTCCCAAAGTGTCTACCCGGTTGCAGATCTTTAAATCATCTGCGAATAGATATACTTTCCCCTCAACCCTTCTGCAGTATCTCCTATAAAAACATTGAACAGGATTGGTCCCAGTATGACCCCTGTGGCACTCCACTGGTCACCTTACCTTCCCTGATGGAACCCATTTACGATCACCTTTGCCTTCTTCCATCTAACCAATTTTCACCCATCTCTCACTTCTGGACCCACCCCTAGGGATCTTAGTTTGTGCAGTAGCCTTCTGTGTGGCACAGTGTCAAATGCCTTGCTGAAGTCTAGGTATGCCACATCCACCCCCAATCTATTACTCTGGTTACCCAGTCAAAGAACTCAATTAAGTTCTTTTGACATGACCTCTCTACCATGAATTTGTGCTGTTGGTGATGCTGCAGGCCCTTTGATTCAAGATATCTGACAGTTCTTTCCTTCAGTAATTTCTCCGTTATTTTCCCTACCACTGATGTCGGGCTGACTGGCCAGTTGTTGACTTCCTCCTTGCTGCTGCCCTTATGATGAGGACCACATCTGCTCTTTTCCAGTCATCTGGAACCACCCCCTGTGCTTCACTGACTATCCAGCAGGTGAGACGGTGCAGGCTGTGCTTCACTGACTATCCAGCAGGTGAGACGGTGCAGGCTGTGCTTCACTGACTATCCAGCAGGTGAGACGGTGCAGGCTGTGCTTCACTGACTATCCAGCAGGTGAGACAGTGCAGGCTGTCAGAGTTGCAGCTGGTTGGCCTGTGGTGGTGCTGGTGCACTTTAAAACCAACAGAAAACAGTTTTTGTTAAACCCAAACCCACAGGCCACGCTAAGAACAGATGAAGGGAGCATTAGAGCACTCAGAAGTTCTTGCTTAATGAATTTTACTTTATACTCCTGTTTGCAGGCGTAACTAATGCAGTCCTAGCACAGGAACCTGGGCAGAACCCCAGCGCTTCAATATTTGCAAATGCCTCTTTGTCTAGGAGTGGGGCACAGTGGAGGAATAACTACTTAAATAGTGCCATTCATTCATAATTGGTTAAATAAATACAAACCGGTGTGATCATTTACAAGAGATTCACCAAGTTAATATTTACACCATATCGTGGCCTTACCTGTAATGGCAAGAACTGGATTATATCTGACCTAAATTTGGTGCTTAATTTAGTAGTGGAAGGATTGTAAATTTCTTCAGTGCTGATTCCTTCCACTTCCCAGTTCTGAGAGCTGCTGAAGTCCCGCCCCCGTGCTCAGCAAAGTTATGACACGTGCCCAGGGAGAGCGCGGGGATGCGCTCCATTATAGGCTATGGGGGGATCCTTCTGATCTTTTTTTATATTAAAATGGTCACTTGGTGATAAAACGTGGGCACTGGTCAACTAACAAGGCTGGAAAGGATCGGAAAGATCCCCCCCCATAGCCTGTAATGGAGCGTGTCCCCGCGCTCTCCAGGGCATATGTCATAACTTTGCTGAGCACGGGAGCAGGACTTCAGCAGCTCCCAGAACGGAAAGTGGAAGGATCGGCTCTGAAGAAATTTACAATCCCTTCCATTACCAAATTAAGTATTGAATTTAGGCTGTATTTATACAGTTCACTTTAGCTACAGGTAAGGCATCACAACATGTGGTGTAAGTCCAGTTTTGGATAACTTGCAAGTCTCTTTAAAAAGCTCCTTTTCTAACCAAAGCAAAATACTTTTTCCAAAAACAAGTACTGGTTAATTTCTATCAGGTGGACGACTTTACTAAACTGACAATGACTGTCTGTTTTAACTTAACAGACATGCTAATCATTATTTTTGAAAATTTATAGAGACAGTCATTGTCAGTTTGGGTGGGCTGGTACACCTGATAAAATTAACCAGTACTAGTGAGTGAAAAGTATCCATTGATATAACTACTTGTTTTTCTAGTTCTTCTGCATCTGGCAGGCTTGAGGGGCAAAGGCATTACGGATACTTGATAAAAACTTAAAGGTATTAAATTATATTTTTTGTTCTTAGAGGAATACTGTGGTATTACATATTTTTGAAAAAGTACTTAACTTTTCAAAAGGATTTAGAGAGCATATTTATAGAGGTCCTGGATCACAGTACCTTAGTTTAGTCTGTTTGATATTAGAATATAGCTGATTTAAAAAGACCTTAATCTGGGTTAGAAATTGCAGATTAAAAATATGTTTTACAGTGAAAGTATGCTATGTACAGTATACCCTGACGAGGTGCGTTTACACAAAATGTTTCTTTAAACTGACAGTTGAAAATAAAAAAAATGATATATAACTTTGTGATGAGTGAGCCTCATTTCCAACAGTTCTGCTGAGATATTTGATATGCAGTTGGAACTGGCTCCTCCCAGAGTTTTCTTTATGTTTCAGGTACTGGGACCACACTGTTTGAATTCTGTTCTAAACAGAGCAAAACATTTTAGTCTGAATTAATCAGAAAGGACAGGATGCATTTTGTGGCTTTCTCATCCAGTTTGATATTACATATTTTTAAAGATAAGGATTTTATTTAAATACATTAGGTGTTCTTTATTTTATATTACTGCACCTTCATTAACGTTTGCATTAATGAATGGTATTGGTGAATAATTCACAGTTTAAGATCTTTCTCTGACAAGGTGATGATTCTCAATCTCCTGTCTCTTTTGTCCCCTAGCTCCACCTTATGGTGTGTGATCTAAACAGTCTCTTTGTTTTGTAACTCTCTCTTGTAATAGCGACAACCGAGCTGTTTCTGTACCTTAGCATTCAGTTCATTTATCTGTATCTATATCTACATATAGTTATGCAATAGGAGTGGGCACAAAACAGTTAAACAAATTCATCACTTCTCACTGGTGTTAAATAAGCGGTGGTTCTAAGATTGTTTAACACCTAATATCAATCAGCCACCGTTTATTTAATACCTTGCCATCAGTCAACCCCTCCTGCCAGAACTCGCTGCCAGCTTTCTCAATAACCCACTCTGCAGACCTTCTGCTCCCCTTTCCTCGACAGTCAAATCACCTCCACATCAACAAACTCCAAATTCCTACTAGATAAAGGAGCACACACTCTTATTCAATACTTAAAAAAAGCAGTTAATTTTACTTTTTTTTGGCTAAACTACAGATTTATGCTTTCACCCCCCTCACTTTCTCTCTCTCTCTCCGCTCCAGTCCTATTCTGCTCACTTCCTCCAGTCATGCCTCTCTCAGGTCCTGCTATCCTGCTTCATTAACTATTTCTTCACCCAGCAACAATATAAGAAACCCACAGTCAGTCACTGACCAGAAATACAAATAAATATTCTCTGCTCCTTGACAGCACTGCTTCTGTCCCGCACAGGCTTGCTTCTTCGCTCTCCCCGTCTG
Organism: Neoceratodus forsteri; assembly: GCA_016271365.2. Taxonomy (NCBI): domain Eukaryota; kingdom Metazoa; phylum Chordata; order Ceratodontiformes; family Ceratodontidae; genus Neoceratodus; species Neoceratodus forsteri. Next base: position 18,389,711 of record CM057456.1, read on the forward strand.
CTGTTTTCCAGGAAACAGAATCGTCTGGCTTCTCCAGTCAAAGCTATTTCATGCAGTTGATGGTGCTACAAACCATGAGTGCACACTGAAGGCAGGAGAAAACCAGATAAAACAAATACTCCCCCCCCTCAAAAAAAACCACCAAAAACTCACCAACAGGACACCAGCTCTCTTCAGCTCTCACTAAGTGAGAAATGGAACCGCCATTTTTTCAAAACCCTCCCACTTACAAAAAAATCAACCAATGAAAACCTCCCCTGAATGTCACAATGTCGGTTGCACAGCAACACACATAGCAACCACACAAACCACCCCACTCTTCACCAGATATACAAAAAAAATCCCACTGACTTTAGAAAGAAGAAAAGTAAGACTCAAGAACAAATAGATTAAAAACATTCCCCTAAAATCCTTTCCTATTGCATAAATCGGATATGCAATGGAAAACTCTTGAAATACATGATTTATCTACATTCAAGCAGTTTGACCTCGGACACCTTACTCGTGGCTTATGCCACTTGTGAGGGTTACTTGAGGTCAAACTGCTCTTGTGCAGATAAATCATGCATTTCACTCGTTTCCATTGCATATCCATATATAAGGAATATCTATAGTTTGTCACTGGTTTATTTTTATTTTTTATTTTGTTATTGCTTCCCATTCATTCCTAGGTTATGTGTTGTCTGATGTAAAACACTGTATTATGGATTCAGACTAATTGTTTTGCTTTGGTTAGAAAAGGATCATCTTGAAATGATCCACATCTGTTTTAGTTACTCAAGTATGAATGAATGGCACTATTTAAGTAGTTATTCCTCCACTGTGCCCGCCCCATGACAAAGTGGTGTTTGTAGACATCAGAGGGCCGGGGTTCTGTCCAGGTTCCTGTGCTGGGACTGCATTAGTTATGTCTGTGAACATAAGTATGAAGTAAAATTCACTGAGCAAGTATTTTGAGTGGTTGAGTGCTTTCTTCATCTGTTCTAGTGTTCATCTCTGCTGTCACAGCACAGGGATTGATCTGCAGTGGTTTCATTTGCTTATTCATGTGACTGAAGTTTATGGAGGTTGGCAGCTCAGATGGCTGTACGTTCCCTTAATACCATTTCAAATCTACTAACACAGAATCTGAAAGCTGTGTGCTGGTGAGCTTACTGATCAACTGACTTTTTTATATATTCTGCAAGTTATTCAACTTTGGCCATGTATATATGAAATGACAATACAGGGAGCCAAGGCAAAGCACCTGTTAGCCAGCACCAGCAGATTCAAAGACAGATCACAAATTACAGGAGAATATCTTTCTGACTTAAATGAGGCATCAGAAAGTGAAACATGAAATATACAAATGTTTCCAACAGTTAGAGAAGCTGCTAACTAAGGAGGTTAGACTAAATTACAATCGGGGTTCTCTATAAATGCATAAACAGAGGGTGGGTCACGGGGTCTTAGGATGGACAAACTTCCCTCCTGTGGTCTAAATAACCTGGTACACAAGGATCAGTGGAAAATGTATCACAGAGTGCTCCACCAAATTAGTGGGCATTCTCATTCTTGAGGATGAGGTGAATTGCAAGAGATTGAAGACTTCCATAGAGGAGACTCAGCGGAATTAGAGCAGTGTGAAAACACAGAATTAATTATCAAGTTGGATTCTGAGTTTAATGAGTGCATTAACAAGTCTGACCTGGACGTAAGTGATAAGAAAAAAACTGAAATAGCACGAAAATGATTATTTAAATAATTAAGTACATAGCTAGGATCAGAAAGGCAGATCAGTCAGCAGAAGCAGACAAAACTTCAGGCATCAGTCAAATAAAGGAACTAACAGAAGCAGAATAAAAGCCACCTGATATGCAGATGACCAGTCACGAGGCTCAGTGTAGCTCATGAACTAGTAATGCTGCAGGTACAGCCACTTTTTAAGAAGCAGAATAAACTGCAAATCAAAAATAGGACAGCAAGGCAAACAAGGAGGTGGGGCAGAGGCAGGAGAAATAAAAGGTATCCATCTCTGTCCATGGGCACTGAGAGACAGACGTTAACTGCTGTTAACTGATCATCCATTAACTGAAGCACAACACAAAGTCTTGTCCTACAGTCTAAGCTTTGTCCCGCCCTGCCTATAAATACTTTCAAAATACAAGTCAACTTGTAAAGCTTTTTAGAGAAATAAATTTGCTTAAACATTTTCTTCAAATATGGGAGGTCAAAATGCAGTTTGGGAGGTCACCGTTCCCAACAAATGATTTAGCTATGCTGACAGTTTTGACATTGATCCATCAGACAACCCATATCAACATCAACCTGCCCTCTCATCAATAAATCGATGCAGATTCTGAGACAGCCTTGGATCTTATTGATATGCTAATGGCAGATGAACTCTCTCTGAGTACCTGGAAGGTACAATTAATAAAACAATACAAAACCCACCTATCTTTAAACCTAGTTTCGTCCCAAATCAGAATTCAGCCCATCCTGTCCTAGGCATGCTGCTATCTCAATTTATAACAGTTGTTTGTGAGGATGTTACGTAACATAAAGATCGATCACAACAAAATGTTACAGTAATAGTAGAGAAACAAAAGCATCAAAAGAACTTCAAAACTTAAGTGGGGTAATCATTAACCCTTCGGATAAAGCAGCAACATCATCCTAATGAAATAGGACTTTTATATTAAAAGCAGTGAAACAGTTGACCGAAACCAACAATTACGAACACCTGATTGAAAAACCCACATCCAGATAAAGGCTTTTTGAATTCCTACAGCTGTCAAAGTTAAATGGTGATATAACTGAAGAAGATTTTCAGTACTTATACAATAATTATCCCATAGTGCCAACTTTTTACCTTTTACCAAAACCTGATAAGGAATAAGAATTTGTTATTTCCACCCGGATGCCCAATAGTATCCAGTAACAGATCCTTGATGGAAAATCTATCACAATTTATCGACCATTACTTGAAACAGTTGCTTCTATAATTGCCATCATACTTAAGAGATACAAGATGTTTTGGTAAAACTGCAAGACTTTGTGTCAAACAGTATACCCGGATCACTGTAGATGTTTCTTCATTATACACCTCTGTCCAGCATGATAGTGGTTTACAGGCTGTTAGTACCATGCTGATTCAGTCAGGAAAAGACTTTCCAATTGAGTTTTTTATTTTATTTTTATTTATTTTAATTTGTTCACCGGGAGAGGCACAATGAGCCGAGGTTCATTTCCATGTGTGACCCAGTGGAAAGGAAGTGGTGAGATTACAAACATCACAGTTTACACAAACTGTAGTAAAAAAAAGAGGTAAAACAATCAGTACAATACGGTATAGTAATAATGAAGGTAAAACACAACATAAGATACAAAATTGGGCTTGCAACAAAAGCTATTGAGAAACTGGCATACATTAGAGATATTTTAGTACAAATAGAAGCAATAGGTTGTCGCAGTATGGTAGTAATACAGGTGTACAAAATTTTGATTGGAAAAATAGCAATTAGGGAAGTAAAGAATATGTACTGAGGAGGAGATTGTAGTAAATATGAGAAAATGCATGAGGGAACATTTTTTGTGGGGACAGGAAACAGTAAAAGTCAGAAAGGATTAGTCAGGGGTATACTCACTGGGGAAGGTGAGGGAAAGGTATGCAGGTGAAGATAAGGAGGGGGTGTCGAGTGGGAGCTAGTATACAGAAGTGCAAGTCATTTTGGAGTAATCAAGTGCTATGAAGGACTTGCCAATTTTGAAATTTCTTTTCAGGAGGAAGATTGCAATTACAATAGCAGGCATTAGCTTGATTAGTTATGCATGTTAAAGCACATTTTAGGAAAGGGGCAGAAGGGGAATGTCTGGCATAGGAGGAAGGAGTTCCAAGTGAGGATAGTCTGTACAAAATGCTGCTATGCAGAACCAGAGTAGAGGGCTGTGGTAGGGAGAAAGTTCAGGTGTCTCTAGAATGAAGGGGGTATGAGGTCTTGGTGGAGGGAGACAGAAATGAGGATAGTTAAGAGGGTAAGGACCCAAACCAGTATTTTAAGATGAAGAGTGAGGAGTGGAGTAGGCGTTGGTGATGAAGAGGGGTTAGGGAAAGGGACGAGTAGAGGGAGCAGTGGTGTATATGGGGGAGGCATTAAGAGCAAACCAACAGAAGGCATTGTAGAGGAAATCAAGCCTGGCTAAATGGGAGGCTGATACTGTGCCATACACTACGTCAGCATAGTCAAACGAGGGGATAACCATTTTGTGAGAGCTGCCACCTTGTAAATAGGAAAGGGCTTCTTTGTTTCTGTACATCGAGCCAAGTTTTGGGCAGAGTTTAGCGTGTATATGCTTGAAGTGTTTCATGTAGTCTAAATGGGAGTCAAGCCAGACCCCTAGGTATTTGTAGTAGGTGACATGTCCAAGTACAGGCGCCATCCAGTGTAGTGAAAGAGAGCAGGGTGGGGAGGTAGCCAGTTTTGGAGCGTTCGAATGTCATGACACCATTTTTTATCATTTACCTTCAGGAGATTTTGTCAAACCAGTGGAGGATCAAGTGGTGGCGCCTGTAGTTGGGATTTTACCACAGTGGTAGAGGGCCAGATACATAAGAATGGTGTCATTGGCATACATCTGTATGTTTGTCATGGAACATGCCTTGGAGGTCATTCAGGAATATTGAGAATAATATGGGGCCCAGAATGGAGCCTTGGAACACCTACTTGGATTGGAAGGGGGGAGGCCACCACCATGGACTTGTTGGGTTCTGTCAGAGAGATATGAGTTGAACCAGTATACAGATTCTGGGAAGAGACCAGCAAGGGAGAGTTTGTTTAGGAGGAGTCAAGGGCCTTAGCAAGGTCAATAAGAGTTCACTGTGTAGCATTAGACTTGATTCTCAGGACTATTTTGGTTTAACAATGATTTTTATTTGCAGGTTGGGCACAGTGATTGGGGTATCTGTGGCCCCTCTTCTTCAACCTATTTATGGGTTGGTGGTAGGAGGAGGCTAGCCATGACCCCACGTCAAACCCATTCATAAACATCTGATTTTCTATGCCAAGTACATTGATGATTTACTGTGCATATGGTAGGGTACCATTGAATTGAATGAAGACTTTATCAGTCATCTCAATTCTAATGATTTGGAGTCTTCATTTACATCTAACTTGTATGGAAGAACTGTGACATTTTCAGTCTAACCTTGACAGGTAAACATGGGGACTACATCATGTTATCTGGCCATAGAAAAACTGCTGGAAATTCTCTTACGTGCAAATGTGCGCATCTGAGGCTCCTTAAAATAGTATTCCTTGTGGGTAGATGCTATGTTTATGCCAAAATAATAGCGACAATCAGCAATGCAACACAGAGGCTTTGGAGATGAAACAGTGCTTTATATCCAGAGGACAGGGTATGTGCCCCAGCTAACTCTTTGTGACATTGAATTGAATAATAAAACAGCAGTGATGGAGGGTTTTATCTCTAATTCTTTGGCTGATCTTGTTTATATCACAGAGACCTGGCTGGGTGATGACCCTGTTACAGTGCTTGAGGCTTTGATTCTGGCCAGTTATTCTGTGGTACATTTCCCAAGGCAGGATCACAGGGAGAGTGGGGTGGCCATCTGTTTTAGATCCACTTTGGTATTCATGGTGTACCTCACAGGAACTGCCAGGTCATTTGAGAGTGTGTCTGTTAGGGGTGAGCAGGTGTAGGCTGTAGAGTCATCCTCATATACCAGCCTTCGTGGTATGAGGGTGATTTCATTCAGGAGCTGGCAAATTTCTTGGCCGACTGGGTGTTGGAGGCTCCCAATCTGTTGGATTTGGGTGACTTTAACATCTGGGTTGACAATGAAACCTTGTGTTTTGGTCAACAGTTCCTCCAGTTAAAGTCATCTTTGGGACTTACAGGCAGTTGCCTCTGCAACCCATCTGCACAGTCACACTTACGACCTGGTCTTCTCATCAGCACTTGGAAGTAACTGCAGTCAAAGTTGATCTGGTAATCTGGATCATCTTAAATTCAAGAATGCATGAGATAGGCACAAGGGAACCCTAGCAATAGGAAAGAGAGGATAAAAGCCATGGATCAAGTAGGATCTGTGCTGTTGCAGTAGGTAGGGAAAATAGGCAGACTAGGTGGACCAAGCAGTCCTTATCTGCTGTCAGTTTCTATGTTTCTGTTATGCCATGTTGTTCTCTCTGGGGTCCCCCATGTTAATACCCTCCTGTGGAGATGTCTGATACCGCCCAATATTTAATTTGGAGCCCAGCAAACTCCAGGCAGTGTTGGACATCTCTGGTATGATGATGACTTGTGCTCAGAGAGCCGAGGAATGCCATGGAGCACTATAATACAGTTCTTGTGGCCACCTTGGACTTCCTAACACCCTGCCATGTCCATTCTTTGGCTTTCTGCTGCAGTTTGTCATCACACTATGTGGAGTCAAGTTGGTTGAAGACTAAAGGATAGAAGTTGGAGTATTCTTGGCACAGATCCCTGCTCTGAGGAGGACAAATTAGCTCTGAGAAGTCACTGTGGTGAATATCAGAGGATAATTTCCTTGAGAAAGACAGAGTTTCTGTCAAGAACTATTACTGCAAGCAAGAATTGACCAGTTCGCCTTTTTCACACCATAGACAGCCTGATAAATCCTCCCTGTCTGCAGTCTGAATGAGCTTTTTCAGCAGAGAAGTGCAAAGAGTTTAGTCAGTTTTTGGACTGGGATAGCCTCAAGCGGCCTATCATGGGCTGGTGGTATTCAGTTTTGGTGGGGCATTGATGACCTGCAGTCCTGTGCTGAGTTCTGACTGGTTATCGAAGAGAAAGTAGTCTGGGTGATCTCAAGTTTGCACCCTATTTAATGTTTGATGGATCCTGTGCCTACCTGGTTGCTTATTGGTAGCTTGGAATCCCTAGGGCCAGTATATACTGAGATTATCTGGTGTTCCTTGAGGGAGGGTGTATTTCTATCATCTCTGAAAAGGCATTGGTGAAGCCCCTCCTTAAAGGGAAGGTCACCTTAGCCTTTTATTCTGTTTACCTGTGTAGTTTGTAGGCATGAACAATGATTGCCTCTGTTGCACCTTCTAATTTCATCAAGTTTAAATGTAAATGAAAGTACTTAAGCCAAGTGTGAAAACCTGTTTGTCTCCATTGCAGAGGTTGTGATCTTACTCATGTAAAGCGTATTGGAATTTTATGATGTTTTAGTGCTAAAGCCTGCAGTAGTTATACTGTATTAGTCAGTGGTGTTGCTGTCCTCTGCAATTCCTATGTTCTTGTCTTATGCTGATCATGAAACTTTTCAAGGCATAGCAAGTGCCCTGCTGTTTTTTGTAGTTTAAAGTGTTTCTGAGTTAGAAGAAAAATGCTTTTAGAGAATACAGGGACTTCATAAGACTTGTAATAGAACTGAATGAGAGTATAACTTCTGCTGTCTTGTGTAGGTATGCATCATCAACTCCCATAATGCCTTGCATGAGCAGGGTCATGAGCTTTGCAATGGAGATAGACAGGTTTTCGCATCAGGGCAAAACAGAGTAGGATGACATTAGGGGAATGCAAGAGAGGGAATCATTGTTTATACCTACAAACTACACAGGTATAAATAAAAAATATTGAGAGTACTTTCCCTTTAGAAGCCATCTCTGGACCTTGATAGTCTGGTCAATTATCGCCTGTCTCAAACCTTCCTTTTGAGGAAGGTTATTGAGAAGAATGATTCTTGTACCAACTTAGGGTGCACCTTGAACAGTATAACATCTACAAGCCTCTCTAGTCAGGGTTTAGGCCTCATCACAATACTGAGACTGCCCTCATAGAGTGATGCATGATCTCCTCATGGCGAGGGACTGGGAACTTTTTTCCACCTTGGTTCTTCTGGCTGTCTCTTTGGCATTTGTCACAGTGGACTGTGGCGTGCTGATTGATCACCTGTGGAACTGTATGGGGCTCATGGGCATGGTTTTGATTGGTTTGAATCCTACATCACTGGAAGATTGCTGCAGGTAGCCCTAGGTAATTACATCTCTGGAGTGACTGCAATATCCTATGAGGTCCCATGAGGTTCGATCTTGGTGCCTATGTTGTTTGCATGTACATGCTGTCATTGGGTGAGTATGACAAGGTTGGGTAAGACCCTATCCCATTTGTTATTTAGAGAGGTAAAAGCAAGGATCTATTTTGCCCTTTACTGTTCTTCCACTTATCTGTCTTTTGCCTGTCTGATTATGCAATCAAATTTTTCTCATGACACCTAAAGAATAAGCCACTCCGATGGTCCCACAATTTCTCCTTGTTATCACCCTTCCTCCACTTGCTGTTTCTATTCTTTCTATCTCCCCTTGCTTCTCTGTAGTTAAAAAAGAAAATATATATGTGAATCTTTATGTGAAACTGGGATCCCTTGATTTGCAAATGAATATAATTATGTTGTTGAAATGATTGCAGAAAGCTATTTGGGTTTATTAGAAAAGATAATCTGAACACAGGAACACTCAGATGGAGGATATTTTTGTTTGTACTGCCTTTATGAAGAGCTAACCTATACAGTTTTATTTCTTCTGTTTTATTGTCATTGATGATAGTAATAAAACACTACTTGCAAATTGTATGACTTTTCCTGGTCTGCCTATGCTTCCTGACTTATGTCTCTATGACATTTGGTTTTAGAAGTGGGATTTACCGTGTATACTCTGTGCCAGAAGTTTTATGCATGGGTACTAGAGCTGATTCAAGGAAGCATAGAAGAAAGGTATGGATCCTGCAACAGCAAGTCCAGGAGCGATTGTCAGAAGAATGGCAGCCAAACTAGAAGCAGAAACAAAAGTCAGACTGAGACTGTACATCTGGCACCAGTGATGAAAGAAGAAGAACAGGCAAGGACACACCCTGAAAGCCTGTCTGCCTTCTTCAAATGGTGGGATGTACAACAAAGAGAGATTGAGGAACAGAGAAGAGATGCAGCCACAGGAGCAGTGATGGCTGGATGCCTTGCAAGCTGTCAAAGCTGGAGCATCTGGTACAGGTCCAGCAGATCAACAAACCCAAACAACTAAAAGACATTAAACTTAAAAACTGTGTCCCTCAGATGATATTGAAGCATACCTGACAACTTTTGAAAGGGTCACTGTAGCCTGCAAATGGCCAAAACAGCAATGGGCAATCAGGCTGGTACCTTGTCTGACAGGTAAAGCCCAACTTACCTACAGTAATGTGGACACTACACAGTCAGAAAACAATGACCTTGTAAAAAGAGAAATTCTTGAAATATATGACATCTCAGGAGAGACCTACAGGCAGAGTCATCTGGTCCCTGATGTAAAACTCAGTCGACAATACTCTGGAAGCTTTCATCTGACTCTGAGAACACCTTGTTAAATGGCTCCAAGCATAGGGCAAAACAGTCTCACAGATCATCGACATATTTGCAATGGAACAATTCCTCAACATCCTTCCTACAGATGTGCAGCTTGGGAAAAACACCAACCAGAAAGTGAAGAAAAGCAATTTCTTTGGCTGAGGACTATCAGATGGCAAGACAGACACAGTAGCAGTGAAGTAACAACCATGGAATGGTAAGACCCTCTTTTTCCCAGTTTAACTCCAAATCAGATACGAATTCTGAGGGGGTAACAAATCTGCACCCAAAGATTGTATTTGCCGTACTGTAATAAGCCAGGCCATGTTGCAAGAAACTGCCATAAAAATAAGGATGGTAACACTGGAGCAAATTTGGCTTTAGCAAATTGGGGGAAGTATTTAATAGATGTCAAGATGGGAGATAAGACTGTGAAGGGATTTATAGATTCTGGAAACAGACAGACCCTGGTGCATGTTGAAATTCTGGGAAGAGACTTTGCAACAGGACCAAGTACTCAGGTCATCTGCATGCACAGGGACACTCAATACTATCCCACCACATAAGTGACTCTGACCATTAATGGGGTGTCACACCAAATGAAAGTGGGAGTACTATCAAAGTTACCTGTACCTATGATTATTGGAAGTGGCTTTTCAGGATTTGCTAAGTTGATCACAGAGGAAGTAAACAGCTGTTTCAGTAGCTGTGATAACAAGAACACAGCAAAGAAAATCTCAGATATTGGGAACTCTGTTCCTTTTGGTGACTTTGATTTAGACTTATTTGAGTCCAGCTCCAAGATCTTGAAGTCCAGGAAAGAAAGAAGACACCTAAAAAACAGTGGCAACAAAAGACTGATGAACATAAGTGGTTGATATATGAAAATGCTGAAACTAAACTTATAACTGATTGTGATTTTGTTTCTGAGCAAACTAACAATGTTTCTCTGCAAGGTTTTTAAGCAACTATGGCTGAAACAAAAACAGGGTGGACAATGTTTAAAAACTGTAATGGGCAACTGTACAGAGTTTGTGTTACTCCTCAGATGCAGGAACAGATAGAACAAGTGGTCCTATTAAAGAAGTATAGAGCTGAATTGTTACAGATAGCACCTGAAAGTTCTATGGCTAGCCATTTGGGAAGGACTACATCGTTGCTGAATTGTTGTACAGATTTTACTGGCCTGGGATTCATGAGGATGCTGCTACCTGTTACAGCTCTCATAGTGAATGTCAGAAAGTAGCCCCAGTGGCTAAAAAGATAAGGTGCCCCTACCCTTGATAGATGTGCCTTTTGAGAGAATTACGGTAAATATGGTTGTCCCTTTAGACAAAAGTAAAAGGGTAATCAATTCATTTTGCTAGCATGTGACTATGCTACTCAATACCCAGAGCATTCCAATGCTTACTGTCACAACCCAAAAGTGACAGCAGAGCTTTCTAAACATTTCAGCAGGGTGTACATACCTAAAGAGATTATTACTGATCAGGGTAGTAATTTTAGTGCAGCATTGCTGAAAGAGCTGTACCAACTACTAGGTATCCCTACCATATAAACCTCCCCTTATCATCCTCAGAGAGATGGTCTTGTTGAGCATTTTAATCAAAAAAAGGTTTGTGAAAGGTGAAAAGATTGGGACCAATACTTAACTTACCTGTTTTTTGCAAATAGAAAACTGCCACAAGCATCAACAGGTTTTTTACCATTTGAAATGTTGTATAGTAGACAACCTAGAGGACAGGACCATTAGATGTAGTAAAAGAAACATTAGTTCTTTATTAGTTTTTTTTTTTTATTGGCCTTTCTCTTCCTTTTCACTTTCTTAACTGGCTGTTCTTTCTCCGGAATGGCAATTGAAGAAAAATATGATCTAGCACCACTAGAGCCAGCTTCCCTTTCCGTAAACTCTATTGATGAAGTTTCTTTAGGAGGATGTATGACATTTAAAATTCTTAATACATCTTCCACTCTGGACCTATGTATTGCTATATCCTCTCTCACAGTATCAATGCCATTTCTAACTATTATTAGTTGCTCCACTATCCTGAGGTTTGCTGCATACTGATTTTCAGAACTCTAATTATATCTTAGCTAAGGTAACTAGGAAAGTATGTTAGCGAATCATTAAATATATTTCTTTCTTTCTTCGCTTGACCTAAATCCAAAGGTATATTGCTGCCCATAATAGAGTTTAAAGTAGCTGCCCCAACTTGTTCCATAAGTCTCTTTTTGCTACTAACATCCTTTCCTTGTTAAGTTTGTCTAATTCTGAAGCCCATCCAGACTTGATACCATAGGAGAGTGGAGAGAGCCTTCATCCTATCTTCTCTTTTCCGATCTCCTCAATAATTAATAGTTGTGATACAACAAGCTTTAGTGGGAACCAGCTAGCCCTTCAATCATTAATTTAATACCTCCTCCCCCTCCCAGATAGAGGTTGACCCCGACAAGGTGGAAAAGAATGATTTTTGTCATTAGTGGGATGTGGCAAGTATATAGAAATACATCATATCTAGTTGCAACCCCCCCTTCTAGGAGTCGTACTATTGAATATATAAATTATCCCAGGCATGCAGTGTTTGATACTGTACTTACTTGAAAGTGTAACCAGATCATGTATTATTAATACTAAAGGAATAATGCATGACAGGGTGTGTATCATGCTGGGATAACACCACGCCTGGGGGGGGTTGGGCACGAGGCCACAGCGAGTGCATCAAAGCCCCATGTGTGGCATTATCCCAAACAACACACACCTGGAGGGCATTATTCCTATTATACAATGGCTCGTTGTTATACAGAATAAAAAAAATAATTTTAAAGATGTTTTTGTGTGGAAAAATATTTTTTGATTTTAAGAGAAGATGAAACAATCAATCAAACGCTCCATAAAATGCTCATCTACATGGCTTCACAGTGATGAGATTAGACCCGTGGCGTCGTGCTGGGATAACGCCTTGGGTCCAGCCCCAAACTGACCAATCACAGTCCAAGATTCTTTCTTGCCATTGTATATTACTATTTATTTGCTGATGATTGTACTCCTGATGTCATTGAAAAACTGAAATGAAAAGTTTAAAAAAAAAGTTTGTCTAATTCTTTCAGTCCCAAGATCATGTTTTGTAGGTCTTACTTCACGTAAATCATTTTTTTGTAGAGCTCTGCACTGTGTTTATTATTATCACATTTCTTGTTGTCCAGCAGCAGCAACAATGTTTGGAATTTCTCCAGAAAAGTTGGTAAATGGAAGTGAATGATAGCTGTTCAAGTTAGGCCTTACACTGTCTACGGTAGTTTCTAAATTCGGGGGAAGGGCAACTTCCCAAGCTGCAACTACAGCCCCCAGTGTTCCTGTCTATCTCTTCCTTACTTGTTGGTGCTGGGGGAAGCTGTTTGATGTCTTTTTTTTTTGTTAAGGTTTTTAGGACTGTGGTGACTGGTCATCCTGCCAAAAGCAGTGTTGGGTTAGTTACTTTTTCTATTACTTTCTATTACTTTTGGAAACTTGTTCCAGAAAGCTCTGTGCAGTCATTAGCAAGGATGGAGAAGTACTGGAAAAAGTAATACACCACACAGTTACAATTGCTTATGTCTTTTTATACAAAAGTAATACGTAATTGTAACTGATTACATTTATTTCAAAGTAACTAACCTATTACTTTCAAATAAATGTCATCTGATGTAGTTATTTATTATTTTTGTATAAAAAGAAATAAGTAACGGTAACTGTCAGGTGTATTACTTTTTCTAGTACTTCTCTATCCTTGCTAGTGACTGCATAGAGCTTCCTGGATCAAGTTTCTAAAAGAAATAGAAAGTAATAGAAAAAGTAACTTACCCAACACTGGCCAAAAGAGTCATGTTGCTTGGAGTTTTGGTGTTGAAGTTTTAATATTTGAGTTTACGTGGGGTTCACTCAGATTATGTGTCTCACTTTTAGATTTTTCTAATGTTTCTGGGAGAAACCTGGTTTAACAAGGACGTGATTTTCAGTTGATTTTTAGTGAGTGGGTCTCTCTTATTAGTGGTTTCCCTTTCCTGACGTTAACTTTTCCTTTTTTGTTATTATTTTTATTAGATCCTCCATTGCCATCCTGGTTTATTCCAGTGTTTATTTGGCTTCTGGTAGTGACCATGGTTAAGTGTACTAATGTACTTTTGCAACAAATGTTGAGTCGAATTATATAAAAAATTATACCAAAATTCAAATAAACAGAGACCCCTGTTGGGTTAGAGTAAAAAGGAACCACAGAGTTTGAGTGTGTGATATTTGTCTAGTAATTAGTTAAGATCTAGATAACTCAATATCAGTCAGCATAACAAAAATATAAATGCAGTACAGTAACACAACACAGCACTTACTCCAGATCCATATGCAAAATGCAGCTGAAAGCCTGGCTTTGGGGCTCACAAATAGCATGTTCTAAAGCTTTTCACAGAGTAAAAAACAGCAACAGTTTTATCACTATAAAAAGAGAAAATCAAATGAAAGTAAATAAATAAAGAAATACATCCTCCAAGGTAACAATTTATCAGCGATACAAAATCCAAATATTAGGAGATAGAGAACATTAAACTCCTTGCAACATGGAGCATCAAAATCTAAGATTCAGCTTTCTGGCGCCTGCGCCTTTTAAGTCAGCTTGTCACATGAACTGTCAGTTGTATAAAGAAGTTTAAAAAGAAAAAGGATTAAAAAATTAAAATAAATAAAAAAAGGTTATAATTTAGCAGTATATAAAAAAAGGAGAAAACACTGCAAAATTTGAGAGAGTAAAGTGTGCCTGCTGATGTTTCACACCCCATGAGCTTGGCTAGCTGGTGAGCTGGAGATTAGTCAAAAGGAAATAGAAATTGTGAAAAGGCATGGGATTGTGTGCAAAATTATCTAAAATAGACATATAAATAAATAAATATGATAGAGCAGACAACCAGAGAGTCAATGCTTTTCGTTGTCCCAGTCCTTGTTAAGCTTACACAGTATTAATCGTTTCTCTATGCTTGGCACTTTCAAAATATTTAATGCATTTGGTGTACTAGTTGCTCACCAGTAAATCTTCTGTTTTATATTATATTATCTAAACTGTCTCCCTTTGCCAGCTGTTAGTTTTTAATTCAGGCAGTTTTACTTTTCTTTTTTCCATGGTAAATCTTTAGTGCATTCCAGCCATAGGGAGGACCGACCGACCAAGGTGATGAATGAAAAAAGTTTCCCAATCTTTCCCAGGCTTTTGCAAAGATCTTTTTGTAAGGTTCTGGGAAGTAAACCTTGCCGAACCTTGCTGGAGTTCATTGGGCTAGAAACTTAGGGTCTTAGAATTTGCTTGCAATGTTCAACTCCACATATGCACAGACTAGCTTGCTGGTTAATTTCATTTTACCTACCAGCTGTTATCCTGGCTTACTCTCCCTCTACTCCTCAATAAACAATGCTGCATTGTAGAACTTGGTGCATTCAGCCTGTCCGAAGGGCCACTTTGTCCTGTCTCCACTATTCTGGTACCACCACCACCACTTGGCAGCCTACCTACTAGTGGGGGATAGAGAACACCGAAACAGTACCACTTTTACTGAAGCCACATCCAAAAGTAGGGTAATTCTTGATGCCCTACAGGGGGCATGCCTCAGACACCTAGTGTTGGAACCCGCACGGGAGGGAACAATCTTGGTCCTAGTACTCTCAAATGGAGAGGATCACAGATTTAAGTGGATAGCCACCTGGGAACAGCGACCACCACACAGTGTGGTTCACCATAAACACAACCATGGAGTCAAACCGCTACAAAAACGAGGGTACTGGACTTTAGAAGGGATGACTTTGGCAAAATGGGTGCATACCTAAGGAATGTACTAGCAAATGGGCAGGAAGGAGGAGGAAAGAACATTGGGAAAAATCAAAACTGCCATCATTGAGGCAATAAGCCTTTGTGTGAAGCAAATAAAGAAAACTAAGTAAAAACAACTATGGTTCTCAAAGGAGGTAGTGGGAAGGTTAGGGAAAAAAGATAGCATTCAGGAAGTATAAGGAATCACAGAATGAGGAGAACAGAGAACTGTATCAGTTAAAGCAGAAGGAAGCTGGGAAGACAGTCAGAATAACGAAGGCCCAAACTGAGGAAAAGATAGCCAACTCAGTTAAGAGGAGGAAAACCTTTAGGTACATCAGGGAGAGAAGGAAGACCAAGGGAGGGATACTGAGGCTTAATAAAGGGGAGGGAGGTGAGCAGAGGTGGACAGTGAAAAGGAGAGATACTGAACTAATACTTTTACTAAGTATTCACAAAAGAAGAAGAGGGGGAGGTACCTAAACCAAACAATAGAAGCACTCTGGGCAGGGGGGTCGACACCAGTCCATTCACAAAAGAAACGGTCCTGAAAGAACTCCTAAAACTCAAGGTGGACAAAGCAATGGGGCCTGACAGGATTCACCTCACAATTATAAAGGAACTAAGGAGAGACCTAGTGACACCACTAACTACCCTTTTTAACACATCATGAGAGGATGGGGAGGTACCCAAGGACTGGAGGAGGGCAGATGTTATTCCCCTTCACAAACGTGGGAGCAATACAGAGGCAGGAAACTATAGACCTGTTAGTTTGACCTCAGTGGTAGGGAAAATAATGGCATCACTTCTGAAAGAAAGAATTGTTGAGTACCTAGAGGCCAGCGGGGCACAGGACCCAAGGCAGCATGGATTCACAGTGGGAAGGTCATGTCAGATGAATCTAATCAATTTCTTTGACTGGGTAACCAAAGAAGTAGACCAGGGAGGGGCTGTGGATATGGCCTACCTAGACTTTAGCAAGGCATTTGACACAGTCCCACACAAAAGATTAATTAACAAGTTAACCAGCCTGGGAGTGGGTCCTAGGGTGGTTGCCTGGGTAACAAATTGGCTGCACAATAGGACACAGAGGGTAATAGTAAATGGAGTACATTCTGAAGAAAGAGTGGTTACTAGTGGGGTACTGCAGGGTTCAGTACTGGGACCGGTCCTCTTTAATGTCTTTATAGGAGACATTGCAGAGGGTCTGGAAGGAAAAGTATGCCCTTTGCAGATGACACAAAGATCTGCAATAGGGTTGATACACTAGGTGGGGTAGAAGGGATGAGAAGGGAGTTGGCAAGGTTGGAGGAATGGTCAAAAGTATGGCAACTTAGATTCAATGCAAAGAAGTGCAAAGTAATGCACCTGAGAAACAAAAATCCAAGTGAAGAGTACGCAGTTGGGGAGGTACTAACAACAACAAAAATGGAAAAGGACATTATCAGATGACCGTTGAGGCAAGCAATGAGGCAGTAAGGAGAACTTGGGGGATACTGGGATGCATAGAGAGAGGCATCACCAGTAGAAAATAAGAAGTTGTTATCCCTCTGTACAGACAGTTGGTGAGACCCCATCTGGAGTACTGCTTGCAGTTCTGGAGACCCCATCTCCACAAGGACATAGACAAGATGGAGGCAGTCAAGAGGAGGGCAACTAAAAGGGTGAAGGGTCTGCAACAGAAGCCATATGAAAAGAGACTAAAAGAACTTAATATGTATACCTTTGAGGAAAGCAGGGACATGATAGAAACTTTCAAGTACCTCAAGGGAATCAACAAGGTCCAAGAGGGTAGCATCTTTCAGAAAAGGAGATGTGCAAGAACAAGGGGACACAATTTGAAGATAAAGGGGAGACAGCTCAGGGGCAACGTGAGGAAATATTTTTTCATGGCGAGAGTGGTGGACACATGGAACCGCCTTCCTGAGGAGGTTGGGTCAAAAACAGTGGGGGAATTCAAGAATGCATGAGACAGCCATAAGGCAGTTATAGTGGGGGGTAGGAGGAAGTAGGCTGTTGGTTAACTAGAATCTGCAGCTTATCCAGTAGGTAGAGAAATGGGTAGACTGGGTAGGCCAAGCGGTCCTTATCTGCTGTCAAAGTCTATGTTTCTATGTCTATGTTTCTACCACGCTCCAAGAAAGCCACACAAGGTGTTCTGGAAAAGATTTAAGATTAAAATAAATCACACAGTCAACGGTGGCATACCTGTTGTAGCTAAAATCAAGCCTTCTTAAAACCCTGCTACTGCTGTTACTCTACAACAGTTGGCGTGTGACCATCTTGGAATCCTCAAGACACCTGGGGAAGGATCCAGCTCCTTCTTCCACATTTGACAGCACTCCTAAAAAAACATGGGAAGATAACCCTGCTCAGAAAGAATCTGTTACATCTTATATGTGTGCTGAGAAAGAAACTGGCAAAATATGTTGATTGGATGAGCTGAGATCTCAGGAAACTAGAGGAGTAATCAAAGGGTATGTCAGCTGGGTTTCTATGCAAAACTGCCAAAATAATGCACTTAGGGCATAGAAACCCAGGGGCGGAGTACAAAATGGATGGAGTGGTATTGTTGATCCCCAAGCAGGAAAGAGACCTCGGCGTAATTATATCGGATGACCTAAAGATGGCCAGGAAGTGCGACAAGGCAGTCAGAAGGGCCAGTGGGATGTCTGGGTGCATAGGAAGGGGGTATCACCACCAGAAAGAGGGAGATGTTGTTACCTCTGTGTAGATCACTGGTAAGACCCCACCTAGAGTACTGTGTCCAGTTTGGAGACTACATCTCTGGAAGGACATAGAGTGGAGGTGGTCCAGAGGAAGGCAATGAAACTGGTGCAAGGTCTGCATCAAAAGCCCCATGAGGAGACACTAAAGGACCTCAATATCTACACTTTGGAACTGTGGAGGGATGGAGAGATATGACAGAGACCTTTAACTACCTCACAGTGGGAAAAAAAGTACAGGAGGGAAGTATTTTTCAAAAGAAAAGGTGCTTAAGAACAAGGGGACATGATGTGAAGCTGGAGGGAGTAGATTCAGGAGAGATGTGAGGAGGTACTTCACAGAAAGAGTGGTGGATTCCTGGAACAGCCTTCTAGCGGAGATGGCGGGGGTGATAGCAATGGTGGGGTTCAAGAATGCATGGGGTAAACACAAGGGAATTACAGTAGAAAGGAAGGGGGAGGGAGAAAGCGCTGTAGATCAGTTATGGTCTATGATAATAGTGTAGGTAGCAAGGAATAGGCAGACTGGATGGGCCAAGGGGTCCTTATCTGCCATAAAATTCTGTTTTTGTTAATCCTACCAAGAACACATTAGGCATGCAGGAAACCAGAGAGTTGGGCTGTATTTTGGGAAATGGAGAAGTAAAGCTAGATATTCCAAGACAGAAGCTGTAGCTAACAGTACTTCCCCTAAAACAAACAAACATAACAGGTAATTTTTAGGTCTGGCTGGTTACTACAAGAGATTTGGTCCTAATGTTGCCCAGTTAGCTACTCTCCTCACTGAACTCATGGAAAAATCAGTACCTGAATAATGTGAAATGATCCCTAGATGTGATGAGGCTTATTGGATTATCAAGGCTGCATTATGTTCAGCCCATTTTAGGAAGTCTAGACTTTGAGAAACAGTTTCTGTTACAGACAGATGCATCAGATGTAGGAGTATGCTGGTGAAACAGCGACATTTACGACAGCGAAACTCATCACAGCGATAATCTGAACAGGTTTAATTTGTCCTGTGTGGACATGGCAAAATTTACGCCATTTCACGGTGATTCCCCATTTGAACAAGTCCACCTCGGAATTTGTTGTATAGAAATGAAATTGGCGAGATGTAGCCCATAGGGGGGCCGAGGTGCAGCCCCTCGATAGAAAAACCTACAATGTCAGACAGGCAAAATTTTGCTTGTTGACAACTTCGGTATCAATGCAGCTTGGTGGAACCGATGCAGACCTAGGTGCAGTCCTGAATCAGAATATAGATGTAAAGGAACGTCCCATTCTGTATATAAGTAGGAAACTGCACAACGGAGAGAAAAAGCACTCCACTACCAAAAAAATTGCCTTGTTGCAAAATGGGCAATGGTTTCCTCTAGGTTTTATTTGCTAGATAAAACAGATCACACTCTTCTCTGTTGGCTTAATCAAATGAAGGATAAAAATCCAGAATCACAAGGTGGCACCTGGCACTACAGCTATTTAAATTCAAAGTGATGCACAAATCTGGAAAAGAGAATGTCTGTGTTGATCTGCTGTCAAGTTATGGTTCGGGAATTGAGAATTTATTAGGTTGAAAAAATGGTGTGTGCAAAGGAAAACGACACCCTCATATCTTGTAAATTTTGTTTCCATGTCAATTGTCGACTATTTTTATGTAGTTGTTAGTGATATATGTGATTGCTTTTTTAGTTTATTCTCCCTGATCACACTAGTCCCTGTAACAATCCTTGGGGTCTTCATTTTATGGTTGTTGAAATATTGTCCTTGAGAGCTGCATTAGCGTATGAGAACATGATGTGTCAGTACCCTTTAGACTCCACAGTATGTCAGTTTGCTTAGAGTTCAACAAAACAAGTTGCAGCAATGTGTGAAATACCACATTTACCCTAAGTAAGCTTTGTAAACTGAATTGAAATGCAGGGTTTTTCCCTTTAAAATGCATTCTATTTGTGTGTTTCCAGAGAGTTTGTTTTCAGGATATTCGTACTTTCAGAATAGCGAAATATAGTGTAAATGGGTGCTGTGACATCATGTTATTGTATGCTAATGGAGCTCTCATGGACGATGACATTTCAACAGCCATTGAATGGAGACCCCCAGGATAGTTACGGGGACTAGCTTGAACAGTGAAAACAAACTAAAGCAAGCATGTATACCCCCAATAGCTATATGAAAAGAGTTTTCTGTTGTCATGAAAACAAATTGTTAAAGCTATGAGGGTGTAGTTTTCCTTTGACAGAAATGTTTGCTGTAAAAGGTGTTATGAAAAAAAGAGATACTGCATTTGCAAAGAACTATAAATATTATAAGGTAATGTTAAAAGAGAAATAAAAGAAGGTTTTGGAAACCTGTTTTTAAGGGAAAAAAACAAGTTTCCTCTTAAAGAGGGGTGTGTGTGACATGGTTGAGTAAGACCTTGTCCCATTTGTTAAGCACAGAGAGTTAAAAGCAAGGATCTATTTTGTCCTCTCCTATTCTGCCACTTGTCTGTCTTTTGCCTGTGATTGCCCAATCAAAGTTCTCTTGTGACACCTAGGAATTGGTCACTTCAGTTCAGCATCAAAGGCAAACAAGATGCTGGGATGCATATCTAGGGGAATCAGTAGTAGGAGAGAGGAGGTTATACTGTCCTTGTACAGGTCACTTGTGAGGCTGCATCTAGAGTATGGAGTTCAGTACTGGTGCCCACACCTCAAAAAGGACATTAACCTGCTGGAGAAGGTCCAGAGGAGGGCTACAAAGATGATAGCCGGTCAGCAGGGTAAGGTATATGAGGAGAGGTTGAGGGCATTGAACTTGTACTCCCTGGAAGACAGGAGAGAGAGAGAGGGAACATGATTGGGACCTTCAAGTACTTGAAAGGGATAGAAAAGGTTGATGAGGAGAGTCTATTTAAGCTGAGTGGCAGCCATAACACGAGGGGGTACAGTCTTAAGCTGGAGGGTGAGAGGTTTAGGAGAGAGATCAGGAAGCACATCTTCACGGAGAGGGTGGTGGACACTTGGAATGCACTGCCAAAGAGATAATCTCATTGAAGACAGTGAGCAGCTTTAAGAGAGGCTGGGGAAGGCATGGGGGATGGTAAGGGTCATGGGTAGAGAGGGATGGGAGGAGTGGGGAGGAGGGCAGGTGCATTAGCTCAAGCTATGGACCTTGCAATAAGAGCAGACTTGATAGACAAAATGGCCTTTTTCTGCTGGTTTCTTCGCATGTTTGTATGTTCAATCCAGTTCGGCATGGTCAGCTAAGGATGAATGGTGACCTACTTTTGCCATCTGTGAATGGTCAGCCACCCAAGCTATGGATGTGGTGAAGAATCTGTGTCATTCTGGACTTCAAGCTGACATAAGAACAACAGGTGTCAGCAGTAGTCAGGAAGCTTTTTACTATCTTCATAATATCGCCCAGATCAAACCACATCTTGTGCCAGCCAATTTGGAGACAATAGTCCATGCAGTTGTTACCTCCAGACTGGATTATTGCAATGCTCTTCACTTATGGTTATCTGGAGGTTTGATCACGATACCTGCAGTTGGTCCAGAATGCTATGACCAGACTGGTGATGAGAACTTCTTGAAGGGGCCACATCGTACCGATGCTTCTGGTCTACATTGGCTGCCTGTGCAGTGGTGCATCACCGTCAAGATAGGCTTGTTAACATTCAAGGCCCTATCTGGTTTGGGCCAAAGCTACCTAAAAGGCCTCTTGATGTCCAACACACTGTCCCACTCTCCTCGATCCACCGGTGTGGGCTGGTGCAATGTTCTCCAGTCTCTCCTAAAGCAATTGGGGACAGGGCTTTATGGTTGCTACCTCTTTAATTTGGAATGCTTTACCAGAAGAAATCAGATAAGCACATAGTGGAGAGAGACCTTTAAGCAAAAATTTATTTTATTTTATTGAAAGCTCTTTACATAGGTTCCACTTCAACAATCAAGACAATAACAAAACACGAACAAAGGAATGAAAACAATATATTGGCAATACAGCGATTAGAATGACACTATTACACTGCTACAAATTTACATAAGAGCAAAGTCATTACATACAGTGAAACTGTACAGTGGCTTAAGGGCATTGTAAAAGTATGTCCCTTAACTAAGTGCAATTACAGAGAGTGAGAATATTGGGTAATGACAGAGAGAGCAGTGGTGGCAGCGATAGATGATCTGGTGCAGGGGAGTATAAGTCAGCCCAGGGGCCTCGTCAGGTTGCTTAACTGCATGGGAGAACAGACATAAGTCACAGGGTCTGTGCCAAGGTAACCTGGGGCAAGTTGGCGCGAGCAGTTAGTGGGTGCAGTCATAAACAGAGTCAGAGACAAGTCGGAGTTCAAGCTTCCGCTTGAAAGCTCCTAAGGTAGCAGATGAGATGTCAATAGCAAGCAAGTTGAACCAGAGCAGGGCTCAGTAGGCAAAAGACCTTTGACCCTGGGAGGTATGGTATTGGGGATCTTGAAATATTGGCAGATTGAGCCTGGTTCGACTTGAGTTAGTACTAAATTAAGGCTCCTAAAAATGAAGCTATATTTGCACAGGCATTCTCTGATTAAATTATTGAATTAGTACTATTTAGTGTATACTTTAAGTTTTGTTTTAACTATCTATGCTGTTTTGTTACTGTCAGGAACACTGAGCCTTTGTATAGAGTGCCAGATCAATAAAACCGCCTTGCCTTGGGCTCCTTCTCCTCTTGTGCAGGTTCTCTCAGGCAGTTGATCAGTTGTGCAGTTGGAGGGGCAGCTCAAACATGCAGGTCTCAGGTGCCTCAGGATGTGGATCATGCTCTCTGCATCTGCAGCCATCCTTTAACACACAACGGTGGCACCTTGCTGGAGCAGCCTGTTTTTGCTTCCTTTCAGAGGAGCAGTCCCTGTCAGCAAAGAGGTATAGCAAAGAGGTATCATTCTGACACAATCAACAAGCACAATTCAGTCTCTGTAATCTGTGTGGGTTGTAGAAACCTTTAGGTCACCTCCTGAAGATTGGCTGTGGAAGCCCAGGCATGCTTCCTTGAGTTGACCCTGGCTGGCATCACAAGCCCTCCTCACTTTGTGATTGCTTACAGCCGATTCCCATGTTCTGGATCTGCCCTCAGCATTTCCCTCTGCAAGGGCAGTTTTGGATTGGCAAACAGGGCCGTCAGTCTCTTAAATTAGTATACAGAATGTTGACTCGATGCCCTGTTGGCTGATGTAAAGGGCACCAAGCAAGCAGCATTGTCACTCTTCCAGAATCCCTCTGCTGTCACCTGCTGAGATTTGTGACCTCTGATTCATTGGCAGCAAGGTCAGGTGTTGGCAGAATTGTGGCTGTTCACAAGAAAGAAGCTGTGCTGGCTTTGCAAAGTCTTTTTATAGGGCTCCCCAGAGTTGACAGCGCACACTCTGTTTTATCATCCAGTCATGCATTTGTGTCTGTCAGGGCTTTCACTACCTCCTTGAGAGTTTCAGTATTCAGTCCCCCCCCCCCGCAGCAGAGAAGCTCCTGAGTAAATGGGATTAGCAGCCACGCTTTTCTAGTGGCGAAAATGGTGCCAAATTTATGAGTTCTCTTTGGCTCCATGTCTCCAAATCCCCTGATGCCCTAGCTGGTGTTTCTGGGACTGGAGAACACTGGGGCGGGGGGGTCTGTGTCCTGGCCACAGGTTGCAGTGGTCAGAAGGAGTGTTCTCTGTCAGGTGTGCTGAACACCAAGAAGGCACTGTTTGAGCTGGGACCATAGCTGGCACATTTGAGCAGGCGGCAGCTCAAACGTGTGCACAGGAGAGAGTTGCACGATGGTTGTCTAACCTCCGAACAGGCAGTGGTTCCACAGTCCTCTCTCCTCAGGTCCCCCACCAGGCTGCAGTCCTGGGGGCTGGAGAGAGCACTCATCAGATGGCAGGCAGTGCTGCTCGGGGCAGCAGTATGAAACAGGTAAGCCTCCACCATTTGGGGGGTTACATATGGTTTTACAGGGTTCTTTAGCCCAAAAATGCACAACATGGCTAGGATTTTTATTGGGAGGGGCATGGATGGCCTGGGGCCATTGTCCCTCATGAGTGAGTGTCATTGCCTCACATTTTAGTGATAAAAGGTTGAGAGGTATGGACATTTCTATGTTAAATGATTATGGCTGCTTATATATCCTCCGTCTGTTGACATTCTGACATAAATGCCATTGTGATGAACATGCGCTCAATTGTCCCTGTTTTATTCTTTAAAAGTCCTCTCTCCTCGAAATTGCCATTTCTGCCACTGAGGAGTAATGATTTGAATAATAAAATAATAACCAGACATTTGAGATAGTCAAGTTCTCCATCAGGAAATGCTTTAACATTAAGGCAAATGTTGCTGCAGGTTCTTTAGCTTAAAAGATACATTAACAGTGCTTTTATTGGTTGCACTGTTCTTGAAATCCTTCTATAGAACAGTAGTGCAAAGGATGTACTGCTAAATAATAAAACTGGATACCTTAAGATCTGACATTTAATGTTGTTTTGGCAAGTTTTTTAGTTTTTCCACAATTAGGAAATATTTTAGCAGCACTGTGTTGATTGGAGCCTAAGACTGCTGGGAACGTGCAAAGCGACGATGCCATCTAATCGAGACAGCTCATCTATGGAGCCTTATATTTCATGCCTAAGATTAGCGCTATATGTTTACCTTATGAATATGTTTACCTTTTGATAAGGTAAATACTTAGCGCTAATCTTAGGCATGAAATACAAGGCTTCATAGGGATTCAGTATTACAGACAAGGGGCCAGTTATTCAAAACTTAGCCAGGGTGCTAAGGGATGTTTCTCATCCCAGGGGTCCTTTAGTATCAGTAACAGTATGCAGTAAGCTGGCTAGGTTGAGCTGTTTCAGTGGTGGACTTTATGCTAATGAATAAAATGAATTAGCCAATCAGAAGAGAGTTAGAGGGTGTGCTGAGAGGAGCTTGCCCAGAGGGCACCAGAATTTTTTCTCTGCTTGACTGAGTAACACTGCCTCTGGGGTGCTCTCTCACTTTTGGTCATAGAGAACATTTGACTAAAAGTTTCGTTTTTTCTTGTATCTGTGCTGAGGTTGTGAGTATTTTATAGTTCTTTTTCTGTATTTTACTGGTCCCGGGAACCATTTTCCCTCTTTTCTGCGGTTCCTTTTAGTTATTTTGAAGTAAAATGAATAGCGTCTTTGGTGTATTCTACAGTATTGTGTTTTATTTTGTATCAGTTCCGTTTTCTGTGGGAACCATTGTTTTTCTCCATTTTAAGTTACTTTTTACTTCAGAAAGTCACAATTCTTTACCGCAAGGGAACCAACGTTATATTTCCCATTGGGGAACATTTCTTTTTGTCATTTTTGACAATTTGGTTTGTCAGAAAGACCCAAGAAAAGGACTGGACCTACAGGTTTTAAAATTATTTAAAGTGTCACAGGACTGTGGCTAAAGCAGACAGCCACGACTTGTGTTTACAGTGTTTAGGTCCAGACCATTACTGTGTTCTTTGCTCTAAATTTTGTTCAAAAACAATATGAAAGAGAGCCAAAAGACTGGAAAGTATGGCCTCTCAGGCTGCTTCCCACTCTGCCAAAACCTCTGAAGAGGGGTCCTCTTCCCAGGCTAAATCAAAAGATAAGTTCCCCAGGGACTCCTCCAAGAATAAGTCAGACAAGCACAGTAACAATAGAAATGATGACCAGCTAAAAAATAGGCAAAGGTTACAGGTCATTGATGAAGTGCCTGCAAAAGAAATTTAAAGAGAGCATACCACTGCCCTCCTGCATTAAGGCAAGGGGAGACACCAGTGGTACAAAAGCATAAAGAGAAAAGAAAACAAAAAGTGAAGTCACCTAAAGAAAAGAGAAGGTCTCTGACCTGGAAAAGATTTACCACTTGCTGAAGAAATGGCCAAGGCTTGGCACCTTTACCAAACTATGCAGAGTATGGGCAATATTTTCTCTGCCCTTTCTATGCCAGTGCACCACAGCACTTCTGTCCCTTCTTTTGGCCCAGAATACTACTGTAGCATGGGAGATGGGGATGATGATGATGATGAGTCAGAAGGTCAGCCCCTGGAACCTAATGTCTTGCCAAACCAGGTGTTTGGTTCTTCACCAAATGGGCAGGAGGATATCTCCTCCCTAGTTACCTTTTTGCAGCACATGGTGGATACTCTGGCTCTCCCTACCCAGGAGACCACAAAGGGTGAAGAGGAGGAGGATGAAGACTACAGAGCAATAATGGGTCTTCCACCTCCCAAAAAGATAGTACTACCTATTCATAAATCTTTAAAGAAAACTACCATGAAGTTACTTCAGACAGTACTGGGTCATTATAGCATGGATGAAACCGTGCATGGAATAGCATGAATGGCTATACAGTGACAGGGGTTTTTACAGCGTGTGGTAAGAACCACTACCCCTGTCGCTGTACGGTGCCATGCTATAACTTGAAGGATGCTGCTGGGGCAGTGCTTGGCCTAGCCACTCCCATGGTGGAGTGGCTAGAGCACCTGCCTCCAATGGTGTCGGGGACCTGGGATTGCGGTTTGGTTCTCCCCAGGTCCCACTGTATTGTGGCTTTTTATTTAAAAAAAAAAAAAAAGTTTTCCCACTCCGGAGATTCCTTTTACCTCGAAGTCCACGACTCCCGGAGTTGATTATAAGTCCGGGGGTGTGGGGGGCAAAACCCTACATCGGGCCCCCACCCTGCAAAAATATTTTGCTCCAGTGTGCGCGTTTCAGCCGACTCCTACTGTGCTGCCCGCTTATTTGCATGCATCATTGTTGATGTGCATGGTTTTGTCTACACATTATGACCCATGCCCATCAGACTCCCACTTCCTTGTCTGGAGTAGACAAAAGATAGACAGGAAATATCAGCTGGCAAGAAATGATGCTGATTTTCTGTATGTTCACCCAAGCCATGAAGGAGTAGTAAAGGCTGAGGCTTGTGTCAAGGCTAAAGTCCTGCTATCCTCTCAGCCTCCTGTAAAAGAGTCTAGAAGACTGGACTTTGTGGCAAAGAAATCTTATACAACAGCTTCTTTACTTTATGCCTATCTACTTGCTTGGCATACTCTGCCAAGTATCAGAAGATCTTATAGTATTCAGTGCTGGCCATCTTGAACCAGAAATCTGATAAGATGGCACAGGATAATCGTTGACACTGTGAAAACTGGATTAGAAGCCACTAAGTACCAGTTTCACAAGGCTGTGGACAACAGTGATGCAGCTACCAGAGTCATGGCTCAAGCCATTTCACTCAGGCACCTGGCTTGGTTAAGAACTACAAATTTAATGCAAGATACCCAGTCCAAAGCGATGGACTTCCCCTGTGAGAATAGTTCTCTTGGGATAAGACTGAAGCCTATATAACAAGCTCTGGCAGAGCCACTACGACTGTGAATGCATTAACTAGATAAGGGTGTTTCATGGGCTTAAACATAAACAGTTATTTATTTAAAAAATATCAGATTTACAAACCTTTGAGTCAGAGACTCATTTACAAAGGCATCTCGTCGAAACTAATACAAAGACAGCACAGTTAACAAGTCAAAAAACAATGACTCAGAGAGCAGACAGTTATAACGATCATTCACTGTAGATACATGGGTAGCAGTAGATAAATAGATTACATAGTTTAGGCACACAGGCACCACATCAAGAAGACCAAAGCAGTTCAAACAATATACAATAGTTAAAGCAAATAGACATCAGGGGTCAAAGAGAAGCCCAGAGTGTTCACATGAAGGCTGTTGCACATACACTAACTGAATCAAAGTACAGTACATTGAGAAAGGACATATTTAAGCAATAAGGCAAGACAGGGTGTGTGTTATCATGTAATAATGTCACTCCTGAAGTGGGTTGAAGCATGAGGCGAGCAGTCCTTCCACCACCAGATGACATTATTAAATAATACACACCCTGGAGTGCCTTTTGCAACTATACAATGGCTTGTTGTTATATACAGAATAAAAAATACATTTTAAAGGATGTTTTGTTAGTATGGAAAAATATTTCTTAAGAGAAAATGCAAGGAATGATCCAAATCCAAACTACGGTGATGTTATTGTGTAATAACATCACTGTTTCAACAGGTCAGCAGCCAATCAGCTTCTTACATTTTTCTTTGCCTTTGTATAATTAAAATAATGCCACCTTCTGTATTACAGTTACCTATATGTTTTGCATTTTATTCTATGCACTGTTATAGCAATTAACTCAACAGAACCGAGCCATCATATACATGAAGGTACTGTACCCTAACTGAAAACACTGCTTAGACAACTGTATGTTGTGACAAGGTGGAAGATAAATGCAATGTTGAGACAAGTTTTGAAGACATTTGATGTGTTTAATTGTTGTTGTTTTTTGAGACTGATATACAGTTCACACACAAAATTCATATAATATAAAATGCATATGCCCAAATGCCAATGTAAATTTGACACATTTCATTACAAGCTGTTCTCTTGAAGGAAGATATTACTATATAAGGCCTAAAATGGGCATCAGGTAAATGTAAACTAGGGTAGGTGATATTGAGAATATTGCATAGTTTATCTTTTATTGCTGCTCCACCGGATCAGCAATATTTGCACAAGCTGTGCCCAGTCCAGATTTTACAGCTCTGGCCTGGGTCTGGTGATGTGGGTTTTACCCATACCCCACAGCATGTGGCTTAGTGATATACTGCACAGATGACTACAAAGTCTAACCCATTGAAGATTGAAGTTTCATAAAACCATTATGCTAAAAATATCAAGACTCACTCCCTCCCTCACCCCCAGTCACAATTAATCTTCTACCAAAGTCATGCTTAAATACTGGTGCCTCTATATCCACGCCACTAAGCTTTTAATGCCAACATCAGGGTTTTATTTAACTCTAAAATTTGATTCGCGTTTTGCTCATAAAAGTGCTGAAACTTTGTGAAAATTAATAGCTCTTGACTCATTGTGTTTAACAGACACAGCACTTCTAGAAAATCATTATAAATACTTTTTGTACAGTTAGTATCGTCCCAAAGAAAACTGCTAATCAATTATTTAAAACCCTGCAACATGCTTCTTTTCTGCTGCTGTGAGTTCCCTCATCTGTGAAGTCCCATTCTGCTTGTGGCAGACCCGCCCCTAACCAGATAATTTATTTAAAAACATTTTGTTGAGAAATGTTTGTTTCAATATATCCATGGTAAGGAAAAATGAATTTGTAAAAGAAACCAAAATCCCCATTTATCAGTTCATTGAATCACAATACAGCATGTTATGAATTTTCAGATTCTATGTGTAACCTACAGTAAGTCAAACGAAATTAGACACACAAATGCCTGGCTATTTGCAAGATAAGCAAATGTTGTTATTATCATTCAGTTATAAACACCTATAGTCACAAACTGCAAGTTAAGAAAATTCAGTAGAATATTAACACTAGCCCAGAACTGCCTGCTTGAGAATGAAGTTGATATATTATTTGGAAAAAGGCAAAAATATTGGGTCTCTTGCTACAGTATGCAATGTCCAGCAAAGATGGTGGTGTCACATGGCTTAATGAAGTGCTGTGAGGTGCCTAAGGAAACTTGTTATGCAGAAAGTTCCAAGAACACAGTCATAAAAACTGGAATAACAGGTTCCAAGGGGTAATTAACTCAAAAAGAATGTTAGAAAAAACTACCCCATTCATTCAGAGGTGTCAATGAATGTATTTGTTAACCATGCTGGTTTATCTTCTGCTTCCTCATGGTAAAATGTGAAACTACATTTATGTTGTTTAAATGAAAATAGGTGACACATAGCTTGTCCAGTTGGATGGCAGCTCTGATAGCTATTCAGTCTTTCTTTTCACTGATATAAACCGAGCCAGAAAAAAGTAAATAGGTAAAAAAAACAGCATTTTTTCTACAACTAGTTGCTAATTGCAGCTGGTATTTATAACATGTGCAAGTCAACTCCACTTCTCATACTTAAAAGAAAAATACACTTCATCACAGACTGTGTTTACCAAGTACTGTGCCCATTTTAGTATATAAATGTTTAAGAAATACCTGAAGTTGTCTATTTTCCTTGAAGTTGAATGCTTAAGCTGTAGTTTCAGACATTTATTAGTGTTTCCTTTTGAGACACCAGGTGACTCTGATAATCATTTGTTCCAAGGGTTTCCTTGAAGTTGAATCCTTAAGCTGTAGTTTCAGACATTTCTTAGTGTTTCCTTTTGAGACACCAGGTGACTCTGATAATCATTTGTTCCAAGGGTTTTTAAGTCAGTTTGAAGGCAATGTAAGTATTTCCTGTTCTCTTAGTCCTTAACAAAATGCAGGGACTCCACAGATTTGTTGTTCCTTGGTCCACACCCCAAACTCTAGTGAGTCTTCTTTCAGTATGATAGATCCACCTCATGCCCTTCCCACATGAATAAAAAAAAGGTGGGATGGACCTTTTGGAACTTCTTGGGTGGAGTGGGGTGGACCTTACTTCCCCAAAAACAATGCTGCCTCCCACTACTCAGGTTCCAGTTCTTGTACCACCCATTTAAGAAAGAAAAATAGTACCCTGCAACCATTGACTAACATGAAAGCGTATTTATTTGAGGCGCAAAACATTTCTTGGAGGAGGGTAAGGTGGAGGAGACTATTTACACCTTCAGTCAGTTCCACGGACAGAAAACGACATCACTCCTTTTGTAGATGTAATACTCCTGTAGGCTCTGCCCACAGTCGAAAAAAGGCGGAAGAGTATAAAACCACCTATCAGAACAACACTACAAAAGAAAAGCTTCACTTCCCAAAAAACCCACTACAGGAAAACAGAGGCAGGGATTTTATCCTAGGGCATTTTTCCCAATACCAATGCCCATGGATTACTCCCAAACAAGAGGTTTCTACAGAGGAAGAGGCAGGAGGGGCCAGATAAGAGCTGCCACCACTCCTGCACCAGCTACATAGTCTAAGCCCTGACTTCAGCAACCAGGTCACCTCCTCTCCTCCAGTAGGTGGCAGGCTCTCCCACTACGTGCAATTTTGGAACCACATAACCACAAACAAGTGGGTCCTGGAGGTAGTGAAGGAGGGCCTATCCTTCCAGTTCAAGAAATTTCTACCTCTCAGGGGTCCATTGTTATCAAAACCTTTAACTCCAACAGAAAGACTCTTACTGGAGCAGGAGGTAAAGAATTTTCTCTCAGCAAAAGTAGTGGCAAGGGTACCCTCTTCCAAGATGGGAAAAGGCCTCTACTCCAGATACTTCTCACAGAAAAGAAAAATGGGGAGTGGCGACCTATTCTCAACCTCAGGTACTTAAACAGGCACTTACTGAAACCAAAATTCAAAATGGTCCCTCTCACAATGGTGATTCATTCCCTGCAGCAAGGAGACTAGCTAGCCTCCCTAGACTTCCACATCCCAATAAGGCAGTCCCACAGAAAGTTTCTAAGGTTCAGACTGCCATCAGGGCATTACCAGTTTGCAGCCATGCCTTTTGGCCTAACATCAGCCCCAAAAGCTTTCACCAAGTGTCTAGCTGTTGTTGCAGCTTATCTCAGGAAACAGGGCATTGCAGTCTACCCATACTTGGATGACTGGCTTTTAGTGGGCAAGACCCCTCATCAAGACAGAGAGGTTCTCAGTTACACAAAGGAAACTCTGCAGTCTCTAGGCTTCCTCATCAATGAAAAGAAATCCCACTTGGATCCCACTTAGCTCTTCTCCTTTATAGGAGCAGAACTGGATACACAGCAGAGCAAGGCCTTTCTTCCAGCAGACAGGATCCAAAATGTCCTGTCAGTGGTAAACTCCTTTGTCCTGGCCAGCCCAAGCCAGTCAGACATTTTCTAAAGCTCCTGGGACATATGGCTTCCATGACAGCAGTTGTCCCAGGTGTCAGATTCCAAATGAGGGACATACAGTACCACCTGCGGGCACACTGGTCCCAAAAGACATTCCTTGTCCAAGCTGGTTCCAGTCACGAAAACCTTACTCCGAGCTCTGGACTGGTGGAAGGAAACTGCCAAACTATTGGTGGGAATCCTCTTCCAGCTTTCTACTCCCACAAAATCATTACTATAGATGCCTCCCTGCTGGGATGGGAGTTCATCTAGACAATCACTCTGTAAGTGGCACTTGGACTCCCAGGAATCTGCAAGCCATATCAACCTGCTAGAGCTCAGGAGCCATCTACCTTGCCCTAAAGACCTTTGCTCCCCAGATAAAAGGTCATTCAGTGCAAATCAGAACAAACAATGCCACTGCTATGTTCTACATAAACAAACGAGGGTGGCACAAGAGTCCACTGTCCTTTGTTCAGACACAGTGAGAATCTGGTCTCTGGCTTACTCTCTCAACGTGAGCCTCTCAGCCATACACCTTCTAGGTAAGGACAATACCCTTGCAGATGCTCAAGGTGGCATCAGCCAAGGGCACAACGAATGGACTCTGAACAAACAAGTCCTTGCCACAGTCTTCAGAAGGTGGGGCACACCAGAAATGGATCTGTTTGCCTCTCACCTCAACCATCAGCTTCCTCTGTACTGTTAAAGGCCACCAGCACTGGGGACTCTCCCAGGAGATGTCTTAACTCTGGACTGGGCAGGAACGTTTCTTTATGCCTTCCCCACATTTCCTCTGATTCACAGAATGTTGCTAAAGCCGGGGGCTAATCAGCAACAGTGATCCTGGTGGCACTGGATTGGCCAAGACAACTTTGATATACTCTCCTAGTAGCCCTATGGCACCAGTGACCTATGCGACTCTGATCACTCTCCTGACCCTACGCAGCTGAG
Organism: Neoceratodus forsteri; assembly: GCA_016271365.2. Taxonomy (NCBI): domain Eukaryota; kingdom Metazoa; phylum Chordata; order Ceratodontiformes; family Ceratodontidae; genus Neoceratodus; species Neoceratodus forsteri. The sequence continues at coordinate 18,422,362 of CM057456.1, forward strand.
GTGACCTATCCAAATCTGCAATCTCTTCACCTCAAAGCTTGATTCTAGAGGAGTTAGAGTACCCAGTCACTCAGTATTCAGAACAGGTCCTTAAAATCCTGAGAATGGCCAAAAAACCTAGCACCAAGAGAACTTATGCAGCTAAATGGAAAGATTTTCTTTCTGGTGCAAGAGGAAACACGTAAATCTTCTTAAAGCCTCAGTCTCCAGTCTTCTGGATGATATAATTCATTTACAGGCCTCAGGCCTAAAGGCCTCATCCTTTAAACTTTCCCTAGCTGCAATTTCTGCTTACCTCTCCATAGGTAAGGACAAGTCAATCATTTCATTGCCTGTTGTCAAAAAATTATTTAAAGGCCTCCTCCATCTTCTGCCCCCAGTTAGGGAACCTGTTCCCACTTGGGATCTCAACCTCTGCATTGCCAAGCTCATGGAGCCACCTTTCGAGCCCATGGCTATGGCACATTTAAAATATGTCATGTGGAAGGCAGTCTTTCGAGTTGCCATCACCTCTACGAGAAGGATTTCAGAGTTGCAGACACTCTGTACTGAGCCAAACTACATAATCCCTCACAAGGATAAGGTAGTGCTCAGGACGAATAGGAAATTTCTGCCCAAGATGGTCGCTGAATTCAACCTAAACCAGTCCATTACTCTTCCTGTATTCTTCACTGAAAAATCCACTCCTGGAAAACAGATTCCATAGTTTGGATGTGAAAAGAGCCCTTTCTTACCCCTGGAACACACCAAGCAGTTTAGGGGCTTGGCTACCCAGTTTTTCCTCACATATGGGGAGGTAGGTAGAGGAAGGCCAGCCAATTAGAGAACTGACTTTCACTGGATAGTCTCTTGCATTCAGTTTTGTTATGACAAGGCTGGTAAACAGCCCTCTGAAGGCCTCAGGGCCCATTCTACCAGGGGCACTGCTGCCACAGTGGCAGCTGCAAAGGATATTCCCTTACTTGATGTCTACAAAGCAGCCACATGGAAGACTGTACGCACATTCACAAAGCATTATTGCCTGGATGTACAGTCCAGATCCAATGCCAGATTTGGCAGGGTGGTCCTGCAGAGCCTCTTCCCTAACTAGGTTCTGTGCCCGCTTCACAGCTACACTGCTTTGTAGTCTGCATACTGTTACTGATGCTAAAGAACCCCTGGGGTGAGATGAAAAAATTACTCACCATAATAATCTTGTTTCATCCAAGGTGTCCTTTAGCATCAGTAAGCTCCCACCTTTCCTCCCCAAGTAACCTAACTGAAGAGGATTCTGCTTCCTCATTATGGTCAAATTTGTTCCTGAGCTTTTGAATTGCATTTAAGGCAATGTTTACATGTTTTTTCAGTTGTACTCTGTTCATGCTCTTGCATGATTTTTAAATCCTGTTGGTTCACACTTAACATGGGCATGTTCCCATTCTAGCTTCAAAAAAATTCTGGTGCCTTTTGGGCAAGCTCCTCTCAGCACACCCTCTAACTCTCTTCTGATTGGCTAATTCATTTTATTCATTAGTATACACTCCACCTCTGAGGCAGCTCAACCTAGCCAGCGTCTGCATACTGTTACTGATGCTAAGAGACACCTTGGAAGAAACAAGATTACTACAGTGAGTAATTTTTCTTGCCTGTGCTTAACCAGGTTTTTGCACCCAATTTTTAGATGAGTCTATATTCAGACCCTATGTGTGGGCAAAACCCGTTAGTGCCTGAGAGCTAAGTTACTGCTGCATCCATGCAAATGAGGGTGTCATCCCCTGCATACGGGCACTGCGGCATATTCAAAGGTTTGCACAGGTGATAACTGCCACCCAAATGGATGCAAGTTACCGCCTTTGCAGACCCTGACTTAAAAGAGTGCTAGGCCTTAGTGGCGGGCAAAGGTACTGTAGCTGGCTGCTCCCCCTCGCCCTCAGCCAGTTGCATCAAAGAATGCCTTGGTATCCAGTCACACACCCTGCCCTCTGATCCCCGTCCCTATACAGTATGTAGTAGTCCCAGGTGTCTAGTGGGAGCCCCCTTCCAATCCCCATCCCTGTAAGAAATACAGTAGTCTCTGGTGTCTAGTGGCACCCCCTGCCCTCTGATCCCATCCCTGTACAGTATGTAATAGTCCTTTGTGTCTAGTGGCACCCTTTGCCCTCTGATCCTTGTCCCCGTACAGCATGTAATAGTCCCTGGTGTCTAGTGGCACCCCCCACCCTCCAATCACTGACCACTGTCTAAGAAGAGGATTCCATGGTGTCCAGTGGCACCCCACCCTCTGATCATCCAGCCCTGTACCTGAGTATGTGTCCCTGCCACCCAGTGGTATCCCTCAACCATCAAGCACCCATACAGTAGCCCCTAAGCCCTGGTGGCTATGCGATATGTGGCCTGTGTAATGTAAAGGGGCCTACTGTACTCCCTTTACATTACACAGATATATCTATCTGTCAGTCCATACAGCGAGGCCAAAGGTGGTGAGAGGGGGACTGTGGCTGCGCTATTTTGATCCACACAGCACCAGCCAGTGTGATATGGGGGGGGGGACAGATGGTTGCTGTGCACTGTGCAGAAGTTTGGGGGCAGTAGCCATGGGGGCGTGGGGAGCTGCTAGGATGGGCATTTGGCAGGTGGGGATACCACTGGATGCCAGGGAGATGTACTCACATATGGAGCCAGATGATTGGAGGGTGGTAAGTGCCACTGGACACCAGGGACTTCTCTTGTTAGATTGCGGTAAGCGATCAGGGAGGCAAGGGATACCACTGACACCGGGACTACTACATACTGTATGGGGATGGGGATCGAGGGTAGGTGCCACTGGACACCAGTGACTACTGCAGTTCTTATGAGGATGGGGATCAGTGGGCAGGGGTGCCACAAACAACAGAGACTACTACATACTGTATGGGAACAGGGATCAGAGGGTGGGGATGCCACTGGACACCAGGGACTTGACTTCTTAGATTGCAGAGAGCAGTCAGAGGGTGGGAGGTGCCACTAGACACCAGGGACTACTAGATTTCTTGCTAAGGACAGGGATCAGAGGGGGTGGCACTAGACATCAGGGAATAATTCAGTCTTTACAGGGAAGGGCGATTGAGGTGGGGGCTGGTCTTAGGAGAGGTGCAAACCTGCCACCGCTTCCCATGTAAATGAGCCCATAATGGGCATTCATATGACCCCTACATGCCTTGTATGCCCAGTGGGATCATTTGCATATTATTGGCTGAATATCACATTGGGGTTCCTGGTGCTAGCAGGTCTAGGGGCACAGCAGTTCCATGCACTTTGGTATGGCAGTATACAGCCCAGATCTATGCTGGGGCAGTGCTTCTCAACTTTGCGCTGCCCTGACATGGCCCTCTATTCCATTGGATAACACCAGTGCCATATTCCACTGAATATAGCATCCTCGGGGGCATGGGCAAGCAGAGAGCAAACCATCGTGCTCTGCTTTTTCCCATATTCCTGTATTGGGCCCCAGATGTCTTGCTTAGACAACATCATCATGTTGCACATTCCAGGCGGTCTTAGTCTGTCTTATCGGATTTTAAGGTATCCAGTTTTATTATTCAGCAGTACTCCCTTGCACTACAGGTCTTTGGAAGGATTTCAGGAACAATGCAACCAGTAAAAGCTCTGTTTAAGTATCCATGACCATATTGATCTTACTTCAGGAGGCTCTTGCAGTAGGTAATCACCTTGAGGACTCGCCCCTGGTTCAGGACACTGGAAACTTTAGCTAATGGTGTTTGATGGGAGACCGTCCACCCGACGGCATGTGATCGATGTCATCATGACACTATATAGTGGGCAGTCCCCACCCCCACCGTCCAGTACTTCCCCGCCATCAACCTGAGCATGTCAGACCTCGCGGAGATCGTTGCTGCAGTTCAAACGCATTTTTTGGATGAGTATCCATCTTTTCTTGTTTTTTCTGTAAAAACTTTCTATTTTCTGCATGTCTTCACTGTCTTCCGCCAAGTTGCATAAAACTAAGTGCGATTCTTGCAGCGCGCAGTTACCGCACAAAGACTCTCATTCCCCCTGCCTCTTCTGTTGAGGCCCAGAGCACAAGGTCGAAGATTGTGAGGCCTGTTCCAGCTTCAACCAGGCCACACGGAAGCATCACCAGCAGGCCCTCAAAGCTGATCTTCTAAAAAAGAAGATGGCATCCATGGAGAAAGAGCTGCAAAAATTAAGGGGCACTTCTTCCTTGCCTACTGACTCCCACAAACATAAGAAGAGGGACAAAGAGAAACATAAGGACCAGGAACGGTCCTCCTCTCACTCAGAGCCGCCTTTGGGCCCCTGGGGTGAACAGAGGCCCTCTTTCTCTGGGAAGACCGCTGCTACCTCCAAGTCTGCCCCACCTTCCCAGGAGCAGCCCTTGGTTCCCCCGCCACCAATGGTTATGGTGGCCACGGGCGCCTCGACTGAGTCCAAGGCTTCTGCCTCCCTTACATCCCTCTCCACCACCGGGTCTAAGCAGGCTGTCTGGGCTGATAAGCCATTCATTGGACCCTCCAATGAAACACCTGGCTGATAAGTCGGGCTCCAGGGACTCTGGTGCCAGCTCGGCCAAGATCGATAAGCCAGTTGTCGGAACCTCCGACGACAACCCGACCATCTACCATGTTGAGCTCCGCAGCCCCCAACAACGCCTGGCCGGACAAGAGCCAGCTGTCAGTCTCTGGGCAGCATTCTCCGGTGGGTTCTACCCACAGAGGTACCCCCTTCTTCTCCCTTTGTGGAGCCTCCTCCATCCTCCCCAGAGCAGCGGGAGCCAGGGTTCATCCATCGAGTGCTGTAGTTCATGGTACACCCTGGACCTAACGTCAGAGCATCTGCAGGCCTCTTCCCCGGTTCATCTGGCGGGGCCGTCAGCACTGTTGCCAGCCTTCACCTCCTGCAGGCCCAGTGCCTGAGTCTGCCCCTTCGGGCCCTTTTGGTCCAAATTTCAGGCCTCAGGGTCTGACGTCGGCCCCTGCAACTCCTCCGCCGCCCTTTCATCAGGTTCCCAGGCATCATCCACCAGGCTACCAGACATCAGGCTTCTCAACATCAGAGTACACTCCTTCATACCCTTCACTGGGTTACCCAGTGCATGGGTTTCACACGCCGGGATACCCAATGACGGGGTACACTGGGTTTCAGTCGGTTTACCAGCCACCTCTGCCCCTCCACCTCCTCCCCAACCCCAGGCTGATTTTAGGGCCATTCTCAGTCTTGGTGGTCGAAGACCAAATCTCAGCTTGTCTCTGAGCTGGACAACTGGCATCAGGGAGAATGTCCCCCGGTTCACCCGGATCAGACTCCCAGACCTGCTTCCCCACTGGAACCCGTACCAGTCTCGTTGGGCCTGGACGAGCTCCTTTGTCGGCCCTGATGTTGTGTGGTGTTCCTCCTAGGACTCAGGAGGACTCTCACTCAGAGATCAGTCTTTCAGACTCCTCGGACTCAGAATTGAGTCCGGGTCTTCCTCTTCCTTGACTTCGGGGTTTGAGACCCCCCCTATGGAGGAAACTAAGCTGAAGGAGTCCCTCAAATTGCCTCCAGAGGACCCTTCTTTTGCAGACCTCTTGAAACAGATTGTGGAGGTCTACAGATGGAAATCCGATGCTCAGGACCCCAAACATCAGAGGCTTGCTGAACACGTGGACATCCAGGAGACTGCACCTGTCCTCACACCTCCATGGCTGGAGCCTCACGAGGATTTGGCCTCCACTATGTGGATGATGCCTTCCTCTATTCCAGATGTGGTGAAGAAGGCTGACAGGACCTACAGGACTCCTGAGGGGAAAGGATCACCTCAGTGTCTACCCTAAGGCTGACTCAGTAGTAATTACAGTGGGCAATGACAGATCCACCAAGCCCAGGCACATGAGCACCTCCCCTCCTGACAGGGAATTGAGGGACCTTGATCAGTTTGGGAGGAAGTTTTATTCTTCCTCTACTCTCGCCATGCATGCCCTTAACTATGTGGCTCACATGCTGGTGTATCAGAAGTTGCTGTTCCACCAGTTGGAGCCCATCATTGAGGCCATGCCGGACTTGGAATCCAAGACTGCATTGGCTGACATTATCTGGTCAGCCAAAGTCACCTGTCACCACTCTCTGAGGGCCACCTGTGATGTGGTGGACTCCTCAGCCAGGGGCACCTGTATGGCTGTCTGTCTCGGGAGATTTCCCTGGCTCAGGGTGTCAGACTTGGCATTCAATGTCCAGGCGGCTATTCAGGATGCCCCCTTCAGGGGTACTGTCCTTTTTGGAGGGAATGCCCTGGATAATATTACCAGCCTCCAGGATAAGGGCATTCCCTGAGGTCCGTTCACACCATGTACCACCCTAGATCCAAGGCCAAACAGACATTTCATCACCAGACCAAGCGGCAGATGAAACAGCAGCATACAGCCAGTTGCCCAAAGCTCAGAGAGCCTCAGGAGCAGCTCTCCCCATCCCTCCCTCCATCTCTTGACTCATGGTCCGCCCCCCCCCTTCTGTTGGGGGAGCCTGTGGGCGGAAGATTTGCCAGTCACATACCTGGATAGGAGGCAGTCATCACAGACTCATGGGTCCTTCAGTCGATCAAACAGGGCCACACTCTGGAGTTTCTCGAGAAATCCCCAGACAAGCCTCCAGGGGTGTCTCATTATCCAAAGGCGCACATTCCCCTCTTAAGGGAATAAATTGAGTCTCTTCTGCAAAAGGAGGCAATAGAGCCCATTCCTTCAAACCAGGCAGGAAAAGGTATTATTCCCACTTCTTCCTGGTCCCCAGAAAGACAGGAGATCTGTGTTCCATCTTGGACCTTAGCATTCTAAACCTGTACATAAGTACAAGCAGTTCAAATGCTGACCTCCCAGGTCTGCTGCACCTCCTGCACAAGGGACAGTGGCTCTGTGCCCTGGATATGGGATTTCACCTGTATATCCCAGTTTTCCAACCCATCACCGCTACCTCACGTTCACCTTTCAGGGGGAGTACTACCAGTTCAAAGCCCTCCCCTTTGGCCTGTCCTCGGCACCCCAGATTTTTTACCAAGTGCCTTGCGGTAGTGGCAGCGGCCCTGAGGCACCAGGTCCACTATGTGTTCCTCTACCTCAATGACTGGCTTCTGTCAGCCCCATCGAGGGAGCAGTTGGAACTTTCCCTCTTAGCTACCCTGGCCCTTTTTGTGCAAGTTGGGATTACTCTCAACCTTCCCAAGTCCCAACTTGCCCCCTTTCAACACCTCCAGTTTATTGCAGCGGTGCTGGATATGGCCCAGGGTATGGCTTTCCTCTCTTTGGACAGGGCAGAAACCTTGCAGAAACAGCCTCCTCTAGTAGCCTCCAGCAGGCAGGTCATGGCCAGGTCAGTTCTCCGACTCCTTGGCCTTATGGCAGTGGCCATCCCCACTGTCCCTTTGGCTCCACATGCAACTTTTTCAGTGGACACTCAGAACACAGTGGGATTAGAGGTTGGTCTCCAGTTCGATGCAATGGGATCTTCTGTGGTGGCAGGATCTCAACAACCTCACCAAGGGGGTCCACTTCTAGTCCCCTCTTCCCACCCAGACCCTAACTACAGACACATCAGGGATGGGCTTGGGGTGCTCACTTGGAGAACCACAGGACTCAAGGGCTGTGGCCTCAGTTGGAGATCTCTGCACATAAACATGCTGGAGATGAGGGCAGTGCTGTATGCTCTTCAAGCCTTTCAGCATTTGCTTTGCCAGGGCCCACTATTAGTCTAGTTGGACAATATTGTGTAGTCTGGTACTCACAAGCAAGGGGCACTCCTCATATCCCCTCTGCAGGAAGGCGATGCGCAGTGTGGAATTGGGCAAATCTGCATCGAATTCACCTCACAGCTGTTCAGGTTCTGGGCATGCAAAACGTTCTAGCAGACAGTCTCAGCCACACCAGAGTAAGGGCCCACAAATGGGTGCTCAAGCAAGAGGTGGTCAAACACTTTTTGGCCCTATGGGGTCATACAGACCTGGATTTATTCGCCTTCCCATACAACGCAAAACTACCCAGGTTTTGCTCTCTCGATCCTGGACATGGTGCTTTCTGGTGAGATGCGCTATCTTTCTGCTGGACAGGGAGGTTTTTGTACACTTTCCCTCCCTTTCCGGTTCGGCAGAGGGTGCTACTCAAGCTTCAAGCGGAGGGGGCTCACATGATTCTGATTGCCCTGTATTGGTCTTGCCAAATATGGTTTCTGCTTCTTTGGCAGCTTGCAGTGGAACCTCCGGCCCCCTGCCTCTCTGCTATGATCTCCTGACTCAGGAGGGGGCATGCTGGTACATCCAGGGCTGAAGTCCCTCACCTTCATGTGGCACCTCATGACATAGCTGCTTCACGCTATGGAGTTCCTCCACAGTGGCTCAGGTCCTTGTAAAGACCAGAAAGCCTTCTACAAGGATGACTTGTGCAATGAAATGGAAGTGTTTCTACATTTTGGGCCACCTCAAGGGTTGGGACTCTTTTCATGCCCTGCCTCAGGTCATGGAGTATCTACTGCACCTCGCTGACCTGGGCCTGAGTTACTCTTTGCTGAAGGTTCACCTGTCTGCTATTTCACCTACCACACCTTAGTGGAGGGCAAGCTGTAGCTCAGCTGGAGGTTTCCAAAACCTTCCTGAAAGGGATCCTCAACTCAGAAACCCCATGCGCAGTCCATGCCACCTTGGGATCTGAATTTTATTTAGGAGAAACTGACCTTGCGTCCTTTTGAACTGGCTGGTAGTTGTGCTATATGCTATTTATCGTGGAAAGCACTCTTTTTAGTTGCAGTCTCTTCTGCTCAAAGGATTTCTGAGCTTCAGGTCTTGATGTATAAGGAGCCTTATTTCATTTTTTGGCTCTGCGTACCAATCCTCAGTTCTTACTGAAAGTAGTTTCTGAGTTCACGTAGAACCAGTCTATTCAACTCCTGGTGTATTACCCTGAGCATTCCAATCAGGGGGAGGCTGTTCTGCATACCTTAGATGTTCACAGAATTTTGCGTTATTACCCCAACAGAAAAAAGTCTGTCCGGAAAAACGGGCTAACTTTTTGTTTCTTTTACACCCAAGAGAGAGGGTGCGGCAGTTTCCAAACAGTGTTTCTCCAAATGGTTGGCAAACTGTATTGTTTTCTGTTACCAGAAGTATGGTATCTCTCTCCCGGGGGAAGTTAAGGGGCATTCAACCAGAAGCATGGCTGCTTCTACTGCTTGCTTCGGGAATGTGTCAGCCACTGACATTTGTGCGGCGGCCACTTGGAACACCATCCACACTTTCACCAAGCATTACAGTCTGGACATTGCCTCTAGGCGCAGGGCTGGCTTTGGTTTATCTGTCCTCCAAGGCCTCCTGTCCTAAACTCTCTTCCTTTCTGCAGACCTTTCCTGGCCCCGTGTTTCATTTTCTTCTGATTCACACTGCTTGGGACTCAGTCCTCAAGGTGATTACCTACTGCAAGAGCCCTCTAGTAAGTGAATAGTAGTTACGTAAGAACTTACAATAACAGTAGATCTTGAGAGAGGCTCTTCTGTAGGTAACCTTCCCCCTCCTTCCTTCAAGTTTCTTTGATGCTTTTCTCTATGAGCTCATTTTGGGCTCCAGGAGCCTCTTTCCATTCTCCTGTTGCTCCTTCTCGGAGGTCTCGGTGGGAGAACTGGAAGGTGGGCTTGGGGACTGTCCACTATATAGTGGCATGCTGACATCAGTCACATGATGTCTGGTAGGCAGTCCCCCATCAGACACCGCTAGCTAAAGTTTCCATGTGGTCCTGATGCCAGGGGGTGCAGTCCTCAAAGTGATTACCTACTGCAAGAGCCTCTCTCGAAGATCTACTGTTACGGTAAGTTCTTATGTAACTGTACTTTACTGTAGTGTAGAAGGCTGTGTAGGTGGGTACTGTATAAGGCAATGGATGTAGAAATGCAGAAAGCTTGCCTCTCAAAAGCCAATGCTGAAAAGACTGACAGTGACAGTATTTAGCTGACTGATGGGCATAAACTTCTTGTACTTTAAAGGAGAAAGCCCCACGAATCATACTGGTTTCCTGCTCATTAGCCAGCTAGCAGACATCATCAGACTTTGAAGATACTTAGCAGTGACTTCCTGTTGAAATACCTCATAGTTATAGTCTACAAGTTTTTAGTGCACTAGTTTGGGGTATATACACCTCTTATTACTTGGTGATTAAATTCCACATTTAGTTAAATTTGCTGTGGGCTTTGTTAGCTCACGCCATAGACCAATTTTGTTCTTTCATAATATATGGATCAATTGGTTTGTAGCAGGGAGCCCTCACGTCTCCATGTTAGTAGCTCCACTACTTGCTATTATATAGCCCAAGTGATCTTAAGGATCAGTGTCAATGGGGAAGTCAGTACAACACTATGACCATAGGTCTAATAGCCACAGTTCAAAACAGCACTGCTCATTCTTACCTGTTTATACATTGTTTATTTTTATTTATTTTATTTATTTAGCTTTTGTTGACCGGATAAGTGCACTAGACAAATCTTGCCTATTTTCAGGCACGACCCGGGGGAAGGGGATACAGATGAATGCCAACTGACCTTGAACCAGATTCAGATTAAGCTGTTGGTGGTATTTTTAGTGAATGAGGGAAATTTGGCCTGGACACCGGGGAAATTCCCCTACTCTTTTCGATAAGTGCCATGGGATCTTTCATCACCCTGAACTACCACCAATCCAGGCAGATGGGACCTCGGTTTAACGTCTCATCCGAAAGACGGCACCTCAGAAATGCAGCACCCCTCTCATGCTGCATTACAGTGTCAGTACTGGGATATTAACCCAAGTGCCAGATGTGGGAACTGAACCCACAGCCCTCTGATCTCCCGGCCTCAGAGGTGAGTGTGCTACCTACTGAGCCACTGACACTGCTAAAGTTTATGCCGCCCCCGTATGCACAAATTCATAAATATTAACATTCTGTATTCATGGCATTGTCCTTTGTATTATGACATTTGAATGCTACCTGCATGTAATTGTATTTGTGCTATTTCACTAAAGTTCACAAATAAAAAGTTTTACAAAAACCAAGCCTCACTGTGTGTGTGTGTGTGTGTGTGTGTTTTCATGGAAACATAGACTTTGACGGCAGATAAGGACCACTTGGCCCACCTAGTCTGCCCATTTCCCCACCTAATGGATAAGCTTCAGATTCTAGTTAACCAACAGTCTACTTCCTCCTACCCCCCACTATAATTGCCTTATGTCTGTCCCATGCATTCTTGAATTCCCCCAATGTTTTTGACCCCATGACGTCCTCAGGAAGGCAGTTCCATGCGTCCACCACTCTCTCCATGAAAAAATATTTCCTCACATTGCCCCTGAGTCATCCCCCTCTATCTTCAAATTGTGCCCCCTTGTTCTTGCACATCTCTTTTTCTGAAAGATGCTACCCTCTTGGACTTTGTTGATTCCCTTGAGGTACTTGAACGATTCTATCATGTCCCTCCTTTCCTCAAGGGTATACATATTAAGCTCCTTTAAGTCTCTCTTTGTATGACTTCTGTTACAGACCCTGCACCATTTTAGTTGCCATCCTCTGGAACGCCTCATCCTGTCTATGCCCTTGTAGAGACGGGGTCTCCAGAACTGCACGCAGTACTCCAGATGGGGTCTCACCAACTGTCTGTACAGAGGGATAACAACTTCCTGTTTTCTACTGGTGATGCCTCTCCCTATGCATCCCAGCCCTCCTTACTGCTATCTCACATTACTTCCCTACCTTAAGGTCATCCGATATTACTACCTTGTTGTTAGTACCCCCCATTGTGTACTCTTCCCGGTTTTTGTTTCCAGGTGCATTATTTTGCACTTCTTGCATTGAATCTTAGCTGCCATACTTTGATCATTCCTCCAACCTGCCAAGTCCCTTCTCATCCTTTCCACCCCCCTTGTTTGTCAACCCTGTTGCAGATCTTTCTGTTGTCTGCAAAAAATCATACTTTTCCTTCCAGCCCCTCTGCAATGTCTTCTATAAAGACATTAAAGAGGACTGGTCCCAGTACTGAACCCTGCAGTACCCCACTAGTAACCAACCTTTCTTCAGAGTGTATTCCATTTGCTACTACTCTGTGCATCCTGTTGACCAGCCAATTTGCTACCCAGGCTACCACCCTGAGCCTGGGACCCACTCCCAAGCTGGCTAACTTGTTCATTAATCTTTTGTGTGGGACTGTGTCAAATGCCTTGCTAAAGTCTTGGTAGGCCATATACACAGTCCCTCCCTGTCTACTACTTTGGTCACCCAGTCAAAGAAATCCATTAGATTCGTCTGACATGACCTTTCCACTGTGAATCCATGTTGCCTTGGGTCCTGTGCCCCACTGGCTTCTAGGTACTCAACATTTCTTTCTTTCAGAAGTGATTCCATCATTTTTCCTACCACTGAGGTCAAACTAACAGGTCTGTAGTTTCCTGCCTCTGCCTTGCTCCCACTTTTGTGAAGGGGAATCACATCTGCCCTCCTCCAGTCCTCGGGTACCACCCCATCCTCCCATGATTTGTTAAAAAGGGTAGTCAGTGGTGTCACTAGGTCTCCCCTTAGTTCTTTTAGAATTCTGGGGTGAATCTCATCAGGCCCCAAAGCTTTGTCCACCTTGAGTTTTAGGAGTTCTTTCAGGACCCTTTTTTCTGTGAATGGACTAGTTTCGACCCCCCTGCCCAGAGTGCTTCTATTGTTAGGTACCTCCCCCTCTTCTTCTTTTGTGAATACTATGTATTCATTCAATATCTCTGCCTTTTCACTGTCACCCTCTGCCCACCTCCCCATCCCTTTATTAAGCCTCACTATCCCTCTCTTGGTCGTCCTTCACTCCCTAATGTACCTATAAAAGGTTTTATCCCCCTTCTTAACTGAGTTGGCTATCTTTTCCTCAGTTTGGGCTTTCACTATTCTAACTGCCTTTCCCGCTTCCTTCTGCTTTAACTGATACATTTCTCTGTCCTGCTCCTTCTGTGATTCCTTATACCTCCTGAATGCTATCTTTTTCTCCCTAACCTTCCCCACCACCTCTTTTGAGAACCATGGTGTTTTTTTACTTTGTTTTGTCTTCTTTACATGCTTCACACAAAGGCTTGTTGCCTCTATGATAGCAGTTTTGATTTTTCCCCATTGTTCTTCCACCCCTCCTTCCTGCCCATCTTCTAGTGCATTCCTTGGGCACGCCCCCATTTTGCCAAAGTCAGCCCTTCTAAAGTCCAGTACCCTCACTTTTGTATGGCTTGACTCTATGGCTGTGTTTATCATGAACCACACTGTTTGGTGGTCACTTGTTCCCAGATGGCTACCCACTTCTAAATCTGTGATCCTCTCCATCCCTGTTTGACAGTACCAGGTCCAAGATTGCTCCTCCCGAGTGGGTTCCAGCACTAGCTGTCTGAGGCATGCCCCAGGCATCGAGAATGACCCTTCTCTTGGATGTGGCTGCAGCAATGTGCTCCAGTTAACATCTGGCATATTCAGGTCCCCCATCAACAATATTTCCCCTTTTTCTGCCATTCTGAGGATGCCTTCTATCATTTCCTTGTCCATTTCCTCCTCCTAAGACTGGGATCTGTATACAACCCCTGTGCAGATTGTGGTGCCACTACCTGTCTCCAACTTCCCCCTACTTACAGATAGGAAGCGCCTATCTGAAAACACTTAACAGAGTTGGGGGAAAAACAGCATGCAGAATGCAAATATAATAGCTTCAGATATGTTATCTACTTGTCAATAATGAACAAAAAACACCAGAAATAGTTGATTTAAATTACATGTTGTTTATGCTTCCTTTCAAGAGCCACTGATACCAATTGGACAATTATGAAAAATGTGAGAGTTATACACACATCAGTTTATTGTTCAAATATTTTTGTAATCCTTTTTTTTTTGTATGGACTTTATCCTCCTGCCCCTCCCCATTGACCCCTTTTTGCTGTCAACCCCCTGCCCCTTCACCCCACCATCAGGATTTATCCCAGCTGCTTCTTGTCTTGTTGTGTGAGTGGGTGCCATGGATGGTTGTGGTGCCTTCAGGGTAGCAACATCATCCTGTGACAGGGGTTCTTTTCCATCCATTACTTCCCTTGAGCCAGAGTCGGCAGCGTGCAATAGTGCACATGTAGACCGTGAAGATGGTGCACATCTTCAACACCTGCCCCTGACTTTAATTCTGGAGACTGCTACTGTGCCACCTAGCCTACACTAGGTAGCAGCCAAGGGTATACCTTGTACAGGGCAACTGTGATTAGGCAGTTACAAAATGGGCAACTCAATCACTGCACTTCTGTAAAAGACTACCTGGCAGGGGAGTGAGCGGATAATGGGTTGAGCGAGGTATGTGACAGGATGTACATGCATTTGCATGTGCCGGGGAAGGAAGGTGAGAAAAGGTATGTGGGATGGGGTGTGGCAGGCAGCTGGACCACTGGCGTGCTTGCTTGGGAGGTGCAGGGTACAGGGTTCGGGTCCGGCACGGATTTATTTTTTGCCGCTGGGTGGCTTAATGTTTTTTACAAGTCCCTCCCCGACATGCACCCCCTCCTGGAGTTGAGAATCTAAAAGTGGGGGGGGCCACATCCCCCCACATTAAACAGAAAGCCTGTAGGTTTCGGGCGCCTTTCTTTCCTCACTGCGAGTGTGATTTCGGTGATGTACACTCGCTGTAGCGATCACCATTATCACATATAACCACAGCCAAGCTGCAGTACACACTGTGCCTCCCACCCCAAAGGAGGAGATCCATTGATGATGATAAATCCTACTGCCCCCCAGCCCCGAGTGACCTTGGTCCAGTCTTAAACCCAGGTCACTGGTGTGTCCAGTGCCTCAGCCCTCCATACCACTGCCATGGCTACAGGTTTGCTGTAGCTGTGACTCTTTAGACAGTATGTTTGTGGCTCTGAGGGGGCTGAATCTGCAACCACTGTTTTACAGTACTGTGCTTTTACCCTCTGCACCATTCAACTAGAAATATGTTTTGCAGTTCTTTCCCCTTTTTTATTATTGCAGGAAGTGACATAAAGACAAATTTACTGTCCTTTGAACTTTATTAGCTGACATCTTAATGCCCTGTTTATGACATCATAATTATCTCCACAGCATCAGGTTGGAATCTTATAAACAGAATTGTGACCCAGAAGTAGACAAGCAGACAGAGCAAATAGGGCAGAGATCCTGTTTCCATTCAAATGTCCATAGTAATACACAAATAAGGGCAACAGTTACAAAAAAGGGTGAAATATAAGCTAAATCGTGTCTAGATATTATGTTTTTCAGAGTTGTACCAAAAACATTAGGGCTATTTAGAGCCCTGTTACACTGCAAATAAACATTCGGCATTGACAAACGCTTGTGCAATGGGCATACACTTTTTGCCACAATCAAAGTGTCTGCGGATTCTTTCTGGTTCACTTAGATCTAATGTTCATCAGACTTGCAAGAAGAGGCAGGCTTGACTTTAGAACCAATTAGAAGATTTTGTTGCAGTGAAAAGTTTGAGTGTCATGACAGAATACATATAAACTGGACCACTGGAAATACTGTGATTAGGAAACTAAACTTCCAAGCAATGACAAGAATTATGAACTCTGTAAAGTTGATGTACTTTAAAATGGTTTACAGGATATCAGACTCAGTTACTATACTTTATAAACAGTTTCAAGGATATCAGACTCTACGGCTTTTGTGAGATTCTAAGACTGAAATTGCAAAGATTCTAAAGCTGTAAGGTAACTGTAAGGATTCTAAAGCTGTAAGGTAACTAACGATTCTAAAGCTGTAAGGTAACTGTAATGATTCTAAAACTAAGATAACTGTAATGATTCTAACACTCTAAGGTAACTGTAATGATTCTAAAGCTGTAAGGTAACTGTAACGATTCTAACACTCTAAGGTAACTGTAATGATTCTAAAGCTGTAAGGTAACTGTAACAATTCTAACACTCTAAGGTAACTGTAATGATTCTAAAGCTGTAAGGTAACTGTAATGATTCTAAAGCTGTAAGGTAACTGTAACAACTGTAATGATTCTAAAGCTGTAAGGTAACTGTAACGATTCTAACACTCTAAGGTAACTGTAATGATTCTAAAGCTGTAAGGTAACTGTAATGATTCTAAAGCTGTAAGGTAACTGTAACAATTCTAACACTCTAAGGTAACTGTAATGATTCTAAAGCTGTAAGGTAACTGTAATGATTCTAACACTCTAAGGTAACTGTAATGATTCTAAAGCTGTAAGGTAACTGTAATGATTCTAACACTCTAATGTAACTGTAATGATTCTAAAGCTGTAAGGTAACTGTAATGATTCTAATACTCTAATGTAACTGTAATGATTCTAAAGCTGTAAGGTAACTGTAATGATTCTAATACTCTAAGGTAACTGTAATGATTCTAAAGCTGTAGGGTAAATGTAAGATTCTAACACTCTAAGGTAACTGTAATGATTCTAAAGCTGTAAGGTAACTCATGATTCTAACACTCTAAGGTAACTGTAATGATTCTAAAGCTGTAAGGTAACTGTAACGATTCTAACACTAATGTAACTGTAATGATTCTAAAGCTGTAAGGTAACTGTAACGATTCTAACACTCTAAGGTAACTGTAATGATTCTAAAGCTGTAAGGTAACTGTGTGATTCTAACACTCTAAGGTAACTGTAATGATTCTAAAGCTGTAGGGTAACTTAACGATTCTAACACTCTAAGGTAACTGTAATGATTCTAAAGCTGTAAGGTAACTGTAATGATTCTAAAGCTGTAAGGTAACTGTAACGATTCTAAAAGCTGTAGGGTAACTGTAATGATTCTAACACTCTAAGGTAACTGTAACGATTCTAACACTCTAGGTAACTGTAACGATTCTAAAGCTGTAAGGTAACTGTAACGATTCTAACACTCTAAGGTAACTGTAATGATTCTAAAGCTGTAAGGTAACTGTACGATTCTAACACTCTAATGTAACTGTAATGATTCTAAAGCTGTAAGGTAACTGTAATGATTCTAACACTCTAAGGTAACTGTAACGATTCTAACAGCTAAGGTAACTGTAATGATTCTAAAGCTGTAAGGTAACTGTAATGATTCTAAAGCTGTAGGTAACTAACGATTCTAAAGCTGTAAGGTAACTGTAACGATTCTAACACTCTAATGTAACTGTAATGATTCTAAAGCTGTAAGGTAACTGTAATGATTCTAACACTCTAAGGTAACTGTAACGATTCTAACACTAAGGTAACGTAATATTACCTAAAGCTGTAAGGTAACTGTAATGATTCTAACACTCTAAGGTAACTGTAACGATTCTAACACTCTAAGGTAACTGTAATGATTCTAAAGCTGTAAGGTAACTGTAATGATTCTAAAGCTGTAAGGTAACTGTAACGATTCTAACACTCTAATGTAACTGTAATGATTCTAAAGCTGTAAGGTAACTGTAACGATTCTAACACTCTAAGGTAACTGTAATGATTCTAAAGCTGTAAGGTAACTGTAACGATTCTAACACTCTAAGGTAACTGTAATGATTCTAAAGCTGTAGAGTAACATAATGATTCTAACACTCTAAGGTAACTGTAATGATTCTAAAGCTGTAAGGTAACTGTAATGATTCTAAAGCTGTAAGGTAACTGTAACGATTCTAACACTCTAAGGTAACTGTAATGATTCTAAAGCTGTAAGGTAACTGTAACGATTCTAACACTCTAATGTAACTGTAATGATTCTAAAGCTGTAAGGTAACTGTAATGATTCTAACACGCTAAGGTAACTGTAATGATTCTAAAGCTGTAAGGTAACTGTAATGATTCTAAAGCTGTAAGGTAACTGTAACGATTCTAAAACTGTAAGGTAACTGTAACGATTCTAACACTCTAATGTAACTGTAATGATTCTAAAGCTGTAAGGTAACTGTAATGATTCTAACACTCTAAGGTAACTGTATGATTCTAAAACTGTAAAGTAACTGTAATGATTCTAAACTCTAAGGTAACTGTAATGATTCTAAAGCTGTAAGGTAACTGTAACGATTCTAACACTCTAAGGTAACTGTAATGATTCTAAAGCTGTAAGGTAACTGTAACGATTCTAACACTCTAAGGTAACTGTAATGATTCTAAAGCTGTAGGTAACTGTATGATTCTAACACTCTAAGGTAACTGTAACAATTCTAAAGCTGTAGGGTAACTGTATGATTCTAACACTGTAAGGTAACTATATGATTCTAACACTCTAAGGTAACTGTAACGATTCTAACACTCTAAGGTAACTGTAATGATTCTAAAGCTGTAAGGTAACTGTAACGATTCTAACACTCTAATGTAACTGTAATGATTCTAAAGCTGTAAGGTAACTGTAATGATTCTAACACTCTAAGGTAACTGTAACGATTCTAACACGCTAAGGTAACTGTAATGATTCTAAAGCTGTAAGGTAACTGTAACGATTCTAAAACTGTAAGGTAACTGTAACGATTCTAACACTCTAATGTAACTGTAATGATTCTAAAGCTGTAAGGTAACTGTAATGATTCTAACACTCTGAACTGTAACGATTCTAACACGCTAAGGTAACTGTAATGATTCTAAAGCTGTAAGGTAACTGTAATGATTCTAACACTCTAAGGTAACTGTAACGATTCTAACACTCTAAGGTAACTGTAATGATTCTAAAGCTGTAAGGTAACTGTAATGATTCTAAAGCTGTAAGGTAACTGTAACAATTCTAACACTCTAAGGTAACTGTAATGATTCTAAAGCTGTAGGTAACTGTAACGATTCTAACACTGTAAGGTAACTGTAATGATTCTAAAGCTGTAAGGTAACTGTAACGATTCTAACACTCTAAGGTAACTGTGATGATTCTAAAGCTCTATAACAATAACAAACAAATGTAAAGCTCTAAAACCCTGGATAGGGTGACCCAAGATAATTGTCAGGTTAACCTTTGTTACAGTTGTAAAGGATGACCTGCAGGTGGACTCTTACAAGCAATAAGGTGTGTGCAAGAAGGGATTTCATGTACCAGAGTGGACTGAAGGAAAGCACCTCCAGGTGAACAGGAAACTTTACTTTCAAAAGAGGTGACCACTAGAGGATGCTTCTCGTCCCTTAGACTGAAGAATTCAAATACATGGGAAAGGGCATAACAGACCGCCTGGCAAGATGCACTCCAAGATTTCTGTATCAGTAGAAAAGGCAGCCAAGCAGTGAAGAACAACTGATTTCTTTTCACCCGACCCTTTGGGCATTGGTAGGGAAGTCGTGGCAAACCACCGACCAGGGCTGCACTGAACATGCACAAGGATTTGTAATCCAGGTTGCTTGAGCTTTCATCGCTCTTAGTCTTGCCACTTTCATCACTCTTAGTCTTTTTGCTTTTGTCGTTCCTGCAACATGAAAAATCCCCCCCCCCCCGGATTGTCGAAGTCGTTAACTGTTGAGCTGGGGCAGCTCCTAGACTTCCTTCACTTCCTTAATGGGGCCTCTCGCAGCCTCAGACACTTGTCGCTGTGCCATTCAGTGCTTTGAAATTGTTTTTTTTAAATAAAAGGATCTTCTGGCAGTCGGCACCTGACCAGTGGTGTTGCCGCCGACTCACCGCTCCTGACCTGGGGTGAAGTTCTGAAGAGAAGGGGTCAGCTGACACTGCTGACTGAAGAGAGCTGTAGGCGGGCAGTTCTGATGCTGGGGCCTTTGCTGCACCTCTTGCTCCTTCTTCACCCCGATACTCCATTGCACCTCGGTTCTTCTTGATGTGGCCTGCTGCAGCCCCAATGAGGGACCGTTTCACTTTCCTTTCAAACCATAAAAAAAAAAAGGGGGCAAGACAGAGCTCACATCATGGCCGTCGACCTGCTGCTGCCACTGCTCACTGCTACCAACTCAAAGACCACCTCACTGACTCGATGACCTGCTGCCACCAGTGGACTGGGCAGGAGGGGAAGCACTAGGCAGAACTGACGAGACCTGCCTCAACCAGAGATAGGCCTTTTCCCCTGGTCTCCATCACTGTCTGTGCCTTTTCCCTCATCAGTCCTGCTCCACACACCAATGGTCCATGAAAAAGTGGCTTTTCCAGTGCTCAGAGCTGCAACACTCGAACCACAAACTTGAGCCACAGTGGCTCCACCGTTGGAATCTAGCCCATGCGCTGGGCATGGGCCACAGTCCCAGCACGTGGCTCATCTTTCCTTGTGCTGCCAGCCTGGGGGATCCATAACAGGCAGCAAGGAATAAAGAAAAAATGAGGTAAAGGAAAAAATATTTAAAACATAGCCCAGGCTTGGGCATGCTGGGAATTGCCTGCTGTGTTACAGTTCTGCAGTGGGGGACAACAGCTGTAGGGGTACTGGCAAGGACATACAGGGATTGTAGAGACACTAAAATGGGCAGAGTGCCCAAACCAGTCACTTATTTTTGTTTCCTGGGCCATACACCCCATCCCCTAGGGTCCCTGAAGTAATTGTCTATAGGGCCCACAACTCTGGGTCACTACAGATTCAGGCCTGCCTAAATATACACGTCCTCATGTATTGGTAATAATCTCATTAAAAAGAGGGCTGCTGACTGGGGTTGCTAATCCTTTCTGCACCCTGCTAATTGGCTGTAGACAGGGCTCCCTTCACGTCTCTCAATCGGGGTGGGGGGTAGGATAGAACTGAACCTATCCTAGCCAGGTCAGGAAAACTATCACATTCAAGCGAGATGATGGGTAGCCACATACAGTTGAACATCTGTTCACTTAATGTAAATGGGATAAATAACCCAGTGAAACAATATAAAGTTTTAGCTCAAATGAAAAGGCAGAGACCCAGTTTCATCTTGCTGCAGGAAACACATTTACCTAGGGATGTGCATAACAAATTGACTAAATTCGGGTACAAATCAGTAGTACCAACATCATATAAGGGGGGAAGCGTATTGGGGCTGCAATATTGATCCCTCGATCTACCCTTTTCAGCAGATCAGCTCTTACATAGATAAAGAGGACATCTTGCACTGGTCTCTGGTCACCTAGAGGGTCAGCTGATTACTGTGGCCTCATTGTACATCCCTCTTGGGTCCGAATCGAGGGAAGTGAAAAAATTATGCCAGGTAATTACAGACAACCAGAAAGGAACACTCATACTGGCTGGTGACCTCAGCATGATATATGACTCCTGGACACACCAAGCACATCCCCAGGAGAACAGCAGCACAAAAATGGTTATAAAACACTTTAAGGATGTACAGTGGGTTGGCGTGTGGAGATATAGCTAAGCTAGCAAATGATCATATACCCACTACTCAGCCCCTCACCAAGTCTACTCATGTATAAGGCTACTTCCATATCTCCCAGGAGTCCTTGTATAAGGTACAAGAATGCCAGCTTACCCCTACCCCCCATTAGACCACTCACTGTTGACTCTCCGGCTGGAGTGGCGAGTAATAAAGCAGTAGAATCTTGTGGCGACTTAATAATTTTCTTTTAAATCTTAAGGATTTTAAAAATTATAGAAGAAGAATCCACAAATTATAAAGAAAATATGACCCCAGAATTGCAAAGGTCCACATTATGGGACACTATTAAAGTGGTCCTTAGGGAGACATAATACAATTTGCATCTTATTACAAAAAGCAACAGACTTTATAACTGGAGAAACTTGAAGCCAACTGAAAGATCTATTCCATGACATGTGGCTGGAGCGCTAGTTGCTGGCCTGAGCTCCAGGAGACCAAGGGTAAGATACAACAATTACTAGACACTGGAACTGAACAAGCATTACAAAATCTAAAGCAAAAATATTATGAAGGGGAACCAGGGCAGTCAGGCTATTGGCACATAGGCTGCGATGGAAATCAGTCCAAACAGCAATCACACAGATTAAGGACCTGGAAGGAGGACAGATGGTGCTCTGCCCGAACATGATCGAGAGAGCATTCTAGAAATTTTACCAGGAGCTATGCACCCCTGAACAGGAGATGGACATAGAGAAAACACAAGCTTTCCTTGAGGGCTTGAAGCTACCGGTCCTTACTATAGAACAACAGCAGAGGCTGATATCCCCAATCACAGAGAGGGAACAACATCCAGCCATTACGAACCTTAAGACCCAAAAAAGCCCTGGCCCTGATGGCTACACAGGAGAGTTTTATAAGAGTTTCTGGGAGGTGCTGGCACCTACACTTGGAGACACATTCCGGAAAATACAGGGAAGAGAGGGATGCCCGAATACCTGGAGCTATGCCGCCATTACTAGCATAGTGAAACCTGGGAAAGATGGAACGAGCTGTGCCTCATACCACCCTGTCTCAGTCCTTAATGTTGATTGCAAGCTGTTTATCTCCATCATAGCCAAATGGGTGGAACTGATACTACCCATACTAATAGACCAAAACCAAACAGGGTTTGTACCATCCAGGCAGGCTCAAGATAACATCAAAAGAACACTATATGTACTCCACTATAGACTTTGACTTTGATGGCAGATAAAGACTGCTTGGCCTTCCTAGTCTGCCCATATGCTTCCTTGTCGAGGGCCCCATTTCTGCTTTTAAGCTTGGATACAGAGAAGGCCTTCGACAGGGTGGCATGGCCCTTTCTGTGGACTACATTAGAGAAGATGAGGTTTCCAGAAGAATTTAGGGGAGTAATAGCCTCTTTGTACAAAGAACCTAAAGCATACATTAAGGTAAACGGGTCCATTTCAACACCAATAGATCTCATGCAAGGGGCCAGACAGGGATGCCCATTGTCACACCTGCTGTTTGCATTGTATCTACTGTATCTGGGATACCGCCTTGCCATCCTTCCAATCAAAAGTGCTAACTTTCTCCAATTTCTCAAACCTAAATATGGAGGCGTTCACCCATGATCTTAACCAAGTTGACTGGTCTCCACGCTATCATACCAATGACATCAACATCGCTACAGCCTACTTCAACTCTACCCTACTCACACTGCAAAATACACACATCCCAGTCACCACAAGGAGGTTAAAAGGGAAGGTTACAAAATGGCTCAAACGCCCCCTGCTCCACCTTCTGAAACTCAAGGATAAACTATGGTCAGCGTGGAAGGCCTCCCATCTACATACCGCGTTGAAGCGTACAGAGCTTTATGGAACACATGCAAAGGAGATTCACCTAGCAAAAGTTCTTATTACAAGAATCTCCTAATTTCCTCTGCCTCTAACCCCAAAAGGTATTGGTCCCAAATCAAGGAAATACTTGGGAACAACAAGCCAGACTCCTCTGATATGTATCTAAATGATGCCCTCTAACCACCCTCTCACCATTGCTAATGCTTTCAACTTCCTCTTCTCCTCTCTACCTAATCCTAGCCCCACCTGGCACCACAATACCAGGTCTGCAGCTGCCCCCAGTGCACTCATTCTCCCTACGCTTGAGCTGACTTCAGTCTCATACCATGAAGTTCCAAAGCTACTCAAAACTATTCCTGCAAGTGGTAGCCCAGGCACAGATGGTATTCATCCTAGGATACTAAAGTAGTTTGCATCATGGCTGGCAGTGCCCATTACCAGGCTTTTCAACCTGTCCATTAGCACTGCCTCTGTCCCCTTGGTCTGGAAATTGGCCAGAACTATTCCCATTTATAAGAAGGGAGATGATAAACAACTGTCCAACTACCATCCCATTTCACTGCTCCAAATGCTAAGCAAGCTACTTGAGAAAGTTGTCCATCGACAGGTCTCGGAGCACCTTAAGTATAATCTTCAATCCCCCTGTCAACATGGTTTTAGG
This sequence comes from Neoceratodus forsteri, assembly GCA_016271365.2. Taxonomy (NCBI): domain Eukaryota; kingdom Metazoa; phylum Chordata; order Ceratodontiformes; family Ceratodontidae; genus Neoceratodus; species Neoceratodus forsteri. The sequence continues at coordinate 18,446,089 of CM057456.1, forward strand.
GCGGGGCACAGCACTACCACTGCACTGACCCAACTGACCAGTGATATCAAAGGTAATATGGACAAGAGCCAACTCACAGGAGCAGTGTTCATCGACCTTTCTAAAGCATTCGACATGGTCCACCACCCACTTATTCTGGCTAAGCTGCAAACTCTAGGATCCTCTGTCTCCACACTATCCTGGTTTGGTAGTTACCTTGATAACCGCACTCAGGCTGTTGAGTTTCATAAGGCTCTCTCATCCCCATTCATATCACCCGCGGTGTTCCGCAGGGTGCCATATTGGGTCCTCTACTCTTTTCCCTGTTCCTTAATGAAATTCCCAGTGCTTCTCATCACAGTAACATGTGTTCTATTATACATCCAAAGCGATGGACAACATAAATTGCAAACTCTCACATGACTTTCAATCCCTTCATTCCTGGCTCGTGGATAACCATCAAATCCTAAACAAAGGTAAAACCCAGGCTATGCTATTTGGATCCTCTAAAAAGATGTCCTCTGAGGCGCCTAAGCTACTTGTCCACTGCGGTGATGGCACTAGGGTAACAAACACCTCTACCTTCAGATACCTGGGGGTTGCGCTCAACCCTGCACTTAATTTTTCGGCGCATATCAACGAGGTGTGTCATACTGTCAATGCTAAAATAGGAGCTGCCTATCGTGTGCGCCACTCAATAACACCGACAGCATGGCTATCTGTAATTAGGGGAGTACTACTTCCTCAACTCCTTTATGCCCTCCCAGTCCTGTACCCCGCCAATGCCAGTGTGCTCTGCAAGTGGGACACCTCCTATAATAATATCTGTAGGTTCACCTTGTCAGCCCCGTGCCTTACTCACCACTGCCTTCTCTACTCTGGAATAAACTGGTTGTCCCCCAAAGACCTCCGGGCATATACCCTTGGGTGTTTTGTGGACTCCCTAATTAGACTATCTTGCTTGGCCTCTTTGGCTGACTTGATTACCCCGGTCTCCCACTCCCACACCCTTAGGTTCTCTTCGGTCTCAATGCTCTCAGTAAAGCCAGTGTGACCAATATGGGTGAACAGGCATTCTCACATTTTGCTCCTAAACTCTGGAATTCGCTTCCCCCACAGGTTAAAAACTCCACTTCCCACCTGTCTTTTAAGCGTTCACTGTTCTCCTACCTTTTTGCTCTAGGTAACTGTAACTACTCATAAGTGAACTCTCTCCTCAAGGAATATAATTTGTGTGCCTCATTAAGCTTGGCTTAGGACTGACCACAGTGTACTCCTTCCACTGCCAAACTCTCATTTTTGAGTGTGTATGATTTGACTTCATTATCAAATACCTGATGTAGTCTTAACCTATACTATTATGATTTTACCTTGTACTTGTATTTGTTATTTCTTATGTGAATGTCATTTCAACTGTTCATATCTGTATTCTCATTTTTGTACTGTCCCGGGTCATACGTGAAAATAGGCAGGATTGTTGCCTAGTGCACCTGTCCGGTTACCAAAAGCTAATAAATAAATATCTAGAACCTCCAGCACAGGCTATGAGACAACACAAAGAGTCTGTGGGATACAGCTAGGAGAAAGCCATCATAAGTTAACCCTTTATGCAGATGACCTCCTGGTGTACCTTACGGATCCTGACGTTCATTAGAGCCACTGTGGATACTGCTAACAACATTTGGAGAAATAGCAGGATATAAGATAAATACATCAAAACAAAGTATTGGGCATTCAATATACCCGTCTCCTCAAATCAAATCCACTTTGCATTCAGGTGGTCACTCTTCTCGCTTAAATATCTGGGAGTCTGGCTGAGTCCAGAACATAACCAATTATTTGAACTCAGCTATGAACCACTTTTGGAACAGATACAGAGAGAAATTGAGAGATGGGGACTACTTCTTATCCCATTCAAACAAAAAAATAGAGGCAGTCCGAATGATCTTGCTTCCCCGCTTTCTCTATCTAGCACAAACTATTCCCATTACAGTGCCAAACTCATATTATAAAAGACTGAATAATATGGTCACACAGAATATATGGGAAGGCAGAGGCCTAGAATTAGGCAATCTATACTACATCTTTCGAAAAATGAAGGGGGGGGGCTGTCCTTACCAAACTTCAAATACTATCATATGGAAGCCCAGATTCGAACAATAATATACTGGCTACACCCTCTCTATTTGGCTAAATGGAAGAGCATTGAACTATCAGAGGAGGATCTGAGGAGACCACAAGAGATACTCCTTTCAGACGGGGGAGAAGGATGGAGGACATTGATAACCCATATACCCAATCCACAGTGCAGATATGGCATCAGATGCTGACCTCTAGAAAACTGTCTGACTAGAGACCCATGTTCTACTCTCTCTTATATACAGAAACCTTCCTACCAGCCAGAATGGACGGGGCTATAGGTGGGAGAAAAGGTTTATATATAGTTTACTAATTTATAGAATGGGGTATCCCCCTCACCTTTGCAGAACTAGAAGCTCAATTTGTGATTATACATTGAGATAGATTTTGATTTTTCCAAGTCAGAAATTATGTTAAGACACTAGAGAGAAAATGCTGGGCCTCATCTACTGCTCCTAAACTGGTAGAACAACTGAAAAAAATCTTGGTGGGTAAAGCCAGATTAGATCATATAATATCCTATCTTTATACAGCAATCAAAGATATGGAGGGGGACACAGTGCAGTCTATTATATGAACCTGGGAGAGGGACATGGGTTTTGAAATGTCAGAGGAGAGCTGGAAGGACTATCTGGGTAAAATACATAAAAGCAGGGTCTCTCCCTGTTGGGGGGAGTTCGCGTGGAAAAATGCAGTTAGGTTTTTCAGAGTCTCAGCAATTCCAGCCCATTTTTCTGGGGAAAATGCAGCAGCCTTCTGGAGAGGTTGTGGAGAGGGTCCAGCATTGCATTTTCGTATATTTTGAGGATGCTGGGTCCTATAGCCTTTCCTTGCAACCTTACAGGAAACTTTCAGAAATATCCTCTCTCCCTCTATAAACCTTAACCAATCCTTATATTTCCTGCTGGATATACCGGTGGACCATAGAGACCCTAGATCGAAGAAGTTAATCTTAATCATGATTCTGGTGATTAAGAAAGCCATTAGAAAAACGTGGATGACCATAGAACCACCCCAGTTATTCCCATGGCAAGATATAATGATTAATTTATACCAGTTAGAAAGGCTGACGGCATTAATCAATAAAAGGTAAGATCAATTTGAGCTGACATGGAGAAGATGGGTCCTATATATTGCTCCAGTTAGACAAGATTTTGTCCCCTAATGAGATAAGCTCAACAGGATGTCTTTCTTAAAATAAAATAAGTGACCAACTGTTGCCAATACCCACTTATTAAACAAAGAAGATTGTGAAGCATATATTTTATTTCCCTCAGGTATGAAATGATGATTGGATCTGTATAAATGAAGAATTAATTCCTATGCATGTAAATAGTTTGTATGTGTGTAATAGAAAAATCTCTGAAATAAGGAAAGTTTTAAAAAAAGAAGAGGGCTGCTTTGCTGGGTTACAGTAGGTTCTACCATGTTGCTTGAGCTGCCTCCATAACAAATCGTCATGGGATATCCCAAGGTTAGATCGCCAAAATGGTCTTGACTACAGTCATCAGTGGTTCTGCAGGCATAAGGTTCTAGGAACTAACAGGGACACTACAGACCCATGGTATCATAGGACAACCTTCTGGGGTAAGGTCTGGTAAACCTTCCCTGAAGCAGCTCTGCCTTTCACTTGAAGTTGAGTCCTTGGCTCCCTAATTTGGTTCCTCCTTTTTCTCTGTGGTTCTTAAAGTACATGACTTAAGAAGGCTGCAGTATACAATCTTTTTTTATTTACTATACTTTTTCTCCCTTGCTGCTTCACTGGCCCACATTGGTCCGGCTGCCTGCCCAGCCCCATCACCTCCCATCCCTGGGACTTACCTGTGCCTTGCTTGTTCTCCCAAGGATAACCACCCTGTGGGAAGGGCCACCTGAAGCCAGGCCTTGTAATCCTGCACTGGAGTGACGTTTTGGTTGGGGAGGCGGACAGCCCATTTGACAATGCAGAGCCTGCAATGAGCGGTGGATGGCATCCTGCACAGTGGAGGGGTTTTCCCTGTCTTCTCTCCCACTCCTGATGCCTGGAGGCCTTGCTGATGCCGATGCATCATGCCGTTGACTTCCCCCTCCCATATCCATGGCTCCAGCTTGCACTTCCACCTGTGGTCACCCAGGTGGCAGTGCTGCACTGGAGGCCATCCACCCTCCCTTCCCCGGAGAAGGTGAGCATCCCTCGAATGCTCAGCCGTCCTCTCCCCGGATGGCCCTCTGATGACCCAGGCTCACTCCCAAACCACGGTCACCAGCGTCACGAGCAGTAGTGCTACTGCTGTGTCGGCAGGCTGGACTTGTAGTGTACAATCTTTTGAAGTAGATCACCGGATTTGGTCAGGCTTTGGTAGGCAGGCACATCTGAATGTGGAATGTTAGTGATATATGGGTCTGAATCTCACCTAGTTTTCCCGTTTCTGGCAATTGTGAGTGTGTCTTACCAATACTCTTTCTCCGGTCAGTAACAGTTTCACCCTAACTCTTTTTTTTTTTTATTAATAAGTAAACTTTATTGGTTTATTGTACAATACAACACAACAAACAGTAATACAAGGGACATAACAACACTACTATTCTAACATCAGATACTAGCCTATGTAAGCATGTGTATAATACTGTCAGATGATACCTTGTTCTAATACCGACTCCATTGGGGGTGGTGGTCAGTTTGAGTGGGGTGAAGGTGCAGGCCATGCATGCCAGCTGAGTGCTGGTGACCCTTGCCGGGGGATAAGGGGTGGCTTGGGTAAGTGTGGACATGGATGTTGGGCTGGGTCTACTCTCACACCCTGGTGTCGTGGGGTGCAGGGAGGCCTATGTGTTTAGTAGTAGGGCTTCCAGGGGGTGCCCATCTGTGCTGGTAGAGTGCGGGGGTCCGTCTCATATGGCTGATGGATTTTTCCATGTGCAGAGCATCTAGAATAGAGTTGTGCCATTGTGCATAAGTTGGGATCTGCTCGTCCATCCAGTGTTTAAGGATCAGTTTTTTGACCATGGCCGAGATGAGCGAGTTATGAAATCGCCTAGATCCTAGTAACACATTGATGTCCGCTCCTATGAGGCAGGTTGTCAGGGTGAAGGCATTCTTCAGCCCCAGTAGTAGGTCCATGTGTGCCTCCACCTCCCACCAGAGTGGGTTGGCCTTGGGACAATCCCACAGTATGTGCTTGAGGGTGCCCCTGTGGCATTTGCATCTGGTGCAAAGATTGTTGTCAAGCCTCCCCATTCTGTGCAGTTTGACTGGGGTGTAGTACAGGTTATAGTTGATTTTGAATTGCATGAGTTTTAAGCTGTCAAACTTCAGGTATTTGTGAACATTCTGCCACATGTTTGAGGTCGCCACACATGGATCCAGCTCCGGGAACTCTGTGAGCCAGTAGGAGCAGGATGCGTTCAATGCAGATGTGTGTATGGTGATTAGGGCTTTATACAGGTTTGAGATGGCATGACTTTGGGATGCCAGCACCTGGAGCCCATCCCAGTGGTCAAAGTCAGTTGTTTTCCAGGGTCTTGGGCCCAGAGTGGTTGACACCAAGTGTTGCAGTTGGTAGAGGGAGAAGGCAGGTATGCGGGCCAGAGTCACCTTCTGTGTCAGGAGATAGAGGGATGCCAGATTACCACCCTCCAGTAAGGAGCCCAGTGTGTCCAGGCCCATGTTTGTCAGCCTCTAGTGGGATATCGTGTCATGCTGTATCTTGAAGTTGGGGTTGTTAGCCAGTGGTTGGGCCTTGTCATGTGTCGGTTGTGTGCCTAGTAGGTTGTGCAGTTGTTTGCTAGCCCTTAGGGCTGTTTCTATGGGGGTGTTCATTAAGGGGGGGGGTGAGCGATCTGGTAGGGACGTTAGTGCCTGCATGCTGAGTCCAGCTCTGGTGCATAGGTCTACTTCTATTCGTTTCCACTGTGGGAAGTATCTTGGTGGGGAGTGAGTGGTGCACCCTGTTTCCATTACAGGAAGTGGGTGGCATGCACTGCCAGATAGTACATTTTGAAGTCCGGCAACTGTAAGCCACCCTGGTCCTTGCGCGTAGTGAGCTTCTGGTACGCCCATCGTGGATGCTTGCCCTCCCATAGAAAGGCCGATAGGATGGCTTGCAACCTCGTGAACCAGAAGGAGGGTAGCAGGTTTTCAGTCATGCTAATAGCATATAGCAATCTGGGGAGTATGTTCATTTTTATGGTGTTAATGCAAGCTCACAGGAGTAGGGGCAATATGTTCCAGTGGGTGAGGTCCTGCTGGATCTGCGCTTGGGTGGCATGCAAGTTTTTGGCTAGTAGTGTAGTCTTGGACTGGGATATGTGAAAACCCAGGTATTTTTTGGATGACAGGCACCGGGTGCCTCCCCATTGGGTTGTTTGAGATTTGTATGCGTGTCAGTTTAGAGGCATAATGTTCATTTTGTCCATGTTCAGTTTGTAGCCTGCGATGTGCTCAAAGTCTTTTATGATGTCCAGGGTGGGTGGCACTGATTGAATTGTGCTCTCAAAGTGTAAAGAGTATGTCAGCCGAGCAGGCGGAGAGCTTGTATTGGGCCTCACCCACCTTGATCCCTTGTATGCGGGGTTCCTCCAGGATCCTTCTGATCAGCGGTTCCACATATAGGTTGAAGAGTAGTGGGGATAGGGGGCAGCCTTGTCTCGTTCCTTTGTGTAGTTGGAGGGAGGGGGGGGACAAGATGCCATTGCAGAGTATCCAGGCCGTAGGGTGGTAGTATAGCAGTTTGACCCATCTAATGAATGGGAATGGGAGGCCGAAGTGCTTGAGGGTATCAAACAGGTATGGCCTGGCCACTCTGTTGAATGCTTTCTCCATGTCTAGCGAGAGAAGGGCTGCCAGTGTGGTGGATTCCCTGGATGTCACTAGGATGTGCGCAAGCTTGTGTAGCTGGTCAGTGGTCAGCCTTCCCTACATAAAGCCCACTTGTTGGGGCCCTACAAGGGTGTCATCTGCTAAGCTAAGTCTGGAGGCTAGGGTTTTAGTGAGGATTTTAACATCTGTGTTTAGGAGGGAGACTGGCCTGTAGCTCTCCACTCGGGTTCCGTCTTTTTGAGGCTTTGGGATCATGGTGATCAGCACTTCCTGCATGGTGGGATCAAGGTCTGCATTCTCCTAGGCTTTGTTGAAGAGTTGGGTCAGTGGGCCAGTAAGATGAGTTGTGAGACATTTGTAGAAGTTGGTGGAGAGACCATCCGGGCCCGGGGCCTTGTCGTTTGCCATCGAGGAGATCGCCTGTTGTAGCTCCCCCTCCATGATAGGCACTGCAAGACTGTTGCACACTGTCCGGTCCAATTTGGGCAGGCCAGCCTTATGCAGAAATCGTGTGATCTTTCGGGGGGCACCTGGGGTTCCCTGAAGTACAGGTCAGAAAAGAATCCCTGAAAGGCAAATACTATGTTTCTGGGGTTTGAGGTGAGCTGTCCCGATTTGGTGTGGATCAGTGGGATCGCCCTGCGGGATTTCTGCTGTTTTAAGGGGAGGGGGAGTCTCCCCGCCTTTCCCCCGGTCCACATACCTTGTATGAATCCTGAATATGGCGAACTCGGCCTGCTCCCTGAGCAGCTCTCCGTACTTTGCCCAGGCCGCATTGAGCTGTAGTTGGACAGGGGAGGTGAAGGACCTGATATGTGCCTCTCCAAGGTTTTGATGGTGTGCAGGTTGTCTGCACATGCAGCCTCCCGCTTTCTTTTCCTGATGGTGATGAGTCTGATCAGCTCCCCAAGGGTGCACTTGAAGGCTCCCCATAGGATTTTTTGTGAAGCCACTGTTCTGGAGTTCAGCTCAAAGAATGTCTGAACACAGGTCTGTATCTTTGGTTGGCATCCAGGGTCTGTTAGTAAGTTATTGTTGATACGCAATATCCTATCCCGTATTTGGGCACCCAGCAGGAGGAACTGCAGTGACACCAGAGAGTGGTCCGAGATCACCCTGGGTTCTATGGTAGCCTGTATTGTGGAGCTGAGTAGGGCATGGCCAACCAGAAGATAGTCCAGCCTGGAGTAGGTATTGTGTGGTGCTGACCAGAACTTGTAATCACGGGTGGAGGGGTGCAGCATCCTCCAGATGTCCAGCAGCCCCAGGGAGTCTTGCATTTCCCGAAGGGCTGTTTGGGCAGGGGTTAGTCCGACCCCCCTGGATCTGGATTTGTCCAGCACATTGCCCGACACCAGATTCCAGTCCCCGGCCAACAGCAAGGGGAGGTGGGAGTTGGGTGTCAGTAGAGAGAGGAGTGTAGTGTAGAAGTGTGGGGAATCCACATTCGGGCCATATACAGAAGCCATAACAACTTCTATTTGATTCAGCAGACCTCTGGTTATGATGTATCTGCCCATAGGATCTGCGATCTCCTCTGACACCTGGAAGGGGAGATGTCTGTGTATAAGTATGGCCACCCCAGCCCATTTGTTGATCTCCCCGGCCACAAGACCTGTCCCATGCATTCCCTCCTCGACAGGAGGGCCTGGGTGGGAGTCGTATGTGTCTCCTGGAGGAAGGCGATCCAGGCACCCAAAGATCTGAGGTTTTCTAAGATCTGGTATCACTTTTGGCTGGTCTGAGCTCCTTTGATGTTCCAGGTAATGCATTTATGGGTTCCTGCTGTATGGGTTGTTGTGTTTTGTGGGGGGCGTGTTGGGGGGGTGAGTAACCCGGCTCTGCACCTTCACTTCCATGGGTACCCAGTCTGGTGGTGGAGTGTCTGCCATGTCGACTGGTCGGGTAATAGCCGGGGGAGTGCTTCGGCCTACCATATATATCTGGTTCAAGTTACCTAGGCATGGTATTGTGCCCTGCTGGGTGGGTGTACTTAGGCATCCGGCAATTCCAGTACTTTCAGTATCAACACAAACTATCTCTACTACTACTATCCTACATACAAATACAATCATAAACAATATACAGTATGGCTTCATTAAGGTATGAAGGGTCTGAAGGAATGCCTCCTAGCCCCGTGTCCTAAGTTATGGTCTCGGGCCACATGTAATTATGATGAGGCCTCCATGAAAACTGGTCACAAGGGCTGGCATAAACTGTGCTCCTCTGTCCGTGGCACCATGTAGTGAAATCTTCTTTCAACCTGGCATGTTTAGCTGTTGCGTTCATGTAGGGGTGTAAAGGAAGGTGGGTAGGGGGTGGAGGAAGTCATGGGGAGCTGAATGTAGTGGGCCACAGGGGAGGGGTGGGGTTGTGGGTTTCAGCACATGCTCCCCAGAAGAGTGTGTCCATGGCGGGTGGTGGAGTGGATCTCTCCTCTCCGTGCTATGCACAGCTGGTGGTAATGTGTGTTGGCGTCCTGTTCTAACCCTTCCCATTGGTGGTATTCCTTAGGGTAGGTTCCCCCTGACTCCATCCAGGAGGAGAGTGTGCATGACAGCAGCTCTCCTAGAGTCTGCAGGCAGACCACACAGCTGCGGCTGTTTAGGTGACTACTTGGCTGGGGTTATAGGCAGGGGAAGAAAAATCAGGCAAAACACCAGTAATGATTACAGCATTAGAGCGAGTCAGTATCGATGCACCCACGGGTCCAAATGCCTCCGGGCAGGGGGGGCAAGCACAGGAAGCACCCCATCAGACCACCGACAGGGTGTAGTCATGGTTTTCTGTGGGGTCCCTGGTCATCACTGTTGGTAGTCCGTCGCCCCCGACCACCCCCTCCCGCGCGGCTGCCCAGTCACTGAGCATGCTATCTTTACTCCTGTCAAGACCAGCAATGATGCTTTTACAGAATCCTGAAAAAGTAATTTAAATGACTGAAAGAAAGACATGAAAAGATACAACATGTTCATACAATATCCACACAGTAGCAAACTGTATCGCAAGAGGACGAGACAAAGTTTTGCCCCTCTCTGGTGACAAAATGATGTATAAGTCACAAGGTAGCCATTTATTATGGTAAAGGCTAGCATGGGTTTTTCCTTGTTAGAGGAGGCAGCCTGTTATAGTGGCCGTTCTGTCTGCTGAGATGCTCCTCCTCCTCTGGAGGTTGCCGTTGCACTGGTAAATGGTATATTGCTGTGTGGACACGAGCAGAGCGCTATGTCTCCTGGCTGTGGTATTCCATGAATGTCAGTGTCCACCCCTTGATCCGTCTCTCCCTGCCCATGGCCCTGGTGCTCCCACTCAGCAGTTGTTTTACTCTGGTTAGGTGGCAGGGTGGAGGAGATAAATCACTGACCTGGGAGGCTTCTGCCAGAAGTGCCTGATCTGTTCCTGGGGGGTTGGGGCTACCCATCCTCAGGATCGTGGGATCTTGTATCTTGCTTGGGGTACGATGCAGGGAGGCGGAAGGGAAACGAGTCCAAACTGCCCATGGCCCATCATTTTGATCCGATATGTGCACCTTCTGTCAGTTGGTATCTGCTGTGGAGGTCCATCCGCAGGGCCATCAAGCTTAGGCAGGAGGAGGGCAGGACAGGTAGTGCGAGTCTTCGTGCATATGATTAAGCACAGCTGTGTGGGATGTTCCTTCATTTTGGTTGACAGCTCTGGGTAATGTTTATTGCCCTTTTCACAAAGACATTCCTCAGGGTTGGCGGGAGCAGGATGGACTGTCCTGGGAAGAGGAACCATAAGAGAGGGCATTGGTGCCTGCCCACCGCCATTGCTCCTGGTGCTGCAGATTGGGGGGGGGGCCACGTTCTGATCTGCTCGCACCCCATCCATGTTCGTGAAGAGTGTTGCCCCTTGTGAGCGACAGCCATCCTGAGTTGTACAGTGGATCTGGGGGGGCCACCCAGGTTATTGATTATTAGCGCGGAGGGTTTCAGAGCATTGCATTTGCCTCTAGGAGAGGATGCTAGTAGAGCACTGTGGGAGTGGGAAGGGGGTTGCTATGCCCTTTGGTACAAGGGGGGGTGTCTTACGATATTAGGGAAGAAAGGATACACTGGCATTCACCCCCACTGCAGAGCTCGCCTGTCCCTTATGACCCAGTCTGCACTCCTCCTGGGAGGCCTCTTGTTTGAGGAAAGATTTGGAGAGCAGTTTTGCAAGTTCTTGTCTTGCTATGCTCGCATTGGGGAATTCCTTTTCTCCAGTCGCTAGCAGGACAATTAGTTGGGCTGGGTACATCATTCTGTAGGGTATCTGGGCTTGGGAGAGAGTTCTCTTAATGTCCTTGTACTCCTTTTGTCTGTACCCTACTGTGGGGGTCACATCACTGTAGATGTGGATCCTGGTGCCCTTTCAGTACAGTGCACCCTTCTGTCTTGCTTGAGCTTGGATCACCATTTTATCATGCAGGCTGTGGCATCTGGCTATGATAACCCTGGGTCTGTCTCCTTTTAGTGTGGGTGAACGAAGCGGTCTGTGGGTGAAATCAAGCAGGAATTGGGGTCCTGAGTCTGGTGGCCCCACTAGCTCTCCAAGCAGCTTCTGTGTGAAATGGGTGACGTTTGCTTCCTCTGCCTTTTCAGGGACCCCCATGATCACTATGTTGTTGCGCCTCAGTCTACTTTCCTGATCCTCCAGTCGGTCTTCTAGTTTTGTGAGCTTTCTCTTCACCTCTGCTAGTTCCTTGTTGTCCCTCTGTTGGTGATCTTCTACCAAGCTTATGCGAATCTCCATGTCTGAGACGTTTTTGTTTAGCTCTTCCATGGCCGGTTTGAATGTACAAAATTCGGAGGCTATGTTGGTCATAGAGAGTTTCATTGCGGCTAGCTCAGCAAAAAAGCGATCCAGGTTTTCATTCAGCAGGTCTGATACCACTGCGGCTGGCGGCAATTCTGTGAGTGAGTCCTGTTTAGGTGTTTTGGTGGGCAGCCCACTGGGCTGTGAGATGTGCGCTGTAGTTGTATCCATGAAATGTTGGTCAGGGCGGCTGTCCATTATTCTGTTACTAAGTCGAGATTTCGTTGCTGTGCTGCTACCCCGAATGAACTCTGGCTTTAGAGATGTAGATTGCAGTTGAAGAAGTTATAAAAAGCCGTGTTTAAAAGTTAGCACTGCGGAGCTCCGAGGAATGCTGCTGCTGAGGCTGAGCACATCACGTGACTCCCCCCTCACCCTAACTCTTTATCATGCAGAGTCTGCTGCTGCTCTCTTGCTTTGGCCATTTGCTTTGACATTACTTCCCGGCAATCGGTAGTCGGCACGGTGCTCTTGTACTCATTCTGATTTGGATACTTCTGCAGGTTCGACAGGAGCTCAGAGAACTGAGTCCATTGGTAGATGGCCAAGGTACCCAAACATTAAGTAACATGGAGCGCACCCTGTGGAACAGTGAACAGTGTTATTGTACAGGTATACCAGTTCTGAAAAAATAGTTGCCCACTCTAGGTGTTACAGTTCTGGAAGAGCTCTCAGCATAGTGATGATTGTGCAGTTGGCATGTTCACAGAGTTCATTTGATTGTGGGTGGTAGGCAGTGGTTCACATTTTATGTCTTTCATACAGTGTGCACAGTTCTTTGACAAGGTGTGATTCAAAAGCTGTCCCCTGGTCTGTCAGGATTTGAGTTGGATACCCTTACAGTTTTACTAAGTGATCCCACAAAGTTTGAGCTGTGGTTTAGGCTGTGAGGTCTTGCACTGCAACTGCCACTAGGAATTGCTGTAATGTGGCCGGCCCGGTGGCGCTAGGGATTGAGGCGCTGGAAGCCGCACCTCGCGATACGCCGGCGACCCCGGTTTGGGAACGAGCTCAGGTCAGCAGGGGTCGGCAGGGGGAGGGAGGATTGAGCGTCCCAACAGATGCTCTCCTTCCTCTGGGGTGGGATACCAGGGGTGCAGTACGCACCCGATGCCCTAAGAAAGCGCCGGTGGAAACCGGGCTCTCGAGGGGTTGGTGGCTCCGTCTAATGGAATCGAGGAGGGGGGGATGTCTGTAGGTGCTTGAGAGGGATGTGCATCAGCACGTCTCTTCTCTGGATGCTTGCATCCTTGCGCCAGTGTCTCAGGGGGCTGGGACTGGGGAAACCACAGAAAAACAGAAAATACCCCTCGGTAGTCCTAGATGATGACAGCTCTGGGCCATCCAAGACCACCAATTCTGGACAGACCCCACTGTGCAGGAGGAAGTAAGAGGTGAAGCACTCTAGGGACAGATCCGGAGTAGGGGGCTGAGATGGTGATGAGCAGCCCAAAGGAGTAGGCACCGAGGGTAGACAGGAGGAGATAAACAGAAAGTATTAAAAAAAAAAAAGGAATTGCTGTAATGATCAAGTTACCAAGAGTATGTACATCCATCCATCTCTGCTGATGTCCAATTTGAGATAATCCAATTCTACTAGGTTCAAAGGAGGTTTACTGTTGATGGATATCAGTTGATGGGTACCAATGGTACTCGCACTGTATTGCTGGGGTTACATTTCAAGCTGCACGCTTCACAACTTTCATACCATTGTACAATGTCCTCTCTTATTCTGGTCCAATAGAAACATTTCCTTAAGTTACTGTCTGTCTTTTTATGGCCAGCGTGTTCTGGTAGGTCATGAAAGGCTTCTAGAGTATTAGGTACTATTTGTAGAATATATCCGTGGTTCTTGGGATCTCTGGTCTTCCTAATCAGTCTTCCCTGCTGGAGAGTAAACTGCTGTCGGTGTTGAAATAACTTGATAGTTCTTTGGGTGCTTTCTTGTGCTCTTGTGGTGTCAGAACCTTGCCAGTGAGCATGGGTTCTCGTACTTGCTGAATGACTGGACTTTGAGTTTGGACTAGCTTCCAGAGATCTTTATCTTGCTTAAACCCTGTGGGTTCAGATTCAGGTTTTTCATCCTTCACACTCTGAAGTAATCATTGACACCTGGCTTGTATGGCCTCAGCCGGTATCTGTAGGAATGGAGGTATCTCCAGGTTCTCTTACTGAGTTCTGTCTTCTGGTTCATCCTGAATAAGTAGACAAGACAGTCCAGCAGCACTGGCATTTGCTTGACCTGAGTAATGACAGATGGCGAAGTCATAATTTGCTAGTAGGGATGCCCAGTGTTGTTCCAGTGCTTCTAATTTTGCTTTGTTCAGATGAGTCAGTGGGTTGTTGTTAGTGTACACAACAAAAGAGTTAGCAGTTATGTCGTTTTTTAATTTCTCAATCATGGCCCACACTAATGCCAAGAATTCTAACTTGAAAGAGCTGTACCTCTTATTGTTTAGCTCAGAACCATGGAGTCCTCTGCTGGCATATGTTATCAGTGGTGCCGTTATTTTTTGCTCCTGTGCTAGAACAGCTCCCAGTCCCCAGTTACTAGCTTCAATATACACTCAGAATGGTTTACTGTAATCTGGATAGGCAAGAATGGGTGCTTCTTGTTAAGATTTGCTTTAGCTGCTCAAATGCACTATGCTATGTGGTGGTCAAAATCACTGGCATGTTACTAGTCACTATCTGTTTTTTGTTTCCCCTTAAGAGTTTGTGTAATGGAGTGGCAATCCTGGAGAAGTCCTTTATGAATCTCCTGTAATAACCTATAAATCCCAGAAACTTCCTCACATCACAGATTGTTATTGGGGCAGGCCACTCTCATACTGCTCACACTTTCTCAGGGTCTGGTGATACTCTGCAGAAGTAATGATATGTCCAAGATAATTGACTCGGTCCTTCAGTAAGTGGCACTGGGAAGGTTTTATCTTCTGATCGTAAGCTGCCAGTCACTGAAAGACTATTTCCAAATGGTGTAGGTGCTCCTGATATTGTTTGTGAGTAGATGATGATATCCAAATGCAACAACACTATCTCGAAGTTTTGACTGCTCATGCGGTGTTCCACAAGTCTCTGAAAGGTGCCAGGTGCATTATGTATTCCATATGGCATTCTAGTGAATTTGAATAACCCCATGGGTGTTATGAAAGCAGTTTTCTCCTGGTTAGCTGGAGCAATTTGCACTTGCTAGTATCCACTGGCTAAATCAAGTGTTAAGGAAAATGAGGCTGACTTCAGGGCAGTAAGTGAATTTTCAATTTTATAGAGTGGATAGGTGTCCTTGTGGGTCACCTGGTTCAATTTTCTGTAACTTTACACAAAATCTCAGCTTTCTATCTTTCTTCTTAACCAAGACAATGGGTGCTGCCCATGGGCTGTGTCTTTCCTGGATGATCTTAGTACCCAACATCTTCTGGAGCATTTCCTTTACTGCCTGGTATAAGGCGAGAGGAATTGGCCTGAACCTTTCTCGAATTGGGACGGTGGTCTTCAGTTGGACTATAATGTTACACAGTCTCGGTACATCCAAAGTCAGGATGGGGCTAAGAGAGAGCACCTTGGTGTCTCTAGATCAGCTCCAACACCTCACGCTTCTTGGCTTCACTGGTGTTGCCCATACCTAGATCAATCTCCTTCATCCATGCCACTATAGTGTCACTGCTAGAGATGTATGTGGCTATGGCAGAACAATTTACATGTAAGGCTTCTGTGTAGACTCTGGGACTTGCTCCTACTATGTCATCTGGTTCCACCTGCAGCAGCCATCCAATGGCTGGTGTCTGTGCAACACTATTGCAGTAGCTCCACAGTTGAACACTCTCACTGATACTTGTCCTTTTTTGACCATTACCAAACTTTGTGCGACCATTTGAACTTAAGCATGGTTCCAGCAGTGCTGTGTAGTCCTGTCCTTGGTTTCCCACTTTCGCTTTGCACAAGAGTACTGTCTCTGTTCCTGGGTCCAGTTGCATTACCTGTCTGTCTACAGTTCTTACCATGCCAATCTCTCCTTCATTCACAAACTGCTTATAGCTGTGGATCAGGTTGATGGTCTGCTGCCATGCTTGTCTCTCTGTCTTGGGTAAATGGATCTGTTGCTGTTGCAGGGCAGTTGCAAGTTATTGGTAACAGTGTTGGAGGAAATTCCTTCCCACAATGACTGGCAGTAAGTTTTCAGTTGAGGTGTCACTGAAAATGAGTCTTTGATCCTGGTGGGTGGTATCTTCCAGTTGAATGCTAGCTTCCATGTATCCCATGTAAGGGATCACAAGATCATTACTTGCAGCTAAGTTGATCCATTTCTGTGGTGGCTCTGGGTTGAGTGTTCAGCCAATGCTGAAAGAAATACTTGCTCTGAATGGGTGTAACTTGTGAACTGGCGTCCGAGAGTGCCTGGAATTCGATTCCATTTATTTTCACAGGGACTGTCGGACATCTTCCCATGAACTTGTGAAGGTTGGGACGTGTTGGATCTAATTCTGTTATGCCTGAAGGTTGGTCCTCTGCCACAGGAATTCCCTGTTTAAACTCACTGTGGTTGGCCTCTGATTGCATGTCCACTGACTCCACATTATCTGTATATGAGGTTCCCTTGGGCATCAAAGCAATCACTGGGCCGTCTTTCATAGCTCTGCCTCTCCACTGGAGTGGACTGTCAGTTCTCTCCTCAACCCTCTGTCCAGGATCCGCTCTACTAGTCCAACCATCCTTCAGAGTTCTCACCTCATGGCATATGTCTGTCATATTTTTTTTGTTTGTTTCTGAGTGATCTATTTTGTCTCCCCTCTGTGCCCTGAACCCGCCTCTCCTTTGGGAATCCAAGGTCACCAGCACCCCTTCTAACCCCCCCCCCCAAGCCCCTTCACCTCACATTGCAGCCTACCTCAAGGTAGCTCCGTATTACTCTTCACTGAGTGGGTCCCTCTCCTCCAAGGAGGAAGGCACCAGTGGGGCAGCCCAGTCCACTATATTTTTCCTTCAGCCTCGGGTGCTGCTGAGATGGCCAGCCCTCAGGAATTCTTCCGGTTGTGCTGGTAGACCGGATGCCGTCATCCACCCAATCTGGAATGGTTTTTCTGTGTTCTGGTACTTCCCACATTGCGACACTTTGTGCAGTGCTTCTGATCTCCACTGGGGGCTGCTGCAGAGCGAAGTGACCCTGGAACCCACCCCAGCAGAGGAGAGCAGTCCTGTGGACACTCAGTCCTCTCCTTCCCCTGCCGACCCCCGATGACCCGAGTCTGTTCCCAAACCTGGGTTGCCAGTGTGGTGTGAGATAAGGCACCAGCGCCTCAACCCTCTGCACCACTGAGCTGGCTTGTCATTTTTTTTTTCAGTCAGCTCAGCTAGCTGTTCCTGTACCAGTGGAGTTGCACTTGGAGTAGAGGATTCATCTTGCCAGATGGATCTCTGACATCTAGGTAATATTGTGGGTAGCATACTATTCTCGAGTGTATTCTTATCCCAGGCTGTAGTATTCATGGACCTAGGGAAACCCAGTAGGTTCAACTGGAATCCTTTTTCCACTGCTACCTGCAGCCCCCACTCTTTGACAGCCCTCACCCACCTCCCTGTCCAGCCTGGACTCCCTTCCCCTGTTTAGCCCTCGGTTCTGTCCTGACCTTGCACAGTTCCAACTGACCCCCCACCCCCTGTTCCCGCATTCTCAGACCTCCTCCTCCCCATGCATCGTTGTCTATGTACCTACCAGCCTCTGCCCTCATGTCCTTTGTCCACCTGCCTAGCTCGTCCCTGAGCCTGCTCACATGAGTCACTAGTTTCTTTAGTCTGGCACATATTGGGATGCATCTCCATAGTGTGTTAATGGCCACGGCAGCTCCACATCCACTACATTCCACTAGTCTACCCCATAACCATCCAGGAGCCGAAGACCCCTTCCCCGTCCAGTAGTAACCCTGCCCAGGCTGTCTTCCCCTTCCTGGATCTACAAAAAGCATCTCCCTACTCACATACCAATGCCCCTTGCCATGCCCCAACTTGGTACTGCCATTTGACCTTTATTGCCCCCAAAGACAATTTCACCAGTAGAACAACACAAGGGTAAAGTTACTTCCCTAGAGCTGCCCTTTGGCAGGAACCCTCAGTAAGTAAATCAAGTCAGAAACAGTGCAGTACAAAAGCACAGGGGTAAAGTCGCATTCCTAGAGCTGCCCTTCGGCAAGAACATTCAGTAAGTAAATCAAGTCATAAACAGTGCAGTAGAGAGCAACACAAGCCAGTTTTAAGTCACACAGGTGATTTAAGTCACAGAGCTTTGTTGAATGTGGGAGCACAGATTAGTAAGCTCAGTTTAGTAGACAAAATGTTTAAGTCACTTTGTTGCATGTGGGAGCTCAGAATATTAAGCGAAGTTAGTAGCCAAAAGCTTAAGTCACTTAGGTGAAGTTACTGAGCTTTGCTGAATGTGGGAGCTCAGATTAATAAACTCAGTTAGTAGCCCCAAATGCAGTATAGAGCGCGCTATAAGCTATTCCTAAGTCATTTGGAAGGCTCAGGTGGTTTAATAACTCGGGGCTCAGATGGTCATGTGACCCGCCCTGCCTTTTGACTGGTTGTTGCCACGAGGTCCCACCCCCTTCTCAGCCTCACCTATCCCCTACTCAAAGCCCTAGCATTTAATAGTGAGTGGGGGCAGGGGATGGGGGGGGGCAATTTCTTCTTGTAGCTCCTCTTGTGAAAGGTTACAGCTGGGCACTGGCTTTTAAACTCAGCCCCACAGTCCAATTTTTGTGCCGCTCCCACTGATTGGCTCTTTCAGCTGAGCCTCCTTCCCTTCACCGCCGATGCGGCTGCTCGACCCCTCTGGCTTATACAGTAGAAAGAACTGGAAGGGGGCAGGATCAGTTGTGTTCCAGGACAGTAGCTGCTGCTGTTTTCACAGGGTTCTTGTGGATTTTACTTGGTAGGTTAGTTCTTTTCTTTCTTGCTTCTAAGGGGCTAGCAGGGTATTGTTCTGGGGGATCCTGGATGTTTGTAAACTGATTTAGTGGCTGTAAGTGGGGCTCTTTTGTGGATGTTTCACTTTGTAACAGGCTGCGCTGGTAGAGGCCTATTTCTTCTGATTTAAAACCTGTTTGGTGGGATTTGCTTGGGCCTGGTTCTTTAGCTGCAGGGCTTGGAGGGGAGACACAGGGCTGATACACTCTCTCTTGTCAGGTGTCTGCCCAAGACCCTCCCTCCCCAGAAGTCTGCAAATTTATAGGGGAAGACCTGCCCTGCAATTGGAGGAAAAGGCTGCTGGTGCAGCTCATGTAGTTCTAGCCACTGGGGGTTGAATTTAAAGGCCGGAGAGAGGAGCTTAGGGAGTTGTTCATTTCCTTACATGTTTAATGTGTTGTACTGCACCTAGTAACAGAGTTACTGGTGTACAGTGGGACCGTCTCTAAGATTAGTGGGTGACCTGATTAGGCAGTAGGGTATCTTGGAATAGGGGGAACCTGGTGGCTCACCCAAGGAAACCTATTTGAAAGGGGATGGAACCACACATCATTAGGGCCGGCATCTTTGGGAGAGTGGTGGGGTGCACAGGGTGTGGAGCAGCCATGATACTGGACTGGGCTTGGAAGTTTGGTGGTTGCCCAGTGTGCTACCAGCTAGCACAGCTTAGGGAGGAGGTTGCGGGGATGAGGAGAAAGCTGGGGAATGGGGGGTGGTATGGTTGGGGAAGGGGGCTGGAAATCTCCCACAGGGTTGCACCAAGCACTGGGGGCGGGGGTATAGGAAAGGTGCAGGAGATACCAGGGGTCACATAGGGACCCTGGGTGAGGGGGCCCAAAAGGACACTACCAAGGAAGCAGGCAGGTAACTCAGGACCTCACAAAGGGGGATGGAGGGACAACATTCTCAGGGAAGTAGGCGGATAGCCAGTGCTGGACAGAAGGAAGCAAGGCAGGAGGTGGATCAGACCTTATATGAGTTACAGCTTCAATTCTCTTCTTCTGCTCAAGGATGAGGGTGGATGTAGCCACAACAGAGGTGGTTAGAGACAGAAGGGTGTGGGAGTGGGGGCAGGAGGCAGGGGCCAGATAGCAGGAAGAACAGGGGGTCCTGGAATGCAGGAGAATGGGGAGCAGTGAATTGGAGCAGGAGGGGCAGGGGAAGAGGGAGAAGGCGCAGGAGAAGGACCAGTTGGGAGGAAAGGTAAGAAGGACCAAAGTACAAGGAGGATTCAGTAAAGAGAGCTGAGGGGTAGGCCAGGGAGCACGACGAGCAAGGAGGAACTAAATGGGGACAGGAAGGAAGGGAGGATGAGCCAGGCTAGTTTAGCAGATGGGGGAGAAGGACCAGTTGTGAGCAGTGATGGGGGAATTAACAAGGTACAGAAGGATACTCAGGAGGAGGAGAGGCATAGGATTGGAGGGGAGGGAGTGGCCATGGTAAATAAGGAGCGGGTGGCATGTAGCACACAGATAGGGGGAGGAACAAGGAGCCAGCTGGGTGGAAGGGCCGGTAGAAAGGATGAGGGACATGGAAGGGGGGGGATGGAGGAAAAGGAGTGGTCTGAGTGCTCCTGCTAGGGGATTCTGATCAGGGGTATCAAATGGGATAGGGAGGGAGAAGCCTGGCCAGTTAGAACAAGATGCTTCCCTGGACTAATGGTACACAGGGCTAAGCATGAGGTATATCAGCTGGCAAAGGACTGTGGGGGTTCCCCAGACATACTGGTCCACCTGGGCACAAATGACATTGAGGGAAATAGCGAGCTAGAGATACAGGCAAGATTCAGGGAGCTCGCCAGGGTCTGTCATGACATAGGATGCACAGTTTCCTTCTCAGAAATCCTGCCAGTGCCAAGGGCTAGTGGGGAACACAAAAGAAAAATTAGGGAGATAAACCAGTGGCTCAGGGAGTGGTGTGAGGCCAGAGGGTATGGGTTGATGGGGGATTGGGGGGAGACCTGGGAGGATAAGGAGCTGTATGCTAGAGATAGACTACATCTCAATTTGGAGGGGAGGGGAATCCTTAAGTTGAAAATAGAGGAGTTCATTGGTGAAAAGTGGGGTTTAAACTTGTGAAGGGGGGTGGGATGGGAGAAAAGGCAGTCAAGGGATGCCGATAAAGGAGGACTCTGTCTTAACCCCCTGGGGACCAGGAGGATTGCAGGAAAAGACCAACTGGCAAAGTGCAGACCAGGAGAAAACAGAATCCCCAAGGGAACACGAGCAGGGGAAATGGAACTATAGGGAAAGGGTGGAAGGTAGTCCTGCTAAATGCCAGGAGCTTGGGCAATAAAATGCCTGAGCTCCAGGCGATGTTAACTGAGGGAGCAGTGGATGTGGCAGCGGTCACTGAGACTTGGGCCACTGCAAGACATGACTGGGACCTGAACCTGGAGGGTTACACTATGTTCAGGAAGGACGGGGGAGGAAGGGAGGAGGAGTAGCAATGATAGTAAAAACTGCATTGGCATAGGGGAGTAGAGGCGGAGGGAACCGTGGAGGCGATTTAGGTCACCTTGATAACAGGGGGCAAGAGGTAAAATAGGAGTGGTGTATAGACCCCTGCCCTGGCGGAGGAGCTGGAGGACAGTCTGGTGGCAGATGTTAGGAGACACTGCAGACTGGGCAGAGGAAGGTGGTGGTGTTGGGGACTTAAACATGCCAGGAACAGACTGGGAGACTATGACATCCTCTGTGACCAGGGAACAGAGGTTGTTGGATGTCTTTCAAGATGCGTTCCTAACTCAGCAGGTGAGGGAACCGACCAGGGAGGCACGGGTACTGGATGTGGTCCTGGCAGACAGTGACCAGATTGGGGGCCTGGAGGTAAGGGACCCATTGGCGGGGAGTGACCATGCCACGGTCTGGTTCTGCCTGGACCTAGGAGGGGTAGAAGGCTGCACAAAGACGGAGGTAACCGACTTCAGGGGTGGATTTTAAGGAAATGGGAAGGATCCTTAAGGAGCATTTGGATGGGATTGGGTCAGACATGGACACTGATAGTAGGTGGGAAATCATCAGGAGAGGTGCAGGATGCTACCAGCACCTGTGCAAAGTAAGGCAAAATCGGTGGGGCCCAAAACCCTGTTGGTGGACCAGGAGGTCAGGAGGTGGTGCGGAAAGAAAGCAGCCTATAAGAAATTCAAGTGCTCAAGGTGAAAGGGATCGGGGGTATGAGCTGATGGCTAGAAGGGCCACTAGAGTGGTGAGGGTGGCTAAGGCAAGGAAGGAGCAGAACCTGGCCAGGGAAATTAGGAGAGGAAAAGAGGTTCTTTAGATACATTGGGAAAGACGAAGGGTGAAGGGGCAGATTAGCAGGATTAAATCAGGGAAGAGATGGGCACAAGACCCAGAGGAGCAGGCTGGTACTAAATGAGTACTTCACCTCAGTTTTCACCAGGAAAATGGGATACTGCATCATACATGGGAGGCGACAGAGATAATGAGGAGGGGGGGACCCTTACCAATCGGCAGGTCTGGGAGGGGCATCACTGGCAGGTGGGGGAAGGGCTAAGCAGGGAGAAGAGGTACTGGAAGTGGAAATCACAGCAGAGAGAGTGAGGGAAGCCCTCAGCTCCCTTAAGACAGAGAAAGCACCGGGGCCGGATAAATTACATCCTAGAGTGCTGAAGGAACTTGCAGATGTCCTGGCGAAACCCCTGGCAGAGCTTTTCACCATCTCTCTGAGGACAGGGTGGGTGCCCCAAGACTGGAAGGTGGCGCATGTAGTGCCTATCCACAAGGGGGGATCAAGGGAGGTGGCAGGGAACTACAGGCCTGTCAGCCTGACATCAGTGGTGGGCAAGGTGATGGAGGCATTGTCAAGGAGGCTGGGGGACCTGGATAAGTCAGGGTGCCTGGGCGATAGACAGCATGGATTCATCCCGGGGAAATCGTGTCAGACAAACCTGGTGGAGTTCTATGACTGGGTGACAAGTGCCTTGGACCTGGGTAGACCAGTGGATGTCCTCTTTCTAGACTTCAGCAAGGCATTTGACTCTGTTCCTCACATGGGCCTGTTGGATAAACTAGGAGAAATTGGGGGTGGGAAACCAGATGATCCGATGGATAGGCGATTGGCTCCAGGACCAGACCCAGAGGGTCGTAGTTGGTGGGATAGCCTCTTCCCCAAGGAGGGTCATTAATGGGGTCCCACAGGGATCAGTCCTTGGGCCCCTTCTGTTCAACGCCTACGTATCTGACATAAGGACAGGAATCAGGAGTGAGATGAGTCTCTTTGCAGATGACTCGAAACTGGGGGCGGTGGTGGATGGGGAGGAGGGGAGGGTGGCCCTGCAGGGGGACCTGGAGGCTCTGGAAAGATGGTCTAGAAAGTGGAAGCTGAGGTTTAATGCAGGGAAATGCAAGGTACTCCACCTGGGGGCCAGAAACCCAGGCCAAGTGTACACCCTGGGGAATACTACAAGTCTCAATGGCTGAGAGGGACCTGGGGGTGGTGGTGGATGTCAAGATGAACAACTCTGAGACTTGTAGGAGGGCAGCAGCCAAGGCCAACAGGATGCTGGGATGCATCGCTGGGGATCACCTCCAGAAGGAGGGAAGTGATACTCCCTCTGTATAACTGCTTGGTGAGGCCGCACCTGGAGTACTGCGTGCAGTTTTGGAGGCCGCACTTAAAGAGGGACATTAACCTCCTGGAGAGGGTCCAGAGGAGGGCAACCAAAATGATTTGGGGCTTGGGGGACAGGACCTATGAGGAGAGGCTCGAAGAGCTAAATATGTACACTTTGGAAGAGAGAAGGGACCGGGGGGACATGATAGAGGTCTTCAGGTACATGAAGAGGGTAAATAGGGGAGGAACAGTGAGGGTGCTTCGAAGGAAGGAGGAGGGGGCCACTAGAGGGCATGGGTGGAAGCTGGAGGGAAGATTCAGGGAGAAAGGAGGAGGTGCTACTTCACTGAGAGGTTGGTAGAGCCATGGAATGCACTACCTAGGGGGCTGGTGGAGGCAGAGACAGTGGAGGGTTCAGAGAGGTGGGACAGGTACAGGGAAGGGTTCAGGAAGCAAAATCCAATGCAGCAAGAATATCCGGAACTGGGAAGGAGAAGCCAGAGAGGCGAGGGACAGCAAGGTCAGCACCCAGGGTGGGGCTGACCAACGAGCTGAACACAAAGACCATTTGGCTATTCTGCTGGCATTTAGTATGTTGAGTATACGGCTCACAGGTAGAAGCCCCTGCTGCTGATGCAGCCATTTGCCCCTGCCAACTCGTGTGCTGCCCAGTCACCAATGTGGCTCTCCCCCAACATCACCCCCCAACAATACTCCCTGCTGAGCTCCTCTAATGAAAGGTTGCAGCTTGGCACTGACTTTTTAGCCCAGCTGCATAGTCCAGTTTTCACGCCACTCCCGTTTATTGGCTCTTTCAGCTGAGCCTCCTCCCTTTCACCGCCGATGCATCCACTCGACCCCTCCGGCTTATGCAGCTCATGAGTAACAGCTCCTGCCACCGATGTAACTGTTTGCCCCCACCGACTTGTGCTGTGCCAGCCGCCGATGCAGAACTCCCCTACTGGCACCCGCCAACGATACTCCCTGCGGAGCTCCTCTTGTCCAAAAGCCATCCGAAGAGAGATTAAAGGAGCTTAATATGTATACTCTCAAGTAAAAGGGGAGGGGGGAAGAGATATGATTGAAGCTTTCAAGTACTTCAAGGGAATCAACAAAGTCCGAAAGGGTAGCATCTTTCAGAAAGAGTTGTACAAGAATGAGGGGGCACAATTTCAAGATAGAGAGGGAGGAGCTCAGGGGCAACGTGAAGAAGTATTTTTTTTATGGAGAGAGTGGTTGATGCATGGAACGTCCTTCCTGAGGAGGTTGTGGGGTCAAAACCAATGAGGGAATTCAAGAATGCATGGGACAGACATAAGGCAATAGTGGGGGATAGGAGGAAGTAGGCTGTTCGTTAACTAGGATCTGCAGCTTATCCAATAGGTAGGGAAATGGGCAGACTGGGTGGGCCAAGCGGTCCTTATCTGCTGTCGAAGTCTATGTTTCTGTGTAACTCCAAACCCTGCACTGTGATCCAGATGCGGACATCTTTGGACATGGGATTGCCAGGCCACATTAGGGATGGTGTTCTCACATGCTGCTGACAAACCACTGCATCCCTGTCCAGTCCTCTGATTCCAAAGACTTTTATTGCCTTCTCTTTGAAATCCAGGAAGGTTTCATCTGGGATTATAGATGGAGCATCCTAAGTTCTTTTAGTGTAGCACTGCGGACTTCTTCGATAAACTTGTAGGTCATCACCTTGTCGGGATCCCACACATCTCTAGGGTCCAGCTGTTTAATATCCCTCAGAGCCTTCTGCAGACTCAGAGCATACTCCTGCAAGCTCTCTCTCTCTCTCTGTCTAGGTCCTTGGGTCTTGGCAAAGAAATGCATCTTTAATTCTGATAACATCCAGGTATCAGTGGTGCAACCCAATCTCATGAGGATTTGCTCAGCCATGGTCTTTTCCCCTTCAGGCCGCAAGACCACTTCTCTGTGCTGCTCCTCCCAGCTGTCCGGTAAGAATTTCAGCCTTTTGATGATCCAGTATTTTGTTTAGCCTGAATAATGGCCTACATCTTCGCTGTGAACTCTCCCAGCCTGCTGGCAGTGGGATCTGTCAGATCTTCTTCGAGGCAATTGCTTGCAGCAGGTCATTACGTTTGGGATATCAGCCACAGGTGTCATTTCCTCCAGATGACTTTCTCAGCAGTTGACCTTGGGACTTTCCCTAGCACCACCACGTGGTGTTCACCTGGCAGGTATAAAAGGGGGAAGTCCCAACTACTACTCAAATCTTTTCAGCCGTGACCTGCATGCAACAAGTCCTCCTTCGGAGCCCCTGCTTTCCTGTCATCAACGAAGAGTTCTGCCAACTAAACTTTCATTTTTTACAAGTTAATTTAACTAATGTTTTCAGATTCTTTATTCTGAAGTTGTTCCTGTGGCCACAGAATCACTAAGGAAGACCTCCATAAAGTCTGTGTTCGTTGCCTAGGTCCTGAACACGACTCCGGGGAGTGTGTCTTCTGCAACAGGTTCAACAGAGCCACAAAATGCCAAAGGCTTCAGCAGCTCCATGAGATCCTCATGTAGCAGAAGGTTGCTGTCCTGGAGCAGCAGCAATGCTCCTCAACCAGAGAATCCTCTGTGTCCTCCTCTGGGTCTCTTCGCTCTACGTGGGACCCCTCCATGTCGACACAGGGTCCTGGTAAGAAACATGCATCAAAAACTAAGCATACTTGTACCACTCCTTTATCAGTGGCAAAATCTACACATAAAGTGAGTATTGAAAAGGTAGCCCCTATCACATGGTCTTCAACACCGTCGACGATTGCGAGCTCCTCTCTTCCCTCGTTGACGGCGTCTCCATCGACGGTGGGTACCAGGGTTGTTTTTCAGCTTCCAAAGCTGCCTCCCCCCTTCAGTGCTATCTAGCCATCTTCCATCAATGATGGCTTCAGGCTTGTTGATGATTCTTTTGTCGATGACATTGCCTTATGGCCCGTCAACAATCCTGTCAGACACGAAAATTCATAACAGCACTCTGTTGACAATTCTGTCATCGATGGCAGGGGCTTCAGGCTCGTTGATGATCCTATTGTTGATGACCAGCCTTGCCCCACAAGGCTCATTGCTGGTGCCTTCATCGATGATCCTGGGGTCTTATATACATCCCTCGTCGATGGCTGCACATTTGATACCTGCTCCCATTCTGTTTGTGGTTCCTATGCACTCTGTCCAGTCTGCCATGGCTACTTCTACTGGACAAATGGCCATGATAGATGTCCAGGATCTGGCAAATACCATCCTGGACCTGACTCAAACCCCGCATCCCCCTAGGGAGGGGTTGGCTCCGGTCTCTGCTCCCTCTTGGCCTCCTTCGGCCCAGCAGACAGCCAGCTCTTCCCCTGTCTCCCCGGATCTGTGCACCCAGGACGTGGACATAGAGGACCCTTTCCTGCAGGACTGGAATCTGACTGACCTGGAGGATGAGGATGGCATGGTCCATGAGGAATTCTCTCAGTCTTCCTCTGCCACCTCCTTTCTTCAAGGGGAACCTACCCCATAACTCCCTTGTTCTCAGCCAGATGACCCAACATTTTTTGACATTATGATCCACCTCCAGAAAATGTTTGGATTCCAGGGCACTGAGCAAGATGCTTCTAGGAAGAAATTGCCTCATTATCTGGGTGTGCCAGAATGCCCCACTCTGGTTGTCCCCCCCCCCCTTGGTGGATGCCTTTGAAGAGGCTATCATGGCTACATGGAAGCAACCTTTCAAGATTCCCTCCAATCCATGTAAGACTAGTAGGATTTATCAGGCTCCAGTGGATCACCCGTATTTATGTCTTCACCTCAGGCAGACTTGGTGGTGATCAATGCCATACATAATAGGTCCTGTAGGCCTCAACACATGAGTGTTCAGCCCCCGGATATGGAATCCAAGAAATTGGATGTCATAGGGAAACTGTTTTTTTCCATGGCCGCCTTGTCTCTACATATACTTAATTACATGGGACACCTCCTGAAATACCAGGAGGAAATCCTAAAAGCCTTCTAGGTGACAGTCCAGTCCCTCCCGGAGGGTTCTGTCCAGAAGGAACTGACAGTGAAAATGTCTACTGCAGTGGCAGTATGCCGCCACCTGCTGAGGGCCACTTATGATGCCATTGATACTACGGCTCATACATTCTCTGCAGGAGTCTGTCTCAGATGACACGCCTGGCTCAGGGTGTCTGGATTTTCACAGGACGTACAGCAATCTATCCTGAATGCTCCCTTTAAAGGAGTACAGCTGTTCGGTCCACAGACCCAAGACATCTTAAAAGATTTACAGGAATCTGGTTGTTCCCTTCAATTGGTACAGACCCTTTACCATCCTAAAGCCAAAACAGCCTTCAGAGGCTCCTTGACGGGCCACCTCTACAGGGGATGTCCCTCAGCTCAAAGGCAACCTGCCAATACGAGAAAACCTCAGTTACAATTGCCAGGTCCTAGAAATGCTCAGAAACCCCGTTATGTCACTGCTGCCCCCCAGCAGGGCCAGCCTTCCACCTGAAGGTCTTCCTCCAGTCGTGGGACTGGAGACCCTAGCCATGGCCATTGGGGGCAGGTTTTCTCTGTACCTACAAGGGTGGCAAGCTATCTCCTGTGACCAGTGGCTCCTGCAACTGATCAAGACAGGACACACACTGGAGTTCACAGAGATGCCTCTTCCTTTCCCACCCAGGGTCTCTCACTATCCTCAGACCAGGAATTGGTCCTATGGACTGAGGTAGATGCCTTGCTTTTGAAAAAGGCCACTGAAACCAGTTCCCCTTCCTCAGAAGGATGTGGGATTTTACTTCCACTTTTTCCTGGTTCCCAAATGGACAGGGATTTACGCCCCATTTTGGATCTGAGATGTCTCAACCTCTACATCACTTACCAAATGTTCTGCATGGTGTCTCTTCCAACACTTCTCCCTTTGCTGAACTTGGGAGACTGGCTCTACTCTCTAGATATGAAGGCTGCATACCTCCATATCATGATGCACCCAGCTCATGGATGGATTCTCTATGTCATGTTCCATGGTCATCATTACTAAATCAGGGCACTCCCTTTCGGTCTTTCCTCGGCCCCAAGGGTATTTATAAAATGCCTAGCAGTGGTCGCAGCGGCTTTCTGCAGGGAAGGCCTCTGTGTCTTTCCCTACCTGGAAGACTGGCTCCTGAAAGCATCCTCTAGCCAACAGCTGTCTCTCATGCTTTCTTGAACCCTACAGTTGTTCGTCCAGGTGGAGATTGCGGTAAACTATCCGAAGTCCAAGATGGACCCTACACAATGCCTCCAATATATTGGAGCCATGGTAGACACCTCTGTGGGGAAGGCATATCTGCCCGTGGCTCGGGTGGACACCCTGATTGCTTTGGCATGCAAGTTATAGTCCAACAGATTAGTCTATGCACGAGACTACCTCCGCTTCCTGGGACATTTGGCTGCCACAATACTGATGGTCCCCAATGCCAGGTTAAATATGAGGGTCCTTCAGTGGTCCCTCAGAGTCCAATAAGACCAGAAAGAGGATGATTTCAGTGCCCCAGTCCAGATGTCTTTCCCGGCTCATTGAGCTCTACAATGGTGGAAGACCAGAGACAATCTAATGCGAGGCATGCCATTCCGGTCTCCTGTCCCGAGTCTCATTCTGACTACAGATGCCTCCTTGACAGGGTGGGTTGCTCATCTCCTGCATGTCAGGTCACAAGGATCTTGGATGCCAGAGGAGGCCCACTTCCACATCAATGTCTTGGAGCTAAGGGCAGTTCTCTATACCTAACAGGTGTTCGAGACTCACCCCCTCCCCAGGTTGCCTGCAAGTGCAATCAGACAATTCTACGGTGGTTCACTACCTAAGCAAACAAGGAAGCACCCATTCATATCCTCCTGCAGAGAATCGATGAGGGTGTGATATTGGGCAATCCAGAGAAATATTCATCTTCTGGCATTACAGATCCCTGGGGTGTCCAACACCCTGGCAGATACCCTGAGCAGATCCACTGCCCAGTCCCATGAGTGGGAAATCTTATCCAACATTCCAAATGACATCTTCCAATTGTGGGGCCAACCAGAGATGGACCTATATGCCTCTCCACAAAACTGCCGCTTAACTGCTCTCTCGTGGGAGGTCCTGGAACTGTGTGGTGAGACGCATTATCTCTTTCCTGTACAGGAAGATTCCTTTATGCCTTCCCACCCTTTCCACTCATTCAGAGAGTACTACTCAAACTGGTCCAGGTTGGGGCGTCTGTGATCCTCATAGCACCGTTCTGGCCAAGACAGATTTGGTTTTCTCTACTTCTGCAGCTCTCAGAACCAGAGACAATATCTCTGCCAATTTGCCGGGCTTTACTGTCACAGGCACAAGGCTTCCTGTTACACCCGGACCTTCGCTCCCTTCACCTGCAAGCCTGGCTCCTGAGGATGTAGTCCTCTCATGCTTCTGGGTGTCCCTAAAGGTGGCAAAAGTTCTCCAGGCAGCTAGGAAGCCATCTACTTGGTCTTCCCATTCCCTGAAGTGGAAATGCTTCTCTATTTGGGTGTCTACACTGGACTTAGAACCTTATGCGTGTTCCCCTCAGCGCATCTTAGATTATTTGCTCTCCTTGTCAGATGGTGGCTTGAAATATTCCTCTCTGAAAGTCCACCTTTCGGCCATTGGCACATTTCATTTACCTGGGACAACATTCCTTTGTCCCAGTTACCTTTGATTCAAACCTTTTTAAAAGGTATTCTGCACCTACATTCCCCAGTCCCAGGTATCCAGTCCCAGTATGGTATTTTAATTTTGTGCTTGAAAAATTGACTACGAGTCCATCTGAGCCCGCTGAATCCAGCGACCTCTGCTATCTTTCATGGAAAACTATGTTTTTAGTCGCCATTACATATGGCAGACGTGTATCGGAGTTGCACGCACTAATGTGCAAACCTCCATACTTACAATTTCATAACGACTGGGTATCTTTATGCACTAACCCTGCGTTCTTGCCAAAAGTTGTTTCTGAATTTACTTTAAATCAGATAATTGAATTACCAGTGTACTTTGAAGAGCCTCAGAATCCAGGAGAAGCCCTGCTTCATACTCTCGATATGCATAGAACATTGAGCATTTATCTTCTCCACACTTCAAAGTTGCGAAAAACCAGGCAACGTTTTGTGTCTTTCGCCCCTGGAAACCAGGGCATTTGTGTTTCAAAGCAATGCTTGTCCACATGGTTGTCCAACCGCATTATGTTTATTTATATTAAATGTGAAAAACCTCTCACAAGAGTTATAAAACCACATTCTACAAGAGACATGGCCGCCTCTACGGCATGTTTCCGGGGCGTTTCTGCCTTGGATATTTGCGAAGCTGCCACATGGTCTACTGTACACACCTTCACCAAGCATTACAGTCTAGACATCGCTTCTAAGAGGTGAGCCATTTTTGGATGGGCCGTCCTACAAGGCCTACTGTCCTAAGCCTTCATGATTTGCTTCCTCCTCCCACTGAGTATAATAACTGCTTGGGAATCTTCCCACACTTAATGACCTACTGCAAGAGATTGACTTGAAGAAGATATACGGTTGTGAAGAACTTACTGTAACAGTAGATCTTCGAGAGTATCTCTTGCAGTAGGTCATGCAGCCCCTCCCACCTTCCCCCTTGCTGATGCTTCAGAAGGGGTCCTTGCTCTTGTCTTTCACGATTTCATGAGCTGCTGCCTTGATTTCCCTCCTATATTCCCATTGGAGGCCTGAGATATGTTTACACATTCAATCGCCAGGATGAAAAAGAACTGAGGAGTAGCTGGGACCTCCCTCTTTTGCACCTGCCAGGTGAACACCACATGGTGGTGGTGCTGGGGGAGGTCCCAGGATCAACTGCTGAGAAAGTCATCCAGAGGAAATGATGCCTGTGGCTGATATCCCACATGTAATGACCTGGTGCAAGAGATACTCTCGAAAATCTACTGTTACGGTAAGTTCTTACGCAACCGTACTTTCTCCCATGTACCTAGGTAACCATTGGGCACCAAAATAATAAGGCATCATGAGAGGTGGCATCCAAGTACTAGGATCTCTTTCTCCCATCCTTCTAGTGGAACCACTTGCACTTTCTAGTCCAAAAGACTTCATGTTAGAAGCATGTACTGCTTTGGACTCCTTGACTTTCAACAATCCTGCTGACTGTGCCAAGTTTTTGCCCACTTGCGGTGGGCACACATTTTTTGCCACCATCAGAAGGACTACAGGCTCATTCTCGTTCACTCAAACCTGATGTTGATCTGACTTGCAAGGAGAGGCAGGCATGACTTCAGATACAATAAGAAGTTTTACTGTAGTCAAAAGAGCGTGTGTCGTGAGAGAATACACATAAACTGGACCACTGGAAAGACTGATTAGGAAACTAAACTTTCAAGCAATGGCAAGAATTCTGCTGCTATACTTTAATATGGTTTCAAGGATATCAGACTGTTACTATACTTTTTTTTAATTTATATTTTTATTAAAAGAAGCATCACATAAAGTTGACACATGATATATATCTGGTATAAAGCAATCTGCATTCAATGTACAGTACATAAGCACAGCTTAATATGTCAGAGACATTAGAAATAGACTAAATATGTAGGAGTAACAATTCTTTACCCATTGGCTGAGAAGTGTTAGATACTTCCACAGAATGGGTGATTACATCAGGTGGTGGTAAATACATAAACCCAACTCTAATAATATACGTCTTTCACCCCTTCAGCCATGTTCCTCCCCATGGCAACAGGCACCCATGTCTTCCACCTCCACCCTCAAGTTACTATACTTTTAAATGGTTTCAAAGATATTGGACTCTGTGGCATTTGTGAGATTCTAAGACTGTGAAATTGCACACATTCTGAAGCTCTAAGGTAACTGCAATGATTCTAAAGCTCTATTACAATGGCAGACAATTCTAAAGATCAGTAACCCTCACCAGGGATGACCAAAGATAACAGTCTGGTTAACCTTTGTTGCAGCTATAAAGGATAACCTGCAGGTGAACTCTTTATTTTTTTGTAAACTTTATTTAAAACAAAGCCAGCATTACATACAATCATGAAACTTGACAATCAAAATACAAAATTTGGTGGCTACAAAAAAGTAATCACATCATTATAGTTAGGATAAAGCTATTAGAGTATGGTGCAATAAATAAGGGAACAAGAAGGAAACTTAATAGGGTACAGAACATCTATCAAGTCAGCATATCCGGGTGTGCAAAACATAAAGGGAAACTAACATAAAATCATAAAATGTATCAATATTGTTACCAATGGAAATCTGCTTTACATAAGCTATTGGCTGAACCAGTAACACTTTTAGGGTCAGAATTGTAACCCATTTAGTTGCTCTTCCCTTTGTTGCTGCAGTCATCCATTTTCTAAATCACAGGCACAGGAAATGACATCACATCAGGGGAAAACAGAAGGAAAATACAGTGTTATCAGTAATTTATAATGAATAGTTTTTGATCCCCTCAACTCTCAGTGACATTTGCGGTAAATTGTGCTAATGGCATTTTCAAGCATCAGCATCCCTGCCATCTTACAGATTTGTAAAGCCAGTTTCATGGAGCTACAAGTATATTGCCCTGTTGTAGAAAAAGTTGTGTGTTGACATTGCCAACAGTTTCCGAGCTCCTTTGAGTTTGATTTGTACAATGTTTGTGACATTAGAGTTAAGTGAAATGTTTTGCGCCTGTGTGGTTTGCAAAGAGTCCTGCTAGTACTACTCTAAACAATGTTTGCACCAGTGCTGTTTTACATTTCTTTGTACTGAAGCAGTTGTGTATAATTGTTGTTTCATTACCATCATTATGTGTAATAAGAGGCAGTGTGGTCTATTGGTGTGAACACCAGATTTGCACCTGGGAGGTCACAGATTCATACCTCAGTAGAGCCAAATACTAACAGTGTGACCTTCAGCAAGTGACTTGACCTCCCTGTGCTCCATGCCACTCAGCTGTACAAATGGCTAGAAGCAGGATCCCACTTGAAACAAGATGTTGCATCTCAACTAGGCTACCTTTGATAAATCAGTTATTGTTTTGTGCTGGTGTGTGATAAGGAAGATAACTGGTATAAGTGGTATTGAGAATTCTCAATGGAGGACCCTTTTAAATGTTCAAAAATTAAACATATTTATTTGAACACTCTAGAAATGGGCTTTCTTTTATCAAAATAAAAAAAGGTCTATTTTCTTTATAACAGCAGCTTTTTCACTCCCTCTTGCCTTTCCAACATGAAATATACAGCAGCTCCTCATCTCATTAAGGGATGACCATTTCTATGCCAACAAGTTCTAAACACTCTCAAGTACTTAATACTTAGTAAATGTACAAAAGTTGTGCTTTACTGTAGCACAAAAAAATTATTGCAAGCAGCACCTGCTGCAGTACTGCTTTATTTTAGGACAGAAAATGGGAGAGCTTTCCCGAGGTTCAATGTGAGGAATAACTCCTCCCAGAACCTCTACATAAGCCCTCCTCTAACACACCTCTCTTGCTTAGGGAGTGTTTTTTCGTCCCTGGGTTCCCTGTGTGGCTGTGCTTCCTTGTGCTTGCTGCGCTGCTTCTTTCCCCTTCTGTGCCTTCCCCTCGCCTGTTTACTTGTCTGTGTTCCTTCCTCCCTGCACTCCCAGCTTTTCTTTGGCCCTCCTGCTGCCTTTCCACTCCGTCCTCGCTCCCCCTTTACCAGCTGTCCTGGGGTCCCTCTTCTGTGTTGTTTCCGTTGGGCTTCTTACCTCCCTCCGACCTCCACTTACGAGCAGTCTGCTCCTCCCCACATGTCCCATCCTCTTTCCCTGCTGCATATACTCCCTCTTCCTGTCTGCTCTGCAAGCATCCTCTTCACCTCAATGACTACTGCGCCCTGTGGGCTCCTCCTCCATACCCTGGATTTCAGCCGTGGACAGGCCTAGCTTCTCCTGCTTCTCACTACTTACTCACTAGCAGACAGGACCCTGATTTGACCTTCCTCGCTCTGTAAGTACCTCTCCCTGCATTCAGTCTGTATTCACCATTGCTTGTTTGTTCATCAGCCACCAGGTCACTTCACACAGCGCCAAGTTACCTACATGGGGCTGTTACTTACTCATTCAGTCAGCAGGACATGCTATATAGTGTACCTTTTATCTGCCATCCCTTGGTTGTGGCTTTGGATTTAAGAAACAATGCATCTCAGCTTCTTTACCATTACCACTGCATGGCATCTGTGATATGGGGGGGTACACCAGGCCTGCCTTGTCATCTGCACCGCCCTATAACATGTGGCGCAGTGCTTGTCTTACTCTGCCACTGCAGCTATCTCCATTTGTCTTTCCAGGATACTATCCTGGTTACCAATCAATCAATCAATCAATCAAAACCTTTATTTATCCAGGCGAACATCATTGAGCAGAGCTCTTTTACAAGATGGACCTGGTTAGAACAGAGTCGGGTAACATCCATCATAAAAACATATAAATACATGTAAATAAGTATATAAACACAAACACAATGGTGCAGTAATAGGGGAGTCAAATGATAAAAGGAAGACAAGGCAAGCCATAACAGAGGAGGATTCAAATACAAGGGGACAGGTCCACCATTGAACCATGCAACTGTATATAAACCATGTTCTCTGTATAGAAGTACCAGTTAGTCCATTTACCAGGGGCAGTCACTAGTACTAGCCAGCAAAATGGCTTGGAGAACCATCAACTAATGGCAGATGGGGTACCAGGAGGGGTATGTAATATGTAAGCGAAGGATAAACTTTGTGAGAAGTGAAGTCCCAAGGATAGGTCGGTAGAACTGATGCGGCAGTGGGGGCCTACGGAGAGACGGAAAGGGGAGTTAGGACTTTTATAGTATGATTGCGTGTAGATTGTCGGTGAGTGCAGTATAGAGTTGTGAAAAGAAGGCTGGAGAAAGCGGGAAGATAGACCAGTATCAAAGGGAGGACAGAGGCATCAAGGCATTACATGAAGGCATGATGACAGACCAGGGCCAAGGAGGAGACAAGCACTAGAGGTACTTCATTCATGGTTAAATGGTACAGGTTAGCATGATGACAGTTCATGGTCATGGGAAACAATTGCACTGATCATTTCTGAGACATGAATATAAGAGCTTGAAAGATGAGATGCCGATGGGTGACCTCAGTTTCAGTATTTTTTGCAATTTATTTCACAAGGAGGACAGTGTAAAGCTTATAGCAGCCCTGCCAAAGCGAGAGTTAACTTTGGGAACCATCAGTAGGAGAGATTTGCAACTTCTCAGGGTGTAAGTGCCTATTGGTTTTATAGGAAGACAGTCTGTAATGTATTGGGGCAGTTGTTTGGAGATGGCTCTCAGGGTCCATAAGGCTGCATTTTTATCACGCCTGAATTGAAGAGAACTCCACCCAACTGATTGATATAGGGAGCAGTGGTGAGTGGAATAAGGCAGGCCTGTGATGAACCTCAAAGCTTTATGATATAATGTGTCAAGTGTGGTGAGGTAGGAAATGGGACAGTGACTGTAGAGGATGTCAGCAAAATCTATCAAGGATAGAAAGGTTGATTGTACCAGCTGTAGTTTGGCATCTCTAGTTAAGAAGCGGGCTATCCTAAAGAACAGGCAAGTCTCTGTCGTAATGTTCTGAGTAATTCTTCAACGTGCTCTATAAAGGAGAGCCTATGGTCCAGCCACACTCCCAGGTATTTGAATTTAGGGACAAATTCCAACTTCTCGCCAAGAATTGTAGTAATCTGCAGCACAGGATCTGATAGGGCTGAATTTACCATTTGGGCAGAGGGCGAAAAGAGCATTGCTTTTGTTTTCTTGGCGTTAAGTAATAGTTTTTTTGTTTAGGAGTTTGTGTTGCAGCAGGTTGAACTCAGATTGAAGGTCATTACATGCAGATTGTAATGACGGGCTGCTTACGTAAAGAACTGTGTCATCTGCAAACAGATGAATGTTGGCCTTAGCTATGCTTTCATCAATATTGTTGATGTATATTGCAAATAAGATCGGTCCTAAGATAGAACCCTGGGGAACACCTCTTAGGAGAGGTTTGAGAGTTGAGAGATCTCCTTCTGCTTTCACCTGCTGGAAACGATCAGAGAGGTAGTTGTTGAACCACTGTAAAGATAATGGGTCAGCACCTAGTGAGGTCAGGGAAGAGAGTAGCAGAGAATGGTCGACAGTGTTGAAGGCCTTGCTCAGGTCCAAGAATATGGCGCAGGTGTAATTCCTGTTGTCTAGCTCTCTTTGCCAGTCATTAGTCACTTTGGCAAGTGCTGTGATGGTGCTATGTTTAGTTCTAAACCCCGATTGGACTGGATTAATCAGGTTATTAGCTTCTAGATACTGCCTCAGCTGGTTACTTACGACTTTTTCCAGTAAATCGAAATTGGTCTATAATTATTTAGATCACAGGGATTTGTGGACTTGAACAGGGGTGTGTTGTGCGCTGTTTTCCATATTGAAGGAATGGATCCTTGAGTTAATGATAGATTAAATAAATGGGTTATGGGCACGGCTAACACATGGATGGCCACCTTCAAAAAGTATGGGTCGAGGGTATCCGCACTAGTACTTTTTTTTTTACATCCACTTTTAACAATAGGTCTTCAACTTCTTTCAGAGTAGTAGGACGCAAGGAGAAGACTGAATCGGTGACACTAGGATCTGCACCTTGATTATCCACCTGAAAGCATATCAAATGTGCAGGGAAATTGTCGAAGGCTAAGCCTGCAGCTGCAAAGTGATTATTGAAGGCATCCAGAACTTCCAGTCTGTCACTAATGATGTGTTTTTGTTTAAGGAGATTTCATCAGGTAGTGAGCCACCGGATGTGTGACAAGTCCTTGATGGTTTTCCAAAATTTTGTAGGATTTTTGGAGGCACAGAGAAATTCAAAATGATGTTATGCAGCTTTTGTATCTCTAACCATTCTAGTACATGAGTTTCGTGCCCTTTTGAACTTGCACCAGTCTGCAGCACACTGGGTTTTGCGTGCTTTTTTCCATAGGTTATCTCTTTCAGTCAATGCAGATTTTAATAATGGTATGAACCATCTACATGCATTTTTTGCTATTCGCACCTTAACTATAGGGGCATATTTATTTAGGGCGTCTAGGATAATTTTGCTGAATATGTTGAATGCTGATTGCGTATTTTTTGCCAAATAGAACTCTTGCCAATACAAGGAGTGTTTCAGTTCATTTATGTAGGCAGTGAGATCAAAGTTCTGTCTAGATCTCTTGGCATCAAACTTCGGCGAAGTAGTAGGTTTGTTGCTTGATCTTATGCAAGCAATAAATGATTGCTCACTGATATCACTGAAGAAGGTGCCGGCAAAGGAGAAGAGATGTGGTTTATTCACTAGGATAACATCTAGCAGGGAGCTGTTATCCACGTTCTTTTTATTTACTCGTGTTGGTTCGACAATGAGTTGCGATAATCCATGGGTGTTACAGAAAGCTGTGAGAGGAGTGGTGGTTTTAGATAGCCAGTCTAAATTAAGATCCCCAAGAATAATTATTTCTGAGGATTGTTGTTCAATGATATTACTCCGATGAGGTAACAATTGTAGATCGTCAGAAGGAGGTCTATAGCACCCTATGATACATAATGTTGAAGTGTGAGAGATGGTGACTTGAAGAGACAGACATTCATAAGCATTTGGAACAGATAAAGCACTCAGACAGGATGCCGTATACCTATCCTTGACATAGATGGCAACCCCTCTACCCCTGGAGTGTCTGTCTACTCTAAATAGTAAATAGTTAGGGATATTGACTTCCCTGTCAGAGGTGGCCGGTCTAAGCCAGGTTTCTGACAACACTAGGATGTCTGGTCGAGTATGGAGGACCCAGGCCTGGATCGTGGAGAACTTTTTTAACAGACTGCATACATTAATGTGGAAGAAACTCATGCCTTTCAGTGTGGCAAGGTCAGAGGGTGATGTGATTGCAGCTGGTGGACCCAGATTGAGCTCCACATTTCCTGAGCACAGGAGAAGAAGGAGTAAAAGTTTTCTTAGAGTGGCAATAGTAAGCTTCGTACTGGTAACCTCTTTACGTCGTTATGGGCCATTGTCCTTGGGGGGCGCGTCCCAACATTTTTTGCCCTTCCCACTAAGGGTGGCAGAGACGAGTACTCTAACTGCTATCTGTAGAGGTGATGCCTCTATGATGTTGGTGGAAGTCATAAGCTGAGGTGGTAATTAATTTCGTGTACCAGCGTTAAAGATAATATGAAAATAGTGTTGAAGAACTGGGGAGATGAAAAGACATATATCCATGTAGGGACAGGAACTAGTTACAGAGCAGATCAGATCAGTATCCACAGTAATAAAGACTTGAGGTGGCATATATTGGGCATACGATATGAGATAGAAGAAGGACCAGAACAGGATCCACGATTTGACACACATAGTGGAATAAGGATGGGGGGGGCTAGAGAGGAGGAGCAGAAAGCCGGGCGGGTTTATGTGTATTCAATCAGGACCAGGGGGGGGCGAAAAAATTGGCAGCTAGGGCTCCCTTTCTGGAGGTAATCAGTCCCTGAGGGCAAGTCCGTACCTGTGTTTCTGTGAGGGGCTGGTGGCTTCAGACCTGGACTGCAGGTGGCAGTCTGGCAGGTCGGGTTTGTCAGAGAACCACGGCTGTGGCTCTCAGACTACCTGGAAGGAGAAGGCAGAGGAGAATTAAATAAGAAAGTCAGAGGGGTTGGGCTGCTCATGGAGCTAAAAGAAATGCAGACTGGCTTAAACGGAAGTGTGCAGACCAAGATGTTAGGCAAAGTATCTCCAAGTCTGAGTGAGCAATAACAGGGCTATTTAAAACACAATACTAGCGTAAAAAGGTGAAGGGGGGGTTTCAAAGCCCTGAGCTGAGATCGCTACTGGTCTTATGATGAACACAATACAGGCATTTACATTAAATCAGAAAACTTCAGCTATAAAATACAAACAAGACAGTTTTAACAGAAAACATAATCTAGCACAATATAATCAAACATTAACAGTGCAGAGCTATATGGAGCCAATCGGAGTGCTCCTGGGGCTGACTGCAGCCAGTGGGCCACAGCAGTAAAAGACTCTGGATTTAAACCCAGAGACAACTGTCCTCATGTAAAGAAAGCAAAAATTGGCAGCTAGGGCTCCCTTCCTGGAGGTAATCAGTCCCTGAGGGCAAGTCCGTACCTGCGTTTCTGTGAGGGGCTGGTGGCTTCAGACCTGGACTGCGGGTGGCAGTCTGGCAGGTTGGGTTCGTCAGAGGACCACGGCTGTGGCTCTCAGACTACCTGTGTTCCTGTGAGGGGCTGGTGGCTTCAGACCTGGACTGCGGGTGGCAGTCTGGCAGGTCGGGTTCATCAGAGAACCATGGCTGTGGCTCTCAGACTACCTGCGTTTCTGTGAGGGGCTGGTGGCTTCAGACCTGGACTGCGGGTGGCAGTCTGGCAGGTCGGGTTCATCAGAGAACCACGGCTGTGGCTCTCAGACTACCTGCGTTTCTGTGAGGGGCTGGTGGCTTCAGACCTGGACTGTGGGTGGCAGTCTGGCAGGTCGGGTTCATCAGAGAACCACGGCTGTGGCTCTCAGACTACCTGCGTTTCTGTGAGGGGCTGGTGGTTTCAGACCTGGACTGCAGGTGGCAGTCTGGCAGGTCGGGTTCATCAGAGAATCATTGAATTTACCTGCTGGTCCAATACAAGGTACCACGTCACCTACCATACTCTGGCCATCTCTGCATGCATGAGCTACTATTGGTGCTCACACATTCAAAGACAAGCTGTAGGATTAGTTCATGGTGCAATAGTTCTGCTTCAGTCATTACAGGATTTGCCAGTCTATTTTTCTCCACTTCCAAAGCTCTGGGGTCTCAATTTTATGGAGAGAAAGTGCAAGAGTGATGACACTTTCTATACACTGTCACCATACCCACGCTCCATCTCCACTACCTGCAACCCCACCTATTCCTCTCCTGCCACTTCCAACCTCTTTGCTTTCCTCCATTCTGCATGTTTTTCATTCCTCCATTTTATGCTCCACACACTTCCCCCTACACTTAATCTGCTCAGTGCATTTCATACTTACCAGTCTACCTAATTCCTGCCATGTCAATTACTGATTCCTTATCCTCTCCCTGTTCTCTGTGTTACATCTACTCTCTCTTACAGCAATGTTTGCACTATTGCCGGCCCATACCAGCAGTTTTCTGGATTCTGTCCCTAAATCACAACTTTTGATGTGCTGAGCGAAGGTAGGCTTCCCCTGTCTACTGGGGATGGGATTCCATTTCAACTGCTACCTCCTGATACTACCAGGAATGGTTGCCGCTGCTCTTCGGGACCGGGAACTTCCTCCTACTTACCAGCTTGACATCCTCCGTCCCTAACTCTGCTTGGCAGCATTGAGTGCAGGTTAGCTCTCCCCAACTACTGGGGATGGGAGCCATGTCTACAATCTACTGAGTCATACCATACTTCCTCTACCTCATACCAGTTGCTCCTTCTCTTCGGGAATGGAACTACCTCCTACTTACCAACTCGACATCCTCCATCCCTAACTCTGCTTGGCAGCATCGAGTGCAGTTAGCTCGCCCCGACTACCAGGGATGGGAGTTATGTCTCCAATCGACAGCCTTATACTATACTTTCTCTACCTCTTGTCAGTTGCCGCTTCCCTTCGGGAACAGAACTCTCGCACTCTGTGTGTCCTCATCTTTCTACTTATGCTGCTTCAGGTCACCACCTTCCATCTGCCATCCCTGATGGTTGCCTGAATCTACAGTCTACTGCTTCATCTTCTTTGTCCTCAGCCTGATACCCGGCTGCCGCTCCCTTCAGGAACAGGATTTTGCCCGACTTACGTCTCCATCTTATCTCGTCTGCAGCCTAGACTCTTTGTCCTGTCTGCTGACTTCCATGGTGGAGAGCCTGACTCTAACATGGACTGTCTCCACTGTTTGCACCTCCACCATGCAGATTGCCATTTCCATTCAGGAAAGGAACTTTGTCTACCAAGTTCTCTCATCGTTCTGCATTCACTAGCTGACTCCAGTCTGGATCATCTTGCCTCAAACGTCCCATCTGGACGCATGTCCTTCCCTTCTGCTGCTTCACATGTGTTTTTCTCCACCTGCTACCCGATGCCTCGACCCTTCTGGACCTGAACCTCCCACTTCTGCCTGCAGCCTTGACTGTGGAACCTGAACCTCTTTGACCTGTTTGCCTCCATCCTGCCAGTTTGCCACTTTCATTCAATCAGGACCCTTCTGCATTTGAATGACTTCACTCACCATCCCACTCTTCCATCGACCTTCGTTCTCTAGTCCCTTTGGCCTCTTTTCCCTCATCATATGGATCCTGCCAGCTTGTTCACTCCCTTTCTCACTACAGGTCGACTGCCTCATGGAATTCTTTGCTGCAGGTTACCAGTTCAGCTGTTGTACAACCTTGTTTTCTTTGCAGGTTTGGAACCTCGTCATTCATCACTCCAGCACCTTCCATCATTTTCTCTTGTCGCTTCCAGCCTTCGTCAGATGTGGGACTCCTGTTGCTCATGGAGTTTGGCTTGGCTCCTTTGCCTGCTGTGGATCATCATCTGATGCATTGCTTCAGCTTTCCTGCAATTCGTTGCTGTTCACCACGGACCTGACCTCGTCCTGTTCCTTCCTGCTCTGGATGCCATCCGGCTTTGCCTGGCCCTTAGCTTCCTCTGCTTATTCCCTCAGTTCCTCAGGATCCACTCCGGACTTCCTTACCATTTGAATGGCTGCTTTCTCCTCTTCGTCTTGCTGGCACAGGGCTTCATATTGTTTGCTGTGGCTCTTTTGGGCCTTGTACCCTATCTTCGACCAGTACTCCTAATCAGTCATCTACTTTTCTATACGATCCATCCCCTACTTCTACTCCAACCCTTCTAACAGTACCCTTCCACTACTCATTCGATCATTTATTCATTACTCTGGAGTAATACTACTGCCAGCAAACATTCCTTGGCTCACATGCCCCATAGACTTTTACATTATCATAGAAGTTTCTCACTGCTTATTCAGTTCTTCGTAATCATTCATGGAATCCCATTTGCTTGGACAATAGGAAGATCTCCTCCGTCTCTATTGGCTACACTTTCCGATCCCTGTCCATCCAGTTACCATGACTTCCCCGGATGCCTCGTCTCATTGGCCATCCTCATACATGGAAAGGACTTAAATCCTTCTGTTATACTCAGACTTCATAGTCAGCATCGCTTCTACAGATACCAGGAATCGCAAGATAACCCATTGAACTATGGACATCATCCATTTTACCTCTTGCCATCTCTTATTTCAACAATGACTTTGACGACCAAGTTACTTGGCTCCTACTTCTCAACAGTCATTGCTAGTTTAAGGAATTGCACAGATATTGTCCAGAATATTCATCGTGGGATCTCCACAGCTAGCTGATTATTGACTCCATGCCATCCAAACCTCGATTTCACTCCTGGACATCGTTATTCCTTATACTATTATCTGCACCTTTTCACCTAGTACCTTCTGCCAGGTCAACTGCTGTCCAGTGGACCCTTCAACCTCTTCTTCTTGAAGTAACTTTGATAATCTCTACAGCAAAGATCGTCACCAAGAACTGGCTCTCCTGAATATTAGCTGGTAGTCCGTAACAGCCAAGACAAATTCACCCTTGCATCCAAATTGGTATTAATCAGCTGTAGCACTAAAATCCTATGCTATCCTGCACTAATCGATCTCACTACTAAGCCAGCCTAACAGGCTCTTCCTCTCATCTGCCCCAAGCTTCTCTCATATACTTCAGCATCAGGATTACCCCTAAACTTAACCACCTATGCCACCACAGTGCATCTCCTAAATGATCCCACCACAGGAATGCCCACACTTACTTCAGGTAGCATACCAGCAGAGGATTACTTGGTATTACTTGGTTAGGTGAGATACAAGAAGGCAATGTGCCCATCGAGAGTATCTCCCACAATGTTGTGGATCATTGTTTGTTAACAGTTTCTAACCATGAATCTAATTTGGTTTTAAATGTTTCAAAATTGGTAATATTAACAAGGTCATTGGATAATTTGTTCCATATTCTGGGAGCCCTAATTGTAAAAAAAGTGTAATCTTTTATTAGTATTTGCTTTTGGAACAATTAACTGTTTGGTGTGTAATCTGGGAACTAGTTTCCTTGTTGTGTAATTTAGTCCACATTGTTGCATCAGGTTTGATTGTTTCAAAATTTTATGAAGAAACAGGAGATCTCCCCTCAACCGCCTAGTTTCAAGTGAATTAAGTTTTAGTTTTTTTAACCTGTCATCACATGGTAAGTGTGCCAAGTGCGGTGTCATCCATGTTGCTGTTCTTTGAATGCTCTCAATGGTAGCTATGTCCTTTTTGAGATATGGGCTCCAGAATGGTGACCCATAGTCAGAATGCGGTCTAACATATGTCCTATACAAAGGAATAATACAGTTTTCGAGTTTTGCTACAAATGTACGATTTATTCTTCTGAGTAATCCGTTTGAGTTTTTGGCTAATTTGTTACAGTGGTCACTAGAAGATAATTTGTTGTTAATATTAATTCCTAGGTCTCTTTCACAATTTGTTGTTTTTAATAATATATTGTTTAGTTTGTAAAATTGATGTGGATTATTATTACCGAGGTGAAGTACGGTACATTTATTGTTGTTGAATTCCATACCGTTTAATAATGCCCATTCCTCAATTTTATGTAGATCTGTACACAGTTGGTTTATATTATCTAGAGTATCAACCCTTCCTCCCAGTTTGTTGTCATCAGCAAATTTTGATAAATAAGTATTTGAACTAGTCTGCATATCAGAAATAAAAATGTTAAACAGGACAGGCCCGAGCACAGAGCCCTGCGGTACCCCACTGGTCACCCCACCCACATCAGACAGTATTCCATTAATTCTGACTTGTTGGGTCCTGTCTGTTAACCAGTTTTCCACCCAGTTAGTTAAGTATGCTGAAATTCCTAGTAGTGTCAGTTTGTTGATTAATTTTGTATGGGATACACGATCAAAAGCTTTACTGAAATCTAAAAGAATAATGTCCATGGGGGTCCTTACGTCCAATTCATGGTGAATTTGATTATAGAAAGCAGTTAAATTTGCAGTTGTTGA
Source organism: Neoceratodus forsteri (assembly GCA_016271365.2). Taxonomy (NCBI): domain Eukaryota; kingdom Metazoa; phylum Chordata; order Ceratodontiformes; family Ceratodontidae; genus Neoceratodus; species Neoceratodus forsteri. The sequence continues at coordinate 18,490,486 of CM057456.1, forward strand.
GTGTCCTTGTTTAAAACCATATTGTGTGGTATCTTGAAGGTTTAGATACAACATTTCTTCTTTTACTATGGTTTTGATAATTTTTTCCATTATTTTACATGGCACAGAGGTTAGACTTATAGGTCTATAGTTTTTTGGGTTTGATCTATTCCCTTTTCCAAAAATTGGTGTTACATGTGCTGTCAACCAGTTAGTGGGAACTTTTGATTCGGTTGAGCATAAAGTCAAAAACATCACGACCAAAGAAGCCATCTATTCTTTATACCAAATTTCCAATCATTCCTTTTATATATATATATATATATATATATATATATACATACATACACACACATATATATTAGGCTACCAACTCGTCGGCTCCGCAAATCTTCTTCTAGTGCTTTACTAATCACTTATGGCATTACTCTCATCAGGCACTCAAAATCTCCTCTACTCATTTTACTCTGGGATGCTTACCTAGTGACTTATCTCTCACCAATAAGATTCTTTCCCTCCAGACTACCTCGAATATCAAACCCGATACGAATCAGAGCAGTCACCCATAACTTTACAAATTATCACAACTCCCGCAGTGTACTGTCTGGTCTTATATCAATCAAATCTTGCTCTCCCGACTCATTACACCCCTACAATCCCTTGGACATGCATCCTTTGTCACTTCAGAAACATGGTCTGCATTAGCCCTTCTTTGTCTGGATCTGCTTTACATATAGGATTTTACCATCCATATGGAAAAGATGTACCCTTCATCTTCAGGATCATCATTCCGGCAATATCATCCTTGAATCGAGAACGAACCATCATCTCCAGGGTGCTCAAAGACTCTTCTACAAATTCTACTCTGTGGATGTTTCCTTAGTGACTTCTTGTTCAATACAGAGTTCCTAGCCTCCAAATCATACCCTAACATTCAAACCTCTCACAAGTTGGATCATTCACCAATGACTTCTTCTACCATTGTATTTCCACCATTCCCAGTTTAGTACTTTATTGATCTGGTCATGGTCCCTCTGCATATCACAGTTCTGTTGGACAGGCATCATCTATCATCCATCGTCTTGGAAACTTGGACTTCCTTCATCCTCCTTCATTCGGATTTACTTCATACTCAGGTTTCTATTGCTAATTTAGAACAGATCTACTCTTCAACCTCAGGATCATCATGCGATCGGCATCATCCATGGATTGAGGATGGATTATCATCTCTCCAAGCAACTCATTAACCTCAAATTAGCTATGGTTACTAGAACCTAGATCCTTCTCCATTTAGTATGCCCAGAGGATGTGCGAACCTCCAGCCATGGGTCCTCAGAGGTTTTCTCCACCTGGGGGGGTTTCTCTCCTGAGTGCCGGGGGTCATACTCTCCATGAGTTGGAGGAGGTATCTTTTTGGGCCTTCTATTCCCTACAGATTACTATCTACATACCTACTACTGAAGGGTAGGAATAGAGTAAAGCCACAAAAAGTACTACAAGTTACACAAGCACTGTATACCCCATCTCTCCTTATTGCTATTCCACAAACACTGAATGGGAGGGCTTGCCCAAAGTTCAATGTGGGGAAATAGCTCCTCCCACAACCTCTACATAAGCCCTCCTCTAATACATCTCCCTTGGGAGTGTTTTTTCGTCCACTGCCATCCTTCTCTGGCACTCTTCTCACCCTTGATCATGGGCCTTCTATTCCGTACAAATTACTACATACATGCCTACTACTCAAGGGTGGGAATAGATTAAAGCCACAAAAAGTAGTACAAGTTACACAAGCACTATATACCCCATCTCTCCTTATTGCTATTCCTCAAACATTGAACTTATTGCAAGCAGCACCTGCTGCAGTACTGCTTTATTTTGGCACCGGAAAATTATTGCAAGCAGCACCTGCTGCCGTACTGCTTTATTTTGGCACCGGAAAATTATTGCAAGCAGCACCTGCTGCTGTACTGCTTTATTTTGGCACCGGAAAATTATTGCAAGCAGCACCTGCTGCCGTACTGCTTTATTTTAGCACAGAAAAATTGCAAGCAGCACCTGCTGCTGTACTGCTTTATTTTAGCACCAGAAAATTACTGCAAGCAGCACCTGCTGCAGTACTGCTTTATTTTATCACAGAAAAATTATTTCATGCAGCGCCTGCTGCAGTACTGATTTATTTTAGCACCAGAAAATTATTGCGAGTAGCACCTGCTGCAGTACTGCTTTATTTTAGCACAGACAACTTATTGCAAGCAGTACCTACTACAGCACTGTGGGCCTATTGGTGAGCTGGTCTCAGGTAGTCTTTAATTTATTGATTGCAGTTGGGAGGGTCAGGGAACTGAAATGGTCATGCCTCAATGAGATGAGAAGCTGCTGTATATCTCATGTTGGAAAGGCAAGCTAGTGCGACAAAGATGCAGTTATAAAGAAAATAAACCCTTTTTTATTTTGATAAAAGAAAGCCTATTTCTAGAGTGTTCAAATAAATACTTTTAATTTTTGAACCCTTAAAAGGGTCCTCTATTGGGTATTCCCAACATCACTTATACCAGTTATCTTTCCTATCACACACCAGCACAAAACAAAACTGATTTGTCAAAGGTAGCCTAGTTGAGATGTAACATCTTGTTTCCAGTGGGATCCTGTTTCTACCCATTTATACAGCTGAGTGGCATGGAGCACAGGGAGGTCAAGTCACTTGCTGAAGGTCACACTGTTAGTATTTGGCTCTACTGAGGTTTGAATCTGTGACCTCCCAGGTGCAAAACTGGTGTTCAAACCAATAGACCACACTGCCTCCTATTACACAAAATGATGCTAGCGAAACACAAATTATACACAACTGCTTCAGTCCAAAAAAATGTAAAACAGCACTGGTGCAAACATTGTGTAGAGTGGTACTAGCAGGACTTTGCAACCACACAGGTGCAAAACATTTCACTCAACTATAATGTCACAAAACATTGTACAAATCAGCAGAACCCCAAAGGAGCTTGGAAACTGGTGGTGCTGGCATCACGCAAATTTTTTTTACAACAGGATAATATACTTGTAGCTCCATGAAACAGTGGCTTCACAAATTTGTAAGATGCAGGGATGCTGATGCCTGAAAATGCCATCAGCACAATTTACCGCAAATGTCACTGAGAGTTGAAGAGATCAAAAAATATTCATTATAAATTACTGACAGCACTGTATTTTCCCTTTGTTTTCCCCTGTGTGATGTCATTTCCTGTGCCTATGATTTAGAAAATGGATGCCTGCAGCTATAAAGGGAAGGGTTACAATTTGGACCCTAAAAGTGTTACAGGTTCAGGCAATAGCTTATGTAAAGCAGATTTCATTGGTAACAATATTGATACATTTTGTAATTTCATGTTAATTTCCCTTTAATACAAGGTATGAGACTGTGTCACTAGTACTAAAAACCTGGGATCCAGAACATATACAGCAGGTCTGAAAGAAAGAGACGGGACGTAGACAGAACAGATATAGCTAGAATAGAAATAGACGGAACAGAGATTGCTGACGTGGAGATAAGTGGATACAGAAATAGATGGAACGGAAATAGATGGAATGTCAGCGTAACTCAAGTCCCTCTGCTTTTGCCTTTTAAAACAAAGGGAACCATCCAGCACCCAGAGCCCTCTGGGGAGACCAAATCTGAAAATATCTCTCAAGCTGGTTCCCGGCCAAATTCTGGGTGTGCTCCAGTTTCATGCATTGCATTAAAGACTTGACCCAATGCGTTACTGAAGGGGTTGAGTCCAATCTCCAATGCCTGGCCAGGACCTGCTTACCTACCACTATTCCCAACCTATGTAAAGGGTGTCTTAAGACTTTGTTGTCTTTCCCCTTGGAAAGTGCAGTAGGACATCTACCGGATCAAGATGGGTTGTGCCTTCCAGGATCTATGACAACAAGGACAGTAATTCTCGTCAGAAGATCTGTACCTTCGGGCATGCCCATATCATATGATAAAATGTTCCCTTATGAGCCATACATTTGGGAAATGGTCTGCCTCAGTGGGATCTATCTTGTTTGCCAAAGCAGGGGTAAAATAGGTTCTATTTAAAATATTATAGTGTCTTGCCCTCAGCCTGTTGTTCACTGAACATGTCATGCCCTGTTTTAATATTAGATCCCAGTCTCCCCCTGTTAAGAACTCCAGCCCGAGGTCTGATTCACATTTCTTCTTAAGCTGAGAGAAAGGATCTGGAAGGGCCCCCAAGAGTAACTTATAACAGTGCTTAAGTAGCTTTGAGTGCTTCCTCGTGTGGTTTTGGACCAGAGTTTCTTCCAGGGGAGAGCAACCGGTTAGGTTGTGGGAAAGATGGATTTCAGACATGGTCTCTAGCTTCGACCTGATTCGAAGGTATGTAAAAAAAAAATGGGAGGCATTCAGGTCAAATCTAAGGGATAAATCCTGGAAGTTCAAGAGATTACCCTTTTGATATAAATGTGAAATTAGGTAGATTCTTTTCATCCTCCATCGCTCAAGAGATTGTCTTATCTGGGATGGTGCCTGATCAGGTCTCCACAGGGAGTATAGGATAGATGCGTCTGGGGACAGCAAGGCTGGGTGATTAAGGATTTTATTACCTGATTTCCAAGCAAGGAGGGAAGATCTAATAAATGGGGTTTTAATCTCATGCACATAGTGCCTAACCAGTGCAGTGGTGAACATTTGGGAGTATAACAGCTAGTCTGCAGATTCTAGTTCTACCCAGACTTTTTTAGGACCATCAGTGGATGTGAGATCTGTCAAAAAAGCTAATTGTGCAGCAAAATAATAAAATTTGAAATTCGGTAGGCCCAAACCTCCTTTACTCACCAGGCACAACAGAACTTCTCTCTTTATTCTGGGTCGACATCTCTGCCATAATAGTGAAGTGATAGCTCCTTCTATTGATTTAAAGTACTTGAGAGGGACGTGGATGGGTAACAATTGGAATAAATAGAGGCATTGAGGGAGGACACCCATTTTGACCAGTTTAACACGCCCAAGGAGGGTGAGGGGCAATGAATTCCACCTTGTGCAATCCTCTCTAACTTTCTGAACAAGAGATCTATAATTTAGCTCACCTAACTTTGAGTTTGCTTAGGAGTTTAATACCAAGATATTTGATGTTAGTGGAAGGTTCAGTTGTCATTCCGGCTGTCTGTATAGGGGAGCATTTCCAACCCACAGGCAACCACTCACATTTCCTCCAATTCATTTTATGACCTGGCAGGGGACCATAGATGCTGAACAGCTGAGTCAGCATTGGTAGAGCTTTTTCTGGGTTTGCAAGGAATAGCAAAATATCATGCAGGTGAGCTATTACAAGCAATAAGGTAGGCACAAGAAGAGGATTTCAGGGGACAAATGCACCAGAGTGGATTGAAGGAAAGTGCCTCAAGGAGGAACAGGGAAAGTTTACTTTCAAAAGAGGGGACCACCAGAGGATGTTTCTCATCCCCTAGACTGAAGAGTTCAAATACCTGTGAAAGGTCACACAGACCGTCAGGCCAGATGCACTCCAAGATTTCTATATCGGTTCAAAGGTCATGGCAGACCATCATTCAGTGCAGAACAGCTGATTTCTTTTCACCAGACCCTCTGGGCATTGGTAAGGAGGTTGTGGCAGACCACCGACCAGGGTCACACTGAACGCACACAAGGATTTGTAATCCAGGTTTCTTGAGCTTTTATCACTCCTAGTCTTACCACTTTTGATGCTCCTGCAACAAGAAAAAGTCCCATCCCACTGCACGTTGAAGTCCTTAGTTATTGAGCCAGGGTGGCTTCTAGACTTCTTTCACTTCTTTAATGGGGTAAGGATGCAGCAAAGGTGAGTAGCTAGAGGGGCTTGTAACTCTAGCTGAGTCGGGCACCCACATTGTAGTCCAAAAGGTGTAAGGCTTCCCGCACTCTGGAACACTTAATTTCTTCTCTTCAAAACTCATCCTCTCTCACCTCTATCAAATCCCAACTGTGCCACCTACCCCTCCTCCTGTTCCTATAACATCGCATAGCACTTACTTTGGCCCAATACAACAATTAGCACTTCTCTCACCTCTATACTTCAACACACTCATTCCATCCCTCCCCCTACTACTTTTCGACCCTCCTAGCCTTTTCCTCCTTTCAAGCTAGACCCCAGTCCTACTGTATCTCTCCAGGCTCACTGCCTTCTGATCATAAGTACCCTGGATGATACCAAAATTCCTTGGCTTACTCTTTACTTTGCAGTCACTAGACAGTGTGAAAATACCTCAAGACTGGGAAACAGGCAACCGTTGTGCCCTTACACAAAAGCGGAAAAAAGAAAGAGGCAGGAAATTACCACCCTGTCAGTTTGATGTCAGTTGTGGGGAAAATGATGGAGTCACTACTAAAAGAGAGGATAGTGATGTACCTAATAGATACTGGAAAAATGGACCCAAAGCAACATGGCTTCACAGCAGGACACTCTTGTCAAACCAACTTGATTGACTTCTTTGACTGGGTCACCAGAACACTGGATCAGGGAGGGGCAGTGGATATTGTATACCTAGATTTTAGCAAGGCCTTTGACACCGTCCCTCACAGAAGGCTGTCCAACAAGCTGGAACATACTGGAGTTGGCCTGAAGGTGGTCAGCTGGATCAGTAACTGGCTGAACAATAGGACTCAGAGAGTGCTAGTCAATGGATCATTGTCAAGGGAAGGTAGGGTGACCAGTGGTGTCCCACAGGGATTGGTACTGGGACTGATCCTATTTAACATATTTATAGTAGACATAGCGAATGGACTAACAGGGAAGGTTTGCCTGTTTGCAGATGATACAAAAATCTGCAACAGAGTGGACACAAGGGAAGGAGCAAACAACATGGAAGCTGACCTTAGAAGGCTAGAGGATTGGTCCAGAGACTGGTAGTTACAATTTAATGCCAAAAAGTGTAAGGTAATGCAGTTGGGAAAGAGGAACCCTGGAAAAAAGTACACACTGAGAGGACATCAGCTTGAGTAGACACAAATGGAACGAGATCTGAGCATAATTATCACTGACAAATTAACAGTAGGAAAACAATGTGAGAAAGTAGGTGGCATCCACGGATGTATAAGCTGAGATATTTCTAGTAGAAAGAGGGAGGTTATCATGCCCCTCTACAGGTCCTTGGTGAGGCCGCACTTGGAGTACTGTGTTCAGTTCTGGAGACCTCACCTCAAGAAGAACATTGACCATTTGGAAATGGTGCAGAGAAGGGCTACTAAGATGGTGCATGGACTGCATCACAGGTCATATGAAGCAAGACTCAATGAGCTGAACCTATATTCCCTTGAGCAAAGAAGAAACAGAGGGGACATTACTGAAATATTTAAGTATGTGAGGGGATTTAATACAGCTCGGACAGGCAATCTGTTTCAACCAAACACGGCAGCATGCACGAGAGAGCATGATATAAGACTGGTAGGAGGAAGGTTCAAAAGCAACCTCAGGAAGACTTCCTCACAGAGAGAGTGATAGACCTGTGGAACAGCCTGTCCCAGAAAGTGGTAGCATCAAAGATAATCAGGGAGTTCAAACTCACATTGGACAGACGTAAAGGACAAGTTAGGATGAAGGTTGCATAGGGAGGGGGGTAGTTTCTAGGACATGCTAGATGGCTCGCACGATCCCCATCTACCAATGTTTTTCTTATGTTCTTATGTCCTTACCATCTACCTGCTTTATAATTCTTCATGTATCCTGTTTGCTAGTACCTTCTACCAAATTGTAGGTTGTTCTTTTTTGCTGTTTTTCATTGCATTCCTGCATACTTGTAACTCTTACCTGATTGTATATTGCTTATATGATGCTTTTTATTGTATCTTACATACTTTTTGTCCTATGACCCTTTTCTCCTGGGTTGCACCAGGAAACGTGACTCAGCTCAGTGTGCCTTTCCCAGTTACCAAATGTTTAAATAAAAAATAAAATAAAAAAAGTTTTAAACAGTTGCTTTGCAATTAGAGTACTGCACAAGTTTAGTGGTTCATTTTGCAATTGGAGCACAACACCGGTTTGACAGTTCACTTTGTAATTAGGGCACAACATAAGTCTGACAGTTCAATTTACAATTAGGACGCAACACGGTACTAGCAGTTCAATTTATAATTAGGACACAACACAGTACTAGTTAGTGGCCTAGGAAGTTTAACTGAGCCTCTTTCTCGATATGTGGATTCCATCCTTAATAATTATGTTAAACAACTACAATCATATATAAAAGATACGAAGGATGTTTTAAAATTGTTAGATGAGACATCGATTGGAGAGGACTGTCTATTGGTTACACTTGATATTGAATCCCTCTATACTAATGTACCCCATGACGGGGCCTTGGATACTATTGCATATTTTTTAAATCATTCTAGAGACAAAACAAGTGAGGAGGTGGAATTAATTTTGAAATTGCTTGAACATGTATTAACAAAAAATATCTACTTTTGATGGTAATATCTATAGACAAATAAAAGGGACTGCGATGGGGGCCACTTGTGCTCAGTCAGTGGCTAGTCTATATGTAGGTCATTGGGAACATGATGTTGTCTTTAATGATCAGAGAAACCCGTTTTATTATAATGTCTTACTATGGAAGCGTTTCATTGTCGATATTTTACTAATTTGGAAAGGAGATGAAATAATGTTGACAGAATTTGTTGATTATTTACACGATACCAATGAAAATTTGAGATTTTCATATCATGTGAGTACAAATTCGGTAAATTATTTAGACTTACAGATTATTCGGGAAGAAGAATGGCAACTAAGCAGTAATTTATATAGAAAAGCCACTGACGGCAAAATTTTATTATATGCCACAAGTTGCCATCCTACACATATAATAGAAAATATACCAAAAGGTCAGTTCCTGAGAATTAAAAGGAACTGTAGTAAGGAATCTGATTTTGAGACTGAGGCAAGGGGTTTAAAAAGCCGCCGTAACAGTAGGGGATATACCAATAAGGTGATAGAAAAGGGATATCAGGCTGCTGTTGCAGCAGACAGAAACGAATTGCTAAAAGACAAAATAATGGCACCCCGAGAATATTAATAGATTCCATTTTGTCACCTCATACAGTGCCCAAAGCTGGCAGGTGGGACAAATTATTAAAAGACACTGGCATGTACTGGCTGTTGATCCAGGACTACAGGAGGTTTCATCACAGCCTCCAATTTTAACTTACAGACATGCGCCAACTTTAAAGGACACATTAGTTAGAAGTCATTTTATGCCTGTAGTGAAACACACCCAGTAGTTGGTTAGAAAACTCTATAGGTTGCACACAGTGTAAAAACTGTAGTGCATGCAACTATATAGTAAAAGCAAGAGAGTTTAATGTAGCTGGACGGAGAAATAAAACTTTTACCATCAGACAATTGATAACATGTAACACACAAGGGATTATTTATGTGGCGCAATGTAGTTGTGGAGCTTTCTATGTTGGAAAAACTGAGAGAACTTTTAAAATTAGAGTACAAGAACATATGCAAGCTATAAATAAGCAGGATTTGACTTATGCCACAGCAGCATATATTTTTGAGAACAGAGAGAAAACAGAAAAACATGATTTTAAATTTTTGGGCATTGAAAAAGTCTTTTGTGGCCCAAGAGGGGTAACTATTGAAATAAAATTCTGAAAAAAGAAAATGAGTGGATTCTTAGATTAAATGCCCACAAACAGCCAGGCATCAATGCACATTTAGAACTCAAACCTTATTTGGAATGTAGGTAGTGAGTTGTTATATTACGCTTTAGGTTGCAGCTATGAAATTAAGTACCATTAAAGGAGTTTTTAATGATTTCTGTTAGATAGATTGTTTAGTATAACTAGTATTTATTAAATGTTTATCATTTAAAGTTTAGATTATTAATATGTGTATTATATTTTAACTTGATATGTGACCATATGGGTATTGGCACTTTATTATTGATGGGAGAACCAATGAATTTGTATTTCATCATCATGATGTCATAGATTATTTAATATAAATTGGTATCATGGGGTCTGGTTTTTTTAGCCTTTGATAAAGGACTTTTGTCCGAAACGCGGCAGGTGTGGTGTTTAGTTGGTGAATAAATATAATAAAAAGAAGATTTGGCTCCGAAGATTATTGAGGTGTGTGTGTGCAGCAGCTTTTGTCGGAAACAATTATGTTGAGCTGAGAGCACCACAGTAACCTTGTGCATGGTTCGTTTGTGGAGACTGATTATTTTTTGAACTGTTGCACAGGTTTTGGCCACATTGGTGAACATTTCTCAAGTAAAACCTTGGACATCGAGAGCACATTCTATCAAATACAATGAGTACGCAAGGAGTAACACCAACGAACCAGTCACAGTGTGAAAACCCTTTATTTTATGTGGAACAGCTGCTTATAGAATCAAAAGGTGTTAATCCATTTTTAACAGAAAGCAGTGAAATGGAAATTACTCCTAAAGATATGGTTTCATTGAAAGGAGCATTTAGAGAGCTCGAAAAGACTATGCAACAGTTAATAAAAATTTTTTGGAATGTTACAAATTTAGAGGCGTATTTACAACTAAAAAGAATACCGAGAGGTTTGAGACTGATTAAAAATCCTGCTTTTGGTACTGAAAATCCTATTTTTATGCAGGAATGGGAAAACATATTGAGCGAAGCCAGTAGTAAATTAATGGAATTAATAGTTAAATATAGCAAGGAAAGAGAAAAGGTACTTAAGATAGAGCTAAAAAAACTGAGAAGGAGGTTTTGAAACAAAGACACTGAAGGTTTTGAAATTCATAACAAGAGACTGCAAGAATTTATTGATAAATTGGACTGGGAATTGAAGAGCTCAAAACAGGTTAAATTTATTCGAGACAAAGGGGACTATGTAAACAACCGAGTTTATTCATGGAAAAGGGATACAAGAAAAGGGATTTTAAAAAGACCAACTCGAGTCTCATTCAACTATAGTACAGAAGAAAGTGGCTCTGAAGGAGATGAAAATGTTACTAGACAAGGTCATTTTTTACACAGGGACTCAGAAGATTTCGAACAACCCCTGCAACAGGAATTACGGCGGAGCCCCAGATTGGTAAATTACGGTATAGAAAACGGACAAGGAGGGGACAGAAAAAACGTGGTGTATCGTGAGCAGAGGGGACGGTATGGCTGGAAGAGGAATGGCAACAGGTGGAACGCCAGAACAACGAGGAGGTGAGTCGGGACATTCAAGTTATTAATATTTCAGAACATACGTTAACTGAATCGGAGAGACTATTGTTAAAGAAGGGTTTAACCTTCTCCCCGACGACTTCACTGAACCCTGAGTGAACTATTATTGATTTACACCTGATGTGTCGCAATTTGAATGTTAAGGCGTTCTTTAATAAACGTAATGCTAGTGAACTTGCTTTAGAACAATCAACTGTTCCAATGTCTTTCAGACCGAATTCTGTCTTTAAACCACCCCTCTGCAATGCAGTGAGTGTGTTTCAAGATTTATGTGAACGAGACTTTGAGAAGTTATTTGAAACCCCACCATGTCTCGAGTTTAATAACCTAACTAAAGAAGAACGTGAGGCTCTGAAACTTTTACAAAGTGACTCCAGTCTTATCATTAAACAAGCAGATAAAGGGGGACGTATAGTACTGTGGGATGCATGTAAATATACACAGGAAGTGATGAGGCAATTAAATAATAGTGTTTTATGAAAAATTGAATTATGACCCAACGTGGAAGTATAAAACCTGTATAGATGAAACAATAGTAGAGGCATTGGGAAAAGCTGTTATAACATCTCAATTGAGTAAGTTTTTGAAAGTTGAATTCCCGGTGCAGCCTACTTTTTATATATTGCCGAAAGTACATAAAGATAGCCAGAACCCCCCAGGCCGTCCAATAGTTAGTGGCCTAGGAAGTTTAACCGGGCCTCTTTCTCGATATGTGGATTCCATCCTTAATAATTATGTTAAACAACTACAATCATATATAAAAGATACTAAGGATGTTTTAAAATTGTTAGATGAGACATCGATTGGAGAGGACTGTCTATTGGTTACACTTGATATTGAATCCCTCTATACTAATGTACCCCATGACGGGGCCTTGGATACTATTGCATATTTTTTAAATCATTCTAGAGACAAAACAAGTGAGGAGGTGGAATTAATTTTGAAATTGCTTGAACATGTATCAACAAAAAATATCTTTACTTTTGATGGTAATATCTATAGACAAATAAAAGGGACTGCGATGGGGGCCACTTGTGCTCCGTCAGTGGCTAGTCTATATGTAGGTCATTGGGAACATGATGTTGTCTTTAATGATCAGAGAAACCCGTTTTATTATAAGGTCTTACTATGGAAGCGTTTCATTGACGATATTTTACTAATTTGGAAAGGAGATGAAATAATGTTGACAGAATTTGTTGATTATTTACACGATACCAATGAAAATTTGAGATTTTCATATCATGTGAGTGCAAATTCGGTAAATTATTTAGACTTACAGATTATTCGGGAAGAAGAATGGCAACTAAGCAGTAATTTATATAGAAAAGTCACTGACGGCAATACTTTATTATATGCCACAAGTTGCCATCCTACACATATAATAGAAAATATACCAAAAGGTCAGTTCCTGAGAATTAAAAGGAACTGTAGTAAGGAATCTGATTTTGAGACTGAGGCAAGGGGTTTAAAAAGCCACCTTAACAGTAGGGGATATACCAATAAAGTGATAGAAAAAGGGATATCAGGCTGCTGTTGCAGCAGACAGAAACGAATTGCTAAAAGACAAAATAATGGCACCCGAGAATATTAATAGATTCCATTTTGTCACCTCATACAGTGTCCAAAGCTGACAGGTGGGACAAATTATTAAAAGACACTGGCATGTACTGGCTGTTGATCCAGGACTACAGGAGGTTTCATCACAGCCTCCAATTTTAACTTACAGACATGCGCCGACTTTAAAGGACACATTAGTTAGAAGTCATTTTATGCCTGTAGTGAAACACACCAGTAGTTGGTTAGGGAAACTCTATAGGTTGCACACAATGTAAAAACTGTAGTGCATGCAACTATATAGTAAAAGCAAGAGAGTTTAATGCAGCTGGACAGAGAAATAAAACTTTTACCATCAGACAATTGATAACATGTAACACACAAGGGATTATTTATATGGCGCAATGTAGTTGTGGAGCTTTCTATGTTGGAAAAACCAAGAGAACTTTTAAAATTAGAGTACAAGAACATACGCGAGCTATAAATAAGTAGGATTTGACTTATGCCACAGCAGCACATATTTTTGAGAACAGAGAGAAAACAGAAAAACATGATTTTAAATTTTGGGGCATTGAAAAAGTCTTTTATGGCCCAAGAGGGGGTAACTATTGAAATAAAATTCTGAAAAAAGAAAATGAGTGGATTCTTAGATTAAATGCCCACAAACAGCCAGGCATCAATGCACATTTAGAACTCAAACCTTATTTGGAATGTAGATAGTGAGTTGTTATATTACACTTTAGGTTGCAGCTATGAAATTAAGTACCATTAAAGGAGTTTTTAATGATTTCTGTTAGATAGATTGTTTAGTATAACTAGTATTTATTAAATGTTTATTATTTAAAGTTTAGATTATTAATATGTGTATTATTTTAACTTGATATGTGACCATATGGGTATTGGCACTTTATTATTGATGGGAGAACCAATGAATTTGTATTTCATCATCATGATGTCATAGATTATGTAATATAAATTGGTATCATGGGGTCTGGTTTTTTGAGCCTTTGATAAAGGACTTTTGTCCGAAACGCGTCAGGTGTGGTGTTTAGTTAGTGAATAAATATAATAAAAAGAAGATTTGGCTCCGAAGATTATTGAGGTGTGTGTGTGCAGCAGCTTTTGTCGGAAACAATTATGTTGAGCTGAGAGCACCACAGTAACCTTGTGCATGGTTCGTTTGTGGAGATTTACTAGCAGTTCACTTTGCAATTAGGACACAACACAGTACTAGCAGTTCACTTTGCAATTAGGACACAACACAGTACTAGCAGTTCACTTTGCAGTTAGAGCACAACACATGACTGGCAGTTCACTCTGAGGGCAAAACACAGTACTTGCAGTTCATTTCGCACTTCAGGGCACCACACAGTGTTAACAGTTGTTTGAGGGCAAAACCTAGTGTTAGCAGTTCGTTTGGCAATCACCCTGATGGCCAACCGCACTAAACTGGCTACCAGGGGTTCTGTACATTCCACCCTGTGGGCAGTCTCACTAGGGCACTGCGGGGTCTGATCCCATGTCAGGGGGAAAAAGCTGTGGCCACCACTATGGGCAGTCCTGAGGTGATGAGGACTACCCCCCCACCTATGCGGCCTCTGCCACTTTGCAAGGCACCACTTGGCGCAATTAATTGAAACAGCTGAGGAAAAGAAAAAAACTGTTTTGGAATGCCTAATGGGGCTACACCCCCTTACTCCAACCTCTGGGAGCTAAATAGCCTTAGGTGAAGGGCATTTGGCTCACTATCCCACCTTCTAGGTTGCCTCTGGACCTGATGTCTTACCCACCACTCGCAGCATCAGCTGCTTGCCCCTGCACCATTCAGCACTTTCAAATTTTTATTTTAAATAAAGGGATCTTCTGGCATTCAGCAGCTGACCAGTGGTGTTGCTGCCAACTCACGTCCCAACCTGGGGTGAAGTTCTAAAGAGGAGGGGTCAGCCAACACTGCGCACAGAAGAGGGCTGGAGGCAGGCAGTCCAGACCCTGGGGTCTTAGCTGCTCCGCCCCTGATATTTCTTTTCCACCCTCGATGCTCCTTTGCATCTCAGTTCTTCTGGATGCAGCCAGCTGTAGCTGCTGATGAGGAACTGCTTCATTATTCTTTTCAATATTTTTTTTTTTTTTTTAAAAAGGGGGTAAGACAGAGCCCACACTGTGGTTGTCAACCTATGGCTGCAACTCACTACCTCCAACTCAGGGACCGCTGTACTGACCTGACAACCCAGTGCCATCAATGGACTGAACCATAGGGGAAGCACCAGGCACAGCTGTCAAGATCTGCTTTAAGCAAAGGTAAACCTTTTTACCTGGTCTCTGTTGCTCTCTGTGCCATCTCCTTGGTTGGTCCTGCTGTGCACAACAACGGTCAGTGAAAAGTCTCTTTTTTAATGCTTGGGATTCTGACACACGAACCCTGAGCTTGAGACACAGCGGCTTCATCATTTGAATCTCACTCATGCCCTGGGCAAGGATCACAGCCCCAATATGTGATTCACCTTTCCTCATGCAGCCTGCCTGGGGGTCCATAACAGGCAGCGAGGAATAAAGAAAAAATGAATGAAAAGAAAAACATTTTAAAACATAGCCCAGGCTTGGGCAAGGTGGGGAACTGCCTGCTGTGCTATATCTCTGCGGCGGGAGGGTCATCTGCTGTTGGGGTACTGGCAAGGACATATTGGGATACTGGGGACACTGAAGTGGGCAGAATGCCCAAACTAGACACCTGTTTTTCTTTCCTGGGGCCCCACACTCCATCCCCTAGGATCCCTGAAGTAATTTTCTGTAGGGCCCCCAATTCTGGATCACTACCTTGTTTAAAAAGGGTCCCTGATTTGGGTCATTTGTCCCTAGCCTTGTCCCTGACTTGTGAGGCAAAGGATTGAGAGGTATGGTGACAAACAGCTGATGGTGCTTTCATTCTTTCTCCCAGCTGAGGAGGGCTATGCCAATCATCATCTCTTTTTAGTGTAACCCTCTCTACCTGCAACTCCTGCCTTTCTAGGTGCTAGCTAAGGTGGGCATGGCCTTCTGAGACCCTCTGAGCCTAGGAGTAAGATAGTCTGCTCACCAAAGGATTCTTCTCCAACAATATGCCCAGTGACTGTGCACCTCCAGATCCCCAACTGTGGGATGAGCACAACTCAGAGGATCTGACAGGAAAGAAAAAAAATCACTGCATGGTATTTTAAGCAGTTGCCACACTTTACTGGCCAAGTGCACAGTTACAGATGGGAACACAATTCCAGTTGTTCTTCATGTTCTCACTGTACAGACCAGTTCATTCCTGGCCCTGACGTGAGTTTGGCTCTTGGGGTCCCTTGATAAAGTCTGTACCCCGCTCTCACAACAGGAGCCACAAGACCCCACCTATTCCTTCTTTTACACACACACACGCACCAGTAGATGAGTTTATACCTCGGGTTAGAGTCTGTTCTACTCTGCACAACTTCATGAGTTTTCCCTCTGTTCTGTTTGCTTTTGAGCTACTGCACATTTCCTACATTTATTGTACCATGGCACCTGGTCAGCTAGTGACAAAGGAGGCATCCACTGCTATAGGGATGACACTTTCTGGACTTCAGTTCACTTGTTGGCTTTCATGGGTCTCCTCATTCTGTGTGTAGCTGCTCCGTTTTAGGCCAGTCTCCCCGCCTGAGGCCAGAGGTCAGCCTGGGTCACTGGGTGTCTCACATCACAGCTTCTCTTACTCACCAGAAGGTGTGCTGGGTACAGTGTGGCAACACGTATTTCATCCTGCCCACTGGCAGTGGCTGGCTACCACCCCAGACCCTCTGCCAGAGGCAGCAGATACGGTACCAATCCCAGCCTGGGATCTCCTGTCAAACAATATAGGCAGATCTCCTACCTAAGTCAGCAGTTCTGTCTCTTTCACCAGGATTCTCATCTTCATCAGCTTGACTGGCAGCATCAGTCAGGCACTGAACTACAAACACACGTCCCAACCCCCAAGGTGTCACCCTCTCTTCTGGGAAATTCTCCTGTGTCACAAGGCTCCCCAGGGCCTTCCCTTAAAGGGAAGCCCCTCAGGATCCCCACACCATGCTGATGTGTCCCCTCACATACTCCCCAGAATTACCAGTGATCTACTCTAAATGCCCCCAGATTCTTTCCCTGGGATCTCCACTGTTGTCTTGTGCCTGTCTCTAAAAGCTACCAGGCAGCTGAGAGTCAAAATGATGTGATCTCAAGTTCTGGATTCATTGACGGCTGTGGGTTGTAAGATCCTGGCCACTTCAGGGCAGATCACAACTGACCTCAAGGGCAACCTTCTCTCTGTCGGGATGCTCCAACCACTGCAGTATGTAACAGTGCACCCAGCTTAATATGACATTTTCCCAGTAACTCCAGGGCATTTTTCCTATCTTATCCTGTAGATTACATTATTTCTTTTTCTTTTTTTAATTTCTTTTTATTAACTGGATGTGATGACAATTCTATTACAGTCAATTATATAGGCTTACAATATAGACATTCTTACCAATACTGTATAAGTAGTTAATTATTAATTCTAAGCCAATGTTTCTTGAATAAAAATTACATTTTTACAATATGACTGTGCTTATTATTTCACTATTATCAGCATTCCACCCCTTTCTATACCTTATCATATTAGGTCCTTCACGAGTCAACAGTTTGTAATTTCTAAGTGAAGGCTGCCCCTGCTTCTTATGTTCTGACTTGAGTGGCCACCTGCTTTTAAAATTACTGTACAATGGTATCTCAGGGTATAAAATCAGGGTCATGCCTTGATATATACATCACCCACGGCCTCCAGAACACCTCATGTCCTGGTTTTTCATTATATAATGTAGCTGTGAGGGATTCCATATAATAAATATTAGAAACCACCACCCTCCAATCCAGTATAGTAGGGGCTTCTAATGTCGTCCAACGTTTGTTATAATCTTTTTGGCTGCCAATATATAAATAGGAAACAAGGTTCGTGCCAAGATGGATGATGGGGGATAAGGCTAACAAAACCACCTCAGCCGGTAACTCTATCCTCTCACCCAGGCAATCCGAAATTTCTTGTTGTATTTTACACTAATAAGGTGTGAACCGTGGGCACATCCAGAAGATATGACCAAGATCATGGCGTGGGCACTTACAGTTCCTCCAACAGTTCCTAAATTGGGGGTATTTGGAGAGTATAGCTGGGGACTGAAGAACCTAGCTCGACACTTCCAGGCTAATTCACGCATATAGTAGAATGAGTTATCCTGCAGGCCAGCGGGAAGCTTGTAAAAAATCCTGATCTGAAATCTCTATATCAAGATCCCTACACCAGCTTTTTAAAACTGAAAGCAATGAGTCTTCCATCACCTCCCTGAGAAAACTGTATAGGTGTCCCACCAGGTGTCCCCAAGTGTGTCCAGATAGAGTGTCTTCCAGATATTTCCAGAGCAGGGGGACTGGGTCTGGTAGATTTGGCACCATGTCTGTCTGTCTCAAAAGGTAGTTTTTGACCTAAGTATATCTGTAGAGGTCACTATCTAGTAAACCATAGGTTGATTTAAATGTTTCAAATGGATAATACCTTCCTGGGAAAGGAGCTGTCTAAAATATTGGAGTCCCACCGTCTCTCCATTTTACAAAAGTGTGGTCTGTAGCAGCGGGGAGAAACTTGTCGCCCTCTGAGATGAGGGTGTGAAAGAAAAAAAAGTATCTAAAACCTCAGTGTTTTTTCAACCAATACCATTGTTTTAAAATCTGGGCAGAATAAGGTGTAAGGTCTTTCAGGGAAGGAATCCTGGTTACCAAGGTCAGGGTTATCTTTATTATATCGTACAAATAGTTTAAAGCAAATTCTAGGTCTTTTCCAGGAGTCTTGAAAGTCGGGGTTAGCCATAGGGTTAATATTTTTAAAAATGCTGCAAGGGCATAAAGTTTCAGATTTGGTAGGTTGGCTCCACCCTGGGAGAGTGGAAGCTGCAGCAAAGTCATCGTGATCCGGGGTCTTTGGCCATGCCAAATAAAATTTGAAATAATTTTATCCCATGATTTAAAGTAAAAGGCGAAAGGGAAAGTGTGGATATTCTGAAATAGATACAACAACTTTGGTAATATGATCATTCTAATGGATTCTATTCTCTGAAAGAAATTTAGAGGTAGTTTGGACCAGAGAGATAGGTCTGACTGGATTTGCACCGACAGGGGTTCATAATTTAGTAGTTCCAAGTTTTTCAAGTTCTTAGGGATAATAATGCCCAAATATTTTAACTTTGTTTGATACCATTTTATAGGGTATTTATTTTTGAAAGATTGGGATGGGGTAAAGTATAATGGGAGAAGGTCTGTTTTGGTTATATTTAACTGAAAACCTGAGACTTTTGTAAAGTGTTCCAGGGTTTCCCATAGGGCCTGGAGGGAAGTCTCCAGGGAGAGGGCTGTCACCAGAATATCATCTGCAAAGAGGACCACCTTATGTTCCCTCTGACCTATGGGGACTCCTATCCAGGTATCTCTCCGAATATCCTCTGCCAAGGGTTCAATGTATAGGGCAAATAGTAATGGGGACAGAGGGCATCCCTGTCTCGTGCCCCTATATATAGTTATTGCTTGAGACAAGGATCCATTTATTCGAATATATGCTTTAGGGGACATATAGATATTTTTCAGACAAGTAAGAAATGAGTCTGGAAAAGAAAACTTAGAAAGGGTAGCCCACAAGAATTCACACCTCACCTTATCGAATGCTTTATCGGCATCTAGACTTATGATTGTAGAAGGTATCTTTCTAGCATGAATATATTCGGTTAGTAATAAAATACAGTATAAGTTATCTGAAGTACTTCTCTGCTTTATAAAGCCGGATTGGTCCCGATGCATAAGCTGAAGAAGTATTGGCTCTAATCTTTTGGCCCACATGGCCATGAATATTTTATAATCTACATTTAGAATTAAAATTGGGTGATATGAAGATGGGAGAGAAGGATCTTTGTTTGGTTTGGGCATGGGGGTAAGGACAGCATAGCTCCAGGAGGGAGGGGGGCCCTCATCTTCCGTCACTGCTCTACATGCTGGTAGAAAACTAGGGAACAACTGGGGAATAAAGTTTTGTACCATTCTGGGCTAAAGCCATCTGGGCTAGGGCTTTTCCAGGGCTTAATATGTTTAACCTTTTGAAGTATTTCCTCAGGTCTAATGCAGCTTTTCAATTGGTTAATCTACGTTTCTAACAATCTAGGTAAAGAGAGCCTATTTAGGAATTCCAAAATTTGAATATTTTGTTCTAGGGATGGACGAGGGGCTGTATATAAGGTCTTATAATACTGGGTAAAAACCTGCTTAATTAGCTCCTCTTTATAAGTGGAGGTGCCTGAAATGGTGTATTTTGTTTTTAAAATTGTAGATGCCTTTTTATTCGCCCTCAGTTTCCAAGCCAGCATTCTTGCCCCCCCTCCTAATTAGATTGTCGTAGGTAGTCCAAGTTCTGGAGGGTCCTATGATCTAATATTTTTTGTATTTCTTGGTTTAAACCCTGGATCTGTCTCTGGAGGGCTGTGTCACCCTCTCTACATAATAACTGATATGAAGCCAATTGGTCCTTTAAAAAATTAAGTTTAGCCTGTTGTTTTCTTTGCTTTCGAGAAGCATATTCCAAAATCTCTCCTCTCAGGACAGCATTCAATGTATCCCACTGAATGGGTTGAGAAACATCTGGGGTTAGGTTATCCTGAATTGTTGTGGGATACCTTCTATCATGGAATCCAGGAATTCCGAATCTTTGAGGAGGGACCCATTAAGTCTCCAGAATATAAATTGTTTTTGTTTACCTAAGTCTATTTAAAGAGTTGGCGGGTTGTGATCGGATAATATCCTAGGTTCAATTAAAGTATATTGAACTAATGTAAGATGTTCCCCAGTTACAAAAAAAAAGTAGTCTAGCCTGGAGTACATCCTGTGACATCCAGAAAAAAAGGTGTAGCCTGGGATCGAGGGAAATAATCTACGCCAGACATCCTCTATACCCATAGATGCCAAATTTCCGTTTAAATATTTACTGGGTTTAGGTAGTCTGTTCGGTTTAGAGTTAGACGAGACGGTATGAGGGTTAAGAAAAATTTAAATTCCCCCCCCCCCCCATGATCAAGATCCCTTTAAGTCTCTCTCTGTCACCCGGTATAACAAGGTCTGAACCAATGGGAGGGATGTTTGTGGAGGGCAGTGATGAAAGTGAACAGGAACTCTGTTCCTGTACCTTTTTTGCAGCAGGAACGGAGTTCCTGTACTTCTTCCCACTGACAGTGGAACTGAAATTCTTAAACCAGCAACATAATGACAGTTTCTGGGCCTGTGACCTGAAATCAAGGTTTCCATAACAACATTTGACTTGTACAATTATGCTATTTTCCTAGAAATACTTCAATATCTCTAACTAAATCTACTAGCATCAAAACAGATAGATGTGTCTTGACATGGCTATCCTTCAAATTGAGGATCTTCATTCTGCATTTCATATTTGCCAATGGCTGGGTTCCTGTACTTCTTGCCTACCACTTGCACCACTGGTGGAGGGAGATAGGTGTTTACCAAAGTTATTGTCTGTGAATAAAGTTTACCTGTGATAACCACATATCTACCCTGTGGATCCTAATAGGTGTCTTGTATTTCCAGTGGGTTTGTAGATGGGATCAGAATTACTGTACCCCACTTGTGTCCTCTCAGGTGAGAAATGCCACTACTGTATGTAACCCCCCTACAAATGGGGGTTCCTGAAGTCTTCCTTGAGCTTGCCTAAATGCTCACTGCCAGGCTGGTGTCCTGCATTTTAGCAGTTTAAATGTGATTACCAGAGAGTGCCTGTATAGCCTCTGTGTACTGTCTCTTTAAGAGCTGCCTGGATTGCAGTCATAAGTAATCTGAGAGGGAGCCCTGTTGAAGATTGTAACTATTTGCTGAAAATCATTTAGAGTGATAATGTAGTTTGTCTAACCTGCCTTCTTTGCAGCAAGAACTGTTTTGTTTATCTTCACTTTCTTTTATTTATTTTATTTTTATTTAGTTGTTTAACCAGGTATAGCACACTAAGCTGAAAGCTTTTTTACAGGAGCGACCTGGGAGCACAAGGAGGTTAAGTGACTTGCTCAGGGTCACACAGTATGCAAGTGGAAGCTGTGGGATTCAAACCCAGGTCAGGTCTGCTGGATGTCACCAAATTTGCAGCTCAGAGCCTTAGACCACTGCGCTATACTGCCTCCTATACTGCACTGCCGAATTGGACCAATCAGTACTGGTGGGACCTAAAATGGAGCCGGACTACAGGAGCTGTCTGGAGTCAAAATCTGTAGGAATTGTAATTTGAGGCTTTTGGCACCTTTTTGCACCTGTAGGGGGAGCCTTTGTTGTGACTGACAGACAGATCAGCCAGCCGAACCTTTTGGATTCTGGGGAAAGTCTCAGGCTTGCTGGCAGTTGAGTCAGATCTAAGTTGGGAGCTGAAGAAGCAACAGCTTGAGACAGTCAAACAGCCATCTGAGTAGTTTTGCGCAGGAGAACTGTGGAAAGGCCTGAGCTGTGGTCTGCATGTCTGCCTGCTGCCCCTGAGCGGGAGAGAAGAGAATTATTTCAGACTAAATTCAAGTTTGTGAGAACGAAGTAAGCCACTGATTTTTTACCAAGCTCATACCTGAAGAATACCGAAGATTTTGCTGAATGCGATTGGCCTGTCAGGATTTCCTGCTGCTTTTGAATCCCTGGTTTGTGCAGAGACTTTGCGATTGTGACCGGAGAGTGGTTTGCCTGGTACAGTAGAATTTCCTGACATGTAACTGTGCTGTGAGTTGTTAGTGGGTCGTGATTTAGTTCCCAACTGTGTGTATTGTGTTCTGCTTGCTGGAAGCTGTATCCATCCCAAAACGGATTGTATCTGAATTTGTCTGCATTTGGCCTGGGCCTTGCCACACTGGCCCAGCTAGACTATCGTTGCACAGAGAAAGCCATCGATGAGAGACCTGCCTAGGGATCAGCTCCCTGCACCACGCTTGAACAGGAATGATACCTCGGCAAATCATGGGCCCTGTTTCTCCTGGCACTCCAGATCAACCACCTGCAGTCTCAATTTTCGTCCAGTCTTGGGTATCGTGAGTAATCATCAGGGTAGCTTCCTGCAACAACAGCCTAATCTAAAAGTGTGTCATCTGATTGTCTTGCTGTTTTCCTTTCACAAACTGAGCCCTCCAGCTCAGGATTACAAGTAGTGGGGGTGGTACATGTTGTTTTCTTCCATCACAGGGCCCCAACCAGCTGCAGCGTTCCTGGCTAGCCCACCATTCTCCATCTGGGAACCCAGAGTGTGTGGCTGTTTATGGACCCTGAAGTGCATGCATAAATGTTTGACTGATACATCCTTTAAGCAAATTAACCTGATTACGCCCCTCCCTTGTTTAAGTCCCTTAAATAAATCAGATCTAACTCTTTTTTGCATTTACCCTGACTGTGGTTCCAGTTTGTGCAAGAGTACTGGTACTGTTGTTATTTGCTGTGTATAATCTTGTTTTACAGGGGTCCCCAGGGTCGAGTCAGAGGAAAGCCCTGGTGGTAAGTGCAAACAGTGTGGGTACTTGTGTGGTGTATCAAAGGTATTGTGAAAGTGATTATTGTGTATTGTTCCAGCCACTAGTAAGGAAAGGGGGGGGTTACAATGTCCTGGAGGGCTGTGCCCAGGTTAGCTTGACCACTACCAATCCTGACCTCCGGGTGGAGGCCCCATTTCAGAACTCAGGCCCCTTAACCTGCTACTAGCCAAGCAGGCAGGGGTAGTAGCTCTTGGGATAGCACCACTTAGGGGTTACATGTATATCTCCTCCCTAGTGTAACTTTAAGTGTTCTAGAGAGGAAAGATGGGTCTCCTGTAAAAAATATAAATCTGCTTTCTGTTTCCCCAGATGTTGCATTATCTTGTAACGCTTAACAGGGGAATGCAGACCATTCACATTTTGGGAAAAATATTTTACTGGAATATTAACCATTGGCATCAGAAAAGAGGTTAATCATAATCAGGCTGGTACTTTGTTCAATCCATAAAGGGCATATAAGCTCAGAATTAGCACCTTTATTAGAATCCTTCCCCGATACTGGTGGTCTTCTTAGACCAAATACAGCACTTTCAGGACAAGGGGGAACCTTCATCTTAGCATCCCTGTGATCTGTGGATTGTCCAGCCAGTATTGGGGTGTAGAGTCTCCACTGAGAAATTATGTCTCCATCCTTTTTAACAAATATTAAAACCAAACAGCTAAATAACCTTTGAACAATAACCTGACTCCAAACGGAGTAACCTTTATACATATGGTCTTCCATTTGTGGGGGAGAGAAAATCATCTCCCACCTTGTTGCCAGGGCCTTTGATCTCTTTGCCCTAGGAAGGTAGAGCACCACCAGCCGATTGGTGGGTATAGACCCACCTGCGAGGGAAATCCCCCTCTAGAAGCAGTCTCCAAATATCCGCAGAGACTGCTCCTGCATTGGTTGGAGCATAGGTGTTAAGAGATAAGTAAATGGTATCTTAACCTCAATATTACTGAGGGGAAGGAGCCCCCACCCCACCCAAGTTATGTGATATTATGATAGATAAGATGGCGCCTCCAGGAGAGTACAGATTATTCCAAGGGAGCAGGGGTCAAACATCTGATTCTGTATATGGGGGGGAAGGTCCCATGTCCCCCTCAATATTAGAAAACTTCTCCCTCTGGGCTGAAACTATCCTTGATGCACACTTCACCCCCACATTAAGATCTGTGGTCAGATGGGAGAAGGGTAGATGTGTAGCCCGTGTGGGCCAATCAGGGGAGCAGGAGGCGTCCTGGCGATCCTCCCTTCGTTTGAATTTCTGTAGAGAAAACATAATATGGGAATCAATCATCAACTCTCTGCTCGGTGGGGGAGGGGGGTGTGCTTATCTTCCCCCTCTATAGGAGAATCATTGTTATTGCCACAAAGTCTTAGTAGATACCCCCCATTACTGTTACCAGGGAGTTACATAGCCATAGAGCCCATATGGCCCACTATACATCAAACCTAGGCCTGCCTGAAGTCATGTGGTTTAAATCCGGGGGGGAGAAGAGGTGAGGAGACCTCTAACCCCCTTCTCACTTCAAAGGCGACCCCTCCCCTCGAGAGCACAAAAAGATAAAGGTTTTAATCCAAATGAGTCCCTTTCAAGTCCTGAGTCTATAGCCCTAATCCAGTTCACATGTACTGTGCTCTCACATCTCCTCCCAGCTCGAGGGAGAGGCCTACTGAGACAAATCCTAATAGCGGCTTCCGCTGGTGTCCTGGAACAGATTGGAGCTGTGGTCTACAAGTTAATTAAACATGAAAGCCTCCTTTATGTAAGGGCTGATAAATGTAGATACTGGTGTCTTCTCATTGAGAATATGGGGGCAAGAGGAAGAGGGCAGACCGCCAGCCACAGCGCCACGTGGAGGAAGGGAGAGAGAAAGGCACTCCGGGAGCCCCAAATCCCAAATGCACAGCCAGTTAGATTACTGTATAGGCTAGTTTATTTTTATTATATGTGGAGGAGCCTACCTCGGAGCAATAGCCCTCCCTCAACCCCACTCACTCGTGGCGATCGGCCTACCCTGCACCATCCACTACTCCATTGCTCCATTGTCCCCCCCCCCCCACACTTGGCAGCCAGGAAGCATAAATATTGAATACAGGTTTTAGTCCAGATGGGGCCCTTACAGGACTCAAGTCGAAAGTCTCCAATCCAGTTCATTTGCCTTGTGCTGTCACTTCTCCTCCCAACCTTTGGGAGAGGCTTACTAGGGCAAATCCTGGTAGTGGCTTCCACTAGTGTCTTGCGACAGACTGGGGCTGTAGTCCCCCAAGTTCATTAGGAGAGCCTCCATTGCATAAGGACTGTTAAATGTAAAAACTGGTTTCTTCTCTTTTGGGAATGGGGGGGAGAGAAGGAGGGGACAGTCCATCAGCCAGGTCGCCCCATGAAGGAGGGAGAGAAAGGCGCTCTGGAAGCCCCATATCCACAGCCAGTTAGATGCATTAGAGGCTAGTTTATTTTTATTTTATGCGGTGGAGCCTACCTCAGAGCAATAGCCCTCCCTCAACCCCACTCTCCAAGGCAATCAGCCTACCCTGCACCCCCCAATACTTCCTTACCCCCATCTGACAGACAGTACCTGGTTAAAAGCTCAGATCTTACTCTGTTTGTAGAGTTGGGTTCCGTAATGATCATACTTTATCCATAATCTTCTGTAGATATTGATCTCCAATTGCTACTCTAGTTTTATCCTGGGGGCTTTTCCTGGAGGGTGTAGCTGGTTCCCTTGTTGTTTGTTTTGGGTCATTTTTAGATAGGATCCCTCGCTGGAGCAAGTCCAATCTGGCCTCTGTTGCTGTGGAGTAAGTTGTGGTGCCATTTGGGAACTGAACAACCAGTTTTGTTGGATAGGGGGTACGAAATCTTAAATTTTTACCTCTGAGGGAGGGGAATAAAGGAGAGTATTCCCTTCTTATGCGTTGAGTGGCTGATGCATAGTCATTGTCGAATATAATAGGCTGTTCTCCCCACATCCCCTTTTGTTTGCGCCAGACTTTTATTAATAGCTGGTCTTTCTGGTAAAAACTCACAAAGCGCATTACAAATGATCTTGGATGGGCTTCTGGTCTGGAAGGGTGGGGGCCCAGTGCCCTATGTGCCCTCTCAGTGTCTATTTGGAAATCAGGGCCCAGATCCAGGGCCTGGTGCAGTAAGAAATCCGCAAATGCCACTGGGTCGTTCCCCTCCTCCCCCTCTGGGATGCCATATACCCTAATGTTCTTTCATCAACCACGATTCTCCATGTCCTCATCCTCATTGAGGTGTACAATTGTTCCTCAATTAGTTCCTACACTACTTTCTCCAGGACCAACATTCTACTTGCATTTTCAGTTATTTGGGCATCTGCGGGCCGTGATTGCAGTTTGGTACGGTCTAAGCGGATTTCTTTGAGGGAGTCCCTCATTTAAGTACGAAATTCAGAGATCGCTGATAGAACTGCCTCCGAATTAGTTATTTCTGGCATTTGTTTCTTTTTGTCTTTCTCCCGTTTCCCCTGTTTGGTGTCTGAAAGTGGGGGAATTAGCAAGGCAGTATCTGAGTTCTGTATCCCGCTCTCTTCGTCCTCTGGTAGGTCCCGTAATGGCTGCTATCTGTTTCAGTTGTGGCGTGCCATATTGTGAAGGTACATCTCAAATATAACTTTTGCTCTGGTTTCAGGTTGAGATTCTCCTTTCTGCTATATCTTCGATAATTTTTACAGGTTACAGGGTTACTTTACAAATGATTTCAGGCAGGAGAATCCTGAATTGGCTGTGGTGGGGCGAGAGCTCAATTACCCCATGTCTTCACGCCGCCAAGTCCCAACCGGAAGTCCCACATTATTTCTTTTTGATGCTTAATTGCCCTGTTTTCCTATATGACAAGTGCCAGTCCATGGGAACACTTTCACTATACATGGTTCCATTTCCCTATAAAATATAGAAATCCATGTAGATCTGTGAGCCCTGATGTAAGCCTGAGTTATGACCATAGTAGGTTCTGGGTCTGGCAGTCTGGTGACCACCCATCCTCTAGTGGCAGGAGGGGGTTGTATATTAGAGCTGGACCTCCTCCCCAGGGCAACATGATGGTTTGCTGGCTAGCTGAGGCCAACCCTGGGAAGGCCAAACTGTCTCCGAGGGGTAAGGGAGGTATAAGAATGCTGGACCACTGGTGGGACCCCTGGAGACCCACCATGATACCTGGTGCAGGCATGGGGAGCAGGCAGAGCCTAAGCTGCCTGGTAAATTAGGATATTACCAGATGAGGACTGCAGACCTCTAGGAGTTAGTGGTACAATTGTCCCATGGAATAGTAGGGGTTGGCCACAGGAGCGGACAGGACCCCCGTGGAGAAACGGTTGTTGGGCTATTTTATTTATGATTTATTTGGGTCGATTTTTGTCCTGGGAGAGGCAGCACTGCAGGTGTCCACGCTGGTCACTGGGTGATGGGTGGTGTAACGTTGGCCCCTTTGTATAGTGCATTCAGCATTTGTATCAGCCCAGCCTTGCCATTTCTGTGAAATCATGAAAAATGCTGAGGGAAAGGGTGGAACAGTTATTAGTCTCCAAAGGATGACAAAACAAATAGCATTTGAGCCTCTTTTTGAATGCTTCTCCACTGAGGGTGAACTTCTAAGATGAATAGGAAGGGAGTTCCAAATAAATGGGGTTGCCCCGGAGAACACCCTATCACCAAACAGCTCAAAACATGATCTCGGGGTGGCCAGAATCAGTCCCTTGCTGGAGCAGAGTGAGCTTCTGGGAGTATATCGAGCCAAGTGGTCTATAAGGTGGGCAGGACCCAATCCATTCAGGTCTTTATACGTCAATTATGAACCGGGGATCATAAATGGAGGAAGCTGATTGGCCAAGAGGTTTTTGAAGCTGTGATGGTATCGGGCTACATCATCACGGCTTAAAAAACAACTCCGGCCACCTGCCTCCTCACAGGCATCAGATTCTCCGACTGCAAAGTTCACCACGTCCAGAGGCCTAGAGCGAGTCACTCACGAAGATAACCAGTGAAAACACAAAACCTTAAAAACTATTCCCACTGCTGAAATGAAACTCCCACCAAGTACGGCATACATAAATAGAGCACCCGCTCTCAAACAAGAAATGCCGCTCAATGGACACTCACATAAAAACACCTGCAATACCACAACGGCCCTTCCCAATCAAACAGCTGCCAGCTGGTAGACAAAACAACCTCACCACTTTAGCTGCTGCTTTTTATTACTAAAAATGATTTTGCCAACTTCACCTGCTCCTTTCAGAAGACAACGCAGGCAGTTTACCCCTCTGCTCCACGCAACTATCGCAACACAGCATCTCGGAGGGACAGGTGGTGGTGGTAGTGGTGAGGTGAGGAGACCAGAGCACAACCGACATAATCGCAGTCCCGTGTCAGCAGCACTTTCATGAAAAAAAAAAATAAAATCCACACAGATCTTCACTGGGACCCAGACCACGCAGCAGGACCAGGTCAAATGCAGAGAAATTAGAGTTCAGGAGTAGTGCTGAGAGAGTGACACTAAGTTCACAGCTGCACTCCATGAACTCCACTTACAACAGTGCCATCTGCTGCCCATACCCTTCAGGAACTATTTCTTTTAAAGATATTCCTCCATCACTCCAAAAAAGGCATTAAAATATTAAAAGTGTATTTTTTATTATTTTCTCTGAGAAAACTATTAAACCAGTTCATAATAGCAATAATGCACTCCAGGGTGTGGTATATCATGGGATATTGTCACTTCTCGGGTCGTTGGACACACTCGGCCTGTGGCCTCGTGCCCAACCACCCGAGGTGTGACGATATCCCATGATATACCACACCCTGCCGTGCATTATTGCTTAATTATGAACTGACGATCGTAAATGGAGGAAGCTGATTGGTAGAGAGGTTTTTGAAGTCGTGATGATATCGGGCTACGTCATCACGGCTTCAGAAAACCTCCGGTCACCAGCCTCCTCACTTACCACGCAAAGTTTATCTGTGTGTCACAGTCTGAAGTGACTGAGACCTCTAGTCGGCTTAAAACCAAGCCCCCGCATCCATCTCCCCCACAGCACCCACTTTCCAAACAGAAGAAAATGTCATTCTTACCCGGCTTCCGCTTGAGCACCAGCTACTACAGTACAGAAACAGCCCCTCACGCCAGTACATTTTCCCCACACCATGCTTGCTGCCTCACGCCAAATGGCAGTTCACGTACAACTACGAACTGCTCCTTCACAATCTCCCCATCGAGACAACGACTTTAAGGTGCCCTGGCTTACATTTACTGTTCCCTCAAAGGCACGACATGACCATGGCAACCGTTACGAAAGTTTTTTTCACGCCGGGTTTGGGAGATGGGACAACAGAACACACAGGGAGATGTCCCTACACTACACTACCTCCTACCAGCTCCTACAATAGCGCACCTCCTGACGACAACCCTAATAGAACTATTTTCTGAAGCAGTACTCTTACACTACCCCTTACAAAGCTTTTTAAATATTTGGGAGGTTTTTTGCTAATTTCTCATTTACAACAATTTTGTAATCCAGTTCATAATAGCAATAAGTCACTCCAGGGTGTGACTTATTGCCTGCGGCCTCGTGCCCAACCACCCGAGGCGTGATGATATCCCATGATATACCACACCCTGTCGTGCCTTATTGCTTAATTATACAATAGCACTTTTAAATCCAATAATCTGATTGGCTGACTGGCACCTTTCTAGCATGGTAAATCCTGACATAACCCACGCAAAAGGTGCCAGTCAGCTGCATCTGGAATCCCCAGGTAATAAAATCACTCTGACCCCTCCAAACATGAAAGCCGCCATAGTAAGTCACCGCTAACTGTGACAGAGAGCCAAGCCTACCTCCCAAATAGTGACATGTTTGTAAGCCGCCCCCACCCCGCCACCCCCCCCGAAAATCGGGCTTTACTTAACAGATTCCTTGTCCCTAGTCTCCTGATATCCCAGAACTGCCAAAGAAGGACGGCCAGTAGCCTAGTCACAACACTGCAGGCTGGAGCCCTGATACAACGTACCAGCGGTCCACAGTTCAGATTTCCAACAGTTACCATAGGGAACCTTCTGACCTCGGGCCCTCTCCACTGTTCCAGGTGCAGAGGACAGAGGAAAACAGCACCAATTACAGACTGAACAAATATGGCAGCAGTATTTCAGGGACATACCAGCGAATTACATACATGCACACCAGGCTCGCAGTAGGAACCAATCCTCCAGGACACTGGCAGTCTCCCCGATCATAACAAGAAGCTTTTCCATTAAAATAAAACACTGTCGGCACGCTGACTTTACTGCTATCTCGCTCCCACATTTGTATAAAAAAGGGAGCTCACAGTCCCATTTCCAGTTTAAAAAAAAGCATCTCAGATTGCCCGTTTGCCAGGCGCTGAATGATAGCAGTCTGCATGACAGGTTGCTCAAATAACATATACTGCTGATGTAAAAAAATACACAATAAAAAACCTTAGAAACTGCAAACAGAATCTTGCCATCAATCTCTGTGTGTGTGCACGTCAGGTGAGGGACGATGTCCATGACAGCCTTTTATGTTTTACTTAGCAACCCTATTTTTTTCTGCAGAAGCATACTCTTATTTTATTCATAAAATTTTGTTATAGAAAGTTTGATACCAAAAAGTTTCCTCTTTTTATTTTACACATTGTATAATCGCAATAAACCGGAAGACATCAGTGACCACTCCCATGTTATGTTCAGTTGGGCTAACAATTTCACCAAACCCCTTCCAAGAACAGTCACCAACAGGGTCCTCAAGCCTGGTCACATGGGTCACTTTAAAGCCAATCTCCTCAATGCTGACTGGTCAACAATGTTTGAGGCTTCTGACACTGATAGCGGGCTTGACCATTTCATTCTCCTATTCGGTACGATCTGTGACACTCACGCACCCTTCAAAAAGCGTAAAATCAAAGGCCATTTCAACCCTTGGATGAGCCCAGACACCCTTGAACTTATGAAAAATAGAGACCATCTCTGGCATGTAACTAGGGCCACAGAGAAATAGCCCAACATCCTGAATTACAAACGGGCCAGGAATAACTGTACCAGGACCATCCGAATAGCCAAAAACGTGTACTACAAGGAGGCCCTAGTCAAGAACTGGAATTATGGTAGTAAATTCTGGGAAAACCTAAAAGAGGTCACTGTATATGAGCCCAAAGCGGCCCCCACCATGCTTAGCGTTGATGGATTCCCCATCCTTGATCCTAAATCTATAGCCAATACCTTCAACCTTGCTTTCATCGACCTCCATAAATGTCCTCCCTACAGACTTCTTCTCCCTCACCAACCCTGCTGCTTTTCACAGACCCCAGTGCATCTCCCTTTACACTTCAAGACTATTACTATCGGGGAAGCCAGGAAATACCTGCATAAGGTGCTCAGTAAGGGGAGATACAGTGGAGATAACCTTGATCTGAAACTAATCTCACTGTCTCTGGAAGAAATCCTGTCTCCCCATACCCATATCTTCAACCTATCGGTTTGCAGTATTCCCTCAAAAATGGAAAGCTGCAGTAGTTACCCCTGTGTACAAGACCGGGGATCGGGCCATGCCCGAGAACTATAGACCCATCTCAATAATTCCACCATTCTTGAAGGCCCTGGAACGAATTGTCATGGACCAACTTGTCGAATACCTGGACAAACTTAAGCTCCTATGCCCTGAGCAGCATGGCTTTAGGGCAGGGCACAGCACTACTACAGCCCTCTGGAATTCACGGGCTTCATTCATAAATCTCTCGACCTTGGACAGCTTGCTGGGGCAATCTGTATCGATCTAACAAAGGCCTTCAATACAGTCAGTAATGCCCTCCTAGTTGACCAACTCACTGCAACAGACTTTGCCCCCGATGTGGTTGCATGGTTCCACAGTTACCTGCACTGCCACTCCCAGCAAGTCAGGATAGGTATTGTCCTCTCAGACAGCAAACCTGTCTGCTCAGGTGTTCCGAAGGGGTCAATACCGAGTCCCCTCCTATTCAGCTTATTCTTGAATTGCTTCTCCCAAGCCAGTCAAGACCGCATCCTCCTTTATGCAGATGATGTGGTTGTCTTCTCAAATGGCTCAGACCCCAGTGCCCTTCAGCAGCAACTACAGAGTGACTTCACCAGTGTAGAGACGTGGTTCAAAGATCATAAATTGATAACGAACTACAAGAAAACAAACCATGCTGTTATCAAGCTCTCTAAACAAACACAAAAACTACCCACTATCAATATGCAGCAGTGGCAGGGGTTCCCTTGAACTTGTTCAACACTTTAAATACCTCAGTATCACTATTGACAACTTGCTGTCCTATACTCTTCACATTGACAACACAGTCAAAGCTATCATCAAGCGCTTGGGGCTACTTTATCGTCACAAGCATAGCCTCTCCCCTGAGGAGGCCCTCCTGCTCCCCCCATACACCTAGCACCCTCTCCCTCTGCCTTCAGTCTAGTCACCTCCCTCTGATCCCTACTGCTTTACTGACTTTATGCTCTCCTTTTGTACGTTACACTTAGGCTCCTCCCCATCACCCCTTTTTTCTTTTTTTCTTTAGCACTTACAACGCTCCAAACAACCCGTTTGCTGACAACTGACTGGTTTCACCGTTGGGCACTGTAAATTGTCTGTTTACCCGTGACCTGTACTGTGTTTGATATATAATCCCATTTACCTTTGTAATTCTGCAATCCTTTGTGTAATTTCACCTATCTGTTGTACTGAAATGTCCTGACGTGGAACCTATGTAAAGAGCTCCGAGTTCAAATGGTTTTCTGAGTACTGAAATAAATAAACCACTCCAGGGTACAGGTTATGCTGGGATTTACCCACTTCTGGTGTAGCACACCAGGCGTGGGTAAATCCCAGCATAACCGACACCCTGTTGTGGTTTATTGCTTAAGCAAACTGATCTTAAAGGTGGTACACCACCTAATTTGTAGCCAGTGCAGATGCTGCAGCACAGGCATTATATTATTCACATACAGTTGGAATCAAAGACTTGGTCAGATATTTCCAGATAAATATATTTTGTTATTCTTTTTTTTTCCCCCTGTCTGATCAGCCCCCATCTACCAGTCACCCCATCTTTGTAACCCACGTGTCCTCCAGAACTTATCTTTGTCCATGTCTTGCCCCAGGGCTTGTCCCCACTGGCAGGGTTGGTGGTGTTGCCAACCCTCACCAGCAAACAGGATCTGGTTCCACTGGGCAGGGCCTGTGGGTGACCAGTGTCATCCTACTTGTTAGACATGTTTCCTTGTCCTCCCCAGGAGGAGTTGCGGCCATGCAATGCTGTCACAGGGCACATCACATGTTCTCACACAACATACATTGTTGGCTGCTGTGCCTCTGTAAACATCTGGTGGCCGCAGACTGCCTTTCCCCTAGCCTCCATTAGGGGTCAGGCACATGCCTCCCCGCACCGTGGAGGAGGAGAGCAGTCCCACGGACGCTTGATCCTCCTCCCCCAGCCAACCCTCCAATACCCCGAGCTCACTTCTGAACCCGGGTCATCGGTGCCGCAAGCAGCTGCACTACTGCTGTGCTAGTGGGCTGGCTTTTCCCAATATTTCTAAAGATATTCTCTGTGGTATCCATTTAGTGGTACTGAAGGCAGGTAGGGAATTTCCCCAGAGATATCACAGAAATTTCAGGAAATATCTGGCATGTCTTTGGCTACAACTGTACAATGATCCAGTGGTCAGCCTGATTATGACATTCTGCACCAGCTATACAAGGCACAACAACCTCCTGGATAGCCCCAAGTAAAGAGTGTTAACAGTAGTTGAGTCTTAAGGTTACAAATGCATGTGCCAAGATTGTTAGGTTCTTTGCGTTGGATACAGTTTAATTTGCAAGATACTGTGAAGCTGGAAAAATCCACTGCAGACTACAACCAACACCTGATGTTTAAGTGTCAGCTCTGGGTCCACAATTACTCAGATTTTTCACCCTATCCACAGCCATCAAGACGGTGCCATTTAATAAAGATAACCCAGTGGCATCTCACCTAACAGCCAAACTGCAAGGACCTAGAATCACCAGTAACAACTCTACCTTGGTCGAATTTAAGCTCAGCTAGGTATAGACGATCCAGGCAGGCATTGTTCTAGCACTAGGATTGCCCCTTGGCTGTCAAGTGCAAAGGACATGAACAGCTGAGTGTCATCTGTGTAGCAATGAAAAGTCATGCACCACTGCCTAGTAACCTGTTCTAGCAGATGCATATACATTGCGAATAACATGGGGAACAGACTCAACCCCTGAGAAACACAACAGGTGACTGCTGATGGCCGTGACAAGTAGGTACCTCTCACAACCTTCTGCGATCTACCTGACAAGAAGGACTCAAACATTCAAGTCTGTTCTAGTGAGCCCCACATATTCCTCAAGGCACTCTATCAAAACCCTATGATTACCCTTACCCAATAGACTGCTCCTCTCTATCTTTCACAATAAACAGGACAGTGAACACCTTGACCAGCGTGGCCATGGTGCTGTGACTTGGCCGGAAACCTGACTGGAATGGTTTGTAGGTATTTCTCAAGGCAAGCCTCCAGCTGCATCACCACCACCTTCCTGATTACCGTCCCCAGAAAGGAAACGTTTTGAGATAGGCCTGTAATTCGCTAGCATATCATAGAAACATAGAAGTTGATGGCAGATAAGGACCACAAGGCCCATCCAGTCTGCCCATTTCTTTTTCTACCTTATGAATGTGCCAACGGCATTTGCTCTGTCACTAGCCTATCTATTCATACTTATCTGTATATCGCGGTCCAGAGATGATTTCTTCAGGAGAGATCTCACTGAGGCATTTTAAAGCACTCTGGGAAAAGAACCCTAAATCAGAGAACACCTGACAATGCAGACACTGGACCATGTACCTCACAACAGCCCACCAATAGACATGTGGGCCCTGGGTCCAGGTCACAGCAAGTGGGATGCAACAAGAGATCACCTCAACTGCCTCCTCCAACAATACTGACTGAAACTCAGATCACAGCTTTGGAGTGTCCCTGTACCTTTCAACTCCTCTACCGCTGTCCCTTGGAAGACCACCTGTAGAGATCCAAGCCCTAAGGGCGGCTGCTTTTTTTCAGAAAGAAGCAGCCAAACTTGTCACATCTATCTTGTGACTGTACCAGCTTGTCCACAGTGCAGAAGAGATGAATAGGTCTGTTCATACCAGAGGCAGTAACCTATGATGAATTCTGTCTTCTTGTAAGTTATTACCTTATGATCGTCCTTATAATGAGACCTCAGAGCCATCCTGTCATTCAGAGAGCCTAACCTCTTCCACAAATGCTCCAACTTTTGCCCTGTTGCCTTCAGCTGCCTCAGCTCATCATCATAATACCATGGTGAGCTCTGACAGATTGTCAGGGGGCAGACTCTGACTGGTGCAGTGGAGTCCAGTCCCATCAAGACTGCCAACTTATAGCTCTCAGAAGCTGCCACCGAACTCCTCTTGCATATTGCCTCCATGACATCCAGTATGCCCAAGAGCTTTTCTGGTTCCAGATTATGTGAAGTATGGTAATGGATCATCACCGCAGGGGCTATGTTTTTGGGGGGCCCCTGCCAGAAACTGAATGGTGCGATGATCCAACCATCCTATTGGATCTACCCTGACACCCCAAATGTCCAGCCCCAGAGAGAAGA
Source organism: Neoceratodus forsteri (assembly GCA_016271365.2). Classification (NCBI taxonomy): domain Eukaryota; kingdom Metazoa; phylum Chordata; order Ceratodontiformes; family Ceratodontidae; genus Neoceratodus; species Neoceratodus forsteri. The sequence goes on from CM057456.1 coordinate 18,526,513, forward strand.
TGAGGTCCACGGTTTTGCCTAATTCATTGGCATTTGTGGATACTACCTGTGTGAGGCCCCATGAATACATCAACTGTTGAGCAAAGTGCAAGGTTTCATCATCGACACACACATTAAAATCCCCTTGCACAATCAGGTTGGGGGTGTTCAACATAGGGTCAACAGTGAAATCTTCAAACTCCTGTAGAAATTCATGGTCTCTGCCTAAAGGTCTACCATGAACTAAAAAAATCCTACATCTCACTCCCACCTGCATCACCCATTACTGCCACATATTCAAAAGACCTCACCTCCTTTAGTGGGTATGCTATCTGTTTCAAGAAGGATCTAAAACAAATGGCCACCCTGCCTCCCCTGCACTCCCACCTCAGACACTGCACCACCAAGAACCTAACTGGAATAGCCACATTTTGGACAGGCCCAGGGTCATCTCCCAGTCAGGACTCAATGTGACTTATGAGATCCTTAAAGGAATCTGCAGTCAAATCTGATATCTAGCACAGTGTACAGCTCACCAAGTCAGCACACCTAAAATGAGGGCGAGCACCTGATTCTGAGCACTAAGTTCCAGGAGATTTTCATGGGACCCTAATTTACATGACTTGAGTAGAAGATGGTAGCAATATGGTGCTAGACCCATGAAAAGGTGCAAACAAAGGTTCTTTGTGCTCAGGATAATGCCCCAGTGCAAGGGTGGGGCAACAAACTATCACTAGCCTAACATGACGTATAGGGGGTAATAACAGCAAGCTGCTGTGCTGTAGGGTTGTACATACCAGCGTAACATTTTTATAAAAAAAAAAAAAGCTTACCATAGTAACTTGGATGTGACTGGTCTACATACATTTTAAAATGACCTTTGGCCACTGCTACTTCACTCCTTAATAAAACCTCTGTGTAAGACGAAGCACCAAAGAGGGACAGTAGTAGCGTGTTTGCTTTATGAAAGGGTCATATTTTGCAGCAGCACCTTATGAGTATTTGAATCTTATTTAACTGTGGGGTGTTTGTATTCAGTGCTAGACTCATTTAAAGTCAGTTTGTACTTCGATTCTACTAATCTTTTGGAATGTTGGATTTGCCCCTTACGAAGCAAGGAAATGTAAAGTAAGATGGTCAAAATCGGGGGTACTCCCTGACAATAGAAAGAGCTGCAAAGGGTGTTCATGCTTTTGAATTCGCAGTGCTGCATGAGTTAGTTATGAGTAACTCTGCAGCCTGTTAGTATTAACCTCTTGCTATTAAAGATTAACTGTAACTAAACCTTGGAATGTTTGTGAACCAATGACTGCATGGCATCAGTGAGCTATGGTTGACAAAATCCATTAGCGCAGGAACAGTGGCTTAGAATGCAACCGCAGAGCACCTCTCGCACCTTTTTGGTAAGTTTTTGTTTCATTTTTTTTTTTTTTAACTGTTATGATAGTTTTTGTAGGGTGGACAGTTAATAACTGTTGCAAGTCCCTTTTCCATGATTGATTACCCTGACCAGCTGTTAAATTCCCTTGTTTGCCTTGCAGGTCCCTAACTTGCCCCCAGGGCACTAATGTGCAATAAATCCCTCTGCAACAAAAGAGCTTTTATGATGGGGGGAATGCCCATGATCCCCAGGTTGCCTCCTCCCTGATATAGTGGATACTGTAGCTAGACATTAACCAATGACCGGGGGGGGGGGGTGATTACCTTTAGACTACCTTTACAGTCATTTCTACTGCTACTCTGCGGTCAGCTGGCATGGGGTGCATGGTTGCTGGGTGGTTCTCTGCCTCGCTGGGGGTCATGCACCTCATGTCAGGGACACACCCAACTCACTGCTGGTCCCAGAATTGAAACTCAAGCCCTCTCCTGAACCTGGGTCTGTAAGATTCTGGCAGGCTAGTAGCAGGGAGCTGAGTTTTGAAACTATTAATGGAAGCTACTGCTGCATTTTATTTCAAGTGAATAGTTATAATGACAAAACAAATGAAATAAAAAGGCCTTAACTATTTATTCATTTATTATGTTTGCTTGCACGCATGTGCAAGAAACATAGTGCCATCATCCGACTTTTTGGAGGTGTGGCACCCTGTCTTCCAGTTCAGTCAGTGTGTTTGCAGGTGCAGCCACAGTTCACCAATGAATGCTGCAGCTGTCTATGACAGCAGTTGAAAATGCAGTGTTGTACAGTTCAAAGGCAGAGCTCCGCTTCAGCGAGCAGCGATAAGAGACTGCTGATTAGCATATTGCTGGCAATCCTACATCATACATCTCTGCTTTCTCTTCTTGTAATGTACGCCACACTGGGAGCCCACCCCAACATGGCAACAATCCTCATTGCTGACGGGGGTGCCCAATCCCCGTCGGCTCCACACCCCCACCCCTCCAGCAGCCTTCCAGGTGCCACGCTGGGAACCCACCCCAGCATGGCAAGAATCCTCATGGCCAGCGGGGCTGCCCACCTCCGCCGGCTCCATGCCCCAAAAGTTTAGGTGCCATGCTGGAACCTACCCCAGCATGGCAAAAATTGTTATGAGGCTGGCGAAAGCCCAACTCTGTCGGCTCCACACCTCAAAAGCTTTCCAGGTCTCCCAGCATGGCAAAATTGTTCTGGCCGACGGAGTGCGCCTAATCCCCATTAGCTCAGACCCCCAAACGGTTTCCAGCTGCCACGCTGGGAGCCCACCCAGCGTGGCAAACATCCCATGTCGCCTTCCTAAAAAACAAAAAAACCTGTAAAAATGTTCCTCGGCGGTCTCCCTGCCCACCGTGCTCACCCTCTGCACACTCTGCCTCCCCACACCCCACCTCACCCCCATACTTACCTCCTGAGTCCAGCGCATGCATCTTCGTGGACCGGGAATATGTCTGCTACTTTCAAAGCTGACCGTGAACTGAGAAAATGCCGTAAGCTGTATAATGTAATAAATAGTTTTTCTTCAACTTTGATGCATATCTCAGGCATTTTTTGGAATTTTGGCACCAAATTTTCAACATGGGGCTTTTGGGACCCCTCCTCATGAATTCTTGAACTATCATGGTGTTAATCAGTCCCGAAGGGTGATTTCTCGGTCACTGTGCGAAATTACCTTTCAGGACTGAATAATGAAACGACAGTGCCAGTGTTCATATGGTGGGCTCCCAAAAAGCCTATGTTGCAAATTTGGTGAAAAAATTCCTAAAAATGACTGTTTTACGAGTGTGCATTGCGGATTTTCAACATTGCCATTTTACCACACCTCCTTACGAGCAGTGCAGCTGCCATTTTTCACATCTTGCCCAAAATGTGTTTCCATGTATGTAGCGCACAGTGGCGCAGTTGGTGTACAAACTCAATGTATGGGACACATTAAGAAAATCACAGTGACACTGCTCATGGGCAGAGGTCTTAAAATGTCAGTGTTGAAAATTTGGTGAAAAAATTCCTAAAAATGACTGTTTTACGAGCGTGCATTGCGCAGTTCCTATGCACGCTCGTAAGTTCACAGATTTTTAATATTTGCACTCCAGATTTTCAACATTGTCATTTTACCACACCTCCTTATGATCAGTACAGCTGTCATTTTTCACATGTCGCCCAAAATGTGTTTCCGTGCATGTAGCGCACAATGGCGCAGTCGGTGTGCACAATCAATGTTTGGGACAGATTAAAAAATCACAGTGACACTGTTCATGAGCAGAGGTCTTAAAATGGCTAGGCTGAAAATTTGGTGACAAAAGTCCATAAAATGACTGTTATGAGTGAGCATTGTGCAGTTTCCACGCACCCTCGTAAGTTCATGAATTTGTAATATTTTCAGTCCAGATTTTCACCAGTGGCATTTTTCCACACTTCCTTGTGAACAGTACAGCTGTCATTTTTCACAACATGGCCGAAATGTGTTTTCACACTTTCAGTGTGGAAATGCGTGGTCGCTGTGGGAAATCATTGTTCAGGACAGATAAAGAAAATCACAGTGACACTGTTCATGATTGGAGGTCCCAAAATGCCTGTGTTGACAATCTGCTGTAAAAAATCCCCAAACTAATTACATTATGGGTGTGCGTTGCACAGTTTCTATGCACGCTCGTGACTTCACCAGTTTTTTTTTTTATATTTTCACTGCAGATTTTCAACATTGCCATTTTTTACACCTCCCCATGAACAGTACAACTGTCATTTTTCACATCCTGTTCGAATGTGTTTTTGCACCTGTGGTGCTAAATGTCAGAAGTCACTGTGCAAAAGCAGCTTTCGCCAACAAACTGATATTGCCACGCTCATGAGGTGGGGTCACAAAAACATGTTGAAAATTTGAGTGAAAATACTAACGAATGCCTGAGGCGCTAGGTTTCCTACCAACGCCCCACCCTGTAGAGAATGACAGGCATCAGGGTTGTGACTTGGGATTGTCACCTGCAATGCTCATACTATTCACCCCCCACACCCTGCTGCCAGTGAGAGGCATCGAGGTGTGCCTTGGACTCTTCGGCCCCAAAGTTCACCCCATTCTCCTATACCACACCCATCTCACCATATTTTTTGATGGAAAGGGGTGCACATAAGGGCCAAAGACCCCAAAGCACACCGTGACACCTGTTGGTGTCTGCAGGGTAGGGTGTGGTGAAATGGCGTGGCCGTTATACCGGATGACCCAAAGGCACACCCCAATGCCTGTCACTCTCTGCAAGGTGGTGGTGGGGTTGGCTTCAGTTCAATACTTCACTGCCATTCCTATTATGCAGCTCTAACTTCTACACTACCAATGCCAATGCCAGCAAGCAAACATTCGGCATTGACAAATGCTTGTTTGAAGTAAGAAGACAAGATAAAGAGAGGCAAGAAATGGTGCAGCATAGGGTAACCAAAATGATTCGGGGCCAGTAGGGCACATCTTACGAGAATCAGTTTAAGGTCCTGAACATGTTCTCAGTGGAAATCAGAAGGGGGAGGGGGATATGATAGAGACCTTCAAGTAGCCTTCAGGTAGATTACAAGGAAATATTCCACAAGACTAGCAAACCAAGAACAGAAGGTGGATTCAGCAGGGGTGTCAGAAAGTTTTATTTTACAGAGAGAGAGTGGTTGAGCAATGGAACAGCCTACCAGCTGAGGTGGCGGGTGCAAGAACCACAAGGGGGGTGAGGGCAAGAATCCAGACTACACATTAGGTCCTGGTGTAGGATAGGGTAAAACAGGGCTGTCTGGATGGATCAATGGTCTTCTGCCATCATTTTCTATGTTCCTATGTTTTAGGAACCAGAAAACATACGAAGAGAAACTAAAGGAGCTTAATATGTATACCCTTGAGGAAAGGAGGGAGAGAGGGGACATGATAGGAACTTTCAAATACCTCAAGGGAATCAACAAAGTCCAAGGGGGTAGCATCTTTCAGAAAAAGAGATGTACAAGAACAAGGGGGCACAATTTGAAGACAGAGGTGGGACAGCTCAGAGGTAATGTGAGGAAGTATATTTTCATGGAGAGGGTTGTGGATGCGTGGAACAGCCTTCCTGAGGAGGTCGTGGAGTCAAAAACAGTGGGGGATTTCAAGAATGTATGGGACAGACATAAGGCAATTCTAGTGGGGGGTAGGAGGAAGTAGGCTGTTAGTTAACTAGGATCTGCAGCTTATCCATTAGGTAGGGAAATGGGCAGACCGGGTGGGCCAAGCGGTCCTTATCTGCCATCAAATTCTATGTTTCTATGTAAGGTGTTTATAAAAGATAGGCCACTGAGGAGTAACACCACATTTTCAGGGTTATCCTGTTAGCAGCAGTAGTGACAATCAAAAGATAAGCTGAACACAAATCTGGCAGTTCCATAATGCACAATGTGTGATCTGCCCAGCACAGAGCATGTTGCCAATTTAAAACACAATCGTTGTTTTGCTTTAGTTGTATAATGCTGTCTTTCTGATGTATTCTGTATTTTTTAGGTCTCCCTATTTTGACGGAGTTTGCCCAATTGTGACCATTATTTTACTCTCCCTTGCTTCGCAAGGTACTGTTGAAGTTCTCCCAAATACTCAGAAGCAGTAAAACTGTTCTTGCATTTTCATTTATTGTATATTTACTCTATGTTATATTATACTCCATTAGGCGGAGAAATTAACACCCTGAGAAAATCCATTCAGATCTCCATCATTGAAGGGGTAGTAACTTGAAAACAAGTTATGCATTTCCGAAGTTATTATATACATAGTCAAAAACCAGAAAATGGCCTAATCTTGGCACTCTCTATGCAACATTGCTGTGTTATTAACTTTGTGTGGCAAGACAGGGCCCATATTAGGGTAGTGCCAACCCTGTGTGACATGATTGTTCAAACCCTGAGGAACACCACACCAAACATTTTAAAGACTTCTAACACGGATTGTTTTATTTTCTGACTTTTGATGACTTGCACTTCAACTGTACTAGATGCAGTCAAGTTGTTTTATTGCAGGTTTTTTTTTTACACTTTATGCTCCACTACCTTGGGGAACTCTTTCCAGCATCCTCGGTAGCTCCCAGCCACTACCTTCCACCGTGACATCCAGATCCTCTCCACTCGTGCCACCCAGCACCACCTCCAGTTCTGAACCCCCCAGAGGTAGGGCCATCATATCCACCCAGGGCTCTATCAGGGCAAGTGCCGGGTGCACGAGAGACCCTGTGAGAGGAAGCCTGTCCGGTATTAGAGTGTGGGCTAGGAGACCGAGATGCCTTCACCTATCCCCAGAAGTGGGGATTTTCTTCTTTATTCTGTGGTTCCTGTCCCTTGCAGAATGCGGCTTGACAAGGCAATGTTATGCTGCAACTCCGCCCCCTGAATCCGCGGCATCGCTACGCTGGGCACCTCCAACTGCCACCAGAGACCACTCCAGGAGCGATCTCTCCCCAGAACCCTCCCCGGGAAGAGAGAGAGCAGTCCTCCAGATGCTCAATCTCTTCCTTCCCCCACCAATCCTGATGGCCCGGGCTCATTCTCAAACCCGGGTTGCCGGCGTGGTATGAGGTGTGGCGTCCAGTGCCTCAACCCTCAGTACCACCGGGCTGGCTGTTTTATAGCAGTTAATTTGCTTACTTTTTTGAAAATTATATATACAAGTTACACCTTTTGCTTCCTTCATGGAGGAACCTGTGTTGTATGCAAAGTGATGATTCCACTGGGCAGGGAAGGGCCTGACCTCTATTTTGTTTCATGCAGGGCCCTGTGGGCCCTACGGGAAGAAGCAGACTCATAGGGCACAACCCTGGACATATTGGTTGCTTTGCACTGGACCATGTGGGGTATATGAGCAGCAGTGGTCCCGTCGAGCGGAGGCATGGCTCCAGACCTATAGGTTGCTGTGAGTCCTATGCAAAGCAACAACGTGATAGTACAGGCTTGAAATTTGCCAGTGGGGTGTTCATGAGGCATAGTACTTAGTATCTAGTCCCTCAAATTTGGTGAAAAAATATTAAAACGTAAAAAGTATTAGGAAAAACCCCCGATGATAAACTTAATCTGAAAAAAATTACATTCTTGCACATACACAGTGTGCTTTTCATTGGAATTCTGTTTTTTGGGGGGATAATTTGTTCTAACACCCATAAGTTTTCTAGCTTTTTAATATTTGTTTTACCAAATTTCAGAGTGGGGTTCTTACCACCCCACCCTAACACTACCAGCCATTTGGTAAATTTCCAGTTTGTCTCTAAGTCTGTTTTTGGGCACCCCTTTTTCCCCTTAAAAAACCTACATCCCTGTATTGGGTCTTAGGTTTTTCCCATTTTTTCCCCATGAGGGATGTGATAAGGATAGCTGAGGATCATGGTGTGGGACACTGAGGAATTGTGACATGAAACACTGAGGAATCACGATATGGGACCAGTGAATGTGAGCACCGTGGGAGGTGAGGGTGGCATGGAGGTTTGAGGATGGGGTTTTCTTTAATTACATGGGATGGGTGGGGGAAGAGGGTGTGGAGGGAAACTCAGCCAATGGGTGAGAGGAAAGGTATTCAAGTTGGTGAAATTTGGGAGTACACCAGTAGTGGGGTTGGGCCACTGCTGCTCGTTTCAGTGTTGGGGTGAGTGGGGGATATCAGTGGCAGGCTTGGGCACCCATCACTGGTTGTGTATGACTTTGGGTGGGTAGGCAGGGGTAGTACTGGCAGCAGGGTTGGGCACCTGCCGCTGGCTAGTTAAGAGTTGGGGGGGCTGGGGGACCAGCGGCGGCTTTGGGCACCCAACCACTGGACAAATGGGGGGACCTGGGCTGCCAACCACCTGCCAAACTTCAAGAGGGATAGTCCAGACAGCGCTGGCAGTATTGGAAGGGTACAAAACCACCAGCAGGCTTTACAGAAAGCGTGGGCAGTTTCAGTGACTTGAAACTAACTGAGATCCCCCTCATAAAACATCATTTTTGCAGAAATCCAGTTATCTTTAGAACATTGAAAAATGTTCTGCACATGTGCAACCTGCTGAGTATATATTTGTTAAATGTAAAATATACAAGCTTCTCAACAATGCCAACCAAAAAAAAAAAATTCTTGGACCAAACTCTTAAACCTGAAAGTCACAGGATTCAGCTTCCAGACATTTTTGTGCTGCCATTGAGAAATAAAGGGTCTTAAGCTAGCTCATCAGTGTAGTGGTAGAGCTACTGCTTGTGACACAAGTGACCCGGATTCAGGCACAAGCCTGGGTCGTTGAGTACTGATCGAGAGAGGACGACTGAGCATCCCATAGGAGGGAGGGTTGCTCGCTGTACTGTGATACCGCCAACTGGTTGAGCACAGATGGCAATGCAAGTAGGAGCCACAAACAGTGGGTTGAATCCTCATGGTGATGGTGTGCGCACACATTGCATGGGCATGCTACTACCATCCCAGCCCATGAGGCATCTGGGGCAAATGCTGACATGCTATGTCTCACAAAACAAGCTCCAATAACCAAAAAGACAGCACTGTCCACCAGCAAAACTGTTTGCTACATTTGGTATTTTATTGATAAAGTGCAAAACATTACTCACATTACCGGTGCCAGTGGGAAGATGCCACCCACCCTCAACAAAAGGCCCGACCGGTTTTGCGTATGCGCGCTTCATCAGGGAGTCTGGCCTGTATCACACACACTTTAGTAGTGATGTATCAAAGTGCCAGTGCTGAATGCTGTGAAAACAGGTGCAATTTAAACACAAGCAAATTAGTGCTATATATTCGGCTACATTGCAAGCTTGAATACAGAGCACCACACTATTCGCAAATAAATATTAATGAGTTAGATAGAGCACTATAAAGTTAATTTTTGCTCTATATGTAAAGTGCTTGCCAAAGATACAGAGTTCCATTAGGTCATAGCATCCAGTCCGTATTAAGGGAATGGAAAACTCTTGCAAGGTAACTCCCCCAGAAGATGATTATAGACAGCTATTTGAAAGAGAAAAGAACCCCAACATTAGTATAAAGCAGCTATTAATTGCCTGCTGACATGCGTAAAAAGATCCATGGTGAATAAATAGTAAGGACACATAGAAAGAAATAAAGGTGGGAAAAAAGTAGGGAAGGGGGAAGAGACAAGATACGGGGAGGTGGGAAGAAAAAAAGGGGCAAAGAAGAGGGAAATTGAACCAGATTAGGAGGTCAAGAAGAAAATGAAAAATTGGTGTTGCAAAAAGGAAAAGTAATAAGGGAAAGAAAAAGTATAACTAAAGGTAAATCATCACATAAAGCATTATCAAATGGCACTATATCGATATTTTCATTTAGAGATGGGGTTTTAATGCCCCCAAGTGGTAACTCCAAAAAGATTCCTCACGTAGGCTCTTTTGCTCCAAATCCCTCTCCCCCCCTCCCCCAAACCGAGGTCCAGTGTCACTCACTCGCTCGCTCTCTGTCTCGCAGAAGGAAAAATGTTGTATAGTGCCCTCTATTCTTTACACCAAATGCTTGGGCAGGGCATTATTCATATGACATCTACGCATCTAACTCTGATGTGCACCCACCCGCATTTGAAAGCCCCCTTGGTCTTTTCGACATAGAAGGCCTGGCAGGTACATGTGGCCAGGTATATTACCCCTGCACTAGAACAGTAAATAAACTTGTATGTTATATCTCATTTGGGCGCTGACTGAACAAAAAGATGATGTTTTGTTACCACGTGGCAACAGGAGTAGTGGCCATATTGAAGTTAGTCGTTAGTCTAATCAGGAAGCCAATGTCCAGATGGTTTGGGGTGGCTTGGAGTGAATGTACCAGGAGAGAAGAGAGATTTGTTTTCCTCTTTTATGCACTATTCTGAGGAGGTTGTTCACCTTACCCTCCAACAGTAGCTCCATCTGCAGAATATGCAATGTTTTGGCAATATCTCCCTTACTGCTGATGGCATTATTCTGCAAGTGATAACATTTACTACATTCTCCTGTTCAGGATTCCTGGTCATGTACTGTAACAGTTACCTCCTCTCCATTTCCCTGACTTGTGTTCTGGCCTCCATGCATACAGTTGCACTATAACCCCCTCTTTTCAAATCTAGAATACATTTCTTCTGCCCTTTTCGCAAAATCATTATATTTGGCCCGGAATAGGGCCTTTTATTTGTTTTGTGGCAAAAAAAGGCAAGTTTAAAAAGTTTAAAGTATTTTTAAATGTGGAGCACATACATGCATGGACCAAACAGCTGACAAAAAATATTTCAAAAAGCACAATATTTTTTTCTGTGATTGACTTCCAAGTAAGTCATTAATTAAAAATAAAAGTGCTTTCCATTGTCAGTACAAAAACATGACCTTTTTTTATCAGTTGTGATTAACTTCCAAGTAAGTCACAAATGGGGAACCCCTGAATTTCCCCATTGCCCCCCACACTACTGATACTGGAGGTCAGGTCCCCAACCCTTCTACTGGTACCCCCCCAACATCCCCTTCCTCAACACCAACACCCTTCCCACCAGTGGTGGAAACAGGAATTAAGGATGCCAGGGGCACAGGCAGGGTACAGAGAGCTTGTGTCTAGTCACATAGGTGGATTTCAGCTTGGACTATGTTCCCAGCTGTTTCATTGCTGGAGTACAGAAGATTTTTACCGGGAATGTGCCTTGACCGGCTCTGGCCATGCTCCCCCACATCCACTCTCTGGGAAATCTCCACTCACCCTGTAGCATCCATGCCTCCCTCCCCACCCCAAGCCACCCAATACGTACATTTTTCCAGTCCCACATTGAGGCCTGGCACAGCCCGCTCTCCTTCTTGGTTGGTCATTGTCTTCTGCTTCAGTCCCACACTACCAATCGCAAACCTAAAAGAGAAAATGCCATAAAAACATATTGCGAAGGGCACTAAACAAGCTACAAGTCCAGTGCCGTGCCTGATGGGTGCTAAGTGTATTTGTTGGTATAAATCTTTTTTCAGAAAGTAAGGACAAATTATAAAAAAAAACAATGTTAATGCATCTGGTCGGATTAAAACACAAAATTAAAAAGCAGGGAAATAAGGAGAAAACGGTCCTCAAGCCTCACTGAATCTGTGAATGAGCATGCAGTATAGCACTGATATTATTCAGTAACTTCAGTACTGTCCTGTTAAGTGTAAAACAGGCAAACAGTAATGGTTGGCCAGAGGGTGCTGAAGATAGCGTAACATCAATGCTTCTAAAAAGACCAAGAATCTCAGCACAAAAGCATCAGTCCTATGTTGTGTGATCCTTCAAACTACCTTTTCCCTGAACATTTCATTTCCCTGCTTTTTATGTTTTGTACTAATTGCAAGAAACTACAGTAATGCACAAGTTAGGGTTTTTAAAACATCTAGAGTAAGGAAATCCACTGTTAGGGATTGTTAAATCCTAACTGCCCCCTGCACCATCCAGTGAACTCCACCAAAACTACTGCCAAAACACAGGCCATATTCCAGTCCTGAAGACACTGCCAAGGTAGTTGCCATACTTTTGGAAAAAACAGAGTTATAACTTGCTTCATGCTGGGCCCTTAGTGCCAAGCTCAGAACAGGAGCTGACTCCTAACTTGCTGTACACAGGGGCCTTTGGCCCTGCACTAAGCTTCAAGCTATAGGTCTGTGATCCAGTGCAAAGAAAGTTATGAGTGATCTCATGCATGCAGCTCTGTGCAAAGTAAGTTATGACTGATACTGTGGGCCCTGAGTTTAGCAGCAGGCTTGAGAACCACACCTTTGACCTGTAGCTTGAAGTGTCAGCTACATGAGGCAAGACCCTGGACTGGAATGGCCTTGGGTAACAAGGCTAGGGAAGGGGGATGGGCATTAGAATTGAGAGAAATCCTAACATCTAATTTCCCTCCTTTTGTGACTTTGGATCTCTAATGATGTATTAACGTTGTTTTTTGCTATACTGTAAATATTAATTATACACACACAGTAGCACCTCCCCACTGCCCTCCTAGAATTTACTAATTTTACCCAGAAAGCCCTGGACCGAGGTCATTTAGAAGGGTCTGTTTTTATAGACCTTACTAAAGCATTTGACACGGTAGTCATGCTCTCCTTTTAAAGTCCCTCTCAGCACTGGGCCTCTCCCAAGAAGTCACCTCCTAGTTTTCCAACTACCTTAGCGGGCGAACTCAACGATTTAAAATCCTAGACACTCTCTTCAGCCTTCCAGTTCATTCTGGGGTTCCACAAGGGTCCATATTAGGACCGCTACTTTTCAGTCTTCCGCAGTTCCCTTCCCTCAGCATGCTCTGGCAACCTGCTCTTTTACACAGATGCCATTATAAATTCTAGCCACCCAGCCCCTCTCCCCCTGCAGTGCAACTTGCAAAAGAACTTCTAGGAAATTGAATCTTGGTTCACCTTACACAAACTCATCCTAAACTGTAAAAAAACCAAAGTGATGCTATTTGCTAACCCTCACAATAAACATAAGGATGCACCTCTCACTATCCTCAGTAGCCACTGCCAGCCTCTTGAGCAGGTTGTAAACTTTAAGTACCTTGGCATTACCCTTGACCCCTTCCTCTCCTTCCATGAGCACATCATTCAGGTCTGCAAAGCTGTAAATACTAGAACTGGACTACTCTACAGGCACAAGTCTTGTTTCACTGCTGATGCCCTCAAGCTGGTCGTTGCCAGCTCCGTCCTTTCCATTGTAGACTATGGAATAATGATCTATGTCAGTGCTAATGACACCTCGCTAAATAGTGTTAAGGCCGCCCTAAATAAAGCTTGTCGCCTTGTAGTGAATGGTCACAGGCTCACCCATACCTGTAACCTCTATCAACAAGCAAAGTGGTTGACTTTTACAGGGAGACTTCAATACCACACCTGTCTAATAACACACAGGCTCACCCATAGTCCTTCACCGCTCACTGCCTGGCAACTCCTCGCCATCCCCCTGCTCCCCGGGTTACCAGAAGCTCCATTAAAGTCCCCTTTCTTATCCCATTTTGTAGAACAGCTCATGGACAGCGTGCTTTCATGTACAGAGCTCCTCTCTTGTTAAATAGTCTGTCTCCTGAGGTTCTCTGAAAATAAACCTATTTAAACTCAAACTACGGCAACACCTACTGTCTCAACAGCTGTGACTGTTCCTAGCACCGCCTCCCCTTTTGCAGTGTACATCCTCCCCTAATTTCCCTCCCTTGACTTTCCCCCTTACTTTATCCCTCCTCTACCTACTCCCTTGCCACCCTTCCTTTCTCGCTGCCTGGTTCCTTCCTCATTCTGTGGCCTCCTAGCTCACACTCCCCCCCCCCCCGCTCTACCTCCCACAGTTTCCTCCTGTCTCCTCCCCTCCCAAATATTCTACATCTAGATTTCCTAGTCCCTCCCCCTTCCCCAGTTATCTGCAACCTCCTTCCTTACTGTGTGACAAGGTCCCTTGGACTGCCTCTCCCCTTACATGAGCCCTCCTTGACCTGTTCTCCTTACTGTGTCTTCACGGACCATTATTTTATGATATCTGTTGTGTTTTACTTGCATTTTGTTTGTACAACCTCGTATCATTTGCCTCTGAATTAGTACTTATTCTGTATCTTGCACTGTTTTTAATTGTTTTTAATTAATTGTTTTTCTAGCAAAGTTATCACCTTGAAAACTTGTACTGTAATCACTTGTTATCTTTTGATGTGGAGCCTTTGTAAATGAGTCTGACTCAAAGGTTTATAATTCCGATAGTTCAATAAAATAAAATAAAATACAGCAAATTTCTAAGATTACATTGTGGGCTTTTTTAACTTTATAATCCATTACCACAGGGCAGCGATAGTCTTTTTTTGCCATAAATGAAAATGTTTTGATAGTCCAGTTCAGGCGGTAAGGGAACGTACATCAGGCCGAACAGATGGCCTGTCGATCTCTTCCACTTCCCAGTCTGCCGGCCCCACCCCTGCACTCTGACATTTTGTGATGTCTAACCAGAAGACCACAGGGGCATGCCCCATAGAGGTCTATAGGAGATATTAAAGTGTTTTATATGTGTTATAACAGTTTATGATAAAAAAACAATGCCGCCGCTCAACTATTATAGGCCCTATTAGTTGAGCAGTTCCATTCTTTATTATCAAATTATGCCATAACATAAAACTGTAAATTCAGCAAGTGAATGAAAGCATAGTTATACTATAAACAGGAGAGCAAGGGTCCTCGTCACATGACCCAAACCGGTTTCACTCCCAAAAGCCTCATCAGCAGCAGGCGCATGAAAACAGTGGTCATACCCCAAACAGGAGAGAAAGGGTTCTGATGAGGCTCTTTGGAGAGAAACCAGTTGTGGTCATGTGACCAGGAACCCTTACTCTCCTGTTTGGAGCATGACCACTGTTTTCACACAGCTGCTGTACTTAGCAAGGACATGCAAGTCTTTTTTTGGATATTTGTTTTTTTTTTTCCCTCCGGTCGTGCCTCCGGGTTTGCCACTCCTTCCGGCTGCACATTGCCACTGTGACCCCTCGCCCTGTCCCTCCCTCCTCACATCGCAGCCGACTCCAGGGTGGCCCGCATATCCCTTGCCGGGGTCCCTCCTCCGAGGGAAAGACACTGGGGGTGGAGCCCTGAATGCATTGTAGCGGCCAGTCCCTGGGTGCTGCTGGAGGTGGGATCGGAGGCACAGGACCCCTCGGGTCAGCGAGGCGGGCAGTCATCATCCGGTGAGCCCAGAGGCTGGTATTTCTGCTCTTCTCTGGGGGCGTGGTGTGCCACGAACGTCAAGGCGTAGCCGACATTCACCACGCCCCCCCCAACATCCAGGCTCGCTGCGACTGGACCCCGGCTTCCGCCAGGCCACCATGCAGTGGTCCTGGATTGCCCTCCGCCCCTGGAGTGGTGAGCAGTCGTGGGGCCTTTCGAACCTACTCCGCTTCAGCCGTTTCCAGCTACCTCGAGTCCATTCTCAACCCAGGTCCGTGCCGCAAGCGAAATTCAATCGCTGCGCTTATTTAGTCGGCTTGATATTTGTTTAATAAACATACTATACTGATTGGCGGTACTGACTATTTTTTCTAGTTTAGAATTGACTGTTTTACAGATAGCAGTGATGTGGGTTGCAGAGTCAAAAAACTGATCGTGGTCATCCAAGGCAACTGAAGGAGTTGGCAACTTCAAGTGAGGAGGCATTAGCCGGCTCAGTGGCACTGAGGGTTGAGGCGTTGGATGCCACACCTCATGCCATGCCGATAACCCGAGTTCAGGAATAAGCTCAGACTGTCGGGGGGCAGCAGGGGAGGAGAGGATTGAGCATCTGGAGGACAGCTCTCCTCTCCTGGGGAGGGTGGGTGTATAAATTCCCCAGCACTAGTGACACCCAGTGGAGGCTGGGAGTGTGGCAACCTGGGGATCACACTTATGGTGGGTAGGGGCAACAGCAGACTTCCATGGGAGGGGTGCGGGAGCGTGCTCAGCCTGCATTGGATGCCATTGCATGTCTGTGCTCCTGGGGGGGGTGGGAACTCACACTCACGAACATGGAAAACTCCCGTTGGCTGGGAGGAAGACATCGCCTGCCCCCACCTCCAACTCTAGATCCTGCCCACCAGATCTCATCTGTCCCTCCTCCTCTGCCCAAGGAGTATCAGAAGAAGTAGCACTGAGGAGCTGAAGGCAGCCCTGTTCCAGTGTTGTGGACTGGGGAACTCTCTAGAGGTGCGTCATGGGTGGAGGGGGAAATCAAGAGTCCAGCTTGGGAGGGTCTCAGAAGGAGGGGAACAGGCAGGACAACTGATGGGGCCCCAGCCAGCGGTGACAGGAAGGAAAAATAATCGATAAAAAAAAGAGTGAGGAGGCATCAGCAAAGGATACAGATAAGGTACCAGTGCAGGACTTGATCTTAGCAGGGTACCCAAAAAGCATGACATGGCTCTGAGTTTACAACCAGTCTGTTTTTGGTGAGCCTGGACTGAACTAACTGGAAATCCATATTCATCCCTGAATTAATGGTAGATATACTTTTAGAACGGAAGTCGAGGGCAATGTCATTAGCATACATTAGGGTGGAACTTACAGTACTTTTACAAGGGAGAGTATTGATAAAGAGAAAAAAGCAGTGATCCAAGAATGGAACCTTGTGGAACTCCAAGCCTATCAGGTGCAAAGCTGCATAGGTTTTGACTGAATTTGACAATTTGTTGCCTGTTGGTAAGGTAGTTAGCAAAACCAATTTACTGCTTGATAGGAAAGCCCTAAGCAGAGGTAATGTTGTGCAGGGGCTCATAGGAATTCCATTCCTCCACCTGTTACAAAACTACAGGAGAGTTCATGCATCTGTGTCATCTTGCTCCAGTGAATGCCATAGCAGAGTTCCACCAACTAGAAATGACAGTTCCCCTCACCTAAAAATGTAGATAGAAGAGTTGCCCCCAATCTGAACCATTCCAATTTGACCACTGGACCTAAGACAATCAAACTGGAACACAACAAATGGTGATCAACCAAGCCAAAGACCTGAGATAAATCAATGAAGATCACACCAGTTAGCATCCTCTTATCAATAGCAGTTGTGTTATCATTTGTTATTTTGATGAAGACCGTGGATTTGCTGTGGCCTTTACAGAAACCATACTGTTTAGGAGACAGGAGATTAAACCTGTGTAAGTACTCAGATAGCTGAATTGCAACAACCTTCTCTAGAAGCTTGCATGCATACGAACATATGAAGAAGCCAGCAGAAGAAGGCCATTTGGTCTACCAAGGAACACAAATGAAGCAGCACCAACGAATTTCATATAAAAATAAATTTACTGTGCATGTAAAGATCACAAACAGCGGTAGCACAAACATCAACTAGATGCCCAGCACTTCGACTCTTAAGTCTTCATTGGGGGTGATGCTAGTCAAGGAAAACATCCCTTAAATACAACATTTAATTAACACCTCTATCAATTAAATTTAAAGCACATGGAGAAAAAACATTAAAGAACCCTTCACCCTTCAATAGTATAAAAATAAATTAATAATCAAATATTTATATAAACATATGTAATGAACTAACATACTTTAATCAAAATAAAAATAAAAATGTTAAGTTTAGAGTTCTAAACAAAGCAGCAATATCTAAGATAATCACATTCAAATCTAGTAAATTAAATTTCTAAGACTGCTATATTAAAAAGCGCTAAATACAAAAAAGGGATTGCTGCTTTAAATAATTCCAAACAAAACTACACCATAACATAGTGAGTCTACCCTTAAAAAATCATGTCTTCTTAGAACAACATTTTTAGGACCCCCTAGTAATTAAGTTAATCAAACAAAAAAATCAAAAATAGAGGTCCAAAATGGGTAGAATCCGGGTTCAAGATGAAAATCTAGAAAGAAAAAAGCCAAAATGCAACATTACTGATGTAACAATCCATAACATAATATCAAAAACATTGGTTCATCAAACGCTTTTATGCTCGATTACAACATTAGAGAAATTGTTTTGAAATTACTAATGGATGGTCAGAATTATGAAACACTACCCTATGACCCTACATCAAATTTAAAAAAAGATTTATTCATGTTACTTGATAGAGCTCGAAGAAAGGGTGAGATAACAGAAAAAGAACTTCAGTATATTTGGTCAGATTTTCCAGTTATTCCATGTTTTTATGCACTACCCAAGGTGCATAAAAATAGTGAAGAGCCACCTGGTCGCCCTATTGTTAGTGGTTCTAATTCTCTTACACAGAATTTAGGCAAATTTATTGATTTCTTTTTACAACCACATGTGTCCTCTTTAGAATCCTATATTAAAGATAGTGGGGACTTGTTGAGCAAATTACAACATCTTAAATGGAAGGATACCTATTGTTGGTTATCGATTGATGTAGAATCACTTTACACATCCATTGTTCACCATCAGGGCATTGCGGCCATTTTGTATTTTTTGGAAACTTCCACTTTTAGAGATCAAATACCTAAAGACTTTTTGATACAAGCTTTAGAATTCATTTTGACACATAATTATTTCGAGTTTGAAGGGAATTTTTTTCTGCAAAAACAAGGAACAGCTATGGGGGCTTCTATGGCCCCTAGCTACGCGAATCTTTTTCTCGGTCGTTGGGAACATGTTACAGTTCTTAATGAACTTAACCCTTTTTTTAGTCATGTTGCAGATTGGTTTCGTTTTGTGGATGATATTTTATGTATTTGGGATGGAGATAGTGATTTGATTTCACCTTTTTTGGATTGGTTGAATAATAATGAGTTGAATTTACATTTTACTTATTTGAGTGACAGCACCTCCATTTCTTTTTTGGATCTTTTGCTTTCGGTTAATTCAGGATCAGGTGCTATAGAAACAGGTTGTTTCCGCAAATCGACTGCAACAAATTCTTTGTTACTAGCCACTAGTGCTCACCCTCCGAGTTTAAAAAATTCTATTCAGTATGATCAATTTTTACATCTAAGGAGAAATTGCAGTTCGGATTCTATCTTTTTGGAACAATCTAATGATTTAACTAAAAGGTTTTTGGAAAGGGGGTACGATCCATTCTTGTTGGAACGAACAAAAGATAGAGTTAGCAAAATCTCGAGGAACAGTCTTTTGGAAGGTAAAAAAAGAAAAAATACAGAATGTCAGCCTTGCACTTTTATTACTCAGTATAATTATTTGGCAGGACGAATTGGAAACATTATATACAAAAATTGGCCTATTTTGCTGAGTGATAGTGGGGTTAGCAGTGCAGTTGGTTTAAAGCCAAGGGTTACATTTTCAAAAGCTGAAAGCTTGAAAGACAAATTGGTACAGAGTCGCATGAAAAGGGATAAAAATGTGAGTCATACATGGCTACCTGTGAGATCAAAAGGCTTTTACAAATGTTTCAGGTGTAATATATGTAAATTTGCTAGTAGCTGTCATGAAACATTTATGCAGCTGAAAAATTCTAACGTTAAAATTCAGGTTAGGGAGTTGATTACCTGCGACACACCGTATGTGGTGTATGTGCTTTGGTGTTCTTGCGAGTTAATGTATGTTGGCAAAACTATCAGGCCACTCAACGTGTCCAAGAACATGTTCGTTCCATTTTGAATAGTAACAGAAATACCCCATTAGGTTCTCATTTTTTTGAATTTCATCAATCGGATCCAAGCTTTTTGAAATTTGTGGGTATAGAACATATTTATCCACTATTTATGGGAGGCGATAGATCAAATTTATTGTTACAAAAAGAGAGTAAATGGATTTACAAGTTAAATTCTGTTAGACCAAATGGATTGAATAATCAATGGGATCTTAAACCTTTTCTTAAGGGTAGTAATCGAGCAATAAAAGCGTTTGATGAACCAATGTTTTTGATATTATGTTATGGATTGTTACATCAGTAATGTTGCATTTTGGCTTTTTTCTTTCTAGATTTTCATCTTGAACCCGGATTCTACCCATTTTGGACCTCGATTTTTGATTTTTTGTTTGATTAATTACTAGGGGGTCCTAAAAAATGTTGTTCTAAGACGACATGATTTTTTTAAGGGTAGACTCACTATGTTATGGTGTAGTTTTGTTTGGAGTTATTTAAAGCAGCAATCCTTTTTTGTATTTGGCGCTTTTTAATATAGCAGCCTTAGAAATTTAATTTACTAGATTTGAATGTGATTATCTTAGATATTACTACTTTGTTTAGAACTCTAAACTTAACGTTTTTATTTTTATTTTGATTAAAGTAGGTTAGTTCATTACATATGTTTATATAAATATTTGATTATTAATTTATTATTTTTATACTATTGAAGGGTGAAGGGTTCTTTAACTAATGTTTTTTCTCTCAGTGTTTTTTCTCCATGTGCTTTAAATTTAATTGATAAAGGTGTTAATTGAATGTTGTATTTAAGGGATGTTTTCCTTGACTAGCATCACCCCCTGATGAAGACTTGTTAAGAGTCGAAGCGCTGCGCGTCTAGTTGATGTTTGTGCTACCGCTGTTTGTGATCTTTACATGCACAGTAAATTTATTTTTATACAAAATTTGTTGGTGCTGCTTCGTTTGTGTTCTTTGATATATGTATGGCTGGCTGCCTATTTGAAGTACAGCACTATACCCGCTTGAGCTGTGTCGCTTGAATTTGTTTTTGAAAGAGTATACATTTGGTCTTCCAAGTCTGCTCGTATTGCAGGGTCCACAGCTTGAACTACTGTCCCTGCCCTCCCTCCCCACTCCTCCCATCCTCTTTACCCATGATCCTTACTTTCCCCCATGCCTATCTCAGCCTCTCTTAAAACTGCCCACCATCTTCAATGAGATGACCTCTTCTGGTAGTGCATTTCAAGTGTCCACCACCCTCTCAGTGAAGATGTGCTTCCTGACCTCCCTCCTAAACCTCCCACCCTCCAGCTTAAGACTTTGCCCCCTAGTGTTATGGTTGCCACTCAGCTTACTACATGTAGTAAGGATAGCTATAGGGCAATAGTTCTCGTAAGCCTTAGGTCACTTTTTAAAAACATGGACCACCCAAGCAGTTTTCCATATGTCTGGAACAATGCCAGTTGCCAAGGAATATTTGAAAATGTAGGTAATTGGGATAGCAAAGGGGCACCCATTTAGAGAATGTCTCCAGACCATAAATACTGGCACCAGTGAATGATGAGAGGTTAGATAGGAGCATAGGGTCATCTTGAATGGTTACAACAGTTAGATAAAACAGTGAGTGATTATAGTGACAAGGAGCAGACAGATCAGCAGGACTCGGATCAGGCTGACTGGAAGAAAAGGAGATGAAAGCAAAAAGGTCAGTAAAGTACTGGTTGACAGCATTTGCTATAGTGTTAGACTTGTTACAGGATGACAAGTTTTTTTTCTGCCTAATTATGATATTGGTAACTATTCTTGCTTATACTTGGAACCATGTCAGTTTCCAGTCACCTGGTTTATTGTTAAATCTTATAAATAGAAAGGGAAGTCACCAGTAAAAGTAAACTACTCTTAACTGACTAGAGGACATTTTTACATACATTTGAGTCTCAGTCTCCTGGCAATCACTTGCATTTGAGAATTTTTAGGTATACCAGGACCAGTCTCTTGCTTTCATCAAGGAGAGGAGCTCACCATGAAGCTATTTAGTGACTATTTATGGGCCCAATTTTCATACAGCCCGTACAGTGACACAAGTTGAGTTGATCTAGGGCTGCAGCAAATTCTGGGTGCATCAGGGACCCTGAACCCTATTTTATAAAATGGGGCACCTGCAGCAAAGACCCAGGAGTTGCCACAGCTGCAGGGTTGTGCCAGACATTTGGCATACCTGCGAGATTTGACGGAGGGATCTGTTAACCCCCCCACCTTGCACAACCCTGAAGGGGCCATGAAGGTGGTGGTGGGGTTTGTATGCCTGCAAGGAGGAAACGGGGCAAAGGGAACATGGGGGGTGCCCTAGGGAGTGACGGGGGCATGGCAGAAAGTCAGGGTGGTAAGGTGGCACCTGACAGGTGTACTGTGCAAACAGGCAGAAAGCTGATCAGCCCAGGAATGGTTGGAGGGCAGGGCTGGACTTAGTCAGGCCCCAGGTGGACACATCCCTGGCTCCAGCCCCATTGTTTCCACTGTCTCCAACACTGTAGGTAAGCAGCTGTGGTTGCAGGATGTGAGGCACATGTGGTGGGGGGAATGTTACCTGTGCACTGTGACAGTCCCCTGGTACTCACTCCCCTGCATTGAGGCAGGCTGCTGCCTGCCTACTGTTCTGGGGACAGTGGCACCTATGGGGCTGGTGTAAGAGCTGTGTCCACCTGGAGCCTGGCCACAGTCCAGTCCTGACTACCCCCCATTCCAGGGCCAATCAACCTTCCATCTATGCACATGGCACCTCTGCCAGGTGCCAACACACCACCCTGACCTTTCACCATGCCCCCATTGCCCCTAGGACACCCCTGTGCTCTCTCTGCCCCAGTACCCTCCTTACAGGTCCCCCCAGTCATATCCATGCCTGGCTGTGGCACAGGGTCCTTAAACCAGCTCTTCACTGGTCTAAATTGAGCCCCCTGTTACGACCATGGTGGGCTTCTAAAATTCCAAAAAAGGGGATGGTGCAGCCCTGCCATGACGCAAGCCCCCTTACCACCTGGTGCAAGGGCACTTCTACCACATGGATGGTGCAGGGTGGCTCTGGCACATGGCACCCCGACTTTGATGCAACCTGCATTTGAAAATCAGGATTGCTGCAAACTGTCGCAGGGCACCACTTACACCAAAGCCGTTTGGCGCAGGCACCCTGCGCCGAAGTTTCCTGTTTTAAAATCAGGTTCAGTGCCCCTATCTCTACTCTCAACAATGCAAGCATACACATCTTGCAAGTAAGTAACTATGGACAGGAAAGATGACAACACATTGGAGCTATCTGGGGTGGTAAGGGCAGAAGACCAGTCTAGGAAAATCAGTGCTGTGAGGAAATCTAGAAGATAACATTCTGAAAAGTCTCAAAACATGGTGACCTTGGGTGGAATATTAGGTAGCCTGATTTTTCAGACAAAAAACATAGGGGAGTGGTCACTGCTTGCATCAGTTAGTACCCACTTGTTGAATTTTATCGGCTCCAGTTGACATCCAGTCAAATAGGAAATTACATTAACCACTGGTGGTAACAAAAAAAAAGTTTGTGTGATATCTGTAGAAAATCGTTATGATTTTCCACAGAAACTGAAAGCAAAGATGTCAGTTTCAGTAGGAAATCACAATGATTATCTTCAGAAACCACAAAAACATTTTTGGTTATTTAAAATGCTTATTGTATTTTTAATGCCCTTTAAAGTCCAGCTCAAATGTTTTGTTGGAATGTCTTTTGACAGACCATACAACTGTCAACCTTTAGAAATACATATTTTTTCAGTTTTTGTGGTTTGAAGTTGTGGTCCCCACCAATTTTAAGCAAAAAAAGTTCACATTTTAGGCAGCTATTTTTGGGGCAAACTGTCCATGCACCCAATTTTACAACATTAAATCTTATAGCTTAAAAATTAAGTCAATTCATCTCCAAACCACAAAATGATTGTACTCCGAGACAAAACCAAATGAAGCAGTCATTTTTAAGTCATTTCTCACTTTAATTTTTGCTGTAGTGTGCAGAAAAAAAGTTAATTTGGGAGATTTTTTATTTAAACTGATTAATAATTAAATCCCTAACAATCAAGCTGATTCTCCACAAACATGCCAGAAATTTAGCCCCCAGCACTAAGAAGGTGCACACCAAATTCCACAGTCCTAGGGGTTAAAATCACCAAGAAATAAACCAATACAAACCTGTTTTGACAGAAACACTAACTCAACCCTAAAGTAGAGCTCACCTACAATTCATTCATGTTAGAGCATGTAAATTGGAATTGTGTTAGTGTCTGTGTCAGAAACAGGGGTTTTGACAGCATATACCGTATCTCAGCAATCTTAGCCTCTAGATTTGCAAAATTTGGCATGTATGGTCCGGTCATAAAGGACTAATCTTTTAGCAAGCTTGGCTAAAATTGATTAGGTGGTTCAAATGTAATTAGTGAATTTTAATCCACATTCCCAATTTTTCATGCATTTTTGGTGGTTATGGCCAGGACCCTTGGTGTTCTGCGGTAGCATTTTCTGATGTCTGTGGCATGATTTATTCATTTCTCTGGCAGAATGCAGTCCTGTCATTGGCTAAATATGATGTGATGTCATCGATGACATCATATGCTGAACATAGAGGAGGGGCTTCAGGATAAACAAGGTGGGAAAGAAAGCCTGACACTATGGAAAAACAGTATATTTATATGAAAATTCACCAAAAACAATGAATTCTGCGGCACTATATATATTCTGCAGCATGATGCAAATTCTGCGGCAAATTCCACAACCGCAGAACCGCAGAATTCCAGGGGCCTTGGTTATGGCTAGCAATCAAACTATACTGGTTAACATTTTCAAACTTAAAGGTTCATTAGAGCTGGATCCAAGACTTCATTCTAGTAGTCACTGCCCTGAAAGAGATAACCCAGCATTGGCTTACTCCACACATTCTTTCTTATCCCTTATGGTGGGCTAACGTATCCACTATTAGAGAAATGGAGTCAGCAACTGCTCGCTTAAGACTCAGAACAGATCAGTTTAATTCTAAGTGGCTCCCCTTCTTTAAATATGTTGAAGCCAAAAATGGTACCCCAATATCAGACCAATATCTACTAACTTAAAAGTGATCATCCAGACCCCCCTGCTTTGAGATTGTTCTTAAACCGGCTACAAAGCTGGGGGGAGATCGGCCTGCAGGATGATTGCCTGGATGGTAACTAGACAAACAATCTTGGCGCTGAACCCAATAAATCCTTTTTTCTTTCCGTTTTATTTTCTTTCCTTTTTTAAGCCAGGTTTTTCCATAATTGTAAGGTAGTTACAGTTTATAAGTTCTGGTTATTATAAAGTTATGATTCTTATGCCTTGTGTAATTGATGTAGGACACACTAACAATCACACCAAGTCATTTGGATGCAAATATTTTATTTTATGCATGATCTGATGCAACATTCAGGAATTTGACTTTGTTTATAAATCTAAGCTACTGATGCAGGGTATGTTCCACAAGTGGGATAGGTGCTGTGGATGACAGGAACCGGATGCTTTGGAAGACGCCGTTGGAAGATGCACCACCTGCAAAACAAAACTTGGACTGCTAGTTTAAACCTGTAATGTTATGAGCTAATTGTTCGTTCTATTGTAAGAAACACTGTCTGGTTTATATTTGCATCCTATATTCAGTTTGATCTTGTACTAAGTCCTTTAAAGAAGAACTACACTGAAACTGTAAATCATGTTTCCCAACAGAAGCTATTTTATAAGTACTGGTTCAAATTATGTTACTGTTCCATCTGGACAGGCCTTTTAGTAACCTCCGCGAGTATTTCTGCTTTACAGTCGGGGGGGGGGTGTAATTTCCAATTTTAGAACTGTATGATGTAGGCAAAAACTGGGGAGCCGCACTAGATACTGAGTGCTCAATGACAGTACTAATAACTAGATCCTAGATCAAAATAAATAAATAAATAAAAAATAACTGAAAGCTAAACAGTCATGGCACACCAAACACACAAAATAAAAGTCAGCAAACAGATACTTAACCAAAGTTTAAAGTATTTATTTTGGCCACCACAGCAGCAGTGCAGCACCACCTGGAGAAACAGACTTAACACAGAAACAGACTTTGATGGCAGATAAGGACTGCTTGGCCCACATAGTCTGCCCATTTCCCTACCTACAGGATAAGCTGCAGATCCTAGTTAACCAACAGCCTATTTCTTCCTACCCCACCCCCATAAGAATTGCCTTATGTCTGTCCCATGCATTCTTGAATTCTCCCACAGTTTTAAACCCCACAACCTCCTCAGGAAGGCTGTTCCATGCATCCACCACATCTCTGTGAAAAATTACTTCCTGACATTGCCTCTGAGCCATCTCCCCCCCCCCCTTCAAATTGTGTCCCCTTGTTCTTGCACATCTCTTTTTCTGAAAGATGCTACCCTCTTGGAC
Source organism: Neoceratodus forsteri (assembly GCA_016271365.2). Taxonomy (NCBI): domain Eukaryota; kingdom Metazoa; phylum Chordata; order Ceratodontiformes; family Ceratodontidae; genus Neoceratodus; species Neoceratodus forsteri. Next base: position 18,552,361 of record CM057456.1, read on the forward strand.
TTTGCTGATTCCACTGAGGTACTTAAAAGTTTCTATCATGTCCCCCCTCTCCCTCCTTTCCTCAAGGGTATACATATTAAGCTCCTTTAGTCTCTCCTTGTATGGCTTCTCTTGCAGACACTGCAGCATTTTAGTTGCCCTCTTCTGGACTGCCTCTATCCTGTCTATGTCCTTGAGGAGATAGGGTCTCCAGAACTGGATGCAGTACTCCAGATGGGTCTCACCAACTGTCTGTACAGAGGGACAACAACTTCTTGTTTTCTGCTAGTGATGCCTCTCCCTATACATCCCAGTATCCCCCAGCCCTCCTTACTGCCTTCTCACATTGCTTGCTAATCTTAAGGTCATCTGATACGATTACCGCTGGGTCCCTTTCCATTTTTGTTGTTGTTACTACCTCCCCTCCATTGCGTAATCTTCCCCTGGGTTTTTGTTTCCCAGGTGCACTATTTCGCACTTCTTTGCATTGAATCCAAGCTGCCATACTTCTGACCATTCCTCTAACCTTGCCAAGTCCCTTCTCATCCTTTCCACGCCTCCTTGTGTATCAACCCTGTTGCAGATCTTTGTCTCATCTGCAAAGAGGCACACTTTTCCTTCCAGTCCCTCTGCGATGTCACTTAAAGACATTAAAAAGGACTGGACCCAGTACTGAACCCTGCGGTACCCCACTAGTAACCCCTCTTTCTTCAGAGTGGACTCCAATTACAATTACCTTCTGTGTCCTCTTGTCCAGCCAATGTTTTACCCAGGCTACCACCCTGGGACCCACTCCCAGGCTGGTTAATTTGATTATTAATCTTTTGTGTGGGACTGTGTCAAATGCCTTGCTAAAGTCTAGGTAGGCCATGTCCACAGCCCCTCCCTGGTCTACTACTTTGGTCACCCAGTCAAAGAAATCAATTAGATTCATCTGACATGACCTTGCCGCTGTTAACCCATGCTGCTTTAGGCCCTGTGCTCCACGGGCCTCTAGGTACTCAACAGTTCTTTCCTTCAGAAGTGATTCCATCACTTTCCCTACCACAGAGGTCAAACTGACAGGTCTGTAGTTTCCTGCCTCTGTCTTGCTCCCACTTTTGTGAAGGGGAATCACATCAGCCTTCTTCCAGTCCTCAGGTACCACAACCATCCTCCCATGATTTGTTAAAAAGGGTAGTCAGTGGTGTCACTAGTTCTCCCCTTAATTCTTTTAGAATTCTGGGGGTGAATTCCATCAGGCCCCATTGCTTTGTCCACCTTCAGTTTTAGGACTTCTTTCAGAACCCTTTCTTCTGTGAAAGGACTGGGATCGACCCCTCCTATCCAGAGTACTTCTGTTAATTGGATTAGGCACCTCCCCCACCTCCTCTTTTATGAATACTGAGCAGAAGTATTCGTTCAGTATCCCTGATTTTTCACTCTCCCTCTCTGCCCACACACCGTCCATTCCATTCTATTCAGCCTCACTATCCCTCCCTTTGTCTTTCTACGCTCCCTGATGTACCTATAAAAGGTATTATCCCCCTTCTTAACCGAGTTGGCTATCTTTTCCTCAGTATGGGCCTTTGCTATTCTGACTTCCCTCCCTGCTTCCTTCTGCCTTAACTGCAACAACAGCAACCTTCTAATGTTTCAACCAGTCTTGGTCTTTAACAAAGATAGCGCCCCCTGGTGAACACTTTGTTTAAATACAACATTCCTTAATCACTTAATTAACAATGTCTCTTAATCACTTAACAACTAAAGTGCTAGTGCTGGAGCAATACTGAAACCATGTGCAAATTTCAATAATGCAGTCAAAACAGTGTGTAAAACAAGAAAAGCACAAACATTCATCTCCCTCACTTATTTCAATTAGACAAACAGTGCTTTATAACCACAGAAACCTATTCCTGTCCTATTTAATTTACAGACAGTGTTATAAATTGTCCAATGTTTTTTTGTTTCCCCTGGAAGAAACTTCCTTACATTCATAGACTTCGACGGCAGATGAGGACCGCTAGGCCCATCTAGTCTGCCCATTTCCCTACCTACAGGATAGGCCGCAGATCCTAGTTAACCAACAGTCTATTTCTTCCTACCCCCCACAAGAATTGCCTTATGTCTGCCCCATGCATTCTTGAATTCTCCCACAGTTTTAGACCCCACAACCTCCTCAGGAAGGCTGTTCCATGCATCCACTACCCTCTCTGTGAAATAATACTTGTTACATTGCCCTGAACTGCCCTCCTTCTATCTTTTAAATTGTGTCCCCTTGTTCTTGCAAGTCTCTTTTTCTGAAAGATGCTACCCTCTTGGACTTTTGATTCCACTGAGGTACTTAAAAGTTTCTATCATGTCCCCCCTCTCCCTTCTTTCCTCAAAGGTATACATATTAAGCTCCTTTAGTCTCTCCTCATACGGCTTCTCTTGCAGACCCTGCACCATTTTAGTTGCCCTCCTCTGGACTACCTCTATCCTGTCTATGTCCTTGCGGAGATAAGGTCTCCAGAACCGGACACAATACTCCAGATGGGGTCTCACCAACTGTCTGTACAGAGGGATAAACTTTGAAAACAGGACCATTACCAGGATTACTGTGTTAAAAATTATTTTTTTGATAACCCATTTATGCTGGTAGAAAGGCAGGGAAGAAGAAAAAGAAAGCACATACTCAATTACCTGACTAGACTGTGAGCTATACAAAGAGCAAACTCCTTTTAACAGGACAAAATCCCATGTTAAAGCTCTAGAATGGTGGGATGCAAACCAGACTACAGTCAGAACTGAACCAAGTTCCACCACCTAATCCCTGTGGTACAACACTACAAGGCTTATTCTTATACTGCAGTTACAATGCATAGAATTCTACTAGAAATTACAAAAGTTACATCTCATGAACAAAGCTAGAAAAAAACAAAGGTTTTTACAATAAAAGTCCACTTCTGAAGAGAAGACGTTGAAACACTTCAATTGGGTACATCAGGAAACGTGAAGTCACATACAGTAACCTCTCAGCCTAAGCCCGACAACCTTTTTTCCTGTTAAAAGGAGTTTGCTCTTTGTGTAGCTCACAGTCTAGTCAGGTAATTGAGTATGTGCTTTCTTTTTCTTCTTCTTCCTGCCTTTCTACCAGCATAAATGGGTTATCAAAAAATGTTTTAACACAGTATTTATTTTTATTTCTTTATTTATTAGAATTTCAGATAAAAAAAACTTTGAGCCAATGACTTTTACAAAGGTTCCACTTCAGTGTACAAAGAACAGAAGATTAGCAGACGAGCAGTTGGAATACAAATTTCATCACAGGGTATACATGGTCTAAAAGCTACAGGTAATATAGTTAGAACAACACAACCAAGCATACATTTAAGAATGATGAGTCACAGCAAACAATATTTACATGAATTAAAGCTGCCAGAAGGGCATTGTCAAAGGGAAAGGTGGAGTGCAAAAATTGAGTTGCTGCCAGTTGTGCCAGGTAGCATAGGAAAGTGGGAAGAGAGAGAGTGGGCATAGAGGGGTAACTGGGAGGGAGGTAAAAGGAGAGGTGGGTGGGAGGCAAGGATCGGGGAACTTGTGCAGCAGTGGGTGGGGCAAGCAGATTAGAAAAGGGAGAGGGGAAGGAAGTTGAAGGAGGGTAAGAGAGGAGGGTGGTGGACCAAGGCTAGGGAGAGAGGTAGGGGTATAGAGGGAATGGGGGAGGGTGGTGGTAAGCAGAGGTGGGGAAGGGATACAGAGACTTAAAGGGGAGAGAATGTGGGCAGAGGGTGACAGTGAAAAGTAGGGATACTGAATGAATATTTCTGCTCAGTATTCACTACAGAAGAGGAGGGGAAGTACCTAAACCAAACAAGAGAAACACTCTGGATTGGGGGGGCGGGGGTCGATACTAGTCCATTCACAGGAGAAAGGGTTTTGAAAGAACTCTTGAAACTGAGGATGGACAAAGCAATAGGCCTGATGGGATTCACCCCAGGATTCTAAAAGAACTAAGGGTAGAACTAGTAACACCACTGACTACTCTAACAAATCATGGGAGGATGGGGTGGTACCTGAGGACTGGAGGAGGGTGGATGTGATTCCACTTCACAAAAGTGGGAGCTGGACAGAGTCAGGAAACTACAGACCAGTTAGTTTGACCTCAGTGGTAGGGAAAATGATGGAATCACTTCTGAAGGAAAGAACTGTTGAGTACCTAGAGGCCAGTGGGGCACAGGACCCAAGGCAGCATGGTTTCACAGCAGGAAGGTCATGTCAGATGAATCTAATTGATTTCTTTGACTGGGTGACCAAAGTAGTAGACCAGGGAGGGGCTGTGGACATTGCCTACCTAGATTTTAGCAAGGCATTTGACAGTCTCACACAATATCAGCTACTCGAGAAAAAGCTTCTGTTAAATGCAAAGAAAACTAAAGCAATGATATTCACAAATCAAAGCTCCACCAGCACATCCTCTCCAATCATTCTCCCCCAGCTATGCACTATACTTGGAGAAAATCTGGAGTATGTAGAAAACTTCAAATACCTAGGTGTGTGGATTGACAACAGACTTGACTTCACTCATCATTTAGAAGAACTGTTAAAGCTTCGCCAAAGGTTGGCCTTCTCTATAGATTAAAACCCTTCCTAAACAGACTCAAAGATGAGGTTAGTCCAGGCCATTTTTCTATCAGTTGTTGACTATGCAGACTTCCTTTATAGTCACTGCCCCATCTCCTACCATCACAAGTTGGATACCTTATATCATAGAGCAATAAGGTTCATTACAGATCTGCCATCTAATACTCATCATTGCTCTCTTTATGCTGCAGTTGGGTGGGTTTCCCTTCACCTCAGAAGGAACAGAAATGCAGCACTATGGATTTACAGAGCATTGCCAAAAACTTCCAAACTATATCCTGGACTGCTTCACCCAGACCTCTCCTAGCTCCTATGCCCCAAGAAGCAACAACATCATCCTGCTCAAATTGCCCAAATTCAACACCAGGCTAGGGAGGGCAGCAATCAGCTATTCTCTAGCTACAGCATGGAACACCCTACAAAATCCCTAAAACTGTCCAATATCATTCCATTTGCATCCTTTAAACAGCACTGTACAGTCTTCTTCAAAGAGAAATGCAATGCATACCACTAGAGCTAGCATTGTCATCTCACAAATCTCCTTTCCAAACCATATATGGCATATTCCTTCCATACAGACACCCCATCTTATGGCACCCAGTAATACCTTCACCATCCTAGTATTACATTATGTTGAGTGTCTGCCATGCCCCCCCACTGGGATATGTATATACTGTACATACTGTAAATATTAGCTTAACTTTCCTGTAACCGTTTTTTATTATGTGAATTTACTGTACATCACTGTGTTTATAAACGTTATTTTCCCCTGTATGTATAACTGTCTTATATAAGTGTATGATGTATCTGTTGTGTATCAACTATTGAACCTTGACCTTATCAGGTCCATCTTGTAAATGAGCCTTGCTCAATGATGTTCACCTGAATAAATAAAGATTTGATGATGATGATAAAAGGTTAATATACAAGTTAGCCAGCCTTGGAGTGGGTCCCAAGGTGGTAGCCTGGATAAAAAACTGGCTAGACACCAGGACGCAAAAGGTAATAGTAAATGGAGTCCACAGTGAAGAAAAGAGGGTAACTAGCGGGGTACCGCAGGGTTCAGTACTGGGACCGGTCCTCTTTAATGTCTTTATAAGTGACATTGGAGAGCACCTGGAAGGAAAAGTATGTCTCTTTGCAGACGATACAAAGATCTGCAACAGAGTTGATACACAAGGTGGGGTGGAAAGGATGAAAATGGACTTGGCAAGGTTGGAAGAATGGTCAAATATATGGCAGCTCAGCGTTAATGCAATGAAGTGCAAGGTAATGCACCTGGGAAACAAAAACCCAGGGGAAGAGTACACAATGGGGGGGTGAGATACTGACAACAGTAATAATGGAAAGGGACCTGGGGGTAATTATATCAGATGACCTAAAGGTGGGCAAGCAATGTGAGAAGGCAGTAAGGAAGGCTGGGGGGATACTGGGATGCATAGGGAGAGGCATCAGTAGTCGAAAACAGGAAGTCGTTATCCCTCTGTACAGTTGGTGAGACCCCATATGGAGTACTGTGTGCAGTTCTGGAGACCCCATCTCCGCAAAGACATAGATAGAATGGAGGTTGTCCAGAGGAGGGCAACTAAAGTGTTACAGGGTCTGCACCAGAAGACGTACGAAGAAGGACTAAAGGAGCTTAATATGTATACCCTTGAGGAAAGAAGGGAGAGAGGGACATGATAGAAACTTTAAGTACCTCAAGGGAATCAACAAAGTCCAAGAGGATAGTATCTTTCAGAAAAAGAGATGTGCAAGAACAAGGGGGCACAATTTGAAGATAGAGGGGGGACGGCTCAGAGGTAATGTGAAGAAGTATTTTTTCACAGAGAGGGTTGTGGATGCATGGAACAGCCTTCCTGAGGAGGTCGTGGAGTCAAGAACAGTGGGGTAATTCAAGAATGCATGGGACAGACATAAGGCAATTCTGGGGGGGTAGGAGGAAGTAAGCTGTTGGTTAACTAAGATCTGCAGCTTATCTGTTAGGTAGGGAAATGGGCAGACTAGCTGGGCCAAGCGGTCCTTATCTGCCGTCAAATTCTATGTTTCTATGTTTGTATAGTAGAGAGGCGCAAAGAACAGGAGCGACTGTCAGAGAGGTTAGGAGAAACCGTCACAGGTAATCCTGATAATGGTCCTGTTTTCAAAGTTTATAAAAAGAATGTAAGGAAGTTTCTTCCAGGGAAACAAAAAACATTGGACCATTTATAACACTGTCTGTAAATTAAATAGGACAGGAATAGGTTTCTGTGGTTACGTCTAATTGAAATAAGTGAGGGAAATGAATGTTTGTGCTTTTCCTGTTTTACACTGTTTTGACTGCATTATTGAAATTTGCGCATGGTTTCAGTATTGCTCTAGCACTAGCACTTTAGTTGTTATTAAGTGATTAAGAGACATTGTTAATTAAGTGATTAAGGAATGTTGTATTTAAACAGAGTGTTCACTAGTGGGCACTATCTTCGTTAAAGACCAAGATTGGTTGAAATGTTAGAAGGTTGCTGTTATTCTCCTGGTGGTGTTGCACTGCTGCTGTGGTGGCTAAAATAAATATTTTAAGGTTTGGTTAAGCATCGGCTTACTGACTTATTTTGTGTGTTTGGTGTGCCATTACTGTTTAGCTTTCAACTGTATGATGCAGCTGAAAGTTCATGTGTCTAACAACTATAGAGTTCTGTAATACAACATGGATGCATTGTGCCAACAATAGAAGAGCAGAACAGGAGCATAGAAACCTGCAAGATGTCAGCAGATAAGGACCTCTTGGCCAATCCAGTCTGCCCTATTTTTTTTACCTACAGCTACACCACAGACCCTACTCAGTTTTTGGTCTTCACCCCCTCCTTACTTCCAGGATCCCCTTGCAGCTATCCCATGTATTCTTGAATCCTGTAAACATTTTAGCCCTCCACCACCTGTACTAGGAGGCTGTTCCATGTGTCCACCACCCTCTCTGTGAAGAACGGCTCTACGACGCTGGCTCGAGAACCCTTTTGTCGACCGGCATCTCTCCAGCAAGAATCATGTTGACTGTAAGTTGTGGTTTACATGATTCCTGTGTGTCTCCCTTTTTTTTTTTTTTTTATATAAATCAGGGACTCTGCCCCATCTTTAGATTATCAACTCCAGTTGGAGTTGATTTGAGTGGGAGTGCAGGACTCAGGAGAACTGTGCCCTGTCTCAGGCACACCAACAGCAATCTGTCGGCAAAGTGCTCATTTTGCCGACAGGGTTGTAGTTCGCTGTGTTGGTGTCGCCGTACGTGGGGCATACAGTGAAGAAGTACTTACAAGAAGTATAAACTACATCATACAGTTCTAAAATGATTCTTACCAGTAACATGTAAAGCAGAAACACCACTAGGATAATTAAAAAGTTTGTATAGGTAGAGCAATAACAGAATTTGAACCAGTGTTTAAAATAAACAGCTTCTACTGGGGAAAATGACTTTTAGGTTCAGCAAAGTTCTCCTTTAATGAACTCCATGTGTGCATAACAAATAGTGTGAATATTTGGTAAGACATGACAAAAAACCTCATCAAGATAATTGTCACAAACATGGCCACAAAATAGAAAGCACAGTTTCTTGTTGGTGTGTTAGTTACTTGGGCGATGTAAAAACTGTCATGAAAATGAACTAAGCAAAATGTTGAAAGCCATGAAAAATGAAAAAGTCAAGAACATGGCTGAAAAACAAACAGGCATTTTGTCTTACAATTAAAGTCATAAACAAGGCAATGCAATTTTAATTGTAGGGCGCCCAATCCCGGAGGCTCTGGGTGCCTAACAGAAATTAAAACAGAACATGGAGAGAAACAGCATAAATAAATAAAATAATAACAATGCATAAATGCTAGTATAATGAACTAAGATGGATTAAAAGGCTTTCAGAGTGTCGCAGAGCGGGACTAGCACAGAGTGTATTCAGAAATCTGGAAAAGCCAGGACAAAAAAGTTGGGCCTTCAGTCTTCGCTTGAACACCTCAACTGAGGAAGCCTCCCAGACAAAAGGTGGTAATGATATTGTAAGAAACTTATGTCTCATTTTCTGCGTTGCGTGAAGCAAGTTAGGACTCACCTCAAAGAAACAAGGCGCTGCGTCAATATGTGGGCTGAAAACAAAACAAAAAGGCAATATTAAATGCATGCCAAAAATAGAAAATGGAGTTGGAATCGATGTTTTGACCATAGGTCTTCAGGAATTATCTATAAAGAAAAAAAAAGCAATGTTAGTGGGCAGGTATGTGGAAATAAGGGATATATGTGTAAGGAAAGACACTAGGTGGGTGGATCTAGTGGGAAAAGTGATAATAGGCAACGAAACAATAGAAGCTGGAAACCAAAAAGGTGAGGATGGGGATGAAGAGGGATAGAGGGCCAATGATTTTCAGGTTTCAACAGAAAACACCATAAAAATTGAATTTGTCATTTTAGAACCATCACTTTCAGAAAGTTTGCATCAACTTTTTCGACAACCCCTTCCATCTGGGGCAAATTGTTGTACAAAACATGCTGATTTGCTCTCAATTGGGGAAAAAATAGATTAAGATTTTGCCAAATGGAAGTGGCCTTTTTTGAAAAATGTAAAATCATTCTCTCTAAGCACAGTAGGAGTGAATGAGCTGTGGAGTCTTCAGGTAGAGTCTAATTAACTAGGCATAATAAGACGACTTAAAGAGAACAGTCAGCACTAAGAGCCCCACACCCAGGTGTGGGACTGGTCTCAATTTGCACTTTGTGTACAGAAACATTTTACATACTGTTGACTATAGTAAGGCAGATTATACCAGACTCATTTTGCTTACTTCTAGGCTGACATTTTCTGTAACTACAAGTCCCAGAATCCTCTGCAGCTGACATCAGAGCAGGGCTGCAGCAGTGAAAGATTCAATAGCCTGCAGTGCATGTTAAAGTTTATATAAGCTCAGAAGTTCTGTTTGCTGGTCCCACTGTCCTCCTGGGGCTAAGTACAGTCACAAAGGACTTAATGTAGACCAGGAGAGCAGTGGGATGGGAAAACATCTGATTGGAGGTAATAAAAGCTCTAACACGCACTGCAGGCTATTGCATCTCCCACTGCTGCAATCCTGCTCTTATGTCAGCTGCAGGGGATTCTGGGATTTGTAGTTACAGAGAATGTCAGCTTGGAAGTAAGCAAAATTAGTCTGATAAATCTACTCTACCACAGTAAACAGTATGTAAAAAATGTTCTTGTACACAAAGTGCAAATTATGATCAGCCTCATACTTGGGTGTTGAGCACTTGGTGCTGATTGTTCTCCTTTAATGGTGACAAAGGTGGGGGAGGGAAGGAGACAGGGACATCTAGAGAAAATAAAAATGGATATGCACACATATCTGGAATGCCAACGTGAATATGCTCTCACACACACACACACACACACACACACACACACACACACACAGAAAGGAAACGTACCCTGCATGCATGAAAGCAAAGATATGATTTGGGGTGAAAAGACATGACTTCATTGGTAAACCATAATGTGGCTGAAAGATGATAGTAGAAAAAAGTCTAATTTAAATCAGAGGTCTGCTGGAAGTCTAAGCACATCATATGCTTGGTTTCTAAGTATTTTCTTTGGTCAGCATACTGGAAACATTGACTAAGGACAGAAACAGAAAGATCATTGACATTATGGCCCCTGGAGATAAATGGGATACAATGGGTTTATCAGTGTCTCCATTCTGACTGCCTGGTAATGTTCCCGGAATCTGTCTGCCAGGTATCTGCTAGTCTCTCCGATGTACAATAGTCAGCTGCACACTTCCTGTAAAGACTACAGTCTATCACATCATTGCTGGAAATGCTTGAGAACTCTTTGGTGATGGGAAAAACACATGTGGGACCTTGAATTTCAGTGAGACTAGAAATACATTTGCAGGGATAACAGCAGGTTTTGTGACAAGCATTGGTGCCTGGCAGGGAGGAACTGTTAAGAGAAGGGAGGCTGCTGTACCAGAAGATTCCAAAGGTTGGGTGGTCTGCAGTAGGAGGCAATCAGTATCTCTGTAAAGGAAGCATCAGTACATAGATACATAGGCACTGTCGGTAGATACAGTAAGAGCCTATGGCTCACCCAGTCTGCCCATTTGAGCTTGTAAATTCAGTTTATGTTTTTCAAGAAGTCTGTTGCCCCTTACCCCTGACCTCCAGAATTCCGTTTTGTCTATCCCATGTATTCTTAAATCCTGTGATTGTTTCAGCCCCCACTACTTCCTCTGGCAGGGTGTTCCACTTGTCCACCACCCATTCTGTGAAGAAATTCTTCTTCATGTTTCCTCTGAATCACCCTCCCTCCAACTTCATCCCATGCCCTCCAGTCCTGGAACATCTTTTTTACTGAAAAATACTGTATTCCTGCACTCTGTTCCTCCCTGTAAGATACTTGTATGTCTCTATCATATCCCTTCTCTCTCTCCTCTCCTCCAGGGAGTACATATTCAAGTTCTTCAAACTGTCCTCATAGGACTTGTGATGCAATCCATGTATTATCTTTGTTGCCCTCCTCTGAACCTTCTCTACCCTGTCTATGTCATTACATAGGTAAGGTCTCCAGAACTGTACACTGCACTCAAGGTGGGGCCTCACTAGTGTCTTGTATAGTGGAAATATGACCTCCCTTTTCCTGCTAGTGATGCCCCTGCCTATGTATCCCAGCATCCTATTTGCTTTACCTGCTGCATTGTTGCACCATTTCCCTACCTTGAGGTCATCAGAGATAACCCCAAGATCCCTTTCCTGCTTGGTGCATGCTATATCCTCACCCCCAACTGACATGTTCCAGGGTTTTTGTGCCCCATATGCATTATCTTGCACTTCTTTGCATTGAATTTCAGCTGCCAACCCCCTGGCCATTCTTCAAGTTTCTGCAGGTCCCTCCTCATTCTGTCTACACCTTCTGGCATGTCCACTCTGAGCTTTGTGCTACAGAGCTTTGTGTCATCAGCAAACAGGGAAATTTTGCCTTTGAGTTCCTGCACAATGTCACTGATGAAGATGTTGAATAGGACCGGTCCCAGCACTGATCCCTGTGGTACCCCACTGGTCACTTCCCTCTGTGGAGTGACAGCCATTTACCACCACCCTCTGTGTCCTGCCACCCAGCCAGTTACCTACCCACCACACTACTGTCCTGCCCACTCCCATATTCCCTAGTTTGTTTAATAACCTTCTGTGTGGCATAGTGTCAGCGGCCTTGCCAAAGTACAGATAGGCCACATCCACTGCCCTCCCTTGATCCATCTCCCATGTCACCAGTTGTAAAATTCAATGAGGCTGGTCTGACATGACCTCCCTCTGGTGAAACCACGCTGCCTTGGGTCCTGTAGTCCATTGGCAACCAGATGTTCCACCAATCTCTCCTTCAGTAGTGCTTCCATGATTTTCCCCACTACTGAGGTGAGGCTGACTGGTCTGTAGTTCCCCACTTCCTCTTTGTTCCCACTTTTGTATAAGGGAACTACATCTGCTGTCCTCCAGTCTTTGGGTACCTCCCCTGTTTCCAGTGATCGGTTAAACAGTATTGCCAGAGGTTCAGCCACCACCTCTCAGTTATTTTAGGACCCTGGGGTGCACCCCATCTGGCCCCAATGTTTTATCAACTCTTATTCCTTCCAGTTCCTTCAGGACTCTTTCTCGTGTAAAGGGACTTGTGTCCATTTCTGCGCCATTCCCACCTCTTGTACACCTTTCAGGCCCATTACCCTCATCCTCCTCAGTAAAGACTGAGCAGCAATACCTGTTCAACATGTCAGCTTTACTGTTATCCTCCACGCGGCCCTCATCCTCCCCCTTCAGTCTCACTATCCCTCCCTTTACTTTTCTTTTTTCACTTATGTACCTGTAAAAGGTTTTGTCCCCTCTACCCACTGATTTTGCAATGCGCTCTTCTGTCTGAGCTTTGGCTTCCCTTACTGACCTTCCTGCCTCCCTTTGCTTCTCCTGGTATTTCTCCCCATCCCCTTCTGTTGCTTCTTTTTGTATTGCCTGAATGCAATCTTTTTGGCTTTCACTTTCCCCGCTACCTTCTTGGAAAACCATAATGGTCTCCTCTCCTTTTCCCCTTGCTAACCTGCCTAACGCAGAATTCTGTTGCTCTTGTAATCCCCATTTTAAATATTGCCCACTGTCCCTTAACCCTTGATTCCCATTCCCATTAATGCCTCTTTCAAGCATCTCCCCATTTTCTCAAAGTCTGCCCCCCTAAAATCCAGGATACGTGTTTTTGTGTGGTTTGGTTCTGCTCCTTATGTGATGTCAAACCACAATGACTTGTGGTCACTGTTCCCCAGGTGCTCCCCCACTGTTACCCCATCACACTGTCCCCATTTGTGAGCAGAAGGTCCAGTATTGCCTTCTGCTGAGTTGGTTCCATGACCAGCTGCTTCAGGAAGGCACCTTGAAGGGAGTCCAGGATAAATCTGCTCCTGGTTGATGCTGCTGCTGGGAGGCTCCAGTCCACATCTGGAATATTGAGATCTCCAACCTGCACCAGCTCACCCTTGTCTGCCATAATTTGGATGGCTAGCATCAGCTCCCTGTCTGTTTCTTCCTCCTGGGCTGGTGGTCTATAGACCACCCCTGTGTGGATGGCTGGCCCCATTTTCCTTTTCAGCTTAACTCACATTATCTCTCCCCATTTTGTTCCTCCTGGATCTCTGTGGCCTTCATGCCATCTTTCACATAAAGTGCCACTCCTCCTCCCTTCTTACTTGCCCTGTCCCTTCCAAATATGCTGTAGCCAGGTAAGGCCATCTCCCAGTCATGGTTATCATTACACCAGGTCCCTGTGATGGCCACAATGTCCAGGTTTGACTGCACCATGACAGACTCCAGATACTCCATCTTGTTGCTAAGGCTCCTGGCATTGGCACACATGGCTTTCCATGATTTGAACTCACTGGACTGTTCAGCTGTTCTACTCCAGCCCCTCCTTGGTTGTCCTTTATCCCTGGTTCTCCCTGCTGTCTGCCCTTCTGTTGAATTTTGCCACCTTTCTGCCTATCCACCTCTTGGGTGCTTATTTCCATCTTTTGCACACTGCTTTGTAGAGATATCCGCTCCTCCTGTTCACTGGTTCCACTACTGGCTGTGGGGGATGGGCAGTTAGGTACCCTCCTTGCTGGCCTGCCACCCCCCCTTGGCTAGTTTCAGTGCTTGTCTATGTAGCATTTAAACTTATCACTGAGTGCTTGGATTCCCCTTCAGGATGGATGCGGGCTGTCAGACTTGAACAAGCCTCCGTCCCTCCAGGTGGGTCTCCAGTCACCAATGAATCCAAACCCTTCCTCACAGCACTAGTTCTTCACCCATGAGTTAAAATTCCTGGTGCATGCACCCCTATGCTCTCCCATGCCTCTCACAGGTAGTACTTCCGAGAAGGTGACAGAAGTAGCTACTTGCTTGAGACCCATCCCCAATTTTCTAAACTCTTCCTGATCTTCCTTGGGCTCCCCATTTGCCAGGTCATTAATACCTAGGTTGATAATGACATCCAGCTCACCCTCCCATCTTGCCTTCCCAGCAATCCCCAGAATCTTCCTCCCATCCTTCCATGCCGTGGCACCTGGTAGGCACCTCACAGGGTCAGTGTGCAGAATACTAAAGTTCCTGGTTATAGTCCTGTGAAGAGAAGGCCAAAGTACAAAGAAAGTTGTAATTCATCTTATGCTTCAGGCAGGGCCCATGGGGCCCTTTGTAAACAAAGTTATGCGTGATCTCCTGCTTTAAAAAAAGAAGGTTATGATTGATCCTGGGGGCTCTGCATGAAGCAGCAGTCTTGTGAGGCACTCCTAAGAGCTTGCACTATAGCTTAAAAGTAGCATACCCATGGGGCATGTCCCTAGACCTGTACCTTGGGTCATGAAGGTAGGTGAGAAGGTGGTAAGATACCACATTCCCCTGCTTTTTGTGGCTTTGTAACCCTAATATATGCCTTTCAACATAGTGTTTTGCAATGAATATACTGTGGGTGGGACATTCAGACTGTGCCAGGCAGGGGCGGAAGCCTGGGCGCAGCGCAACTGGGCTGCACCAGGGCATGGACCATGCGATATTTAATGGTGCTGCACCATGGGGCGGTTCCACTGGACCAACACTGGATAAATTTATCATATGCCCATGATCGGGCAATGGTGAGCAGTCCACTGGACCATCAGGGATACTTTTTGCATATGCCCATGATTGTGCGATAGAGAGCAGTCCACTGGACCACCAGGAATAATATTTACACATGCCCACTATCCGGGGGCACAATGCTCCCAGTGCAGGGGGCTAGTGGACAGTGTTCTGGGTGGGTGGATGGCCAACCACGGCTGGCGGCTGCCGTGTTGCACCCTGCAATATGGCAGCTCGTCTGTGGGGGGCCAGGACTTGCTCCTGGTGTTCTCAGGCACAACTTTGCACCTCCCTCAGTGGCGCAAGGCAGGGTTGTGCCAGCATATGCGCCGCCCATCCTGGGCTGAATATCGGGATGTGCCGCATATGCATGGGCACGCCCCCCACACTTGTGCTGCATACATTACTGATGCACCCTGGCGCATCGGGTGTTGTGCAGTGCAACTTGCCCCTTTGAATATCGTACCGGAGTGCATTGGTGGGTTGCACATGGTGCAACCCTTTTGAATATCCCACCCTGTATGTACACATATACTTATAAAATGGCAAGAACAAAATGTCGAAATTTCATTGTTCAAGAAACATCACCTGAACATGCATTAAATCTCTAAAAAAAACTGGTCATGTGCAGAATCTCATTTTCCTCCCCCAAAAAACAGGGCAATTTTATACGTGTAATAATCCCCTTCAGAGTGTACAGCATAAGACTTTACTGCACTTCTCTGGGGCAAAGAACACTCGGCCTTTTCAGCCTCAAGACTTATTATACCCCAGGGATGGCATTAAAATCCTGTAATACACACCTTGTCATGGTTTATTACATATGTGTGTGTGTATAATACAGACACACAGACACACATTTAAAAAAATATATATTACTGATGTGGTAACGTCAGTATTGTTAGGGTTGAGTAAGGTATTTAACAAACCGCAATTTCTGTACCTTAACACTGGCGGCATTTGATAAAAATAGCCCATAAGTTGGCATGCACAGTCTGGCTGGCAGGGTCTAAAGACTTGAAAAGTTTTGTGACAGCACCTTGTGTGGTTCCCAAGATTTGTTTTTTGTTGCTCTCACTTATAGCCTAGGTAGTACAGAATTTTTTTCAGAGTAGAAGCAGCCTATACCAAGGTAGTGCTATTCGATGGGTTAGTTAAAAAATATGAATGGATTCCAGAGTTATAAGGATTCAAATATTTTTCTGAGCATGCGTAGTAGGTTTTTTTGGACAGCCCTCAGATTTGAATGATAAATTTACCTTTCGCAGCCAGCCTGATGGCACTGCAGTAGTGCTACGACTTGCAACACTGGCAACCCAGGTTCTGGAATGAGCCCAGAATGTCAGAAGGCCAGCTGGAGGGAGGGAGGGAGGATTAGTGTCCGATGAACTGCTGTCCTCCTCCGGGGTGAGTGAGGAGTGGCACCTGTCACCAGGCTGACTCAGCAGAGGCTAGGAGCATAGCAGCCAGGGACCACCACATTAATGGCTGGAAGTGATGGCGGACACCGATGCACCAAGCCTGGGAGATGGTGGACGCTGATGCACCAAGCCTGGGAGATGGTGGACGCTGATGCACCAAGCCTGGGAGATGGTGGACGCCGATGCACCAAGCCTGAGAGATGGCGGACGCCGACGCACCAAGCCTGGGAGATGGCGGACGCCGACGCACCAAGCCTGGGAGATGGCGGACGCCGACGCACCAAGCCTGGGAGATGGCGGACGCCGACGCACCAAGCCTGGGAGATGGCGGACGCTGACGCACCAAGCCTGGGAGATGGCGGACGCCGACGCACCAAGCCCGGGAGATGGCGGACGCCGATGCACCAAGCACGGGAAATGGTGGACGCCGATGCACCAAGCACGGGAGATGGTGGATGCCGATGCACCAAGCACGGGACATGGCGGACGCTGATGCACCAAGCACGGGAGATGGCGGACGCTGATGCACCAAGCACGGGAGATGGCGGTCACTGATGCACCAAGCATGGGACCACAGTTGGATGCATCTTGGGCATCCTTGCACTGATGCACTTCCACTGGGCAACACCACAAACAGAAAAATAACTTGGGGACAAAACAGCTGCATGATACTCCTTGGACAACCTCCCAAATGACACCTCATGTGTAAGCCTCAGTTATATCTGAGTCTCACTTCAGGGAGACCTGCTGCAGGGAGCAACCTGCAGACCTTCTAGACTGGATATCTGTGGGGAAGTGCCAGCTCAGAAGTCCAGGATTTGATTAGAGGTACATCCCCGCCTGACCCCAAGAGAATAAAATTAAAAAAAAATGTATTTTTCGCAGGCATTTACCTTTTGCAAAATTAGTGATTTATGGTTCGTGAGAAAAAAAACTTATTTGTGATGGCCGTCATTTTTTTTTTTACAACCAAATAAACCTTTGAAATACATAAACATGATACATTTAAAAAAAAAAAACCTGAATCTAGGTAAATGGGTAAAAGCAGCTAGATTCTGCCGTTTGTTTTTCAAAAATGGCCCTGGTGGTAAGGTTTCTGGGTACCTGAAAATCCAGGGTGTCCAGCTAAGCAAGAGGAGTTGTTCACCTGTGTTCTCTGTATGAGAACAGCAGGACTTTCTCGATTTCTGCAGACGCAGGTGGAGTGGTGCTGCCAGCTGGAGTCAGTGGTCTAGTAATAACAGGAAAAGTCTCAGATACTGCAAACCCTGGACCCATAATGTTAGCACTGAAACGTATTTGTCATAATTACACAGTCACAGAACCTGCAGAAGTGTAGAAAAACCACAGCAAAACATTTATAAACCCAAAACTTGAAAGTAGTATTAGTCCAGGAGTCTGCACAATCTGGCAGCATTACATCTGTATTCAAAATTAACATGGGCTAACCTTGGACCATAGCCTGATACAATACATGAGAGTCATTTCAAAAGAGGAGTCTGGGAGATACTGAACACCACAATACCAGCCCCTGCAACTGCCATACCGTTGGCATCATATTGAGTATTTTCCCATTTACACTTGCATCAGCCTAGGAAAATGCACCATACAGTTCCACGTCCCCATATATACTGAATAAAGAATAAATCCAGTACTAATCTCAATACTTATGCTCCCGAATGGAATGTTAAACCTTACTCCATTATTCTAAAGCAGATTTCAGATAGCAAATGAAGGGTGTTTGAGCCCTCATCCTCTGTACAGCCAAATTCCATATGTAACTTTGCTACCAACTTCTCTGCTTCTACCGTATTGCTGAAAATGTTGACTTTCCCTGCATGGTAAACAGTGGACCAAGGTGCCCACCTACAGTATCACTTCTTTCTCCTCCTCTCCCCTCCATGAACCCCCCCCCCAAAAAAAATAGGTGAAGGCACCAGGGTGTACACCACTGGTGCCGCCGAACATTATCCCAACATTCAGGTACCCATTCCCCAGTGTCAACTTGGGGCCCCCTGTAAAAAAAAAAAAAAAAGGCCCTCATTGATCTTTTTTCGCTTTTTATAAAGAAACGCAAAGAAGAAAACGGTCCATCGCCAGTTTCACCCCCCACCCTGCCCACTCCACCCCAACCCCCCACTCAGCACACACTCGCTGACCTAAAAGTGTCCCATGGCATAGATCCAGTCTCCGATCAACAAGGCGTTTTGCTGCTGGAACCGCAACTGCGATATGAGGAACAAAAAGTAAATCAATTTCATGTATTTCAGTGTGTTTTGAACTGTTACTCATACCTGTCATTTTTCAATATTTTTACACCAAATTTTCAACATGGCCTTTTTGGGACCCTACCTCATGAACAAGGTAGGTGATAGTTTTTAAATCTGTCCTGAAAGGTAATTATGTAGTCACTCTGTGGGCAGGAATTGAAAATGTTCACCTCCTGGGTTCACGAGGTGGAGTCATATGAAGACTGTTGAAAATTTGGTGTCATCCCTGATACCCACCCCCTCTCCTCACCAAACGAGGTCAGATGTGATCTCTTTTCTTCATGCAGGGCCCAAAGAAAGTTATGACAGATTCTGTTGCCAACATGTGATGAGCCATACTTCCCTACCTTTGTAGAGTGTATCACTATGAGCCACTGCCTTGCAGCTGTACCTTGTGCTTCGGATAGGAGGCAATGGGCTGGGGGAAGGGGTTGGAAAGGGGCTGGCATTAAGGCTGACAATCCCAAGGAAGACGCCCACCACTGATTTCCCAAATACTTCTGAGACCCAAAACCCTAACATTTTTTTCATTTCCCTACTTGTGCGCTTTGCGGTCTTCAACTTTAATGTCTGCATTAATGTAGTATTTTGCAATATATTATGTAGGCACAATAGCGGCTGTATATTAGGGTTGAGTAAGCACTAATGTTAAAGCTAAATTTCTGTACCTCAGTAATATTGCCCTTGTTCAGCTGAGTTATTTGAAATTTAAAAAGGACAGAGAAGGAGCCAAGTTCCTTGGATCCTGAATATTTTGTTGTAATCAGTGCATAGGGGACAAAAAAACCAAAATAACATAAAGCCTTTTTTTTTTTGCTTACTTATAAATAAAAAAACTAGGAGGATTTGACATCTGAAATTTGCAGGCTTGATAGAGTTTAGCCCAAGGTATGTGCTTTTGTGGTTTTTATCTTCCAAACGGAAGTAGTTTTTTTTATTTTTTTCATGTAACTTTTTCCCTCCGTTGTCACCTTGTGCCTTTCATCGGGCCTGGAACTGGATAACCCCCGTCCCATCTGCCACGCTTCCCGATGTCAATCTTGCAGTGATCCACATGGTATGGAGCTGAGGGCACCAAGAGCCATCATACTCGGTGATAGCGAGACATAAGTTTTTTTCCCTGGTTTTCTCCCTAATGCCCCCAGGCCATGGCAGACACGTGTGGTGGCATGCATGCGCTCTTGAACCAGTGGCCCCACTCCACCCACCTGGCCTAGCAGCATCCCCCTGTGATCTTGACACTGCCACCGTACCTCCATGGAGAGGCAGTCAAGAACCAGGGAAACTCACCTCCCCAATCTGGGAGGGAAGAGCTGCCAGTCAGCTGCTCAATCCTCTTTCCAGCCCTCCCCTCTCCGGCCGACCCCCAGTGGCTCGAGTTCATTCCTGAACTCGGTTCACTGGTATGGGAGAAGTAAGGCATCTAAGCACCTCAGTCCTGTGTGCCACTGGGTTGGCCCCTTAAGTTGTTTTGAAAATATTTAAGAAAAATTGTTCCATTTCTGAACTTATGCAGTTTAAGCATTTGTCACTGGTGGATGTTTGCATGTATGGTACGTGTGGCAGGCATGCATTGTGAGATGAGTAACTTAGGGCACATCAAGACTTCCTATTAACTAAGTCTGTGCCTGCACTATAATATAAAACTGTCAGACTAACCTACTTGTCCAGACACAGTGCATGGGCCCATCAGGCATCAAGACACACATCAACCCCTTGTGAAGGAAGGCTCCCCTACCCACCACAAGATGTTGTGTGTGTGTGTGTTTGTGCGCGCGCGCCAGATCACTGCTGTAGCCTTCCCCAGGCTGGGACTAGTGCCGCACACTGCAGTGCTTTTCCCACAGCCTCAGCCTAGTCAGCTGGCTGCCTTAGCTTTCTCCCTAACTCAGGTCACTGGCACGAGAAGGCAGCGTGGTCCCCACTGGACCAACAGTCATCTCTGCAAACAACATTACTTTATAATTTTTTTTTTTTGGTAACAGTTTTGGCCCCAGAATTTCAGCATAATTTTTCTATGATGCTCTCTTCTGAACATGACAGATGTCATTTATAAAATACTAGATGAAATGTAATTTTGTGCCACAAGTGCAAAATCACATTTTGGCCAGGATTTGAAAAATTACAGCTTTTGCGTTTATGAGGTGGTTTAACAAATGGCTATGTTGAAAACTTGGGATCACAATATCAAAAATTAACAAAGTTGTGAGCGAGCATCGAAAAATGTCACTGTATCTTCATAACTTTTTTTTTTTTTTTTTTTTAATATTTTGACTCTGTTCTGGCCCGGTGGCACTGAGAGCTGAGGTGCTGAATGTCTTACCTCGCAGTACACCAGCAACCATGTTTGGGAACGAGGATGGGCAGCCGGAGATGGCAGGGGAGGAGAAGGATCGAATGTCCGAGGGACTGCTCTCCTTCTCTGGGAAGGGGGGGATTTCAGTGGTTGGTTCCACTCTGGCCCCTAGTGGAGGCTTGGGGGAAGTGTGCTGATGCTGCAGTAAGAGGAGTGGAGATGGGCAGATGCCTGAGGGAACGTGTGTGGATGCATGCGCGCTCCCCCCGTCTGCATCATTGCACGGCACATCTCTAGGGCAATCAGAAAACCAGGAAAAATGGTCCCCAGTCATGGCAGAGTGAACAGCCACCCACCTCTGAGTGGCGCTTCCCCGGACAATGGAGCAAGGTCTCTTTTGCAAAGGCTCCTTGTCATACATACAATGGGGCAGACGCTAACAACATTTTACAGATTTAGTACACGAAATGAGCTACATAGGATATAGAGTAGGGCCCAGATATTCAAAAGGGTTGCGCATGGCGCAACTAGGATGTACAGCAACCTGTCACGCCCTGTGCGATATTCAAAGGCAAGTGTGATGCCAACCCCCGATGCGCCGGGGTGCATTGGTAATGTATGTGGTGCAAGTGCGGGGGGCGTGCCCATGCATATGTAGCACATTCTGATATTCAGCCCGGGATGTGCAGTGCATATGCTGGCACAAACCTGCCTTGTGCTGCTCAGGGGAGGTGCAAAGATGTGTCTGGTAAAACCAGGAACAAATTCTGGCCACCCACAGGTGAGCTGCCATACTGCAGGGTGCAACACAGCAGCCGCCAGCCCTGGGTGGCCACCTGCCCACCCAGAACACTGTCCACAAGCTCCCTGCCCTAGGAGTGTTGTGCCCCACCTTCCCGTTGCCCAACCACGGGCATAAGTACATATACATTCCCTGGTGGTCCAGTGGAACCACCCCCCCATCACCCGATCATGGGCAGAAATAGCAAACAAATCCTGGTAGTCCAGTGGTACCCCCTGCACCCACCCACTGAGGTTCCCACCTCTCAGCACCCCCCCCAGTCAGCGGCGGGTGGCAGCACCCCGCCCACATGCCACCTGGCCACCTGCCAACTGACAGCATACAATACAGTCTTGGACCAATAGGTGTGCAGACCATACTGTACTACACAGGCCCGATATGTGAATGAACGCGTTGGCAATGGAGGGCAGTCCACTGGACCACCAGGGACTTTAGTTTACTTATGCCCACGATCGGGCGAACGGGAGCAGGGACTGCCATGGGACTGCAGGGCGTCAGTCCCCGATGGCTGCAGACTGGCAGGGCGCCAGGCGCAAGTCATCGGGGATCAGCGCACCACATGCAAATGGGGCCATAATGACATGCAAATGGCTCCATATGCACCTTGCATGCATAATGGCCTCATTTGCATGCCCAGTGCTGAATATCGTGGTTGATGCGCCTAGCGCAACTGCACTTGCGCTGTCACATCCCCCTGCTCCCGTTCTGCCACTTGTGCTGGCGCAGTGCCACTGCACCATGCGCAGTGCGCGCACCCTCAGTGCCATATTCAACGGTGCTGAGCCATGGCACAGTACCATTGAATATCGCCTGGTCCATGCCCTGGTGCAGCCCAGTTGTGCTGTGCCCAGGCTTGCGTCCCTGCCCGGTGCAGTCTGAATATCCAGGCCTAGGTGTTTATTACATATAGGTAAATATGTTTACACTGAGATAGATCATTTGTTGCAAGCAAAGTGAGAAATTACACAGGTATTCAAGAACAAGGAGACTAGTTCAGCAGGCAAAATTGAGCCCTTGTCATACGGTCAATGTAATATACTAAAGGAATAATGCCCGACAGGGTGGGTGTTATGCTGGGATAACATCCCACCTCAGGTGGTTGGGCCTGAGGCCAATGGCCGAGGGCGCCCAACACCTGAGGCGGATGTTATCCCAGCATAACACCTACCCTGGAGGGCATTATTCTTATTATACAATGGCTTATTGTTTCATAGTTAAAAATAATTTTAAAGAATGTTTTTGTTAGTGTGTAAAATATTTTTGTTTCTCAAGAGAAAAAAGCGATCAGCATGCTCCATATCCTACAAACAATCAGCAGGGGTTATGCCAGGATAACATCCCTGCAGTGACAGCCAACTGACCAATCAGAAGCCAGGATTCTTTCTTGCCATTGTATAATGCTTATTAACCCGGTGCGCAGAAATGTTCAAATCCTGGCCAAAATGTTATTTTGCGCTACAAGTGCGAAAACACATTTTGGCCAGGATTTGAAAAATGCCAGCTGTCATGTTCATAAAGTGGTGTAGTGAATGGCTATGTTGAAAATTTGGGGTTAGAATACTGAAAATTGCTTAAGTTATGAGTAAACATTGAAAAGGTCAATGTGCTTTCATATTTGTACCCTAAATTTTCAATATAGCCTTCTTATGACCCCACCTCATGAATCCAGTAGGTGAAAATATTCAAATCCCACCTGAAAGGTGATTTCACGGAGCAACTGTGAAATCACCTTTCAGCCCACAGTTGAAAAATGTAATCTACAGTGGTCATGAGGTAGGGTCCCAACAAGGCCATGTTGAAAATATAGGGGAAAAATATTTAAAAATGACTAAGTTATGAGTACACAGTCAAAAAGCATTGAAATACATTGACTGCATACCTGGATTCCTCAGTTCTCGGTCTGGCATTGAAGAGTAAAGAGGTGTCTTCAGTTCAGAGAGGATTATGACATTGGACCCCTGGTAGGTAAGTAAGGGCTAGAGATGTGTGGGGTTGTGGGTGCTGAGTAGAAGGGTCAGGTGGGAGGAGGGTAACTGACTGTTGCAACAGACATTGATGGACTTTTTTTTTTTTTTTTTTTTTTTACACACAGGGATTTAAAGATCTGCTGACACCTTAAACATAACTGAAAAACATAATAATCAGGTACAATTCAGTGTCCATTCCATATATATTCTAAAGTTTCCTCCTCCCCAGTATTTATTACTAAGAACATTTGCATGAATACATGATCTTTATCCCTCAGGGTCCATCTGCCTCTATACTGAATCCCTGCATCAAGTCATAATCCTGTGCTGTGACATCACAGTTTGTTGCCATGGGACTATCTGTGATGTCACAAGCAGTGTATTATGATCTCATGTAGGTAGACAGCAACAGGAATAGATGAACTTTTCAGGAGCAAAGATCCTGTTTTCATGTAGATGACTTCAGTAATAAATAATGAAGAGGAGAAATACAGAACTAAGTGAAATACAAGCTGGACTGTGTCTAAATATTATGTTTTGGTAAAGTTCTACTGAAAGCATCAGCTGCTCTTTAAGAAAGAAAAGAAAAGACTACGAGGGATGGTTTTCTTTATTTGAGGTACCGACACTGGGGACTGGGGACCACAGTGTTAGTATCATGTTTGGCAGCATCTGGGGTGAGTTTTCTGATGTCGCCCATTGGAAATGAGCCAGGTTGGGGAGGTGTTCTAGCTGGCACGGGGATTGGCCACCCCAGTGTTGTAAAATACAGAGAGTGTTTACTCGGGATCGAGTCAAGGGACGTTTTTATTTCAGATACCGGCAGTGGGAAATGGGAACCCCAGTGTCAGTGTCATGTTTGGTAACACCGTGGGAGGGCTCCCCAGTGTTGCATTGTTGAAACAGTTGGGCTCTGGCAGAGGTTGGCTGAACCTGCTTTTGCTGAGCAATTGGGGAAAGGATTTTAGTGCTGGATAAGCTTTAAATTCTTTATCAGTCTGTGGACTTTAGAGCAGGGGTGCAGACTTGTTTAAAAGTATTGTGCAGTGTGGGGGATCCATAGTGGAAGCTGGATATTCATTTATCTTTTCTACAGGCATTGTGAGCAGCTTTCTGAAAGTTTCTGTCCTTCTCAGCCAGGATCAATTTACAGCTCATTGGGGCTTAAATATCAGGGCTTCTCACATAGCAGTACTGCAGAAACAGTTGGGGTCTGGCAGAGGTTGTCTGAACCTGCTTTTGCTGAGCAGTTGGGGAAAGGATTTTAGTGCTGGATAAGCTTTAGGGCAGGAGTGCTGACTTAATACAGCGTTTGTGTGTGTGTGACCTTCCTCTGGAGGAGGTTGCAGTGCTTGGAGGTGTAGTGAGGGGCAGACACAGGGCTGATACACTCTCGTGAGAGTCGGGTGTGGGCCCCCCACCCCTCTCCTCCCAGAGCACAGCTCATTTATAGGGGAACACCTGCCCTACAATTGGAGGAAGGGGCTTCAGGTGCAGTTCATGTAGTTCTGTCCAATAATGCAGCCACGGGGCAGGGAAAAGCATAGGTAAGTCTCAAATAGGAGTACAGCATCTACAATGAATTGTTGATTAGTGTGATAGGTGGATATTGTGGAGGGCCTTCAACTGGAATATATCAGGTAAAAGTTCTGTTAGAGACTGGGCTAAGATTAGTTAATTCTACTTGCTATAGGGATAGTTAGTGTGGAGAGGCTGTATAGGTAGTGTGGACCATGAGTAGGATTGCTGGGTGCAATGGTTGTGGGGCAGCAAAGCAGATGAATATACTGTGGAGGCTGGGAGGGTGCCCAATATGCCACAGGCTAAGGAGGCTTGAGGAAGAGGTTCAATGGCTTGGCAGGGAGCTGGGGAGGTTGAGGAATGAGGGGAGGATTGCATCAGCAGGAGGGCTGACATCTGAGTGTATTGTGGGGGCACCACAGAGAAGGAACAGTGGGTCAAGGGAGGGAGGAGGGGGCAAACTAGACAGAAAGCCAGCTGATGAAGAGTGGACTCTAGTAGGACCTAGAAAAAGAGAAGCAGCAGTAGGCAGGAGGGAGGAGAAAGCACATAGTAAGGCAAATAGGATAGGGAACATGTTTACTTTACTGGCAACACATGGGAAGGAGGATGCAGGACATGATTGCACAAGGGATAGCACTCACAAAGAAGAGGGAGTGAGGGGCATTACTTGTGGAGAGATTGAGCATGGTGTGGCAGGGGGAGGGATAATACTCAGAGAGGTGAGGAGGGAGAGGAGGTTGGCAGTCAAACAGAGGAGGGGGGGGGAGGGTCTTAACTGGGAGGATGGGGAAAGACACTGGGGCACGTGGTAAAAATACAGTCTTGAGTGGCTCCAAAATGAGATCCTGGGTGGAGGTGGCGACGGGCACAACGAAAGAGGAGGGGGGGTGTACTGGTGTTGGGGGACTCCATATTCAAGGGGATCAGATGGGGCTGTAAGGGGGAGAGGCACAGTCAGATATAGGTGGAGTCCATACTGGGATTAAAGGCAGACATGGCAGGACAGGCAATCCTAAGTGCGTAAAGACGGGTACGAGGAAACCACACATTGTGGTACATGTGGGGACAAATGACCTAGTGGGGGAAAACTGTGGAGGTAACAAGGGAGAGGACTGAGGATGTGGGAAGGTTGTGCGAGGAGACTGGGAAGTCTGTGGCCTTCTCTGAGGTGCTCCCAGTACCCTGCGCAAGCACAGTGAGATAGGAGAGGATTCGAAAGTTGAACATATGGTTGGTAGAATGGTGTCGAACTAAGGGGTATGGGGTTGTGGGCGGCTGGGGCAGTACCTGGGATAATAACCTGTTTGCAAGGGTTAGGCTACACCTGAGTGGGAAGGGGAAGGAGGTATTAAAGCAAGGACTGGGGAGGTATATTGCGACAAGGGTGGATTTAAACTAGATAGGGGTGGCAAGTGGACAACAGGTAGGCAGGCATCCGATAGAGTGGAATCACAGCCTACCCCCAGGCTATCAGGGAAGGACTCGGGGCGGACAAAAAAGGAGGGAGTAGAAAGGAGGAGATGGAGGCTAGTGAAGGGAAGGGGGCATTATGGAGGGTGGTCTCATTGAATGCAAGAAGCCTAGGAAACAAATCCGCTGAGCTACAGGCACTCTTAACAGTGTGGAGGGTGGATATTGCAGCTGTCACAGAAACATGGGCAACTGAGCACCAGGACTGGGATATGGCAACCCAGGATACAAATTATACAGGAAGGACCATAAGGAGGAGGGGTGGGGTGGCAGTCTATGTGAGGGACGGGATCAAATGCACAAGAGACGTGGGAGAAGAAAGGAGAACAGAGGCAATCTGGCAGCAGCTCCTAGACTCAAGGGGGAGGAAAGTGAGGTTTGGGGTGGTATACAGGCTGCCGTCCCAATCTGAGGAGCTTGACAGGGAGTTAGCGGGATGAATCAAAAAGGTATGTAGAAAAGGGAAGGTGGTCATTGTGGGGGATTTCAACTTGCCGGGGGTTGACTGGAGCATTCTGTTCACCTCCAGTGCTAGGGAGCGAGTGCTCCTGTACACAATCCGGAAGAATCTCCTAACAGTTGGTTAATGTACCTACTAGGCTGCAGAACACTTTAGATCTGGTATTGTCAAATGGGGAGGCAGTGAGGAAAATAAAGGTAGAGGACCCACTAGCCGACAGCGATCACCAAACGGTGTGGTTTAATGTCACAATGTGTGGGGAGCCAGAGAAATCAGTTACTCTGGTGGTAAACTTCAGGGGGGCGGACTTTGGGAGGACGCAGGAAGTACTGAAAGGGAAACTGGAGGACATATGGCAGGAGATGGATGTGGAGCAGAAATGGGATATTATTAAAAGGAGGGTTACAGAGACAACAGAAGCCTGCACTAAGGTACAGAGTAAGAGGAACAGAGCAAGAAAACCACACTGGTTGAACAGCGAGGTTGTGGAGGCAGTGAGGGCAAAACGAGTCATGCACCAGAGGTTTAGGAGGACAGGAAAGGAAGTGGACAGGGAGGAATATGCAAGATGGTCCAGGGAGGTGACTAGAAAAGTGAGAGGAGCCAAGGCCCAGAGGGAGCTGAGATTAGCACAGGGAATTAATGGGGGGAGAGAAAGACTTTTTCAGATACATCAGGGAGAAAAGGAAGTGCAAGGAGACAATAGTGAGGATAAAAAGGGTTGGGGAGTGGATGAAAAAGGGGGAGGAGCAGGCAGAAGCACTGAATGAATACTTTTGCTCAGTGTTCACAGAAGAAAGGGGGGACCACTACCAGCATGGGCTAGGAGGGTGGGGACAGGGGGAGAGGGGGCAACAGATGGAAGAACTGAGGCAAGTAGAGTCCTAGAGGGACTGAGGGTACTGAAGGTAGACAAGGCACCAGGACCAGATGGTATCCACCCCAGGGTACTAAGAGATGGTGGAGGTGTTGACAGAGCCGGTGGCAGATCTGTACAGCACCTCACTGGAGTTGGGATGTGTGCTACTGGACTGGAGGATGGCACATGTAGTACCGTTACACAAGAGCGGGCCAAGGGATGAACCTGGTAATTATCGTCTGGTAAGTCTCACCCCCATAGTGTGCAAACTCATGGAAATGATACTAAAGGAAAGACTGGTGTCATACCTGGAGGACAATGGCCTCCAGGATGTGAGGCAGCATGGGTTTGTTTCAGGTAAGTCTTGTCAAACCAACCTCATACAATATTATGACTGGGTGACAGGTGAGCTGGGTAATGGTCATGCGGTGGATGTTCCTTTCTTGGACTTCAGCAAGGCCCTTGATTTGGTACCTCATGGGCAGCTTTTGGGAGAAGCTAACTGGTGTAGGGGTAGGGGCAAAAATGATGAACTGGATTACAAGCTGGCTGAGTGACAGGCTGCAATGGTTGGTGGTGAGAGGGGAGCTCTCAACTCCAAGACCGGTGATGAGTGGGGTGCCACAGGGCTGTGTTGGGGCCAGTATTGTTTGGGCTCTTCATATCAGACATTGCACACGGGGTGGTGAGCGAGGCAAGGCTGTTCGCTGACGACACCAAAATCGGAGCAGTGGTGGATGGAGAGGAGGGATGGAAGCAGCTGCAGGGGGACCTACACAAACTAGAGGAGTGGTCAGAGAGGTGGCAGCTGGGATTCAATGCAAAGAAGTGTAAGGTTATGCACTTTGGGGTGAAGAACCCAAGGAGAGAATACTGGCTGCTGGGGGTTAAGCTGGGGGTCACTGAGGAGGAGAAGGACCTAGGGGTGATGGTAACAGGGAGCATGAACAATTCTGCCCAGTGCAGGAGAGCGGCTGCAAAAGCAAACAAAATGCTGGGGTGCATAGCGAGGGGGTTTTCGTCTGGGCAAAGGGAGGTGATCTTGCCCCTTTACAGGTTGCTGGTAAGGCCGCACTTAGAGTATTGTATGCAGTTTTGGAAGCCATACCTAAAACATGATATCAGGCTACTGGAGGGGGGTGCAGAGCAGGACAACAAAGATGATATGTGGAATGGAGGGGAGCGACTGACAGCAGGCTGGGAGACCTGAATATGTACACCCTGGAGGATAGAAGGGACAGGGTGGACATGATTGAGACATTCAAGTATCTGAGGGGAATCAATAAGGATGGGGCAGATGGGGTCTTTAAAGTAAGGAGGGGGAGGGTCAGCAGGGGACATGGGCTAAGATTAGAGGGGGGAAGATTTAGGAAGGAAATGAGGAGACACTATTTCACAGAGAGGGTGGTAGCAAAATGGAACGCCCTACCAGAATGGGTGGTATCATGTAAATCTGTGAACAGCTTCAAAAGGGCATGAGACAGGGAACAGGGGAGAGAGGTTGGGGGAGGTGGGGGTGGCAGTGGGATGACAAAGGCGAGGGGTGGGATGGGGCAGCTGCAGACTAGGGGTGTTGGCTGCACACTCGAGCAGACTTACACATTCGTATGTTCATATACACTTCTGTGTGGCTACAGATGCATACGTCAAAGGAAGACTATCTGGCTAGGAATGTGCTGGGCCCTCTGGGCCTTGCACTTCTGTGTGACTACAGATGCAGATTCGCAGGGTCTCTCTGGCCCTGTGCCAAGGGAAGTGTCCATCTGGCTGCAGTAGCACAGGCCTTTCTCTGCTCTGCAGTTATGTGGCTACAGATGAAAATAATTTGTGTGGCTGTCTGGGGGGCTGCAGAAGTGCAGGGCCTTTGGGTGGCTACTGAAGCTAATGCATAGGACCAAAAGTCCTAACTGCAGAAGGGCTGGGCACTTGGGGTCCTGATGGACTTGGTCACTAGAATGTGTTGAATCTGACCTGAAGGTGGTTTTGCAGAGCAAGTTCAAAATCACCTTTTGATCTATATTTGAAAAGGCTCACTGCCATTATTCATGAGGATGGGTCATGTAAACAGTATAAGGTATTAAAAATGTGTGACTAAAATATTGTAAAACAGCCAAGTTTTAAGTAAAAGTGTGTGAGACACGAATACTTTTTTATGCGCACCACAAATGAAATTTTTGGATTACACATGTAAGTACAATACAAGAATTCCATTTTTGGCGCTCACAAAAAGTCTTAGCTCACACTTAAAATGTGCATCCCAAGAATTTGTGGCTTGCAACACAAGAATCAGCCATCTCGATAAGCCGACAACCAAAAAACATAACAGAGTCCAAAAAAGGTATTTCTGGTCCATTTTCCGAGAACACATTAAAATTTAGCTTAAAGGGTCCCATTTAGCAAGATTCTTTTTTAAACAACTCTTTTTTATGTATTTTCACCTTTTTCCCCAGAAAAAAAAAAAAGATTGCAACTGTGATGACTTAAAATGTTTTTTCATGACCCAAAAACACAATTAGTCACAACATAAAAATGCTTAGGAAAGAATAATGTTGGGGTCGTATCAAAAGGTTATCTCAAAACCCTATAGAGCATGCTCAGAAGCAAAAATTTCGCAACTCTGTAACCCTGGAACCAAGTAACAGTTTGTCATGGAACCTTTGAAAGGCACACTTTTGGCACACAAGCTCCTTCAGTCCTGAAAGTTTTGGAACAAAATTCCATACCGTCTTGGCTATAGCTGAGAGCAAAAAGAGGCCAAAACCTGTGCTTTGTATGTATTCTTGGCATGCCTGGATCTCGGACTCTGCTTAAGTACCTGTCACAAAACTTCCCACATCTTGAGAACTTGCCACTCAGACTATGCATATCAAATTTTGTGCAATTTTACAGAATGCTGCCATAGTTATTAAGGGGCAAAGATGTGAGTTTAACATGAAACACTATGCTACCCTAATATACATGTGCTACCACACATGTATAATATTATTAATTTTTGCTCCACAAGTGAGCAAAAAAGTGTTATTTTACAGGCTTTTTAAATTTCTGCATGTCAGAATTTGGCTGAGTGGCCATCTCAAAACTTTCCAAGTCTTACGAGCTTAGCACCCTGACCACATATGCAAAATTTCATGCAGTTTTGTTGAATGGTGCCAAAGTTAAGGTGACAAACACTAACATTAACATTAAAGTGGCAACTCAACCCGTGCTCAAAAGCCACATTTTTTAAAACCTTATAACTCCAGAACTGAAATATTTTTTCACAAAATCTATGAATGGCATCTCCTTAGTATAACCCACCCCAGCTCTGAAAATTCTGGCACACAGTTCTAAACAGTCTTTTTTGGTCTTGACGCAAGCAAACAAATGGCCAAACAGTTAATGTTTTTACACTCCTCAGTTCTCAGAATTTGGACAAAAGGATATCACAAAACTTGACAAATCCTAAGAACATGGACTGTAGAATACAAAAGTTTACGTTTTTTTTTTTCCATCTTCTGTTTTCTCCCCATGGCTGCTGGCAGGTGGACTCCGGCTCTCATGAGAGAGCTCACATCCACCCTGCCACAGCATGTGTCTCCAGCTCCCCAGCTCAGATCCTGGTGAATCCCTCATAGATTTTCCTCCCTTGGCAGGGCCTGGGAAGGGAGGGCCATCCTCCTCCCACCCCCTCACCCCCAGTGCACGATCCAGCTTGCCGGCAGTTTGAGCCCCGGATCGGGAGCATAGCAGGGCATCATACAGTCTACCAGCACCCATCCATTTTCCGTTTTCATCCCTTCTCTTCCGTGGCCATGAGCATGCGCACCACTTCACCACATTCTTGCCTCCCTAACTCTAGTACTGCCACCCAGTCTCCACTAGTAGACAGCCAAGGAGCGGGACAACATTCCCCCCCTCCCTGGCAGAGGAGAGCAGCCTATTGGATGCTCGATCCCCTCCCTCCCCTGCCGACCCCCGGCAACACAAGCTTGCTCCCAAGTCCAGGTCATCAGTGTGGCATGAGGTGTGGCATCCAGCGCTCAACCCTCAGTGCCACCAGGCCAGTGCAAAAGTTTAGTTTGAAATCATGACATTCATACTCACCGTATCCTAAAGTGTTTTACAAGGTACAGGAGCTACATACTGGCAGCACAGGAAATGTAGACTAGAATAACATTCTTGATGTCCAACCTTGCCAAACAGGAAATAATGGAAAATCTGGCCCCCTCCACCAACTGTCAGACAGGTCTGGTGCCTAACCCCCACCCCAAAAAAAAATCTGTCCTTCTCCCAAACTACCCAATGAGTCCAGGAACCAAACCAGTCCATCAGGAACTAAAAAAAAAGCTCTCCCCTTCACCGCAACAACCTCACGGGTCCGAAACCCAACCCAACCTGACAGGAAATAAAAGAAATATGTACCCTTCCCCTGCCGTGCTGCTGTTGCTACCAGTGAGTTTGGGCCTCCCCATCACTTCCAGCCTGCAGCGCACTAGTGTGGGAGACCAGACCTAGGGAGACTGAAAGTATGCACTTCCAATCGTGTAATCCCAAGTGCACATGATCTCAGCTCCACCCCTAACTCTCCTTCTCTCACCTCTTGTATTTAATCTCAGCTCTGCAATCTCCCTGACACATACACAGGATTCAGATCACCATGCCTTATCCGACTCAGCATGTTGAGCAGTGAAGCACCTGCCACTGGTCCACCACCACTGGCTGACAGCACCCATCAGATGCAAAGTTGTTTGGAAAAAATGGAGTTCCATACTGGTAGTGCAAGGAATGTAGAATACAATAGAATTTCCAGTGCACAACCTGGCTCAGCAGGGAATAAAAAAAATTCCCCCCCCCCTCACAACTATCTGATGGTCCACTGACCAGCCCGACCCACAAGGGAATAATAAAAAAAATCCGTCCCCTTTCCCTAACTACCTGTTGGGTATAATTTCCAAACCTTTGGGGAAATAAAACAAATCTGACCCCCTACCCCAACAACCTGACAGAACCAGTGCCCAACCTAACACATCAGGGAATAAAAAAATGTGTCCTTCTCCCTCCAACTACCTGACTAGTCAAATACCCAACCCGGCTCTTCAGGGATTAACAAAAAATATTCCTCTCACCCAAACTACCTGTATGGGTCTGGTATGCAACCCAGCCAGTCAGGGAATTAACCCCCCAAAAAAACCCTGACAGATTAAGGTTACCACCTGTCCTGATTTTCGCAGGTCAGTCCTGATTTGGGCAGCTGTGTCCTGCAAAAAAACAAACATTTCCTGACTTTTTATTTGAAAAAATATTTTCTAACTTTCCACTAAATGTTGCAGAAAACTTCAATGCCTTAACTAAAGCACCTTAAAATGATAAACAATAGAAGCAACTAGGAAACTACTGCACTTAGCCATAATTCCGATTATATAGAGAAAACAAGTCTGTTGCATCGGTCGAGGTTACGTATAGCACTGTGAAAAATCATGTTTCAGAGAGAAACGCCCCACTTTGGGCTTCTTAAAAGGTGGTAACCCTATGACAGATCCAGTGCCCAATGTATCCTGTTATGGAATAAAAAAATATGTCTACCTCCCCCAAACTGCCTGACAGGGCCAGTGCCCAACCAGCCCAACCTGGGCCATCATGGAATATAACAAAAACTTGTCACCCTCCCCCAGCAGCCTGACAGATACAGTGCCCAAGCTAGCCTGTCATGGAATAAAAGAAACAAACCCCTTGCCAACAACATGACAGGTTTGATGTTCAACCTGGTCTTTCAGGGAATAAAAACAATCTGACCCTCCCCCCAACAACCTGACAGGTCTGGTGCCCAACCGTACCTGCCAGGGAATAAAAAAAATTGTCCATCTCTCCTCCCCCCCCAACTATCTTAACCTGTCCAGTGCCCATCCTGGTTAGTAAATTAAAAAACTGTCCCCCTCCCTCTAACTGCCTGATGAGTCCCATGCCCAGCCTCACCTGTGTACTCACCCAAACAGATACAGGAACAGCAGCAACAGCAAAGTGGTGAGTGGAAGGTGAAATAGGCTGGGTAGTAAAACACTGCTCTTCCCATGCCCATCCACTCAGGTTTCAGTGAGGGGTCAGACACTGCACAGGTGGCTTGGGGCTACTGCAGTGCTGCTGCTACCAGCCTGTTCAGCCATCTCTGCCTCCTCCTGACCACAGTGCACTAGTGTGGGAGACAAGGCCAAGGGGAGCCAATGGCGTACACTTCTGAGGCTGTTACCACAAGTGTCTGTATTCCCAGCTCCACTGCCTCCATTCTACCTCTCTTGCTCTTCTTTCAGTTTAATCTCAGTCAAGCTCAATTGCGGTTCTGCAGTTGCCTCAACATGCACATAGGGACCATACTGCCGTGCACGCTCCAACCCATCCTGCAGCACAGAATGGTCCAGTGCCCAAACTTGCCTGTCAGGGAATAAAAAATATGTCCCCCTCCAGGAAACTACCTGTTGGGTCCTGTGCCCAAACCAGCTTGTCAGGGAATAAAAAAATCTGGACCCCTTCCCTCAACTATCTAACTGGTCCTGTGACCAACATGATCAGTTAGAGATTAAAATAATATGTCCATCCACCTCCACCCAACTACCTGATGAATCCATGGCCAAACCTCCCCTCAACAACTTGACGAATTCCAAGCCCTACCCAGCCTGTCAGAAAAGAAAAAAATCTTTCTCCCTCCCTCAACTACCTAACAAATCTGAAGCCCAACCTGGAACATCAGGGAATAAAACACATCTGGCCCTTTCCCCCAGTTATTTGCCAGGTCTGGTATGCAGCCTGGCCGATCAGGGAATAAATAAACTCTTTCCTCCAACTACCCAACAGATCTGGAGTGCAACCTAGACCATTAAGGAATAATAAAAAAGGTGATATGGAGGAAAGGGTGAATTTGATGCTTTACCTGGTGCTGGGTGGATGTGAACCACCATGCACAGTGTAGGGAGAATTACTTAAAAGCAGTGCTGCTGTATCAAAGCCCTCCCTGTGGGCATTGTACACAAAAATCTGTAAAACTGACTTTGGATGTGGTCCTTTTTATAACTACGATTATAACAGTGATACTGGTGAGACAGCATTGCCTGGCTGCTACTGAAATAAACGAAGATAACAAAAAAGCAAGACCAGCCTTATTGGCACAAGCCAAACCTTATGTATTGATTTATTTCAAAAGTTTCACGAGGAAAAACATACTGAGCTAGTAGCAGCTGTTTTCCAGATGCATGCTGGAGAGAGGGGGAAGGGGAGAGTACAGTGCAATTACAAAATGCAATGTTCAGAATATGCAATAATATGTAAATAAGTACAACAAATTGAGCAATTCATAGACACTACTGCTAAGCAGGAAACATGAAATACAATAAAGTGCAGAACAATATGCAGTGCACAAGAATGCAGCACTAAGTAGGGGTGGGGAAGTGGAAGAAAACTGGGAGAGGGATGGAGGGCTATACGACTGACAGTGCAGGGTGAAGAGCAGCGGACAGAGTCCGGGACCCAATGTCAAGGGCAACTGCAGAAATAAGTAGTGAAATCACAGAGGAGAAACTTCAGAGAGTGAAGGGAAGTAGTAGACCGAATGGAATAGGGGATGGAGCTCCAGAGTTTTGGGAAGTGGAAAGAGAAAGCAGTTTGACCAGCAAAGGATTTCACTGGGGGAAGAGCGAGAGAATGAGAGCTAGAGTTGTGAAGGAAGCAAGAGGTAGTGGGGGGAAGAGAAGCAAGGTATGAGGGGAGAGAGGCAAGCTAGAATTTGGCATTAGGGAGGGAAGGGAGAGGGAGATGTACAATGAAGAGTGGTGAGTGAATAGGGGAATGTCGAGGGCAAATCAACAGAAGGAGTGAAAGAGGGGGTCCAGTTTGGCTAAGGTGACTTGGAAGCAACACTGTGAACAGTGTCACCATAGTCAAAAATGGTGAGTATCATCTTCAGGAGGATTGCTCTGTGGGCAGGAAACGGGATGCTCTTCTTACTCCTGTAAAGTAAACCAAGTCTGGGGTGGAGCTTCTGGTGGATTGTGTCCACATGAATGGAGGAATCGAGGTGATGATCCAGCCAGGCCCCACTGTACTTGAAGGAGGAGATATCTTCAATCACTGCACCATCAAAGGTATGGAAGTATGGGAGAGGGGTGAGTCTGGCAACCCTTTCCCTAGTGCCAAAAATCATGAAGACCATTTTCTTGGCATTGAAGGGCAACTGATTTTCACAGAACTGGTGCTGGATGTTGTTAAAGCCCAGATGGAACTAGGTTGTGAGGTCAGGGTTTGAGGAGCCAGAGGTAAGTGTACCATGTCATCTGCATACATGTGAATGGATACAGAGGAGCAGACAGTGGGGAAGTCATTTAGAAAAATGGATAAAATAACTGGGCCAAGGATAGACCCTTGGGGGATGCCTGAGAAGATTAGGAAATGGGGGAGGGAATCTCCAATTTGGACAGCATGAGACCTGCCATAAAGGTAGGACCAGAACCACCCAACTGAGGAGGCAGAGAGTCCTGCTGCCTTAAGCTTGTCCAGGAGAATGGCATGGGCAACAATGTCAAAGGCTTTGGCCAAGTCAAGAAAGATGGCGGCGGTGACTAGGCCCTGATCCATGCCAGAAAGAATAATGTCAGTGAGCCAGAGGAGAAAGGAGGAAGTGGAGTGGAACTTCCTGGAACCAGACTGGAAAAGGAGTGAAGGAGGAGGATGAGTCAAGGAAATCAATCAAAGTCTTTATTTAACCAGACGATCACCGTTGAGCAAGCTAATTTTCGAGGTGGACCTGGGTGGAAAGGGGAGAGTCAGGAGAGAACACGGTGTTTCATAGGTTAGTATACAAGCTCATTAGGCAAATGCCCTTATAAAGCCCACCCTTATACCAGGGGATATCCAAATAAACCTGCTCTCTTACAGTAATCATACAATCTGTTCCCAAATTCTGTCATACTGCTATTTCCTATAACTTCCATTGGAAGACTGTTCCAGACCCCCACGACTCTGGCCATACCATCTTGTTCTCACTTCATTGTACAGGTTGTCCCCTTTAGCTGAAAAGTATGCATCCTAGTACTATATAGCTCCTGGAGTTTAGCCAGGGTGGGAAGGAGGGAGACAAGGTAATGGTTCCAAGGGGAGCAGAGGTCACCCTCTTTGGGAAGGGGATGACAGCAGCCAACTTCCATGAGTTAGAGACTGAGGATAAGGAGAAGGAGAGGTTAAGGAGGTAGGCAGTGGCATGAGTGGAGAGATACAGGAGTTTGGGGTCAAGATAATCATGGCTCCCACCCTTGTGTGGATATAGTGCCAAGATGGCCTTAGGAGAAGCAGCAGGAGTTGTGGGAGAGAAGAAGAAAATGAAGGAGGGGTGTTAGGGGAAGGGTAGAGGGGAAGAGTGAGGGGGAGTGGAGGAGGAGGAAGAGATAAGGAAGCACACACAGAAGATAAAAAAGGAGTTGAACGAAGAGGCGACTGCAATGGTTTCAGAGATAGGAGAGTCACCCACCGTAGGAACAGAGGGAGGGGACAAAGTCAGAGGGAGGAGAGGGCATGGATTACTTACCAGAACTTAAAGGGGTGGTTAAAGTTGTTCTGGAGTGTGGACTCAAAGTGTTCACACTTTACAAACCTAATGGCTCTAGTACAGGCATTGCAAGGAGCCCGGTACCTAATAAGGTCAGAAGTGGAGCCAGCGAACTTGTAGGTCTGCAGGCAAGGTCATCCATACAGTGACAAGTCAGAAACAATGCTCAGATCCAAGGGTGGGGGTGCGATCTTTGGACCCTGTTTTTTTCAAGGAGGGGCATAATGATCCCATACAGACATGAATTTGCAGGTAAAGAATTGGAGGGCATTGTTAATGTTGCCAGCTGTATTGCTGGGGACCAGTTGGAAGGTACCTTGTCGGCATGGAGGGGGGACAAGTCCAGCAACCAGAAGGACCACATGTGGATGAATTTGGGGGCAGAGTTAGCCGGCCCGGTGGTGCTGAGGGTTGAGGCGTGGGACACCACACCTTGTGCCACACTGGCGACCTGGGCTCTGTGACGGACTTGGGTCACCGGGGCTCAGCTGGGGGGGGGAGAGGGATTGAATGGCAGACAGCTGCACTCCCTCTCCAGGGAGGGCTGTAAGCTAGCCCCACTGCAATACTGCCATCTCCTGGGTGAACCTAGGTATTGGCGGTGCGCTTGGGGAAAGCCAGTGGAAAGGGAGGGCTTGTGTTGCCGAGAGCCTTGAGCAGATGATCTCTGCGGCTCCATTTCATTGGCCCTTCTTGAGTGCTGACGTAGCAGTGGAGGGCAGAGAACAAGGAAACACCCTGCCCTGGATCTAGGTGACGGATCCCCGGCACCACGTCTAAGGTAGGAACTGGGGCGGACTCCATTGTGCGCACGCTCCCCTGAGGATTAAGGGGGAGGTTTGGGGAGTACCTCCTTTGCCCTGCCCAGAAGGTAATCTGGATGCCCTGAAGTGTACTTGGAGTGTGCGGCACTCTAGGAGCAGACTACCTGGTCCTACTAAGGATGTATAGAGGTGTAGTACGGAGTTCCAAATAAGGGATCCAAGGCAGCAGAGGTAGGAGGATAAAAAGAAAGTAAAAATGAATTTGGGGGCAGATTTAGGGCAATGAATCTTGTGCACACAGAAGACCTTATGGTGGTCACTGAGGGCATCATGGAGGGTACCACCATTCCTAATACAATGGGGATTGGAGGAGAGGGCCAAGTCCTAGAGGGAGTGATTGGGAGATTTGAGATTGTGCTGAGAGGGGTAGAGATGAGTTGGGATAATAGGAGGGATTTAATATGGAGGCAGAATTTTATGTTGAGAGGGGAAGGGCCAGTTGAGGTTGAAATCACCTAGGATGAGTAACTCACCAGAGCAGGCATGGGAGGAAATGGTGGTGAGTAGCTTGGTGATTGATAGTGGGGACATGCCAGGATGACAGTAGACTCTGGCAATGAATATGGAAAATGGAAAAGGGAGAGAGCTTGAGAAGGAGCATCTCATAGGCAGAGGGGTGGAGGTGTAGATCACAGGCTCAAATGGTGGAACGGCCTGTCACCGATTCCTTGGAAATATCCTCCATCTTTACTCAATACTTCGGTGATTTGGACAAATACAAGCCAATTCACCCACCCCCATCCCCAGTCCTCCCTCCCACCCCTCTAGCCTCCACCCAGCTTCCATTTTTGGTACCTCTCCCCCTCCAAAGTGATTAAACTCATTAAAACAAATGACTCCAGGCCTTACATCGGGCTCAACAACATCGACTACAGGATCCTCAAACTGGTTTGCGAATCCTTGGCCTTTCCTCTCACCAACATTTTCAGCCACTCCCTCTGCACGAGATCTTTTCCCCTAAAATGGAAATGTGCTATTATCAAACCACTCCATAAATCCAGACTAAAAGACGAAGTTACAAACTACAGACCCTTCTCCCTCTTGGCTCCCCTATCCAAAATCATTGAAAAAAAAACGTCCATAAGCAAACCATTGATTTTCTTAAGAAACATAACATGTGGACTGAGGCACAACACAGCTTTAGGGCCAGCCATAACACCGAGACTGCCCTTATCAAATTCACCAACTACATCGACAAAGCCAATGACAATGGCCTTTACACTGGATTGGTTTTTGTGGACCTCACAAAAGCGTTCAACCTCATTGACCACAATGTCCTACTCTCCACCCTGGCTGATCTTCAGTTCTCAACCGACGTCATGGTTTCGAAGCTACCTTAGCCTCAGGTCGCATCAAACTGCCATAAATGGCGTCTTTTCCAACACCTGCCCCATAAAATATGGAGTACCTCAGGGGTTCATCCTTGGACAAATTCTTTTCTCCCTTGTGGTAAACTTCCTCCCTGAAATCTGCTCTAGTACGGAACTAATTCTGTATGCAGACGATGCAACCGTCTTTTGCAAGGACAAAAACTCTTTCCCTACTTAACAAGCTACAATTCAACTTCCATAGACTCCACTCCTGGCCCTCTTCAAAAGGACTTGTACTAAATGCTAAAAAAAACAAAGGCCATGGTCTTCTCCAGCTCCCGGAAACTGAAAGACTGATTTCTCCTTGCACAACAATGACAGCAACCTGATTGAGAGAGTTAATGAATTCAAATATCTTGGCCTGCTCCTCGATTGCCACCTAAACTTTGAATCACACATCAATCTGACTATTAAGAAAGCCCACCAAAGGCTTGGCTTGCTTTACAGGGTGAAATCTTTCCTAACCAATGACTCTAAGACCCTCCTAGCCTGCAGCTGCCTGCTCCCATTATTTGACTGTGGAGCTCTAGTCTATTTCCCACCCCTTTCCCAGAAAAATTTTAACAGGCTCCAGAGCACCTACCACAACATTATCCGTTTTGCCTCCGGCCTCCCTAGACTTACCCACCACTGCAACCTTTACAAACTCTCTAACTGGCCCTTCCTTGAGGACTGACTCAATTGCAAAATTGTCACCTTCTTTCACAAACTGTCCTTGGGACACCTTCCCGACAGCATCGGATCCCTCTTCCCGAAGTCAGCCCACTCCAGGACCACAAGATGGTCCACCTTCCCCTCCTTTACTGTCCCCTTCTGCTGGACCACCCAAGGCCAGAACACTCTCTCATTCAAGTGCACCAAACTCTACCTTGCTCTCCCCTACTCTAATCCAGTGTACCTCCACCTCTTTAAGTACAACCTTAAGAAGCACCTGTCCCTGGCCTCCATATGCAGGTATCCCCATCTCTACTTCTAACAATCTCTGCACCATTGTGCCTGCACTCAGTTGCAGGTCTCCTGGTCTGTGAATATTTTGCATACTCTTCACTTTTTAGCACCTTATCTAACCTTAGCACTTGCCTCTGCTCCTTGGATTAGTTGTATGTTTTCTTTTATTTGGTCTGGATTTGTATTTGAGCTTGTTTTATAGCCAATGCAGGGTTTTAAATAATTGATTAGCAGTTTTTTTCTTGGGACAATACTAACTGTACAGAAAGTATTTATATAGGTTTTCTAGAAGTGTTATGTTTGTTAAACACAGTGAGGCAAGTGCTATGCATTTTTACAATATTTTAGCACTTTTATGACCAAAACGCTAATCAATTTTTAGAGTTAAATAAAGCCCTGCAATGGTTTTACAGTCACTGTCCGTCTGTATTGTACTTCTGTTTTGCACTGTAATTCTTAGGATGTATCTGTACAAAACTGGATGCTTGTGAAAATGGGCAATTGTTGCTCACATGCCTTTCCAGTATAATTAATAAAACCAAAACTGAAACTGGTTGCTCAATGAGATGTAGATGGCTACTCCACCACTTCACTTAATTCGATCCTGCCGAACAATGGTGAAACCAGGGATGGCAACAAGAGGTATCAGGGATGCTGGGGGAGAGCCAAGACTGAGATAACCACAGCATCAAGTTTGTGAGGTTAACTATGAGTGATGTGATTGCAGCTGCTCAAGCTTAGGGAGGAGGCTGCAGATGTTGACATGGGCCACTCAGACCTTTGAGGAGAGGAGATGACAGGGAATGGCTATGGTTGAGCATAATATCCCCTGCAACTATAAGCAGCATGGCAATGAGGAGCTTGAGACAGCCTATGTGACACTTGTGGGAAGAGGAGAGTGGAAGGGAGGAGGACGGAGGATAAGGGAGGTAAGAGGGATGGAGGCATCTGAGGGCTTTGAAGTGTAGCCAAGGAGATGAGAGGAGACTGCAACCAGAACTCCAGGGAGAGTGGGATAGGGCGGGGAAGCAGGAGGAGGGAAGAGT
Source organism: Neoceratodus forsteri (assembly GCA_016271365.2). Classification (NCBI taxonomy): domain Eukaryota; kingdom Metazoa; phylum Chordata; order Ceratodontiformes; family Ceratodontidae; genus Neoceratodus; species Neoceratodus forsteri. The sequence goes on from CM057456.1 coordinate 18,593,907, forward strand.
GAGTGAGGGTGAAGGGGAAGGGAGATGAAAGGGGGAAGTTTTGGATAGATGGTAGAGTGGAGTGAGGAGAGGAAAAGCAAGAATGGAAGGAGGGAAAAGGTTAGGGTCAGCATAGTGGGAGAGTAAAGAAGTAGAATTCATCCTTCCACCAAATAAAATGGGTGGGGGACAAGCTTCACCCAAATGGAGCAGAAGCTGAATAAGGGGAATGGGAGTTTCACCCAGATAGGGAGGAAGCATGAATAAAATGGGGGCTGTGGGCTTCACCCAGGTAGGGAGGAGGCCAGAATTTAAAGTTCAGAAATAGGATGGCATAGACTTCACCCTGCTAGGGAGGAAGCTAGAATTAAAACAAAATTGGGGAAAAATGGGCTTCACCCAGATGGAGAGGAAGTGAGAATATAACATTTAGAAATGGGAGGGAATATAGGCTTCACTTTGATAGGGAGGAAGCTAGAATTAAAACAAAATTGGGGAAAAATGGGCTTCACCCAGATGAGGAGGAAGTGAGACTATCAAATTTAGAAATGGGAGTGAATATAGGCTGCACCATGATAGGGAGGAAGCTAGAATTAAAACAAAATGGAAGGGGGAGGAATATGGGCTTCACCCAGATAGGGAGGCTGCAATGACAGATAGCCCTAGCGCACCTAAAATGTACATATTTTTTGAAGGAAAAAATACAGACTTCTTTATGAAGCTTTTAGGTCTAGTAACACAGGAAGCAGCAAAGCACCTGGTCCAGCAGCTCAGAACAGCAGAGAAAACTTGGACCAGCACTATTGTAGTGGACCTCTTGGGCCCGCGGGGTTCATCTCTCCAAACCCTCGGAGAGAGAGGGCCAGCCTAGGTTGCCTAAATTTGTGCTACACTGGGTACTCAGGCCTAAAACTGGTGTGGTGCCTCCACCTGGGGGTCTGGCAATCTCAGGGTATGAATTGTACAGGAAGGACCGTGGGGTGGGTTTGGTGGCAATCTATGTGAGGGATGGGATCAAATGTACAAGAGAAGAGGGGGAGGAAAGGAAAACAGAGGTAATTTGGATGTAGCTCCTGGACCCCAAGGGTAGGAAGCTGAGGTTCGGGGTGGTGTACAGGTCACTGTCTCAGGCAGAGGAGCTGGACTGGGAGTTAACAGAACAAAATCAGAAGGGTATGTAGGAAGGGGAACGTGGTCATCGTGGGGGACTTCAATCTGCCGGGGGTTGACTGGAGCACTCTGGTCACCTCCAGTGCTAGGGAGCAGGTGCTGCTGGACACGATCCAGGAGGGACTCCTGACACAGCTAGTCACTGGACCTACTAGGCTAAATAAAATGCTAGATCTGGTACTGTCGAATGGTGAGGCAGTGAGAGAAATAAGAATGAAGGACTCACTAGCTGATAGCGATCACCAAACGGTGTGGTTTACTATCACGATGGGCAGGGAGTCAGGGGGCTCACTAACAAAGGTGGTGAACTTCAAAAGGGCAGACTTTGGGAGGATGTGGGAGATACTGAAAGGGAAACTTGAGGGCATAGGGCCAGGGATGGAAGCGGAGCAGAAATAGGACATTATTAACCGGGGGATTACAGAGGTGACAGAAGCTTGCACCAAGTTACAGAGTAAGAGGAGCAGAGCAAGGAAACCATGCTGGTCGAACAGCAAGGTGAAGGAGGGGGTGAGGGCAAAGAGAGCTGCATACTAGAGGTTCAGAAGGATGGGGAAGGAGGAGGACAGGAAGAAGTATGCAAGATGGTCCAAGGAAGTGACCAAGAGGGTGAGAGAAGCTAAGGCCTCAAGGGAGCTAAGGTTAGCACAGGGAATTGGGGGTGGGGAGACTTTTTCAGATATGTCAGAGAGAAAAAAGTGCAGGGATAATACAGTGAGGAGTAAAGAGGGGTGGGGAGTGGGCAGAAAAGGGAGAGAAACAAGCAGAAGCACTAAATGAGTACTTTTGCTCAGTGTTCACACAGGAGAAGGAGGGACCACTACCACCTTGGACTGGGAGGGTGGGGGAAGAGGTGACAGATGGAATGATTGAGGGAAGTAGAGTATTAGAGGGACTGAGGACACTATAAGTGGACAAGGCACCAGGGCTGGACGGTATCCACCCCAGGGTGCTGGGGGAGATGGCAGAGGTGCAGGTGGAACTGCTGGCGGATCTGTTCAGCACCTCCCTGGATACAGGATGTGTGCCTCAGGACTGGAGGTTGGTCCATTTGGTGCCAATACACAAGAGCAGCACAAGAGACGAACCTGGCAATTATTGGCTGGTCAGTCTCACTTCCATAGTGGGCAAGCTTATGGCAACGATACTGAAGGAGAGGCTGGTGTCATTTCTAGAGGACAATTACCTCCAGGATGTGAGGCAGCATGGGTTTGTACTGGGGAAGTCCTGTCAGACTAACCTAATACAATATTATGACTGGGTAACAAGAGACCTGGGTAGGGGCCATGCAGTGGATGTCTTCTACTTGGATTTCAGCAAGGCCTTTGAGTCAGTACCTCATGGGCGGCTTGAGGGGAAGCTAACTGGCATGGGAGTGGGGGTGAAGGTGGCAAACTGGATTACAAACTGGCTGTGTGGGAGGCTACGATGGGTGGTGGTGGTAAATTCTCAACACCTAGACCAGTGATGAGTAGGGTACCGCAGGGCTCAGTGCTGGGCCCGGTACTATTTGGGCTCTTCATCTCAGACATTGCACATGGAGTGGTGAGCAGGGTACATAGAAACATAGAAACAGAGTTTGACGGCAGATAAGGACCACTTGGCCCACGCAGTCTGCCCATTTCCCTACCTATTGGATAAGCTGCAGATTCTAGTTAACCAACTGCCTACTTCCTGCAACTCCCAACTATAATTGCCTTATGTCTGTCCCATGCATGTTTGAATTCCCCCACTGTTTTAGACCCCACAACCTCTCCAGGAAGGCGGTTCCATGCATCCACCACTCTCTCCGTGAAAAAGAATTTCCTCACATGACCCCTGAGCCGTCCCCCCTCCAACTTTAAATTGTGTCCCCTTGTTCTTACACATCTCTCTTTCTGAAAGATGCTACCCTCCTGGACTTTGATTCCCTTGAGGTACTTAAAAGTTTCTATCATGTCCCCCCGTCCCTCCTTTCATCAAGGGTATACATATTAAGCTCTCAGTCTCTCTTATATGGGTTCTGATGTAGACCCTGCACCATTTTAGTTGCCCTCCTCTGGACTGCTTCCATCCTATTTCCTTGTGTAGATGAGGTCTCCAAAACTGCACACAGTACTCCAGATGGGGTCTCACCAACTGTCTGCACAGAGGGATAACCACTTCTCTTTTTCTACTTGTGATGCCCCTCCCTATGCATCCCAGTATCCCCCTGGCTCTCCTTACTGACTTCTCACATTGCTTACCCACCTTTAGGTCATCTGATATGACTACACCCAGATCCCTTTCCATTATTGTTGTCGTTAGTACCTCCCCTGCTATTGTGTACTCTTCTACTGAATTTTTATTTCCCAGGTGCATTACTTTGCACTTTGCATTGAATCTAAGTTGCCATATGTCTGACCATTCCTCCAACCTTGCCAAGTCCCTTCTCATTCTTTCTACCCCTCTTGTTTATCAACTCTGTTACAGATTTTTGTGTCATCTGCAAAGAGGCATACTTTTCCCTCCAGACCCTCTGCAATGTCACCTATAAAGACGTTAAAGAGGACTGGACCCAGTACTGAGCCTTGAGGTACTCCACTAGTAACCCCTTTCTTCAGAATGTGTTCCATTCACTATTACCTTCTGTGTCCTGTTGTGCAGCCAGTTTGTTACTCTAGGCTACCACCCTGGGACCCACTCCCAGGCTGGCTAACTTGATTATTAATCTTTGTGGGGAACTGTGTCAAATGCCTTGCTAAAGTCTAGATAGGCCATATCCACAGCCCTCCCTGGTCTATTACTTTGGTCACCCAGTCAAAGAAATCGATTAGATTCTGTCTGACATGACCTTCCTGCTGTGAATCCATGCTGCTTTGGGTCCTGTGCCCCGCTGGCCTCAGGTACTGAACAATTTTTCTTTCAGAAGTGATTCCATCATTTTCCCCACCACTGAGGTCAAACTAACAGGTCTGTAGTTTCCTGCTTCTGCCTTGCTCACACTTTTGTGAAGGGGAATCACATCTGCCCTCCTCCAGTCCTCAGGTACCACCCCATCTTCCAATGATTTGTTAAAAAGTGTGGTTAGTGGTGTCACTAGGTCCTTCCTTAGCTCTTTTAGGATTCTAGGGTGAATCCCGTCAGGCCCCATTGCTTTGTCCACCTTGAGTTTTAGGAGTTCTTTCAGGACTCTTCCTTCTGTAAATGGATTGGCGTCAACCCCTCGACCCAGAGTGCTTCTACTGTTTGGTTTAGGTAACTCCTCCTTCTTCTTTTGTGAATACTGAGCAAAAGTATTCATTCAGTATCTCTGCCTTTTCACTGTCTCCTCTGCCCACCTCCCTCTCCTTTATTAATCTTCACTATCCTCCTTAACCTTTCTATGCTCTCTAATGTACCTATAAAAGGTTTTATCCCCCTTTACTGAGTTGGCTATATTTTCCTCAGTTTGGGCCTTTGCTTTTCTGACTGCCTTCCCCCACTTCTTTCTGCTTTAATTGATACAGTTCCCTGTCATGCTCCGTCTGATTCCTTATACTTTCTGAATGCAGCCTTTTTCTCCTTAACCTTCCCTGACACCTCTTTTGAGAACCAAAATGTTTTTTTATTCTGCTTTGTTTTCTTTGTTTCACACAAAGGCTTGCTGCCTCCATGATGGCAGTTTTGATTTTTCTCCATTGTTCTTCCATCCCTCCTTTCTGGCCGTTTGCTAATGCATTCCTCAGGAATTCACCCATTATGCCAAAGTCAGCCCTTCTAAAGTCCAGTATCCTTGTCTTTGTATGGCTTGTCTCCATGGTTGTGTTTATTGTGAAGCACACTGTGCAGTGGTCGCTTGTTCCCAGATGTCTACTGACTTCTAAATTTGTGATCCTCTCTCCATTTGAGAGTACCAGGTCTAATATTGCTCCCTCCCGAGTGGGTTCCACCACTAGCTGTCTAAGGGCGTGCCCCCTGTAGGGCATCGATAATGACCCTGCTCTTGGATGTGGCTGCAGTCCATGTAGCCCAGTTAACATCTGGCATATTCAGGTCTCCCATCAACAGTATCTCCACTTTTTCAGCCAGGGTAAGTGTTCACAAAAGATATCAAAATGGGTGCAGTAGTGGATGAGGAGGGATGGAAGCAACTGCAGAGGGACCTAACCAAACTGGAGGAGTGGTTGGAGAGGTAGCAGCTGGGGTTCAATGTGAAGAAGTGTAAGGTTATGCACTTCGGGGCAAAGAACCCAATGAGAGAATACTGGTTGGGGGGGTGAAGCTGGGGATCACTGAGAAGGACCTAGGGGTGATGGTAACAGGGAGCATGAACAATTCTGCCCAATGCAGAAAAGTGACAGTGAAGGTGAACAAGATGCTGGGGTGTATAGTGATGGGGTTCTTATTCAGGTAGAGGGAGGTGATCTTGCCCCTCACAGGTCACTGGTCAGGCCGCACTTTGAGTACTGTGTGCAGTTCTGGAGGCCATACCTGAGGCGGGATATCAGGCTACTGGAGGGAGTGCAGCAGAGGGCAATGAGGATGATACAAGGAATGGAGGGGAGAGACTATGAGAACAGGCTGGGGGAAATGAATATGTACACCCTGGAGGAGAGGAGGGATGGGAGACATGATCTAAACTTTCAAGTATCTGAGGGGAATCAACAAGGATGGAGCCGATGGAGTTTTTAAACTGAGGATAGGGAAGGGACACTAGAGGGCAAGGCTAAGAATAGAGGGGGGGAATATTTAGGAGGGAGATGAGGAGGCATTACTTCACAGAGAGAGTGGTGTTGAAGTGGAATGCCCTACCAGAGAGGGTGTTATCATGCAAAACGGTGGGTAGTTTTAAAAGGGCATGGGACAGAGAACAGGGAGAGTACAGGTGGGTGAGGCTGAGAACGGCCGAGGATAAAAGGGGGGGTGGTGGGGCAGCTGCAACTTAGGGGAGATAGCTGCACACTTGAGCAGATTTTGATAGACCAGGAGGCTGTTTCTGCTGGCACATTTGTATGTTCGTATGTTCGTAGCAATATGGGGTACTTGGATGCTGACACACAAGGATGTTGCCCCCCCCACAGCAAACAGTGTGTAACCTGCCCACACAATCCCTCACCAAAATAAGTGACACTGCAACAGCAGTAACAACCCCCAAACAAGACATGCAGTTCAGACATTATTTAAAAAGGGAGGATACAGAAAGAACAAGGGGACGGTAGGCAAAATGGAAGCAATGGGGTAGCAGTAAAATCCTTATGCTCTGTGCAAGAACAGCAACTACCCCACACAATCTGCCCCCTCTGTGGCGGTTCTTCAAACTCTCAAGCGGGTGTACCCTACTTAAATCCCCCCAAAGGCCACTGGTGTGAGCTCTCTTATTAGTTGCATTGGTACCTCACTGGGACTGCAGTTGCTGCTAGCAAGGTAGGAGCTCGGCTCAGTGGCATGCTATAACTGCTGCAGGCAACATAAACTTGTAAAACCCAACTTGCTGTTGAACAATTTAACTAACTTGTAGAAAAGGGACCCCTATTTGTAATCCACACACAAATGGGTGGCTGGATGGCCTCCACAGATCTTCTGCCTGGGCCTATCAAAGTGGCAAAATCTCGCCCAAGGCTTTTCCCTCAGTAACTGGCACAATCACAATTTTCCCAGTTTACTGGCAGAAACCCCAATGGGTTACTCATGGTTTTGTGGCTTCATAGATATCTCTAGTGTCTGATTGGAGAGGCGAGATGGCTGGATGTGCTCCCAGCTGGGATGTAAACTTCTACGGGATCACCTGGTGTTCGCTTACTGGTCTCTTTTCTCTCACAGTTTGGTGCCGCAGTTGCAGGGTGTCCACAGACCCCGTAGCAGGCAGTGGCCTCTGTCCATCGATCTTCGATGGAGCTCATCCACCAGAGAGGAAAGTCTCCAGTGGGCCAAAAAAAATAAAAATAAAAAAAAACCAGCTCCACTCCTCGCCTTCAGGCTGTTAGGTTTGCTTTTTGTGTGTTATCTGTTTATCTCCCCCACATCAAGATTGGCCTCTCCTTCAGGCCATTACCAAGGATCCTCCCACCCGGGACCTATCGCCAGCCCCCGGCCTCATATTGCAGCCGGCCCAGGGAAACCCGACATATTCCTTTGTCGGGTGGGTTCTCTCCTTCCAGGGAGAAAGTGCCCTACGGCCAACCTTCTTGGCCTTGGGTGCTGCTGAGGTCAGGTCGGCTTGTTCGGGGCTCTGTGGAGGCGAGGGTCCGGGTGGTCATTATGAGACCGATTGAGACACCATTTTCCTATTTTTCCTCCAGGCTTCCCTTGTTACGCTGCATCTGTAGTACTCCTAGTCTCCACCACTGGCCGCTACAGAGCGAGGCATCTCCCCTACCCACCCCAGGAGAAGAGAGCAGCCCTCCGGATGCTCAATCCTCTCCTCCCCTGCCAGCCCCTGGCGCCTGAGTCCGTTCCCGAACTCGGGTCGCCGGTGTGGTTCAAGATAAGGTGCCAGCACCTCAGCCCTCTGCGCCATCGGGCTGGCAGGCTGTTAGTTTTGATAAAATCTTTTGGTTTCTTCACAAATTAGTCAGTTGCTAGGATAGCAGACTTCTTTGGCCTGCCAGGCCTGCAGTTCCTGGCAGGCAGTGACTCCCTGGCTCACAACTTCACTCTCTGTTACACTCAAAGAACAGGCCCAGATCTCTGGGAGCAGCCCCTTTTTATAGGGATAACTCTCAACACCCTATTGGTCAGTCAGTCTCCCAGGCAAGCTGTCTTTGGAATGTAGACCCAGCCATGCTGGGCTTGCATGCAGGCTGGAGCACAATACAGGCTCCTCCTTGGCTGAAATTCACAGGTATTGTGTGCTAACATCCGATCCTTCCCAGAAATCTTTGCAGGAGTATGAGGGCTGTGGGAAAATGTGGGCATTGCCATGTTTGTTTGAATTCATTGTGCAGTATCTAGCAGCCTACTGCTGCTGCATTATTGTTGGCCCATGAAGGCTGCTTGTATGATGCCCTGGCCCTGATGCCTATCCTGGGTCCAGGGATGTGTTTGTTTATTTGGGCATGTAACCTGTTTTGGTATTGGGGCTCCATTGCAAGAGGTGGTTTTTGAGCTGCTCTCCCGATTGCTGATGCACACTTGCTGATCCTTTTTCCTGATCCTTGTCTGCCCTGGGGCCAGGAAACATGTTTTACTTGTGCCCAATAGCACTAGCCATCCATGGTCTTGGCTCTGCTGTCATCATGGGGGCCGGAACCATCTTTTGTAGTGGGCACGTGGCCCGGTTGTCTGAGCTCTGGCTCCATTTTGGTGCTGCTGCACATGCGCAGTAATGCTCATAGTGGCTACCATGGCTGTTTCTGTTCCCCGACCCACTGCTCTTCCTGTGGCAGGGGAATCACCAGTTTATGTCGATGGCACCTTCAGTACCAGGTCTCAGCCCCACTGGAAGTCTGGGGACCAAGAGCATGGGTGCTGCTTGGCATCTGGAGCCCTGGTTCTGCTCCCAGAAGGGCTCCTGAATACTACTGTAGCCTGCCCCCCCCCCTTTGGCCATCCTGGGGTCGGAGGGTGAAAACAGGAGATGAGGGCTGGAGGAGAGAGAGGAGGGTGATACAGGTAAGCCCCTAGAAATGGGGGTGGGCTTACACTACCAATAAGAACAGAATGCTAGCCGGCCCAGTGGCAAGGAGGGCAGAGGCACTGGTGCCTTATCTCCTGCCATGCCAGCAGCCTGAGTTTGGGAATGAGCTCGGACCACTGGGGGTCAACCTGGGTGGGAAACATGGAGCCGTGGTGGCAAGGCAGTCGGCACAACTCAGGAGGGGAGACATTTGACAGCCAACGCATGGTGCATGCATGTCTTTACATGCATGCAGACCTGCGTTATTGCATGCCATTGTACAGGGGAAACAAGAAACTGGAAATCACCTGGAAGGTCAGCATATGAAGCCTGACCCACCACCAGCCCGTGCTGTTGCTCAGGACCAACTCCATCTGGATCGTGCACCAGGGGTAAGACTGACGTCCCACTCCTGGCCCCGCCACAGGAGTGGGGGGGATCCGAGGAAGATATTGAGTTGAGTCCTATGGAGACAAAAACTCTTAAAGTGTGGGCAAGGGGCTAATGGCCACCAACACGATGGACGAGAAATAGCTTGATAAAAAACAAAACAAAAAAAAGAATAGAATGCTATACGTAAGTAAAACCAGGACTGGATACAGCATGATGAAAGCTGCATTTCAGTAATCTCCTGTACTCAATATTTAATATTCATTTCTTATTAACCATGTAACTCACAAGACATGGATGGCTCTAAAGAACTCAGTGGTAGATTCATTTTGTAAGATGGGGCAGGATAACCCACTTGGCTGTCCCCAGCTCACTCGATAAAATTTACACCTTGTTCTTCACAGGCAACCATAAACCATACTCTGTATATGTTATACTTATAAGGAGTTTTATGTAAGTAAATTATTAATCTTCAAGCTTCATAAAAATTTTATATACTGTCAAAACAGGTATTCTGCATTGTAAAAGCACTATTAGTCAGCTCAGCTGCATGAAACTGAAGGGGAGATAGTAGTGTGGTGCAGTCTAGTGATCAGACTAGTACTCAATTGTGCAACACTAACTCCTCAAGATCAAATTACACTACAGCTGGCTCACTGTGACCTTGAGCTTTACTTCTCTGGGCTTCAGGCCTTCCTTCTTGCTGTAATATTGGGGTATAGATGAATACAGGAAGTTCTGGAATGTGTTAAATTGCATGTTCCAGTGGTCCTGTATTTTACCCATTTCAGCGGTTCGGGCTATTCCAATGTTCACTAATACCTCCCAGGAGGAACTAGTTGCAGAACCTGAATGGGAGTTCTGGTAATAGCCAGAACATTGTATTTGTGCATATGGTAAAATCTAGAACATATGGCAAATGAGAAACATACAACTTTCCACCTGTTCTGGCATTCTGACCATTCCAGCCATTCTGGATTTTACCATTCATGCAATTTCAGCCATTGCGGCTATTTAAATGATTTATTAGAAAATATTAGGTTAACAGAACCTGATAGAGACATACCTCTCAGCATTAAACTAGCACTGGCCTTCAGAATTCAAAATAAGTGACCAGAGTGTGTCACTTTCTTATTTTAATGAATAATATGCCTGATAATTAATAGTGGGCTCCATGTCTTATTTATTTAACTTTGTTTACTGAGTGCAGTGGTAACAAGTACCTTTTTCAGGCACAACCCGGGTGCAGAAACACAGATAAACAGGAAAACAAATTGCAGTGAATGCATATAAATTTACAAGTTGTAGGCAAACATGAGCATATACAGAGCTAATACATGTAAATATACAATGTAATATACAATGTGATAGAAAGCACGACAGGGTGTGGGTTATTGCAGGATATACCATGGTCATGTGATGTGTTTTGACAAATGAGGTTACAGGATTTTCATAACCCATTGTATAAAATGTAATATACAAAAGTGCTTGCAATGTATTAAACAAAGGTAGACTTGAAGCTAGAGTAAGGAGGAGGAAGATGGAGGAGGAGAACGAAAAATGTGACCAAGATTGGTCGGTGGGTGCGATTAGCTAGTATAAGGTGGAAGGTTTTGACAGGGGGAGGTTATCAGAAGCAAGAGCAGGCTTGGGCTGAGGAGTAGTGGGACTTTAGGAGCCTGGCAAAGGCATAGGGAGAGGAAGCTGTTTTGACAGAAAGAGTTAGGAAGATCCAAACTGAAGCTGAACAATAACTAGAAGACCGCTGACCCACATTTGTGCAAAACTTGGGTATTATGTTGTTTTTAGTTGCAGAGCAGGTGGAAGGAAGGTTGGTGAGAGATTTGGCTACTCAGGTAGGTAGTTGTCCCAGTATGCATAGTTTTCTTTACTAGTGTTGCAATAGCTAGATTGGGTTTGATGTCAAGGGGAAATCAATTAAGGGATTTGAGAGCCATACAGTGGTGAACATTGGACCTGCAGCCTATGGCAAATTTATATATTTTGTAGTATAGCGTGTGTTTTTGCTGTAGTGTGCATTTACTGGCAGCATCAATTACTGCTGATCCATAATCTAATGATGGGGCTAGGTTTGCCAGTGTAATATGGGTTCTGGCCTCAGGAGTTAAGAAATGTCGAACACGGTAGAGAGCACCTAGCTTCTGATGTAAGAGAGAGGTGGTGTGTTGGAGATGGGATTCGAATGATAACGTAGGGTCAAGATGAACCCTGAGGTACTTGAAAGACAGTGTCTTAGCTAGGGGTGTACCATTGCCGGTAAGCACACAGAAACTGGAGGGTACCTTGTTTATTTTGTGCCTAGTCCCAAAGAGCATGGACTGTGTCTTGGGAAGGTTGAGCACCATATTTTCAATTACAAACCAATTTTGAAGCCTGGCTAGGCAGGAACTGAGTGAATTGTTAATGACATTAATGTATGTTTAGTGTTAAAGAGCAACTCTGCAGTTCAGCATGTGCTTTCATAAATAAGATATTTTCAGCAGTTACAATTTACTAGAGAATACATTTTTTCCTTTTCAATGTTCCTTTCCAATGTTTACAGCACATTTTGGTAGTTCGTCTAAAAAGTCTGTATAAAAACCATTTGCATCTCCCCTGTTAACCTTACAGTGCCTTTGTTTATGACATTGTAGGGCTCACCATGACAACAGTCAGTAAAGTCACAGTCAGCAATTGTGTGGTCAGCAGGGGGGAGTCACATACACTTTGAATGACTCAGTGAAATAATTGTTGCATTACCTACATTATTTAGTAGACCAACAGCAGGGGAAGTAAAAAAATAACAAAGAACTAGAAAACTATGAAGCTGAAACATAAAATATGCAACTCTATTGTTTTTAAGCTTTTACTTATAATAGCTGCTCGTTAAGGAATGATCCTATCAAGTCATTAGTTCTTTGTTTTAATAGTTTGTGTCTTGGAATAACTCTAACATTATTGGGAACATTAGTAAACTTCCACAGAGCAAGGGTAAATTTGAGTGCAACATTCATAGCAGCTGAGAGGTAAGAATATGGGGTAGACGCAGGCACTACCATATTACTATAAAGTCTAGAACAGCAGTGTTAATGGGGCACATGCACATACTTTCTGGTTTCCAGGGGGGGGCATACATCTCGCCTGTCCCTGATTTTCAGGGTCGTCCCTGGTTTCATCTCAAAAATGTCCTCTCTCCCTCTTAAAACTGTCATTTCTGTCACTAAAAAGCAGGGATTTGAAGCATAAAATGATGGCAGATATTAGTGTTACAGTCTGGATTTCTATCAGAAAATGCTGGTTATATTAGGTTGCAAATTGCAGTCGGTTTTTTGAGCTAATATCATCATTTTTAAGATGTGTCCTTGATTTTGGTAATTTTTTTCCCCCCCAAGTCCTGTCCCTGATGTCCCTTTGTAAGGGAGGAAGTTGAGAGGTATTGGTAGAGCAATTATTTGTCTCTGGGGGTATGGGCATCTCATAGTTTATGATGTCATCATTACCATTCTAGTCTTATTTATTTAAGCAATAATGCCCGACAGGGTGTGTGTCGTGCTGGGATAACATCATGCCTCAGGTGGTTGGGCACGAGGCCGCAGGCCGAGTCGTCCAACGACTGAGGCGTGACGTTATCCCAAACGACACACAACCTGGAGGGCATTATTGCTATTATACAGTGGCTTGTTATACAGAATAAAAAAAATAATTTGAAAGATGTTTGTGTGTGGAAAAATATTTTTGTTTTTAAGAGAAGATGAAACAATCAATCAAAAGCTCCATAGCAAGCTCATCTGCAGATTCACAGTGAGGCTGAGACTAGACTCGTGATGTTGTACTGGGATAACATCACGGGTCCAGTCCCAGACTGACCAGAGTCCAGGATTTTTTCTTGTCATTGTATAATTATTTGTTAACCGGCTGGGTACACTGATGGAAGGGGCTGTTTTTAGGTATGACCCGGGCCATAAAGGTTGCACATACAAGGTAAAAAGAAAACAAGTACAAAAGATACAAAGTATCTTAAGTAATTGCAGATACAGCGATAAAACAAAAGATACAGAATTGGGCAAACTGGGTATAAAGTAACCTTAGTGTGAGCAGTGATAGCGCACAGAGTCTGTGTGACAGCGCAGTGCCCAACATACATTACAACAACAGTTTCCATAGTCAGATATCAAAATAATAGTTTTCAGAGTAATTTTGGCACCCTGGTTGTCACAACAAGATGGGGGAGCAGATGTTGCGCTCTAGGGCAGAGTCAATTTATCATGGGGGGACATTTACAGGTGATGGTGGCAATGAAGTAAGTCTTGTAGTGGGATTTAAATAGGGGGTGTGATCCCAGGGTCCACAAGACCAGTTAGGCAGTTCTAAAGATTCAGGGTAGCAGAAGAGAAGGCCTTATGAATGACCCATACATGTGGTAAGTTGTGGGCACTCTTATGACAGGGTGGGGGGGGATTTGGATATCTCGGTAAGGCTTTGGCCTGAGTAGGGGGAGAGGCAGGAAAGCTCCTTTACTCTGATGGATCTGTCAGTGAGGCAGCCTAGGAGGTAGTCCCGGAGAGCCTAAGAAGGGAGCTATCCTAGGGTCTGGTAGCGGGAACAGTGATGCGTGGAATAAGGGGCCATCAAGGCAAACCTACAGGTGCTGTTGTAGGATATGTTTAGTCTGTATAGGCAGGGAGGTGAGGTTTGCATGTAGATGGAAGAACAGTAGTCCAGCAGGGGGAGTAAGGTGCTCTGGGCAATGGAAAGTCTGACTTAGGGGGTCATGAAATCTGAGCCAGTAATCAACTCCTAGTCTCTGGTTTATGCAGTGGACTGTGAGTCTGATGTGGTCAGGGAAAATAAGAAGAATCAGCATTTATATACTGCTTGTACACAGTGTATCCCAAAGCACTTTACAAGCAATGCTAGAATTGTAGTGAAGTGACTGAATGTGTGGTGGTGGCCATATCGCACATCACCCACACACAGCCTGGATAATTGCATGAACTGGTTTATGGGAAGGGGAATGTTGGCCAGGACACTGGGAATGTTTCCTACTCTTTGCGAAGAGTGCCCTGGGTTCTTTTACTTCCACCTGGACATCCACCAGGATGAGCAGAAGGGACCTTGGTTTAACATCTCATCCGAAGGACGGCACACCCCAGCAGTATAGCACCCCCCAATACTTCACTCGGATGCCAGCGATTTTTAGGTGCAAGTCCAATCTCAGTGTGGGATGAAAATCCATGACCTTCTGGTCCAGAGGCGGATGTGCTGCCAGCTGAGCCACACTGACAGGTGACAGGGAGGGAAGGGGAGGGGTTGAGGGTGACTCCCATATATTTGGAAGTAGTCACTGACTCAAGGGTGAGCCCTCAGGGGACAGGATGTGGAGAGAGGTAGTGTCTTCAGCCCACCTAGCTAGTTTAGGTTTGGATCCAAACAGCATGACCTTAGTATTCCAGGCATTTACTGAGAGTCTATTGACAAGGAACCTCTGTTGGGCAGTGCCAAAAAAGTTTTCTGGGAGAGTGGATGAAAGTTTGGCTGGGGTCTTTGCACTATGGCAGAGGATAAGGTCATCAGTGTACAGTAGCAAGTAACATGTGATGCCATCCCTCGGAGGAGAGTTGACAAAGAAAGCAAGATGGATCCACTTGGGACCCAGAAATACGCACATTGTAGGTGCCGTAAATTAGCCCCCAATGCAGAGCAGACTACCTGGGTGTGTTCAGGAGGTAGTTGCAAAATCCGTGTCATGGGCACCATGGAGTACCCAACACTACCTCTCAACTGTCCCCTATTACTAGGAATGTCCATCATACAACTGCAATTAAAGGGTTAATAAAAAAATATAAAAAATGCATACAATGCATGATATGTAAAAGGAGAAAGATATTGTTTTGGAGCTAGCTAAACCAAACTTAAAAGAACACATACCCCCCCGCCCCAAACCCCTTACACCCAAAATAAAACACCCTATGCAGCAATAAAGACATATGACAGAGATATCCGATGACCATTTTATTTAATTGTTGCAGATCATTTTCACAATAATACCAGCATATTTAAATATATGCACATAAAAATGAATCGCAGATGAACAGCCGTAATGCAACTTACAGGGGTTCAGCCATACTACTACATAGAAATGCAGCTTGCCTACTAAAACAGAGAAAATTACTTTTAATAAAATAATCAAAAATGAGTCTCATTTAACACAACATCATGCTGGCTGTTTATCCGTCCACCTTTGGGACGTGTCACTTCAAGAAATGTGTACCTGCTATCCTGTTTAATATGAATCGTATGCCAATTACCACATAACTGAAGGTTACATCTGATGTATTTGTACCCATATGTATGCACCTGTATGTTATTCAAACAATAAAATTGTTTAACTTCAAAGGAATGTCCATAATTTTACCCCTCAAAATTGCTCTGTCCCTCATTTCCCCCTCATGAAAAGGTGCTGCCACACACAGAATGTGCTGTAAATTTCAGACTTTATAGCAGAAATTCGTAATATTCTAAGATGCTAAATCAAAAATTAACTTTCAACAAGTAAATACAATTGCTTTCACGGTCTTCAGAGCCTAGTAAAGGCTTCCATTCAGTGATCTACTGCGATGCCATACTTTGAATAGTGGGAGCCAACCATAAATGATTGGCGAGTCAAGTGCTGGCAGAGCTCAGCTCAGAACTACAGAACAAGGTATGACGGGACTGCAGTGACTCGTGCGAGCCGGAAGTAGAAGTGCAAAGACTTGAAACTTATTGAAAGGTCAGGAAGCGAGGGGAGGGTAAAAACTATTCGTATGGGGATTTCCGTTTGAGAAGTGACGCTGATTAAATGTAAGAAATTTGGAAATACATTCTACTACACAGTGTACTTACCACTCTCTTTTATTTAGTATTGTTTATATATAAGGCAGCTGCGTGCTGCAGTTGCACCATTAACAGAACGAATCTGCGTGTCTGATAGCTGCCAACTACAGCTGGTGCCAGTACATGAGATGGGATACGAATTCAAAAACGATGTGCTTTATCATTGGTGTTTCGGGATGCTAGCGATTTAATAACATTAGTTTTGTCAGAGTATGCTACCGGGCAGGACATTCTGAGGGGTAGCATGATTTGATCTTACACTGGGTCTGGCACTGTGACTTTATAGCCAAGGATGTAGCTAGGAACGTAAAGTTTGTATACCATTTTGGAAACCATGACCCTCTTTATTGCCCTACCCTCTTTGTTGACCCAGCTGTACTCTTTTTGCTTTCTCTACCCTGCTCGTTGCCCTCAGTCATACCCAGTTTGTTGCTCCTACATGAAACCTGTTTGATGCTCTACAGTTGCATACCCCCAAATAAAGCAGCACCCATTTGTATGCATTTGCACAGTGACTTGCTTACCCAGAGCACCAACAATCATATTATACCATTAGAAGGTGGCAGAGCCAAAGGGGGGGGCGATCGCCCCTCCTGGCTGCCCCAGTGTGAGTATTAGCGCCCTGCCACCATCTTTATTCACTGTTTAGTGCCCATTGTGGAGCCTGTCATTGACTGAATGGCCCTCCCTGGCTCCCAAATGATCCCAAACCTGGCTCCGCTACTGCAAGTAGTACCCTTGTGGTCAGTCAAAGTGTTGCCCCATAAAAATAAATGTGTACACCATGGCTTACATGGTGTATGTACTGCCTACACCCTTGTTTACAGCGGTCTCCAGTTCTGGGTCTCTGCTTGGTCACCAGGTGTGGGTCTCAGTCTCAGGTTAATAGGGGCTAACGACCGCAAACATACAACTAAATAAGAAACAAATAGAATCGTCCTGGGTCTTTAGATCGGAACAGACCCAGGGCATTCTGATAATGGAGTTTCGGGCTCCTACCATTAAATTATACTGTTGGTGGCTGTGGAATTGATTTATCGACCCAGCATACTGAAACAGAAGGGGGAAAAATGATCGTGTTTAGGTCAGGGTGGACCCTTGTCTTTATCTCTTAATCTGTTGTCACTGTAATAAGGGACAGATGCACTCAAAATGAGGGACAGAGTGGGGAACTGGACCTCAAAATGAGGGACACATCATCAAACATGAAGTTACAAAGTCAAAACACTATGAAATCCCATGCTTTTGTTTGATCAGGGTTTGTTTTGGGGCATTTCAGAATGTTGTGAAATTTTGCTTTACAGTTTTGAGTTTACAGTATCTCTTGTTTGTGGGCAGCACCTTCCAGATATGGGATATAGATAGGACAACGTACTTCCATAGGATAAATTGAGGGACGTCCCTCATAATGAGGGACAGTTGAGCGGTATGCCTTTGTCATTCTGAAAAAGCAGTCTCTGGCTCGGTTTATTTACCGATGCCAACACGCAACCAAAAAAGGATAGTAATCACACTGACACCAACATGGAGTGAGCTGGTAAGTTTACTGTGCTGTATAACACTGATAAACTGCAGAAAACGTGGGCTACTGCCCGCCAGATAAGGGTTTATATAGATATTAGCACATGCGCATTAACAAGGCATACGCAAGTCGTGTATGCTAATTCACTTCATTACATCTCCCTTCTCAATTAAACTTCCTCCCCCAAATATGAAATGCTTAAAGTTCTATGTAGCTCAAGGTTTTGAGAGTCTGTGTAGTCACGATGCCAGATGGGCCTTCAGATCTCCTGTCCTCTGACATGGCTGATTCTCGGGCTGGAGCTGGTGCCAGTCAGTTAGTCCTAACTGCTCAGGGGCGGGCCGAACTCCACAGGCTCACTTTGTAACTGCCCTGGTGTCACTTGTGATGGGTCCTGCATTGCAGGCACTGCTGGGATCCCATTGTCCTCCATCATGTCGTCCTGCACTCCTCTCCTTCTCCTTGGATGTGTGAGTTTTGAGAGCCACAGGAGCAGCACAGCTCAGGGTTAAGCAAAAGGTTTCTCCTGTTTCTTCGATAAAATTTTCTATTTGTTTGAACTACATAAGAGTGCAGCTCTTCAGCGTGGCATTCAACAGTTGCAGTGGTCCAGGTATTCTCAGGTGTTCGCAAATAAAGTGGCTGTCCCGGCTGTAAGGCTGGGGGGTGGGGACATGCAAATTGTAATAAGATTGTTGTTTTTCTTGAGTCCCTTGCAATGTAGCTTGCACATCAACTTCTGGTACTTTTGGTTTAAGTAGCTCAGATCTGGTAGGCTTTAAAGTTCTGGTTCTGTGGCCCATAAGCAGCTGTGCTGGGGATCCTAGTCCCTTCAGTGGGATATTTCTCAATTCCAAAAGTGCTAAGTAAGGGTCTTGACGGTCCACTTGTGCCTTCTTTAACAGTCTCATTGTTTTAATGGCTCGTTCTAGCATGCCATTACTCTTCTGGTATCTTGGTGAAGACGTTATTGATGAGCTAACTAAACATTGAGAGTGTTGTGTGTAAATGTTGTTAGTTTGTTAAGTAATTCTGGTAATGATTCTAATTATGGCAGCAGTTCATCTTGGAAAAAAAAAAAAAAAAAAAAGAAAGCAACTGCAACTAGTGGCTTAAAAAAAAAAAAGATTGCTGTGTGCCTAGGCCTTTACTCACTTCAAGTACTGTATTTGGTTCCATGAGTGCTTCTGTATTATTTCTGAGCTCCACTTTATTTAGATACAGGAGCACTGATGAAACAAATGGGCCATGCCAGGCAGGGCATTGAAATTCAAGGTGATTGCACAACAGTGCCATTTTGCCCCCAAAAATTATGCCCTCCCCAAGGGACAGTCCCGCCACACACACTCCCTTATACTGCAGTGGCAAAGTGCCGTCTGTGGTGCTTTGCCACTGACTTAGGTTTTTTTTTCTGCAGGGGGTGGTGGGGACTGTCATTTGATTCCTGACTTGATTACATGCCTGATCATTTCATTAGTTAAAAGCCTTGTCTTGCCCTTGTTAATCAAACCTCCCCCTCCCCCATGCCTGTGATATACAATAGCAGAATGGTGCTAAAATCCACCACTGCAAGGTGTGGAAACCCCCACGGGAACGTGTGCCAGCAACAGGGCCAGCTCCCAGAACCAGCTGAACCAGTTGCGAACCAGGTCAAGTGTACCCTCGTGTCAGGGCCTCAACCCAAGCCTCTGACTTCCAGGCATGACCGGGAGGCATGAACTCTGCCTGGAACTCAGGCATGAATTTTAGCTGGTCCTTTAGCAGTGGGTCGAGCGCTGGTCCAAGCACCTCCGAGAGTGTTTGACTGGCATCTCACCCCCTAGCCTCAATCTCTGCAGCGGGCTCCACGCTTGTGGTCCTTGCTCCACAGAGAGGCGAGCGGTCGATCCCAGTAGTTGATCTTACAGACCATCTTAATGGGCCTCCCCATGGCCTAGCCTGAGCCGATGAATCCCGTGATGACTTGATGATAGGCCTGGACCCATGGCCTGGATGACAGTTTCAGACAACAGTAGGGAAAACTGACGGAATGCCAGATCAGTTACCATGTCCCAAAAACAGGACTATCCAGGAGGATCATCAACCCTGGACTCTTTACTGATGATATGTACCAGGGTATATACCTTGGGTAGCGCCTGGGGTAGGGTAGCCACTGGTAAGTCTGGTAGCTGCCTGGGTGGCAGAGTCTGGTGTGCCTTGTCCGGTCCTGGGGATACTGGTTTAGATGTCTCTTCCTGGTTTCCTAACCTGGGACTCCCAACACAGTACAAGCTGGATGGCATGCTAGCCATGACAATAATCTGGGCTCCAGTCCTGGGCATCAGTTCTTTATAGAGGCTTCATGCCCCAAAAAGTTCTCATGTCAGGTAATACCTGTGGTGGCTGCCAAGGGTGGCTGTCTTGGGAAGGATAAATAAATCCAGGTAACATTCTTATACCATCCAGTTTTTATTATGAATGTGGTATAGCACGGTAAAGCTACTAAATCACAATTAAGATGGTGTGTTCTTGCCTGCCTTTTCATGTTTGCATGGTACACACAAAATGTTTTACAGTACAGGTAAAATGTTGCTTTATTGTGAACAGTCCTGAAAGCCAAGATTTGATCCATGGATTTTGATGCGTGTTCCATCGGGAAATGTTTTCCATATGAGGTCTTTTTTTCCTTTTTTCCCCCATATTGTTTTTTCTGTTTTCTCCCTGTACACCTCTTCCCCTTCGCAGCGTGAACATGCGGGTGTGGAAGCACGCGCACATCACGTCTCCATGCTTCTGTGTCTCCTGACCTTCGACGCTGCCCTCTGGCCTCCATTAGGGACAGCCAAGGAGCGGGACAACCCTCCCCGGGAGAGAAGAGCAGTTCATCAGATGCTCGATCCTTTCCCTTCCCTGCCAACCCCAGGTCGCTCCCGACCTCATGTCAGGCGCGACATCCAGCGTCTCAACCTTCAGCGCCACCAGGCCGGCTTCATGTGAGGTCTTTTAACCTGACCTCTGAAAAACAGATGTTTCTCATGAACTACCCTTGGGGAATTACCACTCCTACCAGTCACTCTTAGGATGCATTGCATGAACCCATCTGATGATGTGATTTTATTAGAAATGCATAATTTATGCTGATAGTGACTGTGTAGCAGTGGGGTGATATGGGGGGGCTGTCACTGTGTTGTCCTTGAGGGGGGGCAGGGATAGGCTTGACTGGAGGGTGGTTATGGCGGCAGGTAGCAGGAGCAAAGTTTCAACAATTTTTGGTCATTGTTGTGTTGGGCTAATGAAAAGTCCATGGGGCCGGTGGATTTTTCCAGTAAGCTGGTGGCTGAAAAAGATAGTTTCAACCCTTGTTTTGGGCCCTTTGACCCTTTGCAGCTGCCATAGTTCCTGGTGGTCTAGTGTGTGTGCCTCTTGTACCTCCACGGGAAGAAGAAAGGAAGACCAGAAGAGACAATATATTAAACACAGTGTTTATTAACATTCACACAACATCAGCAAAAATATCAGGTTTTCAGGGAGACCCCCCAAAATATCTCCTTCCCTCCTAGAGAAAATGTGGGTTCCCCCCCATTAGGTAGACTGGGGAGAATTCCTCCCTGGAGTTGAAACTAAAACTATATTTTAAGCTCTGCCAGGGTGGGCATTGTAGGAACTTGATTAGAGGTGGGTAAGCTAGGAATTTTTTACCTAGAGCCAAGCCAGGAGTCTGGCTTGACTATACAGTGTCCCTCATGAGTTGCACAGGGGGAGAGTTGAAGGTTTCACCTTCACACTAATTGCTGACAGAAATGCTTGCTTTGATCATAACTGGCTTGACTTGAACTTGTCAGTCAGTTAACTTAGAGGTCGAGCCAAGCATTAGGCTCGCTTCATCTCTGGCTTGCCCACCTTTAGAACTTGATGCATTCCCTGGGTGTGTTGTAAGGCATGAGGTGCCGCTGAGTGCCTTTAAGCCATCTCTGAGTGCATCAGTTCCTACAGTGCCATCCCTGAAGGGGCTAATTGTGCTTATAACATTCATTTTTTTTCTTAGACTTTATTTGCCAACTTGACCAGGGGAACTCTCCGTCATACCCCACACACCACTGCCACTCTGCCTCCTGTCTGAAGCTCTTCCACTGGGAAAAATCGGGGATAGATACCCTCGTCCTGGCCTGGCCCGATGGACCCCCCTGGCTTTGAGTCCCCTCGAGGTAGGGCCACCGTCCACCCTGGCACTCTATAATCTAGTGCGCCGGGCAAGGTATCAAGAGAGCTGGCGAAATGAGCCCGATATTGGGAGTGTGTTTGCAGGGCACTGGAGGCTGCTGTCACCTAGTTGGAGCCAGGAATTTCCTTTTTTGTGCTGGTTTCCTCTGGAGCGGGATGTGCAATGACGTCTTCCCACATGTGTACTGATGTCTGCCGCCGCTCTGACCCCTTAAGCTGCATTGCTTCATGCAGTGCCCCCGATCTCCATCGGGTGACCACTAAGGAGCAATGAGAAGCCCACAACCCACTCTGAGTGGAGAGCAGTCCTCTGGATGCTCAGTCCATTCCTTCCCCTGCCGACCCTTGGTGGCCTGAGTCCACTTCTGAACCCGGGTCACCGGTGTGGCGCAAGATGTGGCTTCCAGTGCCTCAACCCTCGGCGCCACCGGGCTGGTCTAATTTGATTTTTTTTTTTCATTTAAGAAAAATTGCACAGCACTTACTGATTAAGGGAGCTCTCTTGACCGATCAGTGTGCTCCTTTACACTGGGTGTAAGACTCATACTGTACAGGTGGTATTATGTGCAGGCGCCCTGGAAATGTGCATGTTTGGGGGAGAATTTTTTAATATATTATTGCTGTCCCTCAATCAGTGTATTAATATATCTTGGTAGACCAGTCTTATGGCTGTAACTGTACTATCACATAAAGTCTCAGGGTGTTCTGCTCCAAGAATGTATGTGAAAACTCTTTCAGCCATGATAGTGGTCTCCAAAGATGTGTTAAGGAACTAGCAGCCCCAGAAATGTCAGATGGAATAGTATATTAGCTTGTTACTTTTTTTTTTTTACTTCTAAATTATTTTCCTTTTTGCTTTAACTTATTAAGGTTTTCTGCCTAGGACTGTTAGGTGTGCTATAAAAAAACAAAACAGCCTGTTCCCTGGAAGCTGACATTTCTAGTGTTTTCTCTTCTCAACTCAAACATTATGACTTCATGCACAGTGACATCACTGGTGACTGAGGTCACAATGCTGATGAGGTAGGAAGACAAACAAATCTAGATATGAGCATACAAACATATGAAAGATGCCAACAGAAGAAGGCCCAGAGGTCTGTCGGGTTTGCTTGTGCTGCAGAATCCTAGTGGCATGTATGGACATCGCCCCCTTCCCCATCTGCTATCCCCCCCTTTTTGCCCACCCCCTTGACCATGACCTTTCATTTTACCCTATCCTACCCTCTTAATTCCCTCAGCCGTCTCCAGTGAAACCACCTCCTCTGGGAGCTCATGTCACCATTCAGCCACCCTCTTTGTGAAGAAATGCCTCCTGATCTTTGTCCTGCACCTTCCTCCCTCCCTCCTGCTTAAGACAATCCCCCTCGTAGTTTTACTTCTGCTGAGACTGAAGAGGCCCTCTTTGTTCACCCTGTTGATGCCCTTCTTGCACTTAAAGGTCTTAATCGTGCCCCCTTTTTCCCTTCTCTCCTTCAGGGAATAGTAGGCACTCCAGCCTCTCCTTCTGTGACCTGCCGTGCGGATCTGTGATCATTTTCGTCGCCCTTCTCTGAATTGCCTGTAGCAGGTTAATGTCCTTTTTAGGTAGCTATGCCAGACTGCTTTTCTGTATCACACCTAGTCAGGGCTCCAGATGAGTTTTTTTTTGGATGAGTGCTGTACTCGTTTTGAAAGTGAGGCGAGTAAAACCACACTCAGATGCGTACAAATGTCTGGACAGAGTGGAGTGAGGAGTACATTTTAAAAGCAATGTAGTTTTTTTCTAGATAAGAATTGATCAGGTGCCAACAATGCTTCAGATAATGTTGGCAAGTAGGAGTACTTTACTCACCCGTTTTAAACTATAGTGAGTAAAACAAAATTGGGATACATACGAGTGCTGTAAATCTGGAAAAAAACTCCTTTTGAATCACCAGTTATGTTAGGAAGCAGTATTCTTTGGAGTGTGGTGTATTTACAAGTGTTGGGTGAGTATTGGTACTCATTAAAAACGTTTTTTGAAGAGTATTTCCTAAAATGAGGTGAGTAAAACAGGTCGGTACTCCCCTTATCTGGAGCCTTGCACCTATTACAATCAGGTAGCAACTCTTACAAGTCATTTAAGGGAAAACAACAAGTACTTCAGATATAAAACTAACAGTTGACTACTTTTAAAAGTTAATATTAATTTCAGACAGTGGATTGTGTTTCTAAAGTGAATTGGAATTTGCCCATTTTGTTATGATATTGCTGTTTTGTTTATCATTCTAGAATGTAAATGTAGTATAATAACGGGCTCTGCCTTTTTCCCCATAGGGAAACCGTGGTGTAATTTGCCGTTATAAAGGAGCGTTTATAACGGCAAACACGTGCACGATTTCCCTTCCTGTGTGCATGCTCATGCAGCAGCGTGACCAGTCGAGACTGCTCACCGCTTCAGTGTTGCCCAGAACAGAACCGCCACAAGAACTCGGCAGTAAGTCCTTTTCTTTTCTCCCTTCCCCCATATACCCTGGAAACACACAAAGACCTAAAGAAACAGAAAAAAACAGTTTTAAAATACAAAAATCTCGGCACCGGACTAAAAGGACCGACCGTAGGATACACTGCGAGCTGTTTATTTTATATAATTGCTGAGGCAAAAAAGGGAAACCCAGCAATTATATAAAATAAAAAATGGGTCGGGGTGTCAAACTCGATTTTACACTTATTGGTTTTGTGGGATGCTTTTCACAAACCCCTAGGCTTTGCTAACGGGGTTTATGTAGCATCCCACAACTCGGGTGTGTGTAAAATCTCGTTACATACCCCGACCCATACTTTGTTCTATATGTTACAAAAGAGTGCTACAGAACTCTGATTATTACTGTTTATAAAGTGGGTAAAAGACACCCTACATCCTGATTGGCTATCAGGTACCAGTAGTCGTGTCCTTATCAGCTTATATACATAGCAACTGGTACTTGTTAAGCCACACAGGACGCATTGCAGTCAGAGATCCGTGCCTGGCAGTTTTAAAAAAAACATTTCTGGTGGGCTCTCTCGCTGACCGCTCTCCTCACTTCTGGGTTTACACACACACACACACACACACACACACACACACACACACACTCTCTCTCCCTGCTTGTGCCTTCACTTCCCACCCCTCTCACCTCCCCAAAGTGCAAAGACTCATTTTTGGATCCAGTTCCCTTCAACAAATTTGTTTTCCTTACCGTTATGTGCCAGAGCTGCTGTCTGGCGGACAGTTGCTTGCTAAACGCAGCACGCAGCCTTCCTAGATCCAACACCACTCCTCTACGGTGTATTTCCCAGCAATAGCTTAAGCTTTTTTTTTTTTTTTTTAATAACCAACTGTTCCGATGTATCATGAATGCAGAGCCAACAGCACTGTCTGCAACACACGATCCGGAACCGTTGAAAAAAAAGTTACTGAATGACACGCTTGCTCCCAAATGACATGCCCGCTTACTCTGGTAGCCCACTCGCAACTGCCTGCTTCCTCCATGCGTTCCTCAGTGCTCCCCCACCTCCAGCAGTACCCTGAACTATAAATTCCATGCATACACCCGCTGTCCTTACTAGCAGCTTCCCACTACTACATGAGCTGCAAACGTTTGGTGCATTTGACGATCTCCAAAGTGCTTGCAAATTGACTGGATCCCTATCAAACAATTACTGGAAAAAGAACAATTACAAAAAAAAACCCACAATAAAGTACTTAAAATAGTATATGACTGTCTAGGTGTGGGGGGGCAATATTTTGTAGAAAAAGCCCTCTACTGGCCAGCTACACATGTCAAATACAGGACACAACACTAAACAGAGGGACTATTTTTTCCTATTACCACTATTAAAAGCTCTTTTCCAAAACAAAATGTTTCTATTTTCTTTCTTCCTCATTTTTTAATATTTACTTGCAGAACCCATTTTATAAGCGCAATAACACTGAGGTGTGGTTTATCACCTGATAAGAGCACGCCCAGTGGCATAAGGTACTCGGCGCAAGCGCCTCATGCCTTAGTACACCCCTGGACGTGCTCTTAGGCGATAAACCACACCTAGTCATGTGTTATTGCTTGCTTATATTGCTAAAACATAGGAGTGTGTTTACACAGCCAGTTATATGTGTGGGATTGAGGTACTGTCATCTAGCCCTTTAGGCCAATCACAGACCATGATTTCTTGGGCATATTTTATAAACATGAGATGACATGGAATTTTTCTGACTTCTGGTGGGTTATAGATCATTCTAAACAGTAATGTTATTACAGTGCAGAATCCTACCTCATTAAAGTCCCTGGCCATCAGTTTTTCCACCCTTATAAAATGTTATTTATTTATTTTAGTCTTTGGTAACTGGGCAAGGCCCATGTGCCAGTTTTCAGGGGCGACCTGGGAGCACTTGGCGGTTAAGTGGCTTGCTCAGAGTCACGCAGTATGCAAGTGGAGGTTGTGAGAATCAAACTCAGGTCTGGTCTGCTGGATGTATCAAGCTCGTTCACACCTCGTTCCTCTAACCTCTAGGCCAGACTGCCAACCACAGTTTTCCATCACAATCATGGCTGCCACCTTTACTCACAAAAAACCTTCAAG
This sequence comes from Neoceratodus forsteri, assembly GCA_016271365.2. Lineage (NCBI taxonomy): Eukaryota > Metazoa > Chordata > Ceratodontiformes > Ceratodontidae > Neoceratodus > Neoceratodus forsteri. Next base: position 18,620,177 of record CM057456.1, read on the forward strand.
AAGGCCCTAAAAACAGAACTGATTTATATGTATTTGATGTCTGAATACTGTTCTGGGAAGATGCCCTTCCCCTGCACCACGCTGCTGGACCCTTTGAGACTGTGGTAGCCGGAGTTGCTGCACACCACAAGATGAACTTCCTGGCTCTCAGGTGCAGCTGTCAGCTGTTAGCCCTGCTGTTAGCCGTGCCTCCTCTCCACTTAACCACCAGCCAGGAGCTGCTTGCTGTGCTTCATTGAAAGTGGAATCTGAACTACGAAGGCTTTAAATAAGGCCCTTCCCTGCCGTCAGCTATATTCACTGCCGCAGACCTGGTCCTGTACCCTTCAGGGTCGAGAAAGGTACCATGGGAAGACTGCCTTCCCTCCACACCATGCTGCTGTACCCCAGTGAGACGGCAAAAGCCGGAGTTACTGCCTGCCACAAGATGCTGTTCCTGGCTCTCAGGTGCACTAATTAGCTCCCAGCCCTGCTGTTAGCCGCGCCTCCTCTCCACTTACTCCACCAATCGAGAGCTGCGTATTATGCTTCATTGGACGTGGAATCTAACCTGAGAGGGCTTTAAATACCAGCCTTTCTTGCTGCCAGCTGTATTAACTGCTGCCAACCTCCTGGGCTGAGAACGGCGCCACTGGGAGGACTGCCCTCCCTGCTCCGCACCATGCGGTCAGACCCAGTGAGACTGCAGAAGCCAGAGTAGCTGCCTGCCACAAGATGCTGTTCCTAGCTCTGGGGCACACCAGTCTGCCCCCACCCCTGGTATTAGCTATGTCTCCTCTCCATTTCCTCAACCAGTCAGGAGCTGCCTGCTGTGCTTCATCAGACATGGTATCAGAACTGAGAGGGCTTTAAATACAGGCTCTTCCCAGCCCTGCTGCCAGCAGTATTCACTGCTGCGACCTGCTCCTTTATCCTCTGGGGTCGAGATTTGAGAATGGCAACACCAGGAACAGTGTCCTCCTGCACTATGCTGCCATACCCAGTGAATCTGAAAAAGCCAGAGTTACTGCCTGCCACAAGATGATCTTTCTGGCTGTCAGGTGTACCAGTCAGCTGCCAACCCTGCTGTGAACCGCACCTTCTTTCCACTTACTCCACCAGTCGCGAGCTGCTTGTTGTGCCTCATTGCTCACTGAACTGCCCCTCATAATGTTGACCTTCTGAGCGGTCCTCCGCGTTGCAGTCTGGTGGGCTAAGAAGTGCAGTGCAAAGGACATCCATGACAAGGAGTATGCCTGGAGTCAGCCGAAGGTCAGCCGTTAGTTGGCCATGCTGCCCCAGCAGTTGAATACCCTTGCCTCGGTGAGTGTTTTTTCTGAATTCCATACTGACTGTATGGCATGCCTTTCTATATACAAGATACCTGCAAACAGCCCTTCGTCTAACATGGTAGCTTACTGCATTATTGCCTTGTTTATGGGGCTAGCTAATTTTCCTCACCATAGGTAGCCAGTTCGTTGAATCTTACTGTTGTGTCACCAGTCTAGTACAGGTCCCTGTTTTTGCCGGATTATACTATATTTTCTGTCAGTTGCCTTTCTGGAATCCACCTGCTGAGATATGGTGTGCCTCTGGTGTACCATTTTTATTTTTGCTTATCCTTCATTAATGTTGATGTTGGATTGTAGGGCCGTTTGATCAGCTTTAGCTGGGTTCTAAGGTACCTCTTATCTAGGGCAGGGTTTTGTTTCACTCTAAAAATTGATTAGCGTTTTGCTCATAAAAGTGCTAAAACTTTGTGAAAATGCATAGCTCTTGCCTCACTGTGTTTAACACAGCACTTCTAGAAAATCTATATATATATATTATATATGATATATATATATATATATATATATATATATATCTGCCTTTTTTGGTTACCACCTTTCAACTGTTAATCTTCTGTTTTATACAGAGTCTACTGTTGCACCCTATCCAGGTACCTTGTAGGTTTCAAACCTCTGGCTGCGCGATTATCTAGATGTTATGGTATCCCCTTCCACAAATTGAGCCCGGTGGCTTTGTCCTAGTATTGCATCTGGCCTGTGGCCCATACCTTTTTGGGTGTCCCGGTTGCACAGCACCTTGGTCCTACTGGTAGCTGTGTCCCTGAACCCTAGCATCCTTTACTCCCTGGGGCTGCAGGTGTAAGTATACCCTTGCCTTTTACTTCACAATATTCCTGTTTTTTGTATATTTCAACTTTACATCTGCTGTGGCAGCAGTGGCGGAGCCAGGTTTGGGAGTATTTGGGAGCCGGGGGGGGTGCCATTCAGTCAATCATGGGCTCCACAGTGGGCACTAAACATTGAATAAAGATGGTGGTGGGGCACCACTACTCACACTGGGGCAGCCAGGAGGGCCGACCACCCCCCCTCTAGCTCTGCCACTGTGTGGCAGACCCTTTTGACCTACTCGGGTAGCAATGCCACATATTCATTCCATTACTGCAGACTCTAGCAAACAATCTCTTTTCAGGCTGTTCTATAGCAGTGTACACAAGCTGCCCAAATCAAGGTTACTTCACTGTCAACTTTTCCGACTGCCACTGATCCAGTTCCTCAAGGATAAGCTTTGTCCATTAGTGTTACATGATGTGCTTTGTACGTCTTTCCTCTATGGCTTGCTGTCCATCTGTCACCTGAAGGGGACGTAGCACCCAACACTGGGGCCACACAGGTGTTCACCCCTATCACCCCTGGTTGGACCAGCTGCAAAAAGTTAAAGATAGCTCATGTAAATATCCATAGCCTGCTTGCAAATGAAGTGGAGCTCGCAGCACGGTTTGTCATCTAACTTGACAGCTTCATCCTTACTGAAACGGCTTAAACCCACCACAGAAAATTTGGTTTGCTCCCTTCCATGCTACAATATTAGAGGGGACTGCCCATGGTCCAAGCAAGATGGCGGCCTACTGATCTACTATAAGTCCCACTCAAATATCTCCTTGGTCCAGAACACCTGCCATGCTGAATCACCTGTTGAATACTTGTGAAACAGAAAAAAAGATCCATTTCCTGTGGGTGTACAACCCTCCCACTTGTGGTCTGAATGGTCTGCCTCAGCTCCTTACCCATGTTAGAAGTTCTGTGGGGTCTAACGAGGTCCTTACTATGGGTGACCGAAATTTAAATTGGCTTGTGCCCAATGGCAGCCTCTTTGAAAGCATGATCTCACAACTGGGCCTTGAACATTTTTTTTTTTTTTTAAACTTTCTTTATTTATTCTCTTTACACCCCCGGGCATCCTTCAGGAGTGCCCACTCGGAGCCCTACCCTACTCCCAACCGGAACCCCGCATCTCCCTGATCTCTCTACTCCCCGTACGACCCCAGGCAGACCCGACCCCCAGTATCATCTCCAGGGCTGATTCCACCTTTCCTCACGGCTACCTCCTAAGTGTTAGGGGCCTACCTGCAAGTCGTTGGGTCAGCCTGAGAGAGATCCTGGGTGCGTCTGGGCCGGTATTTGGGATGTAGGAGGGTCCACAGTCATCTCCTGGTGGTATATAGAGGCTTTTTGTCATTTTTTTCCTGTCCTCCCCGCAGAGCCCGGCCAGCAAGGCTATGTATTGCCGTGGCTCCGTCCCCAGGCATTGCACCATGTCACTACACTGGTGATCCTCCAGCCTACACTAGAGGTCGGTCCAAGAGCGAACGCTACCCCATACCCACCCCGGGGAAGAGAGAGCAGTCAGCGGATGCTCAATCTCTTCCCCGTAACCCAATGACCTGGCCTGCCTCGAACCTGGGTCGCTGGCATGGCACGAGGTGGCGCCCAGCGCTCAACCCTCAGCGCCTACTGGCCGGCCCCGGGCCTTGAACAGGTTATCTCCGACCCTACTAGGATGTCACTGAGTGGGTCCCTTTTCCTCATTGAGTAGGTATTAAAGGGAAACAGTCAACAAGTCAACACAAAGGACCATGCACTCAAGTGTGGGACTGATCCCATCGTGCACTTCCTGGGCAAAACATTTTTATCTTATTTACTGCTGACTGTAGTGTAGTAGAGGATATTAGACTAATTTTGCTTAGTTGTAGGTTGACGTCTGTTACTACAAATCCCAGAATCCCCTGCAGCTGACATCAGAGCAGTAGGCAGCAGTGGGAGATTCAAAAGCCTGCAGTGCATGTTAGAGCTTTTATTTTAATTTTATTCACTTTCAAGAAAAATGAACAAGTCACACACACTATAATGAATGGGACCAGGAGGAAAATAGCACTTCATACAGTGACTATAGACATTTGCTAGCATCTGGGTAGAAAAGTCCCACCAATTTTGGATACAACGCATGAGGTACTATATGACTATATACTTACCATTAAGCTGCACTATGGTTCATGCAGTTGTCCAGGCTGTGTGTGGGTGTTGATGTACGATACGGCCGCCAGTACACATTGTCACTCACTACCAGTCTAGCATTGCTTGTACAGCGCTTTGGGATACATTTTGTATCAAAAGTGCTATATAAATGCTGATTCTTCTTCTTCTATCCATCCTGGCAGGATATTTCAAAAGCCAGCCATGCTAAAACCTGTGGGAGACAATGGAGTTAGGTATAAAAGGAAAAAGACAGTGTATGGCATATTCAGCCATTGTTCCCACAATCCATACTGCAGATTAATAGGCATACTAGGGCTTCTGTCAGATGCATAGAAACTCCACACTAACAGGAGAAACAGTGTTTTAAAATACATAAATGGCAACTTTAACATGTTGAGAAAAAACAGAACTAGTTTATATGAATTAAACTACAGTAGTGTAGTGAAACAAAATACTAAGGCATTCTGGCTCCAATATTAAAACAGTACAACAGTAGGGACAGGGAAACCACGTCGATCTGTTGAGTCCTCCCCGTCTAATTCACATGACTTCAAAACCAGAAGCCATAACTGTGCAATTGGCACCATTTTAAAAATCGAAAGAAAAGCCCCATTGTAGTTAAATTATACAAGCATCATGAGGCACAACTATTGCGAAAAATTTATCAGAGGTAAAATTGTTTAAAATGAGTAGTTCAACAGGAGGAACAGTACATAAAGTTCACAATAATGTGTCTCCCTCTAAATACTTGCGGCTCGGGCTGACAGAAACTGGTGCCAAGTCCAAGGGATCAGCAGTACATAAGAGAATCAGTCCTCTTCATCAGATTCCAGCAGTAGATCCTGTCCCTGTGGTCCTCGAACAGAAAACTCTGCTACAATGGCATACACTTTCTTGTGTACTTCGTTTGGATCATTGAATTGGTAAGTACGCCCTCCATATATACACTACCGGTCAAAAGTTTTAGAACACCCCCATTTTTCCAGTTTTTATTGAAATTTAAGCAATTCAAGTCCAGTGAATAACCTGAAATGGTACAAAGGTAAGCGGTAAACTGCTAGAGGTTAAAAAAAAAAGTTTAGGTTAGCAAAAACTGCTTTAGAGAAATTGCAAAGAAAGCCAAGGTGTAAGTGAGTACAGTTTCCTGCACCATCAAAAGGCACTTGGAAACTGGAGGAAACTCTGACAGGAAGAGGTCTGGCAGACCCAAAGCCACAACAGAATCAGAAGACAAGTTTCTGAGAGTCAACAGCTTGCGTGATAGGCGGCTCACAGGACAACAGCACAGAGTGATTGGCACCCTGAACCAAATGGGCTACCACAGCATTTTGCAGCGCCATGCAATACCCTCTGGTCTACGCCTAGTTGGTCAGGGGTTCATCCACAACAAGATAATGACCCAAAACATATCTCCAGGCTATGTCAGAACTACCTTTGAGGAAAAGAACAAGACGGTAGGCTTCAGATCATGGAATGGCCAGCACAGTCTCCAGACTTAAACCCCATCGAGCTGGTTTGGGATGAACTGGACAGAAGGGTGAAAGCAAAGCAACCTACAAGTGCAACACATTTGTGGGAACTTCTGCAACAGTGTTGGGAAGAACTTCCCGAACAATATTTGATGTCCATTGTAGGAAGAATGCCACGAGTGTGTTCGGTGGTTACAGTATATCTGCAAAAGGTGGCTACTTTGATGAGTCAAAAATTTAGATTAAATTTTGTTAAACAAAATGATTCTATGATTTCTTTTTTATCTCCAATTGTTTATTTGTTCTATGCTTTAATTTCAGAGTACATTGAGACATTAACCTGCGTAAATTTCAATAAAAACTGGAAAAATGGGGGTGTTCTAAAACTTTTGACCGGTAGTGTAGTTTGGAGACGAGCCGGGACTAACAAGGAGTGGGTCACTCCCAGACCTTACAGCTGTCTTTTGACAGGGTCTAACAATTTGTGTTGGCTGTGTGTAGCATATGACCTGTCAGGAAAGATTCTAAAGTCATGGCCATCCAAAGAAAGTGGGGAATTTTCTCTCACCCATTGCAGGATGTAGTCCCTGACCTCTGGTCCCGCTGTAAGGAGGAGGAGGACCCTTCTGGCTACCTCTTGGTTTCCTTGTGCCCGACGGAAAGTAACCCGATAAGCATGCTTGAATAGATCGAGATCTGGCTGTATCTCAGGTGGCATGGTGGTGTGAATCCACTGCTTTAAGTGTGTGAGCAGGTCCTCTCCTCCAACTGTCTCTGGGACCCCGAGCAGGCACAGGTTTATGGCCAGATTTGCATTTTCCAGAGTTTCAAGCCTGGCTCTAAGATGATTATTCTTTACTGTCATTTTAGAAAAGGCAGCCCGAGTATTTTTTGGAAACGGTAATCAGCATTTTTAGCAGTTTGCACTGCTATATCAGTCTTTGTATCTTGAGCGCTCAACCTGGTAAGAACCTGTTCCACCTTACGGTCCATGTTCTGAACTGCCTGTAGTACTGTGTCGCATGGTGGGGAATCTCCTGCACCACTTAGGCCTGCTGCTTGGCCAGACGTTCCCTGCTGGGCCTGTGGCGTCTGTTACACGCCTTTCTGTCCCAGCCCCTCTGCAGCACTTATCTAGTATCGTTGACTCTGGATGATATGAGGCGTCGATCTGTGCTGTTGGAATCCGTAAAATTTGCCTTTATATTTAACATAGAAACATAGAATTTTACAGCAGATAAGGACTGCTTGGCCCACCTAGTCTGCCCATTTCCCTACCTGATGGATAAGCTGCAGATTCTAGTTAACCAACAGCTTACTTCCTCCTACACCCCACTAGAATTGCTTTATGTCTGTCCCATGCCTTCTTGAATTCTCCCACTGTTCTTGACTCCACAACCTCCTCAGGAAGGCTGTTCCATGCATCCACAACCTTCTCTGTGAAAAAATACTTTCTAACATTACCTCTGAGCCGTACACCCTCTATCTTCAAATTGTGCCCCCTTGTCGTTGCACATCTCTTTCTGAAAGATGCTACCCTCTTGGATTTTAATTCCCTTGAGGAACTTGTAAGTTTCTATCATGTCCCCACTCTCCCTCCTTTCCTCGAGGGTGTACATATTAAGCTGCTTTAGTTTCTCTTCATGTGTCTTCTGGTGCAGACCCTGCACCATTTTGGTTGCCCTCCTCTGAACAACCTCCGCTCTGTCTGTGTCTTTGCGGAGATGGGGTCTCCAGAACTGCATGCAGTACTCCAGATGGGGTCTCACCAACTGTCTGTACAGAGGGATAACAACTTCCTGTTTTCTACTGTTGATGCCTCTCCATGTGCATCCCAGTATCCCCTCAGCCCTCCTTACTTCCTTCTCACATTGCTTGCCCACCTTAAGGTAATCTGATATAATTACTCCCAGGTCCCTTTCAATTTTTGTTGTTAAATATCTCACCCCCCATTGTGTACTCTTCCCCTGGGTTTTTGTTTCCCAGGTGCATTACCTTGCACTTCTTTGCATTGAATCTGAGCTGCCATACATTTGACCATTCCTCCAATCTTGCCAAGTCCCTTTTCATCCTTTCCACCCCACCTTGTGCATCAACCCTGTTGCAGATCTTTGTGTCGTCTGCAAAGAGACATACCTTTCCTTCCAGGTGCTCGCCAGTGCCACTTTTAAAGGACATTAAAGAGGAGTGGTCACAGTACTGAACCCTGTGGTACCCCACTAGTTACCCTCCTTTCTTCACTGTGAACTCTATTTACTATTGCCCTTTGCATCTTGATGTCCAGCCAAATTTTTTTTTTTTTTTTTGAAATTTCTTTTTTCCCCCCTCCTAATCGCCCTCGTAATTCCACTCCTTCAGGCCTCTGCTCAATGCCGTCCAACCTTTCACTAGATCTGCCCCTAGAGTGCCTCCGGTGTCCCCAACTCACCTTTCCTCTCTTTTTCCTCCTCGGGGCACCACCTTTGCACAGCGGGGTCTGCCTCTGATTACAGGGTAGGCGGCCAGAGCGGCCGTCATCCGGAACTCCGAGGGAGTTTTCCAGTTTTTTGTCCCTCCCTCCAACCCACTGAGGACGCCTGGTCAGGGGCGGACGTGCTTACGTACGCCTGCCAAGTGCCTGGTGGTGTCCTCTCTCCCGGCTTGCCTCTATGGAAGCTGCTGTTGCTCCAGAGAGTCGGTGCTTCCACCGGCTCTCCTGAGCGTCGGGTGTATTAAACACCCCTGGTGTCCCTCCCCGAAGGAGGAGAGCATCCGTGGGGACGCTCGATCCTCCTTCCCCCTGCCAACCCCCTGAGATCCGAGTCCGTTCCCGAACCCGGGTCGCTGGCGTGGCGCGAGGTGTGGCGTCCAGCGCCTCAACCCTCAGCGCCACCGGGCCGGCCTGTCCAGCCAATTTTATATCCAGGCTACCACCTTGGGACCCACTCCAAGGCTGGCTAACTTGTATATTACTCTTGTGTGGGACTGTGTCAAATGCCTTGCTAAAATCTAGGTAGGCCATATCTATAGCCCCTCCCTGGTCTACTACTTTGGTCACCCAGTCAAAGAAATCTATTAGATTCGTCTGACACAAACTTCCCGCTGTAAATCCATGCTGCCTTGGGTCCTGTGCTCCGCTGGCCTCTAGGTACTCAACAGTTCTTTCCTTCAGAAGTGATTCCATCATTTTCCCTACCACTGAGGTCAAACTAACCGTTCTCTAGTTTCCTGCCTCTGCCCTGCTCCCACTTTTGTGAAGTGGAATCACATCCACCCTCCTCCAGTCCTCAGGTACCACCCCATCCTCCCATGATTTGTTAAAGAGAGTAGTCGGTGGTGTCACTAGTTCTACCCTTAGTTCTTTTAGAATTTTGGGGTAAATCCCATCAGGCCCCATTGCTTTGTTCACCCTCAGTTTCAAGAGTTCTTTCAAAATCCTTTATTCTGTGAATGGACTGGTTTTGACCCCAATCCAGAGTGTTTCTCTTGTTTGGTTTAGGTATCTCACTCTCCTCTTCTGTTGTGAATGCTGAGCAGAAATATTCGTTCAGTATCCCTGCTTTTTCACTGTCATCCTCTGTCCACATTCCTTCCCCTTTATTAAGTCTCTGTATCCCTCCCTTGGTCTTTCTTCGCTCCCTAATGTACCTATAAAAGGTTTTACCCCCCTTCGTAACAGAATTGGCTATTTTTTCCTCAGTTTGGGCCTTTGCTATTCTGACTGCCTTCCCTACCTCCTTCTGCTTTAACTGATAAAGTTCTCTGTCCTGCTCCTTCTGTGTTTCCTTACATTTCCTGAATGCTATTCTTTTCTCCTTAACCTTCCCTGCCACCTCTTTTGAGAACCATAGTGTTTTTTTTCCTTCATTTTGTTTTATTGATATGCTTCACACAAAGGCTTGTTGCCTCTGATGGCTGTTTTGATTATTCCCCATTGTTCCTCCACCCCTCCTTGCCTGTTTGCTAGTGCTTTTCTGAGGCACACTCATTTTCCCAAAGTCAGCCCTCCTAAAGTCCAATACTCTTGCTTTTGTATGGCTTGACTCTATGGCTGTGCTTATCATGAACCACACTGTTTGGTGGTAGCTTGTTCCCAGATGGCTACCTACTTCTAAATTCGAGATCCTTTCTCTGTCCCCATTTGAGTTTTCTTAGTTGTATGCAGAGCTCAGTACAGAGCTGATCAGAAGCATGACTGGTCACCAGCGTGGCTTTCTAATGCCCCCTCGTGTTAGAGCTTTAATAATCTCAATCTCTGATCAGATGTTTTCTGGGACTTTTTTTCTCCAGGGGCTAGCTAAATACAGTCCTTCGTGACTTTACATAGCTCATGGAGGACAGCTGGACCAAGCAAAAGATCAGAGCTTATATAAACTCAAACATGTATTGCATGCTGTTGAATGTTTTCACTGCTGCCTTCTGCTTGGGATTCTGGGATTTGTAGTAAAAGATGTCAGCCTACAATGAAGCAAAATTAGTCTAATATAATCTACTATACTGCAGAAAATAGTAAGCCAAAATAGTTTTGCACACAAAGTGCACATTGGGACCAGCCCCACACTTGAGTGTGGGGGCCCCCTGGTGGTGACTTTTTCCCTTTACCTGACAGACCTCATAGTATCCTACAGGCTGGTGCGTTCCTGGACAAAATCGCTGACCTCTCCCCCCATGTACTGTATCTGAAAAACTAAGGGACTACTCGAACTTTGACCCTGGGGTTCTTCTTCTTGGACTTAGCAAATTTCTGGTGGTCCTGTGTTTACTCCACTTCTGTCTCCTCCGCCCTGCCTGCCTTCGTCCAGGCCTTTATCTCCATTCAGGAAGTCCATGGCCCCTTAATTAGGAGGAGGTTATGGAGGCGTCGCAACAAAGTGGCTCCACAAGACCTCAAGCAAATCAAGCAGAGGACTCAATGGAGGCATTTTTGTCGCCCTGTCTAAGGCCTTTGACCTGCTAGATCAAACTCTCTTGTGCTCCAGACTGCACACATTGGACTTGTCTGATCATGCTGTATCTTGGGTCAGACACTACTTGTCTAATTGCTGACAGGTTACATTCAGTGGATCTGTTTCGGAACCGGCCCCTGTCAAGCTTGGGGTCCCTCAGGACTCAATCCTCGGGCCCATTCTTTTTACGGTTCCTAAATAACCTCCCTGCTGTCATCCTGTCCTATAAAACCACTCTGTATGGAGAAGATCTGGTGCTCCTTTACAGCTCCAAGAGCATTGATCTCATCAGTTCCCACATTATGGATGACTTCCACAAGCCTGAAGCCTGGCTTATCAAAAACAGACTGGTAATGAGTGCTAACAAGACACAAATTAAGCTTCCTGGGTCCCCTGCCAAATGTCAAACTCGGAGCTTGCACCTCTCCCATCCATTAGTTGCACTGATGAAACTCCCCTAAATGTAGCTTTACGTTTCTAGGAATCACACTAGACCCACATTTGGGCTTCTGTCTATGTTTGACTTATTTTAAACTAGTCAATACTAAGCTTGGACTGGCTTATTGAGTATCACACTGCATAATGCCAAAAGCCTGCCTGGCCCTCACCAGGGGTGTCTTACTTTTCTCCCTCAACTACGAGCTTATATCCTGTAACACTGCCTCCAAGTCACTGCTCTCCAAACAGGAGACCATGTACAGTAATATTTGTGGATTCGCTCTCTATACGAGTTATGCAGCTCATTGTTGTGAACTCTGCAGCTGGCTAGGTTGGCTGTATCCTTCAAATAGTCACCTATTTACCCAAGGTTGCTCCACTGACAAAACAGGATAGGCATCCCCGCCTCTGCTGCGTACCTGCTAATTTTTCTCACCTGTCCTATCCTTTATGTTTAAATGACAGATCCCTTCTCATTGTCCCCAGGACTTCTACTCTTATGGGGGAGCATGCCTTCTGTGTTGCTGTGCCCAAACTTTGATACTCCCTCCCTCTCAGTCTGTTGCTGCTCCACCCCCTCTCAATTTAGAACATCTCTATCACATTAAAGCCAACTCAGACTGTGTCTACACGTAATCCTTGCAGGTAGCCATTATGTTCATCTGCTTTAGGTGGATACTGTCACTGTCAGTGATGCTTCAGCTGAAACAGCTGGTATGTATGTTATCCATTGCTAACTGTATTTGACTGTGTATCGTTTGTATCTCTCTTATGTTAATATTCCTGCTCGATATATGTACTGTTTCATCTCCTATGTTGTGTATTATGAGTTTTTATAATAACTGGTGACCCCCCCCATAATGGCTGGAAAAGTATGTCTAATAAAAAGAGAATAACGGATAGGTCGCTGGGCATTACCGGTGAGTAATACCATCGAGAGGTTCTGGACACATGGGAACCTAGAGAGTGAAGCTCGAGAGGTTCCTGTGTCCAGAACCACTCAGATATCCAGTGCTGTATTCTGACTATCCATATAATATATGGATATAGTTTTTATTTGTTTTGCTTAAGGACTGTCAGTCCTGGCGGAGTCCCATAGGTATAGTGCTCCGATTACTTTCTTCGGCCCGCCCAGCCGCTAGCTCGCTTGGTCGCTCGCTCACTCGCTCGGTTCACTTGCAGCACAGACAGTCCTACCTTTTCTTGTTTCTGAGGAACGGGGAATGCAGGATCAACCAGATATCTCCATTTAAAAAAAATAAAACAGGGAGCGGTTTTTGACGGTAACTACTCTCGCTAAGCGAGAGACTGGCCGCCATGTTTTTTAAATTGTTTTGCCCACCCACACAGGGAAAGTGGCCAATGGGGAGGCACGCTTAGGATATAGGGGCAGGAGGTATCTGTGTGCTTGCAACAATACTATTACCAGCAGAAAACTATACTATTAAAAGTGATTGACAATACTATTATCACTGAACCATTGAGGGCATTACTGGATTTTTTTTGTATGCTTTACACACCTATTAAATTGAAGATCCATATATTAAAATGCCATAATAACCCGCAGAATTCTGTAATAACTCGATAGTGGGTTATTATGGTGTTTTCCTCCTTGTGGCATCACTTCATTGTATTTGTACGAGTGTGGCGACTGCTCAGGAACACGCTCGCAGAAATACAGCGTAGTTTGTTGAAACCTTGCACTGGTTATTATAAAGAATAATGCCTGTGCAAACTTTGTTTTATGAGGATTTTTATACACCCTCGGTGTATGATAATCTCATAAACCCCTAGAGTTTTGCTCTTTTGGTTTCTGGATTATTACACACCTCGTGTGTGTGAAAAATCCTCCTAACACACATCTGCACGGGCATTATTCTCTATATATTGTACTGTACTGTTTTATATTGTACTACATTGTTTGTATCTGTGCTTGATAATGTACTGTTTTGATACACGTACTATTTCATTTCCTGAATTGTATGATACTGTTATGTATTGTGCTGACTGTCTTCTACCTCCTAGTATTTTATTGTATTGCTTGTGTTGTAACCCCCCGGATCGTACCTGAAAATAGGCACATTCTTTGTCTAGTGTACCTACCCAGTCAATTTTATTTATTTTTTTATGCATTTGATAACCGGGTAAGTACACTGGTCTGAGGGACGGTTTTCAGGCAAGACCTGGGCCATATAGATGGCACATAGAGTAAACAACTATACACATGTTAGAGATTACAAAAAACAGTTGGTTAACGACAGAAGGATATTAACAATAATCAATGATATAGTTAATACAAGTTCATCAAATAATTGTATTGAGATACGACACAAATTCCAAGTCTTGTAATACAGGAAAGATATTGACATGGTGAGAACCTTTAGAATACAGAATACTGGCACACTGACCGAGATTAACAGAAACTAGACAAAGATGGCATTTAGCGATCATGTTTGAACTAAATGTTTCACATTTGTAGGACGCATTTGTCATTAGTGCATTTATAAGTGCTTTTTGAAGGTCAGGGGGATTCTAAGGTATGAAGATCATCTGGGAGAGACTTACAAAATTTAGGAGCTGCACCTGAGAAGCTCTCTGCTCCATGACAGTAGATCGCTTCAGACAATCTAGAAAGCGACCAGAAGAAGACCTCAGTAGGCGAGAGTTTCAGTTGGTGGTTAGGAGTTAGAATATCTGTGATTTGGCATCTTCATGTAGGGCTAGGGGGAAGCCACCCAATCATTTTATATAAGGAGCAGTGGTGGGTGCAGTAGGGAGCTTGTATGACAAACCTATATATATTGTTATAACATGGGTTGACAGACACATCCAGCCCGATTGGGTGAGTCGCTTTGCAGGGCCATGGATTAAGTTAGCATTAATCCATGGCAGAGCAGAGTGACTGTGGAGATCCGCCACCAGAAGATTGCAAAGCAAAGTCTGCTGACAGCCATTTGTAATCCAGAGTCAACGATGGGGAGTGTGCTATTCCTGCTGCCCCTTTTGTGTGTGTTCATCATAGTATGTGTGGCAGGCAGCAGGTTTTGTTACTGACATACGCGAGTGTCAGCACTGCTGATGTATTACGAGTAAATTCTGGCAAGCAAGAAGAAGAGTTGTATGGGATAGTAGTCCTCCGTTCTGGCTCCCCCGCCACTTGTCTGCTCTGTATGCTGCAGGGAGAGAAAGCGAGAGATAAACCACCAACTAAGCATAGAAAGAGACACACACACTGGACACAGGACACACTGGTACTGAAACTGTGCCACTGCACTTCTGGTGCTGCAACTAGCTGTCGTTGTGCCTCTTCTGTGTGCGTGAACCCCACCGGTCTGTGTGTGTGTGTCTCTCTCTCTCTCTCTCCTGGAACCGCACATCTGTGTTCCTCTCTGTGTCTGTTGTCCCTGTAAGGCTGCATATGTTTCCGTGTCCAGACAGTCCCTCGTTTAGCCAGGGTGTCTTGCAGCCCATGTGTTAATGAGCACAGGCAATCCCCAAGGCGGTGCAGTCCTGTGATAGCAGAGGTAGTGCTGGTATAGGAAACGTATGAGGTAGTGATGCAGATTGCCGCACAGAGAGCGAGATAGATTAAGTTTTAAGGTGCGGTGCTACCCCTCAGTGGAAGACCAGATGACGATGGCAGTGGCACGGTAGCGCAGTCCACAGACAAAAACAGAGGTAGTAGTGGGGTGCAGGACACATTGTGACAGTCTAGTGACTCATTGTGAACCCTTCAAAAATCTTTGAATAGTGTTTCCCCATACCTTCTCCATGTATTTGTGTATCCGAATGTGGGAAAACAAGTAATGTCCCTCGCCATGTGCGTCAGAGAAGAGAGAGATGTGTGAGTGCAAGCGATGTCTCCCCCCCCCCGAGTGCAGCTTGCTGTCCTGCAGCCAGATGTGATTCACACTAACTACAACCTGCTGTGTATCTGTGTGTCTCTCTCTCTCTTTGTATGTCTCCTGGAGCAGAGACAAGGCTCAAGGAAGTGTAACGGCATTAGAGTGACTTCCACATATCTCTGACATCACTGTGAGAGGCGTCAAGTTACCCCGCCCGATGTATTTGCAGACAGTGCATGTCACAGTGACCCAGACAAGGGAATATTCAGAGCGAGACAGTGAATAATCCTGGCTGCTGTCTGCGCTCTGTGTGTGGTGGGGGTGTGTAGGAGGTCGGGGGGGCCGCATCCGAGAGAGAAAGTGAGGTCCATTCTGGGTGTTCTTTGGGGGATGTAAGACAGTGAAGAAGACCAGCACTGTGAATATGTTCCCGACCGAGTGCTCCTACAGAGACTTGTCTCTCCGCCCCCACAAGACACACACACACAAAGCTGCAGACCTGTTTGCTGGCTGTACTGAAGAAGTTGTACCCCTGCAGTGTGATATGCAATTGGTGTTGTGGCACACCTGACAGTTGGATGCTGAGAGCAGATTCACATGATAATGCTTCTGAGAGTGTGCCAGATCACCGATATGAAGAGAGATTTACCTGCTGATGGTAATGCTTCTTGAGCGAGACAGACAGACCGACAGACACTGTATGTACATTGTACGGGAGACACTCTGCATGTGCATTGTTGGGGGGGCACAATAACATTAGTAGGCACTGTAGCACACAGTGTTATGCACAAGAAATGTCACAGATCATATCAGTAGTGTATGTGTGACATTTCTATGTGCGTAACAGCAGCGCAGCATGCATTATTTGTTAGGAACTATTTTGCAAGGTGGCAGGATACACTGCTGTTTTTGGTATTTAAAGAGCAAAAAACAGCTTTCTGCATATTGTTTTGTTGTTTAAAATAAGCCATGTTATAAGTGCAATAACCCACTCCAGGGTATGGGATTATTGGGTATTAATCAACACTGTGAGGACACCCTACCTGTGGCCTTGTGCCTCACAGTGCATCCGAGGTGCAAGATCTTCTTTGTTCCTACCACCCCCTCCACTCTGCTGACTAGGGATTGCTAGAGGTTCCCAGGGTTCACTTAAAGACCTCGGGTGCCCGAGCATTTGCATTTGTGGCCCCTACCTTGTGGAACTCTCTACCTCGTTGGATAAGAGAGTGCCTGACCCTGGAGAGTTTCAGATCTGCATTAACACACCTGTTCAGTATTGCTTTTCCTGTGTATTGACTCAGATTTTAGCTCTGTATTTTAAGGTTTGTTGATTTTTATTCCTGATTTTATATTTTGTTGTACAGGCACTTTGATACCCTGTGAAAAGCGCTTTTTATAAATAAACTGATTTGACCTGAACCCCATACCCTGTCATGGGTTATTGCTTACTTATATGCTGTATTCAGCCTATTGATAAGTTGCGGTGAGGTAGGGGAGAATATGGGAGAGTAGTAATCTAGGATGGGAAGAAGGGTACCACGTCCTGTTGTTAGTCTAGCTTCTGTAGATAGTAAACCCCTAGTCTTTGGTTCACCCTTTTAATTGCCTGTCCCATGTGGGTAGCAGATGTTAGGGAGGGGTCCATAGTCACCCCCAGGTACTTAAAATCTGTCACCTGTTCGATTAAGGATCCATCCAGTGTGTGGATGGCAAGATTATGTTCTTGTCTCCAGAGCCTACTTTTCGAACCAAATAGCATGATCTTTGTTTTTTTAATTGAAAATGAGTCGGTGTTGTGAGAATCATTTAAATGCCTTCTAGAAGTCATTGGTTGGGGTTAGGTTTAGATTTGAGGGGGATCTGTCACTGTTGAATATGATTCAATCATCAGCATACATGATCCTTCAAAATCCTGATTGTTCAAGGAGCAGAGGATTGACAAATAGTGAATAGAGTAGGGGTCCAAGTATGGACCCCTGGGGAACACCAGTTCTCACGTTAAGTGGGCAGGATAAGGCTCCCCCAATTCGGGCCATTTGAGTTCTGTTAGTAAGGTACCTTTTGACCCAGTTTAAGGTATTTGGTGAGAAATCCAATGAATCCAATTCCCTGAATTAAGATGTCATGATCCACCATGCCAAAGGCCTTGGATAGATCCACGAAAATGGCACCAGTGAGACTCCCCTTACCAACCTCTCTAAGGACATGATCTGTAAATTGAATGATAGCTGTAGTTGTGCTACAGCCTTTGCTAAAACTGTGCTGGTCCCTAGACAGAAGGTTATATGTTTCAAGATATTCCGAGATTTGATGAAACCACTTTCTCAAGAATCTTACTCGTATGTGGCAGTATGGAAACCGGAATATAGTTCTCAGGCAGATTTTTGTCACCTGTTTATAGATAGGGAGCTCTCTGACTTCATTCCAGAGCATAGGAGCAGTGGATGTAGATAGACAGAGAAAACAGGCTTCAACCTATGAATAGTGAATTTCCACAGCAGATAGCACTAGCTAGGGGCCAACAGGTAAAACAACATACTGTACACTGCAAAAAGGGACTACTTTTAAACTTAATATTTTATTGAAATTTCAGTAAAAACAATGATGAAGTATCACTCATGCCAGGCATTCAGATACATGTATAGGACACATTCAGTGTATGAAGGAGTGGTTTAGCCTGAACAATCTGGATTATGGATCAGCGGGTATAACTACATAGAATTGTAACAATTAATGTAATACCAGATAGCTGCATTTTGCCAGAGAGCCTCCAGAATAGAATAAAGTTGCCCAACATGGTTTTTATTCCCATAAAAGATGGGATATGCTCTCAACCCAAACACACAGTTACCTAGAAATGGGAAGCGGCCCCCTCCCAGTTCCTCCCTCTTGTAGCTCTGCAAAAACTGACAGCTGTCCTCATATTAATATAGCAATACAGCAAAAACAAGGAGATCCGGAAGATAGTGATGATATCTGAGGGACCATGGACTTTAACTAAACTTACTTTTAAGTGACTTTCCTATATTCATGGATTTCACAGTTCATTCTTAATGGTTGAGAGGTACTGCTTTTAAGAACAAAAACATTTCTTTTTTTCTGTTTTCTTACAATATAACATTTTTTTGTTTTCATTTTCTAAAGAAAACTCATTTTATAAATTCAATAGGACACTCCAGGGTGTGGCTTTCTTTTGCCAGACCACACTTCTGTGTGGTTGAAGGCACTCAACGCAAGGGTCTCATGCCTCACAATGCACTTGGACCTGTAGTTCAGGAAGAGAAACCCACACTGTGTTGTGTCCTATTGCTTGCTTACTTGCTGCAGATAAAGCAGAAGCCCTGGTTTCAACCTAGGTCTCAGGCCTTCTGGTGTGTGATATTTCTTATTTTTTGGGGGCGGGGTGAACATTCTGCCAGTAGTACTGAACAGAGATTTGAATTCTTGCATTCCATCCAAAGTAAACATTCCAACATTTATTGTAGGAAAGATAGAAAATACATTATATAGGGAAGATGGAGGAGATAATAAGAAGGAAGACAAAACAGGGATTTATTTTACTCCAAAAATTGATTAGCGTTTTGCTCATAAAAGTGCTAAATCTTTGTGAAAATGCATAGCACTTGCCTCACTGTGTTTAAAAAAAACAACACTTCCAGAAAATCTATATAAATACTTTCTGTACAGTTAGTATTATCCCAAGGAAAAAACTGCTAATCAATTATTTAAAACCCTGCAAAAGGTAAGAAAACAGGTACACGGGGATGGGTTGGGTAAAACAAGAGGTTTAAAGGCTCATTTAAAAATGTATTTTGCTGTGCATAAATTTTGAATTTAATACAGCATACTAATGTTGGAATGTGGTGGGACTGTTTTGTTGGGGTGGGTTAATATTTTGTTTTAAAAAATTCATGAAACTTTAAAATTATTATATTTATGTGCTTTTTTCCTACCTCTCCTATTCTTAAACCCATTTTATAATCTTAATAAGACACTCCATGGTGTGCTTTGTAGAGGGATAATGACACGTCTTGGGTAGTTGAAGATAGTATATTTGTTCCTCACAGCATACCTGAGGTGTGCTGTTTTCCTGCCACAACGTGCACCCTGTCATACTTTATTGCTTAATTAATGCACTGTCCTGTGTTATTCTTTAACTACATCAGGCAATACAAAAACAAGTCTTGGACCTGTGGGAAGTGCTAAAAGCCTCCTGCCCAAAATTTAGTTCTGAGTTTCTGGATGAATATTTTAGAAGATGGTAGCTTGGACCTTCCTTTTAGCTGTTCAGCGGTCCCACTCAAAGATTTACAAGTCCTGTTCTGTCAGAATACTTATATGTATTGTGGAAGTAATGGCAAGACAAGTAAGCTTATAAAGCTGGAGTGGGGGATGGGGCCAGCAGCTGTGGTGAGAGGATGTGTTTTTGAGGCTCTCTGTCGCAGCCTTTTTTATTTTATTTATTTTCCGAGTTCTGCTACAGTCTAGAAGCGCTGTGGTGTTTTGGGACAGTGTGGTCAGATTCTGGTGCTGAACAGCAATGATTCTGTTCTGGATAGTCCAAGAAAAACGTTGGTGATGGTAGAGGGAGCCAAGAGCAGCCGCCTCCATGGCCTTGCTGGGTCCGAAACCTGCCCTGCTTACTGTCATGAGGGCGATCTTGGGAGTGGAAGCTTAAGTGGTGGCTTCAGACTCGAAGATCCAAGAGGTCAGTGTTCGTCTAACTGCATATGAGCCTCAGTCGTAGAGTGCCGTAAAGAAGGAAGTCGGCTGTGCACTGTGGGTTGCTTCTACTGCTGGGGTACTGGTAAAAGAAAATCGGTTCTTGTGCTTCTGACTTAAAGTGCTGGAAGACCAGAGCATAGCCGTGAATCTATGCCTCGTCAGGCTTCCAGAGACTTTGGAAGGAGGCGGGCCAGTGGTATTCATGGCTCAATGACTGAGACACGTTTTCTAGTTCAACCCCGTTCCAGCAGTTTGCTACACCCATAGGACCTCCCCTGTAAACGGTGAGCTGAGGGCTGTTTATCTAGCACTGTGCTGCTCATTTTGAACAGCCCACATGTTCACCATCAAATCATCGTGAGAAGAGTGTGTCCAGGGAAATCGCCTCTTTCTTGAAATTATAATTCTCATTATTAGCTACTGATGGGAGTGCGTGTTCAAATGATCTAGCCTTTAAACATCCATTCACTATTGATTTTGACTACTTGTTTATATGATTAGGGAAAACTTTTACTCTATCAAGTTAACTCCTGTCAAAACCTTGTACATTCACATTATGTTTTCCTTCTTATTTATTGTTTCACACTGTAAGTTCTTTACTATGGGTGTAAAATGATTTAAAACGCTTTCAGACTTTCTACTAATTGCAGTTTCACTGTTCACTGTGCTATCCTTTTACATTAACTTTTAGCCTTTTGAAGAGAGGTTAGATGTATATGGCACAGATCTCCGGCACCACTAAACTTGATTATTTTTAAAGGATGCTTAGTTTGCTGTTCTTTTGAAAAGATACTGCTGACTCTGCCATCTCTTGAAATATAATCAGTTTAAACTGCTTGCTCATGCTTACACAAACTGAAAGGTCCACCTTTATCACCTTGTGCAGAACTTATGTTAACTAAGTGTTTGAGACTTGTTTCAAAATAATGAAAGCCTTATGCATAACGCTATGTGCTCAAATACTTTACAAGTTTTACACTAGACCCTCCTTTCTATAGCCGTAAATTCTGTTAGAAGCTTATGGAGCTTTTTTTACTTACTGCCAATTACGGCTTCACTACTTATATGTGCTGCAAGCTCCACACTCTCCTGACGTCTGACTGGCATCATTTGATTCCCCAGCTGGCTAGCCTCTTTATGTCGAGGAAGGGAGTCATGTGATGACATGTGTATGTCATCAAACTTAACCTAAGCTAAGTGGTTACCACAGCAACCAGTGACTCCATTCCTCGATATATATTCGTCCATAAAGCTTCACTGCACTCAATTTTGCATTGCTAGATTATATTTTATAAATTTTGCACTAGTTCATCTTACACTAACTATTCCGGCTAAACAAATGGCTTTTTATTTATCTCTTCACATTTTATTACTATGACTATGGCAGGGGAATCAAAGGACAAAAGGGGGAGACAAAAAAAGCTTAAAGTGTGAAACAATAAATGATATGGAAAATATTATGTGAATGTACAAGGTTTTGACAGGAGTTAACTTGATAGAGTAAAAGTTTTCCCTAATCATATAAACAAGTAGTCAAAATCAATAGTGAATGGATGTTTAAAGGCTAGATCATTTGAACACGCACTCCCATCAGTAGCTAGTTTAAAGTAAACCAATTAATGAGACAAAGTAGACCACGGAATAACCCTTAAAAAAGAAAGTGTAACATACCAACAGTTAGTATAAGCGAGCGGATGTTAGAGTGTGTATTCGCACCAGTTGAGAGAAAGTAGTGCATGGAACAACTATACAAAGTGCAGTATGTTTAACAGCAGTATGTTTAACAGCCAATATAATGGATAATGAATGGAGTAAAGGCTATTTCATGCCAGAACAATTAAGTTAGAATTTAGTCCATGTAAAATATTTAATTAGTGCCAGGAAGCACTTGTGGGCTAATTCCAAAAGGATTAATGAATAAGTTAATTGATGCTGGTATATTAAGCCACAAATTTAATGCAATCTACATGGATTGAAAGTCGAAGTTAAAATGTAATTTAGAATTACAATCAAGTTATTAAATGATTGAAAAAGCTAGTAGATAGATGAATGAGAGTAACACTAGATGACAGTGTATTCTAAATGCCAAGAAACAACTGTGAATCGACTTTTAAAAGGACTAAGTAATAAGCTCATCCATGCTGGTGCTTTGTGTTACATATTCTTGAGTAATTTGAATGATTTGATAGTTGATGTTATTACAACATAATTTAGAATTAGAATACAGTCATTAAAGGACTAGTAAAGCAAATAGATGAATGAATGCTATGATAGATGATAGTGTTTTTTTGAATGCGTAAAAGAATCTGCGAATACAAAGGACATTTTAAAGCATGGAAGATAAGCGTTGAATGTCCTACGTTTATAATAATTGGTAACAAACGAAGCATTAAGTAACTAATGTTGTTTTAGCGCGTTGTACAAGTTAACACACTCATATTAAGAGTTAGACACGGAAACTGATTTAAACTTTTACTGTTTATGAAGTGACATTCTTTTCTTCCTTGTTTACTATATTTTATGATATATTTTTTGTATTTCACAGAAAAATATTACGAAAAAGGCTTTAATTTATAAGAATAACAGAATATGAGTTATGAAAGAAATAAATTATAATATAATAAAAATGAATGAATCAATAGTAAGTGATTTAATGAATGTAAATTCATATTTTCTTTTTTAATTTATTTTTATTTAAGTGAGCATCTAAGACGATTTCACCTCAGCAAGACATGGCAGTAATTTTTTGGCCTCAATTGGCAGTGTTATAAAGTAAGGAAAACATATCTAATTAAGCATAGGTGGTCCTATTTCATAGGAGCAGCAGTAAATATATTAATTTATCTTGTGTGTATAATATTTAAAAATGTTAAAAACGTGTAATATAAATAAGACAAACAAATATAAACTGTGTATCATTAAATATAAGTGTTCAAACAAATGTGAATGATTCATATAAAAATAAACAAGAAATTTGATTTAAAATATTTCATATATTTTTACAGTTCCCCTGAAGAAGCCTAATTATTTAGGCGAAATGTTGGGATCTTCTAAAACCAAATAACATTTTCCGAGACAAGAATCAATGGTGTAAGAGCATTTCTTGCTTATGAGCATGCCAATCATTTGTGTTGTTTCGCCATTAAATCATGGCAGTAGCCACAAGGAAGGGTCCTGTCACTACTGTGGATGGTAAAAAAACTCTCCCTTTTTCTGGATCTGAACTTTGTGACCTGAGACCACAGAAAATCTTTTGACCCCCTGCATTCCAATCTATGGGCATTGGGGTAACTCGTGCCCTATAATACCCCGCCAGACTGAAAATTATATATTCGTGGAAACAGTACTCTTTTTTTAATGAACCAGAAGATGCTGGAGCACTAGTGTTCCATGTCAAATGAAACTTTGGTTCTCAGGTAGGGCAGTTGGATCTCGACTCAGACTGATCTGTGTACTGTACCTATCTTCCTAACTGTGAATAGGGCTTTCTGTGGTGTGGGGTTGGGGGTGTAGCAGGGGTATGCAGTGCTGCCTTGAACAAAGTTGTACAAGTACGATTCCCCATTGCATAGTGCTTTCTTAATTCTATGCTATAA
Source organism: Neoceratodus forsteri (assembly GCA_016271365.2). Classification (NCBI taxonomy): domain Eukaryota; kingdom Metazoa; phylum Chordata; order Ceratodontiformes; family Ceratodontidae; genus Neoceratodus; species Neoceratodus forsteri. The sequence continues at coordinate 18,643,479 of CM057456.1, forward strand.
AAGATAGTGCTGGCCGCATGGATGTTTTCCCACATTTTGGTGCACCCCAGACCTCTGCCTCGCAGATCCCGTGCTGCAGCAGTTTGCTGATCTGCTGCGCCACTTATTCTGTGCATGTTGCTCTCTCCATTTGGCTATGTTGGCTGAAATGCCATGTTTAATTTCACTGTTCTGTAGAAAAGACTTTAAACAGTACCCTGCAGTACATGTACAATGTGCATCATTGGGACATCCTTTATTTTTTCTGTGGGACTGTTGCTCACTCATACTGTTGGACTCCCAGTAATGGGGTGGACATTTAAATAGTTTAGACAGCTTTAGAACTACTCAGTTTCTGTAGTTTTTTAATGCTTCCCTTTGTTAAGCATACTTATTATGCGGGTTAATGTGCCCACTGCAGTTGGGTTATCTTTCCCGGTGGGATTCTCCTTGCTGACTGACTATCTAAGAAACAGAATGCCATGGGGGGTGGGGTGTTAAACACTGGTAACTATATCTGTTTATTTCCATGTTGTACATCTGTGACCATCAAACTGTTATATCAGCAGTTAGTGTTCTATGCAGCCAAAATACACGGCAGTGGGTCCAGTCGTTATGGCATTAACAGCTAATGTATTTGCTTTCTGTATTGTACTGTTTATCAAGTGTTCTTGGTATGACACCCCCCCCCCACACACACACACACGATATTATCCCTGGGCAATTACAGTAATGTATCCTGGTGAAAGTTATATTAGTATTACTCTAGGCACTTGCTGTGCTTCTGTGTTTTATCTGTTGGTCATATTAAACTAATAAAAAACATAAACTGAAGATAAAGTTGGAGTGAAAAATGTGATGAATCTTTTAACCCCTTGCTGCTAAATCAAGAGTCTCTAGCAAAATGTTGGGGTCCTGGGTTCCTTACTATGGGATGGGGCTAATAAAAGCTCTTTTAAAATGCATGTTGTTTGAACTTTGTTTTGCACTGGAGTTTGAGCTGAATCGGTCTTTGTCCCCCAGGAAACCATGGCCAGTACAACAGACAGTCTGAAAAAGGAGAACGACTTTGATGCTTGCGCCCAGGAAAATAGAATGATGGCAGTGGATGAGTGGCTGAAGCGATGGGAAAATAAGCAAATTGGATTTCACAAGAATGAAGTACATATGTAAGTAGTAGCCCATGTAGAAAGAGTTGATGTTTTTTCTGGACTATTTTTTTTTTTTTTATGTTTGCTTGCGCGTATGTGCAAGAAACATTATGCGGCAGCTTAGGAGAGAAGCGGGTTGTGGAGGTGCAGCAATGTGGTGGCCAATGCCAGCACTGCATTTGTGGGCTTGGCGGTGTCCACCCAATGCAGGCCCAGTGTCCTGATGACACTGGTTCTGCAGAAGTGCCACCAACTTGAAATGATTTGACCACTGCAAAGAGGGGCCACCTCGTCATTGCAGCATCAGCAATTCCGCTGCAATGAGGGAGCAACCAGTCATTGCAGGGTGGTACCTGCCTGGTGTAACAGTACCAGGAACATGGCGGCTCTATGCGGCCACCTCAGAGCTGACAGGAGTGCCCAGTCTCCATGTTGGCATGCTCCTGACCTCCTTCGTTTGCTGACGGGGAGCCCAGTCCCCGTCGGCATAATATCCCCACGCCCAAGTTTCTGTTGTGTGCGGAGGGGTGCCCATTTCTCCTCAGCATCATGCCCCCCAACAGTTTTTTTGCCGACGGGGCCCAATCCCTGTCTGCTTCAGCCCCTTCCCAGTTCAATTTGCTGACGGAGGAGCCCACCCCTTCTCGCACATAATGTGTTCCCACCCCTCGATTTTCGTTGTGTGCTGAGGTGCCCAATCCTCTTCAGCATTATGCGCTCCCCACCTGCTTCTGTGCTGATGGGCCCAATATCCATCAACTTGGTCCCCTCCCCACAAATGCAGGTGGTACATTGGGAGCCTACCCCAGTGTACCAAACAACACCTGTAAAAGAAGAAAACAGACCCGTGTTGTCTTTTTTTTTTTAATACCTGTAAAACAAGAAAATGGTCCCTTATGGTCTCTCCTTCTCCCTCCCCCGACCTGCACCCACCCTCTGCGCACCCTGCTTCCCCACACCCCCTAACCCCATACTTGCCTCCGGAGCCCAGCGCGACAATCTTTGGTGGACTGGGAAGTAACACATCTGCACTCTTCAAAGCCGAATGCGAACTGAAGAAATGCCGGTTAGCTGTATAATGGCATAAATAGGGTTTTTTTCAACTTTGGTGCATATCTCAGGCATTTTTGGGAATTTTGGCACCACATTTTAAACATGGGGTTATTGGAACCCCTCCTCATGAATTCAGTCACTGTCATGGCGTTGTTCGGTCCTGAAAGGTGATTTCGTGGTCACTGTGTGGAATCACCTTTCGGGACTGATTAATGAAACGACAGTGCCACTGTTCATGAGGTGGGCTCTCAAAAAGCCTATGTTGCAAATTTGATGAAAAAAATCCAAATAATTACTGTTTTACGAGGGTGCGTTGTGCAGTTTCCACGCACACTTGTAGCTTCGTGAATTTGTAATATTTTCACTCCAGATTTTCAACACTGCCATTTTTCCACACCTCCTTATGAACCATACCGCTGACATTTTACACATCCTGGCGGAAATGTGTTTTCGCACTTCCAGCGCAGAATAGCACGGTCGCTGTGGGAAATCAGTTTTAGGGACAGATTAAGAAAATGACAGTGACACTGTTCTTGAGCAGAGGTCCTAAAATGCCTATGTTGAAAATTTGGAGACCAAAATCCATAAAATGACTGTGTTACTGTCATGCGATGCGCAGTTTCCACACACTCTTGTAACTTGCAAACTTGCAAATTTGCAATATTTTCATGCCAGATTTTCAACACTTGTATTTTTTTCACACCTCCTTATGAACAGTACAGCTGTAATTTTTCATATCCTGGCCAAAATGTGTTTTCGCACTTCTGGCGCAGAATAGCGCAGTTGCAGTGGGAAATCTGTGTTTGGGACAGATTAACAACAAGCGAGTGAGAGAGGGGGAGTGAGCGAGCTCAGTGGAGCTCTGTTGGGACTGCTACAGATTTCTTTGTGGGCAGAAAAAGGCACCAACGCAGGCAGGAGCCCAGTACAAAAGGGCAGCCTGCAGCGCTGGGAGAAACAGAACATGCGAGTGAGAGAAGGGGAGTGAGCGAGCTCAGCGGAACTTTGTCAGGACTGCTGCGGATTTCTGTGTGGGCAGAAAAAGGTGCCAATGCAGGCAGGAGCCCAATACAAAAGAGCATCCTGCAGCACCGGGAGAAACAGAAGGAGTGAGTGAGAGAGGGGGAGGGAGAAAACTCAGTGGAGCTCTGTCGGGGCTGCTGCCGGATTTCTTTGTCTGCAGAAAAAGTGCCAATGCAGGCAGGAGCCCAGTACAAAAGGGCAGCCTGCAGCGTCGGGAGGAACAGAACGAGCAAGTGAGAGAGGGGGAGTGAGCGAGCTCAGCGGAGCTCTGTTGGGGCTACTGCGGATTTCTTTGTGGGCAGAAAAAGTGCCAACGCAGGCAGGAGCCCAGTACAAAAGGGCAGCCTGCAGCGCCAGGAGAAACAGAATGAGCGAGTGAGGGGGAGAGTGAATGAGCTCAGCAGAGCTCTGTCGGGACTTTAGAGTTGCCCACCCACCTGCACAAGTTCCTGTGTGGTCCTGTATTACAGCAGGGTCTCTGGGGTGGAGACAAAACAATGATTGGATACTTTTGCGATTGCTGTAATGATACAGATTTAGTTGTTATGTTTATTTCTCTAACTGAGATGAGTAATACTTGGAGTGCAATACGATTTCTAACTGGGCTAAGTGAAACTGTGAAGGGTGAGAACAAAAAGTATGGTAGCTGAGGGGTGAAAAATAGACAAGGAGGCTTTAGGATTGCTACAGTAATATAGTATCTAACGGATGAGATTTGAGACTGAATTAACCGTTGGCAAGGGGGCAGTAGGGGGACTAGTGTGGGAGGAAACAGGAATTTGAGTTAATAGGGCCCTAACAGTTGTAGTAGGGTACAGAAACTGGGAGTAAGAGCCTGTAACATAAGATGGGGGCCAAAATGGGGCAGGTGCCACGTATCAATAGGGCAGGCATCTTTGGAAGGCTGGTGGGGTGTACAGGGTGTGGGTCCACCATGATCCTGGATTGGGCTTGGAGGATGGGGGGGTGTATGCTCTGTAGACAATTGGCTAGTTTGAGGGAGGAACTGTGGAGGTTAGGGAGGAGTCTTAAGTGGCAGGGCAGATGAGTATGGTAGGCATCCTGGCTGGGGAGGGAATAGGGGATGGCAAGGGGGGACGGGGGAAGAACAGCTAGGGACTGAAACTGACCCAGTATCAGAGACACTAGCAGAAAAGTGACGAGAAGGGAGTGGGTGCCCGAGGTGAGGAAGGGGGCCTCCTGATGGGGGAGGAAGAGACCATGAGAAGTACCAGGGAGAGAGCAGATGGCTGGGGTAGGGAGGGACCAGGGTGGAACTGGGGGCACGGAGGGAAAATGTTGAGGTGGGAACTGATGGGGAAGAGATGTAGGGGAATCGACTAGGAATAGATTCGAGCCTCTGCTATGGGAGAGAGGGAGCAGAAACATACTGGGAGGGACAAGCAGGGCATGAAAGGGATGGAAACAGGTAGGGGAAGAGATAGGACGAAAGGGTAGAAGGGGGCTAGTAAAGAAGGGGGGGTGACTGGAGGAGAGAAGGCTGTGGGAAGGGGAAGGATGGAAGGGCCATCACTATTGGGGTCGAAGGGAATGGGGACTCTAAACTGACAACAATGGTGATAGGAGAGGGGTTGGAAATTAGCAGGGGAGGTCAACATGGGAAGCCCAGTAGGAAGTAGTCAGGCTGGGAAGGCGTTCAAGGGGGATGGGAGGAATAAGGCAGAGAAAAGGGGTGAGGCCAGAAGTAGGGGATGCAGATACAGAAGTCACAGAGGGTGCAGCTGGTGGGGGTAAGGCGCAGGGAAGAACAAATACTGGGGGCTGGAAGGGGCATCAGAGGGGAAAGGGGATAAGGGACAGGGGTACTTGTCCTGGGGGATTCTATACTGAAAAGGGTGAGATGGGGCAGAAGGGGGGAAGCACAGCCGTATTTGGATTGAGGCTGTCTGTGGGTTGACTGCAAGAGGGACAGGCACTGCTCAAATGTGCACCGAGGGGGAGGAAGAAATCTCATTTACTGTTGCATGTGGGTACAAACGACTTGGTGGGGGAGACTGGAAGTAGTGAGGGGGAAGTTCTAGGGGTCGGGCAGGCGGTGTGAGAGCGAGGTGGAGTCAGTGGTATTCTCGGAGGTACTCCTAGTACCATGTGCAAGAATGGGTAGGAAGGGTAGGATTGAGGACTTCTACGAGTGGCTGAGGGATTGGTGCCACACCGCAAATTATGGGTTAGTGACTAACTAGGGTAAGATCTGGGGGAATAGTGACTTATACAGGGTGGACAGGCTACACTTGAACAGGGAGGGACTGGGAGTGTTAAAGGCAGGATTAGAGGGGTATATCTCTACTAAGGTGGATTTAAAATAGTGGGGGGGGCAAAAGACTGAGGTTGGTAGAAAGGTCTGGACAGGGGAGCCTAATGAGCTCACCCACCTAGATATAGGTGAAGGCAGAGGCGTAGTAACCCTGGGAGAAGGTGGGCAGAGTGGTCTGAGTTTAATACAGAAGGCATCACCACTCGATAAGAATAATGAGGAGAAAGAGTGTGGACTACCGGGAGGAGGGACACAGGCCAAGGAGAAGAGTGAGGAGAAGGAGGGGTATGGGTGGAAAGTGGTCTCTCTCAACACCTGGGGAACAAAATTGCAGAGCTTCAGGTGCTCCTTTCTGAGGGGAAGGTGGACACTGCTGCAGTGACAGAGACTTGGGCCACAGAGTACCATGATTGGGACTCGGCAATCCCGGGATACAGGATATACAGCAGGGACTGGGGGGTTGGGGAGGGTTGCACTGTATGTGAGGGAGGGGATCAAATGCATAACGGATGAGGGAGAAGAGGAGAGGACAGAGGTGCTTTGGGTGCAACTCCTGGACTCCAAGGGCAGAAAGCTGAGGTTGGGAGTGGTGTACAGACCGCCACCCCCCCAGTCCAGGGAACTGGATTGGGGAGTTGGCAGAGCAGATAAGGAGGGTCTGTAGAAGGGGTAGTGTGGTGATAGTGGGTGATTTTAACCTACCAGGGGGTTGACTGGAGCACCCTGGCCACTAGCAGTACCAGGTGCTTGTTGATGCATTCCAGGATGTCCTTCTGATGCAATTGGTAAGTGGGCCTGCAAGGCTTGGTAGCACTCTGAACCTAGTACTGACAAATGAGAAGGCAGTGAGGGAGGTAAAGGTGGAGGACCCACTAGCGGGTAGCGACCACAAACAGTGTGGCTTGTTCTCACACTGGGCAGGGAGACAGAAGCATGAGGCACGGGCATTAAGGTGGTGGACTTTGGGAGGATGGGAGTAATACTGTGAGGGAGACTTCAGGATATAAGGCTGGGGATGGATGCAGAACAAAAGTGGGGAGTCATAAAGACTGGGCTAACAGAGGCCACAGTAGCCTGCACCAGGGCTAGGAGTAAGAAGAGCAGAGCCAAGAAACTATGCTGACTGAACTAGGAAGTGCTGCAAGGAGTGAGGGCATAGAGGGCTGCATACCGGAAGAACAGGGGAACAGGGAAGGGAGAGGATAAGGAGGCTTACGGGAGTTGGCTAGGAGGGTGAAAAAAGCTAAGGCCTCCAGGGAATTAAGGTTAGCACAGAGCATAGAGGGAGGGGGAAAAGGACTTTTTAAGGTATGTCAAGGAAAAGAGGAAGTGCAAGGAACATATTGTGAGGGTAAAGCAGGGAGCGGATCGGCTGGAAAAGGGAAGGAGCAAGCGGAAATTTTAAATGAATACTTCTGCTCCCTTTTTCACTAGAGAGAGGGATGGTCCACTACCAGCATGGCCTGGGGGTGGGGAAAGGGGGGGAGGAGGTGACGGACAAAGTGATCACAGGGACTAGGGTGCTAGAGAAGCTCAGGGCAGTAAGGGTGGACAAAGCACCAGGTCCTGATGGCGAAGCTGTTGGCTGAGCCACTGGCAGATCTGTTCAACATCTCCTTGGAAATGGTGTGTGTGCCCCATGACTGGGGGGTGGCCCATGTGGTTCCCATACACAAACGTGGGCCTAGGGAGGAGCCAGGAAATTATTGGACGGTCAGTCTCGCGTCCATAGTGGGTAAGCATATGAAGGTGATACTGAAGCAGAGGCTGATGACATTCCTAGAGAGTAATGGCCTCCAAGATGGGCGGCAACACGGGTTTGTCTCAGGGAGATCTTGTCAAAGCAGCCTAATAGAGTATTATGACTGGGTGACAAGAAGGTTGGACAGGGGCCATGCGGTACATGTCCTGTACTTGGACTTCAGTAAGGCCTTTGATACAGTGCCTCGTGGGAGACTGGGGGGAAGGTGACAGCAGTGGGGGTGGAAAAAAAAGCTGACTAAATGGATAGAGACCTGTTTACAGGGGAGGGTGCAGAGGGTGGTGGTGGTGGTGGTGGGGGAACTCTCGGCACCTAGAGCAGTGACAAGTGGGGTGCTGCAGGGGTCAGTGCTGGGCCCGGTGCTATTTGGGCTCTTTATCTCTGATATAGCACACAGAGTGGGGAGCAGGGTTAGTCTGTTCGCAGGTGATACCAAATTGGGGACAGTGGTGGACAAAGAGGACGGATGGGAAAAACTGCAGGGGGACCTAACCAAACTAGAGATATGATCGGTGGAGTGGCAGCTAGGATTCAATGCAAATAAGTGTAAGGTGATGTACTTCGGGCGTAAGAACCAGAAGAGGGACTATTAGTTGGGGGGGGGTGAGGTTGGGGATCACAGGAGGAGGAGGAGAAGGACTTAGGGGTGTTGGTAACTGGGAGCATGAACAACTCGGCCCAGTGTAGGAGAGCAGCAGCGAAGGCAAACAGGATGCTGGGGTGCATCGCAAGAGGGTTCTCATCCAGACACAGGGATGTGATCATATCTTTCTACAGATCATTGGTCAGACCCTACCTGGAGAGTACTGTGTGCAATACTGGAGGCCATACCTGAGGAGAGAGAGATAACGTTACTGGAGGGGGTGCAATGGAGGGCAACAAAAATGTTAAAGGGGATAAAAGGAAAAGAATATGAAGTTAGGCTGAATGAGCTGAACATGCACACTGGAGGAGAGGAGGGATTGGGGGATATGATTCAGCTTAAATACCTGAGAGGGTTGTAATAAACCTAGCTCCGGGGGTGTTTAAACTGAGGAGTGGAAGAGAGACAAGGGGCACAAACTATGGTTGAAAGGGGGACATTTCAGAGGGAATGAGGAGGCACTACTTCACTGGAGAGGGTGGTGTCAAGTTCAGAGGTGGTGGTAACATGTAGGACAGTCTATAGCTTTCAGAAGTACTGGGATAATGCAAGAGGAAGAGTCAGGGGCAGGGGCTAGGACAAGCGGGGGAGGAACTGAGGGGGAGGAGGCTGGGGCAGCTGCAATCTAGGGTGCTAGCTGCACACTCTGGCAGATTTAGATAGACTGATTGGTCTGTTCTGCTGGCAGATTCGTATGTTCGTATGTATTTTCATATGTAAAATCACAGTGACTCTGTTGAGCAGAGGTCCTAAAATGCCTGTGTTGAAAATTTGGTGACAAACGTCCATAAAATAACTGTGTTGCAAGTGTGTGTTGTACAGTTTCCACGCACCCTTGTAACTTTGCAAATTTGTAGTACTTTCGCTCCAAATTTCCAACATTGCCATTTTTTCAGACCTCCTTATGAACAGTACAGCTGTCATTTTTTACATCCTTCCTGAAATATATGTTTACACATTTGGCACAAAATAGTGCAGTTGCTGTGGAAAATCAATGTTTGGGACAGATTAAGAAAATCTTACTGACAGTGTTCATGAGCAGAGCTCACAAAATGCCAATGTTGAAAATTTGGTGAAATAATTCCACTAAATTACTGTTACGCTTACGCGTTGCGCAGTTTCCACATACAAGCGGAAGTTCTAGCATTTTTAATATTTTCACTACTGATTTTCAAGATTGCCATCTCTTCACACTTTCCTATGAATGGTGCAGCTGTCATTCTTCACATCCTGCCCGATCTGTGTTTTTGTACATTTGGCGCACACTTTATTTATTTAGCTTTTGTTGACCAGGTAAGTACACTAGACGAACACATGCCTATTTTCAGGTACGGCCCGGGAGAGTACAGGAATTACGATTTTATACAGCGTACAACATGACACAAGCAAGGCAGGTACATTGAGGTCAGGACAAGCATAACAGACACAGTAAGATAAGTCAGATTACACAAGTGGCACCGTCAATTATAAAATAAATACAGAGACACTAAGACATTTATACAGATATATACAGTACAGGACCCCTAGCAGTATCCAAGGGTGTAGCCAGAAATATGCTCATCCTAATTTTAAAGTCGCCTCATTAAATGACTCTGTAGTTGGGGTGGTGAACTCCTTTAAATATCTGGGCCTAACCTTTGATCCGTCTCTAAATTTTGACCTACACATCAATCAGACCTGCAAACTGGTCAACTCCAAACTTGGAATAGCCTACCGAACCAGCTATGTGCTCACCCCCTCAGTAAGGCTTGCCCCTGTTGCATACTCCTTCCATCACTTACCTATCTGCAATATCACATACAATAATATTTGTCGCTATGCGTCCTCCTCACACCATCTGAAACACCACTGTCTCCTCTATTCTGACCTGGGCTGGCTTCCTCCTAATGAATTAAGGCTTCATGCATATGGCTGTATCATTGATAGTATTGTCCGCCTACAAAGACCTACATCCCTTGCAGAACTTTTCCAAAATCTGACACCTTGCTATGGACTGAGGTTTGTTGACCAGGCCCACGTCTTTATCCCCAGACAGAAAACCACTAAAGGCGCCAGTGCGTTCACCTGCTATGCCCCCAAACACTGGAACTCCCTTCCACTAGCTTTACGCCAATCATCATCTCATACAACTTTTATAAAAGGGCTGCAAAACTATCTTGATTCTTCCCACAAGTGCTCCTGTTTCCAACCTCCATAGCTTCTTTTGCTCCCAGTCTTCTCTTCCATGGCATTTATAGTATGATCCTGTATACACTATGCACTTCTCCTTCCTATCCAACCCACCTCCCCCCCCCTTACTTTCACTTTCATCCCTCTTTTCTTGTTCCTAATTCTATCACTTACTAGTATCCTACCCATTGGACTACATTCCTTCCCTTATAAGCACTAAAATGTTCAATCTGTTTCAAGTTTTTCTTCCTTAAAGCTCATTGTAATGTAGTTTTCTGGTGTGTACTATTACTCTCTTATTTTTATTTATTTTTTACTATCCTCATTGGTATTACATTTGCTAACTGCTCTGTATAGTACTGTCAACTATGTTTGTAATTGTTTTGAAATGTTACCCTGTATTGTTGTACTGTACCCTCCTGGGTCGTGCCTGAAAATAGTCATTGCTATGGCTAGTGCACCTATCCGGTAAACAAAAAATAAATAAATAACTTCAGCCCCCCCCTTTATAAAAAATTGTGCACATCATCTCCAAATTAAGCCCCCATTACAAACAAATCAGATTTTTGTCAGAGGACTCCTCTAATCTTTAAACAGGTTGTACGCATATCTAGCTCCTAAACAAGCCTACACTAACTCTAATACACACATCTGAATGAATAATGTTAAAAAGGCATATAGTTGGGACAGGCACTGAACAAAACTGTACACAAATGTGTACAGTGAGTATGCCTGCCTACACCCTTGGCAGTATCAAAGTCAGGAGAAATGCAGATACCAGCGAGTGGAGAAATTAACACAATTTACACAAGGCCACATCGAGGCGGGCAGGCTACCACAGCAGGACCTAAGCCAAAGCAAAGGAGATGATATAAACGAGTGCAGTGCAGGGGAGCAGGGTAAACAGGGAGGTTTAAGACAGTCACATGCTGAAGAAATCTTCAGGTGTTTCCACAGGGAGGTGCATAGGCACGCATGGGAAAGAGAGGAGCGGACCTGAACAGGAAGGAATTCCATAATCTGGAGGCACAAGAAGCAAAATCTCTGTCTCACATTTGAGTACGTGTAGCAGGAACCTTAAGGATAGCAGGGCCCAGAGACCTGAGGGAGTAGGCAGAGGGGACAGCAGGCACAAGGAGTGTCGCCAGTCCGGGGAAGGGGGTGCCAGTGCTCAAAACCTTACCCATGAAGCAGCCCAAAATAAAATTTAGGTAGTTGGGCAGTGAGAGCCAGTTGAGCTTACTATGCAAATCACAATGGTGAGTGAGGCGAGGGGCTGCAAGAGCAAAACTGCAAATGTTATTGTATGCCACGATCCACCTGGTAAGATGGACTCTGGAGGTATGGGCAAACAGAAGGAGCGCATAGCACAGAGATGGTAGAAACACTCTTCTGGCCAGTGCTAGGCGAGCATCTTAAGTAAGGTTATTTTTCGCCCTGTAAGCCAGACCCAATTTCCAGTTAACAGCTCGACAAACGTGGATGTGGTGACCAAGGTCAAGCTGAGGGTCAAGTGTCACCCCAAGGTATTTGACGGAGTCAGTGATAAGAAAGGGAGCACCATCATTACCCGAGATGCACAGAGTCAGCTCCTATACCAGACAATGTCAGAGCTCTTTCATTGCCTGTTACCGCTCTGTCGGCGCACTCTGCTGTGCTGTTGTCAACCTTACCATCAACATTTCAGTTCTCAATCCCTGCCATCATGCCAGACCCTGAACAGCCTCTGTCAGGATTCCCATCAACGGCTTCTCCTCCACTGATTTCTCGTCCTGTAGACCTTCAGCCAATGATAGTTGATGTCGGCAATGAACTGGAATATAATCCAGAGTATATGGAAGATGAGGAGGAGGAGGCCATTGATGAAGAATAGGAAGCCGATGACGTAGTACACTCGTACTCCACTCTTTCTTTCTTGTTCAGAGGAGAGTGTGAAAAACACCCCCGGTCACCATCGGAGGATGTCTCATTTCAGGCCTTCCTTAAACAAGTACAGGCTAAATTGGGTTTCTAGCTGAGGAGGAGGAGGAGTCTTCCAAGAGAAATCTCTATGGGTTCTTGGAAGCCTTTGTCTCCTCCACTGTTGTTGTGCCTCCTGTGCATTCTGCATTCTGCATTAGAGGCTGACATAGGCCAGCTCAATTGCCTGCAGTTCCAAGAAAAGCTGATAAACAATATCTGGGACCTACTGCAAAGCCATATTATTCATCATAGCCGGAAACAGATTCAGTGGTGATTATGGCTGCTTATAATAGATCCAGAGCACCCAAACACATGATTTCTCTGCCTCCTGGTAAGACGTTGAGGAAGAGTGATATGATGGGAAAGAGGATTTTTGCTTCTGCTTCCCTGGGCTTAAAGATAGCCAAGTATCAGGCTTACGTGATAGAATGTCAGAACTGCCTGTGGAAGAAAATGGCCTCCCTTACTGATAAAATGCCAGAGGGCCAGGACAAAATATTGCCCCAGCAGACTATTGCTAATGGACAGGAAGCTGGAAAGCACCTGCTCAGGTCTGCTTATGACACCGTAGACAATGCTGTCAGGGCTGCTGCCTGTGGAATCTGCCTTCACCGCCACTCTTGGTTAAGAGTGGCTGTTTTTTCTGCTGATGTTCAACAATCAGTGCTAATTACTCCCTTTAGAGGGAAGCAATTATTTGTCAGTGATGCAGAAAATGCATTGAGGAATTTACAGTCCTCAGAAATTCAGTTCAGTTCAATGTCAGTTCACTTTGTTAAGCAAATTGATGGGAAACCCCTCTTTTACAATTGCAACCAAAGCATTACAAGAATCGGTGAGTATGAAAATCATACACACGTAATAAATACAATTTAATTTATAGCACTCACAACAGCTGTTCAACTGTCAACAAAACAGAGGCTTGAAATGAGAGATTGCCAGTAAAATCCTGAATTTTGCAACATTCTGAATCTGCAACCATGTATAGGGGACATACTAAGATAACGACAAAATGTGCGCCTTTGTTATTGCTTTTACAAGTTTAAATGAAAATAATTCATTGGTCCTCAGCTTATGGTCAGTATTTCTTGCCATTAATAAATCAGTCAAGTAAGAAGGAACTCTGCCACACAAAATATTATCTACAAAAGTGTATCAACCTAGTAGCCTTCTAGCACTCAGAGAGCCAGGCAACTGAATCATACCATATGCAGTGGTGTGCTTGCCATGGAAACCCTACAATATGTCGAGAGATTTCAAAGCAAAGGGAGATGCATTATAGTAAATACTGTCTCTGTAACCCATCTGAGACACGAGCAAAGGATTTACTAGTTGTTTCCTAAAGTGCCAAAAAAGTGCTTTGTTATGGTAAAAAAGGCCAAAATTATTTTTAATTTACTGGATAGATAAGCAGTATGACAATTAAAGGAGAGTATTGTAATGACTTTAAAGAGATTTACCAAGTTTATATTTTTCCTCCTTTCCACTGCTCATTCATGTCCCACTATGGCAATTGATGGAACCCCCACCTGTTTAACTTTCGCGTGTGTGTATAGCGATTCCAGGAGCTCGTGACGTCGGCACAGGGAAGGCATTCCTACAGAGCCTCCATCCTCTTGCAGTCGGCTTTGTGCATTGCTGCTGGAAGGAGAGTCCTTTTTAGCAATATCGCCTGGACTGTTCAATAATTCATGACGGAAACATGGAGTGAAACAGTCTCCTGTGCCTGAAAAGTGCGATCAAGATGAATATATCGAGCTGCTATTGTTGGGAAGTTACTCGTGGCTCACAGCATGGAGCCCTCCCTCCGTTCATGCCAGCATGCTTTTTACGTGGGCATGATACAGAACTAATATCAGAATAACTTTGTGGGGTATATTGTATTGTGGGAACATTGAAGTCTGTAACATTCTGCCCTGGTGCCAACACATGCACAATTGAGAGAATGGTATTTGTGCATTGCTTGATGCTTACCGCACTGACAATAACAAGCCAATTTCGAAATGACAGGCAAATGAATGTCATCGAGATTGTATTAGAATGACTGGGTAATGTGAATTGGCACACCACAAAAGCAATACACTGGCAAAGTCAGATGGCATTTTGGCTGTCGTGCCCCCTCTGTACTTCTCATCACTGGACTTGTCACATTCAGTAATGCAGCATGGTTGTTCGCATTTGGAATAATAGCATATGCCACTCCACCCCTACCACCATTGCTCACCCTGCAATGTCACAGAACTGCACAGATTTGCAGAGTGAGCAGTCTGGGGACTGTGATATTCCAATAGTGAACAATCAGGATGCATTACTGAACATGTCAAGTCCAGTGATGAGCAGTACAGAGGGGGCATGACACCAAAATGAAATCTGCCTTTGCCTGTGTCAGTCTTAGCGGCGTGGCAAGTCTGATCGAGACTGTTGGAAAAATGACAAGAGAAATCATTGTTGGACATGGAAAATAGAGGGTTTGGTGCATGGGGGAGAATGCGTGCCAGGAGCCTAGCAGTGGAATATGAATGCACAGAAGTCTGTACATGAAGCATTCACAAGGATGCTGCACTTCCCAAAAATGAAAAAGCAGGCACCTGTATACCGCTGTCCACCCCCCCCCCCAACACAACCGCCAAGATGCTGCTGAGAATAAGCAGAAGGCAAATACAGGCAGGACAGATAACAGAACTTGGGGGGAAATAAATAGGACAAAGTGTGAACACAAATAATCACTAAGCAAAAGTATAATTGCTTACATAATTAGTTATGGGAAACACAATCAGTGGGGCTACATCTCAAGATAGCATTCTTGCAGCTCAGTACTGGGGTCAAGCACCAAGCAATAGGAAGTGTACCGGCATCGCTATGAAATTACACATACCCGGGTACTTTAGGGTGCTGAAGCAGAATGGTGAACCCCTCAATAAAGTATGCTGCATGTTTTTGGAGCCTTTGTAGCACTTTTCTGTGTGATTTGTCTACTGTCTTTGGTAAGCAGCAGCTCCTATTTTGCTTTTTGGCACACCATGGCCTAAGCAAACCACTGCATCCAGTTGCACAAAGAGCCCGACTTCTGAACTTCCAGGTGCAAAGACAGTGATCACATTTGTCTATGAAGGATATTTTCATTGGCACAGCCTAAAAGGAACCGAAAGAACTTTGCCACTTGGTTCATGCAGGCAATTCATGAACAGGACCCTGTATTCCTCTTGTAAGGAAAATGCAGTAATGACACAGGGCAGCTTAAGCTACAGCCTACCACTTGGTCTTGAAATCGATCGACCTGTCAAGGTAAACACCCTGCAGAATGGCCATAGACTTTCTACAAAGCAACCAGGGGACAGCAATAAATATAGGAATTTGAAATCTAGATAGCAAACAGTAAAATACAGTGGCCACTGCCATCTGTTGTGTCCAAGTCTGTGGACACTGCCATACTCCAGTGGATCGGGACTGCTGACATGGTGATCTGACCTGTTCCCCTCATCGCTGTCACTGCTGGCATATGGGTCATCCCGATAGGGGTCCAGCACAGAGATACACTGGCATACTGGTCCAGTATCACTATTGGAATAGTTGCTCTCACTGCCGGACACACTGATGCTGTCCAGCTCAGACACTGAATAATCACTTTCTGCCATTGCTGACTTAGAAAGCAGACAGCCAAAACAATGACCCTCAATGAGTAAGTGCAGCAATTTAGGAGCACGGATCCCCCTATGGTGACATTGCAATGGAGAGAAGTGGCTAATGTCTCCAAATAGCAATTCAGATGAACACATGGAGACTTCCAGGTTCGTGACGGGAAAAAGTAACGTTATTTTATCAAATCGGGCGTTTCTACACATAATAAGCATTGCAGGTTTGCTTCTACATGCTGCATGCTTTTCAGTGATGCATTCTCAAGGTAAAACCTGTGAAATCGCTTTAAGGTTCATGCATACTTTGAACCCTAAACCCCTGAGAACAGGGGTAGAGGTTATTTTCGAAGGCCCTGTGCCCGTCTGGGCTGTTGTTATTCAAGAGGCCAATGACGTGGTTCCTAGAAACCTCAGCCTTCCACTTCCCGAGCTGCACACCTCCTTATTTGTGCCAATGCCAGACTTACAAAAGGTCAGACATTGCTGGCACTCACACTGCCCCTAGCACTTTTTTTTAACTTTCTATTTATCACTTCTTCTCACCACCCCACTCCATCCTATCTCTCGGACCCCTCAGTCATCCCCACAACCCCAACCACCTTGGAGTCTGCTCCTAAAGTGCACCACTCCGGTATATATATATATTTAAAGCACCTGATTAACCTCCCGGCCGGGGTGAGGAAGATGTCCCGCCTACCTTCCTTCAAGCTTCAGGGGAGTGCGTGCACAGCGGAGTCTGCCCTTGGTTTCTGGTGGATGTGTGGAACAGAGGGCTCATCACCAGGACCGAACAGGGAGCTTTTCCTCCGTTTTTTTACTCCTGCCCCCTTGCCGATGGCGTCATTGAGGAGGGCCAGTGAGACAGAGGCGCGCAGAGACACGCATCTGCTCAGGTCCTTAGCCGACATCAGCCCCCCTCCCTTGGCTGCTTCCCACTTCCACACTGCCAGATAGCAGTGGTCATTAGGAGGTGGCAGTACCGCGGCGGGCCTAGCTCCTTCCCTTCCCCGGAGAAGGAGAGCAGGCCGTTGGGCGCTCAATCCTTCTCCCCCTCCCGGCCGACCCCCGGTGGCCAGAATCCATCACTGAACACGGGGCGGCGTGGCACAAGGTCTGTCATCCAGCGCCCAACCTCAGCGCCATTGGGCCGCCCCCCAGCACATTCGACTCCCCGCTTCCTCCAACCTAACTGCCTCAGGATGTCTTGGTGGGAGTATGAGTCTCCCTCTTCCTACAAAAGAGGAGGGAGATCACTGCAGATGCCTGGGTCCTGGAGGTGTTTCAGCAGGGACATGCTTCAGAGCTCCTTACTGTTCCTCTAGTAACCCCCACCCCACCCTAACTGTCCGGCAGATATCCTTCAGGACGTCTTGCCCTCCTTCTGGAGGAGGTTCAAACCCTCCTCTGCAAAAGGGCTGTGGAACTTAACAGAACCAGAGCTATTATTCCCAGTACTTTCTGGTCCCCAAATAGATGAGTGGTCTAGGTCCATACTAGACCTTTGAAGATTTAATCTGTTCATCGAATACAAAAAGTTTTGAATGGTCTCTCTGCAGTCCTTCTTTCCCCTGTTGCTAAAAGGGGATTGGATGGTTGCTGTGGACATGAAGAATACAGACCTTCATGTAAAGATCCACAGATCACACAGAAAATACCAGCATTTTGTTCTCCAGGGCTCACACTACCAGTTTTGTGTCTGTTCCTTTGGTTTATGCTCTGCACTGCATGTCTTTACCAGTTTTGTTGTGGTAGCAGCTATGTTTTGGAGGGAGGGCTGATATGTCTTCCCCTACACAGATGACTGGCTGTTGAAAGCCCCTTCTCAGGAAGCCATAGTCTACACACTGTTTCGGGCCACACAGTTGGTCAACCAACTGCGTATACCGATCAAGGAATCAAAGTCGGTCCTTACCCCTTGCCAGAGGCTCCAGTACATAGGGGCAGTTCTGGACAAGGCTGGGACTGTTGTCTCTGCTCTCTGACCATGCTAAGGCACTGATGGCCCAGGCATAGTTAGTATCATCTAGTGATTATGTCTCAGTCAGATGCCTTCTAAGGTTAATAGGCTTAGTGGCAGCTGCCATACTCACTGTCTGGCTAGGTTGCCTCTAATGAGGATCCCTCAGTGGTTCCTCAGGACAGAGTATTCACAGCATTCTGATGAGTTGTTGTGTGCAATACAAGTGACTTCTCCACTTTGATTCCTGCTCTGCTAGTTAGTCCACTCCAGCCTAGAGATGGGTCCCTTTTCCTCTGACAATCTCCCCTCCTGGTGATGACCACAGATGCCTCAGGTTAAGGTTGGGGTGCCCATCTGGGCTCCTTCAGAACTTGGTACCAGTGGACCCCTCTGGAAATGGTTCTGTACAGCAGCACTCTGGTGGTGAAGGCTATTCTGCGTGGCCTACAGGCGTTCACTGCCCTCCTTTCAGGGAACCAGCTTTTGACCCATACAGACAGTATTTTGGTGAGTTTTACTATGGCGTTGCGACATTCGCAGTGTTGACATTCCTGATAGCGACCCACACCCCCTGGTCTCTAGATATCTAATTCCGAGTTGGACCGGGGGGGTGGGGCACAACACTGGGAGCCACACCGCTGGTGTCTGCTGTTCACCAGCACAGCGACTCGCCACATTCAGGCGAAATCTGTCGCTGTGCTGGACTTCACGGTGGTGGTGTCGACCTTGTGTTGGCACACCATTTATTTTTTTTATCTCCCCCGAGCCTCCTCCTGCCACTCCTTCAGGCCAAGGACCCTACCTCCGTGGCTCCGCCGCTCTTCCCCGACCTTGGATCGCAGCCACATCAGGGTAACCCGACGTATCCTGTTCGTTGAGTGGGTCCTTCTCTTCCAAGGAGAAAGGACCTGGTGGCCAACGGCATGGCTGTGGGTGCTGCTGAGGTTGAATTGGCATCATGGAGTACCGTGGAGGCGCTGGTACGGGCAGCCATCATCCGGCAGTTTGAGGCGCCATTTTCTGATGTTTTTCCTCCAGTTCCCTACTTGTGCCGCATCTGTAGTGCTCCTGGTCTCCACCAGGGGCCGCTACAGAGTGAGGCATCTCCCTAACTCACCCCAGGAGAGGAGAGCAGTCCTCCTGACACTTGATCCTCTCCTCCCCAGCGACCCCCGCCCAAGTCCTGCTCCCAACCCGCTGCCGTGTGGTCATAAGTGTGCCAGCACCATCAACCCTCTGCGCCACCGGCTGTCCGGCACACCGTTTTGGTGATGTATTACATCAACTGACAGGGTGGAGTACATCTGTGCACTCTCTGCAGAGCGGCGACTAATGTTTGGCACTGGGTGGTGGACACAGCATATTTCTGTGTTGATTGTTTCTGCCTGGTACTCTGAATGCGTTGGCAGATTGCCTCAGTTGGTCCCATGTGATGTGCCACAAATGAGAACACTCACACTGCGTTGTGGATGGCCTTTTGGAAAAATGGGGTAGTCTGAACATAGGCCTGTTTGTGTCATCATACAGTGCAAACCTGATGTGTTTCTACTCGATCGCTCCAAGGCTGGAGTTTCCTGGTGAGACGCATTGTCCCTCTCCTGGAAAGGGAGATTTCTGTACACTTTCCTAGCCCCTCTGATACAGTGGGTTCTGGTCAAGCTACAGATTGAACTGGCCTCCTTAATTTGGGTTGCTCCTTACTGGCCCAGACAAACTTGGTTTCCTCTGCTCCCGTTGCTGGCAGTGGACCCCCCCGCCCGTCTTGCTCCCCTTGCGAATGGTCCTTCTAACATAGGAGCTGGTTGCTTTTGTGCACCTGAATCTGTGATTGTTGCACCTCCATGCATGACTCTCCTACTTCAGGGTCTCCCCGGCAGTTGCCAATATTCTACTGGCAGCTAGAAAGTCATCCAGATGGTACACATACTCGCAAAAATGGAAACATTTTAGAGCTTGGTATGCCACCTGTGCCCTGGATCCCTTTACATGTTCATTCCCTACTGTGCTTAACTATTTCTTGTCCTTTAAGGACTCAGGAATGGGGTATGCCTCTGTTAAGGTCCACCTGGCTCCAGTGTTGGCTTTTCATGCCCTCAGAAGAAACAAGACAGTGGAACAGATGGAGATTATCCGTGGTCCGGTTCCAGTTCCAGTGTGGGACTTTAATTTGGTCCTAGAGACTCCGACTGTGCCTCCCTATAAACCTGCTGCTACTGGTGAGCTGTGCTTCCTCTCTTAGAAGATACTGTTCTTAATGGTTATGACGTCTGCTAGACGCATATCTGAGTTACAGGCTCCGGTTGCAGACCTACCTTTTATTATTTTTCATGCGGATAGGGTTACATTATGTACTGATCCTCATTTCCTTCCGAAGGTTGTTTCTGAGAGAACACTAAATCAGACTGTTGACCTTCCACTTTATTTTTCATCTCCCATGGATAGTGGGGAACATTGTTTACATACACAAGATGTCCGCAGGACACTGCGTTGGTACCTGGATTTTACCAGGCTTGTAAGAGGTCTCAGAACTGTTCTCAGCTTTTGCCCCCAGAATGGTGGGCTCCCTGATATCAAAACAGGGCCTGTCTAAATGGCTGGCCAGCTGTAGTAACGTTTTGTTACCAGAAGCATGGTAAGCAGCTTTCTGGTTTTGTTTGTGCTCATCCTACCTGTGGGGTGGCTTCCTCAGTGGCTTGTTTTAAAAATGTGTCTGCTGCTACCCCTTGAATTCCATTCACTAAACACTTCAGTCTGGACACTGTCTCTCATAGGTGTGCCAGCTTGGGCCTCGTGTTCTGCACAGACCCTCACTCAGGCTCATTAGGTCCTGCTGTCTTCCCCCTCTGCTTGACACTGCTTGGGAATTGTTCCATGACGTGGCTCAAAGGAGGGAGATATCCTTGAAGAAAATAGAATAGTTACCTACCGTAACAGTAGATCTTCAAGAGCAATTCCTCCAGTGAGTCACAGCCCTCCTTCCCCCCTTGTTCAGGTGATGGGTAACAGTATTGTCTGCTCTCGCAAACTGCATCTGTTATAATGACTCTGACAACGTCTGTGCTCAGGCTGCCATGTGCTCTCCAGTGTGTCTGGTTTGGTACTGGTCACTTTGGGCCCTACTGGTCTGATGGTCTTCAGAGCTTGTCCCTGGTAAGGAACTGAGGCATGCTAGCATAGCCCACGTTGACGTGGGCAGCCCCAGCCAGCAAAAATTTCCAGGTGGTCCTGACACCGACAGCTTACAGTTCCATGTTGTGGCTCAATGGAGGAGAGTCTCTCGAAGATCTACTGTTAAAGCAGGTAACTACTCTTTTCTTTCCAAGTGATAATGAGGTATGCAGAATGGCACAAAACTGGGAGGCAGAGTGGAAACAAAGTTACAAAAAGATAGTTTACAGATGGCTGTCAACCCAGTGGTAGCGGGGCAGAACAGTTGGGAATGAAGTTTAACAAGGAGAGGTTTGCACTTGGGGGCTGGCAGTTGATGCTGCAACTGCTTATAAAATGGTAAAGGTTTCAGGAAGGTAACTTGGCAAAGGGACTCTGGCATCACCATCACAAGTAACCTGAAACACAAAAGACAGAGTGATGAATTGATAATTAGAGCAAGTATGATGTTGGGATGCATTAAGAGAGATTTTGTGGAAAGATCGGGAAGGGTTATTATGCCATTAAATAGAAGTTATGTCCATACACAGATTGATCACTATTGACAGTTTTGGTTATAATGCACCAGGATAGCAAAAGGTTGGTGAAGGTGCAAAGAAAGATGACGAGTGGGTTGTAGGGCATGCCATATGAAGAAAGACTACGGAGACTGAAACAAGAAAGTGTGGAATAGAGGAGAACAATAGGAGATGTTATAGTGATACATAATCTATAGGAGATAAACTGACAGAATTAAAGCAGGTGCATTTTAAATCGGATATGCAGAGGACTAGGGAGTCAGACGGCGGCCACAGAGCGATCCGTTTAAAACAAATAAAAAGATAAATTATTATAAGCACTGAGTGGTGGGCATTTGAAACAGCTTATCAGGTAGTATAGTTGAGCTAAACTCTAAACTGACCTTTAAAGAGCAGGTTTCGAATAATCAGAGTTCTCCCCCTCCAACATACAGGGTAACTCACCCTCCGGTTTAGATATTAATCCAAAAAGTAACATTTTTCTGTGGCTGAATTTTTCATAAAAATACTCCTAAACCAGCTACATGGAGCTGGTATTCAAAGTGCTCTTAGTTCCTTACTTGGAGCTGCACCCCCATGCTTTCACGTTTCGTGATGTCTGTACCAGAACGGCGCGGGGGTGCACTCCATAGATGATTTTTGCAAGATGATTTTATACTATTCAGTGTTGAATTTGAGAAAGGAATGCCACCCATAAACCAGCAAGAACTTTGACTGGTTTACAAGTATTTTTACTTTTGGGATTAAATCTCTGAGCCGGAGGGTGAGTTACCCTATATGCTGGAGGGGGAAGAGAACTTTGATTACGCGAAACCTGCTCTTAATTACCTCCAGGAAGCATAAATGGACTTCACCACTGTGGGCTTGGGTGGGGGGGGGGAGAGTTACAGTGGGTAACAAATGTCTGCTGTTGTCCTAAGATCCTTCGTATAAACCTTGTTATGAAATGGCAGAGAAGCTGGCCAAGTGGTTGTATTGCAGTAATGCGCAGGAGACAGGGCTTTGGCCTCATCTTGGAACTTCTTCTCCCCAGAGGGCCTGGGTAGAGAGCAGAGGTGATGTGCTCACTGTCTGGGGAAAGGGCTTTGTATGTCTTGATAACTAGCATCCCCTCATGATGACATTCATTTTGCAATTTTTCCCTTCAATCATTGATGTCACCCACCTCTGCCAGGCCACCTCCCTGCCCCATCCATCATCGCCACCTCTCTTGTTTACTTTACCCTCCAGGGGATACACAGAAGGCATGCCCTTCATGATGAATTCTTTTTATTTGCACTATTATGCCCTCCTCCTCTCTGCATTCATTCCTCTCTGTCCGGGACTCCTAAGGTGGCTGTAGAGCTCTATCAGGCTTCCGAGGGGCTTCAGTGGTCATTCCCCCATCCAGCCGTGGTTTTCCCCTCTGGTGGGGGGGGGCTGGGATCTGCCCCCCAACTCACTGTAACGCATCTGGTGGTCTTCTGAGCCCAATCTGGCAGTTGTCGCTGGGGCCCATCTCCAGGAGCGAGCATGGGCTTTTCCATTTTTGGTGCCCCAATCCCCAAGAGCAGTGGCATACTAGGAATCCAGGGTGCGTGGCATGCTGAGACGTGCCGCCGCTCCAGACCCCAGCCACCGTCCTCCCCTCCCATTGCTTATGGCCTCAGCTGCACTGCCACCTGTGGTCATCCAAGTGGCAGTAGAGTAGTGGGTCTCACGTCCCGCCCTCCCCGGAGAAGGAGAGTAGCCCTGTGGGTGCTCAGTCCTCCTCCCCCTGGCTGGCCCTCCGACAGCCCGGGCTCGCTTCTGAACCCGGGTTGCAAGCGGTAGCGCTACCACTGTGTCAGCAGGCTGGCTTCATGATGAATTCTTCTGAGTGAGTTGTCAACCATAACTGCCCTCAGATCCATTGTGTGTGGGAGACGAGCATGCAGTCAGAAGTGGTGTGGTCTAAGAGTGCAAGCATCATGCTGCCTTGCATCTAGATTTTCTGTTTCCCTTTCCCTCAGGACGCAGTCAGCAAGGGCTCCATAATCGTACACACGCATTTGTGTGGCCATGCCCCAGACCCGGGGCTGTGCCCTCCCGATCCTCCCTAGCTGCACCACCACCACCACTACCTGTGGTCACCCAACTGGTGGTGTTGCAGTGGAGAGTGCTGCCCTTTCTTTCTGGAGGAGGAGAGCTTTTTCTGGGACACTCAGTCCACCTCTTCCTCTTGCTGACCAGGTCATGCAGAGTTTGTTTCTGTAACCGAGTCACAGGTGGCAGTGCTTCGTCACCAAGTTGGCTTTATTTACAATTTATTAGGAGCACACATTGAAGTGTTCCTCCATTTTAATTCAAATTCACATCACTTCACAGTGTTCAGATCAGTCCACGTAGGTGGTCATTACTGTCTCTTGTGCATCATACGTTATTTTGTGTTGAATATTTGCCTGTCTATTTATTCAGAAGCACTGTATGCTTAGTTACTGATGCATCAATACAATGCACTGTGTCTCCTCGTTACTTTATTCTTGTACCTCTGTTGTGATACTGCACACTACTTATATAATGACTGTTTCACTGTATTGTGTACTGCATTGTGCTTTTAACTGTACCTTCCTGGATCATGACTGAAAATAGGCATACTGTTGTCCAATGCATTTACCCGGATGTCCAGAAACCAAATAAATAAATTTTCAAGTACGGCCTCAAAAAGCGAGGTGCAAGATGGCCCATACGTATGTTACATAAACATCAGTTACGTATGAATATTATCATTTAGAAATAGATTTATTTGAAATTGCTACAGCATTAGTCTTTCATCTGCATTGTACATGCAGTCCGTGCTGCTGCTAGTGGTCAGACTTGGTGACAGTGAAACAAAGAACAAGCTTTATTGTTGTACAGACTTAATCACCTGCTGCACATTGGGGTTACATTGCTGAGATTTGTGGCCTGCATTACTTTTAACAGATTTGGGGGGGGGGCTAAAACAGCTGCTTTCTGTGTGCAGAAGGAGCCCTTTCTATGTAAAAAGTACAGTGGGTGTGGGGCTGCAGTCTTTTGGAACACCTTCTGGAGACTGAGGTTCTGCCCCACCCACGGGCCACCAAGTTTGCTATCGCTCCCCCAGAGTATACCTAGGCAGAGGCAGAGAGGCTGGACCCTGGTGGGTTCTGGGAGAGTGGGGATGGCAGGAAGGGGGCATGCTCCTCAGCCTGTACTACTGCCAAATCCTTTGCCATATTGATGGGATGGGACAGCCAAGAGGAGGCACCAATAGTAGTGGGCATGGATGAAGTGGGGGTCTTCAGAAGGGGACACCCCAAGGAGGGAAGAAGAGCCCCCCAGCCGGGGAGGAAGCAGCTGATGTTGGGGGACTTGGTTGTTAGGGGGACAAACTTCAGAGTAGGGGTGAGAAAGGAGAGAGAGGGCAAGTGCTTGAGAGGTGCTTTGGCTTGGAGGGATGGAGAGTGAATCCAGAGGACTGCTAGGGCAGCAGGAGATGGAAAAGAGCTAGATGTCATTGTTTACCTGTGAACAAGTTACCTGGCAAGAGACATGGTAGGGGTAGTGCAGCATAATTTCAGGGAACTAGGGAAGGGCCTCAAGCAGGTGGCACATGCACTGGCTTTTGCCGAGGTGTTACCTGTGTATGGAAGGGGAGAGGAAAGGGCACTCTGCACCAGGGCATTTAACAACTGGTTAAAGGTATAGTGTATGGGGAGGACTTTGGCTACATTGGGGACCGGCCTAGGAGGATATGGGCCTCTGTAGGGTAGGCGGCCAGCATCCTTTCAAGATGGGAACCACAGTCCTTAGTGGGAGGTTTATGTGCTAATTGGATGAGCATTTAAACTAGCTGTGGTGCAAGGGAGGCTGTAAACCAGGGAAGGCAAAAATTGCCCTCACAGTTATATCATTGAGGAAGGAGGGCCCGAGGGGAGTAAACTCAGTTAGGGCAGTGGCGTAAGAAGACAGTTGTGGGGGCATGGCAGAGGGGGTATAAAGTGGGGTATAAATCAGTTAAACATGAGTAAAGGAAACGGAACAGACAGGGTAAAAAGTGAAGAGGTGGGTCAGATGGTGCTTTAGGGAACAGGCCAGGCAGAAAGGGGGAGGAAAGTACAGAAGCAGGCAGGGAGATGCTAAGGTATGGAGAGCCATGTGCGCCAATGCAGGGAGTCTGGGAAATAAAATTCCAGACCTGGAGGCCATCATGGTGGAGACCAGCCTGGATTTGGTGGCCATAACGGAGTCGTGGTGCACTGAGCACCATGAGTGGGACATGGTCATAGCTGGGTGCTTTCTGTTCAGGAGAGACAGAGCAGGGAGGAGGGGAGGAGAGGATGCTCTATCTGTGCAGGAGGAAGTCAAAGCAACAGAGGTACAGGGGTACACAGAGGAAAAGAAAGGCTGGAGGTGCTGTTGGGCATCCTTGCGACAGGCGCTGGGGCTGCTGTCCATACAGGGGTTGTATACAGACCTCCATCATAGGGAGAGGAGTTGGATAAGGCACTTGAATGGCAAAAAAGGGGGAGGTGCTGCTAGTTGGTGCCTTCAGTCTACCAGACATAGAGTGGAGCCTTCCACTGGCAGCTTAGGCAAGGAGTAGGGCCATCCTTGACTCCTTACATGGGGCATTTGTCAGACAGCTAGTCAAAGAACCCACTAGGGACGGCTCAGTGCTGGAACCGGTGCTTACAAATGGGGACAGCATTGCAGACATCACAGTGGGCAGTTCCCTAGATACCAGTGATCACTGTACAGTCTAGGTTTTACATAAAGACAGGAGCAGAGGGAAACCACATGAGAATGAAGGTCCTGGACTTCAGGAGGGTGGATTTTTAAAGAAATGGGATACTGCCTCAGAAACTGCTTCATAAAGGGGACTCCGGAGGGGTAGAGGCTCAGTGGGGAGATACAAGGGAGGGCACAATTAAGGCAAACAGCCTCTGCGTGAAGGAAGTGAGTAGAAGCAGAAAGAAAATGAGGCAGTGTCATTTAAGAGGTATAAGGAAACACAGAAGGAGGACAGGGAGGTATACCAAGTAAAACAGAATGAAGCAGGAAAGGCAGTCGGGGGCAAAGGCACAGACAGAGGAAACAATGGCCAAATGGGTAGCTAAAGGGGATAATCTTTCTTCAGTACATAAGTGAGAAAAGAAAAGCAAAGAGGAGGTATGGTAAGGATTAGGAGGGCAGCAGGGAGAGACTGCACAGAAGAGGACCAAGAAGAAGCTGCCATCCTGAACAGGTACTTCTACTCAGTCTTCACAGTGGAGTGGTGGGGGGGGGGGGGAGAGAGATGAACCACTAGGAAGTAGCAGGTATAAAAGGAGGCGGGGAGAGGTAGATAAGTCCATTTTCAGAGGAAAGTGTCTTGAAGAGACTTGCAGCTCTGAAGGTGAACAAGCTATGGGAGCAGACAGGATCCACACAGGGGTACTAATAGAACTCAGGGAGGTGCTGGCTGCCCCACTGATGGCCTTATTCTACAGTTCACTAGAAACAATCATGGTTCCAGAGACTGGAGAAGAGCAGACTTGGTCCCTCTACATATGAGCAGTAGCAGGGAGGAGGCTAGCTTCTATAGGCCAGTCAGTCTCACTTCATTGGTGAGGAAATTAATGGAAATCTTGCTTAAGTAAAGGCTGGTAGAGAGAGTATCTTGAATCCAATAAGGTTGCAAGACCACAGGCAGCATAGATTCACAGGGAGGTCATGTCATCTGCATCTGATTTATTCTTTTGACTGGGAGACCAAAGAAATAGATTGGGGGAGCGCAGTGGACATGGCCTATCTTCACTTTAGCAAGTTCTTTGACACTGTGGCCTACAGGAGACTGGTAAAGAAACTGAGCAGCCTAGGGGTGGGATCCAAAGTGGTGAGTCAGGTTAGAAATGGGTTCACAGATCGGCGACAGAGGGTGGATCCCACTTTTAGGCTGCTCAGTTTCTTTATCAGTCTCCTCTAGGGCACTCACTCTAATGATGGGAGACTGACCAGCAGGGTGCCACAGGGCTCGGTACTGGTCCTCTTCAGTATCTTTATAAGTGACATTGCAGAAGAAGTGGAAGGGAACGTATGCCTTCTTACAGATGATGCCAAAATCAGTATTAGGGTGGATAGTCTGAAGGGAGTAGAGTGTGTTTAGGGACCTTGGGAAACTCTAGGGTGGACAAGAGCAGGTACTGACAGTCACTAAGCAGGAAAGGGTCCTTGGTGTTTACATAACTGATGACCTCAAAGTGGTAGGGCTAGTGGGATGCTGGGGTGCATAGAGGGATATCTCCAGCAAGAGGATGATGGTGGTGGTCTTGCTACTGTATTGCTCACTGGTGAGACTCCACTATAAGAGTACTGTGTCCAGTTTTGGAGGCCGCACCTCAGAAAGGACATAGTGTGGATGCTGGTGAAGGGGTTGCACAAGAAGCCCTATCAGGAGAGACTGCTAGATCTCGACATGTACACCCTGGAAGAGAGGAGAGTGAGAGGGGATATGATAGAGACCTACAAGTACATCACAGGGTGAACAGGTTGCAGGAGGGGAGTCCGTTTCAAATGAAAAATAGCACCCTGACTATAGGCATGCGATGAAGCTGGAGGTGGGGGGAGGAGTTTAAGAGGGATAGGAGGAAGCACTATTTTTCTGAAAGGATGATAGATACTTGGAACAGACTGCCAGCAAAAGTTGTGGAGGCGAAAGCAGTTGGGGGACTTCAAGCATGCATGGGATAAAAAGAAGGGAATATTAGAGAATAGGTTGGGGGGAGGGTTGCTGGAGGCTAGTTAAGGTCTGCAGAAACAGATTAGGTTGGGAACAAGTGGACAGACTGGGTGGGCCAAATGCACCTTTTCTGCCAACAGATTCTGTGTTTCTGTGATAATTTGGTGACTGTCAGACTTGAATTAACAAAAAAAAAGTATTGGGGATTGTGTCATCTTTAGAAAGAAATCCTTTAGAATTCAAAATTCATTTTGGATTCCAGTATGTAGTTCGGTTGGATAGATTCAAAGTCGCAGCATCTGTAATGAATGAACATTAAGTTTTTTTACTGAAGTCCTTTCCAGAAACTCTTTGTTTGTTTGTAGGGTGTTGAAGAAACATCTTAACGTTCTGCTTCACGGCAAGGAGTGGCTCAAGATCTTCTTTCCCCTCTGTGGAAAAGCTGTGGATATGAAATGGTAAATCTCCTTTGTATTTCCCTTACACATTACTGTATATTTCTCTGCAGATAGTTCAGCATATTTTTTCTGCATGCAGTAGACTGTCACTGAGCACTTGGTCCATTTTATTTCAGCTGATTGTAATGTCTGTCTTCCCGATCATTATACTCATGTTTTACCTTTAACATGTTGTCTTGAAAGTTTGGTAAGTCACGTTCACTGTTTTGAAGGTTGGGTACATATCAGTGGGTGACTGAACCAATCAGAGAGCAGCTTTAACACTGCTCATGATATCACAATAACCCTATGCAGCACTGAAGCCAGGTATTCAAATCAAAGAAAAACTGTTACTGCTTCAAACAAACAGCAACTCCCCCCCCCCACCTTGGATGCTGCTCTCTTCTGGGGGTCTTATGCTCACTCTGTCCTCCTCTGGTACCTCTCGGCAACTGTAGATTCCACACCCATGCTGCCTCGCTTACTCCGCCCCAGGCGGGAGAAGGATCCCAGGACTTTCCTCCAGTCCATCAGAGTGTGTGTTGGTCGGTCTAAGCGGTCCCCACGAGAGCCAGGTTACGGTATCTGGGAGCTAGATCTCCCGTCTACACCGGCATCCAAGGGTCCATTTTCCTTGTTTTCTGGTGCCATCCCCGAGGACTTAGGCAGGCAAGGGGGGCCAAGGGGCGGAGCATGTTATGACGTGCAGACGCTCTGGCTTTCGGCCTACATCCTCCCTCCCACTGGCTGTCCCCGCTGCACCGCCACCCGTGGTCACCCAGGAGGCGGTAGAATAGTGGGGCAGGTAAACCTTCCCCTCCTGGAGAAGTGGAGAAGGAGAGCGGCCGATGGGCGCTCTTTCCTTCTCCCCCCCAGCCCTCCCTCCAGCTACCCGAGTCCATTTCTGAACCCAGGTTGCTGGTGCCGTGAGCAGTAAACCTACTGCTATGCCGGTGGGCCGGCTCAAAACAGCAAATTTAAAAGCTGTGTCTAGTAAACTGTTTCTGTATAAACCAAATACTCAAGGACCCGACCCAGGATATGCAGTTTATCATCACTTGTGAGAGGGCATGACTTTTATAACTCCCCTGTGGCTCTGCCATTCTTGAATTATGGTCCTGCCCCTCACACTTGAAGATGAATTGCATATTTTGAGTTAGCCCATTGCCTATCCTCTGTTTACTTGTTAGTGACAGAATGCAACTATGTGCATATTCATTGCGAAAAACTGTGATAAAGTAGCAGTTACAGCTGAAGATAAAACCACAAAAGTAAGGGAATACAGTGTTGCAGTTCTCTGAAACGTGGTGAATCTGTGGCCTGGCATTCCTTGGGGTTTGAATGATCATATGATGCAGTATTGACATTGCTGTCAGCACCCAGTCTCCAGGCATTGCTGCGTTAGTATGTTTTTGGTGCCTGGGCAAATGGTGCTAAAGTTAGGGCAACGCCAATGCTGCATTGTGTTATCATTGTAGCCCAGAGGAACATCAGGCCATCGATTCACCATGGTTCAGAGAACTTTTAGCCTGAATGTTGCATTTCCTTACTTTGTGGCTTTAGTCTTCAACCCAGACTGATGCTTTAACTTAGTTTTTTTTCAGTTAATTTCCTGACTTTTTAAAAAGACACATAAAGCACTGGACCTACAGTGTGCTTTTGGAATGGCCCTGTGCAGACCCTACGTGAAGCAGAGGACCAGTCAGGCAGCACCAGACCTGTATCTTGCTTCAGGCAGGGCCAGCAGCAGCAGACCTATTAGGCAGGCCTGAAAGTTGCCACTTGGTTTGTAGTGGGGAGTGCTGGTGGTGGTAGTGGGGAGTGCTGGTGGCGGTGGTAGTGGGGAGTGCTGGTGGTGGTGGTGAAAGGCATCCTGTCCCTCAGATTTAGTTAAAAAATTTAAACAGTATAAGTGCTAGTCAAGTCCCAATAAAAGCAAACTGTGCATGTTGTTATATTTATGATTTTTTTTTTTTTACATCTGTGTTTGGGACTTGGGGCCCTATCCTCAATGGTTCGGCACTCCCTTCCTTACCTGCAAGAGGGGGGGTTTAGGAGGGACTGTGGTGCACAGAAGTCCCGCTATGCACATGCCGGGACCTCTGCGCATTAACAACCCTTTCAGCTGGCCTTCTCCGCTCCCAGTCCCTGTGCATGGTACATGGGAGGCCAAGACGATGTGAACATGCACCGCATTCAAAATCAATTCTCGGGCATGAAGTACCAGTGGAGGGAGCAGCTGCTATGCCAGAATAGAGGCAGTATTAGCAGCTGTGCCCCTTCCCCCCACCCATTTAGCCTCCTCCTCCCTACCAACCTCCAGCCTTAGGGAGCCTCTACAATAGGCTGGGAATGTCACTGGCTGCTGTGTTCAGAAACTGTAGTATGATTCTGGCCAGGGATATGGCAGTCCCAAAGGGTTGCTGTATCCCATCTTTGTCTGCACCTGCATGGGCAGGGATTCACTTGTGAAATGGTGCGAGCATCTGATTGCCCGGGATCTGAACCAACATCTTCCCCTGCGGGTACGTTCAGTTACGCAAGAGCATAGTAGATGGGATATAATGATGATGTCATTTTGCGAGGAAGGGCATTGAGGGAAGCAGGGCTGCAGCCCAGATGTGGTCAATTTGAGCATATTCCGGCCACCTATGTGAATCGGGCACTTCGGGGTTTTTTTTGTATATTTTTTCTATCACCATAACTGTTTCATTTTAAACATGTTTTGACTAAATTGGAGAAATGGGGTACTTACCAACCCCCCAATAACTACCCAGTTGGCAGTTTTGAATTGGGTCCGCCAGCATTCAGCCCACAGCAGCAGTGGATCACGAGTGTCCAAGGTGTCCAGCTACAGAGGGTAAGTCACAGGGATGAAGCAGGGAGGATGAGACGGGTTGTCTAGGTTGGGGGGATAGCCATACGAGACATTGGCAGGCATAGGTCCTTGGGAGGAGGACCAGGATCAACAGGAATGACTGGGGGACTTCCTTTCATCCACTGGTTGTTGCTGCTGCCAGCTTTCTGGCCACAGCAATAGTAGATCATGAGTCTCCAAGGGATCCGGGGTGTATGTGTGACTGGGACCAACAGGCCTGACTGGGTTACCTCCCTGTTTCAAATACCATGTCCATGTATCTTCCACCATCAAGGAAGTGGAGGCTAGTGGAGGTTAGGGTTGTCACTGGGGAATGACACTAAGGATAAGGACCAGACGGATGGTAACAGAGGATAACAGCTCAAATGTACCCTATAGGCAGTTTTGAATAAGGGCCGTCAACTTTCAGCTCACAGCAACAGCGGATCACAAGTGTCCAAGGGATCCCTCTACAGAGGGTAATCCACAAGGTTGAAGCTGGGAGGATGAGACGGTTGTTCGGTGGAGGGGGCTAGCCACAGGAGACATTGGTAGGCATGTGGGGGGGAGGACCAGGACTAACAGGAATGATTGTGGTATATTCCTTCACCCACTAGTTTTTTGTGCTATCAACCTCCTGCCTACAACAACAGTGGATCACCAACATCCAAGTGGTCCTCCAAGAGGGCCATATGGTTGAAATTGGGGGTGAGACGGGTTGTCCCTGGGAGGGATTGGGACCAACAGGCCTGACTGGGGTACATCCCTGGGACCCATGGTATTATACTTGGCAGACCATAGCCTAGGAAGTAGAATAAATAAAAAAAAAAAAAAAAAGGGGGTGGAGATTTTGGAGGGTTAAAACCATGCAGCCATAATCATGATAACTGGTGGTTGCCTCGGACCCTGTACTGTGTATCCTCTATTGTCAGGAAGGTGGGAGTTAGGAGAGGTTACATATTGCCACAGGTTCAACCCCAGGCCCGAGGCCATGTGACAGTGATGAAACATAAACAGCTAAAACAATATATAAGGCTGCCTGATTGTGCTTGGGACTCAGCATCAGGAGTGGCCTTGAAGAGCCACGATTTTGGCTGTGTAGGCTGGAGAGTGCTGTCAAGAGCAGTGCGATCCCATTCAGAGACGGAGATATCAGAAACCCAGTGTTCCAGTGGCTCCTTGTGGCCTGGGAAGCCTGCACCCCCGCTAGGGGTTGTGCTTTCACCTAGCATGCGCTGTTCGAGGCCAGTAGCAACTATGCCAGATGTCAAGGGAGGCTGGAGGAAGAGGGGAACAACCACACCACCATGGTGATGACTGGTGGCTCTGTTAAATCCTGTGGCATGCACCTTCCACCGCCAAGGAGGTGGGGCTAGCGGAAGTAATGGTTGTTGCGGGGGTATGTCCCCAGGGACAAGGATTGGGTGGATGACGGCATAAGATAAACAGCTAAAATAAAAAAAGGATAGGAAAAAAAAAATCGCTCCATGTGTTAATGATGACTCCCACACAATCTGTGACCTTCTGCTCTGGCAACAAGAGGTGCAGTCACATATAAAAAGTGGAAGGGAAACTGCTGGATTTGAAAATTGGGTTACCAGTAGTCTTAAGTTTAGGTAAAAAGTTGGGAGAAGAAGATATCCCTTCACCTGCTAGATGTTGCTGCTGCCAACCATCTGCCCACAGCAACCGTGAATCACAGGTGTCCAAGAGGTCCCACTACAGGGGGTAAGCCACAGGGCTGAAGCTGGGGGAGATGATACAGTATGTGTTGTCTGGTGTGGTGGGGCTGGTGAGGGGTTGAAAGAGAACACAGATTTAAAAATGTACATTTATTCATTTATGGGTGTCTTTTTTTTTTCCCATCTGTAAACTGTGGTCCAGGCAAGTGGAAGTGCTGGAGACCCAGGCTCGGGTGACAGCGTGTCTTTTGCTTTCAGGGCTGGCAGAGAACACACACTCAGCGCAGAGGAAAACCTGGTGCACATGGATAAACTTCACCCCTTATACTCAGATTTGGTATTTGGTGTTGGTCTCAAATGAAACAGCTAGCTTGTGCCCCTCACAGCTGAAGCAAAAGTGCCAACTCGGTACAGTCGGAGGGGCCCAGGGGAGATACGGGGGTGGGGTGCCAAATAAAAAAAAAAAAAATGTGGCTCTTGTTACCTTGAGGGAGATGAGCAGAAAGAATTTGCAGAAAACATCTGCTGACTCATTATGATC
Source organism: Neoceratodus forsteri (assembly GCA_016271365.2). NCBI lineage: Eukaryota > Metazoa > Chordata > Ceratodontiformes > Ceratodontidae > Neoceratodus > Neoceratodus forsteri. Next base: position 18,676,994 of record CM057456.1, read on the forward strand.
ACGGGACTAGTCACTGATACATTAACTGACCAACTTTGACCTGTTAGTTGTTTTGGTTTTTGACAACCAGCTGAGCTGTAACTCATAGTGTTACTGTTTTATTATTAACCACTGTAATGAATCACAGGTCTGTAGCAATGAAAGCACCTACAGATTATGTATAGCATGCCATCAGCAGCTAGTTAGTACAGTTTCAGCTTTGGATGACTTTTTTCTAACTTACATTTTATTGCTTCATAATAAAACTTGGAAACAAGTTCCACTGAGAAAGTACAGCTACTATACAAATACATCATTTAAGTTACGTCATACTTCCCACCCATTCTGTTGCCTCATTTTATGGGGTAATTAAGAAATAACATTTTAAATGTTTCTGTATAAACCTGTTAGTTACCACATGGCCCAGGACAGTATGCCACAAAAGTTAAAGGGACATTGTCATCTTTTGCCTCATATTATTTCTAGCTGAAAATCCACATTTAATGATTGCTTATCTCCTCTAAAATGTATTGATGTTGCAAGTTGTTTTATCTGCTTCATTTCTTAGTTGACCTGAATACAAACTAATGATGTGACGTAGACCCAACCCTGTTTTGATTCAGAAGCTTGATGGACTCTAGTTGCGTACTTCCTGAACATCAGGAACACCCCAGAGAGTGTAGCCACTCATGATACAATCATCTCCTTTCCTCCCACTGCATCATGAGTGACTAGATTGTCATGAGGGTAAGCCAAAGTCCAGGAAAGGTGCAGTGACAGTTGATCAAAGAACGTAAACAAACATGTTTTTTGTCTGGTAACATTAGTATGGTGGACAGTCTGTTTTTTGCTTTTTAAAAAGAAATAAGGAATTCAGAATTAAACTACCAGCTACATCAGCAATCTCTACAGAGTGTAACCACTCATAATATGTGTTTTTTGAACTGGGGAAAAAGGTGTCCTTGGGTGATTTATGAACTAGCAAGAACACTGTTGTGCCAAACAGAGCACTTAACAGAATTTGATACATTAACCAATATACAGTTAAACCTCAGTATAGTAATGCTGTAGGACATTTTATGTATGTGTGTGCACTGGGTCACCGTGCTGCCTCTGCCTTCTGGGCTCAAATAAGGTTGAGTGACCTGGGTTGATAACTCCAGTGGGGATTTGATGACCAATAATGTTATAGTTTGATGAGAAATTGCACAGTGCCTCTTCCTTGGGAAACTAAGTGGGCTAGGTTCAGTGCTGTTTTATCATTAAGCTAGGGGCACCAGCTGTTAGGGGGTGCTTGAGAAATCAAAAACGAAAATGAGGAAAAAAAAATTTGACTATGCTTGTCTGAGCTGATTCATGGTCTCTCCGCCCCGAATTCAGTGTCATCTGTCCCCACCCCCCGCTGTCTGTCTATCCAGTCACTCCGCCCGGAACTTGACTGTCTGTCTCACTTTCACCCCCCGGACAGAACAGAGAACACACAGATGAGTCCAATCAGTGGTGAACGCGCATTGTGCATTGTTTTGATTTTTAAATCCTCCCTGGCTCCAGAAGAGCACTGCGAATGTGTGCACCCAGTTGAAAAAAGGTGAGGTGCATGCCAGCGCCACGGCACTAATCTGCAGACTTCAGCAGAGAGAAGTCGACTCACAAGTCGGACAGTCTCGGACCCCTCCTGCCGTCTCCCCATCCCAACTCACTCAGGAGTCACAGACTGAAGCCGGGCGGTAGAGAGGTAGAGTGTGTCATCACTCACCACTGTCTTTCATCGAATCTATCATTCCACCCACTGCACCACCGGCCCACCACCACTGAATCCAGGTATCGGAGTCAGATCAAAACTCAGACAATGAGTGTTTTAGAGAGTGACCTGCCTGTGGCCTGCTGCTCTCCTCCCCCTGCCTGCCTAGACAAGCGAGCGGAGCCAGTGCCTGCCAACCCTTGCCTCACTCTGCTAGTGTGTTCGTCTAGTTGTCTTCAGTCTTGCCCTCTCAACAGACGGTCGGTCATATTGCTTGGTCAGCCAGGTGTGGTGGTGACGACGGACGGGAGTGGACAGTGAGTCAGACCGAGTCAGTCAAAACAACTAACTTGTCTTCGGTGAGTAGTGTACAATAACAGTGTTGCTGCAGCTTGCTGTGTGAGATGGATAAGAGATTTATTTTGTTGATGTTTTGTTTCTTACTTTGTTGATTGATCATTCAGTCTGTGATCATGCACAGTTGCACACTGCTAGCGATGGGGTGGAAGTAAATATGTTATGGGGCAGTGCAATGAGGAAATGAAAATGTGGGTCCTTTGATTCTCTTTAATGAGAACCAGTTGTTGCCATATCCTGAAATGAGCTGTGTTTCACGTGGGGGGGAGGGGCACCTGAAGTTTCCAGCCTATTGGCGCCATGTAAGTTAATACAGCCCTGATTTCATAACGTGTGGGAGATGCAGAAAAGAGCGAGGAACATATATACATTTTCTAGGAACATGGATATGATGTTCTATTGACACTTTCTGGCAGTTGCCTTTCCTTTTAAGACTTGCCGGAAACGTCTTCAAGCTGGCTCCTCCTACCCACTCTGGTGGTAACTCCCTCAGCTCTGCCCCATGACACCAGATCTTCCTTTTCGCAGAAGAAGCAGGTTCCCTCCTTACTGCTCCTGTGTTGAGTAGGCCCTGGTGCTTATATCTTCAGATTTACTTCCAAAACAAACTAAAACATTTGAGTTCCGTCCTCAGCTCGATCTTCGATCGCGGTCTTAATGGAGGATAAATCCTCCTTTCCGGTTTTGCTGGTGCCCATGCAGGCAGAAGATGTTTGTGTACCCAGCCCGGCGCCTCGTAAGTCTGTTGTCGGGCACAATTGCGATCCTCAGGCCTGCGGCTTTTGTAAGTCGTTTCACCTGATCGTCCTGGAGGACTGTGCTGCCCTCCTGAAGTTGGGCCGCCCAGAGAAATGTTATCCGCCGGTCAAATCCAAGGCTGCCCGTTGGGTGGTCCCTGTGGCTGCGGGATCTGTCGAGCAGTTGGAGCAACCCAAGGCCTTTGAGGAGGAGGTGGCCCAGGGCACTGCTCAGTCCTCTTTGCCTCGGCTTTCGTTCCGCTCCTGTTGTGCTCCACTTATTCGGCCTCCTTCCAGGAGCTGTGCCAGACCCTCCCGATCAAGGGGCAAGGCCCTTCCAAATCGCACAGTTCCTGCTCACTCAAGGAGCCCAAGAAGGATAAAAAGACTCATCATTGATGATCCTGGGACCAGGAGTGTTCCCGCTCTCAGGAATCTTAGGTTTTGCTGTGGTCAAAACCGCAGCCGTGGCCGCTGGCTCCATAGAGACCCTGTCAAGCCAGTCGGCTGAGACACCGGCCAACGATGCGGCCAAGATTTTTCTTGACCCTGTCGACCGGTTGTTGTCTGAAGAGGCCAACAACTCTGTTTTCAGAACCCCGGTCCTGCCGGTGACCTCTGAAGGGGTGGCCCGGCCAGCTGAGTCGGCCCCCTCTGGTCACCGACCTATAGCAGAAGGAGCCGTGGGTCTCCCTGGCTCCCTCTGAGGTCCCTCTTTGGCACCACCGATGGCCAAGGTCGAGATCATCTATGTCCTCTGGGTCAAGCAGGTCCCACCGACATCGGCGGTCTCACTCTCGGCACCATGGGAAGCGGCGCCTCTGCTATTTGTCTTCGTCCTCCTCTGGTGAGGAGAGGCTTCGGCCCAAGTTGCGTCGATGCTGTTTGGCAACAGTTAATGCTGACCCAGCCAAAGCCGATGCCGGCTACCACCCTAGCCATCACCTCGTTGTTGCCCAAAAGGCCGACGCCCCCGGTTGACACTGTTCCTCCCCCAGCGGAGCTGGTCCAGACCATTTAGGCTCAGCTGAAGCTGGCTTCTCCACTGATCGTGGTGGAGCCACCACCCAAGCAACCATCGACCGGGGCCCGTCCATGGAGTCTCGATCGGCTAAGGGGCTTCCCCATCGGCTGTCGGCCACTCTCACACCTGACTGCTTGCGGCGGGTTGAGAGTGATTCGAGTGGTCGCCTGCTTTTTGCGGAGTCCAAGGATTTCTCTTTGCACTCCCGTCCACTGGATACGGAGTCGCTGGGGGATCTGTCGACGGATGAAGGCCCCACTTCATTCATGGGCATGCGCCGCCTCATCTCCGAGTCCATGGGGATGAAACTGAAGCCCATTCAGAAACAGGCTTGCTACCCCCTTACAGAAATTCTGGATAAAGGGGACTCTCCGGCGCATTTCCCAGTGGCCGAGGCCATTGTCGTCCCTGCCCTGGAGCTCTGTCAGTGCCCCACCTCTTGTCTGCGCCCTCGGCCCAGATGACCTGCAAATATGCAGTGCCCACTGATACCCTCTCAGGGTTCACGGAGCATCCCTTGGCTGAGGGTTTGGTGACTGACTCCGTGTTCAGGTGCTCGGGCAATCCGGGGTATGTTGATAGACTGCCGGATATTGGACCACTCGGCTAAAAAGGTCTATGCTGCCTCCTCGCTCGACCTCCACCAGGCGAGCTCAGCCATTGTGATGGTACACTTCTCCTATGCCCTTGTAGGCTGTCTGGATGAGGTGATTCCTCATCTTCCTGCAGACCTCCAGACTACAGTCAAGCAGGTCCGGGACCAGGGTTGTGCTGTGACCAAGCAGCAACTTCAGACAGCCCTGGACATCGGAGATTCTTGTACCCACTTGGTGGCGGCCACGGCTGCCATATGCCATAGGGCTTGGCTAGACACCCAGCACAAGCTGGTGGATGTACCATTCTTAGGCACCGACCTATTTGGGCCTGGTGTGGAGGGTCACCTCCAGCGCATTGAAAAGTCCAATGCCACCCTGAACTCTGTGACACCTGCCCAGAAGGACCTCAAGGGCTCCAAGCAGCAGAAGCGCAAGCCCTTTTGGTCCTCTACTCCTGTTACAAAACCAGCCCAGCATCAGTCTGGCCAGCAGGCTCAGTCCTGGCGACCTTGGGCCAAGTCCGTGTTCTCAGTGGTCCGAAAGCCCGGAGGGAAGGGACCTGGTGGCCCCTCTGCTGGGTCCTGCTCCTCCAAGCCTGCTCAGTGACGGGATGAGGGGTCGGCTCTGCCTTGTTCTATCCGCCTGGTCTGCTGTTACCATGAGCAGGTGGGTTCTGGAAGTGGTTGGTCAGGGTCTGCCTCTGGAATTTGAGCAGTACCCTCCATGCCAAGCCCGCACCCCATGGGAGGACTTGATATGTGCAGACACTAGTTCGGCTTTTCAAGACGACATAGCCCAGCTCCTCTGCAAGGAGGTTGTGGTCAGAGTTGCAGATCCTCCAGAACATCCAGGGTTTGTCTCCAGGTACTTCCTGGTGCCAAAGCGGACTGGGGGGCTGGCACCCCATTCTAGATCTGCACGATCTGAACCAATTCCTCAGGTCCTGCACCTTCAGGATGGTAACTCTGTCCCAGATCATGCCATCTCTGGAGCAAAACATGTGGTTTAGCTCTCTGAATCTTCAGGACGCGTTCTTTCACATCCTGATCTGTCCGTCCCACTGAAGGTTCCTCAGCTTCCGAGCCAAGGGAACCCTTTATGAGTTCCAAGCCATGCCTTTCGGCCTCTCCTTGGCCCCCAAGGTCTTCACCAAATGCATAGCAGTGGTGGCAGCTTAACTGAGGCGTTGAGGGTCTGGGTGTACTCCTGCCTGGACGACTGGCTGATGGCATGTCCCTTCAAACAGGAGGTGGAGCAGTCCAGGGACCTGGCCCTCCAGACCTGCATCAACCTTCTCCTCCTGGTCAACGAGGCCAAGTTGGAACTTGTGCCCTCGCAGGTGATCAGCTTCATTGGGGCAGAGCTCGACTAGTGCTGAGCCAGAGCTCGGCTCCTAGTGGACAGGGCAGAGGTTCTTTCCTCCTTTGCCCAATCATTTCTGGTTGGGCACTTGCGCCCTGCCCGGGACGTCCTGCACCTTCTGGGTTACATGGTGGCCTGCACCACCGTGGTCTGATGGGGCCCGTTGGCATATGCGCTCCCTGCAGTGGGAGCTGGCCAGCCCGTGGTCTCAGCACAAAGGTCACTTTGACCAGCTTGTCACTGTGACCCAGAAGATTTGGGATGCCCTCCAGTGGTGGCTTGTCACAGAGCATCTGCAGGAAGGGATGCCGTTTGTCCGCCTCAAGCTGACGGTCATCCTGATGACCGACACCTCTCTCACAGGCTGGGGTGCCTATCTGTGGAACACAGAGTCCACAGGCTCTGGACCCCCCCAGGAGTCTGGATGCCACATTTACCTGCTGGAGCTCCGAGCAGTCTTGCTGGCGCTGACTTCCCTCACTCCGTGTGTTCGGGGTCAAGTGGTCCAAGTCAGACAGACAATACCACGACCAAGTACTACCTCAATAAACAAGGCGGAATGCACTCCCTGCCCCTGTGCAAGGAAGCCCTCCTCATTTGGACTCTTGTGCGCAGGCTGGAGGCGGATCTCCTAGTCATCCACATGGCAGGAGCCACCGATCAGCTGGCGGACACCCTCAGCCAGGTGGGGAAAGTATCTCATGAGTGGTCTGTCCATCCGGAGGTAGTTCACAGTCTGTTCTCCCAGTGGGGCACCCCTCGGGTGGATCTGTTCGCCTCCAGGGAGAATACAGAATTGAGGCTGTTTTGTGCCCCCCCACAGGGAAAGCCGCAGGGGGATGCCTTCTTGAGGTCTTGGACCCCAGGCCTCTTTTGTGCCTTCCCTCCACTTCCCTTGATCCACAAGGTGTTATTCAAGGTCAGGAGGGTCAAGGCACAGGTGATCCTGGTCGCCCCAGACTGGCCACACTAGTTCTGGTATCCAGATCTCCTCAGTCTCAGCTCCAGGCTCCCGAGGCGTCTTCCAGCACGCCCGGACCTGCTGTGCATTAACCAGGGGAAGGTACTCCATCTGGACCTTTAGTCCCTGCACCTGACAGCCTGGTTTCTGAGCGGCTAGAGTTCCAGGCTTTGGGGCTCTGTGAAGATGTCCTCATTGTCGCGGAGATGTCTAGAAAATAATCGACCAGGAAATGCTATGCCTTTCCTGGTCAATTTGGTGTCGGGGCAAGGAGTTGAACCCTTTGACCTGTCCATTGACTAGCATTTTGGACTATCTGTGGTCTCTCTCTCCAAAGGGGGACTTTGGTCGACGACCCTTAAGGTGCACCTGGCTGCCATCTCTGCCTACTGGGCTTGAGCCGGTCTGCAGTTGGTGGCACAGGAGAAGGTGGTCTCGTGCTTTTTCAAAGGCTTCGGTCACATTTCCCCTCCAGTGCGTGAACCACCACCACCATGGGACTTGTTGCTGGTTTTGGCAAAGCTCATGGGCAAGCCATTTGAACTGATGCACAGGCGTGACATCTCACCTGTCGTGGAAGACTGCCTTCCTGGTGGCTATCACGTCAGCCAGAAGGATCAGTGATCTCCAGGTGCTCTCGGTGGAGTCTCCTTACCTGCTCTTCCATAGGTACAAGGTGTCCTGCACTCCAACCTGAAGTGCCTCCCGAAGGCTGTGTCGGAGTTTCACCTGAACCAGGTGATGACTCTTCCAGTGTTCTTCCTGAATCACACCTTGGAGGCCGAACACAGGCTTCATACTCTGGACCTGAGGTGAGTTCTCGCTTATTACAAAACATGCATGGCTGAAGTTCGAGGAGAGGTTCGCCATATGTTTGTCACCTACGCTGAAGCCGCACCTGGCAGACCTGCAGCCAAGTGGACGATTTGCAGGTGGATCACTTTCTGCATTGATCTCTGCTATAGGTTGGTGGGTAGTTAGCCTCCTGGAGGGCTAAGGGCTCATTCCACCTGCCATACCGCTGCATCGGTGGCTGCTTCTAGGGATGTCCCTATCCAGGAGATCTGCTACCTGGAAGTCAGCACTCACCTTCATTTCCCATTACCTACCACACTGATCTCGAGTCATGCTGGTATGCTGGTTTTGGGGGCCTCAGTTCTCCAATCTCTGTTCCCTGAGTAGGGTGTGTGAGCCTTGTCTTCCTCCTCCCGAACTGCTAGGAGTCTGCCAGAAAATGTGGATAGAGCATCATATCCACGTCTCTAGAAACACAGGTTACTCACCTGTAACAATAGTTCTAGGGGTGGTATATGATGTTCATCCACATGGAGCCACCCGACTTCCCCAGCTTCCAGCGGGCAAGATCTGGCATCATGGGGCGGAGCCGAGGGAGTTCCCACCTGGGTGGGTGGGAGGAGCCAGCTTGAAGACGTTTCCAGCAAGTCTTATAGGGAAAGGCAACTGCTAGAAAGTGTGGATGGACATCATTTACCACTTGTAGAACTACTGTTACAGGTGAGTAACCTGTGCTTTTTTGTGAAGTGGTGACCTTGAGACCATTCTGGTCAGAGGAGAGCAGATGAGTGGAGCAGCGTATGTAATATAAGGTACAGAATACCCCTCTGTCACGTCTATTCAGGATAGAACATGATGGAGAGGAGGGTTGGGAACCCCACCCGAGAGCAATCAGAGTAATGCTGGTTATGGCACGGAAGTGCATATAGAATATGCGGGTATCCCTACAACAACCCACAATAAGTATGTGGCAAGATCTGTTTATTCAGACTTTATCACTGGAGAGAATAGTGTATGAATTGAAAGAGAGACCAGAGAGGTTTGATAATGCATGGGCCTCATTCCTGAACACTCTGCCAACTTTGCTGCCAGCTGAGGCAGCATTGATTAGACTAAACATAAAACTCCATATGGGTGTGACACAGAAAATAATATATCCAACATATTTAGGATAAGAATGGATTAACCCATGACAGAGCATGCCTTGGGGGAAGGGGGGATGCACGAGGCCGCAGGCTGAGTGACTTCAACCACCCAGGCACAGATTAATGTTCAGTAAACCCATGCCCTTGAGTGGGTTAATCCAGTTGTAAAATGGGCAACTTTATTTTAGAGGTTTACCAAAATAAATATAAAAAAAACACTGTTTACATGCATTTATAATAAAATAGTTCTTCTGCCTAATGGATTTGTCCTTCTGAGGATGCCGTAGTTGTAGTTCTCTACTAGGTGGATTAGTCCTATAATGAGGATGCCGTAGTTGTCATTTTTTTTTATGTTTCTCAGGTGGAATGATATGAAAAGACTACTTTACATTGCTGTCGCTCAGTATTTTGTAGTGCGGCAAGGCAACTATGGGTTTAAAGGGGATTAATTTGTGGTCAAGTGACCTGCTTTGACAAATCAGAATGCAGAATTTTCAGCACCCATTTTATAATGTATTTTATTGCTACGTCTGAAATCCAAACCTGTAATAACAAATGAATGCAAGAGACCTATTTTATAAGACATAGTTTATTTAAAACACCCTGTTATAGCACTCGATCATTAAAATATTCAGCACTTCATCTGTGTGTGCTGTTTCGGTTCTTGAGTGTGCATTTTTTTTTTTTTTCTGTGTGCAGTTCATTACTGCAAGCAGTGGAGTTCCCAGCAGTGGCTTTGTTGTTTTCCTCCTTTGTTTATAACCAGTCAAGTTGATATGTTACTTGTTTGTTAGTGCTGTATGTAAGTATGAAGCCATGATAAAGGATGGTTCTACTGTAGAATTAATGCATGGTTTGGGGGGGTTAGAGCCTGAGGTCACAGGCTGAGTGCCTCGAACCACGCATTAATTCCACAGTAGAAGCATCCTTTGGAGTGGCTTAATGCGCGTGTAACATGGCAGGTGGAAGGTAAGTAATGTGTAAGTTCAACTGTGGTAGGTATTACAAGGAAGACAAATTCAGATAATTCATTTATACAGTGTTTTATGATGTTGTTTCAGAAGTGATAGATCAGTAGGTGTGCATGTGTACACTGCACACTCTAACATACTAACATGCCAGCAGAATAGGCCTAACGGTCTTTTGCGTCTGCTCGTTTCGTCAGCCCCCACCCTGGGAGCTGACCTTGCTGCCCCCCTCGCCTTCTCTGGCTTCTCCCTTCCCAGTTCTGGATATTCTTGCTGCATTGGATTTTGCTTCCAGAACCCTTCCCCTGTACCTGTCCCACCCCCTCTTGAACCCCTCCACCGTCTCTGCCTCCACCAGCCCCCTAGGCAGCTCTTTCCATGGCTCCACCACCCTGTCAGTGAAGTAGCACCTCCTCCTTTCTCCCCTGAATCTTCCCCCCTCCAGCTTCCACCCATGCCCTCTAGTGGCCCCCTCCTCCTCCTTCCTTCAAGCACCTGACTGTTCCTCCCTATTTACCCCCTTCATGTAGCTGAAGACTCTATCATGTCCCCCGGTCCCTTCTGTCTTCAATGTGTACATATTTAGCTCTTCGAGCCTCTCCTCATGGTCCTGTCCCCAAGCCCCAAATCATTTTGGTTGCCTCCTCTGGACCCTCTCCAGGAGTCTAATGTCCCTCTTTAAGTGTGGCCTCCAAAACTGCACGCAGTACTCGAGGTGCGGCCTCACCAAGCAGTTATACAGAGGAAGTATCACTTCCCTGCTTGTGGAGGTGATCCCCCTAGCGATGCATCCCAGCATCCTGTTGGCCTTGGCTGCTGCCCTCCTACAAGTCTCCGAGTTGTTCATCTTGACATCCACCACCACCCCAGGTCCCTCTCAGCCATCGAGACTTGTAGCATTTCCGCCCCCAGGGAGTACACTTGGCCTGGGTTTCTGGCCCCCAGGTGCAGTACCTTGCATTTCCCTGCAGTGAACCTTAGCTTCCACTTTCTAGACCATCTTTCCAGAGCCTCCAGGTCCCCCTGTAGGGCCACCTTCCCCTCCTCCCCATCCACCACCGCCCCCAAATGCATTAATGTCGTGACTTCAGAAATTAACAAGCTTTTCACATTCTGGCATACAGAATGGAATATTGTAAGGCAAAACACTGTACCTAAGGTCATATAAATGCATGTTTTTAGCGTGAGCGGCTTCATTGAAAGATGTGATTTATAGATCCGGACTGCTGCATTCTGGGTAAACCACGCAGATTTGCATGTCTACAGCACTGAAACACTATTAACATTTTTAATATTTAACAACTGTGTCTGATACGTGACAGACCCTAACAAAAACAACATGCTCACAGCTAACTTATTTCTGTTAGGGTCTCTTGGGTATTAGACACCATTGTTTAATATTGAACATTTTCATAGTGTTTCAGTGCTGTAGCTAAGCAAATCTGTGTGGTTTATCCAGAATGCAACAGTCTGGATTCATGAATCAGATCTTTCAATGAAGCCATTCGTTTTGATGACCACAGGTAAACTTGTTATGCCTTACAATATTGTAGCATTCCTCTCTCGCAGTCACTATGCATGTGGTCCCGCTGACTCCGCTCCCCCTCTGTGTCCTCACTGCTCATTCCGTCTCTCTCTTATGCTACAGATGTAGTCCAGGTCCCACTGACTGCACTCCCTCTCTGTGTTTTTACTGCTGATTCCCTCTCTCTCTCTCTCACAGTACAGATGCGCTCCCAGTCCCGCTTACTCTGCTCCCCTTCTGTGTCCTTATTGATGACTCCTTCTCTTGCTAGAGATCCAGTGCCACTCTCTGCTCCCTCTCTGTGTGCTTCAGGATACCGCTGCTGTGTGTATCTCTTGGTTGCTTTGTTTAGGTGAACGCCAACGATCACCCTGTCCCCCACGCTGTGCTGCTACATTAAATAAGAAGAGTTAAGGACAACTGATAGCAGGGTGTCCGCTCAGTTGCGAGGTCCATGGGGTGGGTGGGTGGGTGGGAAGGATCAGAGCGAGGATGGCAATGTGGAAAAGGTTGGGGGGGTGTATGTACAGTGGGGTTCCTGGAGGTCCGCCGGGTGGGTACGTGGGAAGGATTACTTCTTCTGTATCTCTTTGTTGGAACCCGACTGCACAAAATGACCAGGAGGGAAACAAGTAACAACAAAATTATCCATATTGCTACTGTTCTACATTCCATTCAGAAATAAATTTCTACCTGAATAGTCAGAGGTCCGTGGGGCAGGTGGGTGGGAAACAAACTGTGTTTTGGTTTTATAGTGCTCAGTAGTGATTTTGCAGTAGTTCACAAAGGTAGTACAGGAGCGAGTGGGCATTACTAGGGAATTAATGCATGGTTGCTCGTTGGTCACCTGTTGCTGTTCCTCCAATTAAAACTGCTTATTTAACTCTAATATTTATTGCCATGTTACAAATGTGTATATATACAGTATTGACAGATAGATATGGATAACAGAAAATGGGTCAGTAAAATGAGATATTTTTACAAGCCAAGAATTCTGCGTGCTGTGTAACTGCTTATGAATTGTCAACTGTTTATGTTTATTGAATTGTTAAAATGCAGTAAACAGAGTTTAAAAGGAAAACTCCCGAGTGCAATTGAGAGATGGTGATAGAGTTTTGTTCTTGCTAGCAACCACTCGGAGTAAGTGCAGCTGTGTCTGTAAGGAGAAAACTGTAAAATAAATAAAAAGGATAACAAGGGAACAGGTTAAGGTTTGTTTTTGGCAAGTTGTTGTTCCTTGGCTGGGAGCTAGTCCTGTAAGGTACTTCTGTAGTTATTGGAGGGGGGGGCTAACATTTAGCATGGGCGGGGGTGCTGATGGGGTAAAAAAATGGAGCCTAGCAGTTATATAAAAGAAGACATGGGGAGCTGATTACTCTATTTTATATACACTCTCTGTGTGGTATGCTTTTATAAATGCTTTGCTCTTGGGTTTTAATGTAGCATCCCACACCTTGGGTGTGTATAAAATTCTTGTTATGTACACCTCCCCATGCGTTATTCTGTACATATTTCTTTCTATGTAGCTTTTTGTGCACTGCTACCATCTGTCCATTCCCCAAGCCCAGAGGTTGTCCCCATGACAGCTCTCTAGCCCCCTACTTTGCATTCTCTGCTGGCTCTCTTCATTGGGGGTTCATGGCAAGGGCTACAAGAGTTGTTGGCCAAAATCCTGATGGTAGCAGGGTTGTTGCCCTGGTTTTCTCCCTGTGTCTCTCCCACCTCTCCTGGTGTGGACAGTAACCAACTACTGGCCTGAGCATGTGCACAGCATCCTACAGGAGAGGGGGCTCCCTCTTCCTCTGATAAGTGCTGGGTTGCCAACCTTCCTGGCTGAGTTGTGTTGTATATTTTTACATGCTAGTAGTGCAGGCTATATAATGTTGGAAAGCAGAGACTCTTCCAACTGTGTATAACAGGGTTACAGACATATTGTCCTTTAAAGTTGCATAGGTGTTGTCAGCGTGTTTTAAAATATATCTACGTTTTTAAAACACTTCGATAGCAGTGTTGACATGTTTAAAATGCCTGCAACATCTTCATAGAACCTGATAGACACAAAGATACCTACCTGACTCCAAGCTTTAGACACCTTCAGGGCTGGCAGACACTGGCAAGGACCTGCCTGCCTGAGGACCTAGATTAGTTATAATTAGATTTTTTTATAAATAAGGTATTCCTTAGTTTCTTCGTTTCCTTGAGTTGTAACTTCCTAGAAGTGCCCACCACGGTCCTGCTCCTAAAACCCACATTTTGGTGGCAGAAAGTAGGTAAGAGGCCTGAAGAGCTAGTGATAGGTCTGTAGTGTGATCAGGTGTGCACTAGCCTTTAGATATAATTTTACTTTGCAGGCAGTAGGGGGTATAAACATATAATACTTCCCCCCCACTTAACATGTATAATTGTGTGTAACGTTAAGTGCGATTGCAACGTATAGCTGTTATTTATTGAAATGTTTTACCAGGAAGGCACACTGAACAACAAGTTGCTCATCTCCTGGTGCGACCTGGGGGAGGGGGAACAGGGAGTACACATGTTAATACAGCACAGAAAAGTGGAACATTAGTGCAGTAGCGAACACAAGACAGTAGCTACACACAGTAGCAGGTTAGAATTAAGATAGTCCAACAGTGTACAAGAGGTATTTGTGAAAAATCCAAATCAAAAACAGTTGAATTGCCATAACTGGAGGAGTTACAAGGGGTAGTTGCAGATAATGATGCAACAGGAGGAGGAAGTGCTATAATAAGAGTAGTGACTACTGTAAGTGAGAGTAGTCCTAGCTAGAGGAGGAGAGTGCGGAGGGAGGAGAGGATTGTTAGGAATGGGGAAGCCAGTACAATTGGATGAAAGGAAGTTGTGGAGGGTAGAGGAGAGGGAGTGAAGGGAGGAGGAATGTTGGATTTGGGGAGGGAGGGAGTTCCAGATTTTGGGGAAATGGTAGGGGGAAGATGGATTGTCCTGCAGACGTGGAACAGTGAGGGATCACGAAGATACGTGAGTCGGAGGGAGTGAGCAGGAATGGTGAGAGGAGAGAGAAGACGACAAATAGGATGGAAGAGTGCTAAGCCAGTGTTCTGAAATAAGTTTAGCACAGTGGGAGAGACGGCGGTTAGTAAGAAAAGGGAAAGCTAGAGAATGATAGAGAACACAGTGGTGAGTACTTGTGGGGGAGTCTAAGGTGAAGCGATAAAAGGAGTTGAAAGGGGGATCCAATCTGGATAGGGTGGATTTGGGAGCAGCACTACAGACTACATCACAGTAGACTAGACTTGCAGCCCTGTTCCCTTTTTCTTGTCATCAAAATGCAGATTTGGGGGATGGAGCTGCTGTGGGCACTCTGCGGCTTTGCACTTCTAGGAGGTTACAGCAGAAAGGCAACATTTTTTTTAAATTTACTATCTAGGTTTTTGGGCAGGCAGGTTCATGTCAAGAGTTGCCTGCCCAGTAGGTTGTCGTGTCAGCTGCTCTTTAAAAGATCATTAAAAGAGAACTGCTTTCAGCCTGTATGTCAGTTTTCTGGTAGAAGCTGTTTTTCATATACTGTTTTCAGTTCTGTTATGGTATACGGTTAGCCTTAGTTCTGTATAAAAATTAGCCTGCTCAAAATCCTCATCGTGCACTTTCTAAACTGTTGTGTGTGTTCCCGAGTGGTGGTGTGCACATTCTGAGCAGTTGTTCATCACAGTTCAAAGGTCCTAAAATGTTCAATTCCTCATTCTCCCAACAGGTAGTTGATTACTAACCACCCAGTACAAAAAATTTGTACCTTTTAAATTGTAAAAGTCTGTAAATTTAATTTTGATCATAGAACAGAACAAAGAAATGGCAAGTTTTTTTTTTTCTTAGTTTTTACATTGTGGAAGGAACACTTCTGTGACTCCTGTGTACAAAACCACATACAATATAAAATAATTCACTCTCGAGGTCCATATGCTGTCATCTCAACCCCTCGATGGACACACAGCCTTGTTGTGTATGGTTGCCCATACATTATTCTTTGTATTGTTCATCTTCACTGACCTTTTATTGAAGCCATTGTGCGTTTCTGATTTACACATTGATGGTATCATTTTAGAACTGTTCTCCTTTCTATCACAGAGTTCTAGTAAAGAACACAGATGCACTGTGAGAACAATGTACTTGCTTATTGTGGGAGGGTAGTGGGTG
Source organism: Neoceratodus forsteri (assembly GCA_016271365.2). Lineage (NCBI taxonomy): Eukaryota > Metazoa > Chordata > Ceratodontiformes > Ceratodontidae > Neoceratodus > Neoceratodus forsteri. Next base: position 18,692,354 of record CM057456.1, read on the forward strand.
TGCAGTAGGAAAACATATATCAGTTGTTGGGCTTTACACGCGTCCAACATGGTTTTATTCAACAATGTCAGTTTTAAAAAGACAAGTCTTTAAGACCTCTTCACAGACAGTTCAGGCTGTTCTTTTTTCAGGATGGATCAGGTTAAGCAGACCGCAGTCGCAGGTAAAAGGGGATTAGTTTTAAAGTGGCACCACCACAGCAAGGCTTCCCTTCATGGTGCCAGAATGTGGATGTCCTTAAATAAAAGACAGTTTAATACAGAAAAATATACTTGGCTTTAGTCTGTCTTTTCTTTGAGTCCTCTCTTCCCTTAGCATCACCCTGGGCAGGCCATCCAGTAGTGATTATTTCTTCTGTTTCTCTTTCTTCCCCCTCCTCCCCCAAACAATGGCATTAGGTTTGAGCCCTCAGACCCCAGGGAAGTGGGCCTGGCTAGAGGGCTGTAATGCATACGGATAGGGAGGTCAAATGTAAATAAAAGGTCTCCCTGCCAGGAGGCATCTCAAAATGGTGCCCTAGAAAACAGAGGGGTACCGGAGAGACCATTTAGCTCTGCTCCTCAGAGCTTGCAATTTAAAATAGGGGGCTTGCTGTGGGAGCTTGAAAGCTCTAAATATAGAAGCACTTTCAATGTATTTTATATATTTCCCCTGCTCCACCTTCACAACAGCAGAGTGTTGGGTGGACAAAAGAGAAAGCATGCATGGAGCCCAGTGCTTCTAGCTGGCAGATGCCAGTTATGCAAAAGTTGCAGGCTAGCGAAGGAAACGCTGAGCCCCCGAAACAAACAATCCCACCAGCCTTTTCTCCAAAATGGAGCAGGATTAAAATCCTATATTTATCTTAAACAACGAAGCATATTTAAGTAAAATACAGATTTCTCCACCGCCCCCCTTCCCCCTGTCCAGCACTGGGAGAGAGTGAAACAACTCCACACTTCCTGGGCCAGCACTGTAGATTGAGCCCAGGAATTCTGTGTTTCCTGGGGGCAGCATGGACGCCTGAACCCTGAGGTTGAAAAGGGACTAGTATGTAAGGACTACTCAGCCTCAGAAGACCTGGTACTACCTGCCCGAGTGATGAGGTATCCCTTCATAATGCTACCTCATGGCAGCCTGGCAGTGTAAGAGGCTGTAGGCTGAGCCAGCCAAATGTAAATAAAAGTAATTGTTTAAAGTCACAGTTTAAGCACAGGCACACACTAGGTGATATGGAGGAAATGGTTGTTGTAATGTATGTTAAATCCTGCTTTTTTTTGTGATTTAAAATCCTCCCCGAGTGTCATTTGTGTTTGTGTGAAATAAAGTAGAAACCTTACTGTGAAGGGAGCCCTGCAACTATGAAGCCAACTGGTCATATAATGGGGCCTTTTACACCTTTGTGTTGGAATTGAGGCGGATCATGTGCACCAGAGGGAAGGGGTATAGGAGCCTGTGGAAATGAAGCCAGTCAGCTTGTCTTTGGTTTGGGTTAACAAATGACCTCTCTGCTAAAGAGGAATCCAAAGCTCTAACAGAAACCGGTTTCAAGCCAAGACCTGTCCTACTGGATAGTGCCAGAGAGAGAGAGAGAGAGATGGGTTCTTCTTGATTTATCCTGGTAGTCTGGTTAATCTGTTCCATTCTGAAAAAGAACTGTGTCAACTGGCTGTAAAGAGGTTTCAAAGTCTTGACTTTTTAAGAAAGGCTAAGAAAAATAGACATTGTTGAATAAAACCATGTTTGTTGTGTGTTACGTCTGATACCTGATGTTGTCCTTTTGCAAGCCCACTACTGTCGCACATATGGTGTTAGCGGTGGGATGCCGGTGTGCAGTGCTGAGCCAAGCACTGGGGAAGCTGATGTCTCACACCACAGAGGGTGAGAGAGGTTGAAGCAGCAGACAGAGTTTCTGGTAAAGAGCTGTGGTGAGATGGCCAGTGACTGCATCCATGACGTCCAGCAAAGGAACAGAGGTGTGGCCTGCCAAGGTGATAGAGATGACCTAAGCAGTGGAGGCCCTGACTAATCTGGTGAAGTGGCTGGTCGGAGGATGGCAAGAGTCTGAGCAGTAGTGCCAGGAAGCTGAAACCAGATATGTACTCCCTGAGGGAGAGAGGGGATATGATAGACATACAAGTATCTTACAGGGAGGAACAGGGTGCAGGAATACACTATCTTTAAGCGAAAAAGATGTTGCAGGACTAGAGGGCATGGGATGAAGTTGGAGGGAGGATGATTCAGAGGAAACGTGAGGAAGACTTTCTTCACAGAACGGGTGGTGGACAAGTGGAACACCCTGCCAGAGGAAGTGGTGGGGGCTGAAACAATCATGGGATTACGAATGCATGGGATAGACATAAAGGAATTCTGGAGGTCAGGGTTAAGGGGCAGCAGACTTCTAGGAAAACATAAAGTAAACTTACAAGCTCAAATGGGCAGACTGGGTGGGCCATAGGCCCTTATCTGCCGACACCATCTGTGTATCTATGTAGGTATCAGATGGTGCTGGAGGATGTCACAAGGTGGAAGGAGAGTACTGAGAGTGCAGATGGGAATCTGGTGGATTCCAGTTCTTGTTGTTGCTAGTCAGAGAACACGTCCATTCTTGAGGAGGAAATGGAGCTTCCTGTTCTTCCAGTTTGTCCAGCATGCTACCTGTGCCAACAGAATTCAGAAACTGAGGGGAGAGACTGATGAGATTAGTGGAGAAGACAGCTGAGGTGCCGTAGACTCCTCTAAAAGACAGTTCCTGTTCATGTGCTCTATGGTTTGCTGAAGGAAAGGCCAAAACCTGCACAGTAAGAAAGAGAAGAAGCCTGTCGGAAGGTTGAAGAGAGTGTTAAGCATGTAGCTGAACAAGGAGTTACCTGAAACTTATGGACTGGGATAAGCTACAGAAGAATGATAGACTTGTGTAATGAAGCTGAGGCAGTATGTAAAAATGATAGATGGCATACCTGTAAAGGGTGGGGTGGAGGATGGAAGGCATACATGGTGTGCACTAGAAAAAGGAGTGTTGTAGTGGATGCATCCAGACCTCAAAATGCAAACTTTAGATGCTCAGGTGGTGGTTTGTAAGGGATACCAGAAACGGGTTATGGATGCAGCTCTCCAGCACCTTTGGGAGGCACCTAGGAAAACAAGGGACACGGGGTAGTTTTTGGCCCCCCTTTTATGGGCCAGGGTGTACAGACAGGTTGCAACCCACTGCAAGGCCTGTTTTTCTGCCATATGGTGTAGGTGACTGCCACGGTGGCCCTGGAGAAAGGGCCCCAAAGTAGAAAAGGTGCCTCTAAACTTGCTAGGAGGGTGACAGTGGCATACTCCAGGACAGAGCCAACTGGGGAAAAGAATGGAGTTCCTGGAAAATTAAGGATTACCTTCCTCCCAGGCTGAGTGGTGCATAGAAGTAAAAACACTCCTGTTGCTTAACCAAGGTTGAGAAGCTGAAATAAAAATGGAACAGTTCTTGAAACTGGTATACGGTAAAGAGGTCCTCCCAGAAACTTAGGAATGTTATAGTTGGGTACCCTGTGTTAAATTGATATGAAGGATAACCGACCCTATCATATTTAAGGCCATAAACTACACCCCACAGATCTAAAATAGTCCTTGCCATCAGTATGTAAATCAGAAACACCCACTGAATTTACAAAAAGACCAGTAAAAAGGGAACGATAACAGAAAGGGAACCAACGTTGGAAACAGCTTCTATAGAAAATGCAGACTTGCATGTTAATGGCAGTTCTCCCTTAAGTTCCTATCCCTAATAGTTCCAGAGTTAGCACTTTTCAAATAAATGATCTCAAAGAAGAGCTATCTTTGGAACTGTTAGGGTTAGAAACGTAGTGTTTTTTTTTTTAAATGAAAGGCACAGCTGGCCCGTCGGCGCAGCGGTGGGATTTCCGCTGCGACACTGGCGACCGGGTTGGAACAGACCGGTCGTCGGGAAGAGGGCGGTAGGGAGTAGGATCGGCGTCCGATGGACAGCTCTCCTACTCGGGGAGGAGTGCGGGTAGCTCGGAGCACTGAGGACTCTTGGCGAGGCCAGGAGATCTAAGCGCTGCCGGCGCAGGTGGGGAGGCGGGGAGGTGGGGCAGATGCTGGCGTCATTGCACGTCCCTGCCTTCTCGAGAGAAAATTGGAAAATGGCGGGCGGGACCACCGTAGGATGAAGCCCTCCCCGGAGAACCTCGTCTCGCCACCGCCGCTGCGGGACCCCAACCAGTCACAGTTCCGGGGTCACGAAGGTGGCCTGCGGCCCCACCCTCCAGGGGGTAAGCCGGGGGTGACCGGGGTCCTCAGCAGCTATAGGCGGTGGTGGAGGTCTCCGGGGGCCGTGACCAGGGCGGAGGGCAGACAGTGGTACCACCAGGAAAAAGGGTAAATAAAAAATTAAAAAATAAAATGAAAGGCACGTTGCTGTCAGTGTTTCTTTTTTCATACATTCTTTTCTCCTGGTCATCGCTGCTGCCCTGAGAAATATAGAAAAACGAATTTTCAGGCAGAAAAGGCCAGCGATCTAGCTAGTCTGTCCAGACCGTACCTGTGCCGTACCAGCATATCGTTGGCTACAATTAGACTGAGCATCTAGAAGAATCTCTGGCTCATTCTCAACTGGTCCCTTCCCTCCTCCCCTGCATATGTTCTCACCAACCCCTTGTATCTGTCCCACTCTATTGAATCCACTCTTGAATCCATATACTGTCTATGTGTTAACTACCTCTGTGGGCAAGCAGTTTCTGCAGTCACCACTCTTTCCATAAAGAAGTGCTTACTCATATCCTCCCTGAACTGCCTTGCCCCACCACCTTGTAATTGGGTCCCCTTGTTGTTGTTCCCTCATCACGTACACAACTGTTGGAAGTCCACCCTGCTGATTCCCTTCAGAAATGTGAAGGTGAACAGTCAGCACTAAGAACCCCAAACCCAAACCCAAATGTTGGGCTGCTCCCAGTTTGTAGCTCGTGTGCAAAAGACAATTTTTCTTACTGCTCACTGCAGTGTAGTAGGTTGCATCTTGATGATCCTGCTTACTCCCAAGGTGATATTTGCCGTAACTGGGAATCCCAGAATTCCCCCCCCCCCCACCTGATGTCAGCGCTGGACTGCAGCTGTGGAAGATTCAACAGCCCAAATTATATCTTAAGAAATTTTCATAAGCTCTGAACTTTTGTTTGCTAGTCCCACTGTCCTCCCAAGGCTCAATACACTCACAGAGGACTGTAATTAGCCATTGGGGGGGGGGGGACTTCCAGACCTGCAGACAGCTGATGGGAGCATTGGCCATGGGGAAGGGGGGAACGACAGCCAGACCTGCAGACAGCTGATGGGAGCTTATAAAAGTTCTAACATGCACTGCAGGATATTGAATCTCCCACAGCTGCAGCTCAGTGCTGACATCAGGCGTTGGGGATTCTGGGATTTCTGGTTACAGCAAATGTCTCCTTGTGAGCTAGCAAGATCAGTCAGGTATTACCTACTACATTGCAGTAAACAGTTAGTAAAAAATATGTATTTCTTTCCATACAAAGTGCAGCTTGGGACCAGCCCCACACTTGGGTATGGAACTCGTAGTGCTGACTGTTTTCCTTTAAATGTCTCAGTCATATGAACCCTGTCCCTTCTGACCTCCAGTGTGTTCATATTCAGGCTGCTCAAGAGCTTGGTGATAGTGGAGAACATCGGACCACCCCTGCTTGCGCAAGAGAATGCGTAAGCTGAACAGGTGATGTGCGCGAGACATTGGCGCCTGAATCAAACTCGGCGCTAGTTCTCACGATTGAGCACTTGTATTCTTAGAGTTTGGTGAAATGTTGTATTATTAGTTTATATGAGTTGGGGGCTTTGCCCTTTCTTTAAAAGGGGTGTGGGGCCAAAGCCCCAACTCCACATCAACTAATACGAAAAATGAATGGCAATGTAGGTTCTGAGAGAGTAGCGTAATGCTAGCTGCAAGTACGCTCTTACGGTACTGTGGTACCCAACTACATCGCAGGATTCGTATTCTCCCCAAAGATACCTATGGTGGTCCGTTGTTCTTCACTATCACCGATTAATTATTTCTAGTCTCTTTCTTTACCTGTTTGTGCACTCAGCCCAACCTAACGGCAAGCTAGGCACCTATGCATGATGACTCGCAACTACGTCATGCACGGAGTATGCTACGCAAATACGTCACATACTTGGTATTCTCAGAAATTTTTACGGACGATGGTCCGATGTTCTCCACCATCGCCAAGAGCTCTTCGTATGTCATCCCCTACTGCTGTTGCATCATTTTGTCACCTCTCCTCTGGATGATTCAATGCAATCCCTTTCCTTTTTCAAATGAGGGCTCCATAACTGTGCGCAGTACTCTACATGTGGCCTCACTGGGGACCTGCAGAAGGATAGACTCATCCCTTCTGCTATAGAAACCCCACCTGTGCACCCCAGCATCTTACTGGCATCCAGGTATGCTTTGTTGCATTTGGCTGTAGACTTAAGGCTGTCCCTTATTATAACCCCAAGGTCTCTTTCATCTGAAGTCTGGTCCACCTTGACATCACCATTCCAGTAATCTGTTTTAGGATTCCTTTTGCCTGTATGTATAACCTTGCACTTTTCGGCATTGAAGTTGAGCTGCTAGATTCCTGACTACCTTTCTAAGTCCCTCTTCGTAGTCCTAATCCCCTTTTTGCTGTTCTTCCTGCCACAGATGTGTTATCCACAGAGGCACATTTGTCCCTAGATTTCTTCCACACGTTCACATATGAACATTTTAAAGAATGCCATTCCTAGGACGGACCTCTGTGCCACCCCACTCACCACATTCATGATTCCTGAGTACCTATAATTTATTACTATACTTTGGGTCCTTCCTTAACCAGTTACTATCCACCTTGTTAGACTGTCACTCACCCCTAAGTTGTCTTCTTCACCATCCATCAGTGTGACACTAAATCAGAGGCCTTGCTGAAATCCAGATACAGGACCATTATACACAGCCTGAAACGCTGAGTTAAGAAACTCTTAGGTTTGTCTGACACAACCTTCCCTGCCTCACCCCCTTCAGTACCATGGGGTTTAACCCTTCAGGTCCCAGAGACCTGTTTTCCTTTAGTTCCCTTTAATACCCTGTCTTCTGAGACTGCCCCATCTCCAGCTTCTGCTTTAGTTCTCTTATGGGTTTTTACACCACATTCCAGACGTGTCCCCCGCACCATAAATACAGAACTGAAGTATTCCGTTAGGATGTTTGCCTTCCTTTTGTCCTACCCATTCTTTCTCTTTTTTCAGTCTGTCAATTTCCTCCTTAATTTTTCTCTTTTCTCTTAGGTGTCCAAGAGGGCCTTATAATTTCCCTTTACTTTTCCTTCAGCTTTGCGCTCTGCCTTGGCCTTCCTCACGGCTGTATTGGCCTCCTTCAGCTTGCTGAGGTAAACCTCCCTATTCTCTTCCATCTGGTCTCCCTTGTACCTCTTTTGAGCACTACTGAGGAGCCATCTTTGCATACTAGCCAGAAGCCATGAATGGTAGCATCATCATTAACGTAGGCCAGATGTTTTCCCTGTATTACTTCGTCAACACAACTAGGGTAGGAGTTATCTTTTTTGTGTCTGGACTATAGGGAAGAGTCAGAATTGATGATAAAATGGAGGTGAGTTCAGTCCTATCAACCAGTGGAACACTCACTCCCCAGGTTCTGTGGATGATGTAACAGCCTTGGAGCACATGACTATGCACAGGTGTTGGTCCTTAGTTGGATGGCATCATGTTTACCCTTCATAACGTTAGTAATTATATTCAAATAGTACATATTATTGGCAGTGACCACTTTGGATCCTGTGGAGCAGTTGAACTAATCTGACAGTGGTGCAGTCAGTGCTTGTCTCACCTCCTTCAGTACCCTGGGGTCAAACCCATCTGAGCCCAGACTTGTTTACCCTTAACCCCAAGTCTCCTTTATTCTGTGACTACCCCCACCTTCAGATTCTGAATAAGCATCCCAATGGGTCTTGCTCTGTATTATGGAAGTGGCTATCTTCTTTTGGCATGAGTACTGAACTGAAGTATTCATTTAGGGTATCTGTCTAATCCCGTCCTTCTCCAGCTCACCTCCCCCGTTCTTCAGTTCCTTTCTTAGTATTTATTTTCTCTCTAATGTAGCACAAAAAGGAATTATCATTTTCCATTGCTTTCTGCAGTCCTAAGCTTTGCATCTGATTTGACCCCCCCCCCCCCCAGCAACAATTGTCTCATTCACCTTGTTGAGATAAACCTTCTTATTTCTCTCTATTTGGACACATTTTTGTTTACCTCATGAGGGCTACTGTTATGGCCCTGACTACCTCCCTCACTTCCTGTATTTCTTACTTCTGACCTGCCTCAGACAGGATTTTGATACCTCTAGCACCTTAGCACCTCCCTCTTGATGGCAGCCCATTTGTTTTCTTCCCCTTGGAACGGCCATATCTCACCTCCTGTCCTAAAGAAAGTTCTCCATCTTTCCGAAGTCTTCCTGTCTGAAGTCTGGTACCAGTGTCTTTGATTTGGTGTGTTGGGCCCCTAAGGCTACGCTGAACCACACTATGTTGTGGTCATTTGTCTCTAGGGAATCCTCTACATGACCTCCCCTGTAATATCCTGATTTGAGAGTAGCAGGTCTCAGATGGACTCTTCCATGGTTAGCACTTTCATGTAGTGTACCAGGAAGCAGTGCAGAAAGACCTCCCCAAGAGCATGGCTCTTGGCAGTCTTTGCTCTGTGTGGGTCCAAATCCACATCTGACAGGTTGAGGTTCCCCATCAGAACCCTATTTCCCTCTGCCAGCTGACTTTCTAATTTCCCCCTCTAGGGCCCTGTCCTCAGCTTCCATCTGGTTTGATGGCCTGTATGTCACCCTACTCCCCCCCCAACACAACAGTACCAACAGTGATTCTACCCTGCCCTCCCCCTAGAGTCTTCTCTTTCATTGCCCTTCTATATTCCATGATGTACACTGCCACCCCATTACCAACTGCCTTATCCTTCCCAAACAGGTCTTATCTAAAAAACATTGTGTCCCAGTCATAGTTAGACGACATCCACAATTCTGTAATGGCAATAATGTCTAGCAGCCCTTCCACCACTATGGCCTATAGGAACCCATTCAGCCTGGTTACCTCCCAGCCTCAGGGGTCCATGGGGCATTTCCTCTTGATAAGGGTATTTCCCTGTGTGGTAGGCTTCCTCCAGAGTTTTGTTAACCATAGTCTCCATCAGGTATGGAGATAAGTGGGCAGTTGGGAGCAGTGGGGCTGGAGAGTGACAGTGTCATTCTGCTGTGCCTCAGGGTTTTCCACTGGAGTTTCACCTTTTGGGACCCTGCTGGCGAGGACTGCAAGGCACGCAAGCGCACATGACTACATGCTGGAGTTGGGCTGCATTCCCCCAACAACGCTTTCCAGAGTTACCAACCACCACCTGTGGTTATCCAGGTGGCAGTGTGGTAGCAGAGAACACAAACCTCCCTCCTTGCAGGAGGAGAGCATCTGCTGAAATGGCTGCCCTCAGAGGTCCCCAACTGATTCCTGAATCTGGGTGGCTGGCATTATGAACTGTAGCACTACCACTGCGCCAACAGGCGGGCCCAATTTTGGAAATTTTTTAGACACATCAGTGTACTTTTTTATAGACTTTTTGTTTTGCAGCCTCCCCTGCACCCCCGACCTCCCACTTCTCCTTGCTGCTCAACATCCCTGTCTGCCCACCACTCTCACCCTTTGCTGCTGCTGGCTGCCACCTGGCTCCCCAGGCTGTCCCTGCATCCTCAGGGGGTCTGGCTTATCCCTGCGGGGTTCCCCTCCTTGGGGGAAAGCAGTAGCATTCCTCGGGGGGGTCTTCTGAGGTGTGCAAGGCTGAGGGGGGGCAGGAGTGGTGCACTGGGGGGACTGTGGTGTGGGAGGACTAGGCAGCCATTGTCTGGCAAGCCAAGATGGATGCTAGTTTTCCATTTTCTGATCCCCTCTCCACATCCTAGCAGCGTGCACTACAGCGACACCCTGGAGGTGGAGCCAGCCAACGTGTGGTTACCCACACTGGCAAGGCTCCACATTCCACCAGGTGTCGCTTTTGGAGTGGTGCTCCGCAGCACCCTCCCCTGGGAGGAAGCCATCTGTACGGACACTCTATCAACCCACCTTGCTGGCATCCACTCCTGACGTCCCGAGCTCGGGGCTCGAACCCAGGTCGCCACTGTGCCAGGTGGGTGCCTCACTACTCGGCACCACGGAGCCAGTTCATTTGATAGACTTTTTAAAAACACATGTCCTTTTTAATAGACTTTTTTTATTACAAACAGTTGAAAACATTTTCAGATTTTTGGTGCATACTCTGAGAAATACATAAGATTTTTTGTGTGTTTATGTTGTTTTTTTATTGAATTTCATGAGACACAATACATTACTGTACAGCAATGAGTAAATCAACTTGGATGAAAAGAGCATAACTAAAAAAAAAAAGAACTGACACAACTTAATTAACAATACATTATAAGCCAGCCTTAATAATACATTTTGTTTATATTACCCCAGTGCTACCAGTGGAAAATCATACGGGGAAGAGAAAGCAAGAAGAAAAAAAATTGACACTACTGTTATGCAGGACATACACATATTTGCAAATTCACAGGTTAGGCACTCAACAACCAGTACAGAAATGACAAATGGTTTCAAAGTTCAAACAAGCAGGCAAAGTTTATTAACACAGAAAGTCTGCACGCTTTACGCGTTTCGGACATAGGTCCTTTGTCAAAAGTTAAGGCTGAATTTCAGTCTGCCTTAGCTTTTGATAAAGGACCTACATCAGAAACGCGTAAAGCGTACAGACTTTCTGTGTTAATAAAGTTTGCCTGCTTGTTTGAACCTTGAAGCCATGTGTCATCTCTGTGCTGGTTGGTGAGTGCCTAACCTATGAATTTGCAAATTCGTAATTTGTGGTTTGGTGCACCGCCATTCCTTGTGCAGCCTTTATTTTGTTTGGACAGAACATACACATACCAGTCACCCAGACATGCACAGTTCATTCCTAGTTAAGTCACACCGTTCTAATTCTGTAATATATAATATTTGTTTGTACAAGGGAATTTTGTATTTGGGACCCAGTACATTGGGGGGGGGGGGCACCCCTAATGTGCCCAAATAACTTCCTGCTGGAGGAGCAGGGCTTCTGCAGCTGGCATTGAGTGCAGGAATGTGCCCCGGTTCCGGAGAAGGAGCTCCTTTCTGTCTCGTAGCACATGTGTTAGATGTTCAAGTGCTAGATTTTGTAGGGCCAGAGCATTCCACTGTGCTACTGTTGGTGTAGTATGGGAGACCCAGGTGTTCTGGATGCATTGCCAAGCCAGTGTCAAGAGTACTCTTACCCACCTCAAGTAGGGTTTCCAACCCTCCTCTCCTAGATCCTCCATCCAGAGTGAACGTGACATATGGGGTATACACTACAGTCCTTCATTGAGTATTCTGATGAGTTCCTGAGCTATTCCTCTCCAAAACACCTGTAACTCGGTGCATTCCCAGAAGTAATGAAAATAAGTGCCAGTAGCGATTTTGCACCTCCCACACATCAGGAATATTGTGGGTTTACATTTGTGTATTGTAGTTGGTGGGCAGTATAACCTGTGGGTGAATTAGAACCAAGATTCCTTGTATTTACTGCATATAAGTAACTCCACGTGCAACAGCGTTTAGTTCTCCTCCAATTTATCAAGCCCAAGTCCTGTACCTACTGACTTTTCACTTTTCCTGGGAGATTTGGGAAACAGACTCTATCCTGTTCAACCACTCTTGCAATAAGGCCCTTTGGAGAAATCGCGTCCCCCAGTGCCATCTGTTCCAGTGGGTATAACAGATAAACCCCAGTTGGCTCCCTCCCCAGGCTATGTCCATATGCTCTTATCTGCAGATATCGATATAGATGTCCCAGCGCCACCTGATATTGCTCCTGGTCAGGCTATACAAGTCTCTGACACAGAGCACCCTGTGAGCCTCCCGTTCCTTGAAGCTGGCATCCTCCAGACCTGGAAGGAATGGTGGGTTCCTGGCTCCTGGCACCCTCGGAGTTTGCTCACCACCTGCTCCCCTTCTTGTTCTGACTTCCTCCCAAGTCTCCTGGGTGTATGTGTATCTCTGTAATGGGTTACCACCCCCCTGCCATTATATATGCCTTTTTGCACCAGGTCCCAAATAGACTGACAGCCTGCTTGGCACAGATTCTTCTTCCAGCTCGCCATCTCTCCCCCCTATTCACCCAGTCCTGGACATACCAGTGCTAGATCGATAAGTAAGCGTCCACTCAGGCCCAGAAAGTTAAGGCCTCCCTGATCTGTTCTCCCTTTCATTATTTTCAGACTTATACATGGCCTTTTGTTCTGCCACATAAACTGGATAAACCCCCTCTTCAGTTCCCTAGTAGGTCCCTTGGGCAACATCTGCATTTTATACAGGAGTCTGGGCAATACATTAATTTTCAGGCAGTTAATCCTCCCTAACCAAGATAATAGTACCCTCCACCTCTCCAGCCCTGTCAAAATCTCCTGAAAAACTAGCTTATAGATCAAACCATACAGCCCTCCTAAATGGTGCCCTACCTGGATGCCCAGATACGTGAAGGCTTTATCCACCCTTTTAAAGCCCCAGTTAGGTCTGCAACCACCCCCCTGGCCTGCTCCTAACCACAATGACTCTGACTTAGGTTCAGCCCAGCAGAGTCCTCTATGACCTGCAGCTACTTGGTCACTGTATTTTGTGGATCTGTCACAAACAGGAAGTAGATTATTTGCATGTAGTGTTAGTTTGTGCTGTTTTCCTGTCCTAGATGGGACTCTCCTAAATGCCTTCTCTCCCCTAATTCGAATGGCCAACGGCTCTATGACAGGAGTGAACAGCAGTGGTGAAAGGGGGCACCCCTACCTCATGTCACGGCCCAGGGAAAACTGCCGATAACTCCCCAGTTGCTAACACCTGATCTTTTGGGGCCACGTACATCAGCTTCACCAACTGTATGTATGTGTCCCCCAGTCTAGATCTCCTCACCTCAAACAAATAATCCCATTCTGTGCAGTCAAAATCTTTCTTGGCATCCATGGACAGCACCAGGGCTTGCCCAGGACTCCGAGACGCCCAGTGCACCGCATTTAGCTGTTTCCACATATTGTGGTAGGATAACCTGCTTTTCACAAAGCCAGTTTGGTCTGCATTACCAACTCTGGTAGCAGCCCCTCCAGTTAGGATGCCAAAACTTTGGCTAACATCTTAAGGGCACAGTTAAGGAGAGAAATGGACTGGTACAACGCACATTCAGCCAGATCTTTTCCAGGCTTTGGCAGTACACAGATAGTCACTCTGTAGCACGATGCTGGGAGCACCTCCCCCCCCTTGCCTTCTCTAACATATCTGCCATAGACCCCACTAACTCCACCCACAAGCATCTTATAATCTTTTGTTAGTAACCCATCCAGGCCCCCTACCTTCCCCTTCTTCAAGGACCCTGTCACCCTAGAAGCTATGCTGTGGTAATCTTGGCACCTAACTGCTCCTGTTGCTCGTTAGACAAAGTCGGTATCTGCAGTTCATCTAAATATGCCTTGGCCCTCAACAAGGTACCCACAAATTTTGCCCTGTACAGTGTATTATAAAATTCCCCAAACTGGGCATGTATCTCTTTTCCCCTGACTCGCCATCTGTCCCATGGATTTCTTAATTACATGGACCGCCATCGATGCCCTCCTGTCCCGCACCAACCTGGCCAGCATTCGCCTGGGCTTATGTCCCCATTCACACATTTATTGGTGCATAAAAAACAAGAATGTGTGCGCTTCCCCTGTCAGGAGGAGGTTCAGGGCCTCCTGTGGAGCCCTCAGTTCACCTAACACCTCTTCTGAGCCATCCACCGATGCCTTCCTTTCCAGGGTTTTTTAAGGCTTGCTCCAGCTGCAGCAGTCTCTCTCTCTCTCTCTCTCTCTCTCTCTCTCTCTCTTTGGTTCTTTACCTTAGCTACATAACTAATAATATCCTCCCTCATGTAGGCTTTCCCCATGTCCCAGAATATTGGTCTGGATGGTGCTGTGGCCAGATTGGTCTGCATATAATGACACTTGAATAAATAAAATATACATCTGCCACTGACTTCAGATATTTCTTAAATTCTGCTTTGACCATCAGGTAGGAAGGGAATCTCCAGCCACTCGCGTCTCTGCCCCAGTACATGTGCAGGATTACCATGGCATGGTCCGAGATGTGGCTCGAACTGTGGGACACCTCTTTGACCCTGCCATATTGCCCCTGGTGAGGTAGATGTAATCCAGCCTGGACCATGTTTTATGCAGATTTGAGTAAAAGGTGTATTCCCAGGCTCTGGGGTTAGCCATGCACCACACGTTTAGCACATCTAGATCTACCAGCCCCCTGCTTCCATCTGGTCATCCCTCCTTCATGGCGTTCCCCCCCCCCCCGAATGATCTAGGCTGGGCTCCATCACCAGATTAAATTCCCCTCCCAACACCAGGTTTTCAGATTGCTCATTTTGCAAAATATACAACAATCTTTGATATAATTCAGGGTCATACACTGCTGGAGCATATATGTTGCCATACAATACCTCTTGTCCATGCAGTATGCCTTGTATAAACACATAATGGTCTTCTCGAGGGTCAGCTACCACCCTGGCAACTTGCATCGGGAAAGCTTTGTGCAGCACTGTAGCCACTCCTCTCTTATGCGACTTAAATGGAGTGGCGTAGCAGGCTCCTGCCCAACCTCCCACTAACTTCTTATGTTCCTCTCTTCAAGAGTGTGCCCTGAAGCATTACCACTTGAAGTGCCTATTTCTTTAGGGCTGTAACCACCTTCTTCTTAATTGGTGAGGAGAATCCCTGCACATTTCATGTTATTAAGTTGATATCTGTTCCCATCTGAATGACTTAAATGCCATATGCCCCCATTCATAGAAACATAGACTTTGACAGCAGATAAGGACCACTTGGCCCACCCAGTCTGCCCATTTCCCTACTTATTGGATAAGCTGCAGATCCTAGTTAACCAACAGCCTACTTCCTCCTAGCCCCCCACTAGAATTGCCTTATGTCTGTCCCATGCATTCTTAAATTCCCCCACTGTTTTTGATTCATTAGTCTTTTCTGCATCCTTGTTACCTTAGGCCCTGTCCACACTGCACCACTTACAGTCTGTAACGGTTCCAGACCGGAACCATTACAGTGTGTCCACACTGCCGGCAAACAGTCTCGATAACAGTTTGGAACCATTATAGCCCGTCCACATTATGGGTGCCGTGTAACCATTACTGCTACCCTGTCCCACAATACAGATTCATGCTGCACTGGGGAATCTGCTGAACTACTGCGGCTCATAGCGTCTACACTATGGCTGGTAATGTTACAGGGGCACAACCGTTTTCGTAACCGTTGTTAAACGAATTTGCAAGTGGTTTCCAACAACGGTTAGGAAAACACCTTCTGTAACGTTACAGGTGTAAACACAAACCATTGCGGTAACGGTTTGAGCCTTCTGTAACGTTACAGAGGCATAGCATGGACAGGGCCTTATATTCTCTCCTCTTCCACCATGTGAAAGACTGTGTACTCTGGAATGAACAAATAACACATACACCATTTAAGAGCCCTAAAACAGTCAGAGCTCGAAAACCACAACAAATTTTAACTAAACCATATCCCCACACTACATTTCGTATATATAACGAACAGCCAAACTCCTGCTGCATCCTCCCCTCCCCATCTCCCTTCCTTCAACCTGCTGCACATAATAACTTTGTTATCCATCATTGTCTAAATGATGATCACAGCCTGCCTTGCCACTAGTAGCATAAGCAAGTAGCATTTCATTCTTACCCTCCATTTTGCCATCTCCATTTCAGTGTCAGAACATGAGTCCGCAGTACCCTAGGTCCCCCCAATTCAGCTTATACAGAGGGGACCTGGAAACTACCACCCGCCCGCTGCCCATGCTGTGCAGCTCTATATAACCCTGCCCTCAGGACCCAGGGACTCCAGGCCCGCCATGGACTCCCGCATACATCGACTAAAGTCACTTGGGTGAAAACTGCAACGTCCCAGGAAGCAGAGACCCACCAGGACTCATCCTCTTCTGGTCAAGCTTCCCATGGGGATAATCAGTGAGTGGACCAGGCCTACCAAAAAAAAAAAAATAATTCAGTACACGTTATGCCATTATTTTACACTGATTTTGTCCCTCCATTAGTGCACAGTATCCACTTATGTCCTACCGCTTAATGTCCATGCCTCTGTGAGGTTCCAACCACACCAGCCCCGCTCCTTGCTGTTCCACACCAATAGCATGTTGTACTCATGTAAGGTCCAGGGCAGGTCCGATTCAAATAGGGTATGCCATGTGGCAGGGGGCCTGCAGACAACCCTCAGTCTACACAGTCAGACTGCAAACCCATGAGTGGTCGGATATACTTATACAGTCCTGCCTTCCCACTTCAGCCACTTCTCTTCTTGAGGCCTTCCAAATACACATTCGCCTTTTCTGCTTCCCAAAAGGAGTAACTCACACCTTCATGCCTAATCTGGACCACTGCTGGATGTACAAAAGAAAAGTCTACCTTCTGCACCCTGAGGCCATCCAGCACCTCTGTGAACACCTTTCTTCTCTTTTGAAGTCACAGGGAGAAGTTTTGGTGCAAGTAGAGCTTTGCACCCTCAAAGATCATCTCCTACTTCTTGCGGTATGCTGTCAGCAGCACTTGCTGATCCCCAGAACAGTGCATTTGCAAAATGATCTCCCGGGGACAGGCGTCGGCTGCAAGGCCCTGTGCGCATTTTGTCTTCGTGTATTACTTGCATGCCGAGTAATTGGGGACAGTATTATGCCACAGAAGTGCTCTATGTCCGATCCTTCTTTGCCCTCCAGCAAGCCATGGAGATGGTCTGTTATAATTTTCCTGGTAGTCTAATTGATCCCGAAGCTCCTCCAATTCTCTTTCTAGGCATGCCATTTTATCTGGCATCGGCTGCACCTTGTCTTCCAGTGTGGAGATGTACCCTTCCGCTTCAGTCAGCCTCACTACTTGGCCCGCCACCTGCTCCTTTAATTCCTGCAGGCTCCCAGCCAGTCTGTCCAACTTTGGGGTTAAGACTGCTGGAACGTATTCCATGACGGTCCTGCCCAGGGCTGTTATCTCAGTTGCAGAGAGTGAGACTGTGCCATGGCCTACCACCATCTCTGCTGCTGCCTTTTTTCTGCTGATTTTTCATCCCTCTTGATAGCTTTCCGGCTGCGGACAGTGAGTATTTCTGCATACCACTTGTGACAACGTTAGCAATGTTACTGTCCCATCAGTTTACCCTTTAATGCACTTTAAAGTTAAAAGGTATGGAAGACAGAGCTCTGGGAACGTGCATATTGCCTCTTAGCTGCTCATTAGTGCCCTCCTGAGGTTTTTTTTTTTGAAAGATGGAAATGTTTTTCCAAAGTAATGTAATTTAAGTTGCAAAGAATACAAAAATCTTCTTTTATCTTTAGTATCCCGTAATCTTCCTCAACTGTGAAAGCTAGGTCTTGAAAGGTTTCCCTTGATCCAGATAGTGTGGTTGTCTATTTTAGATTTTTGATCAGCCTTCTGCTACTCTGTGTGGGAACATGTAGGGCTGTGGATAAATTTAATGTGCTGTAATGCTGGGTTGCTTGAATCCAAAGTTCATTCCTGGCTGTTGGTAGTGTAGTTTGTAAGTTTTGTAACATTTTAGCATCCTTAGTCAATCTTTCATTGAGACTGCTTGAGCATTTATCCTTTCCAACTTTTTAGGTGAGAGTTTGATTTTTTTGGAAGATGGGAGAGTGACTAATTAAACTGTCATGTATGGTCACTTCTTTTTAAATACGCATTTAATTGTTCTATCACAAGTTTACTGTATTGACTTTGTATCAGAAGATGTATGTCTCCATGGCTTAGACTGCTGTTTGTTATGTACAATATAAATATGCTAATACAGATTGATTGGGTAAGCAGGGCGACCGATAAAGGATAGGCTGTGTTGGCATACTGTACCTGGTCTTCAGTAAGGTCTTTCATTCAGTCCTGCACAGGATACTGGCCAAGAAACTGAGAGATCTAGGTGTGAAAGAAGGGTCAGTAACGTGGGTAGAAAACTGGCTGGGGGGGGGTCGCAGAAAGTGGCGGTGAAGGGAGACTTCTGTGATGTTAAAGAGGTAACGTGGGGTACCGCAGAGCTTGGTCCCGGGGCCCGTCCTGTTTATCATACTCATTTGCAACACAGGGGTGGGAGTTCAGAGTAAGATCTGCTTCTTCACAGATGACACTAAAGGCCAGTTTACATGGACGCATTTTTCGAATGCTTGGGTTGCTGCGGAGCAAATGCGACCATGTGGACTCTTACCCGATCGTAATAGGTCCGTCCACTTGCCTTTCTCTGAGCTTCATCATACTTGAGGACGTGTTCAGGAGCAAACTTTGTAAGCAGCTGTGTGGGCAGGCTGCACTGTTCTCTCCGGCACACAGAAAATGCTCACAGCATCCTCCTTTGCCCTCCAGTGATGCCACCATCAACGATCAAAAATAAATTTTGCAATGAAAAGAATTAGACAAGCTGCCTGAGGTCAGTTTTTTGTATTGCTGAGTGAGAGGCTCAGGAATTGGGCGTTTCATGTGTCAACTCTTGTGGACTCTTGGGCACAAAACCCTGTAAACTGGCGAAGGCATGAAAAGCACTTGACACTGAAACCGGGGACTCTGTTGGATCCTCAGTTTCTGTTAAGTAAAGTTTTTTGAATGTTTTCTCAGTTAAGGCTTAATTTTTGCCTGATCGTGTGGTCCTAACCGTGACTGTAATTTGACCTCGCAGCTAATGTCGCCAAGTAGGTGACTGCAACCGGACGCGCAGCCCTTCTCCAGTGCGGCTTGCATCAGCACTGAGAGGGGCTGTGTAGACACAACCCTGCATCAGCATGGGAAGTGTGAGCAAGCACCTAAGTGGACCTCAGTAATATTCAGTGCAGCTGCCTAAACATGGCTTGATCTGCAGTAGGTTGACAGTGATGATAGGATCCAGTTACTAAGTGAGGGCCTGATCTGGGAAGGCTGGAAAAATGGTGCAAGATTTGGCAGCTGAATGCAAAAAAAATGCAAAGTAATGCACATTGGAAACAAAAACCTGAAAATACAATACCTTATGGGGGGAGTAGTTTTGTAAACCACAGCAGAGGAAAAGGATCTGGGGGTGATGATATTGGACAGTCTGAAATCTGTGGCACAGTACGGCAGGGCTATGGGAAAGGCTAACAGGATGCTGGGTTGCAAAAGAAAGGAAATCAGATGCAGAAATAGGAAGGTGATCCTGCCACTGTACAGATCCCTGGTGCGCCAGCATCTGGAGTACTGTACAAGGTTTTGGAACCCGTACCTATGGAAGGGCTGTGAGAGGGTAGAGTCTATACAGAGAAGGGTGACCAGAATGATCCAGTGGATGGGGGAGGAGACATGTGAGGAGAGACTGAAGGATTTCAACACTTATACTTTGGAGGCTAAAAAGGAGATGGGGGACGTGATAGACACATACAGATACCCACGTGGGATGAGCAGGGTACCATGCAAGGAGCTGTTTTTCTCAAGCACACACACAAGCATGCGGGTGAATTCACTTAAACAAGACAGGAAATGTGTGCTAATTGGCGGCAGTTAGTAATGTTCCTATTTACAACAATGAAATTGAGACCTCCAAATGATCTATATTTAACTGTGCTGAATAAACGCAAAATGAAAAACGTATTTTCAGTTGTTTTCTTTTTACGTACAACATGCTGCACAGTTCTTTTCATGGAACCTGTAGTTTGGAGTTTTTACTATGTCACAGTTTGTGTATAGCGTGCTAATTATGACTTAAGGTGTTGCCCTGTCAGAACCTTGCTCAGAACTCCGTGCACAAAGCAAACCGCGACATAGTTAAAACTTCAAATCACAGGTTCCATTAAGAGAACTGGAACAGAATGCTGCCTATAAAACAAAACACAGTTTTTCAAACCATGTTATATTTGGGTACAGTTAAATGTGGATAATATATAGGTGAATGAATATCATTTTTGAACATAAGAACTTTATAAACAGCTGCCAGTTAGAAATTATTTCATGTCCTCTTTATTAAACTGGCAAGGGGAAGATTCAAGAAGGATGTCTGCAGGCCGGACCAGTGGCGTGGAGGGCTGAGGTGCTATGCCTTACCTCCTGACACGCCAGCGAGCCATGTTCAGTGACGAGCACGGGTTGCTGGGCGTTGGCTGGTGGTGGTGGGGGGGCTGGGTGAGGATTGAGTGGTCGCATGGCAGCTCTCCGCTCCCGGATATGGGAGGTTGGCTCTCCTGGCTTTTGGCCGCCACCATGTGGAGGCGTGGTGGTGGTCAGGATGATGGAGGGGAGTCAGGCGCTAGACCACAGTGGGTGTAATGGAGTAACTTGGGCCAAGGCATGCTTGTACGCCTCCACGAGCACATCCAGCCTTGTCTGGGGCTGTGAGGGGTAACAGGGAGCAACACAAGGTGAAAAATGGAGCCCCCCCCCCCACTAGCACTGTCTGCCTGAGGTTGGAAGAAGTGTGCTTTGGGATGGCCATGGAGCTGGAACAGGACTGGCTGACACAGCCACCCAGCCTGCCAAGGGGGATAAAGGAAAGGAAGAAAGGATAGTGAAAAGATGGATGTCCGCAACAGCCTGCCAAGGGGGATAAAGGAAAGGAAGAAAGGATAGTGAAAAGATGGATGTCCGCAAGCATTTTTTCACAGAAAGGTTGGTGGGCAGTTGAAACAGACTGCCAGAAGAAGTGGTGTTGGCCAGAACTGTTTGTGGATTCAAACAAGGGGAGAATAGGCACAAGGCCATAGTAAGGGAGTTTGGGGGCAAATTGTAAGGGAGAAGGACAGTCACTAGGGCCAACCTAGGAGAGTAGGTGGGGCAGGGGCAGACTGGATGGGCCACAGCCTTTCTCTGCCATCAGAGCCTGTGTTTCTGTATGTTAAAGTGTTTATCACATACACATGAAAATCACACTTGTTACAGTTTTATACAATACGTGCGGTAGTCTACTAGTGGGACTCCACTGTTTCAAAATTGGTTCAGGCAGATATTATCTGTGACCTGTTTCTTATTTTTGTACAGGCTGGCTGAAATGGGACACACAATAGTTGGTGTTGAAGCAAGCGAAAAAGCAATTCTGGAATTTTTCAGTGAGCAGCATGTTTCCTACTCTGATGAACCAGTGCCAGAGATTCCTGGAGCCAAAGTGTTTAAGGTTTGCTATGAGATTTTAACCGAATAGTCATAATAACTTGTGGGGTGAGAAGTAGCAGCCTGCCTCTTACCATTTTCTGTCTATTTAGGTGAGCAGCAGTCTGTTTTAAGTTTCTGCCTACCATGTTTGTGTACCCATCATGAAATCCGGGACTGGCAGCAGCTAGTTGGAGCAGCAGCATGGTACACATTTCTAATGCTTAAGAGCAATTGACACTTCCAGAAGAACTTTGAATAACATAGTATTTAGACGCAGTTCATCTTGTATTTCATATTAGTTCTGTGTCTTTGTGGAATACATGGTCCTGTCATTTTTCCCCATAGGAGTTCGGTGCATTACAGCTTTGTAAGTGGTGTTCTGATGTCAGGAAGTCATAATACCATTGATCCGATGTCAGATCAATGGTATTATGACTTTGAATTTCATAGAGGCCCATGCTCAGCTCACAACTTGAAACCACCGTTTTGGGGGTGGGGGCTGAGGTTACAGACAGCTCATCGAAAGGCGCCTACATGCCATGTGTGTCCCGGCACACACATGGCACATAGGCAGATTTTGTAAAAATAGTGCCAGGCATAGAAAATATGGAGATTTTGATATCTCCGTACATTAGGGCAGTAGACTGGAAGTGGCAAAACTGTGTCAGCATATCAAGATTTTTGCCAGCACGATCACCGGGGGGCTGGACTCCCATTTACCAAAATGCCGGCTGCACCAGGGGGAAATTAGAAAATTACGAGTGTGCAGGTATTTAAACACCTAAATGTATTTTGGCATTACCGGGGGAATTGTGGTGCTCTGGCCACCATATAGGCTACTATGGCTCATTGAAGTTTCCTAGTATATCTCTTTTAATGCTTCCACTCCCATCACCCCTTCATTTCTTCCACTCTGCTTCCAGCATTAATTTGCATCCTGGTGGATTCCACTTTTCTTGTGTTCTCCCTGTTCCATTCTGTTGGGAGGAGCAGTTTCTGCTTCCCCGATCTCTTCCACCACCACCACCCTTGGCTAGTTTAAATGTGCAGCAAAGTAGCATCTAAACCGTCCACTGAGGACTTCAGTTCTGCTCCTGGATAGATGCAGGTCATCATCCCTATAATGGCTGTTATCCCTCCAGATGGAACCCCAGTCCCCAGTGTGGTCGAACCCTTTCTCTCTCTGCACCATTCCTTCAACCATGAGTTGAAGGTCCTGGTGCAGAGAATCCTTTCTCTTCCCTCTCAAAGACAGGCAGAGCCCCAGTGAAAGCACCGAGCACGCTACCTAAGGCCCAGCTCCCTAAACTCCTCCTGCACTATTCCAGCCCTGTCTGTAGCTAGGTCATTAGTGCCCAGGTAGACAGTGACATCCAGCTCTGCCTCCCATCCTGCTGCCATAGCGATCCCCAGGATCCGCTTCCCATCCCTCTGGACTGTGGTGCCGCATAGGCACCTAACCTCCCTCTTCCCCCCACCTTTCCTGTTCCCAGGTCTGTCCCCCTCACAATCGAGTCCCCCACCAGAAGATGCTTCCTCCTCCTCCTCTGGGGTCCTCTTCCACCCTTCTTATAGTCTCTGCTACTGAGGCCGCCCACATCCTCTCTGGCCTTTACCACAGACACCTCTTCCTGGCAGTCCCGCTTCACCAGAACAGTGTAGGAACTGCGTAGAGGTACCAATTAAGGAATGTGCCTCTGACCCATCATCCCTGGCCTATCTGAGCCCACAATTCTCCAGCCATCTCTCCTCCCTGGCATCCTCTGAGGCAGCATTGGCAGACTTGGTGGCCCCTAGGTGAGGAAAGAGGTTGTCTGAATCCTGGACAACTTGGACTGGAGCCTTGCGACCTCGTTGCTCAACCCAGAGAGGCACATGCAGATGGGGCAGCACCGCAGTCTCCAGAAGGTCTCTGAAAACTGCTGCTCCACAGCCACTGCACTGCACTGCGCCACTCCCAACATTCCTAGCTTCTGTTGTCCCTGTGTTACCAGGAAGTACTTATGTACCCTTACCCCTGGTAGGGAGTTTCTAACATTCCCCCTTTCTTGTTTGTTGCTACTGGTGTTCATGTGTACCTTGTTTAAATCCCCTTATACTCTTACCCTAGATAGGGTGGTGCTCCTGTACCCACCTTTTACCTTCCACCTTTCCCAGCGTTAAATGTAACAACAGGAGCACATAGGTGCCTTGCCTCAGTTGGCCGGCAGTCTCCTACTTCTCCGCTTCCTCCTGTGGATGCTTACTGACACCTGAAACACCAGTCTCACCTGTTCTACTCCTGTGCTGCTCCATTCACATTTTTGGAGCATGAACGTGTGTGGGGACATTAGGAATGTTTGCTTTTATACTCCATTTGAAACCTCCCCGAGGCAAGATACAGTGCTCTTAGCAGAGTTTCTGCCAGTGATGTCTTGCAGGATCCTGTAGGAAAACAATGTAATCTGGAATCAATTACCCCAGTTTTGTCATGCAGTAATTTGTGACTTCTTAATTACAGAGCATTTCATCCTGGTGTGCAGCACAGTATGCGACATGCAAGCTAAACTCTCCAAATATTATGGTTTTCAGAGTTTTCCCAGCACTGTCAGTAGCTCGTAAATGTGGAGCTTTACATTAGCTGAACACTTTGCTGATCTGAGTTCCATCTTGTCTAAACCATTAGGCCCTCCCCAAAATATCGCAACTAATTGTATTGTTTGGGTTTTGGGGACTATAGGAGGACAAGCTGAAACTTGACCTTACAGAGCAGACTGGCCAGTGGAAAATTTTAAAGGGAATCAGTCAGCACTAAGAGCCCCAGAACCAAATGTGGGGCTAGTCCCAATTTGCAGTTTGTGTGTAAAAAAAAATGTTTTTGTACTTACTGTTAACTGCAAGTATGGTAGATTGTATCAGGCTGATCCTGCTGACTTCCAAGCTGCCATTTTCTGTAACTGCAAATCCCAGAATCCCCTGCAGCAGATATCAGAGCAGTGCTGCAGTAATGGGAGATTCAGCAGCCTGCATTGCATTTTAGAATTTATATAAGCTTCGATCAGATGTTTACCTGTCCCGCTGTTCTCTTGTGGCTAAATACAGTCCTTTGTGACTGCACTTAGCCCAGGGGGGACAGTGGGACCAGCAAACAAAAGATCAGAGCTTGTAGAAACTCTCATAACAAGAACTGCAGTCTGTTGAATCTCCCACTGCTGCAGCCTTGGTTTGATGTCAGCTGCAGGGGATTCTGGAATATGTAACTGCAGAAAATGTCAGTTTGGAAATCAGCAGAACAAGTTTGATGCAATCTACTATACTGCAGTAAACAGTAAAAAAGAATTGTTTTTGCACCCAGAGTGCAAATTGGGACCAGCCCCATGCTTGGGTGTGGGGCTCTTAGTTGCTGATACCCTTTAATTCTGTCCCACTCTCTGCCTGCTCAGAAACTTGAGCAGTTTAGTTTGGTTAAAGATCCTGGGATGGGTTACTGTATTAATGGTGACTGCTGTTGCAGATGTGCTTCTGTATAACAGAGGTGCTCACCACAGTAGAAATAAAGGCCTGTTTACACTGCCACATTTGAACTGCAGCAAACTCGGGTTGCTGTGGTGCAGATGTGACAGTGTGGACACTTACCTGACCATGGTAAGTCAGTCACTTCTCCTCTTGCTGAGCCACCGTAGACTTTGGTCTGTATTCCGGAGCGAGCGGTGTAAGCAGCCGTGTGGACAGGCTGTACTGCTTGCTCCAACAGGGGACCAATACAAGACCAGCAGCTGCCGGCTGGGGGGGGGTACACATAAGTGAAGCCTGACATACCCCCTTTACATGGCTCTTCCTAAGTGCTATTGCTGGCACCGAGAAGGGCTGTGGTAGATGTAATTTGATTTGGTGAAGGACGTGCAAAGCAGCACAGGGAGTGGGTTGCGGAGAGGCAGTATAAACACGGCTTAAGATTTACATTCTGTAGTCACATGAGGAAATGCAGTAAAAAAAAAAAAAATAATTCTAGTTGAGCAAAAGGAAATAGCCTCACTGTCAACATGTCATGCGTGAGAACAGAATAAACAGTATGTTCAGTTTTGTTAGGGAAGGTGATAAAGAATGCATCTGGGGATTTCTCCCTTCAGTTTAAAAATTCTGGGAAATTGCACCTAGGCCACGGAAGTTCCCTTTTCTGATTATAATTTGAAATCTTTGTATGGAAAGTCAATATATTTCATTGTTGAGGAAAAAAAAGTGTCTTTTACGTTTTATTTGAATTTCAACAGCAACAAATGATGGTCTCACTCCAAAATGAATCAAACATTTATTCAGTTTTATTAAGTTACATTAGTAGAAAATGGGTGAGGTTTCTTGGACAAGTGCCAGTTCGCCGGCCCTAACACAGTGTTCACCTGTTATGTGATATATATATATTTTTTTAACTTTATTCTCCTGGGCTGTCGCGGGATTGTACCCCTCCTAGACCTCCCACCGGACAACCCCCAAGCTGCCTAGTCTGGGAGGCCTGCAGCTTGCCCACTGCAGCAGGACTTTCCAAAGGGAGAGTCTGAGATATACCTGAGGCTCCAGTTGAGGCTTATACCTGAGGTATCATTTGGGAGGGCATCAAGGGAGCTTAATGCTACTTCTGACCCCAGGGGTTATTCCTTCTTGAGTTTCCCTTGTGGAAGTGCTGCAGTGCACTGATACCCAAGACGCATTCAAGCGTGCTCCCACGCTTGCTGCATCAGTGTCATCCACCACTTCCAGTCCTTTGATCTAGCGAGCTTATTTTGAGAGCGTTCCTTCAGTAGGTCATCACATATAGGACTGGTGCCACCTGGCGTTGGGCCTCACGGCAGACTTTTCTAGCAATACCTGACGAGGGACCGCCCACCGTCACGTGACGAGGTCCGTGACTGTATAAATAAGACGTCCCACGCCGCCTCTAGTTCTTTCTGCTGTCGCCTCGTGTCAGTCGCATTGTAGACTTCCAGATAGCAATCGTCAAGAAAGTGTCTTGCGTCGGAATTCCCCTTGCTAACTTTCCTTACAAATTTCGCGTTTATTATTGATGTCTTCTCTAAAGAAAAAGTGCTCGTCCTGTGGCATGCAGATCCCGCACAAAGACAGTCACCTCAAGTGTGTTCTCTGTTTAGGCCCGGACCATCCAGTCTCCTCCTGTCCTGAGCGTCAAAAAAGAGGAGACAGCAGGCTTTGGAGGCCCATCTGCTAAAAGCCCGCCTGGCTTCCCTTGAGAAGAAGATGGATCGGCTTAGACATTCTTCATCTGAAAAGGCTTCTCCTTCTGAAAAACATAAGGAGAAATCCAGGGAGCGGGAACGCTCCGTGGACGACTCCAGGCCCTCGACGAGCAAGGCCCAGCCGCCGCCCAGCAAGGACAGTAAGTCTGGTAAACCTACGGCGGGTCAGTCGGTCATCGGCTCCTCGGGTGACCGCACCGCCTTGGCCGATAAGTCAGCCCCTGGCTCCTCCGGGGACCGTTCAGCGGCCGGTAAGGCGACTACCCAGGCTGTGGATACTCTCCCAGCTCCGGTCAATAAGCCAGCCGAGGGCTCCTCCCCCGCCTGACTCCACTTGATAAGTCGGCCGTCCCTGACGACCGCCTGGGGACGGCGCCTCACTCAACGTCCGGCAGGACCAGAGGGAGAAAGCCCCTCTCCCTCCTCCTCCTTCCTCGCCTGTACCCTCCCAACTCTCCAGCGGATACCTCCGGCGATGACACAGCGAGAACCCTCAACTCTTGGTCGATGCCTGCAGGGGTGACTCCGGGAATCCCCCTCTCAGGGGTCAAAGAAGGAGGCTCCTCTTTGGCCTTCTGGCCTTCCTATAGAGCCCCTCCTTCGCCTTCTGGCGGGCTCCCAGCGCCTCCGACGCTGGTTGTCTCGACGACAGTTCCGTAGCCGGGACCAGTTGTCCGGCCTCTATCTCTGGACCCAACGCCGGATCAGGTCCCGCCGCCAGGGCCCCCTCGTCCGGATCCAATGCCGGACCCGGTGGTGTGGTTCTGACGTCAGTTCCCCTGATGTGGGCTGTCCCGATGCTGGACCCGTTGCCTGTTGACACTACGGCGGGTCCAATGTGGTTACCCCCGATGCCAGATCTGACTTCGGGGATCTGTATTAGACCCTGAACTGTCCCACATTACCCGCAAGGGTATCCTGGGGGCTACTACCTGGGGGGCCCCACTCCGGATTGGAGTAATTTTGGACAGTTCTACCCTGGATCCAATCCCTGCTTACACTTTCAGGGATTCCAGGGTTATTATCCTCTGCCGGTTCCTGCTCCTCCTCCTCCTCCCCCCCCGCAGCCTCTGCCTACTCCGCCACCCCCGCTCCTCCTCCGGTCACCCCGGATTTCAAGGCTTTAATCCAGTCTTGGTGGCAGGGGGCATGGTCGGAGTCGGTCTCGGACCTGGAGACTAGGCTCCCACAACCGCGGTCTCCCAGATCTCCTTCCCCGAGCAGTTCTTCCATTGCCACCGTCCATATCTCGGGGAAGACGTCTCCCTCTTGGATACCAGACGTCATCTTGTCGAGGAGGCGGATGATGATGATAGTTCAGAGGGGGTGGATGATTCTTCTGAGGAGGTTCCGGAGGATCCCGAGGACACGAAAGGCAAGGAGTCCCCACCAGAGGACCCTGCCTTTTCAGATCTGCTGAGGTCCATGAAGGAGTACTTTGACTGGGAGTTGGAGGAACAGGACCCCATGAGACAGAGACTGGTGGAGCACCTCGACCTAGAATCTCTGTCTCTGGTACTCATTCCTCCCTGGATGGCACCTCACCAAGACCTCACCACTACCATCTGGCAGATGCCTCATACCCTCCTGGCTGTCCCTAAGCGTGCGGACAGGCTTTGCTGGGCACCGAAGAATGCCCCGTTCTTGAAGGTTCATCCCAAAGCTGACTCTGTGGTCATCTCTGTGGCTCATGATCGCTCCTCAGCTCCAAAGCGCATGAGCACCTCTCCTCCTGACAGAGTCTAGGCAGAAGAACCAGTTCGGAAAGAAGATATACTCGTCGGCCACGTGTGCACTTTGGTCCCTTAATTACGTGGCTCACATGGTGTCCCAGCAGAAGGCTACCTTGGCCAGGCTCGAAGCGTGAGTCCGGTCTATGGACCCCACACCTTTGAAGGAGGAACTTGCCAAGGATCTCTGCCTCTCCAAGGTTTCTTGTAGGCATGCCTTCTAGGGACATGGATATGTTGTTCATCCACACTGTCTGGCAGGTTCCTTGCCGCTTTAAATCTTGCCGGAAGGTCTTCAAGCTGGCTCCTCCCACCCACCCGGGTGGTAAAACTCTCGGCTCCGCCCCATGACACCAGATCTTCCTTACCTCTTGGAAGCTCAGGTTCCCTCCTTAACGCTCTGCGTGTAGACTGGATCCTAATTCTTCGGTTAGCCCGAAACTTATTCTGAAATTTTCAAGACTTCGGTCAAGTTACTCCCTCATGGCTGCGATGGACAAATTGACTCCTGGTTTTTGGTGGTGCCCTTGTGGGCAGAAAATGTCCAGGACGGATCCGCACTCCACGTGCGTCTACTGCCTCGGCCTAACCCATGACCACGCAGGCCTCTGCGAGTTATGCCCGTTCATTTCGACCGCGTCTGGAAGACCGCACTGCCGGTTAAAAGCTTGTGTGCCGAGAGTGCTACCTGCCGGTAAAGTCAAGGAGAGCCTGTTGGGCGGTTGCGGTACGGCTGGCTCGGCTGGGCCTTTCGAGCAGATGATGCTCCTCGAGGAGGCGGCTGAGGCATCATCCTCTTCCTGAGTCATGACATTTATCCCGCTCTCTCTGGGTACCTCATATTCAGCTTCTTTCAAGGAGCTTTGCCAATCTCTTTCCACGAAGGGAGAGGGGCCATCGGGACATTTCTTCTCGGTCCAAAAAGAAGGACTCGAAAGATAAGTCCCACCGTCGGCGTTCGTGGGAGCGGGAGAGGTCCCCTTCCCCGGACAGTCGACACTCGACTTTGGTCGAGGTTGTGGCTAAGGCTGCTGGCTTCATGGTGTCCCCATCAGGTCAGCCGGCTGAGACACCATCGGCCAGTGGAGACCGAGGACTTGCCAGCGCCTCGGTGCCACAGTCCCGGTCAGAGGCTTCAAGCCGAGGAAGAAGCGGCGTCCGCCGCCCTTCCCAGACCCGTCCTCGGAAACACCCGAGGTTTTCGGTCTCGGTCTTGGACATCCTCTGAGTCAACCCGATCCAGCGGCTTGGCGGTCCGGCACGAAGTAAGCAGCGCCCGCCCGCTCGTCCTCGTCTTCTTCCTTGGAAGAGGAGAGACTTCAGCGCCAAAGTTACTGCGCCCGGCCTTCTGAGGACCTGATGTGGCAGCAGTTACTTCTGTCCGGGAACAAGCCAGCGCCGTCGCCTTCCCGACCATCAGTGGCTGTCACCCGGCGGCTGAAACAACCCTCACTGTAGTCGGGTGCCCAAGCCTGGGCCAGTTGTTCGGCGAAACCAGCTGCCCACTGATTGTGGTGGAACCTCCGCCTCACAACGAGCTCAGGCGCCCGACCAAGGACTCGGTCGGGTCAGGGCCTGCCCACAGGTTGTCGGTCACCCTCACTCTGACCGTCCTTGGCAGGTGGGAGGGTGGCTCAGGCCCCAGGCAGCTCTTCGCGGACTCCTCAGAGTCCAGCAGCGACTCCTCCCTGTTCTCCAGACCCAGTGACCTGGAGTCCTCCGGGGCGTCGAAGGGCAGCCCATCGTCCTTCATGGGTCTGCTTCAGCTCATCTCAGAGTCCACCGGGATGCAGCTTGAGCCCGTATCCAAGCGGGCCAAGTATCCCGTGACGGAGATACTGGACCGAGGGGATTCACCCACGGAGGCCTTTCCAGTGGCTGAAGCCATTGTTGGCCCAGCCTTGGAGCTCTGGCAGCGGCCTGCTTCCTGTCCTGCGCCTTCAGCCAGGCTGGCCAGGAAGTATGCGGTCCCTACCGGCTCTTTGCCTGCTTTTTCAGAACACCCCTTTGCCGAGGGATTGGTCACCGACAGCGTTTTCCGTCGTTCCGGGAACGCTAGGGATGTGGATAAGCCCCCCGACAAGGAGTCCAAAAAGCTGGACTGTGCTGGGTGCAAGGTGTACGCTGTGTCCTCCCTTGGCCTCCGCCAGGTCAGCTCGGCCGTGCTGATGGCACACTTTTCTCACGCTCTCATGGGCTCCCTGGATGAGGTGATCCCTCATCTCCCGGCCGACCTGCAGACCATAGTCCGGCAGGTACGGGACCAGGGAAGGGTGGTGGCAAAACAGCAGCTCCAAACGGCTCTGGACATTGGAGACTCCTGTGCCAGATCAGTTGCGGCCGCGGTGGCCATGTGCTGCAGAGCATGGCTGAGGATATCCACCTTCATGGCGGATACCCAACATAAACTGGTAGATGTCCCCTTCCTGGGGACCGACCTCTTCGGCCCTGGAGTGGAAGGTCACCTCCAGCGGATCGAAAAGTCCAGTGCCACTCTGGACTGGGTCACCTCCGCCCAGAAGGACAAGGGCCGTCGACAACAGCAACATAAGTCCTTCTGCGCCTGTGGCAAGTCCGGCCCAACAGCACCAGCACCAGGGCCAGCAGGCTCGTGCTTGGCACCCCAAACCCAAGCCTGAGGCTTCCTCTAATAGGAAGCAGGGAGGTAAAGGCCCAGGAGGTCCCTCGGCCGGTCCCTCCTCTAAGTCTGCCCAGTGACAGGTTGGGTGTCGCCCCCAGCCTCGTCACTCCCCCCTGGGTTACCCTCATGGGGGCACGGCTCCGCCACTTCCTTTCCGCCTGGTCCGTTATCACCATGGACTGTTGGATGTTGGAGGTGGTAGGAAAGGGCCTGCCCCTGGAGTTCGAGCAGGTCCCGCTCTTCCGAGCCGTCACCCCTCGGGGGGCTACGGGGTCCACAGCCTCTTTGTCGGCTCGCCGAGCTGATATCGCCCTGCTCCTCAAAAAAGAGGTGATCAGGAAGGTGGCGGATCCTCCTCCAGACCCAGGGTTTGTGTCCAGATACTTCCTGGTCCCAAAACAGATGGGGGGCTGGCGCCCCATTCTCGACCTGCGACCTGAACAGGTTCCCTAAGGTCTCGGACCTTCAGGATGGTCACTCTGCGCAGATAATCCCATCCTTGGAGCGAGGCATGTGGTTCTGTTCTCTGGACCTCAGGACGCGTTCTTTCACATCCTATCCGTCCGTCCCACCAGAGATTCCTCCGCTTCAGGGCAGAAGGATCCCTTCCAGTTCGGGCCATGCCCTTGACCTTTCCCTAGCTCCCAGGGTCTTCACCAAATGCATGGCAGTGTTGACAGCATTCCTGCGGGCGCCGAAGGGTCCGGGTGTACCCCTACCTGGATGGCTGGCTGATTGCAGCCCTTCCAGAGCGGAGGTGGAAGCGGTCCAGAGATCTGTCCCTCCAGGTTTGCTCTCAGGTTGGCCTCCTCATCAAGCGAGGCCAAGTGGAACTGGTGCCAAAGCAGGTGATACAATTCATCGGGGCAGAGCTCGACTCTCTACGAGCCAGAGCACGGCTCGCGGCGGACAGGGCCGAGGTTCTTTCCTCCTTTGCCCAATCATTTCAGGTTGGGCAGTTGCGCCCTGCCCGGGACTTCCTGCGCCTCCTGGGCCTCATGGCGGCCTGCACCAGCATGGTTCGTTGGGCCCGTTGGTACATGCGTCCCCTTCAGTAGGGGCTGGCCAGCCAATATCACAGCACTTCGATCCACTGGATCAGCTAGTGACAGTGACCCAGGGGATGTGGGACGTTCTCCAGTGGTGGACCGTTCCAGCACATCTGCAGGAGGGCATCCCGTTTGTCCGCCCCGAGCCGACAGTCTCTCTGTCGACCGATGCCTCTCTGATGGGTTGGGGTGCCCATCTGGGGGAGCACAAAGCACACGGCCTCTGGTCCCTTCGGGAGTCCCGGTGCCACATCAACCTGCTGGAGCTTTGAGCGGTTCGTCTAGCCCTCACCGCCTTCACTCCGTTTCTACGGGGTCAAGTGGTTCAGGTCCAGATGGACAATACCACGACCATGTACTACCTAAACCGCCAGGGCGGGGCGCGCTTCATGCCTCTGTGCAGGGAAGCTGTCCGCATTTGGTCACTCGTGCGCAGCCTGGAGGCGGCTGTCCTTGCCATCCATGTGGCAGGAGCCTCCAACACCCTGGCCGATGCCCTAAGCCGGATAGGGGCTGCGTCCCACAGTGGTCTCTCCTCCGGAGGTAGTACAAGATCTGTTCTCCCACTGGGACACACCTCAGGTGGACCTGTTTGCCTCCAGGGAGAATGCGAAGCTGAGACTGTTTCATGCCCGCCCCCCTCAGCAGGGCTAACTGCAGGGGGATGCCTTCTCGAGGCCGTGGACCCCGGGCCTCTTCTACGCCTTTCCCCCATTTCCCTTGATCCACAAGGTGCTTCTCAAGGCGAGGAGGGACAAGGCGCAGGTGATTCTGGTAGCCCCAGACTGGCTCCACCAGTTCTGGTATCCAGATCTCCTCAGTCTCAGCTCCAGGCTCCCGAGGTGGCTTCCAGCCCGCCCGGACCTGATCTCAGTCAATCAGGGGAAGGTATTCCATCCGGACCTTCAATCCCTGCACTTGACGGCCTGGTTCCTGAGCGGTTAGAGTTCCAGGCCTTGGGTCTTTCCAACGAGGTCCTCAACGTCATTGAGGCATCCCATAAGGAGTCAACCAGAAAATGCTACACCTTTAAATGGAAGAGATTCTCCATTTGGTGTCAGGGCAAGGGCCTGGACCCTTCCTCCTGCTCCTTGGCAAGCATTCTGGACTACCTGTGGTCCCTTTCTCAGCTTGGGCTTTGGTCGACAACCCTTAAGGTGCACCTGGCAGCCATCTCTGCTTACCGGGCGCGGGCCGGGAAGCAGTCGGTGGCGCAGGAGAAGGTAGTCGGTGCTTTCAAGGCCTTGATCACATATCCCCTCCAGTGCTGAGAATCTCCACCTCGTGAGATCTACTGCTGGTATTGACTAAGCTCATGGGCAAGCCATTCGAACCGATGCACAGGTGTGACATCTCTCACCTGTCGTGGAAGACCGCCTTCTTGGTGGCTATCATGTCAGCCAGAAGGATGGGAGAGCTCCAGGCGCTTTCCATCGAGTCTCCTTATCTGGTCTTCCACAGGGACAAGGTTGTCCTGCGCCCCCACCCGAAATTCCTTCTGAAGGTGGTGTCGGAGTTTCACCTTAACCAGGTGCTGACTCTGCCGGTGTTCTACCTCAGTCACACCTCAGAGGCCGAATATAGGCTCCATACTTTGGACCCTAGAAGAGCGCTCGCTTATTACAAGGAGCGGACGGCTGAAGTTCGGGGAGAGGTTCGCATCTGTTTGTCACCTACGCTGAAGCCACACCTGGCAGACCTGCAGCCAAGCGGACGATAGGCAGGTGGGTCACCTCCTGCATAGATCTCTGCCATAGGTTGGTGGGCATGGAGCCTCCCAGAGGGATAAGAGCTTATTCTACCCGGCATACCGCTGCATCGGTGGCTGCTTCCAGGGACGTCCCTATCCAGGAAATCTGCAGGGCTGCTACCTGGAAGTCAGCACACACCTTCATCACCCACTACCACATCGACCTTGAGTCACACCGAGATGCTGGTTTTGGGGCCTCGGTTCTCCAGTCTTTATTTCCTAGGTAGGGGTGTGCGCTTGCCTCCCTCCTCCCGGAGAACTGCTAGAGTCTGCCAGACAGTGTAGATGAACAACATATCCATGTCCCTAGAAATACAGGTTACTCACCTGTAACAGGAGTTCTAGGAATGGTATATGTTGTTCATCCACACGACCAACCCAACCTCCCCGGCTTAGCGCACAACCTGGCTTCCAGCGGGCTAGATCTGGCGTCATGGGGCGGAGCCAAGAGTTTTACCACCCGGGTGGGAGGGAGGAGCCAGCTTGAAGACCTTCCGGCAAGATGTAAAGCGGCAAGGAACCTGCCAGACAGTGTAGGTGAACAACATATACCATTCCTAGAACTCCTGTTGCAGGTGAGTAACCTGTATTTACACGCCACCTATGATTCTGTCGACATGGTGGCTTGCACCTCGGCATTGGCTGTTGCCCTTAGGCGGCATTCCTGGCTTCGCCTTTTGGGACTTGCCAACAAAGTCCAATCGGTAATTCAGGATGTCTCTTTTAGGGGGCTCGGTACTTTTTGGTGGGGACACCAAAGATATCATCACAGACCTACAGGACAAAGGCCTTACCCTTTGGTCTGTGAGGTCTATGTACCGATTGGGCTCCCAACAACAGCAGCAACAGCCCTGTCGGAAAAGGACCTGGAGGCAGAGGAAGAACACTCAGGTGCGCCGCCAAGGGAAGCGTAAGACCACGGGTACAGCCACTCCTCCTGCCCCCAAAAATCAGACGTTCAGGAGGCCCTGCCCCTGAACGTCCCGCCCCTTCTTGACTCCCCGCCCCACTGTCTCCTCAGTCTCATGACAAGGAGCAGGTGGGGGGGAGGTTCACCCTCCATGCACAGGAAGGGAGGTTCGCCGTCCACACACAGGAGTGAAGGGCGATCATCTCCGATGAATGGGTCCTGCAACTAGTGTCCGTTGGACACACTGTAAAATTTCTAGAATTCCTCCCGGAGGCTCCGCCCCAGAAGTCCTCCTGTTCTCGGGACCAAGCCCTTCTAGTTCACAAGGAGGTGAACTTGCTCTTGCTCAAAGAAGCGATCGAGCTGGTCCCCTTCGGGCAAAGGGGCAAGGGGCTTTACTCCCACTTTTTCCTTGTTCTGAAAAAGACGGGGGACTTCAGGCCCATACTCGACCTAAGTCAGTTGAACCAGTTTGTCGAGTACAAGAAATTTCGAATGCTGACCCACCAGAGCCTGCTCCCTCTCCTTATGGAGAACCACTGGCACTGCACCCTGGACATGCAGGATGCCTACCTGCACATCCCTGTCTTCCCCAGCCATCGCCGATTCCTGTGTTTTTGCTTCCAGGGGGAACACTTCCAGTTCCGAGCGCTCCCTTTTGATCTGTCCTCGGCACCACAGGTTTTTACCAAGTGTCAGGCGGTGGCCCCGGCGTTTCTACGCTGCAGGGGTATTGCGGTTTTCCCTTACCTGGACGATTGGTTGATTTCAGCTTCATCCAGGGAGGCTCTGCTGGAGGTTCTTTCCTTTACCCTGGATCTTTTCAACAGACTGGGGATCACAGTCAGTGTTCCTAAGTCATCCCTTATCCCTGCCCAGAGACTTCAGTTCATTGCGGCAGTCCTAGACACGGTCCAGTGCAGAGCCTTCCTGCCTCCAGACAGGGTGGAGACCCTTATCTGCCAGGCCTCCAAAGTGGCTTCTCGCAGAACCATCGCAGCTCAGGAGGTCCTACGCCTTCTGGGTCTGATGGCGGCTGCCATCACAACTGTTCCCCTAGCAAGACTTCACATGAGGGTCACTCAGTGGTCATTGCGAGTGCAGTGGGATCAGCTCCTGGATGACCTGGACCATCCGGTTCTGGTCTCCTCTGCGGTTCAGAGAGAATTGCAGTGGTAGAGAGAGTCTCGCAATCTTTCTGTGGGACTTCCTTTTCGGAGCCCTAAGCCACTAGCTACCCTCACCATGGATGCCTCGAATAAGGGGTGGGGAGCTCATCTCGGGGAGCACCAAGCCCAGGGACTGTGGTCTGGCGTGGAGACTCATTTGCACATCAATGTTCTGAAGTTGAGGCGGTCCTGTATGCCTTACAGGCATTTTAGGCTCTACTTCCAAAGGGATCACTGCTAATCCAAATGGATAACATGTCGGTAGTTTGGTATATCAACAAACAAGGAGGAACCCGGTCGTACCCCCTGTGCAGGGAAGCAACACGGGTGTGGAACTGGGCAGTCCAGCACCATTTGGTCCTCGTGGCTGTGCACGTTCCGGGCGTCTTAAACGTCCTGGCGGACAGTCTCAGCAGATCTTGGACCCTAGCTCACGAGTGGGAACTGCTTCAGGAAGTGGCGGAATCCATCTTCTAACGTTGGGGACGTCTGGAAATCGACCTCTTCGCCTCCGAATCCAATGCAAAACTTCCCAGGTTTTGCTCGCTCGTTCAAGGGGACGGTGCTTTCTGGAACGACGCATTGTCTCTATCTTTGACAGGGAAATTTGTGTATGCATTTCTTCCATTTCCCATTCTACAGAGGGTTCTTCTCAAGCTTCAAGCAGAGAAGGCAAGGATGATTCTCATTGCTCCTCTCCGGCGGAGACAAATCTGGTTCCCGCTGCTGCAGCAGCTTTCAAGGGAACCACTGGTTCCACTTCCAGTGACTCACGATCTCCTGACCCAGGATCAAGGTCAACTGTTGCACCCGGGGCTCAGGACCCTGCATCTCCATGCGTGGCTCCTACAGACATAGCAGTCTCTCGCTTCGGGGTTTCCTCCAGGGTTGCTAAAGTTCTCATTGAGGCTAGAAAGCCCTCTACCCATTCCACTTAGGCCATGAAGTGGAAGCGGTTCTCCATTTGGGCGACCCCTGGGGGTTGGGACCCCTTCTCATGCTCGGCCCCACAGGTCATGGAATACCTCCTTCACTTATCAGAATCCGGTCTGCCCTACTATTCTTTGAAGGTCCATATCTCAGCGTACCACGAGCTAGTGGATGGTAAACCCGTGGCTCAGTTGGAGGTCTCAAAAACCTGTCTGAAAGGGATTCTATATCTGAAACCCACCATCTGCAGCCCAACTCTGCCTTGGGACTTGAACTTCGTACTGGAAAAGCTCACCCTTCCTCCTTTCGAGCCAGCTATGAGCTGTGATTTGCGCTTCCTGTCTTGGAAGGTGCCGTTTCTTGTGGCTGTCACGTCAGCTCGAAGGATTTTGGAGCTTCACGTTCTAGTCTGCAAGGATCTCTATCTGATCTTCCATAGAGATTGGGCGGTCCTCAGAACTCATCCGAGGTTTCTTCCCAAGGTGGTGTCAGAAGCCACGCTGAATCAATCAGTGGAGCTTCCGGTGTATTACCCGTCCCCCTCTAATAGAGGTGAGGCACTGCTTCATACAATGGACGTGCATCGGATTCTCCGGTGTTACACCCACCGGACCAAAGACTTCCAGTCTTGTGACCAGTTGTTTGTTTCCTTTGCCCCAAGATCGAAGGGCAAACCGGTTTCTAAGCAGGGCCTGTCCAAATGGTTAGGCAACTGCATTAGATTCTGTTACCAGAAGTACGATAAGCCTCTGCTGGGTTCTATCAGAGGTCATTCTACTAGGGGCATGGCTGCCTCTGCAGCCTTTGTTTTTTTGAACTTGTTCAAGTTTATTTGGGATAACATCATCCAGTTTATACACCTTTGACATTTGCCACAATTTATATAAAACAACATATAAGAATGGTCTCTACTGAATTCCATACTGAAAACATTCTCTGTTTCTACTTGATTTTGTCTTCCTACTCTAGACTTATTACAACAGACCACTCTGTAGAGCCCTCATCCTTTTCTTGTGGAATTTATCTTGTATCCCATTATTTTCATTTTTTTTCCCCCCCTGTATAACCCCTAACTTACTAACCGTCTGTCTGCTTTATAAGTTATATACTTAAAAGAAGAATAAATATTTACTCTAAGTTAGTGCACTGCGGAATTCTCCCCAAACCAAATCCCTCTACCTCAAACCTGTAGCTGTTGCTCAGATACAGGAATTCCTTCCGCTCTTCCAAATAATTGAAGATTGGATGCCAGTTGGTGTTGAATCTGGGACCTGGATTCTAAGCCTAGCAGTAACAACCTCCATTCGTTGAATATTATTAATATTGTTCCACCACTGAGTAATTGTGGGTTGTTTCTGTGTTAGCCAATTTGTGTTAAGACCTTGACAGCTGCCACCGAAAGAATTAAAATAGATACCTCTTGCCTTTCGTTCTAATTTCAGAATGTTGCCCCAAAATCATGTGCTCAAAATCCAGGTCCCTATCCAGCCCCAATATTCCCTTTATCTCACTATTCACTTGGTCCCAGAAATTTCTAATCTCTGGGCACGCCCAAAACTGTGGAAGTCGAACCCCTCTCACCACATTTTCTCCAGCATCTGTCTGATGGGTGTCTGGCATAGTGCTGGGAGACTACTGGGTATTAAAAATCTTACCACTACCTTCCATTTAAACTCTCTCCATATCATAGAGCTTGTAGTGTTTTGAATGTTGACCCATATCTTTTCCCAATGTTCCCCGAATTTCCCTCCCCAATTCCTCCTCCCATTTTCTTTGGATCTTGTGGGTAACCAGGAGGTGCGTCCTGTCCTCTAACAATTTATAAAATTGTGAAATTAAATACGCTGTATCACCCAAATCTGCCTTATGTTTAATCAGAGCTACACCCTCTTCTAACTGCCCAATCAAGTTAATGCTCCCACCTCGAGAAGATGTAATGGGATCTGAAGGTACTTATAAAATCAGAATTAGGAAGACCAAATTCCCTTTGTAACGTACTAAATTCCTTAACAGTATCACCCTCAATAAGTTGTTCTAGTGTGACTAAACCCCGTTCGGACCAGTTCTTAATAATTTTATCCTTCTCCATAGGTAACTCTGGAAGGTACTGAGGGAATTAACCGCCATACCCAATCAGGCTTCTCCCATGTTGCTCTGACCTTTAACCATATTGTCATGGTGTGCCTAGTCCATCTATTTTCCATTTTGTGAAGAACCTTTGAAAGACAAATCCATGGCAACACCCAGACTGGCACCCCCGGATAGGCATTTCGCTCCATCTTGCACCAATCTACCGGTTGAGTTTTATTTAACAATTTCACTACTGGAATAACCTGAGCTGCCCAGTAATGTCTAATTAGATTCGGTAGGCCCCAACCACCCTGTCTTTTGCCCTCTTGTAATTTTATTAGTCGAATTCTGGGTTTACGGCCCGCCCAAATAAAGTTAGTAATTTTTTTTTGTAGGTTTTGAAGATCTTTTAAGGGTATCCACACTGGGAGAGTGAGAAACAAGAACAACATTCTTGGCAAGATGTTCATTTTAATCGTGTCAATCCTCATTGACAAAGTGAGAGTCAGTACCTTCCATCTATCCAAGTCCTTGCTAATTTGATCCATCAGTCGTTTATAATTGAAGTTGTATAGGTTATCAATCTGTTTCGGAATCCAAACACCCAGATACCTAACCTTCTCCTTAACCCATCTAAATGGAATTTTCTCCATAATCTCAGCCGTCACCTCCCCCCTCAGCACCAGGGCCTCTGATTTTTCAATATTAATTTTAAATCCTGATATTGCTCCATATTTGCCCAATAGTTGTAGCAAATTTGGAATCGTATACATGGGTTGTCCACAAAATCAACGTGTCATCTGCATACATAGATACCTTGCAGCACTGCCCACCCACCATGATACCTCTAATATCCTTTGATTCTCGAATAGCCACTGCCAACGGCTCCAAGCTGAGTGCAAATAGAAGGGGCGAAAGGGGACACCCCTGCCTGGATCCTCTCTCTAACTTAATATTTGAGGAAGTAGTTCCATTAACTCTCACCCTGGCCGTGGGGCTTCCATAACAGAGAGAGACCCATTTTATAAAGGCTTCCCCTAAACCCATCCTTTCCATAACCACCCACAAATATTCCCAACTTAGGCGATCGAATGCCTTTTCCGCATCCAAAAAAAGGGCTAATTGAGCAGATGTTGTCTGAGTATTAGATGTCATAACATTCAAAAGCTTTGAATGTTATCTGCTAAGTGTCTATTTGGAATGAAGCCTGTTTGATCTGAATGAATCAGTATTTCTATATATTTCTGTAATCTGGATGACAGAATTTTAGTAAGTATCTTCAGATCCTGATTCAGCAAGGATATGGTCTATAAAGCCTCACATCTATCTTTGGTTTATCTGGTTTATGAATGACACTA
The DNA here is from genome assembly GCA_016271365.2 of Neoceratodus forsteri. Classification (NCBI taxonomy): domain Eukaryota; kingdom Metazoa; phylum Chordata; order Ceratodontiformes; family Ceratodontidae; genus Neoceratodus; species Neoceratodus forsteri. The sequence goes on from CM057456.1 coordinate 18,732,468, forward strand.
ATAAAAGCCTCCCTCCATGAGTCAGGAATCCGGCTCTCTTCCAAACAAGAGTTAAATACAGTAGTCAGGATAGGGGCCAATACCTCTTTAAACATTTTGTAAAATTCTGGGCCATAGCCATCCGGTCCTGGAGCTTTATTCGCCGGCAGTTTATCTATTGTATCTATAACTTCCCTCAATGTAATTTTACTGTTCAATTCTAATTTAGCCAGGTCCGGTAGTTTAGGAATTGTTAAATCTTTCAAAAAGTTTTCAGTACTTATTACAATATCCATTCTCTGCTCCTCCCTCCTATAAAGGTTTTGATAAAACTGCTGAAATTGCTAACGCTATTTCCTGAGGTTTAATCCACAGGGGCGAGGGTCAGGCCTCATTTCTCAACTTCAATATTGTCCTATCTGCTTGGGCCTACGTAGTCGATTGCTAAGAGCCTGGAGGCCTTTCCTCCGAGTCATGATATCTCTGGTTCCAGGTATCTTAATTGTCCATCTATCACCCTGTCATCCAGTTTTCTTAATTCCTCCCATCCCTCCTCTAATGCTTTCATAATTCTAGTGTTTGTGAATTTCTCTTATGTTCCTCCTCCAAGGATCTAATCTTATCTAAGATTCTAGTTCGAGATAACTAGGTTAACTTTTTATTTGCTGAAGCTCGCTAATAAGCTCTCCCTCACCACTGCTTTCAAGGCCTCCCAGGTACTAATTGGGGAGCAATGCTGATGTATGTTAATATCAGTATATTTCTTTTATCAAACTGGCCAATTTCTTAACTAATACCTTGTCATTTAGTATCGAGACATTTAATAGCCATTGGGAACTTCTATCTCTCTTGATAGAGCCCATGTTATACCTACTGGGGCATGATCTGAGAAAGTAATACTGTGTATTTTTCGGAGAGATCACTCTATGTAACTGCGCCTGGGGACCACCACCAGGTCTATTCTAAATCGACTGATTAGCTGCTGAAAAAAAGAGTAATCCTTTCTCCTTTATGTTGGGTCCGCCAACATCACTTAGCCCCAGTTCTTCTAATAAAGATGCCAGAGTTCTAGTTGTCACCCTTTTATAATTCAAGGACCTGGAGGATCTGTCAAGGCATGGTGAAATCACAGCGTTGAAATCTCCGCTATTATCACCTGACCTTCTATCAATAAGGCCACCTTATGTAGCATAAGTTTTAGAAAAGCATGTGTTTGGCTGTTGGGTGCATATAAATTCACCAAGTGCAGCAATTGACCCTGTACAATACCCGATATCGTAAAAGCGTCCCTCTTTCCTCTCTCGGTGTCAATTATTTGAAATTGCACCCCTCTTAAACAAAATAGCACTTCTGCTTGCCTACCATTGGGTGAAGGGAAGCTTCCACCTGTCTACCCACAATCTCCTTAGTTTAAGGTGTTCATCCTTTCTCAAGTGGGTTTCCTGCAAAAACGCTATGTTACATTCAAGCTTTTTCAATTCATTTAAGATCCTAGAGCGTTTTACAGGAGTATGGACACTCTTCACATTGTAAGTTATCACATTGAGATTAGCCATCCTAACTCGCATTATCAATAGGTCTTATCCCTTTCCCTTCATCCACAGCCAACAATTGGCGTATCAATATGCACCCATCCAAAACCTGCAAATATAATTTGTTCCCTATAGCAGACAGACGGTAACTATAATTACTAACTACAATAATAAACAGTTTCCCCTTCAACATGTCAGTAACCCATAAAGCTAAATAAAAAATAAATTGCCAAAACTGAGTTACTGTTCTCAAACATAATTGTAGCTCACCATAGCAACTATTGCCTCTGATTTTTAAAAGATCATACTAGCGACTTCCTAGGTGAGGGATTTTAGGTTTATACAACCTCACCGATGTAACCCTGGAGGTGACCTTAGTGACCTCCTGGTGTAGCATGTTAGACTCCCTCTCCCCGCATAAACCGAGGAACATGAGTAGCATGCAGAAATTCCCCTGCATCATTGCCCACCCGGTTTTGTGGCTGCCCTCCCACACAACTCCCTCTTCGAAGTAACTTTTGGGAAGGCTTTGATACTGCTCACACATCCTACCCTTTCCTTCCCCTCTCATTTCCCCTTCATAATTCTAAACAGATAGAAATATACTAAATAGTAAAGAAGACATAAACATGGGCATCATATTGACCAGATCCCTTCACTGTGGTGTTGAAATAGAAAAGGATAAGTTCCCAATGTACAAAAATAATTGAGGTGCAGGGAGGTTTCTCATCGCTTCATAGAAATGTTCACCCTGCTGTAAAAAAGGCGAACCTCTCCCTCTTTCCTTCAGCCTGAAATGACACCACAGATGGCCGAATACAGCCTACAGTACATGAATACAGTTACCAAACTTCTTAGCAGCCCTCAAATTACGTCTGATTTCCTTCTCCTTCCCCTTTCGAGCGTGTATCCAGGTCTGCCCTCTTTAGTAACTTAGCCATATCAGTTACAGCCGAGGAAGGAAAAAGCCATGAAGACCTCTTTAGCCCTCTCGATTGTATTCCCCAGGCGCCGACAGCAGTTTATGCTCTAACATCTCAAGTTCCCTATCAGGGGCGTGATTTTCTGTTCCGCCAAAAGGGCTGCCTCTGCCAGGGAGTTGAAGACTCTCGTTCGCCCTCTAGGTAAACTTTTAGCTTTGCTGGAAAATTAAGTTGAGCTTTTATATTCTTTTTCTTTTAGTTCTTTAATTATTTGCTTAACTGCAGGCGCTTGCCTGTAGCTCCGCTGAGAAGTCATGGTCAAAGTATATATTCTGGTTATTAAACTGTAGTTCTTTATGCACTTGAGCTTCTTTTGAGATCGTTTCTTTAGCTTGATAATGCAGCATACGAACAATCCAAGATCTTGGTTTAGATTTTGGTCCGTTGGCGAGGGCCGAGTGGACCGGTGTGCTCGTCGATCGTGAGAGGCAGGTCCGATGGGAGAGAGAAGGTGGTTTTCAATAAATGGATTATAAAGTCTGCTGTTAGTGCATAGCCTCCCTGCCCCTTCCTGCACACCGTGAATCCTAAAGTTGTTTCTCCTCGCTCTGTTTTCGGCATCCTCAAGCCTGGCGTGAACTGAACGGTCCCGCTGCAACAAGTAAGCTAGTATTCTATCATTACTCTCCTGGGATTCGCTCAACTCTGTGATCTTGGTTTCGTTCGTTTGGACCTTAGCATTAATGTTTCTGATGTCCATCCTCAGATCTGCAATCGAAGATTCAATTTTATTCACCGCTTTTAGGATTTTTGCCAGGGCTTTCTCTGTTTTGTTCTGCGGGTCTTCTTCCTCTGCATCAGGGTCCCAAGAGGATTCGGAAGGTGTTCTGGTCCTCGCACAGGCCGCAAACCCCTCAATACCCGCGTCTATCGGTAACTGCTTCAAATCTGATTTTCTAGCCATTTTTTTCTGATCTTTCGCCCATGGTGGTTTCCCAGACATTGGGCTGAACGTAGGCTGACTTCCTGAGAATAAATGATAGTTTTTTTAAGGGGGATTACGATGGATTAGCGAGTTGGTTTAGGAGCTCGCTGGATTAGGCAGCCACCATTGCAATGACGTCACCGGAAGTCCTCTGCAGCCTTTTTACGGAATGTTTCTGTGGCCAACATTTGTGCTGCTGCTACTTGGAGTTCTGTCCATACCTTTACCAAACACTACAGTCTGGACATTGCTTCTAGGTGGAGGGCTGGCTTTGGCCTTGCGGTCCTGCAGGGCCTTCTGTCCTAAGACTGGGTCCATTATGGACTTCAGTTTTTTTCTGCTGGAATTAGTTCTTCCCCCTCCCTAGTTTCTCTCGGTCTCTCCCTAGAGGGACTACTTGGGACTGTTGTTTTATATGTGATGACCTACTGAAGGAGCCCTCTCGAAGTAAGATAGTACAATTACGTAAGAACTTACCTTAAAAGTATATCTTTGAGAAAGGTTCCTTCAGTAGGTCATCTTTTTCCCTACCTCCTTCCCCTCGTTTTTGTGTTTTACAGGGACTCCAAATCCTGTTCGCTTCTGCTGTCAGGCCTCTTTCTGGCTCCGGTGGGAGAACTGGAGAGTGGGCGTGACGACCGCTCACTATATACAGTCACGCTGATGTTGGTCACGTGACATCGGGTGGGCGGTCCCCCGTCAGGTATTGCTAGAAAAGTCTGCCGTGCAGCCCGACGCCAGGTGGCGCCAGTCCTATATGTGATGATCTACTGAAGGAACCTCTCTTGAAGATCTACTGTTATGGTAAGTTCTTATGTAACTGTACTGTCCCTGACCACTGTGCTCCTAGGCTCTGCTAGTAGTCAATGGGGCACCACTCCCCATCCACCCCAGAGGAGTAAAGCAGTTCACTGGATACTCATCCTTCCTCCCCCTAGCCGGCCCTCTGACGTCACAAGCTCATTCCTGAACCCGGGTCGCCAGTGTCACAAGCAGTAGCACTACCGCTGCGCTGTTGGGCCAGCTCTGTTAAATGAATTTAATAAGAATTACTGTATTGCTTAAGGCCGACGCTTATCAAATTCATCACCCAGGTGTCATCTAAACACACAGCCCTCCCATTTACTTTGTGCCAACCCCTCTTTTGTGAAACCTTAATAAGCTATTTGGTACTAACATAATCTTCTATTGCTGCGTATACCATAGGGTGCAAATACATTTGGAAGATAAAAGCTGTTATTTGCACTGGAGAAATGGCTACTGTGCAAATAACATGTTATTTGAACAGTAGGTATGTTATTTGCAAAGTAGCCACAACCCATGGTTTTCACATGAATTGGCTTCCTGCGAGCAGCACATCAAACAGTGGCACTGTCACTTTAATAATAAAAGTAACAGCTCAGCTTATCATTAATAAAGTGGAAAAGAAAGAAAATCTGCAAACAGGTAATCCATTTACATAATACAGCATGGTTTTCACCTGCAAGAGACAAACCCCACCAAAAGTAGGAACTGTTATGGTATACATCAGTTATTCCATGAGGTAGCTTCAGATATTTGCCTCTCGTTAGAGATCAACAGACCAATACCCTATCATGAAGATAAAAATTGTATCTTAAGTCAGTCCATGTCATATCCCCTATATAGCCATCATCACTTGTCCACACTATTTTAAAATCAAATTTAAATATTACCTTCTGAGCAACCAGGATGTTGCAAATTGATTCCATATATGTTATATATATCTAGCTTATGGATGAAGTTGCTTATTAGCTTCTAAATCTGGTATATCAGAAAGGTGTCTTATCAAAATCCTCAGTATTGTGACTTAAATGTAGCTTCCTGCAGTTCAAATACATGTAGTAATGCAGAATGCTAGTATCAGCATCTCTGCTGTCATTAATATTGCTGTTTTTATTATGTTTGTTAAAGAAAACTGAAATACGTACTTATACATAATAACTGTATTGTTGCCGTTTACACTTCCTATTAGAGTAGAAAAGATGTATATATTGAAAATGTTTTACTTTCTAGAAATAAAAGGTTCATATTTAAAAATGTACTGAACATCAAGTAATATGTAATAAAATATATATTCCTTACTTCATATATTATTCATTGTGGTATCCCTGATAGGCAGTATTGCCAGAAACCTTTCTAGATAGAAATACAACAGTTTAGTCACCGTATTGTATGAACATACCAAAATGGCATCGAAAAAAGGCCAAAACGTGTGTGTGTTGGGGGGCTTGCACTAGCAGCCAGCTAGAGCAGACGCATCTTTATGGAGCTCCGTCATTTAGCTAATTAAATCTTGGAAAAAACTATTTTAAAGAAGAGACGTCAGCTTTGGCACCTTTGTAATAGCCTAAGAGACAGAATTCTTACCCCTTGGGAGATTTTCACTTTTATCGAGCTATAGGAAAGCCGAAGAATACAGCAACTGCAGAGCCAGGAGGGATAAGCAAAGTCCAGAGGCCTAGAGAACCTGCAAACAGCGTAGGAGTGGAAACCATGGCAGGGGGCCCTTCTGAACCTTCAAATAGTGCTTTACTGCAGGCTATCAGAGAGCTCGACAAAAAAATGGACACTTTGGGAATGCGATTTACTGGCTTGGAAACAAGAATGGACTTAAGTGTCCTCTGAGGCTAAAACAGCGACTGACATGACGAACAAATCTGTAGCGGCTGGAGCAGGCATTGTTGCCGAAAATGAGCTGCTTCGTCTCTGTTTAGAAAATCTAGAGAATATAGTGTGGGTGGCTAAACTTTGATTGCTGGGCATTCCGGAGGATATAGGAGGAACTGATCTTAAGGGCAATGTAATTGCACTAATCCAGAAATGCTTGGACCTAGACACACAGTTGACTGTACTTAAAACTTATAGGATCACCCCTTGGAGAGCCCTCCCAGAGAATCTTCCCAGGGCAATAATGATTGTTACCAGTGGTCCTCACATCCGAGATCAAATTTTGGAAGCAGCTAAAATAAGGGCTCTGCTGAAGCTATCTGTGGGCACTCAGATCCACTTTTCCTCGACCTGAGCTACTTGACCCGACAACGCTGAAAGGCATTCGATGGGGTCAGAGCAGTCCTGAAAGCACTGGGGATAATGCACATTTTGCAGCAACCGGCCTGATTGTGGATTTACTATGCTGGTAAGACTTTTCTCTATTCTGACCCGGTGGAAGCGGGGAAGAAACGAGTTAATTAAAAAGGACTTCCATCACTCCCGTTCTGAGATCCCTTCCAATGAGGAGGCTGAACTTTGATAACATAAGCTGCCTTACTTAAAATGAAGGGCTATGTGTAAGTTAAATGAAGCACTATGACTGCCACAGTGTAACTGTATCTCTTTTCACAGGTGTCTCTTTCTTTTTCGTTTTTCTTGATTACCTAGAGTTTAAAGGCAGAACCTGATTGTGGAATGTAAATCAGTTTTGGTTGAATATCTATGACGCAGTTAACTGGGGGTATAGCTGGTAGCTTCTATTCAAATCTGTCTAGCCTCAGGTAGTTTCTATTACTGTTATCTGTTTTATGTACCCTGCAGATATATACGTTCTGTCAGTTAGTTGTATTAAGCTAACATATTTTAGGAAATGATTTTAGCATACAGGGTAATTGTGAATTAAGAAGAATAGAAGTAACATTACCGTATATCTATATTACTGGTGGGGTAAACCGGTGTAGTCGGAGTTCTTTTATTGTTGCGTGCTACTACTTTTAGTAGTTATTATCGTTTATGTAGATTTTATGGGCTATAAAGTGCCAGTTACTGGCATTAAAGGGTGAGTTTCTTCACCTGGTAACAATTTATGTAATAATTTTCGATTTAGTCCATAAGTATACTGCAATAGTCACATTTAGGAAATATTACTACTATATCTGATTACTACCTTTGTTTGGTAGCTTCAATTTAGGGAATCCCTCATATGAAGTAACAGCGGAAGGCAAATGCTGTATCCTACCATTGTATTGCTGCATGTGATAAACATTTTCTATATTTGTACCAAGGAAATGTATTTTACAATGTAATATGCATTGCAAACTAATAAAAATGGTGTAAAAAAAAGAAAAAGGCCAAAAGGTCTATCTTGCCTGCTTGTAATACTGATCTCTCAGTGACTTCTGAGGGGTCTGCCTCCCCTGTCCGTTACATAGTCCCACCTCGCCAATAGGAGTCCCACCCCGTTTCCGCTATTAATAATTGCAACCCTCCCATTTACTTTGTGCCAACCCCTCTTAAAGCTGTCCACTGTCTTTAGGTATACAATCTCATCTGGCAACTCTTCCACTTGCCTCCACCCTGTCAGTGAAAAAGTACCTCCTCATTTCCTTTTTGAATCATCCTCCCACCAGCTTGAGGCAGTGTCCTCTATCTGTAGTGGTTTTGCTACTGCTAAGGCTGAAGAGACCCTCCGAGTTCACCTTGTTTACACCACTGAGATATTTAAATGTTTCAGTCATGTCTCCCATCTTCTTCCTGTCCTCCAGGGAGTACATGTTGAGGTCTCTTGAGTCACTCTTCATATGTCCTACCCTGCTGACCCTGGGTTATTTTAGTTGCTTTCCCCTGGACTGTTTCCAGAAGATTGATGTCTTTCTTTATGTACAGGTGCCAGTACTGCACACTTTCACGAACCCACTCATGAGGGTCAGATCACTGAGCTCACAGTGCGCACCCCTAAGTGCAGCCCATGACAGGGAGGGGGAAAACAGAGATGCCCTCCTCGTGTCCTTCCAGAGTGCTCGCTGGGTTTACAACTGATCACTCGCCACCAGGTCCCAGAATATCCTTCTATACTTTGGATCGGGGTACAATACCAGTCTTGAGTCTTGTGTTCAAATATGAACCCTTTTTCATGGCTATTAACACACACAGGAGGAAGGCCCAAGTGTTGCACTCTCTTGGGGGTAGCAGCGCACCACCTGATTTGGTCTTCGCCCTACAGGACATGCAGTAGCCCAGTTCACACGCCCAGCAGACTTGATTGAGAATCTGGTATTCTACCCAAAATCCACCTGTATTGTCCCCACAGACCCTTTTAATCTGGTTGCTATCCATGACCTTTCTGAACAAGTAACTGTTGTCACAGATTATTAATAAATCTTCTAGTCACACATACAATATAAAAACTCTCATGCAAGCAGAATTTAAGAAACAAAAGTTTTACTAAAAATATTTAAATAAATGTAGTACAACTAAGAGAGCATATATTAATTTAGGTTACAGTATGGAAACAAATTTGGAAAGTATTCCATATAAATGCCTTAAAACTGTTTAACTACGTCTCTACCTGTTAAAGTCCAGAGAAATCACTGCTTGCAAAATCTCAGTCCTTATTTTAGCAGCTGGGTGCTGTGTCCTGTTGTGTTCAGAAGAAAATCCAAACAGAATGACACTGAGTGACTGTGCTGAGTTTAACTATCCTTCTGAAAAATGCAGTGTCATCAATTTTTCAGATATAAGGAAACCAGTTTACTTTCCCAGCAGTGACCCAGAGCATGGTTTATAACAGTTCAGAATTAACCTCTTTGAAGTCTCAGGTTCTGACAATAACACACTGGAAGTGAATTTCACACAGTACTGCTAGAATGGTCTTTCCTGGCTAATATATCCTGTTCCTTCATAAAATGTGATGCACTATAACCCGATCTTCCTTGTCAGTCTTCACCATTCATTACTGCTGGGTGTAAGCGGAGGTCGCGCACCTGCTATGGAATTTTTTTGAGGGAAATTACGGTTCGATGGCGCCGCCCATGAGAGCGATGCAGGGGCGGCCGTTAAGCACCGCAGACTCCTCCTCATCCCAGTTCTGTTTCTCCCACCTTCGAGGCTGTACCTGCTGCGTCGTGAGTTGTTGCTGCGCCATTAGGCCTACAGTTCGAAAATCTGTTGTTCATCCTTCATCCCGGTTCCTTCCCAAAGCCGTTGGAGCGGTAAGACTGTTCCGTTTTTATATTTCGATGGTGCCAGGAGCTTTTCTGTTTATTATTTAATTTCGCATCATGTCCGATTCGGGGGCCAAGTTTAAATCCAAGGCGGTCGGTGCCCTTGCGGCCGGCAGTTTTCTGTCATGGACCGTCATGATGTTTGTCTTCGGTGCCTGGGACCCAACCATGATATGGACCACTGCGATGCCTGTATTTCCATGGACTGCCGTGTCTTGGAAATCCACACGTTTAAAGTTGGCAGGGCTCCGCTGACTTTCGGAGGACAACGTTGCCCGCGGGCATCCCAGGCCAGATTTCTCGACCCTTCCTCCGGGTCCCCTCCCGGGTCTATATGGCCCAGCGAGGAGGGAACCTCCTCCACTTCCAGCCTTGCCGAGGAGGAGGCTTCTTCTTCGGCACCGGAGGAACAGTGCGATCCCTCCGGGGTAGCATCGTTGGCGCCGTTCTGGCAGTCACCTCCTCGGAGGTGCAAGCTCCCCCAGTGTCGCAGCCTCGAGTTGTGGGGCCCGGCACTGGTGGACCCTCGATGCCACCTAGCATTGCCACTTTGGGTTTCCGGCACCGTCTACGGCGCCGGGGACTTGGGCGGCGCTGCTCTGGGTTTTGGCACCAACCGCGGTGCCGGGGACTTGGGCGGCACCGCTGGCGGTGTCGCTTTGGGTTCCAGCACCGGGGACTTGGGCATCATCATTCGCGGTGCCGTTGTGGTTCCTGGCGCTATCCATGGGGCAGGGGACTCGAGCGGTGCCATTGTCGTCGTCACAGCCTACATCGGTACCGCTTCTGGTGCTGTCACAGGAGAGGTCCCTGGGGTTGCCTCTCTGGAGGTCACTGTGCTTGACTCCTCTTCGGGGGAGGATGACTCAGAGGTGGACCCGGACTGGCAGCCTGAGTCTTCGTATTCGGAACTCTCTGTAGGCCACGTTTTCAGGCAGCCCAGTGTTCTTCTCCCCGAGTCCCCGAAGAAGGTTCGCCTTGAGAGTCCCATGGCTGGGGTGGCCTGGGACCTTCTACAGCTGATCCTTCCGGGATTCGTGAGAGGATGTCTCCTCCTGAGAGGTCCCAGGCAGTTGCCGTCTCTGGTGCTGCTGAGGCTCTTCTGGAAGGGGTGGAGAGCCCTGCTTCTGTGGCCTTCCTCTGGGAACTTGTGCAGCAGGGACCTCCTACACTGGTATTAAGGAAGAGGGCGGCTTCAGAGTCTTGAGGGGTTGAGAGGTTGGGGTGAGGAGCGGCGACACATTCCCACTGCCCTGAGGGGTGTGGGGAGGAGTCGTAGTGCTGAACCCTGCCTTTCTCTTGGGTTCTCCAGAGCGCCTTCTAGTGGCGGTACTGAGGGTTGCCCTTCTGGACACATGCAACCTTCATTCGTGTCACAGGGGAGATTCCCCTTCTGGGCTCTTCCGGAGTTTGCCTTCTCATGTTATCTTCTCGCAACCCGGCATAATCTCAAGGTCCCCTGTCTTGGTGGCATCGCTCCCTGGATCTCAGTGCCCTGGCAGAAGCCAGGCATGTGCTCTTAGGTGCCCCTTGCCCATCCCTCTGCAGCCACCTCTCATCTCCCGGGCCATGCGGGTCCTACGGGGCCATTAACTTGAGAGATGTTCAGAGCTACTGCGGCGGCCTTTCCTTCATATGTCAGGGCCATGGACGAACAGGTCTTCCGCCTGTCCCCCCTGCCGCAGGAGTCTTCTGAACATTCGAGCTCCACTTCCTCCTCGACTTCCTCCCCTGAGAAACAGGAACCTTCAGTCCAACTCTCCTCCGACGCTGATTTCACTGAATATCATCGGTTCCTTTCGAGGCTGGTTTCGGAGCTTTGTATCTTGTACATCCGCAGTGATAATACCGAGCGGCAGACACGTGCATTCCTCAGTGAATTCCGCACTCGCCACCTCGTGGTGCCTTCCTGGCCGATCCCCTTCCAGGAGGCGTCTATCCGCACCTGGCAGTCTCCAGCTACCCCTTCTCCAGCCCCAGCAGACTGCAGGAGATAGTATTGTGCCCCCAATGAGTCTTTAGGTTCTCTAACTCACCTGCCTTTGGGCCTCTGACATCCCTTGATATTCCTTCTGGGCCTAGGCGAGTGGCACACGACAGACCCCTGGATCCGAATTCTGCTGAATTTGATAGGTAGGGACGAAGAGTCTTCTCTTCAGGTCGTGTGTTGATGTGCATAGGTTCACACCAGGCACACTATGCTGCCTACAACAGGCATCTGTGGTTGATGCTAGTGCAGGTTCTGGCATCTATGCCTGATATGGAGCAGTCTAGACAAGCCATTGCCCTCTCTGCACAGGGTCTGGAGCTTGCAAGGCACCAAGCGAGGGCTTCCAGACTAGCAGGGACAGTGATCTGCATTAGGCAGACAGCATGGCTTCGTCTGTCCAGACTGTCACCCATTGCTCAGCGTAGGGTGACTGCCTCTGCTTTCTGGGGGACCCGCCTGTTCCCCTGCAGGGCGAGGAGGATTTTTCAGGGGTGTCCTCCATCCCCCCAGCCACGGGGCACACCCCCTCACCCTCAGCAACCTTAGACTGCCTCAATCCGTTGGTTAGGGTCTCCCCCTCCTGCTTTCGACCAGTAGGAGGCTGAGAGATCTGTTTCCTCAGGGCCAAAATTCAGGCCCCCTTCGGGTGGGCTTGGTACTTACACAGCAGTAATGAATGGTGAAAACTGACAAGGGAAGATATGGAAATTATGTACCTACTGTAATTGTTGATCTTCTGTTGTATCTTCACCATTCATTATTGAATCCCTCCCACCTTCCCCTCATGGACCTCATTTCTTGGGAGTCTCCCCCACTCTGCTCGCCCTCCTCCTCTCCTTCCCCTCTGGAGGGGCCTACATCCTCTGGTTCTTTGGGACCTTCTGTTCTTCTCTAAAAACATGTAGAAGGATTTGAGTAGGAGGTGGGCAAATTAAACTTCGTTCTTTTCTTCTGAGGGAACTCTTTCTGATTTCCTGGAAGTTTTTTCCTTCGGGAACTTCTTGGGCCAGATTAGCTCAATCTCCAGACATCAGGGTCGGTCTCTTAAACAGTCCTCTAACTTTCAGTGTTTGGACTTGTCTGATGTCCCTTTATTTATGGTACAGCCAGACCAGGGCTAGTCACGTCTATCCTAGCCCAATTCGAAAATTTACGTTTTGGTCTGGTGGTCTGGTCCATTAGCCCTGCCTTCTCAAGGGAGTCAGAAGGAGCTCCTTCTGTATCGCTCTCCATCCTGACAAGAGGTTGCCCTCTCTTAGGGCCCCCCCCCCATGCTAGCACATATCTGTGTGGTACAGGGGTCTTTTTCCCCTTTGCCTAGTTGGGGGCCCTCCTTCTCCGGAACAGAGTTTGCCTTGGCATTCTGTGAGCTCTCAGCTTGAGCGAGGGGTACTAGGATAGCGGGATGTGTAGGGAAATCTGTCTTTCTCCTTTTAAGCTGTCTAGAAGGTTTGTTTGACCATCCAAACCAGTTTTGTCTGAGGGATCCTTGCTCCCTACTCAAGATTCGAGCTGATAAGCTTCAAGCCAATTTCACTCTGGATTTGTGGCATTATTTTTCCCTCCTCCCAATATCCTCTTTTCTTCTTCTTCTTCCCTTTTCCTCTTTCTTCCTTTTCCTTATCTGTTCCTCCCTCAGAGCAGCCCAAGGAAGGAGGCCCTGCGGTCCCTTAGGGTAGGATTTTTCTCTTTTCTGTCTTCTTTCAGCTTATTCGTTTTTCAGTTTGTTTCCTTTCCTTTCACAATCCCTCGGCTCTCTTGCCTCACTCTTATTCTTCTATTTTGCCTCTCCAGCTTACTGGGATGGAGGAGGAGTCTGCGGTGCCTAATGGCGGCCCCTCGCACACTTCATGGTGCGTCGATTCCCATGGGCGGCACCGACTCCTCCCTCAAAAAAAAAACTCCTGTAGCGGGTGCGTGCCTCTGGCTTACAGCTACCAGTAATGAATAGTGAAGATGCAACAGAAGATCAACAATTACGGTAGGTACGTAATTTCCATTTCCTGAGATCACAAGCAATCTGCTTGTGCAGTGCATGTTTATGGCAGGTAAATGGATTTTGGCACAACTCTGCCAAAAGAACCTGGGAATGAAAATCTCACTTACAGTCAAAAGGTCAAACCCCCTTATTAAAAAAAATAAAGTTCTAGGATCATGGCTATGTTGTTCTATCCATACTTATTGGCAGATCGCCTTTCCCTTTGAGGGTCACTGGAACATCTTCAAGCTGGCACCTTCCACCCACCCGGGTGGTAAAATCCTCGGCTCCATCCCATGATGCCAGATCTTACTTTCCGCTGGAAGGTTCAGCTTCCCTCCTTAGCACTACCATGTGTGGTAGGCCCTGGGTCTTGAATCTTTGGGTTTGCTTCTAAAACTTGCCTTAAAACTTGTTCGTGTTTTGTCTACTGCTTCTTCTGTCGCTTCCGCGATGGAAGAAAAAAACGTTCCCAGGTTCTGCCGGTGCCCCTGCGGGCAGTAGATGTCTCGCACCGACCCTTATGCCACGTGCGTGTATTGCCTAGGTCATGACCACGATCCGCAGGCTTGCGGTCTCTGTCGGTCCTTTCAGCCATTGGTTCTAGAGGACCGCTCTGCCCGACTCCAGCTGGGGCGACCAGAAAAGCGTTACCCGCTGGTTAAATCCAAAGATGCCCGTTGGGTGGTCTCTGCGGCTGTGGGGGTCCACTGAGCAGCTTGAACAGCTCAATGACTTAGAGGAGGAGGAGTTGGCCCAGGCTGCGGCTAGTTCCTCTTTGGCTTCATCCTTCATTCTGCTCTAACTGGGCTCCACTTATTGGGCTTCCTTCAAAGAGCTATGCCAATCTCTCTTGACTAAGGGAGAAGACCCTTCTGGATCACATGTTTTGTGCTCTCGCAAGGAGGCATCGAAGAAGGAAAAGACTCAACATCGATGCTCTAGGGATTGGGAGTGGTCCTGCTACCAGGAAACTCTAGTTTCGACTTCATCAAAATTGTGTCCGAGGCCGCTGGTTTCACGGAGCCCCCATCAGACCAGTTGGCTGAGACGCCTGCCGATGTAGCCAAGATTTTCTCGAACCAATCGACAGGTTGTTGCCAGATGAGGTCAACAACTCTCTCTTTTGGACTCCGGTGTTTCCAGTGTCTTCGGACAGGTCAGCTCAGCCTGCTGGGTCGAACCCTACCACTCAGTAACCTGACCTGTAGGAGCTGCGGGGATCCCCGGCTCCTTCCGACATCCCCCGTCGGCCCCATCAAGGTCTCAGTCCTCCTCTACCAGGTTGGACAGATCTCGCTGTCATTGGCGATCTCGCTCCCGACATCATGGTAAGCAGCGGCACCGCTACTCCTCTTCATCCTCCTTGGATGAAGAGAGGCTACAGCGCAAGTTGCGACGGCGCTACGAAGATTTGATTTGGCAACAGTTAGCCTTGACCGGGACAAAGCCGACCCTGGTTTCTACTCTGACTATCAAGTGGCTGTCGCTGGAACGGCTGACATTGGCTCCTGCCACCGTCACCTGTGCGGAGGTGCCGGCTCAGGCCCAGCCAGCCTGGCGGAAGCAGGTTTCTGTGCCCATTGTGGTGAAGCCGCCATCCGAACAGCCGAAGTCTGGGGCTCTGACCAAGGATTCTTGGTCGGCAAAAGGGTTGCCCCATTGGCTGTCAGTTACCCTCACTCCCGATCACCCAGGGCTGGTGAAGCATGACTCGGGTGGACGCATGCTTTACACAGATCCCTCGGAGTCCGAAGACTCCTCGTTGTACTCATGTCCCATCAACATGGAGTCCTCTGGGGGCCTTTTCATGGACAAGGGACCCACCTCGTTCATGGATATTCTTCGGCTCATTTCCGAGTCCACGGGGATGGAGCTCGAACCGTTCCAGAAACGGGCCAGATATCCCTTAACAGAGATTCTGGACAAAGGGGACTCTCCTACAGAGGCCTTCCCTCTGGCCAAGGCCATTGTTGGCCTGGCTCTGGATCTGTGGCAGTGTTCTGCATTTTGCCTTGCGCCCTTGGCTCGCAAATACGTGGTCCCAGCAGGCTCCCTTTTGGGGTTTTTGGAACATCCCTAGGCTGAGGGTCTGGTGGCTGACTCTGTCTTTCAGCACTCGGGCAATACAGGCGACATGGACAAACCGCCGGACAAATAATCCAAGAAATTGGACCATTCGGCGAAGAAAGTTTGCGCTGCTTCCTCGCTCGGCCTTTGTCAGACTAGCTCAGCCATGGCACACTTTTCCCATGCCCTTTTGGGCTCCCTGGATGAGGTTATTCCTCACCTTCCAGCGGACCTCTAGACCACGGTCAAGCAGGTCCGAGACCAGGGAAGGACAGTGGCAAAGCAACAACTCCAGACTGCTCTGGACATTGGTGACTCTTGTGCCCTCTCGGTAGCGGCCGCAGTAGCCATGCACCGTAGGGCTTGGTCGAGGATCTCGACCTTCATGGCTGATGCTCAACACAAGCTGGCAGATGTCCCCTTTTTGGGCACCGACTTGTTGGGGCTCAGTGTGGAGGGTCACCTCCAACGTATTGAGAAGTCCAGTGCCACCCTGGACTCTGTGACATCTGCCCAGAAGGACAAGGGTTTCAAGCAGCAGAAGCGCAAGCCCTTTCGCTGTTCAACTCCTGTGGCCAGACCAGCCCAGCAGCACCAGCAGCAGGGCCAGCAGTCTTAAACCTGGCAACCACGGGTCAGGTCTGTGGCTTCATTGGTCAGAAAGCCTGGAGGGAAAGGTCCCGGCGGCCCCTTGGCCGGATTCTCCTCCTCCTCTAAGCCTGCCCAGTGACAGGTTGAGGGGTGCCACCCTCAACCCCGTCACGCCTCCTTTGGGTTCTCCCATGGGGGGCCCACTCCACCACTTCTTTCCACCTGGTCCGTTATCTCCACAGACCATTGGGTGCTGGAAGTGGTTGGCCAGGGCCTGCCTCTGGAGTTCGAGCAGGTCCCCCTAAGCCAAGCCTGCACCCCATGGGAGGCTCTGGTGTCTGATGTCACTCGGTCGGCTTTCCGAGACGACATCACTCAGCTCCTCTGCAGGGAGGCGGTGCGCAGAGTTGTGGACCCTCCTTCAAACTCAGGGTTCATTTCCAGGTACTTCCTGGTGCCAAAACGGACAGGGGGCTGGTGCCCCATTCTCAATCTGCACAACCTGAACAGGTTCTTCAGGTCTCGCACCTTCTGGATGGTAACTCTGGCTCAGATCATACCATCCCTGGAGCACGGCAGGTGGTTTTGCTCCCTGGATCTTCAGGACGCATTCTTTCACATCCCGATCTGTCCGTCCCACCGATGGTTCCTCCGCTTCCGAGCCAAGGGAACCATCTACGAGTTCCATGCCACGCCCTTCAGCTTTTCATCGGCTCCCAGGGTCTTCACTAAATGCATGGCAGTGGTGGCAGCTTTCCTGTGGTGACAAGGGGGCCAGGTCTGTCCCTACCCGGATGACTGGCTCATAACAGGCCCCTCCAGGCAGGAGGTGGAGCGGTCCAGGGATCTGGCCCTCCAGACTTGTTTCGATCTTGGCCTCCTGATCAACGAGGCCAAGTTGGAACTCATGCCCTCGCAGGTGATTCAGTTCATCGGGGCAGAGCTGGACTCTTGCCGAGCCAGAGCTCGGCTCCTGGTGGACAGGTTCTCTCCTCCTTTGCCCAGTCATTTCTAGCTGGGCAGTTGTGCCCTGCCCGAGACTTCCTGCGCCTTCTGGGCTACATGGTGGCCTGCACCACTGTGGTCCGATGGGCCCGCTGGCATATGCATTCCCTCCAGTGGGAACCAGCCAGCCAGTGATCTTAGTGCTCAGGTCACCTCGACCAACTGGTCACTGTGACCCAGAGGATGTGGGACGTCCTCCAGTGGTGGCTGGTCCCAGCTCACTTACAGTAAGGCATCCTATTTGTCTGCCTCGAGCTGATAGTCATCCTGACGACTGATGCCTCGCTGTTGGGTTGGGGTGTCCATCTGGGGGAGCACAGAGCCCATGGGCTCTGGTCCCCTCAGGAGTCCCGATGCCACATCAACCTGCTGGAGCTCCTTGCGCTTTGGCTAGCCCTGACCACCTTCGCTCTGTTCATTCAGGGTCAAGTGTTCCAGGTCCAGATGGACAATACCATGACCATGTACTATCTCAATAAACAGGGCAGGACGCACTCCTTGCCTCTGTGCAAGAAAGCTCTCTGCACATGGACCCTCGTGCTCAGCCTGGAGGCCGATCTCCTAGCCATTCATAGAAACTTAGAATTTGACGGCAGATAAGGACCGCTTGGCCCACCTTGTCTGCCCATTTCCCTACCTGATGGATAAGCTGCAGATTCTAGTTATTCAACAGCTTACTTCCTCCTACCCCCCACTAGAATTGCCTTATGCCTGTCCCATGCATTCTTGAATTCTCCCACTGTTCCCGACTCCACAGCCTCCTCAGGAAGACTGTTCCATGAATCCACAACCCTTTCTGTGAAAAAGTACTTACTAACATTACCTCTGAGCTGTCCCCCCTCTATCTTCAGATTGTGCCCCCTTGTCCTTTTACATCTCTTTTTCTGAAAGATGCTACCCTCTTGTACTTTGTAAATTCCCTTGAGATACTTGAAAGTTTCTATCATGTCCTCCCTCTCCTTTCTTTCCTCAAGGGTATACATATTAAGCTTTTTTAGTCTTTCTTTGTATGTCTTCTGGTGCAGACCTTGCACCATTTTGGTTGCCCTTCTCTGGACAGCCTCCACTCTGTCTATGTCTTTGCGGAGATGGGGTCTCCAGAACTGCACACAGTACTCCAGATGGGGTCTCACCAACTGTCTGTACAGAGGGATAACAACTTCCTGTTTTCTACTATTGATGCCTTTCCTATGTATCCCAGTATCCCCAGCCTCCTTACTGCCTTCTCACATTGCTTGCCCACCTTTAGGTCATCTGATATAATTACTCCTAGGTCTCTTTCAATTTTGTTGTTATTATCTCAGCCCGTTGTGTACTCTTCCCTGGGTTTTTGTTTCCCAGGTGCATTACCTTGTACTTCTTTGCATTAAATCTGAGCTGCCATATATTTGACCATTCCTCCAACCTTGCCAAGTCCCTTTTCATCCTTTCCACCCCACCTTGTGTATCAACCCTGTTGCAGATCTTTGTGTCATCTGCAAAGAGAGACATTTTTCCTTCCAGGTGCTCTCCAATGTCACTTATAAAGACATTAAAGAGGACTGGTCCCAGGACCGAACCCTGCTAGTTACCCTCCTTTCTTCACTGTGGACTCCATTTACTATTACTTTTTGCGTCCTGTTGTCCAGCCAGTTTTTTATCCAGGCTACCACCTTGGGACCCACTCCAAGGCTGGCTAACTTGTAAATTAACCTTTTGTGTGAGACTGTGTCAAATGCCTTGCTAAAATCTAGGTAGGCCATATCCACAGCCTCTCCCTGGTCTACTACTTTGGTTATCCAGTCATGTGGCAGGAGCCTCGAATCAGCTGGCCGATGCTCTCAGCTGGATAGGCAAGGCATCTCACGAGTAATCACTCCACCAGGAGGTAGTACAAGATCTGTTCTCCCATTGGGGCACCCCTCAGGTGGACCTGTTCGCCTCCAGGGAGAACGCGAAGCTGAGACTGTTTCATGCCCGGCCCCCTCAGCGGGGCTCACTGCAGGAGGATGCCTTCTCGAGGCCATGGACTCCAGGCCTCTTCTTTGCCTTCCTTCCACTTCCCTTAATACACAAGGTGCTCATCAAGGCCAGGAGGGCAAGGCGCAGGTGATCCTGGTAGCCCCAGACCGGCCACGCCAGTTCTGGTACCCAGATCTCCTCAGTCTCAGCTCCAGGCTCCCGAGGCGTCTTCCAGCATTTCTGGACCTGCTGTCCATCAATCAGGGGAAGGTATTCCATCTGGACCTTCAATCCCTGCACCTGACAGCCTGGTTCCTGAGCGGCTAGAGTTCCAGGCTTTGGGTCTCTCCGACTGTGTCCTCACAGTTGTTGAGGCGTCCCGTAAGGAATCGACCAGAAAATGCTATGCCTTCAGATGGAAGAGATTTTCCATTTGGTGCCAGGGCATGGGGTTGGACCCTTCATCCTGTCCAGTGGCTAGCATTTTGGACTATCTGTGGTCCCTCTCCCAGCTGGGGCTTCAGTCAACAACCCTTAAGGTGCACCTGGCTGCCATCTCTGCCTACCGGGCGCAGGACAGTATGCAGTCGGTGGCACTGGAGAAGGTGATCTGGCGCTTTTTCAAGGCCGTAGATCACATATCCCCTCCAGTGTGTGAACTTCCACCTCTGTGGGACTTACTGCCGGTTTTGGCAAAGCTCATGGGCAAGCCATTCAAACCTATGCACAGGTGTGACATGTCACATTTGTCGTGGAAGACTGCCTTCTTGGTGGCTGTCACATCAGCCAGAAGGACTGGGGAGCTCCAGGCTCTCTTGGTGGAGTCTCCTTACTTGGTCTTCCACAGCAACAAGGTTGTCCTGCGCCCCCATCTAAATTTCTTCTGAAGGTGGTGTTGGAGTTTCACCATAACCAGGTGTTGACTCTGCCGGTGTTTTACCCCAGTTACACCTTGGAGGCTGACTACAGGCTCCATACTCTGGACCCGAGACGAGTGCTCACCTACTACAAAAAGCGTACTGTGGAAGTTCTGGGAGAGATTCACCAGCTGTTTGTCACCTGTGCTGAAGCCGCACCTAGCAGACCTGTAGCCGAGCACACGATTGGCGGGTGGATCACTTCCTGCATTGATCTCTGCTATAGATTGGTGGGTAGGGAGCCTCCCGTAGGGCTAAGGGCTCATTCCACCCACCATACCACTGTGTCGGTGGCTCTTCTAGGGATGTCCCTATCCAGGAAATCTGCAGGGCTGCTACGTGGAAGTCAGCACACACCTTCATTTCCCATTACCACATTGACCTATAGTAACACCGGGATGCTGGTTTTGGGGCCTCAGTTCTCCAGTCCCTGTTTCCTGAATAGGGGTTTGTGCCTTGCCTCCCTCCTCCCGGAGAACTGCTAGGAGTCTGCCAGTAAGTGTGGATAGAACAACATATCCTTGATCCTCGAAAAACAGGTTACTCACCTGTAACAGTAGTTCTAGGAGTGGTATATGTTGTTTATCCACACTGACCCACCCCACCTTCCCGACTGCGACGCACACCTCTGCTTCCAGCAGGCTAGATCTGGCGTCATATGGCGGAGCCGAGGTTTTACCACCCGGTGGTGGAGGGAGGAGCCAACTTGAAGACGCTCCAGTGACCCTTAAAGGGAAAGGCGATCTGCCAGTAATGTGGATGAACAACATATACCACTCCTAGAACTACTGTTACAGGTGAGTAACATGTGTTTTTTCCCCCATGCCTTGAATTAACACTGGTATGGGCATACACAGCAATCCCATAAAACAATATGTAATAGAAATATGTATTGCAGATAATCATTGGCAGTTAGCTAGATCGCCACACACACACACACACACACACACACACACACACACTGTACTCCAGCTGCGAACACATCAGGGATCCGCACAATGGCGCAAGTGCAACAAGTGAAGAAATCTCCATATGAGAAATTACAGAACAGCTAAATTTTTTTGCATGCCTTATAACAGCGAAAGCTTTACATTGACTGCACAGCATTGTACTGTGTTTCAGTGGGGCTACGCCTAAAAAGTATAAAACACTAAGAAATTTTGATAGAAGGAGCGTTTTTAAATTTGTGGGCTGCAGGCTTGCTAAATAGATAAAAACTTATCCTACAGTCAGAAGAGCGTGCACCGCTGGTAGCCAACTCCCACAGCTAATAGAAGCGCTGATGTCACTCCTGAGTGCCTGTCAGTTTACTGCCAGTACAGCCTGCATGGAATTGCAGGCTGCTGATTACACAGACAGCATGGCTGACTGGAGATGTAAACGGGCAAAGATTACTGGCTGTACTGTGCTCTCAGTCTCATTTGTTGCTGTTGTAAGTCCAGTTAGTCAGCAAGGACATCCCCCAAGGCTGTGAATTTCTTTCTTCAGTGTTTAGAAGAAGGTATCCTGGATTCTGATTAAATTTTATCTTTTATTTGATTAAAAAATAATTTTTCTTGTGTGTATTGGCTTGCTTTCATATGAAATACATTTTATTAAAGGTAATATCCCTGTGGTTTATTGTAGAGTTTGGACGGGAAGATTTCACTGTACTGTTGCAATTTTTATGAGATTTCGAGGTAAGACACGCAATATCTTTCCTAGAATCACTCATTTATTTGGTAGGATGTTACTGGGCTCTAAAATGTGATCCTCCTGTACTTCTCTCCTTTGGAGACACCCTGACTAATTATGAGTACAGTTTGGTGATTTTAATCTAGACTGGAACAAAAAAAAGGTACTCATTTTCTTCAGGACCTGTCACTTAACTTAGTCCAGATCAATTTAGTCCCTTCAGACAGGTTGGGTGCCTCAGGATTGGAGGATGGCTTATGTCGTACCTAGCCATAAAAGTGGCTCACGGGAGGAGCCGGGGAACTACAGGCCTGTCAGCCTGACGTCGGTGGTGGGCAAGATGATGGAGGCCATCTTGAAAGAGAGACTGGAGGAGTTTCTGGGGGCAGGGGGCCGTCTGGATGACCGCCAGCATGACTTCGTTCAGGGCAGATCATGTCAGACAAACCTTGTGGAGTTCTACGATTGGATGACTAAGGCACTGGACCAGAGAAGGCCAGTGGATGTCCTCTTAGTGGACTTCAGTAAGGTGTTTGACTCGGTGCCACACTCAGGGTTGTTGGATAAGCTGGGGGAATGGGGGTTGGGGAAGGGATAGTGAGGTGGATAGGTAGTTGGCTAATGGGGTGGTTTCAGAGGATGGTGGTCAGGGGGGAGGTATCATCTCCAAGGAGGGTCATTAGCAGAGTCCCACAGGGGTTGGTGTTGGTCCCTCTCCTGTTTAATGCTTACATCTTGGACATCAGAGACGGCATCAGGAGTGAGGTGAGCCTCTTTGCTGATGACTCAAAGCTGGGGGCGGTGATGGACAGGGAGGAGGGTAGAAGAGCCAGGGGCACCTGGAGATTCTGGAGAGGTGGTCACGCACTTGGAAACTGAGGTTTGCCAAGAAATGCAGTGTTCTTCATTTGGGACTTAGGAACCCTGAGCAGGAGTACTTTTGGGTGGGGAGAAACTGCAGGTTTCGGGAGGATCTTGGGGTGGTTGTGGTTGCCAAAATGAATAACTCTGAGTAGTGTAGGAGGGCTGCGGCTAAAGCAAATAGAATGCTTGGGTGCATTGCCAGGGGGATAACCTTGAGGAGACGTGAAGTACTTCTCCCTCTGTGTAACTGCCTGGTTAGACTGCACCTCGAGTACTGTATGCAGTTTTGGTGCCCATACTTGAGGAAAGACATTGCACTTCTGGAAAGGGTCCAGAGGAGGGCAGCCAGGATGATACAGGGTCTGGGGGAACGATCCTATGAGGAGAGACTCGATGAGCTAAACATGTACTCCCTGGAGGAGAGGAGGGACTGGAGGGACATGAACGAGGTCTATAAATATCTGAAGGGATTAAACAGGGTCAGCCTAAATAGGGTGTTCCAAATGAGGGAGTAAGGGGTCACCAGGGGGCATTCCACGAAGCTGGTTGTCAGGAGACTCGGGGGAGACTAGGAGACGCT
Source organism: Neoceratodus forsteri (assembly GCA_016271365.2). Classification (NCBI taxonomy): domain Eukaryota; kingdom Metazoa; phylum Chordata; order Ceratodontiformes; family Ceratodontidae; genus Neoceratodus; species Neoceratodus forsteri. The sequence continues at coordinate 18,755,451 of CM057456.1, forward strand.
ACTTTACAGAGAGGGTTGTGGACCCATGGACTGCACTGCCTATGGAACTGATGACTGTTGATACAGTGGAGGGATTCATGAGGGGCTTTGACAGGTATAAAGGGAGGGTGAAGGTGAGGAGTGCCAGAAATGGAGGTTAAACTCGGATGGGGATGGGGTCAGGGGGGGATTTACGGGGGAGGCGTTTGGAGGGGGGGGCAGCAATGGTGTCCTGACCGGGTGCTGCTTCTCAAGCAGACTCGATAGACCTTTAGGCCTGCTCTGCTGGCATCTTAGTGTGTTAGTATTTAAAGATCCCACTAGGATATGGAATAGGGATTTTGAGACCGCAGCTTCCCTGGACCTTATTGTCACTAATTGTCCTGAAAAATATGGTAAGATGGGTGTTTTTCCTGACAGTTTTTTTTTTTTGGACCGCCAGGTCATGTACTGTTTAAGTGAAAATAAAAATAAGGTCCACCCTGGATGGTCCAGGGTAAGTCTCACTGTGTGAAGTACAGAGTCCTTAAACATTTTGTCTGTGTAATTTTGTCAGACTAAGCACAGGTAAACTGGGACAGATTAAATTTAATACCCACAACTGATAATGTATGGCAACCTTTTAAAGGGGAGTTGGTACCATATGTGATAAGCATGCTCCTGTCCAGAGGAGTTGAATTTGTACCAACAGTGCCCCTCGGTTTAAAGACGGTCTTCTCAAATCCAAATATCTTATGGATAAGGCTTGGAGCATGGCCAGAATTACTAAAGCAGAGCTTGCATGGTAGCTGTACATGACATTATGAAATGAGTAGTTCAAGAAATATAAGCTGCAAAATTGTCCTATTTTAAGTAACAGTTCTCCAGTTCACAGGACAGCAACCCTGGAGTTTTCTGGAAAACTGTTAAGAGTCTGGAGGGGCGAATCATTTGTATGCTTTCAGACTCAATTATTAATAACAAAGCGGTGCAAGAGCCTAAATTGATTGCTGAATGCTTTAACAGCAGATTTAGTGAAACTGGCTGCTTTTCCAGTTTACTTACGTGTAGACAGTATCTCAACTAATCGTTCATCTTGGAATGCACTTTTAAATTCTGGACTAAATATAGTCTCTGAATGAGTTTGAAAAAGTTACCCTCGATGCAGTTTTTGAAGGAACTACTTAAGCTGAACCTGTACAGATGTGCAGGTTTAGATGGACTCAGTGGCAAATTACTCTGATTCATTGCATCCATGATATGTCAGCCCCCAGAGAACTGTATAACCTTGCCTTATTTGCTGGAAGTTTTTCTTTTATCACATAGACTGGAAAAAGGCTAAAGTTATCCCTATCTACAAATCCAGGAACAGTCAGGAAGTGACTAATTATCAAGTAGTATTGTTGCTGTCTGTGGTGTTGAAGATCCTGGAGAAGCTGGTATTCGCAAATATCCCCAAATTTTGAAATGGATATGGCCTGTTAATATACAGTCTGACTTTATGTCTTCACACAGCACACAAGCAGCCTAATAAAGATTTATATTGCCATTTAGTTGGCAGTGAATGAAAATATATTTGCTGGTGCTGAGCTCATAGTCTCATAACTTAATGAGTATCACATCAAAAATAAATTTCACAAAAAGCTTTTTTTTTTTCCTTTATCTTGTTTCAGTACTTACCCAGTGAGTCAAGATCTTCTTCAGTCCATCCAAATGTCCTAGATCCATTGACTACTGGAGTGGTCCTTACTGACCCCAGATACTTTATGTCCTCTTTATACTGCCTCTGACTTTTATTGTTGTATTTATTTAAAATTTGTTTTTTAATCCTCTATTTATTCTTCTGCTCTTTTGCCAGTCCCATAATGATGCTCCCCCACCTCAGTAACCCACTGTCCTTGGTATGTACTCCAAAGATGTCACCACATTACTTCTCGTGGTGGCCCCCCTCCCAAAGCAGGATCCAGTGTGGGGTGCCAGTTGGTAGTGCCAGGCCTGCTGGGGGCATCTGTCATCACACTTGGCAAAGTGTTTTTCTCTTGGTTTTCTACCCCGGGACGTGTGTTATGTAATGATCCAGTGCATCTGTCAATGTGTACATCCCTTGCTTGGCCTCCTGACTACCAGGACTCCAGGCCACTCCTGGCTGTCAGGCATACTGTGAGAGACTGGTCCCTCCTCACCTGTGGGCTGTAAGTAATTTGGATACTCTACCCTCCCACTCTTTGGCTGACTGCTGATGACTCCAGTTTGCATGGCAACTGGGTTTAAATGCAGAAAAGTGCAGAATCATGCACCTAGGGCTCAGAAGACCCATGGGTTGTGTAAAGTGGGGGAAGAGGTATTGACGGTCAGTAAACTGGAACAGGACCTTGGGGTTATCATATCTGATTACCTCAAGGTGCTGGAGCAGTCCAACAAGGCACTAGGCAGGGCCAGCGGTATGCTGGGGTGCATAGGAAGGGGAATCAGCGGCAGAAGGAGAGAGGTGGTGTTACCATTGTATCGATTGTTAGTGTGACCCCACCTGGAGTACTGTGTCCAGTTTGTAGACCGCATCTCAGGAAGGACATAGACAGGGTAGAGGCTGTCCAGTGGAGGCAACCATACTTCTCAATCGTTTGTCCCACAAATGTGGAACATTGCCTCTCAAAATGTGGAACAAATGAGCAAAATGTGGAACACTTAATCAAATCTTTATCTAGGAAGCTCAGAACACTGTTAAAATGTTTGCATTTATGTTCAGAAAGTCTGTTATTAATTATATAATATATTTTTTGCATCACTTATAGATTTTTGCTTTAAAATGTTAATACTGAATGTGGGACAAGTCCTCACAATGTGGAACAGGGAGCTTTTGTGAAGTAAAATGAGGAACGTTCCTCGTAATGTGGTATAGTTGACAGGTATGGAGGCAACTAAAATGGTGCAAGCAGGGCTCCAGATAAGATTTTTGTGATGAGTACTGTACTCTCATTTTGAAAGTGAGGTGAATAAAACCAAATTCAGATGCGTACAAAAGTGTGGACGGAGTGGAGTGAGGAGTACATTTTTAAAAACGATGTAGCTTTTTTTTTTAGATAAGAACTGATCAAGTGCCAACAGTGCTCCAGATAACATTAGCAGGTAGGAGTAATTTACTCACCAGTTTTAAAATGAAAGATTGGGATTTGTACAAGTACAATAATCTGTGTTAAAAAAAACAAAAAAAAACTCCTTTTGACTCACCAGTTATGTTATGAAGCCATATTCTTTGGAGTGTGGAACACTTACAGATGTTGTGTGAGTACTGGTACTCATTAAAATTTTTTTCTGAAGAGTATTTCCTAAAATGAAGTGAGTAAAATAGGTCGGTACTTGCCTTATCTGGAGCCCTGGGTGTGAGGGTTGCATCATAATCCCTATGAGGGGACACTGAGTGATCTCAGTATGTACACCCTGGAAGAGAGGAGGTGGAAGACAGGAGGGAGAAGATAGAGACTTACAAGTACCTCACGGGGGTGAACAGGTATAGGAGGAGAGTATTTTTCAAAGAGAAGGTGCATGAGAACATGAGGCATGCAAGACGCTGGAAGGGGGAAATTTAGGTGGGATGTGAGGAAGCACTTTACTGAAAGAGTGGTGAATGCCTGGAACAATTTTCCAGTGAAGGTGAGGGGGGCATAAACTGGGGTGGGCTTCAAGCATGCATGGGATAGGCAAAAAGGAATCTTGGTAGGAAAGCCGGGGAGAAGCGGATATCAACAAGGGTCTCTGGGTGACAGTATAGACAGGGACAAAATGGGCAGACTAGGAGGGCCAAGTAAATTCTATGTTTCTGTGCTCCCATACCTGTGTTGCTGGTGTGGCCAGCTGTTGTGCTGATGCTACACTACTGGGACAGTTTTGTTTAGAATTTTTGACCTGCAAAGGCACACTGAGTCAAAACTTGTTTCCAGGTGCGACCCAGCAGAAAACCGAGCACAGGGAGATAAAGTGATTTGCTCAGGGTCACACAATATGCACGGGATGATTGTGAGATTCAGACCAAGGTCTGTTGGTTCTCCAAGTTCACAGCTCCGTGCTCTTAACCACAAGACTGTACTGCCTTCCTATTTAACCCTCTGTATTGGTCCCTCTTGTGGGTGTAGAGTTGGCGGGAACTTTCCCAGCCAGGACAGCTGGAGTAAGGAATCCAGAGGTTTGTGCCCCGGAACAGGGTGGGGGAGTGTGTCAGCATCCTCTGCATGAAGACCACAAACATGCACACCTGTATTTCATCCCCATCCTCACTCCACTAGGGCAAAGTCCAAGACTGAAGACCTTTTTGGACATTCAGAAGTGTGTTGGAGTCAGGTCCACAAAGATTGGAGAGGAGGCACCGTGGATCACCTTAGAGACTGGAAATGGCACCACAGTCCGCACAGGGGTTGTATACAGACCCCCATGTCAGGGAGAGGGAATGGACAAGGATATGATAGAAGGCAACCTTAAGATGGCAGAGAAAGGGGAGATACTGTTGATGTGGGACCTGAATATGCCAGATGTTAACTGGAGCACCTTTGCTGCAGCCACATCCAAGAGCAGGGCCATTCTCGATGCCCTACAGGTGGCATGCCTCAGACAGCTAGTTTTGGAACCCACTCGTGAGGGAGCAATCTTAGACCTCATACGCTCAAATGGGGACAGTGAGAGGATCTCAGATCTAGAAGTGGGTAGCCATCTGGGAATAAGTGACCAACAAACAGTGTGGTTCACGATAAACTCAGCTACAGAGTCAAGCCATACAAAAGTGAGGGTACTGGACTTCAGGAGGGCTGACTTTGGCAAGATGGGAGAGTGCCCTTAGAAAAGCACTAGCAAACAGGCCAGAAGTAGGGGTGGAGCAACAATGGGTAAACATCAGAACTGCCATCACAGAGGCAACAAGCCCTTGTGTGAAGCAAATAAACAAATCAAAATGAAAGAAAAAGCCGCTATGGTTCTCAAAAGAGGTGGCGGGGAAGGTTAGGGAGAAAAAGATGGCATTTAGGAAGTATAAGGAAACACAGAAGGAGCAGGACAGAGAACTGTACCAGTTAAGGCAGAAGGAAGCAGGGAAGGAAGTCAGAGTAGCAAAGGCCCAAACTGAGGAAAAGATAGCCAACTCGGTTAAGAAGGGGGATAAAACCTTTTATAGGTACATCAGGGAGCGTAGAAAGACAAAGGGAGGGATAGTGAGGCTGAATAGAAAGGAAGGTGGGTGGGCAGAGAGGGACAGTGAAAAAAGCAGGGATACTGAACAAATACTTCTGCTCAGTATTCACAAAAGAGGAGGGGGTGCCTAATCCATTTAATAGAAGCACTCTGGATAGGGGGGTCGATCCCAGTCCTTTCACAGAAGAAAGGGTTCTGAAAGAACTCCTAAAACTGAAGGTGGACAAAGCAATGGGGCCAGATGGAATTCACCCCAGAATTCTAAAAGAATTAAGGGGAGAACTAGTGACACCACTGACTACACTTTTTAACAAATCATGGGAAGATGGTGTGGTACCTGAGGACTGGAGAAAGGTGGATGTGATTCCCCTTCACAAAAGTGGGAGCAAGACAGAGGCAGGAAACTACACACCTGTCAGTTTCACCTCTGTGGTAGGGAAAGTGATGGAAACACTTCGGAAGGAAAGAATTGTTGAGTACCTAGAGGCCAATGGGGCACAGAACCCAAGGCAGCATGGGTTCACAGCGGGGAGGTCATGTCAGACAAATCTAATTGATTTCTTTGACTGGGTGACCAAAGTAGTAGACCAGGGAGGTGCTGTGGACATGGCCTACCTAGACTTTAGTAAGGCATTTGACACAGTCCCACACAAAGATTAATAATCAAATTAACCAGCCTGGGAGTGGGTCCCAGGGTGGTAGCCTGGGTAAAACATTGGCTGGACAACAGGACACAGAAGGTAATTGTAAATGGAGTCCACTCTGAAGAAAGAGGGGATGGGTTCAGTACTGGGTCCAGTCCTTTTTAATGCCTTTATAAGTGACATTGCAGAGGGACTAGAAGGAAAAGTATGCCTCTCTGCAGATGATATAAAGATCTGCAACAGGGTTGATACACAAGGAAGCGTGGAAAGGACGAGAAGGGACTTGGCAAGGTTGGAGGAATGGTCAGAAGTATGGCAGCTTGGATTCAGTGCAAAGAAGTGCAAAATAATGCACCTGGGAAACAAAAACCCAGGTGAAGATTACACAATGGGGGGGAGGTAGTAACAACAACAAAAATGGAAAGGGACCTGGGGCTAATCATATCAGATGACCTTAAGGTTAGCAAGCAATGTGAGAAGACAGTAGGGAGGGCTGGGGGGATACTGGGATGTATAGGGAGAAGCATCACCAGCAGAAAACAGGAAGTTGTTATCCCTCTGTACAGACAGTTGGTGAGACCCCATCTGAAGTACTGCATCCAGTTCTGGAGACCCCATCTCCACAAGGACATAGACAGGATGAAGGCAGTCCAGACGAGGGCAAGCAACTAAAATGGTGCAGGGTCTGCAAGAGAAGCCATACGAGGAGAGACTAAAGGAGCTTAATATGTATACCCTTGAGGAAAGGAGGGAGAGGGGGACATGATAGAAATTTTTAAGTACTTCAGTGGAATCAACAAAGTCCAAGAGGGTAGTATCTTTCAGAAAAAGAGATGTGCAAGAACAAGGGGACACAATTTGAAGATAGAGGGGGACGGCTCAGGGGCATGTGAGGAAGTATTTTTTCACAGAGAGGGTGGTGGATGCATGGAACAGCCTTCCTGAGGAGGTTGTGGGGTCTAAAACTGTGGGAGAATTCAAGAATGCATGAGACAGACATAAGGCAATTCTTGTGTGGGGTAGGAAGAAATAGGCTGTTGGTTAACTAGGATCTGCAGCTTATCCTGTAGGTAGGAAATGGACAGACTAGGTGGGCCAATCAGTCCTTATCTGCTGTCAAAGTCTATGTTTCTGTGTTTCTATGTTTCTAAGTTTCTAAGCTTGGAGATATGGCACTACATCATATGTTAGTTTCCTCCTGAGTCAGGAGCAGGATTACAACCCCTGCTCCCCCCCACCCACTTGGAGCTGCATATTCTTACTCATACCATTCCCTTCCCCTTAGCCACTACTGGGCATTGTGTAATGGTCAGATGCATCTAAGATGGATGCTGTGCACAGCCTCTATTGTCCGATGTGTGGTCCGATGTGTGACAACCCGTGCTTGGCACTCAAGCACAGGTTGTCAGCATGGTAGGCCACACCACTTACCAGTTGGTCATTGGGTGGCCCCTATTCAGTTTTTTTTTAACTTTGCATCACATTACTGTGACGGGAAAGGGGTCCAGAACCATGTATTTTTTGATTCATTTATTTATTTTCTGAATATGCAACTGCTTCAGGTCCAAGATGGCTACCAGATCACGTGATCAAGTAGTATGTGACAGCTTATGTCAGCCAGGGTAGAGGGACTGATGGTTCTCATGGGAAAGTCAACAGGAAGGCTAGGGAGGAGGCAATAAAGCAATAACCCCAGAGGGGAGTCCTTCCTGGAGATGTTCCTATGTTGGACAGAGGACCCACGTGCATGTAATAATGTTAGCAAGGAGATGCTGAAGGGTGAGCGCGTGCGCGCGTGCACATACACACACACACACACACACACACTCAGGCTGAAACAACATGGAACTGTCACTCAAAGTGAGTGAGACCCCTCCCCACAGGGAGGGAGAGATTTCTTTTGGCCAAGCATGTACACAGATGTGGCAAATTGCTGTCGTACTTGTTTATGGTGCCAGCAGGTTGGAAAGGTCAGGGACAAGGCTAAGGCAGCTTTGGTGCCCCTGCCTATTATTGATGAACCCTTTAAGAGGGTAGCTGTGGACATAGTGGGACCCCTAGGTACCCCAAGTTGCACAGGCAAACGATATATAAGGGTTGTTGTGGGTTATGCAACCAGGTACCCCGAGGCACTGGCCATGTCCTCTATCGAGGCAGAAAAGGTGGCTGATGAGCTCCTAGGAATCTTTAGCTGAGTGGGATTTCCCCAGGAGATTTCGTCAGACCAGGAGACGAATTTCATGTCGGTCTTAATGACCAGTTTGTGGGAATAGTGTGGGGTGAAACAGCTCCATGCTTAGCCCCATCACCCCAAGACAAATGGCCTGGTTGAGCGGCTCAGTGGGACCCTTAAAACTATGCTCAGGGCATTTGCTGAATACCAATATGACGAAATCCCTCACCAGGAACTTCAAGTTCACTGCCACCAGTGGGTTTTTACAAACAGGACCCCAGGAAACCTGTCTCTTACCTTCTCCTTTGCACAAGGTCAAGATCAACACAATAACTGTGGGTAGAGTGCCCCTTCACAGACTGACTGCAAACAGAGTCCAGCAGAAATAGTAGTGACCTTTTTAAATAATACAAGCAGTCAATGATTCTATAAAAATATTCTTTACTAAAAGACTACAAGTATTTACAACAGGATTTATGTACAGTCATACAAAATGATTGCAGTTTACTAGAAATTAAAATAAATGGAAGTTATACAAGACAGGTTGCTAATAGAAGAATCTGAGCTATTCTCACTTTAACACCTATGTCTTTACTTGCTGCTGTCTGAAGAAAACACTGTTCCCTAAGCTGTCTTTCTTACCAGACTTGTAGCTGCAGGGCTCTGGCATTTTCAGATGTTGCAAGATCAAGAGGAAGTGCTTACCTCCAGCACCACAATATATCTCTCACTCACTTTGACTGACAGTTCCATGTTGTCCCAGCCCTCTTTGATAGAGTGAGAATGTGTGTGTGTGTCTGTCTCCACTCACCCTTCAGCACCTGCTTGTTAACATTGTGACATGCACCTGGGTCCTTTGTCCAACATAGGAACATCTCCAGGAAGGACTCACCTCTGGGGTTATTGCCTCCTTCCTAGCCTTCCTGTTAATTTTCCCACAAGAACCATCAGTCGCTCTACCCTGGCTGACATAAGCTGTCACATACTACTTGATCATGTGATCTGGTAGCCATCTTGTACTTGATCCAGATGCATATTCAGAAAAGAATAAATGAATCAAAAGAATACATGGTTCTGGACCCCTTTCCTGTCACAGTTGCATCATAATATGAAAGGGAAAGTCCCCTCAACCTTTTTTTCTGTATACCTGTGTAGTTTGTAAGCATGAACAGTGATTCCCTGTTTTGAATCCCCCTAATTTCACCATAATTTAAATATAAATGAGGTCGCTTCACTTTGTTCTGCCATGGTGTGGAAACTCGTTTCTATTGAAAAGGTCACAACCCCACTCATCCATGGCATCATGGGAGCTGACGTGTATCTGCACAAGCCTGCAGAAATTATACAGTCAGACAGTTCTGTTACATGTCTTGTGAAGTCCCTGTAATTCTGTAAAAACATATGTTTTCTACCTCAGATACACTTCATACTACAGAAAAAAGCAGGGCACTTACTATACCTTGAAAAGGTTCATGGCAAGCATATGACAGGAACATAGGGACTGCAGAGACAGCAGTAGCACTGACTGACACAGTGTAACTACTGCAGGCCTTAGTTCTAAAACGCCATAAAATTCCAGGATGACTTGCATGAGGCGAGTCATGTTCTTTGCAGTTGAGTTAAGCAGGTTTTCACATCACCCTTAAGTAACTTCATTTACATTTAAATCCTGATGAAATTAAGAGGGTGCAGTAGAGGCAATCCCTGTTTATGTCTACAAGCTACACAGGCAAATAGAAAAAAGGCTGGGGGAACCTTCCCTTTACAAAAAAACAATTCCTCTTCTACTTTACAGTTTTGATCCTGAATTGTCTAATAATGCTGTGCCATCATTATGCGATTGGATAGCGATGATATAACAGTAAAACAGCTATAACACGGTACACGTAATATTGAAGCAGTAACATTATTTCAGCTGGTGAAGCGGAGACTGGTTTGGGGATCCATTGTGTACCAGGATTGTAATGTTTCATTTGTAATACAGACTGCAGTTACACAACTTCTGTTTTGTTTTTAATTGCTAGCTCAGTTGTTGGCAAGTTTGATGGGATCTGGGACAGAGGCTCTCTAGTAGCCATAAACCCCTGTGATAGACAGCGGTGAGTAATACTGTATATGTTTGAATATAGTGCATATTTTGTTTCATACTGTTCATGATATTCCACATTTATACATTAATAGGTTCTCGAGTTTGACTAATCAAGAAACTACCACTGAGAATGCTGAGACATTTTCTCTACTCGAAAGGCTTGTCATAGGGGATTCTATTATTAGATTGATTGATAGTTATATCTGTCAAAATGCTACAGAAACTACTATGGTATCATGTCTCCCTGGTGCAAAAGTGCAGGATGTAGCTGATGTGCTGGGTAATATTAATTTACCAGACAAATATGTCATTATCCTTCATGCTGGTACTAATAACGTGGGATATACGCATGAGAAGGATATTTGTACAAAACTGCTGGAACTGGGGGAGAAAATGAAACACAAGGGACACCAGATTGCAATCTCGGGCATTCTCCCCATCCCAAGAGCCCATCCTCAAAAAAAACAAACTATTCAAATAATAAACACTAGAATTCATAATTGGTGTAGTAATAGTGACATAACCTTTATTGATAAATGAGAACTTTTTTATGAGAGATATGAGATGTTTTTCAAAAGATGAGCTGCATCTTAATAAAAACAGGGCAAGGTTATTGGCAGAAAATCTGGAGGAAACTAAACAGTCTCAGCCTCAACTGACTAGCTGAGTCTACTGAGAAAAAGGATACTGTACAGAGGACAACATCAAAAAAACATGTAATACAGAACCAAATAAAAGTATTATCTTGTAATGCGAGAAATATTAGCAACAAACTTGTCGAATTATGCGCACTAATTACTAATAAATCATTCAACATTATTTCTATAACAGAAACCCGGTGGTCCAACAAGAGTGAAATATGGGGTGCAAAACTGAATGGATATACATTATATACCCATAACGGGCGTAACAAAAAGGGAGGGGGTGTTGCTATGTACGTAAAAAAACGCCCTAAACTCAGTAAATATTTCCCATAAAATACGAGCCCATAATTGTGCTGCAGAACCTTTATGGATAAGAATATGTGGGGGAAAGTCAGTATATTATAATAGGCACCATATACCGTCCCCCAACATCAGTGATGGAGGTTACTGAAAGTATAACAGAAATTGAAAAAGCTGGAGAAACATCTGAACTGGTGATATTAGGTGCTTTTAATATGCCTGATATTGATTGGCCAAATAACCGTACAACTGGATCTATTGAAAAAAGATTTCTTGACTGCTGCAGTAAAATAAATTTGATTCAACATATGAACTCACCGACTAGAGGGCACAATGTATGAGACTTAGTCCTGAGTTATGAGCAAATACAAATTAAAGACTGCATTACTAGTTCCCCAATTGGCAGCAGCGACCATGATTCAGTAACGTTCATAGTTAAATATGAGCATGTTCCACTACAAGGATGCACTGAAATATTCATTTATGACAAGGCTGATGTAAAAAAAATACAACTGAATTTGGAACAATTGGATTGGGCATCCTTGCTTAATAATAAATCTGTGGATCAGATGTGGGATACAGTTAAAAACATCATTTTTGGCCTAAGTGAGCTACACATTCCTTTAATAAAAAAAACAGGAATGCTGCAAAAAAAAAAAAAACACCCTATGAGGCTTACTAAGAACATAAAAAACAAATTAAAAAGAAAAATAGATGTCATAAAAATGATTTAAAAAAACAATAATGAAACAATGTGGTATTCCTTAAAAATGGCCCAAAGAGCCTGTAAAAAAGCCATTAGAAAGGCAAAAAAGGCCGCTGAATTGAAAGCAGTGAAAAATGCCAAAAAGGACAACTATAAGGCCTTTTATGCGTACTTAACTCTCTCAAGAAACAGCAGAACAAAGTGGGACCACTTATACAAGACAATATCATAACATCTAAAGACGCAAAAATGGCATCCCTTTTTAACAAATATTTTTGTGAAGTGTACAGGGAAAAAAAAACAATAATCTATGACACAAATAGACCAAACATAATTCATATTAAACATAGAACTAAATGAAATTGAGCAACATATTTGTAATCTGAAGTTGAATGCATCACCAGGCCCTGACAGAATCTCTGTTCAGATGCTACAGATTATGCTCGATCATGTAATATATCCTTTTAAAATATTATTTGAGACATCTGTGAATACAGGAATGATAGATGCCAGCTGACTGGAAGATGGCATATGTTGTGCCGATATATAAAAAGGGGGACAAAGCCAGTGTTAAAAATGACCGACCAATTAGCCTAACTAGTATTGTCTGTAAAATATTACAAGGTTTGATTAAAGATGAATTGACTAATCAATTCAAAGGACTCATATCAACACAGATTTAGGAAAGGCAGGATTTCCACAACTAACCTGCTATGTTTCTATGAAAACATAAGTAAGGCACTGGATAAGGGGGGACCATGTGATGTGGTGTTTTTGGATTTTAGTAAAGCGTTTGATTTGAACCCTCATGGGGCTGTAATAGAGAAATTGAGGCTACTCCAGGCTGATAACATCATAATAAACTGGGTCTCAGAATCGCTGAATAACAGGAAACAAAGAGTATTGGTTAACGGTCATATATCAGATATTGGTGAAGTGACAAGTGGAGTCCCTCAAGGATCAGTGCTGGGACCTATTTTGTTTCACATTTTCATTTCGGATCTTACTAAGAACCTTAACTGCTGGGCGACAAAATATGCTGATGATACTAAGATTGGTGGCCCCTGTGGCACAGAAGAGAAAATAAGCTATCTACAGCAAGATCTTAATACAATGTTGGCCTGGGTAAAACAATGGAACACGTCCTTTAATCTGAACAAATGTAAAACAATGCCCCTAAGCAGAACTAATAAAAAAGCCAAATATATTATATGTTGCACGAACTTAACAACTTGCTCCACTGAAAAAAAATTAGGATCTCTTGTATCCGAAACATTTGGCACAGATGAACAAAAACAAGTAGCCATAAAAAAAATTAAAAATATTATATGGTCCATAAAAAGGAACATAACCACTAGAGATTCCTCTGTAATGCTTCCATTGTATCGAGTGTATGTTCGTTCGCAGCTTGAGTATGCGTCCCAGATTTGGTTCCTTTTTAGAAAATCTGAAAGAGACAAAATTGAAAGAGTGCAAAGAAAATATACTAAATGTATTGATGGTTTGGAAGGGATGGAATATGAGACAAGGTTAAATGAACTAAACCTGATGTCCGCAGAAACTAGGAGGTTAAGATCTGACCTCCTATTTATGTATGATGTAATGCAGGATCCCGTCTTATGTGTCATGTAACTTGGTTGAACATTGCTTAGTCACTTTATTTGACCCGATTATAATTGTCACGTTAAATTCTACTGCTGTATTGTTCTTACTGATGTCAATTTTTGCCATTTTCTGCTGTTAATGCCTCAAACATCTATATGTAACCTGTATTTTGTTCCAAAATGTTCTCTTGAAGTTTGTTTCTGTACTCTCCCGGGTCGTGCCTGAAAATAGTAATTTCTAGGGGCATGGATATGTTGTTCATCCACACTGTCTGGCAGGTATCCTTGCCGCTTTAAATCTTGCTGGAAGGTCTTCAAGCTGGCTCCTCCCACCCACCCGGGTGGTAAAACTCTCGGCTCCGCCCCATGACGCCAGATCTTCCTTACCGCTTGGAAGCTCAGGTTCCCTCCTTAACGCTCTGCGTATAAGACTGGTTCCTAACTCTTCGGTTTCCCGAAATTAAAGTTTAAGGTTTTCTAGACTTCGGTCAACTATTTCCCTCGCGGCTGCGATGGACAAATCGACTCCCGGTTTCCGGAGATGCCCATGCGGGCAGAAGATGTCTCGGACGGATCCGCACTCCACGTGCGTCTACTGCTTGGGCCTTGAGCACGACCCGCAGGCTTGTGACCTGTGCTCTACTTTCTCGGCCTACGTCCTGGAAGACCGTGCTGCCCGTCTGCAACTTGGGCGACCCGAAAAGCGCTACCCTCCGGTAAAGTCGAAGGAGGCCCGGTTGGCGGTTTCCGCGGCGGCGGGCTTGGTGGAACAGCTAGAGCAGATGATCGCCCTCGAAGAGGAGGCGGCGCGGGCCGCATCTTCCTCGGCCGCGGCATTTATCCCACTCTCCCTGCGATCCTCATATTCTGCTTCCTTTAAGGAGCTTTGTCTGTCCCTCTCCACTAAGGGAGAGGGACCAACATCTGCTGGACCTTCCTCTCGATCCAAGAAGAAGGACAAGGGTAAGTCCCTCCGTCGACGCTCTTGGGAGCGGGAGAGGTCCCCTTCCCTGAGTGGTCGACCATCGACTTCGGTCGATCCTTCGGCTTCGGCCACTGGCTTCACGGTGTCCCCGTCAGGTCAGTTGACCGAGACTCCCGTCGACGCAGTCGAGATCTTTCTCAACCCGTTGGACGGGTTGTCGACCGGCAAAGCCGAAAATCCTCTCTCCCCGGTTCCCCCGGTGGTGGTTGAGGATCCCATGGGCTTGCCAGTGCCTCCGGTTCCGGAGCCCTCGGGTGACTCCTCCGAGCTGAGGGGAGAGCGGGTTTCCCCGGCCCCCTCCTCGGAAAAGCCGAGGTTCGCGGTCTCGGACTTCTTCACGGTCCAGCCGATCCCGCCGCCATAGGCGGTCTCGGTCTCGGCACCACGGCAAGTGGCGCCGCCGCTCATCCTTGTCCTCCTCCTCGGACGAGGGGAGGCTTCGACGCAAGTTGCGTCGATGATACAAGGACCTCATGTGGCAACAGCTTCTTCTAGCCAGGAACAAGCCGACGTCGTCGCCTTCCCCGGCCATTAAGTGGCTGTCACTGGAGCGGCCGAAGCAACCCCTTGCTTTAGCCGAAGCGCCTGTTTCCAGGCCTGCTGCTCAGCCAAAACCAGCTGCTCCACCGATTCTGGTGGAACCTCCGCCTCCACAGCCGTTGTTTGGGGCTCCGACCAAGAACTCTTGGTCGGCCTAGGGTCTGCCCCATAGGCTGTCTGTCACCCTCACTCCCAGTCGCCCTCGGCAGGTGGAGGGTGGCTCAGGCCCGAGGCAGCTCTTTGCGGACTCTTCTGAGTCCGACGATTCCTCCCTTTTCTCCAGGCGAGTGGACTTGGAGTCCTCTGGAGGTCAGTCGCTGGACGATAGCCCTTCGTCCTTCCTGGGTTTGCTTAGGCTCATCTCGGAAGTCCACCGGGATGCAGCTCGAGCCCGTATCCAAGCGGGCCAAGTATCCCCTCACGGAGATATTGGACTGAGGGAATTCTCCTACGGAGGCCTTTCCTGTGGCCGAGGCCATTGTGGGCCCGGCCTTGGAGCTCTGGCAGCGCCCTGCTTCTTGCCCTGCGCCTTCGGCCAGGATGGCCAGGAAGTATGCGGTCCCTACTGGTTCCCTGTCCGGTTTCTCGGAACATCCCTCAGCCGAGGGGTTAGTTACCGACAGCGTTTTCCGGCGTGCCGGAAACGCTAGGGACGTGGACAAACCTCCCGACAAGGGGTCCAAGAAATTGGACTATGCCGGGCGAAAAGTCTACGCTGCGTCTCCCTTGGCCTTCGTCAGGCCAGCTCGGCCGTGCTTATGGCACATTTCTCTCATGCCCTGTTGGGCTCCCTGGACAAGGTAGTCCCTTATCTCCCGGCTGACCTGCAGACCACTGTTAGGCAGCTGCGGGACCAGGGCAGGGCAGTGGCCAAGCAGCAACTTCAGACTGCTCTGGACATTGGAGACTCATGCGCCAGGTGAGTCGCGGGCGCAGTAGCTATGCGCCGTCGGGCATGGCTGAGGATATCCACTTTTACATCGGATACCCAGCACAAGTTGGCGGATGTCCCCTTCCTGGGGACCAACCTCTTCGGCCCTGGGGTGGAAGGTCACCTCCAGAGGATCGAGAAGTCCAATGCCACCTTGGACTCGGTCTCATCCGCTCAGAGGGACAAGGGCCGTAGACCACAGCCTAAGCCCTTTCGTCCGTCTGCGCCCGCGGCACATCTGGCCCAGCAACGTCAGGGCCAGCAGGCTCGTGCTTGGCATCCCAAACCCAAGCCCACAGCTTCCTCCTCCAGGAAGCAGGGAGGTAAAGGTCCAGGAGGTCCCTCGGCTGGTCCCCCCTCCAAGCCTGCCCAGTGACAGGTTGAGGGGTGTCGCCTCCAACCTCGTCACCTCACCCCAGGTTCCCCCCGTGGGGTGGGGGCAGCTCCGCCACTTTCTTTCCGCCTGGTCCGTTATTACCACAGACCGGTGGGTGTTGGAAGTGGTGGGAAAGGGCCTGCCTCTGGAGTTCGAGCAGGCCCCGCCCTTCAGAGCCGTTGCACCTCGGGGGGCCTCGGGGTCCGCAGCCTCACTGTCGGCTCACCGATCCGACATCGCTATCCTCCTCGAGAAGGAGGTGATCAGAGAGGTGGCGGATCCTCCCTCAGACCTGGGGTTTGTGTCCAGGTACTTCCTGGTTCCGAAACGGACGGGGGGCTGGCGCCCCATTCTCGATCTGCGTGACCTAAACAAGTTCCTAAGGTCTCGGACCTTCAGGATGGTCACTCTGGCTCAGATAATACCATCCTTGGAACGCGGCGTGTGGTTCTGCTCTCTGGACCTGCAGGACACGTTCTTTCACGTCCCTATCCGTCTGTCACATCAGAGATTCCTTCGCTTTCGAGTGGAAGGATCCCTTTTCGAGTTCCAAGCCATGCCCTTTGGCTTGTCTCCTGCTCCCAGGGTCTTCACCAAATGCATGGCAGTGGTGACAGCATTCCTGCGGCGCCGAGGGGTCCGGGTGTACCCTTACCTGGATGATTGGCTGATAGCAGCCCCCTCCAGACGGGAGGTGGAGCGGTCCAGGGATCTGGCCCTCCAGGTTTGCTCTCAGGTCGGCCTCCTCATCAACGAGGCCAAGTCGGAACTCGAACCGAAGCAGGTGATTCTCTTCGAGCCAGAGCACGGCTCCCGGCGGACAGGGCCGAGGTTC
The DNA here is from genome assembly GCA_016271365.2 of Neoceratodus forsteri. NCBI lineage: Eukaryota > Metazoa > Chordata > Ceratodontiformes > Ceratodontidae > Neoceratodus > Neoceratodus forsteri. The sequence goes on from CM057456.1 coordinate 18,772,411, forward strand.
TTTCCTCCTTTGCCCAATCATTTCTGGTTGGGCAATCACGTCCTGCCCGGGACTTCCTGCGCCTCCTGGGTCTTATGGCGGCCTGCACCAGCGTGGTCCGTTGGGCCTGCTGGAACATGCGCCCCCTTCAGTGGGGACTGGCCAGCCAGTGGTCTCAATGCTGCGATCCATTGGATCAGCTAGTGACGGTAACCCAGGGGATGTGGAACGCTCTCAAGTGGTGGATCATTCCAGCTCATCTGCAGGAGGGCATCCCGTTTGTCCGCCCCGAGCCGACGGTCTCTCTATCGATCAATGCCTCTCTGATGGGTTGGGGTGCCCATCTAGGGGAACACCGAGCGCACGGCCTCTGGTCCCCGCGGGAGTCCCGATGCCATATCAACCTGCTGGAGCTCCGAGCGGTCTGCCTAGCTCTCACCGCCTTTGCTCCGTTTCTTCGGGGTCAAGTGGTTCGGGTCCAGACGGACAATACCACGACCATGTACTACCTAAACCGCCAGGGCGGGACGCGCTCCATGCTTCTATGCAAGGAAGCTCTCCGCATTTGCTCACTCGTGCGCAGCCTGGAGGCGGATCTCCTAGCCATTCATGTGGCAGGAGCCTCCAATACCCTGGCTGATGCCCTAAGCCGGATAGGGGCTGTGTCCCACGAGTGGTCTGCCCTGCCGGATGTAGTACAAGATCTGTTCTCCCATTGGGGTACAACTCAGGTGGACCTGTTTGCCTCCAGGGAGAACGCGAAGCTGAGGCTGTTCCATGCCCACCCCCCTCAGCAGGGCTCGCTGCAGGGGGATGCCTTCTCGAGGCCATGGACCCCGGGCCTCTTCTACGCCTTTCCCCCATTCCCCTTGATTCACAAGGTGCTTCTCAAAGCAAGGAGGGACAAAGCGCAGGTGATTCTGATAGCCCCAGACTGGCCCTGCCAGTACTGGTACCCAGATCTCCTCAGCTTCAGCTCCAGGCTCCCGAGGCAGCTTCCAGCTCGCCCGGACCTGCTCTCAGTCAGTCAGGGAAAGGTGTTCCATCCGAATCTTCAATCCCTGCACCGGACGGCCTGGTTCCTGAGCGGCTAGAGTTCCAGGCCTTGGGTCTTTCCAACGAGGTCCTCAATGTAGTTGAGGCGTCCCGTAAGGAGTCGACCAGAAAATGCTACGCCTTCAAATGGAAGAGATTTTCCATTTGGTGTCAGGGCAAGGGCCTTGACCCTTCCTCCTGTTCCTTGGCGAGCATATTGGATTACCTGTGGTCCCTTTCTCAGCAAGGGCTTAGGTCGCCGACCCTTAAGGTGCACCTGGCAGCCATCTCTGCTTACCGGGCGCGGGCCGGGAAGCAGTCGGTGGCGCAGGAAAAAGTGGTCAGGCGCTTTTTCAAAGGCCTTGATCACATTTCCCCTCCTGTGCGAGAACCTCCACCTCCGTGGGATTTACCGCTGGTATTGGCAAAGCTCATGGGCAAGCCATTTGAACCAATGCACAGGTGTGATCTCTCTCACCTGTCGTGGAAGACCGCCTTCTTGGTGGCTATTACGTCAGCCAGAAGGATGGGAGAGCTCCAGGCGCTCTCCATCGAGTCTCTTTACCTGGTCTTCCACAGGGACAGAAGTTGTCCTGCGCCCCACCGAAATTCCTTCCGAAGGTGGTGTCGGAGTTTCACCTTAACCAGGTGTTGACTCTGCGGTGTTCTACCCCAATCACACCTCGAGGCCGAATATAGGCTCCATACTCTGACCCTAGAAGGGCGCCGCTACTATAAGGAGCGATGGCTGAAATCGGGGAGAGTTCGCCAGCTGTTTGTCACCCACGCTAAAGTCGACCTGGCAGACCTGCAGCTAAGCAGACGATAAGCAGGTGGGTCACCTCCTGCATAGATCTCTGCTATAAGTTGGCGGGCATGGAGCCTCCCAGAGGGATAAGAGCTCATTCTACCCGCATACTGCTGCATCGTTGGCTGCTTCCAGGGACGTCCCTATCCAGGAAATCTGCAGGGCTGCTACCTGGAAGTCAGCACACACCTTCATCACCCACTACCACATCGACCTTGAGTCACGCCGGATGCTGGTTTTGGGGCCTCGGTTCTCCAGTCTCTATTCCCTAAGTAGGGGTGTGCCTTGCCTCCCTCCTCCCAGAGAACTGCTAGGAGTCTGCACAGATAGTGTGGATGAACAACATATCCATGTCCCTAGAAATACAGGTTACTCACCTGTAACAGGAGTTCTAGGAATGGTATATGTTGTTCATCCACCTACCCACCCGACTCCCGGCTTCCGACGCCAACCTGAGCTTCCAGCGGCCAGTTCTGGCATCATGGGACGGAGCCGAGAGTTTTACCACCCGGGTGGGTGGGAGGAGCCAGCTTGAAGACCTTCCGGCAAGATTTAAAGCGGCAAAGATACCTGCCAGACAGTGTGGATGAACAACATATACCATTCCTAGAACTCCTGTTACAGGTGAGTAACCTGTATTTTTTGGCTAATGCACCTACCTGGTAAACAAAAACTAAATAAAAATGTGACCTCGGAATTTCATTCAAACAAGTTGCGAAAATTACTAGAGGACACCCATTACAAATAAAAGGAAATAGATTCAGACGTAATCAAAGAAAATACTTTTCTAGGGACATGGATATGTTGTTCATCCACACTGTCTGGCAGGTTCCTTGCGCTTTAAATCTTGCCGGAAGGTCTTCAAGCTGGCTCCTCCCACCCACCCGGGTGGTAAAACTCTCGGCTCTGCCCCATGACGCCAGATCTTCCTTACCGCTTGGAAGCTCAGGTTCCCTCCTTAACGCTCTGCGTGTAGACTGGATCCTAATTTTTCAGTTCGCCCAAAACTTATTTTAAAATTTTCAAGACTTCGGTCAAGTTTCTCCCTCACGGCTGCGATGGACAAATCGACTCCCAAATTTCGGTGGTGCCCTTGTGGGCAGAAAATGTCCTGGACGGACCCGCACTCCACGTGCGTCTACTGCCTCGGCCTAGAACATGACCCGCAGGCCTGTGAGTTATGCCGTTTGTTTTCGGCCAGCGTCCTGGAAGACAGCACTGCCCGATTACAGCTTGGGTGCCCCGAGAAGTACTACCCGCCAGTGAAGTCGAAGGAGGCCCATTGGGCGGTTACTGCGGCGGCTGGCTCAGCTGAGCAACTCTAGCAGATGATCGCCCTCGAGGAGGAGGCGGCACAGGCCACATCTTCCTCTTCCTCGGTTGCGGCATTTATTCCGCTGTCTCTGGGTACCTCATATTCAGCTTCTTTCAAGGAGCTTTGCCAATCCCTTTCCATGAAGGGAGAGGGTCAATGACATTCCTCTCGGTCCAGAAAGAAGGACTCAAAGAGGTAAGTCCCATCGTCGGGTGTTCGGTGGGAGCGGAGAGGTCCCTTCCCGACAGTCGTCCACTCGACTTGAGTCGAGGTTGCGGCTAAGGCCGCTGGCTTCACGGTGTCCCCGCCAGGTCAGCCGGCCCAAGACACCCGCTTGATGCGGTTGAGATTTTCTACTGTTGGATGGGCTGTCGACTGGTGAAGCCGACAGCCCTTCTTCACTGGTTCCCCCGGTGGAGACCGAGGACTTTCCTGCGCCTCTGGTGCCGCAGTCCCTGGTTAAGGCTTCCGAGTCGAGGGAAGAGCGGGTGTCCCCTTTCCCTTCCCAGACCTGTCCTCGGAAACGCCGTGGATCTGGGTCTCGGACATTGTCTCGGTCCAGCTGATCCCACCGACATTGACGGTCTCGGTCTCGGCACTGAAGTAAGCGGCGCCACCGCTCATCCTCGTCTTCCTCCTCGGAAGAGGAGAGGCTTTGGCGCAAGTTGCATCGACGCTACGAGGACCTGATGTGGCAGCAGTTACTTCTGTCCGGGAAGAAGCCGACGCCGTCGCCTTTCCTGGCCATCAAGTGGCTGTCACCCGAGCGGCTGAAACAACCCCGCGCTGTAGCCGAGGTCCCCAAGCCTGGGCCGGTGGTTCGGCCGAAACCAGCTGCCCCACCGATTGTGGTGGAACCCCCACCTCCACAACCGAAATCGGGGGCGCCGACCAAGGACTCTCGGTCGGGTCAGGGCCTGCCCCACAGGTTGTCGGTCACCCTCACTCCCGACCGTCCTCAGCAGGTGGAGGGTGGCTCAGGCCTCAGGCAGCTCTTCGCGGACTCCTCGGAGTCTGATGATGACTCCTCCCTGTTCTCCAGGCCCATTGACCTGGAGTCCTCCGGGGGCCAGTCGATGGATGAAAGCCCATCGTCCTTCATGGATTTGCTTCGGCTCATCTCGTAGTCCACCAGGATGCAGCTCGAGCCCATATCCAAGCAGGCCAAGTATCCCCTGACGGAGATACTGGACCGAGGGGATTCACCCATGGAGGCCTTTCCGGTGGCTGAAGCCATTGTTGGCCCAGCCTTGGAGCTCTGGCAGCGACCTGCTTCCTGTCCTGTGCCTTCAGCCAGGATGGCCAGGAAGTACGCGGTCCCTACTGGCTCTTTGCCCGGTTTTTCGGAACACCCCTCTGCCGATGGGTTGGTCACCGACAGTGTTTTCCGGCGTTCTGGGAACGCTAGGGATGTGGACAAGCCCCCCGACAAGGAGTCCAAAAAGCTGGACTATGCCGGGCACAAGGTGTACGCTGTGTCCTCCCTTGGCTTCCGCCAGGCCAGCTCGGCCGTGCTGATGGCACACTTCTCCCACGCCCTCATGGGCTCCCTGGATGAGGTGATCCCTCATCTCCCAGCTGACCCACAGACCATGGTCCGGCAGGTACGGGACCAGGGTAGGCAGTGGCTAAACAGCAGCTCCAAATGGCTCTGGACATTGGAGACTCCTGTGCCAGATCGGTTGCGGCTGCGGTGGACATGCACCGCAGAGCATGACTGAGGATATCCACCTTCACGGCGGATACCCAGCACAAACTGGCAGATGTCCCCTTCCTGGGGACCGACCTCTTCGGCCCTGGAGTGGAAGGTCACCTCCAGCGGATTGAAAAGTCCAATGCCACTCTGGACTCGGTCACCTCCGCCCAGAAGGACAAAGGCCACCGACAGCAGCAGCACAAGTCCTTTCATCCTTCTGCACCTGCGGCACGTCTGGCCCACCAGCACCAGGGCCAGCAGGCTCGCGATTGGCATCCCAAACCCAAGCCCGCGGCTTCCTCCAACAGGAAGCAGGGAGGTAAAGGCCCAGGAGGTCCCTTGGTCAGTCCCTCCTCTAAGTCTGTCCAGTAACGGGTTGAGGGGTGTCGCCCCCAGCCTCGCTACTCCCCCCCTGGGGCTACGGGGTCCGCAGCCTCTTTGTCGGCTCGCCGAGCCAATATCGCCCTGCTCCTCAAAAAAGAGGTGATCAGGAAGGTGGCGGATCCTCCTCCAGACCCGGGGTTTGTGTCCAGGTACTTCCTGGTCCCAAAACGGATGGGGGGCTGGCGCCCCATTCTCGATCTGCACGACCTGAACAGGTTCCTAAGGTCTCGGACCTTCAGAATGGTCACTCTGGCTCAGATAATCCCATCCTTGGAATGAGGCATGTGGTTCTGTTCTCCGGACCTTCAGGACGTGTTCTTTCACGTCCCAATCCGTCCGTCCCACCAGAGATTCCTCCGCTTCAGGGCAGAGGGATCCCTCTACGAGTTCCGGGCAATGCCCTTCGGCCTTTCCCTAGCTCCCAGGGTCTTCACCAAATGCATGGCAGTGGTGACAGCATTCCTGTGGCGCCGAAGGGTCCAGGTGTACCCCTACCTGGACGACTGGCTGATTGCAGACCCCTCCAGAGCAGAGGTGGAGCGGTCCAGAGTTCTGGCCCTCCAGGTTTGCTCTCAGGTTGGCCTCCTCATCAACGAGGCCAAGTCGGAACTTGTGCCAAAGCAGGTGATACAATTCATCGGAGCAGAGCGCGACTCTCTACGAGCCAGAGCACGGCTCCCGGCAGACAGGGCCAAGGTTCTTTCCTCCTTTGCCCAATCATTTCAGGTTGGGCAATTGCGCCCTGCCTGGGACTTCCTGAACCTCCTGGGCCTCATGGCGGCCTGCACCAGCATGGTCCGTTGGGCCCGCTGGTACATGCGTCCCCTTCAGTGGGGGCTGGCCAGCCAATGGTCACAGCACTTCGATCCTCTGGATCAGCTAGTGACAGTGACCCAGGGGATGTGGAACGCTGTCCAGTGGTGGACCATTCCAGTACATCTGCAGGAGGGCATCCTGTTTGTCCGCCCCGAGCCAACAGTCTCTCTATCGACCAATGCCTCTCTGGTTGGGGTGCCCATCTGGGGGAGCACAGAGCACACGGCCTCTGGTCCCCTCAAGAGTCCCGATGCCACATCAGCCTGCTGGAGCTTTGAGCGGTTCGTCTAGCCCTCACCGTCTTCGCTCCGTTTCTACGGGGTCAAGTGGTTCAGGTCCGGACGGACAATACCACGACCATGTACTACCTAAACCGCCAGGGCAGGACGTGCTCCATGCCTCTGTGCAGGGAAGCTCTCCGCATTTGGTCACTCGTGCGCAGCCTGGAGGCGGATCTGCTTGCCATTCATGTGGCAGGAGCCTCCAACACCCTGGCCGATGCCCTAAGCAAGATAGGGGCTGCGTCTCACGAGTGGTCTCTCCTGCCGGAGGTAGTACAAGATCTGTTCTCCCACTGGGGCACGCCTCAGGCGGACCTGTTTGCCTCCAGGGAGAATGCGAAGCTGAGACTGTTTCATGCTCACCCCCCTCAGCAGGGCTCGATGCAGGGGAATGTCTTTTCGAGGCCGTGGACCCCGGGCCTCTTCTACGCCTTCCTCCATTACCCTTGATCCACAAGGTGCTTCTCAAGGCGAGGAGGGACAAGGTGCAGGTGATGCTGGTAGCCCCAGACTGGCCCCGCCAGTTCTGGTATCCAGATCTCCTCAGTCTCAGCTCCAGGCTCCCGAGGCGGCTTCCAGCCCGCCCGGACCTGATCTCAGTCAATCAGGGGAAGGCATTCCATCCGGACCTTCAATCCCTGCACCTGACGGCCTGGTTCCTGAGCGACTAGAGTTCCAGGCCTTGGGTCTTTCCGACGAGGTCCTCAACGTCGTAGAGGCGTCCCATAAGGAGTCGACCAGAAAATGCTATACCTTCAAATGGAAGAGATTCTCCATTTGGTGTCAGGGCAAGGGCCTGGACCCTTCCTTCTGTTCCTTGGCAAATATTCTGGACTACCTGTGGTCCCTTTCTCAGCAAGGGCTTCGGTCGACGACCCTTAAGGTGCACCTGGCAGCCATCTCTGCTTACCGGGCGCGGACCGGAAAGCAGTCGGTGGCGCAGGAGACGGTGGTCGGGCGCTTTTCCAAAAGCCTGATACATATCCTCCGGTGCGGAGAACCTCCACCTCCGTGGATCTACTGCTGGTATTGGCTAAGCTCATGGGCAAGCCATTCGAACCGATGCACAGGTGTGACATCTCTCACCTGTCGTGGAAGACCGCCTTCTTGGTGGCTATCACATCAGCTAGAAGGATGGGAGAGCTCCAGGTGCTTTCCATTGCGTTTCCTTATCTGGTCTTCCACAGGGACAAGGTTGTCCTGCGCCCCCACCCGAAATTCCTTCCGAAGGTGGTATCAGAGTTTCACCTTAACCAGGTGTTGACTCTACCGGTGTTCTACCCCAATTCACACCTCGGAGGCCGAATATAGGCTTCATACTTTGGACCCTAGAAGATCGCTCGCTTACTACAAGGAGCGGACGGCTGAAGTTCGGGGAGAGGTTCACCAGCTGTTTGTCACCTATGCTGAAGCCGCACCTGGCAGACCTGCAGCCAAGCAGACGATAGGCAGGTGGGTCACCTCCTGCATAGATCTCTGCTATAGGTTGGCGGGCATGAAGCCTCCCAGAGGGATAAGAGCTCATTCTACCCGCCATACCGCTGCATCGGTGGCTGCTTCCAGGGATGTCCCTATCCAGGAAATCTACAGGGCTGCTACCTGGAAGTCAGCACACACCTTCATCACCCACTACCCCATCGACCTTGAGTCATGCCGGGATGCTGGTTTTGGGGCCTCAGTTCTCCAGTCTTTATTTCCCAAGTAGGGGGTGTGTCCCTTGCCTCCCTCCCTCCTCCCAGGGAACTGCTAGGAGTCTGCCAGACAGTGTGGATGAACAACATATCCATGTCCTAGAAATACAGGTTACTCACCTGTAACAGGAGTTCTAGGAATGGATATGTTGTTCATCCACACCCAACCCTCCGACCTCCCCGGCTTCGACGCACAACCTGGCTTCCAGCGGGCTAGATCTGGCGTCATGGGGCAGAGCCGAGAGTTTTACCACCTGGGTGGGTGGGAGAAGCCAGCTTGAAGACCTTCCGGCAAGATTTAAAGCGGCAAGGAACCTGCCAGACAGTGTGGATGAACAACATATATCATTCCTAGAACTCCTGTTACAGGTGAGTAACCTGTATGTATACATCTAGATTGGATAAATATATCTTATCTGGAGCAGACATTAAATTATTTGATTGAATCTTTGGAGCAAACATGGGCTTTGCCTACTAGCTCCACACCTACGTCAGTATGAACCTCAGAATACATTTTTTGGGGGGGGCTTTGTGGAATGCCTCTCTGGATATCCTAGCATCTTATCAAACTGAACCTTTTATTTATTTGATTTATTGTTCTTTTTAGTCCCCATTTATTCTTATGCTGGTTCCCCCTGTCCACTGAATTGTGTTTGTCCTCAGCTGGCCCCAGAGTGGGATTCTGGGTAATGCACTTTACCCTGAACTTTACATTTGTTTTTTTGTTTTCTGGGGCCACCCCTTTTGTCCCCAGATCCCTCATTTGCTGCACTCATAGAGCCAATTGCAGCTCTCAACCGAGGCCACTTCGAGACCCTAACAAGTCCTGCTGTATTGCTGGTTCCCTTGAGAAGGGATTGGGCACCCTAAGGCGCTAAGAACAATTTTTGTTTGCACACCAGTACATTTTTGCACCGGTTTAATTACTCTAGGTTTGCGCTGTTTCCTTTGTTCTGTTCATTTAACTTTGGTGACTGTTTAACAGCAGCAACCTGCCTCCTGCAGAGCATTTCCAGTTCTGTGAGGTCCTGCGCCATACTCTGCTGCAGACAGATGTTCTTCAGCCCTCCTTGTCTGGAGAGTATACTTATATCTGTCACCACCTCAATAAGAAAGAGCTGCCCTGAGTCCAGGTTTTCCACTGTGCTGTTAGGTGAACCAACCATATAATCTTTAATCTTATTTATTCATTGTTAACATATTTATTCTTGTGGTTTCATATACTACAAAACTGATTTAGCTCAAAAAGGACTCTCTTGGCTGGTCTAGTGGTGTGCTGCCATCTAGGAGGTTGGGGGTTCACTGCAAGCCCCCAAATCCCTCACAGGAGTCAGCGGGGCTTCACAGAGGTGAGGCGCTCACAGTTCTCGTGGTACTTGTGTAACCCCTGTTGACTAATCAGAGGGTGACATTGGCTGTAAAGGCAGCTCATCTGCTCTCCTGGCTAGTAAAAGTATGCAACTATGGCATCCCCTATTGTCAGCATCGGGGACAGGGGAAGAAAATCAGAAAAAAATTAAAAAGGCTCTCTCTTATCAGTGCTTGTCCTGTTGGAATGCATTTGTGCCTTCCATTTATTTATTGATAAATACTGTGTCACTCAGTCATTGAATGGGACAGCTGTGGTGGGACTCTGGAATAGGCTACTTTCCCATGTTGTGTCTAGCAAAAATAAGGATAGCTTTAAGGCTAATCAAAATAAGATACTATTAGAACAACCTAATGTGGAAGCTCACCACTGAATAGTGGAGGAGCAGTTAAAATGGGCACTCCAGCCTCCTCCTGCTCTGAGAAACCGTAGTAACTGTCTTACGACATGATAAATTCACTGATTGTCTACTGTAAAGAGCCAAGCCTATAGAAAAAGAAGTGCATTTTGTCACAGTACTGTAATTAGCTGGCACCTTTTCCATGTACCACAAGTCATGTTTTCTTGACATGACAGCCTCACTGGATACTGGCACAATTCTAAAAACTCACCTTACAACAAACAAAAAACATACTAAATGGTAGGCACGAAGAAAAAAACCTCAAAAGCTAAGAAAATAGGCTTTCACCCCCTTCAGAGGTTACATTGCTTTCTGGAAAGCTTGTATTATCGCATATGCCTTGCAACATAGAGCACAAAGATGTGTTACATCTTCATCAGGGTTAACTCAGTCACCAGGTCACACTGTAGGAACTTCTTTGTTAGTGAAGCAGGATCCACACGGAAGATTTTCAGCAGTTCAACTGGGGCCGCCCACGCCATCGACGTCATCAAACCTATAAAGGCATGAGTGGCCCCACTCCCTCCTCAATTCTTTCCCACCATCAACTTGTTTGCATGGGTCTCCATGGAAGCTCATCGCCAGATTTGGTGTTCCCAACAGAGTGGTGGATTTCCTGGTGGCCGCCCGGAAGCCTTCTACTCTAGCAACATATGCCATGAAGTAGAAGCGGTTTGCCATCTGGGCTGACAAACATAATGTGGACCCTTTCACTTGTCCAGTGAGCCAGATCCTGGACTACCTGATCTCTCTCTCTGACTCTGGTCTCCAGTTCTCCTCCCTCAAGGTGCACCTTTCGACTATTTCCGACTTTCATGAGCCTGTGGGTGACTGCATGATTACTCAGCTGGGTGTCTCCTGTACCCTTTTTAAGGGGCATCCTGCATCTGAAACCCCCAATGCGTTCTCCTGTCCCGGCTTGGGGTCTGAATTTTGTTTTGGAAAAATTGACCGTCTCCTTTTGAGCCCATCGTGACTTGCGAACTACGCTTTCTGTCTTGGAAAATGTTATTTTTAGTTGATATTACTTCTGCTTGGAGAATTTCAGAGCTTCAGGCCCTCTGGTACGAGGAGCCTTATTTGATTTTTCAGAAAGACAGACTGTCTTTGTGCACAAATCCTAAGTTTCTCCCTAAGGTGGTCTCTGAGTTTACACTCAATCAGTCTGTCCACCTTCCTGTTTATTTTTCCGAGCATGCCAATCTAGGGGGAGCAATTCTCCATACTTTAGATGTACGCAGAACTTTGAATTACTACCTGTTTCACACAAATGATCATAGAAAGTCAAAGCAGTTGTTTGTTTCCTTCAGCCCAGGTAGAGAGGGCACTTCATTTTCTAAACAATGTTTATCCAGATGGTTGGCAAATTGCATTGTGTTCTACTACAAGTAGGACAAAGAATTGCCTGGAGTAGTTAAAGCTCACTTTACAAGAGGCATGGCTACCTCTGTGGCTTGTTTCCGAGGGGTCTCAGCCACTGACATCTGTGCGACTGCCACCTGGAGGACCGTCCATACTTTCACTAAGCACTATAGTCTGGACATTGCCTTAAGCCTGTGCAGATTTTGGCAGGGCTGTAAGGTAGGGCCTCCTGTCTTAAGTTTTATGATTAGCCTTCTGTCCAGACTGTCTGTTTACACCTGTAACTGCTTGGGACTCGTTCCTGCATTGTTACTTGATGACTGAGATAACCCCGATGAAGATAGAACAGTTACGTAAGAACTTACTGTAACAGTAGATCTTCGAGGGGATCTCAGTCTCAGGTCTTCTTTCCCTCCCACCATCCCCCTTCGTGGGGCTCTTGTCTTGGAACTGGCTGTCTAGTGTATCCAGCCTTTTATTTTGGCTTAGGCACCCCTCTCTCTCTCTCTCTCTCTCTCTCTCTCTCTCTCTGTCACTCCTCGGTCCCCCATGGCTAGAGCTATGCTCCCTTTGTCTCCGGGGGAAAGAACGAGGGAGCAGGACCGCTCACAGCTTGATGGGATTGATGACGTCGACGGCGTGGGTGGCCCCAGTTGTACTGCTGAAAATCTTCTGTGTGGATCCTGCTTCACCAACGGTGAAGTTCCTACAATGTGAACTGATGACTGAGATCCCCTTGAAGATCCATTGTTACGGTAAGTTCTAACGTAACTGTTCTTTTTTGTGTAGCGATTTATTTACCCAGGGTAGCCTTGACTAAGAATCAACAGCTCATTTTCAGATGGGTCCTGCCTCTACTGAATTTTACAGCTGGGATGGACTGAAGCCAGGGCAATCAAGTATATGTACAATACCTCAGGAAATTAAGCTTTTTTTTTTTTTATTTTATTTTTAGACTTTTGAATTGAACAATACAAAATTATTACATCGTGGTAAACCATGCAACATAGTTCAGTGATCTGCAAAGACAGTAATTACATGAAGTGTTTGTCATACCCTGCCAATGTTATGACCTGGGGATGGTTACCCAAATATAGTAATACACAAGTTTTCAAATACGAACTGGCTGTATGCTATGCACAGGCCACTCTGGCAAGTACAACTTTAAATTAACTGACCTGGTGAGAAGCAGCTACATGGCTGCATAATGCCAACACATTACAGATCAGCAATACCGTCAGGGCTTCAGAAACCCCCTCCCTAGCACTAATATTGAGATCATTACCACACTTGAATCAGAACATTTATAAGAGCAAAACAATTACATTGCACTGCAACTCAACATTTCCCTTACCATGCCATTTTTAACTAAGTAGTGTGAGTCACACTAGCCCTTAGTAACTCTCCCCCTTTTTCAGCATGAAGTAGCTGTTTTGCGCCAAATGCATATTACAAAATGCTATAGGTGCCTTGTAGCGATTGTAAACAAGGAATTGAACTTAATCCATTAATGGTGCCAAGTATTTAACAACTTTTAGACCCTGTTGTAAGGAGCACTACAATGTAGGAATACCTAGGCCTTCCATGGGTGTCCGCGTCTGGAAGGAGAAACAGAAAAATGTCCCTGTTTCAGGTGGCTGAAGGACCCTGGTGACTTTAGTCCCAACCCTACCATTCATCTGATGAAAGGTGCGCCACATCATTTGTGGGTGTCGTGTTTCCATAGCAAACCCATCTTGGTGGGGAGACACAACAGGAGTATGGAGAATGACTGGGTAGTAGAGTGAGGTAGGAATGCTGAAGACACCTAAGGAATCTGGTGTGAGGCCTGAAACAGAGCTTGTAAGGAGGCATAAACTAGAGAATATTAAAACAAAAAAAAAAAAGGAAAGGCTTTTGTCCATAAGTAGCGTCCTGGGAAACAATAACAGTCTTGAGTCACGAGAGTGGTCTCACATCAGCTTACAGATCATCATTGCTGTTCAGCTCCTGCGACTCCTCTGCCCACGCAGTTTACATTTTTTGCAGCAGTTGCCCTGCATGGAGAACCCCAGAGGCAGTGACTTGTGAGGGGTTGGAAACAAGGATCCAGTCCAGTAGGGATTCATATCCCATCCTGTAGTTAGACCAAGTGGGGGAGGAGATTAGTTGGTGGATTCCTTGGCTGCCTCGGACTGCAAGGTCTGCCAATTAAGATTAAAATTGCTGAGGATTATCCATTCCCTTCCTTGGGGAAGGGAGTTCTTGAGGACCCAGATACCGTGATTAGCTGGAGAAGGTGAGGTGGTCTACCAGGCCGAAGGTCTTGGTAAGGTTAATAAAGACTGCGTACATCATTGAGTTCACCAGGCAAAACCTAAAAACTGGGAACCACTCCACCCTTGACTGGATTCTGGTCTCTAAACCAGTGAAGATCCAGGAGCGGCTGGTATATTCCCAACTCAGGGATTACCTGGAAGTTAATCAACTCCTAGCCCCTTCACAGCATGGTTTCTGACGAAATCATGGGACTGACACTGCCCTCATCAGGTTCACATCTGACATCCTTGCAGCTCTGGATAAAGGCACCCCCATGGGGGCAGTCTTTATTGACCTTACCAAGGCCTTCGACCTGGTATACCACCCCTCCTGTTAAAAAAGCTGATCAAATTTGGACTTGATCAACATTCCTTGAATTGGTTCCACAACTACCTGACTAGTCTCGCCCAACAGGTCAAGTGGAGAGGTGCTACATCCGGTATACTACCTCTAAATGAGGGGGTTCCACAAGGTTCCATTCTGGGCCCAATCTTGTTCTCTCTCTTTGTCAATGACCTCTTTCACCACTGTGGGAGTAGCTCTGTGGTGCAGTACGCTGATGATGCGGTACTGTACAGAAGCGCACCATAGTTGGGGGACCTTGGGCCCCTGCTGCAATCTGACTTTGCCATGATTGAGGCCTGGCTAGTCGAAAACCGTCTGGTCCTTAATGCAAATAAGACCAAAGCCCTACTGTTTGGACCAAAATCTCTGGGTCCTTCCCGGGTTCACCTTCTCCCGCTAATCACGGTATCTGGGTCCACCATTGAGGCGGTTCAGTCCTTCAGGTACCTGGGTCTTACAATAGATCAAGGGCTTACCCTAAAACAACATGTCGACCTAGTGACGAATAATATACACCAAAACTGGGCTTGCTCTACCGCCTAAGCTCCAATATGATTCCTGAAACCCGACTGGCGATTGCAAAGAGTATCCTTCTCCCTAGCCTTACCTATGCCTCTCCAACTCTTCTTGGCCTATCAAAACACGACCATAGTAGACTACAAACTCTGTATCATAAAATCGCTAGATTCGCAATAAAAGCTCATCCTAGGACCCATCACTGTGGTGTCCTTGCCTCACTCAGTTGGCCTACTCTAAGTCACAGGCTCCAGTACCCCCTATTAAGCTGGACCTACAAGCTTCTTGATACCGACCCTCCAGATGGGCTAGCTGGGCTACTTGCCCTTAAACGGCCCAGTAGGCCACTCTGCACTTCGGGCAAACTAATCCTAGAATTGCCTAGGGTCCGCTGTGCAACAGGCTCTAAATCCTTTGGCTTTACTGCCCCTGCACTATGGAACACGCTCCCTGCACAACTTCAGGAAGCCCCTTCCCTAGCAACATTCCTTAAGGGACTGCGAGTGCACCTCCTAAACTACAATCACTGCCCCTGACCTGGTGGCTATGTAACCCGTACCCTGTAGCCCGATGCCTTAACCCTTACTCTCTGTCTCTCAATTGCTGATGATGTTCTTTGTACAGTTGCTACTTATAATTTACTCTTTACTGTACATTGTCACTGAAACTCTGTATGTTATGTTCTGTACTGTACTACCTGTATGTATTGCCTTTGCCTTATGCTTTATGTAACTAACTCCGGGTCGCCCCTGAAAAAGGGACCTTTGGGGCCCAGTGGGCTTATCCGGTTAACAAAATTTAATAAATAAATAAGTCGGTCCATTTACTCTATCATTCTCAGCCTAAGAGTAGACACTGCCTTCCCTTTTGCAAGGTATCCCAAAATCCGAAGCAGCCTCTTGGCACCAACGCAAATGCAGAGCCTCTGCCGCCTTACCTGCTCCCTCCTCGCCGGAGCCTCAGCCAAGTGCCCCAAGGGGTGACAGACTACCCCCAGTGGCTGGATCCACCTCCGCTTGACTCTTGGCCAGACCCCCACCTTCCAGTCCCCGACCAACAGGTGGTGGTCGAAGGTTGGTTCTCCCTCCATCTCAATCAATGGAGAACCATCACATCAGATGCCTGGATTCTCCAATTCATAGTAAGAGGTCACACTCTGGAGTTCAACGAGCTTCTTCCCAGAGACTCTTCCAGTGCCCTCTACCTACCCCCCGGCCCACCTGTCTGTTCTCTGGGAGGAGGTACAGTCCCTTCTGTGCAAAAAGGCCATCGAGCCAGTGCCCAGGTACCAAAGAAACACGGGATTTTACTTTACTCCAGGTTCTCCCTGGTCCCCACAAGAACTGGAGATCTGAGGCCCATCTTAGACCTCAAGGATCTCGGTCTGTATGTCTAGTACAAAAAGTTTTGAATGGTAACTCTGCCAGGCTTGCTTCTCCTCCTCAAGAAGGGAGATTGGTTGTGTTCTCTGGACATGCAGGATGCATACTTGTATATCTCAGTGTTTCCACCCTCCTTTTTTTTTTCCAGGGCGAACATTACCAGTTCAAAATATTGCCCTTTGGCTTGTTCTCTGCACCGCAGGTCTTTACCAAATGCTTGACAGCGGTAGCTGGAGCTCTCAGGAGAGGGACTGTGTGTTTTCCCCTGTCTGAACGATTGGCTCAGCCGAATGCAGTCCAGCATGCATGAGTGGGAGCTTCTTTCATCCGTCACAGAAGATCTGTTCAACAGATGAGGTAGTCCAGAGTTGGATGTTTTTGCATCCCCCTCAATGCAAAACTGCCCAGTTTCTGCTCACTCGATCCAGGGCCTGGAGTTTTCTGGCGAGACACATTGTCCCTCTCCTGGAATGGGAGGGTCCTTTACGCCTTCCCTCCATTTCCTCTGATTCAGAGGGTGCTAATCAAACTGCAGATGGAGGGGGCCAAACGTGATCCTGGTAGCTCCATTCTGGCCTCAACAGATATGGTTCCCATTACTATAGCAGCTAGCGGACGGTCCCACTCCCCGTCTGCAGGAATTTGTTAGTGCAGGCTTAGGGGGACCCAGGAACATCTCAGCCTCACCTCTCTCCATCTGCATGCTTGGCTCCTGAGATCATAGCCAACGCCTGATTTGGGGTTTCCTATAGGGTGGCAGATGTCCTATTGGCTGCTCAGAAACCTTCCACTTGAGTCATGTAAGCCATGAAGTGGAAGAGGTTTGCCATCTGGGCTGCCAAACATAATCTCTACCCTTTCACCAGTCCGGTGAGCCAGATTCTGGTCTACCTGATATCACTGTTGAACTAGGATCTCCAGTACTCCTCCCTCAAGGTGCACCTTTTGGCTATCTCGGCCTTCCATAAGCCCATGGGTTACCACACTTTGGCTCAGCTGGGTGTTTCCCATATCTTTTGATGGGCATCCTGCATCTGAAACCTCCAGTCTGTTCTCCTGTCGTGGCTTGGGATTTGAATTTTGTTTTGGAGAAATTGACCCTGTCTTCTTTTGAGCCAGTCGCAACTTGCGAGCTGTTTCCTTTGTTGGAAAGAGTTATTTTTCGTTGCTATTACTTCTGCTCAGGGGATTTCTGAGCTTCAGGCCCTGTGGTGTGAGGAGCCTTATTTGATCTTTTCACAAAGACAGGGTGTCTTTGCATGTGACTCTTAAGTTTCTCCCTACGGTGGTGTCTGAGTTTACCCTGAAGCAGTCTATCTGCCTTCCTATTTTCCTGAGTGTGCTAATCCAGGGGCAGCACTGCTCCATACATTGGATGCACGCAGAACTTTGAAGTATTACTTGCTCCAGACTAAGGAATGCAGAAAGTCGAAGCAGCTTTTTGTCTCTTTCTCCCCAGGAAGAGAGGGTGGTTCAGGTTTCTAAACAACGTTTGTCTGAATGGTTGGCAAATTGCATTGTGTTCTGCTACAATAAGTATGGCAAAGAGTTGCCAGGAGCAGTGAAAGCTCATTCCACTAGAGGCATGGCTACCTCTGTGGCCTGTTTCAGAAAGGTCTCAGCCACTGATATTTGCGCAGCTGCTACCAGGAGTATCATCCATACCGTCACCAAGCACTGCAGTCTGGACATTGCCGCAAGAGCCCATGCAGGTTTTGGCAGGGCTGTGTTGCAGGGTCTCCTATCTTAAGTTTAGGAATGGCCTTCTTCCTGGACTGTTTCTGTGCATGTGTAACTGCTTGGGACTTGTTCCATCTGTGGGACCTGATGACTGAGATACGCCTGAAGAAGATAGAACAGTAACATAAGAACTTACTATAACGGTAGATTTTTGAGGGGATCTCAGTCATCAGGTCCACCTTCTCTGCCACCATCACCCTTTTGGGGGGATCTCTTTCAGAGCTGGCTATCTGCTATATTCATCATTTCATATGGGCCTGGGCACCTCTCTCTCTCCTCCATGGCTTGAGCTATGCTCCCTTTGTTTCTGGGGGAAACAACTGGGGAGGGAGCAGGGCCACTCATGCATTTATAGCGTTGCTGACGTTGACAGATGATGTTGGTGTGGGCGACCCCATTTGTACTGCTGAAAATCTTCTGTGTGGATCCTGCCTGACCAACAGTGAAGTTCCATCAGTGAGACCTGATGACTGAGATCCCCTCGAAGATCTGCTATTACGGTAATTTCTTACGTAACTGTTCTTTCCTGTAACGTAGCCAGGGTTGGAAGGAGAGAGACAGGACAGAAGTTACCAGGAGAAGAAAGATCACCACCTTTAGGGAAAGAGATGGCATGATGTGTATTTAGTAATATTGTAGTCTTAAACTAGGAATTAGCATTTTTATGCTGTATGTTTGAACCCTGTTGACATGTATGTTGGCTTAAAAGTCTAAACATGTGAGAATAAGCAGACAAAAAGCAATTCTCCAGTCGGGTTTTTATTCTGTAGTTATAGCAAAAAGTGTACTTTAGTCTGTTTTTCTTGATTGCTCTGCGTTTAGATAGGGTTTTCTGTAAATTAAGGTTTCTCTGGTTCCCGTTTGATTCTCTGGAACCAGAGGATATTCTACTTGGCTACCTTGATTGTGTGTGCTAGTAAACTATGTTCCTTTTTGCTAAATTGTTTATTATTTTTAACTATCCAGTTTACAGAGAATGGAGCATTTTCACTTTACATTTGTGTCTGCGCCCTGTCACCGTAATCGTTTCCTGTTACAGGAGCCACAGTTTGACCTTTGGCATGGTTTCTTCATTATGAGAGCCATTTTTTACTATTGGGCTCTTGTACTGCATCTTTTTTTGGGGAATTGTTTTCATTATTTCAAGGTTCTCTCTAATTGGTTTGTCAGAGAGGCCTTGTGGATCAACAAAAAATTGTATAAATTGTTTTCGGCACCTGACAAGGGCAGACTGTCACGAGCTTTGTTTAAAGTATTTAGGTCCATAGCACTTTATAAATTGCAAGTCTTATGATATTTTTTGCCCAGAAACCTCATTTAAAATGGTAAACATTTTAAAAAGGAGCATGCCTTCTCAGTCTGCCTCTGTGTCACCTTAAAATAATACTAAAAAGCTGTGAGCGTGGTCCCAACAATGGTGGAAAGCTTGCATCTGAAGGATCCATCTCCTCACGTACAGTAACAAATAATGTAATCGGTGACAAGAAAAATGAAAACGATAAAGCTGCACAGCCATCAGAAAGGTTAGGTACAGATGGTTTTAGATATCAGGGTGTCCGATAGGGGAACCCTGAATCCAGTGACGGCAGAAGTAAAAATAAAAATGCCATAGAACAAGATCTGGAAATGGTGTCTGCCAAAAAGGAACTGAAAGAAAATAATGTCACTACCACTCCTCCGGCATGAAGAAAGGAGCAGGCAGATGGCACAGAAAAAATACCCTCATCAGAGGATGTATCAGAAATATGGCAATTTTTCCAGGCAGTCCAGGCCATGGGAAATTTCAGTAAGATACCTGCCACCCTCCTCCCCCAGATCAGGCTCCAACCTATCTGCCTGCAGAGGAGGAAGAAGAATATTATGTGCATATGGAGGAATGTGACCCTATGGAGTTACAGGGCACACCTGAGCAAGATTTTAGGTATGCTGTCCATTCAGCACAACTGTTACAGCGAACACGTCGATGCCGACAACATCGACAGTTCGCTGTAATAGTCTGCCCATGACCCTGGCACTCTCTCCCCTGGTCCTGCACCCCTTCCCCGAATCAGCTCCAACTCAGAGTTGATAATCCGTAAGTTCGGAGGGTGCGGGGTTTCAACAGAAAAGTAAGTAACTGGTTCTCATGCTGGATTTATGTCAACCACAACTTGTGATTGACATAAATCCATTGCTTTAATGTCGGTCGACAAAACATTTGTTGAACCAGCATTGTAGATCCAAGATTTTAAACCTCTTTCAAGGCAAATCAAGGATTACTCATCTTTTTCCTCATTTGTCAGACAAATGGTTGACACCCTCAACATCACCCCACTAGAAACAGAGGAGGATGAAAAGGATGCGGATTGTTATGGACGTGCTGGGAGTAGTTCCACCAAGAAGAATGTTACTGCTCATACATAAACCACTTAAAAAGGCCATAACAAAAATCAAGGCTGCACTCACTTCAGCTGCTGCCATTAGCAAAAAAAAAATAAAATTGAGAGGAAATATCAGGTGGATAAGCAGGGAATGGAACATCTGTATGCCTATCCTGATCATCATGGGTTAATCCAGGCTGCTGCTTGTGAGAGAGTAGAAATTACTCTGCACAGGCCCCTGAAAGAGACTAAAATTTAGATACTATGGCAAAAAAGGTTTATACAGCAGTTTCCCAGCTTATCATATCAAGCAGGCAGCTTGTTGAGCACATACAGAACATTACCAGAAAGCACTTTGGAACACAATTCTGGCACTGGCAAAAAGAGCAGAGGATGGTTTGGCACAGGACCTGATTGCATCAGCAAGTTCAGCCCTAGCTACCACCAGTATCATTTTCATGCTGTGGTGGACACTAATGACACTGCTGCTGGAGTTTTGGCTCATGAAGTGTCCTTAAGAAGGTTTTCCTGGCTGAGGACTAGCATACTTTCCCAGGATACTCAAAACAAGGCCATGGAGTTCTCCCTTGAGGGAGATTCGTTATTTGATGACAAAACAGAGGCTTACATTAAAAAAGTGGAGAGTTGGACAAAACAACTTTCAAAAGTAACAATAAGAAGGAAAAGGCCTCCACCTCCTACAGGTCATTCAGAAGGGGAAGCAGAGGCAGGGGATACTTTCCAAGAGCCTATGTCTCTTACGCTCCCTGTGTGTACCAATCACAAAGAGGTTAGTATGGGGAAGGGGGAAAGAAGGCTTTTCCTGGTGTAATGCTGCAGCTGCAGCGTCTATGCCCGTGCCAAAACAAACCCCCCCGACAGTTTTGCCCAGGTTGCTCAACTTTTGCCAGTGGGAGGAAGACTGGCACACTATTTCCTGGAATGGGTAAACACTACCACAGACAAGTGGATACTGGAAGTAGTGGGCCAGGGGTTGTGTCTGCAATTCAGACACCTTTCAAACCTGCAGAAATATGGAAGTTTTCCAGCTTACTTTTCCACAGCAAGAACTGCTGGAACTGGAAGTGAAAAAAAAAAACAAAAAAACTTAGTATCAGAACTACAGAAAATGTCCCTGTCTCCCAGTGGGGCAGGGGACTATTATCAACATACTGTACTTCCTGACCCACAAGAACAATGGGGATTGATGACCCACTTATTTATTTATTTAGTGTTTGTTTACCGAATGGGTGCACTAGCCACAAAATGACTATATTCAGGCACGACCCAGGAAGAGTTACAACAATCAAAGGCAGCACACCATCTAAACAGAGTTACAGGATATGTATAGGGCTCCTCAATAGATACATGCATAAATACAAAACTCGCAATCACATTTATAACAGAGAAACGTTTGCATGATAAAAATGGAGCTTCCAGCTGGTACAGATTACAGTAAGCATGGTATGAAAAAGGAGAATAAGTAGCAACAGAGAAATTATGGGGAAAAACAAGTAGTATAGCAACCAGACCAGGGAAGGACCAGGATAACCAGAACAAGGTACATAGATTGGGGGTAAAGGAACAGCACTGGATGCTGAGAAATATGGGGCAGAGGATCTATATGTGATCTAGGAAGGGTCATGGCACGTGCAAGGGTTTGTTATAGATAGAAAATGTTGCAGTTGCTTTTTAAAGCTGTCATGGGAGCAGGCATTACGTAATGCTAAGGGAAAGGAGTTCCATGTTTTGAGGAGCAGAGTGGGTGAAGGCACAAGAACCTTTAGACGTTTTACACCTAGGTATTTGGAGAAGGGAATTCTCCACTGAGTGCAATCCATGGAAGGAGGATTGGGGTACGAGCATTTTTGCCAAGTCAGTGGGAGTTTGAGACCTAATCACTGAGTCTGTTAGAGAGCCAAGGGAATACTGCCTGAGGGCTGACGGGGATAGCCAGTTTAAATCACTGTAAAGCTGACAATGGTGCTTAAGCCGGGGGAATGAAGATACATACTGACAGATGTTGTTATAAGTTACATCCCATCTATGAAGGGTGGTTTTGTGTGCAGCAGCATAGGTGAGTGCACCATAAGTAAGGGCAGGGAGAAGGATACCCCGAGCAATTGCTAACCTGGTAGAGGGAGTCTGCATGTATCTTGTTTTATAGGCTGTGCCTAGTTTGCCATTAACTGCTTTACAGGTGGACTGGATACGGAGATTGAAATCCAGTGATTGGTCCAAGACAATGCCAAGGTACTTAAAAGATGTGACACAGTCAGGAGGAGGACCACCTGAGGCACTCACTGTCAGCGTATCATGGCAGGACGATAGCCTGGGGGAAGACCCAAAAAGCATGGCTTGGTTTTTTTTTTAATATTAAATATGAGCTTGTGGGCTGTTAACCAGTTTTGCACATTTGTGAATACAGTGGAGAGGCAGTTGTTTATATGTTCAAGACTCTTGGAGCGAGTGTAAAGTCCCAGATCATCTGCATACAGGCGAGATGAGCGAGAGTGAAGATCAGAGGCAGTGTTATTAATGAAGAGCGAGAAGAGAAGGGGACCCAGGATAGATCCCTGGCAAACACCAACAGTAGTAGAGGCACTATCCAACAGAGTGGAGTTGTATTTAACCTGCTGTGTTCTGTTGGACAGATAGCTGCTAAACCAGTCAACCACTTGGAGTGAGAAACCCAAGACCAGAAGGGAGGAGAGAAGCAGGGAGCGGTTAACAGGTCGAAAGCCTTTGTGGGGTCTATGAAAACAGCTCTAGTTAGGAGTCCTGAGTCCATAGCTGATAGTGTGTCTGTGGTAAATTTTAAAAGGGCAGTAGAGGTACTATGGCCTTTATGAAAGCCATACTGAGAATCTGGTAGGAGGCTGTACTTTGTCAAGTAATGAATGGTTTGCGTGGCCACTAGTTTTTCCAGGATTTTACTTAGTGCAGATAAAATTGAAATTGGCCTGTAGTTTGTGATATCCTTTGTATCACCTTTTTTGAAAACTGGCATTAAATGAGCAATTTTCCAGATGTCTGGGATTCTGCCAGAGGAGAGGGACATAGTGAACATTTTTGCCAGGGGAGCTGCAGTCATTGGGGCAGCCAGCTTTAAGAGACAAGGTTCAAGTGAGTCTGATTCAGTGCCGGTATGTTCAGACATAACTTTAGATTTCAGAAGTTTGAGGACTTCAAGCCTCGATATTTTTTTAAAGAGAAAGGGTAGCGGGGCTGTGTTAGTATAGGAAGAAGTGGGGTAGGGATGGCAGGTTGGAGGGAGAGAGGCAAAGGAGGAAGTATAGGAGGTCAGGTATGAGAACATATGATTAAAGGAGTTTGCTAGTCATTACATTGGGCTCCATTAATTATATAATTTGTGTTATGTGACTGAATTGTACAGAGAAAGGACTTCACATGGGACCAAAACTTCTTGGGATTACCAGAGGAGCTGTGAAGAAGGTTTTTACAGTATAGGCTCTTTGCTACTCTGACCTGTCTTCTACAAGAATTTCTCAGGGCTCTGTAGGTATTACAGTCGGCAGAAAGACCAGATGTTTTATACCTCTTCCATACATTGTCCTGGTCACATAGTTGTGACAGTTTCCCCCTCACCCTTCTGGTGACCTGGGGGGCATGCTTTTATTTCAGTTAATTAGCGACATGACATATACATGAAACTATCGGGCTCAAAACTGGCAAAGTTAGCAAAAATGATAAAGCGTGGCGCTAACGAGGGAGCTGTTTTAGGGCTCCACAGGCAAAAGATAGGCGAGTGACCAGTAATCACATCAGCAAGCGTACCAGCTGTGGGGATATGCTCAGTGCGGTTTGCTAGAATTCAGTCAGTAAGAGTGTAGGAGGAGGCAGTGACCCTGGTGGGTTCAGTAAGAAGCTGGTGAAAATTGAAGCCTTGGATTTGTGGATGAGGATGGTGGCCACGCTGGGCTTGCCATCATGACAGAAAGCAGTTTAGTTTCAGCAGTGATTTTTAATGTGTAATTTTAATTTTAATTTTAAAGTTTTAGTTGCTGAATATTATTTCTAGGAGCGTGGATATGTTGTTCATTCATACTGTTTAGCATTGTCTCTTCCACTTTAAATCTTGCTGGAAGTCTTCAAGCTGGCTCCTCCCACTCACCCGGGTGGTAAATACCACAGCTGCGCCCCAAGATGCCAGATCTTCCTTTACTCTAGAAGATACAGGTTCCCTCGTGCTCTCAGCATTTCATAGGCCCTGGACTTCAAATTGTCAGTTTAACCGAAAATTAAGCTTGTTAGAGTTAGTGATCGCGCTTTTGCTGTCTCAACTACGGAGGAAAAATCATCCCCCGGATTTTTCTGGTGCCCCTACGGCCAAAAAATGTTGCGCACCGATCCTCCCCTCACATGCGTTTACTGCCTAGGTGTCGGCCATGACACCTCATCGTGCAGTTTTTGCCTGGCCTTCCATCCCATCGTCCTGGACGACCGCATGGCACGTCTGAAGCTGGGGAGACTGGAAAAAAGGAACCCGCTGGTGAAATTGAAGGAGGCTAGGTGGGCAGTTTCCGCAGCCTTGGGCTCTGCCGAACAGCTGGAGCAGATGAAGGCCTTCTAGGAGGAAGCAGCTCGCGTTTCGGCCAACCGAAGCTTCTTCATCCCGCTGAACCTAGGCTCCACCTTTACGGGCTCCTTCAAGGAGTTGTGCCAGTCTCTCCCCACCTGAGGTGAGGCGCCCTCGGGCTCGCACTCCTCCCGTTCTCACAAGAGAGAGAGAGAAGGACTCATCGTCTTCGTCTCGACAGAGATGCTCTTGGGACTGGGAGAGGTCCGAGTCCCAAGAACACGCATTCTCAACCTCGGTTGAGATTGCATCTTCGGCCGCCAGCTTTTCGGACCTCCTGTCTGGCTAGGGGACTGAGGAAATGGCTGACAAGGTTGAAATTATCCTCGACTCGATTGACCCTCTGTCACCGGCTGTGCCCGACGATTCTTTGGAAAGGACTCCGGTCCTGGTCTTTCCCAATGAGGAGACCCAGCCTGCTGGTGTCCCCATCAAGGATCCGGTCCCGGACCCACGGGTCTCACTGATTCCGGTGTTTCCCGATAGACCAAGTCGGTCTGCCCCATCTCGGTCTCAGTCCAGGAAAACTTGGCTGAATGACTGAAGAAGAGCCACAAATGCTTGAAGAAGAGGGGATGCCGCAGGTCCTCATCCTCCTCGGACGAGGAGAAGCTCCAGCAGAAGCTCCATTGGCGCTATGAGGATCTTATGTGGCAGCAGCTGATCCTCACTGGGCAGAAGCCGGCTCCACCGCCTACCCCGGCCATCACTTGGCTCTCGCCCCATGGGCTGAAGCCGACCCCTCCGAAACCGAGTCAACCGGTTCCTCTACCCATGGGGCCGGCCAGTCTCCCCGTTCGTCCTATTCTGGTCTCTGCACCAATTCGGGTGGAACCACTACCTAAGCAGCCTGAGTGGACCGACAGCACACTGGGCTTCCCCGACGTCTGTCAGTTATGGTCACCCCAGATTGCCCGTGGCGTATCGAAGGTGACTTGGGTGGGTGACCGCTGTATCATGATTCTTTGGGCTTGGACGTCACCAGACTACACTTGCATCCTGGGGATGATGAGTCTTCTGTGGGCGCAGGGATGGAGGAAGGCCCTTCCTCTTTCCAGGGCATTCTCTGCCTCATCTCCGATTCCACTGGAATGCCCCTGGAGTCCATCCAGAAAAAGGTGGAGTACCCTCTCATTGACATCCTCAAGAGAGGAGATACTCTGACGGAGGCCTTTCCAGTGGCCGAGGCCATTGTTGGCCCTGCCCTTGAACTTTGGCAGCATCCTGCTTCCTGCCCAGCACTATCTGCCCGCATGGCCCACAAGTACACGGTGCCCATGGGGTCCCTTGTGGGGTTCACAGAGCACCCTTAGGTAACTGCCTCTGTGTTCAGGCGTACTGGTAGTTCGGCCGACACTGACCGACCCCCGGACAAGGAGTCCAAAAATATGGACCACTCTGCCTGCAAGGTCTGTGCGACCTCTTCTTTGGGACTTCGTCAGGCCAGCTCGGCTGTAATTATGGGACACTTCTCTCATGCCCTTCTTGGGTCATTAGACAAGGTCCTCCCTCATCTCCCAGTGGACATGCAGACCACGGTCAGGTAGGTCCAGGTCCAGGGCTTTGCTGTTGCTAAACAGCAGCTCCAGATGGCCTTGGACATCAGAGATTCTTGTGCCCGCTCATTAGCAGCCACAGTGGCCACTCGCCGCAGGGCTTGGCTGAGGCTTTCCTCCTTTCTGGCGGGTACCCAGCATAAGCTTGCTGACATGTCCTTTCTGGGTACCAACTTGTTCGGTCCAGGAGTGGCCTGTCACCTTCAGCGTATAGAGCAGTCCAGCACCACCTTGGATACTGCTTCTGCGGGCAAGAACCAGCAGAAGAGAAAGAAGAAGCCATTTCGTCACTCTTCCCCTGAGGTCAGACAGCCCTCCTATCAAGGAGGTCAGCCTCCTCAACAACAGCAGGAGGCTCAGGCTTGGCACCCTCGGCCCAAGCAGGGTCTTCAACAGCCCCGTAAAGGAGGCAGAGACTTGGGTCCTGGAGCCTCCTCCTCCTCTAAGCCTGCTCAGTGATGGGTTGGGGGTTGCCACTCCTACACCCGTCACGCCAGCTCTGGGTCCTCCCATTGGGGGTCAGCTCCACCACTTTCTTTCCGCCTGGTCCGCTGTCACTTAGGGAAGGTGGGTTCTTGAAGTGGTCAGTCAGGGACTGCCTCTAGAATTCAAGCAGTACCCTCCCAGCCGAACCCACGCCCCTCAGGAGGAATGGATTTCTGAATGCACCCAGTTGGACATACCAGATCTTACTTCGAGACACAGCTCTTGCAGCAGGTTACACCATTAGGACTGAAGCCGGCAGGCGTCAGGACCCAACGGAAAAATTCTAGCTAGCTATCTTCAGCGGGGACCGCCCCCGACGTCGGTCCCGCCTCCGACGTCAGGCGTAGTACATAAAGGCGGTCCGCCAGATTCCCCAGTTCTTTCCGCCCGTCGACTTGCATGTCTCGACCCTTGATTCGGTTTCTAGCGGCTAGCGTGGTAAAGTGCTTTCCTACGGGAAATTTGTTCTCCGAGTTCAGTTTTTTCTCTGATGTCCTCCCCAACCTCCGGTCACTCCTCGAAGTGCGCCTGTGGGAAGCAGATCCCATTTAAGGATCCGCTCTCGGCCTGTGTCCGGTGCCTAGCCAGACCACAGACACCAGGTCCTGCTCTTTTTGCCAGGTTTCAACAGCAGAACCGGATCCGTCATGAAGGCCCTACAGGCGTTCCTGTTAGAGAGAGCAACTCAAGACCATGGCTTCCAAGGGGATTCTTACGAAGGCCATAAGCATGCTGAAGCACAGAGAAGGCCCTTCCAGGTCCCCATCTAGGGCCTCCGACTCGCGCAGCTCTGGCTCCAGGTCCGACCACTCTCTTTCCGGGCCAGCTCTCAGCCTCCCCCCGCTGCGGTGAGAAAATCTTCTTCCTCTTCTCAGGCCAAGACTCCCAGGCCTTCCTCGTCCTCCAAGGCCCTGGCTAAGTCGGGGGATCGCCACCATCACCACAAGTCGGGTTTCCGCCATTCTGAACCCGACGTTAGGTCTGCTTCCTTGCGTCGGCGGAAAACCAAGGGCTCACCTCACTTAGAGGCGCGGGACCCGGCGTCGGTTGCGTCCGGCGTCGACCTCCTCCAGGTCCCCAGAGCCATCGTCTGCCAGAAGACCATCGCCCGGCCAGGCCTACTCATCACGGACACGGTAGAGGACCGGCGCCCGCTCAATTGAGAAAGGACCGGCGCCTCCGACCGGCGTCGGTCAGGAGACCATCACTGAGGAGGAGTTAACCCAGCCCGAGGACCAGACAGGTGACCCCGGTCCTGTTGAGACTCCCAGGGAACCCTCGCCGCAACCCTCGCCCCCTGTGGAGCCGACGCCGGGTCCCGACAACCATCCACCGGCGCCTGGACCATTGTCGGGCCTTTCCTTTTCAGAGGTGAAGGAGCTTTTCACTTACTGGTGGGATACCATCAAAAAGGACATGGTCCCCACTCCACCTCCGCTTCCTCCTCCTCCTCCTACACCGGTTGCTGCTCCGGTTCCTGCGCCCCCGTCTCCGTCTGGGTCTGCAGGCCGGTTACCTACTCCCTGGGAGCCCAGGACCCCTCCAAGGGGGAGACTCGATAAAAGGAGACCTCCGTCCAGATCCTCTTCTAGGTCACCTAGTCCCAAGAGACCCAGAAGACGCCGTCGTTCGCCTTCGACGGAGGACATGGGATCAGAGTTTTCTACATCCAGATCCCCATCTCCCCTCTCCATCCCTTCTCCGGACCCACGTGAGCTGCCAAAGTCTCCTCCGGATGACCCTTCGTTCTCGGATATCATGAGACATATTCAGGAGAACATAGGATGGGATGCGGAAGAGTTAGACCACGAAAGGCTGCGCCTTGCGAAGTATCTTCGGCAGAAGGACCCCAAGCCTGTGGTGGTGCCACCCTTGGTAGACACTTTCGTGGACGTCACCAAGGCAGCGTGGAAGCGTCCACATTTGCTCACGGCGATGCCGAAGAAAGCTGACCGCTTGTACAAGGCTCCAAGAGAAGACCAGTACTTGACCCAGCATCCTCAGGCCGACTCTCTGGTCATAACAGCCTCTCATGACCGGTCCCAGAGACCGCAACATCTGAGCACCCTGCCACGGACCCAGAGTCAAGCAGCTGGACTCCATAGGTAGGCACATATGCTTCCGCTACCTGCGCCATCAGATCCCAGTTATTTGACCCATGGTGCAGTTCCAAAATGCCCTGTGGGAGCAGGGTCTGGATGCGGCTGAGAATTGCCGGAAGGTGAGCAGAAGGAGATGTTACAGCTCCTCCGTACGGGTTCGGATGTGGGAACCTGGTTGCTACGAGCCGCGTACGACTCCGTGGACTCCTTGGCCCGAGCAGCAGCTTCAGGCGTATGCCTCCGGAGGCACTCTTGGCTCCGTGTCTCCGGTTTTACCCCGGACGTCCAGAAAAACATCATGGATGCCCCATTCGAGGGAGAAGTTTTGTTTGGTAAACCCTCAGAAGATAATTACCAAACTCCAAGAGGCCGGGAAGCGGTGAGGGTCGGTTCAGGCCATGTACCGACCAAGCTTAGTTCCTTCGTGGGAACCAAAGCCGATTCGTGGGACAGACGCTTGAGACAACAGTCCGGCCCCGTTCCACAACAGAGGGGCTCCGGGTTTTGCAGAGCCCAGGGAAAACAACCCACAGGTTGGAGCCAGCGCACTCCTGAGCCGGTCCAGCCAGCTGGACTTTCAGCCGCCACAGCCTGACTCCTTCCTGGCCCCCGCCCCTCAGGATCAACGTGACGTCATGGTCGGGGGTCGCATTGCGAATTTCCTGCCGGGATGGCAGACTATAACCACCGACAGGTGGGTTCTACAGTTGGTCGGAAGAGGCCACTTTATAGAATTCATGGAAAAGCCACCTCGGGGGCCTCCGTGGTTCTTCGGTACCGGGTCAGCACAAGTCATTGATCAGACAAAAGTGCCGCGCTCTGAAAAAGGAAGCGATAAAGTACGTCCAGAGAACCAGAGGACACGGATACTATTCCCACTTCTTCCTGGTTCCAAAGAAGACGGGGACCTCCGTCCGATTCTGGACCTCAGCGACCTCAATTTGTGATGCGCCTACAAAATTCCATGGTAACTCTTCCGGTCTTATTCCCATGCTGAAGCAGGGCCCTTTTAAGCGTCTCTAGATATGCAGGGCAGCTTACCTGCACATCCCTATAGCTCAAGCGCACAGAAGAGGTTCCTGCACTGAGTTTCTCGGCCATCATCTTCAGTTCCGAGCCTTCCATTCGGGCTGTCATCGGCACCAGGGTCTTTACCAAGCGCATGGCAGTGGTGGCAGTGTCTCTAGGAGACAGGGCCATTATGTGTTCCGATACCTGGACGATTGGCTTCTCATGGCGCTCCAGAGGCGTTGTCCAGGCGATCCAGAGCACCCAGGACCTGTTTGATCTCTGGGTATCCTAATCAACCCACGAAAGTCCCTCCTGATACCGTTGCAGAAACTGCAGTTCATAGGCGCAGTACTGGACACCGTTCAGGAAGAGCATTTCTTCCAGATGACAGGCGGGCGCATCAGATCCTCATCAGGAGCTTTGATCCGAACAAGACCGCCCCAGCCAGGTCGGTCCTTACGCTTTCGGACACATGGCTGCGGCCATTCCTACTGTCCCTTTTGCAAGGCTCCACATGCGGGTAACTCAGTGGATGCTCAAGGTGCAATGGGACCAAAGGCAGAACCATGCAGCATCCGGTCAGAATCACGAATACCGCGATTCGAGATTGGCAGTGGTGGCTAGACCCAGGGACACTCTCTATGGGCGTCCCGTTCATAGCGCCGTCCCCCGAGGTAATCCTCACCACAGACGCCTCAGGTCTAGGGTGGGGAGCACACCTGGACGGGGTGAAGTCCCAAGTGCGTGGACCCCTCTGGAGCCCACTCCACATCAACGTCCTAGAGATGAGGGCGGTCCTCTATGCCCTGCAGGCCTTTCAGTCAAAAATCCCGCCGAGTACTCTCCTGCTTCAGACAGACAACACGGCGGTGATGTATTACCTCAGCAAACAAGGAGGCGCACACTCTTACCCCTTTGCAGGGAGGCCATGAGGGTGTGGGATTGGGTAATCCGACCGAGCGTGAACCTGATCACAGTACATGTTCCGGGGTGGACAACACAATTGCAGATGGCCTGAGTCGGCTCCCAGGCCAGAGTCCACAAGTGGGAACTTCTCCAGGAGGTAGCAGAGGATCTGTTTTTCGATGGGAACTCCAGGGTGGACTTGTTGCCTCCCATCCAATGCAAAACTGCCCAATTTTTGCTCGCTAGATCCAGGGCCTGGTGTTTTCTGGCGAGACGCGTTGTCCCTCTCCTGGGCGGACAGATTCCTCTACGCTTTCCCTCCCTTCCCGTTGATCCAGAGAGTTCTTCTCAAACTGCGTAGGGAGCATGCAACAATGATCTTGGTGGCCCCATTCTGGCCCATGCAGATCTGGTTCCCTTTGCTAATTCAGCTGTCCCGGGAACCTCCGCTCCCGTTGCCATTCAGCTCCCACCTCTTGTCTCAGGAGAAGGGTTCACTGGTCCACCCGGACTTACGCTCACTGAACCTGCACGCATGGCCCCTAGAGACATAGCCATCTTGCGTCACGGGGTCTCTCAAGAGGTTGCAGAAGTCCTTTCCGCAGCCAGAAGGCCGGCAACGCATGCGACATATACCATGAAATGGCACCGTTTTTGTCTATGGTCGCAAGCACACGGCCTTTCCCCTTTAGGTTGTCCGGTGAAAGCGGTGTTAGAGTACCTGCTCTCCCTTTTCCGTTCGGGTCTCTCCTACTCCTCGACTAAAGTGCACCTCTGTGCCATTTCAGCTTATCACCTCCCGATGGGACAGCGCACAGTGGCACAATTAGATGCCTGTCGAGAATTCTTAAGAGTTATTTTACACCTAGGCCGCCCATTAAGGACCCAGTGCCTCCTTGGGACTTGCTCTTTGTTCCGGAGCAACTCATGCTCCCCCTTTGAACCTGCCGCGGATTGCGAGCTGCGTTTTCTGTCGTGGAAAACGTTATTTTTGGTTGCTGTTACATCAGCGAGAAGAGTTTCTGAGCTTCAGGCTCTCATGTGCAAGAGCCCTATTTGATTTTCCACGGGACAGAGTATCCTTGAGGACGAATCCTAAATTCTTGCCCTAAGGTGGTTTCCACTCACTCTCAATCAGGATATTGACCTGCCGGTCTACTTCCTAATTACTCTAACAGGGAGGCGCTGCTTCACACCTGGATGTTCACGCAGCTAAGGTACTACCTGAGCAGAACTAAGCAGCTTAGCAGAGCAGCTTTTGTCTCCTTTACCGAAAGGATGAAGGGCCAACCAGTATCCAAACAGTCCCTGTCTGCTGGCTTGTCCAGTGCATCTCTTACTGTTATGATATCAAGCGAAAGCCCCTCCCAGGAGCAGTCCGGGGCCATTCCACTAGGGCATGGCCACATCCTTTGCTGCACTGAAGCGTATCCACCTCTGCCATTTGTGCTGCAGCCACTTGGAGCTCTGTTCATACCTTTATCAGGCATTATAGCCTGGACGTAGCTTCACAGTGAAGAGCAGGCTTGACTGGCAGTGCTACAGGGTCTCCTGTCCTAGATTCAGGACCGGAATGTTCTTTCTTATTTCCTCCTCCCAGAGTGTTTGCAAGCACTATTGCTTGGGAATCAGTCCTAATGGTGTAACCTGCTGCAAGAGCTGTGTCTCGAGTAAGATAGTACAGTTACGTAAGAACTTACCGTAACAGTAGATCTTCGAGAGAACAGCTTTTAGCAAGATCTCACCACCTTCCCCTTGGAGGAGCATGGCTTCTCGAGCCTTTTAACGAGGATTTATACCCTTTGTCTTCTGACAGTTGGTTCCTCGGTCTCCCATTTCGAGGTCAGCCTGAACGGAAGTCTCCGAGGAGAACTGGAGAATCTGGTGGGACCGCCCCCTTATGTACTACGCCTGAAGTCGGAGGCGGGACCGACGTCGGGGGTGGTCCCCGCTGAAGATAGCTAGCTAGAATTTTTCCGTGGGGTCCTGACACCTGCTGGCTTCAGTCCTAATGGTGTAACCTGCTGCAAGAGCTGTTCTCGAAGATCTACTGTTACGGTAAGTTCTTTCGTAACTGTACTTTCTGGTATCTAGATCTCCTCAGCCTCAGCTGCAGGCCCCCAAAGCAGCTTTGTACATGCCCGGACCTGATATCTCTGAACCAGGGGAAGTTATTCCATCCGGACCTTCAATCCCTGCACCTCACAGCCTGGCACCTCAGCGGCTGGAGTTCCAGGCTTTGAGTCTTTCCGAAGATGTCTACACCATGGTTGAGGCATCTAGAAAGGAATCGACCAGGAAATGTTATGCAGTCAAATGGAAAAGGTTTTCCATTTGGTGCCAGGATAAGAGTCTGGACCCCTTATCGTGCTTTGTGGCTAACATTCTCGACTACCTTTGGTCCCTCTCCAAAGGGGGTCTTCGGTCATCGACCCTTAGGGTGCACCTGGCAGCCATCTTTGCTTACCAGGTGCGGGCTGGTCAGCTGACATTGGTGCAGGAGACAGTGGTCGGGTGCTTTTTCAAAGGCCTGGATCACATATCTCCTCCGGCGCGTGAACCTCCATCTCCATGGGATCTATTGCTGGTTTTGGCAAAGCTCATGGGCAAGTCATTCAAACCCATGCACAAGTGTGAGCTGTCACACTTGTCATGGAAGATGACCTTCTTGGTGGTTATCACATCAGCCAGAAGGACAGGGGAGCTCCAGGCGCTTTCGGTGGACTCCCCTTATCTGGCCTTTCACAGGGACAAAGTTTTCCTGCGCCCCCACCCGAAATTCCTTCCGAAGGTGGTGTCAGAGTTTCGCGATAACCAGGTGTTAACTCTGCCGGTATACTACTCTGATTACACCTCGGAGGCCGAGTACAGGCTTCATACCTTGGACCTGAGACGTGCTTTCTCCTATTATGTGGAGAGGTTCGCCAGCTGTTTGTCACCTATGCTGAAGCCACTTCTGGCAGACCTGCAGCCACACGGACCATAGCAAGATGGATCACATCATGCATAGGTCTGTGCTATGAGTTGGTGGGCAAGGAGCCTCCCAAAGGGATAAGAGCTCATTCTACCCCGCCATACTGCTGCATCGGTGGCTGCTTGCAGGGACATCCCTATCCAGGAAATCTGCCGGGCTGCTACCTAGAAGTCAGCAAACACCTTTATCGCGCACTACCACATCGACCTTGAGTCACGCCGGGATGCTGATTTTGGGGCCTTGGTTCTCCAATCTCCGTTTCCTAAGTAGAGGGTATGTGCCTTGCCTCCCTCCTCCCAGAGAACTGCTTGGAGTGTTCCAATCAGTGTGGATGAACAACATATCCATACTCCTAGAAGAACAAGTTACTCACCTGTAATAGTAGTTCTAGGAGTGGTATATGTTGTTCTTCCACACGCACCCACCCGACCTCCCCGGCTTCGAGCGCACAGCTTTGCTCCCAGCGGGCTAAGATCTGGTGTCATGGGGTGGAGCTGAGGTATATACCACCCGGGTGGGTGGGAGGAGCCAGCTTGAAGACTTCTGGCAAGATTTAAAGTGCAAGGGACAATGCCATGTAGTGTGGATGAATAACATATACCACTCCTAGAACTACTATTACAGGTGAGTAACCTGTTCTTTTGAGTTGGTGAGGGTTAGTTTAGTTAGGGATTCTAAGTGAGGTAACTAGAATTGTGATTAGTGTTTTCGGGTGTAATTTAGAGCCGTAGGAACAAGTGTAAGTCTGACTATTATCGTGCTCCCCCGTTAGTCTCTCAGAACACGCTACTATTGATGTGGCTACTTGCTGGTGAAGGAGAGGAGGAACTTGGAAATCGAACTGATACCTTGTGGTGGCCAGCTCTGGGTTGGTCTGGAGATCGTTTGGAACCTGCAGCCGTGGCCTGGCGGAGCGTAGGAGGAGAGGTGGTGGTTGCCGAGTAGTGCGGAGGAACTGCCGTGCTCGTTTGATATTTTGGACGGTGCAGTGACTGGGTCGTACTACATCGGAAGACCACGGTGTGGGAAGTGGTACAGACCACTGTGTGACCCGGCGGTAGTAGCAGATGTCTGGAGAATTGAAGTTAGCAGGGGCTTAAGGTTCTTCGTGTCTGCCCTTTTTGGGGGGTGCCTGGTTCCTAGATGGGAGGGTGGAGAGGAGAGTCAGCTGAAGGGCTGGGTCTGGATCCAAATCCTCCTAGGTGTTCAAGGGGATGTCTGGCACTGACCGGACGGTCCCTTGGGGTCCATATCCTGCGGGATTATTCGGGCTGCCCCTCCTCCTAGGTGGTGGATGTGTGAGAACTAGCCCAGTGCTGTCTGGGCCTGCCTGCAGAGACAGAGGATTTTTGTTATAGCTAGCATGGAAGAAGAACTTTGTGTGTACTCCTTATTTGGCTGGTTCTGCTAACGAACCCCTCCTCAGACACCTGCTGACCTGGTTTGAGACATTTTTCTTCTCCCCTTCTGTCTGGCCCTAAGATGATGGTCATCTTAAAGCAGTGAGAGTGTTTTTTTTTTTTTTAACTCATTTATATTGCTGACTCCAGGAGGCTCAGGTGAGTGCTAGTGGTCTCTTAGATGTTCTGTTCTACCTTACCTCCTGAAGTGAGAGTTTGTGGGGTCGTTTACGTTCATAAACTGGCGTGGAGAGACTAAATGGATTGTTCTATGGACCTTTTATGAATTATTGGATATATTGTTATTTTTGTAGATTGTTGGGTTTTATTTTTGGGAGGGGTTGTAGTTTTTATAGGCCGGTTTTGTAATTGTTTAAAGTGTGGGAATAGTTATTTTATTGGAATCACTGCTGATACAGAATAGGCAGTATGTGTTGGGACCATTCTTTGGTGGTTAGGCGCTACTTCCCCTCCAGGTTGAGGGACCTA
This sequence comes from Neoceratodus forsteri, assembly GCA_016271365.2. NCBI lineage: Eukaryota > Metazoa > Chordata > Ceratodontiformes > Ceratodontidae > Neoceratodus > Neoceratodus forsteri. Next base: position 18,807,712 of record CM057456.1, read on the forward strand.
TGCCCCTTCTATAGCCCCCCATTGCAGCCCATGGTATATATGCGTTGCTGTGCCTTGGGGATTACTCGGAAGGGTCGGAGGGGCTGGGCCGGTTGGGGTATAAGATCAAGGAGGCTCCCCGGGAAGAAATGGGTCCAGGAAAGAGGTCCTCCCTGCCTGGTTCACATACCTGAGGGCTGCACGGGTAATGGGCAAGTAGCCCGCTCTTCCATGGCCTCTCATCCAACCTGGGTGGTGTTATGCAATGCCAGGTCAATAAAGAACAAGACAGCAATTATTGCTGATCTTGTTGAGACATCTGACCTGGTTTGCATCATTGAGACATGACTGGACAAAAATGCTGGCCCAGTTTTGGAGTCAGCGGTTCCAGCCGGGTACTCAGTGATACACCGCCTGAGATTGGATCGTAGGGGCGGGGGTGTAGCTGTCTGTTTTAAGACGGAACTGGGCCTTGTGGAGGTCCCAGTGGGGACCACCAGATCCTTCGAGTATATCATGGGAGCAGGATTCTTCTTATCTACCGTCCACCCAGAGATGAGAAAGTTTTCCTGTAGAAAGTTGCAGACTTCATGGTTGACGTGGTGTTGGAATCCCCCAGGTGCTTGGTCCTGGGGGATTTCAGTTCCTGGGTCGACGATGAACTCTCGCATTTTGGCTAGAACTTCCTCCAACTGATGATTTCGTTGGGGTTCACACAAGTAGTTACTGCTGCTACCCATATTCAGGGTCACTCCTTGGATCTGGTGTTCCTCCTGGGGATGGAGGCCACTAACTTGGTGGTGGAACCAGGTGGATGGCTGGACCATCATCACTCCATAGGGTTCAGTTTCATGGCTCCTCCTGTGAAGCCCGCCCCTTTGGAGATGGTCCAGTACCACTCTTTGAGGGGTGTTACCCCAGAGGGTCTGATGGTGGTGCTGGACCTATTGAGTAGACCATTGGAATGCATGGATCTGGGAGACCTAGTGGTGCACTATAATACTATGGTGCTGAGGGCCCTGGATTCCATAGCTCCTGTCCGAGTTCGCCCTCTCCCGCTTTGCCCTCTGTCCCCCTGGTTTGATGGGACTTTGAGGGAGATGAGGAGAGCGGGGCGAAGGTTGGAACGTTGTTGGTGGAAATCTGGCCTGGAGGAGGACAGACTTAGGTTGATCATCCATTATTCAGACTATCAATCAGAAATCTCCCGTAAGAAGGCAGAGTTCCTGTCCAGGGAGATTGCTGCTGCAAAGAATCGACTGGCCTAGCTCTTACGGACTGTGGACAGACTGTGCAGTCCAGCCTGTCTCCAATTAAAGTGTGATGAGTTTGCTCAGTTCTTTGCAGATAAGGTGTCTGCCATCAGGTCGGAGATCTATTTGGCTTGTTCAAATGAGTATGACAGTGGTCGATGCAAGGGCACAGGCACCCGGTCTGTCTGGACAGACTTTGACCAGCCTGCGATCATGGATCTCGTGAAGATTGTTCGGAGCTTGCTACCGACTTCCTGTGGTTTGGATCCTGGTCCAGCTCACCTCCTTGTGGGGTGTATGGACATCATCGGACCTATCCTTGATGAGATTGTCTGGTGCTCACTGGATCAGGGAGTGTTCCCAGACCCCTGAAGGAAGCTGTGGTGACAGTCCTGTTAAAGAAATCTTCCTGTGACCCAGATTGTCTTGCAAACTACAGATCGGTCTCTAACCTTCCCTTTTTGGGTAAGGTTATTGAGAAGGTAGTCGCGTTGCAGCTTGAGAACTGTCTTACCACCCTTGAAGTCTATGATCCTCTCCAGTCCGGTTTCAGGAAGAGGCATAGTACCGAGATGGCATTGGTTCAAGTACTTGATCTCCTAATAGCAAGGGATCAGAGGAGTCGTTTGATCTTGATCCTCCTTGATCTCTCTGCAGCATTCGACACTGTGGATCATGGTGTGCTGCTGGAACACCTGTGGCTACTCTGTGGACTTTTTGGGGCAGTCCTCAGGTGGTTCCATTCTTTCCTCACAGGCAGGACTCAGAGGGTGGTATCAGGAATGTTTTCCTTGGCCCCCTTCTCCCTGCTTTGTGGGGTGCCACAGGGTACCATGCTGTCTCCCATGTTGTTCACGGCGTATGTGTTGCCGTTGGGAGACATTATAAGGCAGTGTGGGCTGAGTTTTCACTGCTGTGCAGATGACACTCGGCTCTACATGTCCTTTGTGCCCGAACGGGATAGTGCGGTTTTAGTCTTTAATAACTGCCTCACTGAGATTCAGGACTGGATCCGTGCTAACTAGTTCAGGCTGAATCCAGATAAGACTGAGGTGTTGGTGGTGGACCCAGGTCAGCGGTTAGAGAAGTTGACTCCTGGGCAACCGTCTGGCCTTGTGCTAGGGGGCAACCAGTTGAGACCTTATGAACGGGTGCAGAATCTGGGTGTTGTGCTTGATAACAATCTGATGCTAAAAGCACAGGTGTCAGCAGTTATCAAGTCCTTATTTTTTCATCTGAGGAACATCGCCTGGATAAAGCACCTTGTTCCGCCTGGGGACCTCCCTACATTGGTTCATGCCTTTGTGTCCTCATGTCTTGATTACTGCGATGCTCTATACCTAGGGTTACCGGGGTGGATCTCTGTCGCCTGTAGCTGGTACAGAACGCTGGGGCCAGGTTGTTGACAGGGTTGTCAAGAAGTAGCCATATCACACCTATGCTGCGCGAACTGCACTGTCTGTCAGTGTGATGGAGGATCACCTTTAAGGTCGCGTTGCTGAACTTTAAGACCCTACACAGACAGGGACCGAGTTACTTGCAAGACATTTTTCAGCCTTACTGCCCCCTCCGCTCACTCCATTCTGCCGAAGAGGGATTGCTAGAGGTTCCCAGGGTCTGTCTTCAGACATCAGGTGCGAGGGCTTTTCTTTTGTATCCCTCACCCTGTGGAACTCTCTACCTTGTTGGATTCGAGAGTGCTTGTCCACCGAGACTTTTTTTTTTTGCATTTATTTTTCTGCCCCCATATCAGAGCCGATCACTACTTCGGGCCCCTCAGAGGATCTTCCCAGTCTGGCAGTCTCCCGACCCCACTGCCCCACATTTGCAGCCTACCCAGGTATCCCTGATGTATCCCTTCATCATGCGGGTCCCTTACTTACGTGAGGGATGAGCCTTTCAGCCATACTTCATGACCCTGGGTGCTGCTGAGGCGGCAGATGGAGGTCCTGGAGCCCAGAGCTGGAGATCTGGGGAGGCCCTCACCTGATCAGCCCTGGCACCATTTTCCCATTTTCTCCCGGTGACACACCACTGAATTCACAGCAAGCGCCAGGCGTCCGTCACTCCGCCAGACATAAATGGGTGGATGGTGCTGTACCTAGCCTCCGCTGAGTCGTGACCTTGAACCGAATCCCCACCCTCCCCTGGAGAAGGCCCGAGCTGTCAGTGGACGCCCTTCCTCCCCCGGCCGGCTCTCCAGCAACCCAAGTCCATTCCCGAACCCGGGTCGCCCGCATCGCAGACTGAAATCTAACCACTGCTTCAACAGGCTGGCTTACTGAGACTTTTAAATCCTCATTAAAAACATATTTATTTGGATTGGCATTTGGGGATAATTTTCAGTCTTATGACTGCTGCCTCATTATTATTTTAATGTTTTATCTGTTTAATGTTGTTCTGAATTATATATGCGCTTTGGTTTTTGAAAAGTGCTTTAGAAATAAAGTTTGATTTGATTTGACATTCTGGGATTTCCCCACCCAGTTTAGGTTGATGTCACCCAAGATTATTACTTCATTCTGCTTAGAATGCAGGGAGGTAGCTTCAAGAAGCTCAAGCAGCTCTGCTTGCCCACAAGTGGGAGGATTATGCATAGACAATGTGCAGTTTTCTGGTACCCAGAGTGACAATTAAGGGATTCACACATCTTGAGGGAAGTGGTTGGGACAGCTGTGACATTAAGATGTTCCTTATAGTAAATTGCAACTCTACCAGCACACCTAGAGGATGGTCTGTCTCTCTGGATTAAGGTGTAGTTGGATAGATAGCATACAGAGCTTGGCACACCAGATTTGAGCCTGTTTCCGACAGACAGAGGATGTCTGGTTTGTAAAAAGCCACCCAGGCTTCAAGGTTCACCAAGTTCCAAGTGAGGCTTCTGATGTTTTGTTGCGCAATAAGTAAGCCTTTGTTTTTCCTCATGGTGATGTCACATGATGAGAGGTGCACTGGTGGGCCAGGATTTGGCTCCACATCACTTGAGTAGTAGGGCTAGTAGGCTGAAAAACCAGAGTACAGCAGTGTTGATGAGCTACCCCAGTAGCTTTTCCTCAGGTAGACCACTGTGTAGTAGGTACAGCCCCTAAGGAATAGCAGTTGATCAGATAGATGCTGAGGGGATGTCTTAGCAATCAGGTTAGAGAATTGAAAATCAGTAGGAGAGGCAGAGAAAGATACTGTTAGTTGTGGGCATGGTATAGTTAAAACTATGACATTGAGAGAAATAAGAAGGCGGAGAGCAACAGGCAGCACAGCTAGATTTAGGAGAGGCCTCTGTGCAAGAGTCAATAGGTGGCTTCAGTACATGGAAAAAGTGTATCAATGTGATGTACAATAGGCATGATTACAGCCTAGTAATAGTTATGAGGATAAACTTGGACGAGTTTGAGACAAGCAAGCTGCAGACCTTAGTAAGAATGCAGGCTACAAAGTGCGGCGAGACTTTGGTGTCCTAGTGTCTTTTTACAGGTCATGCATGAGGAGAGACAGGGGTGACATGATTGAAACCTTTAAATACATGAAAGGAATAAACAAGACGGGTACAGAGGGGCTGTTCAAAGTAAGGAAGGGGAGGGCCACCAGGGGCCATGATATGAGACTGGAGCGAGGAAGGTTCAGGAGGAGATGAGGAGACACTTTTTACAGAGGGTGGTGGCTGGGTGGAATGTATTTACCTGCTAAAGTGGTATGCAGTAGAACAGTGGACTGCTTCAAACGAGGATGGGACAGGACAAGGGTGAGGGTTAATGAAGGGGAAGGGTGGAAGGGAGGGGCAGCTGCAGAATAAGGGGTGCTAGCTGCACATTCAAGCAGACTTGATAGACCTCTAGGCCTTTATCTGCTGGCAAATTTCGTATGTTCGTACAGAAACTAGTTTTGAACCACCACTACTAGTAGGAATCTGATAGGATGAGACCCTTAGTGGTTGCTCCGTATATGGAGCCTGTGGGGAAATAGACACTTAGTCACTTGACTACATGTCTGTATGGGATCCACTTTCAAAGCCAGTGCCAGCAACAAAAGCACCAGTGAAATCATTACAGTGGTGGAAGAAAAGAGGGCATTCCCTTACTTCAGCAGTTTCCAGCAAGTATTCTTACTACGGAGGCCTCACTGGTGGGGTGGTGTACACAACTGCAGGACCTCACCGTGAGTGTCACAAGCCCACAAGAGTTACTAGAACACACAAACCTCCTGGAGCGCAGAGTAGTACATAGAAACATAGAATTTGAGTAAGCAATAATACCTGACAGGGTGGGCGGTATTGGGCTATACCGGACCACCCAGGGGCGTAATGAGGCCCGACGCCGCAGGCGGAGGGCCTTATAGCCCCTGGAAGGTCTGGTATAGCACAGTACCGCCCACCCTGAAAGGTATTATTGCACTTAAAAATGAGCATCTGTTTAAATTTTGATTAAGTAGTAAAATAAAGGAAATCAGTTTAAAAACAAATACAAATACTAGGAAAAAAAACGTTTTTATTGTTAAAGTAGTCCCTCCATTTGGGTACTGTTCCATCTGCTGTTGCCCCTTCCCCACACCCACAAAGAGATCACAGAGCTATTCTTTTATACTGATTTTGTATTGTTTATCGGCAGTACGGAAGCACTTCTTAAAAGCTTTGCTCACATTGCTGGTGTGTCCAGAGTGCTTCAGTATCGCCGTTTTTTTTTTTTTTAATATGTCACGGCTAGTAGATGTTCCGTCAGTAGGACATGAGCAGAAATGATGGGAATTATATATGGAGGGTTGTGGAGTGAACCAGCAATAATTAACAGAACAAATGTAAGGCTGTGAAAAAAAAAATTTTTTTTCTTAGGAACAGAAACTAGTATCGGGCGGTGAGACCCGACTACGGACATAGTTGTGCAGTGCAGCTAGTTTCAAAATACATGATTACGCTGGACAGTGTTTTAAAATTCAGGCTTAATGGAGCCAATAAATACGTGCTTGGGACAAAGAGACCAGTCAAGAAAATGCTGGAGCAATAAGGGAAATTTAAGATGGAAAAAAGGTACATTTTGCTGTCCTGCTTGTCTGTATAGGGCGCAAATACGTTCTCTGTTTGAAACGGCAGGCGAGCTGTGCAAGTACTGTGTGCCTGGAAATGGTATGTTTCTGATTACAGATTTTTTTTTTGGACTCTTTCGTCAGGTTTTAACAGATGCCTGTCTATTGCAAACATGAAAACAACTTGCTGTGATTATGTATTTTGGCTACACATGCTGCGGTGGTGGTGAAAGGGCAGAAAGTCGAGCAGCACAAGTTCTGAGGAGGTACAGAACAGTCCTCGAGAAGTATGGCAACAGTACTTGCTGCATTTTAAAAGATCGCTTTCACCATGAAGCTGATAGCAACAACGGCTTCTGTTTACACCTTTTCAGTCGCGGAGTTGCGAGACATAATCGGGAGAATGGAGCCATAGTAAAGAACAAGGCTGTGAGGAATAGTTATTTCCTCACTCATCCCAACTTCAAATTTAGTGTGCTTTCTTTTTTATTAACAGGGAGGCAGTCAAGACTGTAGTGTTGGGGGGCTGCAGTTCTCACTAGCGAGAGAGAAAAATGGCGAGCATTTCAAATTTTCTAGGGTGCTTTCAGCCAATTAGAAAGCAGGCTGGGCACCACTGGAAAATGTTACACTGTAAAAGTGGCATTTGGACTGGCTCTTATTTTAGCTGGGCATCTATTGAAAATAAATGCTCAGCTAGGAGCCTATCTCAGCCAATCAGGTTTGAGAATTTATTCTTGCCATTTTCTAACGGCAGGTAAGGACCACTTGGCCCACCTAGTCTGCCCATTTTCCTACCTAACAGATAAGCTGCAGATCCTGGTTAACCAACAGCACTTCTTCCTACCCCCATTAGGACTGCTTTATGTCTGTCCCATGCATTCTTGAATTCCCCCACTGTTCTTGACTCCATGACCTCCTCAGGGAAGCTGTTCCATGCATCCACAACCCTCTCTGTGAAAAAATACTTCCTCGCATTACCTCTGAGCCATCCCCCCCCCCATCTTCAAATTGTACCCCCTTGTTCTTGCACATCTTTTTCTGAAAGATGCTACCCTCTTGGAATTTGTTGTTTCCCTTGAGGTACTTGAAAGTTTCTGTCATGTCCCCCCTCTCCCTTCTTTCCTCAAAGGTATACATATTAAGCTGCTTTAGTCTTTCTTCGTATGTCTTCTGGTGCAGACCCTGCACCATTTTGGTTGCCCTCCTCTGGACAGCCTCCACTCTGTCTATGTCTTTGCGGAGATGGAGTCTCCACAACTGCACACAGTACTCCAGATGGGGTCTCACCAACTGTCTGTACAGAGGGATAACAACTTCCTGTTTTCTACTATTGATTCCTCTCCCTATGGATCCCAGTATCCCCAACCTTCCTTACTGCCTTCTCACATTGCTTCCCCACTGTCCCTTTCCATTTTTACTGTTGTCAGCATCTCATCTCCTATTGTGTACTCTTCCCCTGGGTTTTTGTTTCCCAGGTGCATTACCTTGCACTTCTTTGCATTGAATCTGAGCTGCCATACATTTGACCATTCCTCCAGCCTTGCCAAGTCCCTTCTCATCCTTTCCACTCCATCTTGTATATTAACCCTGTTTCAGATTTTTGTGTTGTCTACAAAGAGACATACTTTTCCTTCCAGTTCCTCTGCAATGTCACTTGTAAAGACATTAAAAAGGACTGGTCCCAGTACTGAACCCTGCGGTACCCCACTAGTAACCCTCCTTTCTTCACTGTGGACTCAGTTTACTACTACCCTTTGCATCCTGTTGTCTAGCCAATTTTTTATCCAGGCTACCACCTTGGGACCCACTCCAAGGCTGGCTAACTTGTGTATTAATCTTTGGTGTAGAACTGTATCAGATGCCTTGCTAAAATCTAGGTGGGCCATGTCCACAGCCCCTCCCTGGTCTACTACTTTGGTCACCCAGTCAAAGAAATCTGTTAGATTCGTCTGGCATGACCTTCCCATCGTGAATCCATGCTGCCTTGGGTCCTGTGCCCCACTGGCCTCTGGGTACTCAACAATTCTTTCTAGGGACATGGATATGTTGTTCTATCCACACTTACTGGCAGGTTCCTTGCCGCTTTAAATCTTGCCAGAAGGTCTTCAAGCTGGCTCCTCCAACCCACCCGGATGGTAAAATTCTTGGCTGCACCCCATGATGCCAGATCTTCCTTACTGCTTGGAAGCTCAGGCTCCTTCCTTAGCGCTCTGTGTTTTAGGCCTGGATCCAAACTCGGTTAAACCGAAACTTATTCTCAAATTTTCTAGACTTCGGTCTGTTTCTTCCTTCACGGCTGCGATGGATAAGTCGACTCCTGGATTTTGGCGGTGCCCATGCGGGCAGAAGTTGTCTCGGACCGATCCGCACTCCATGTGCGTTTATTGCCTTGGACTCGATCACGACCCGCAGGCCTGCAAATTGTGCAAGTCCTTCTCAGTCAACGTCCTCGAAGACCGTGCTGCCAGATTCCAACTTGGGCGCCCCAAGAAACGTGTTCCTCTGGTGAAGTCAGAGGAGGCCCATTGGACGGTGTCCGCGGTGGCAAGCTCAGCTGAGCAACTTGAGCAGATGATCTCCCTCGAGGAGGAGGCGGCCCAGGCCGCATCTTCATCTTCCTCGGCTGCAGCATTTATCCCACTCTCCTTGGGCTCCTCCTACACGGCTTCTTTTAAGGAGCTTTGTCATTCCCTCTCTACAAAAGGTGAGAGTCCATCGGGACATTCCTCTCAGTCCAAGAAGAAGGACTCGAAGGGTAAGTTCCACCGTCAGCATTCGTGGGAGCGGGAGAGGTCCCCTTCCCTGGACAGTCGACACTCGACTTTGGTTGAGGTTGCGGCTAAGGCCGCTGGCTTCACGGTGCCCCCCGTCAGGTCAGCCGGCTGAGACACCCATCAACGGGTCGAGATTTTTCTCAACCCGACTGATGGGCTGTCGACTGGAGAAGCCGACACCCCTTCTTCACCGGTTCCCCCAGTGGAAACCGAGGACTTGCTTGCACCTCCTGTGCTGGAGTCCCTGGTTAAGGTTCCCGAGCCGAGGGAGGAAAGGGTTTCCCGCTTCCTCCCAGACCCACCCTCGAAAACACCGACGGTCTCAGTCTCGGACCTCTTCTTGGTCCAGCCGATCCCGCCGACATCGGTGGTCTCGGTCTCGGCACCAAGGAAAGCAGCGGTGCCGCTCGTCCTCGTCTTTCTCCTCCTCAGAGGAAAGGCTTCGGTGCAGATTGCATCGACACTGCGAGGACTTGATGTGGCAGCAGCTCCTTCTGTCCGGTAACAGGCCGACCCCATCGCCTTCTCCGGCCATTGAGTGGCTGTCACCTGAGTGGCCGAAACAATCCCTTGTGGTCATCGAGGAGCTGAAGCCAGCGCCGGTTGTTCGGCCAAAACCAGCTGCGCCACCCTTCGTGGTAGAACCCCTGCCTCCACAACCAAAAACTGGGGCTCTGACCAAGGATTCTCGGTCGGGTCATGGGTTGCTCCATTGGTTGTCGGTCACCCTCACTCTCGATCGCCCTTGGCAGGTGGAGGGTGGCTCAAGCCCTCTGCAGCTGTTCGCAGGCTCCTTGGAGTCTGACGATAACTCTTCCCTGTTCTCCAGGCCGCTCGACCTGGAGTCCTCTGGGGGACAGTCGGTGGACAAGAGCCCATCCTCGTTCATAGGATTACTTCGGCTCATCTCAGAATCTACTGGGATGAAGCTCGAACCCGTGTCAAAGCGGGCCAAGTATCCCCTCACGGAGATGCTGGACCAAGGGGATTCTCCTACAGAGGCCTTTCCTGTGGCCAAAGCCATTGTTGGCCCGGCCCTGGTGTTATGGCAGTGGCCGGCTTCTTGTCCAGCTCCCTCGGCCTGGATAGCCAGGAAGTATGCCGTTCCCACCGGCTCACTCTCCGGATTCTCGGAGCACCCCTCTGCGGAGGGCTTGGTGACCGACAGTGTTTTCCGGCGTTCCGGAAACGCTCGGGACGTGGACAAGCCACCAGATAAAGAGTCCGGGAAACTGGACTACTCCGGGCATAAAGTTTAGGCTGCGTCCTCCTTAGGCCTTCATCAGGCCAGTTTGGCTGGACTGATGGCACACTTTTCCCACACCCTTTTGGGTTCCCTGCATGAGGTGATTCCTCATCTCCCGGCTGACCTTCAGACTACGGTCAAGCAGGTGCGGGACCAGGGAAGGGCGGTGGCAAAGCAACAGCTCCAAACTGCTCTCGACATTGGAGACTCTTGTGCCTGGTCAGTAGCGGCTGCAGTGGCCATGCGCCGCAGAGCTTGGCTGCGGTTCTCCACTTTCACGGTGGATACCCAGCACAAGCTGGCAGATGTTCCCTTCCTGGGTACCGACTTGTTCAGGCCCGGGGTGGAAGGCCATCTCCAGAGGATCGAGAAGTCCAGTGCCACCTTGGACTCGGTCGTGTCTGCCCAGAAGGACAAAGGCTGCCAGCAGCAGCGTAAGCCCTTTCGGCCTTCTATCCCTGTGGCACGTCCGGCCCAGCAACACCAGCATCAGGGCCAGCAGGCATGCACTTGGCACCCCAAAGCCAAGCCTGCAGCTTCCTCCAGCAGGAAGCCGGGAGGAAAAGGCCCAGGAGGTCCCTCGGTCAGTCCTTCCTCCAAGCCTGTCCAGTGATGGGTTGAAGGTTGTCGCCCCCAGCCTCGTCACTTCCCCCTGGGTTCTCCCTGTGGGGGGATGGCTCTGCCACTTCCTTTCCGCCTGGTCCGCTATCACCATGGACCACTGGGTGTTGGAAGTGATAGGGAAAGGTCTCCCTCTGGAATTCGAGCAGGCCCCACCCTATCGGGCTGTCGCCCCACGGTGGGGCTATGGGGTCCGCAACCTCTCTGTCGGCTTGTTGAGCCGACATTGCTCTGCTCCTCCAGAAGGAGATGATCAGGGAGGTAGCGGATCCTCCACCAGACCCAGGGTTTGTTTCCGGTATTTCCTGGTCCCAAAACGGACGGGGGGGCTGGTGCCCCATTCTAGACCTACATGACCTAAACAAGTTCCTAAGGTCTCGAACCGTCAGGATGGTCACTCTGGCACAGATCATTCCATCCTTGGAATGAGGTGTGTGGTTCTGTTCTCTGGACCGCCGGGACGCGTTCTTTCACGTCCCAATCCGTCCGTCCCACCAGCGATTCCTTCGTTTCAGAGCAGAGGGGTCCCTTTACGAGTTCCAGGCCATGCCCTTCGGCCTCTCTTCAGCGCCCAGGGTCTTCACCAAATGCATGGCAGTGGTGACAGCATTCCTGCGGTGCCGAATGGTCCGTGTGTACCCTTACCTGGACGGGTGGCTGATTGCAGCCCCATCCAGGCTGGAGGTGGAGCGGTCCAGGGATCTGGCCCTCCAGGTCTGCTCTCAGATTGGTCTCCTCATCAACGAGGCCAAATTGGAACTCATGCCAGTGCGGGTGATTCAGTTCATCGGGGCAGAGCTCGACTCTCTTCGAGCCAGAGCTCGGCTTCCGGCGGACAGGGCCTAGGTTCTCTCCTCCTTTGCCCAATCATTTCTGGTTGGGCAGTTGCGCCCTGCCTGGGACTTCCTGGGCCTCATGGCGGCCTGCACCAGCGTGGTCCATTGGGCCCACTGGCACGTGCATCCCCTTCAATGGGGACTGTCCTGCCAGAGATCACAGCGCTCCAGTTCTCTGGACCAGCCAGTGGCGGTGACCCAGGAGATGTGAAACGCTGTCCAGTGGTGGATCGTTCCAGCTCATCTGCATGAGGGCATCCCGTTTGTCTGCCCCGAGCCAATGGTCATTCTAATGACCGATGCCTCTCTGATGGGTTGGGGTGCCCATCTGGGGGAGCACAGAGTGCAAGGCCTCTGGTTCCCTCAGGAGTCTTGATGCCACATCAACCTGCTGAAGCTTCGAGCGGTCCGACCAGCCCTCACCGCCTTTGCTCTGTTTGTACTGGGTCAAGTGGTCCCGGTCCAGACGGACAGTACCACGACTATGTACTACCTAAACTGCCAGGGCGGGATGCACTCCTGGCCCCTTTGCAAGGAAGCTGTCCGCACTTGGTCCCTCATGAGCAGACTGGAGGCGGATCTCCTAGCCATCCATGTGGTGGGAGCCTCAACACTCTGGCCGATGCCCTATGCCGGATAGGTTCTGCATCTCACAAGTGGTCTCTCCTGCCGGAGGTAGTACACGATCTGTTCTCCCACTGGGGCACTCCTCAGGTGGACCTGTTTGCTTCCAGGGAGAATGCGAAGCTGAGGCTGTTTCATGCCCGCCCCCCCTCAGCAGGGCTCGCTGCAGGAGGATGCCTTCTCGGGGCCGTGGACTCCAGGCCTCTTCTATGCCTTTCCCCCATTTCTCTTGATCCACAAGGTGCTTCTCAAGGTGAGGAGGGACAAGGCACAGGTGATTCTGGTAGCCCCAGACTGGCCCCGCCAGTTCTGGTATCCAGATCTCCTCAGCCTCAGCTCCAGGCTCCCAAGGCGGCTTCCAGCCCGCCTGGACCTGATCTCAGTCAACAAGAGGAAGGTACTCAACCCGGACCTTCAATCCCTGCACCTGACGGCCTGATTCCTGAGCGGCTAGATTTCCAGGCCTTGGGTCTTTCTGATGAGGTTCTCAGCATTGTTGAGGCATCCCGTGAGGAGCCGACCAGAAAATGCTATGCCTTCAAATGGAAGAGACTCTTTATTTGGTGTCAGGATAAGGGGTTTGACCCTTCCTCCTGTTCCTTGGCCAGCATTCTGGACTACCTATGGTCCCTTTCTCAACTAGGACTTCGGTCAACGACCCTTAAGGTGCACCTGGCAGCCATCTCTGCTTACCGGTTGCGGGCCAGAAAGCAGTCGGTGGCGCAGGGGAAGGTGGTCGGGCACTTTTCCAAAGGCCTTGATCACATATCCCCTCCGGTGCGAGAACCTCCACCTCCATAGGATCTACTGCTGGTATTGGCTAAGCGCATGGGCAAGCCATTCGAACCAATGCACAGGTGTGACATCTCTAACCTGTCGTGAAAGACCACCTTCTTGGTGGCTATCATGTGAGCCAGTAGGATGGGAGAACTCCAGGTGCTTTCCATCGAGTCTTCTTATCTGGTCTTTCACAGAGACAAGGTTGTCCTGTGCCCCTGCCCGAAATTCCTTCCGAAGGTGGTGTCAGAGTTTCACCTTAACCAGGTGTTGACTCTGCCAGTGTTCTACCCCAGTCACACCTTGGAGGCCGAATATAGGCTCCATACTTTGGACCCTAGAAGAGCGCTCTCTTATTACAAGGAGCAGACAGCTGAAGTTCAGGGAGAGGTTCGCCAGCTGTTTGTCACCTACGCTGAAGCCGCACCTGGCAGACCTGCAGCCAAGCGGACGATAGGCAGGTGGGTCATCTCCTGCATAGATCTCTGCTATAGGTTGGCAGGCATGGAACCTCCCAAAGGGATAAGAGCTCATTCTACCCGCCATGCCGCTGCTTCGGTGGCTGCTTCCAGGGACGTCCCTATCCAGGAGATCTGCAGGGCTGCTACCTGGAAGTCAGCATACACCTTTATTACCCATTACCACATCGTCCTAGAGTCACGCCCGGATGCTGGTTTTGGGACCTTGGTTCTCCAGTCCTTATTCCCTAAGTAGGGGGTGCGTTCCTTGCCTCCCTCCTCCCGGAGAACTGCTAGGAGTCTGCCAGTAAGTGTGGATAGAACAACATATCCATGTCCCTAGAAATACAGGTTACTCACAGGAGTTCTAGGAATGGTATATGTTGTTTATCCACACAACCCACCCGACCTTCCCAGCTTCGACACACAACCTGGCTTCCAGCGGGCCAGATCTGGCATCATGGGGCGGAGCCGAGAGTTTTACCACCTGGGTGGATGGGAGGAGCCAGCTTGAAGACCTTCCGGCAAGATTTAAAGCGGCAAGGAACCTGCCAGTAAGTGTGGATGCACAACATATACCATTCCTAGAACTCCTGTTACAGGTGAGTAACCTGTATTTCCTTCAGAAGTGATTCCATCATTTTCCCTACCACTGAGGTCAAACTAACTGGTCTGTAGTTTCCTGCCTCTGTCCTGCTCCCACTTTTGTGAAGAGGAATCACATCCGCCCTCCTCCAGTCCTCAGGTATCACCCGATCCTCCCATGATTTGTTAAAGTGAGTAGTCAGCGGTGTCACTAGTTCTACCCTTAGTTCTTTTAGAATTCATGGGTGAATCCCATCAGGCCCCATTGCTTTGTCCACCTTCAATTTTATTAGTTCTTTCGGAACCCTTTCTTCTGTAAATGTACTGGTATCGACCCCCGTCTTCAGAGTGTTTCTCTTGTTTGGTTTAGGTACCTCCCCCTTCTCTTCCTTTGTGAATTATGAGCAGAAATATTCATTCAGTATCCCAGATTTTTCACTGTCACCCTCTGCCCACATTCTCTCCCCTTTATTAAGTCTCAGTATCCCTCCTTTGGTCTTTCTTCACTCCCTAATGTACCTATAAAAAGTCTTATCCTCCTTCTTAACAGAGTTGGCTATCCTTTCCTCGGTTTGGGCCTTTGCTATTCTGACTGCCTTCCCTACCTCTTTCTGCTTTAACTGATAAAGTTATCTGTCCTGCTCATTCTGTGATTCCTTATATTTCCTGAATGCTATCCTTTTCTCCTTAACCTTCTCTGCCACCTCTTTTGAGAACCATAGCATTTTTTTCCTTTGTTGTGTTTTGTTGATTTGCTTTACACAAAAGCTTGTTGCCTCTGTGATGGCTGTTTTGATTATTCCCCATTGTTCCTCCACCCCTCCTTCTTGCCTGTTTGCTAGTGCTTTCTGAGGCACTCTCTCATTCTCCCAAAGTCAGCCCTCGTAAAGTCCAATACTCTTGCCTTTGTATGGCTTGACTCTATGACTGTGTTTATTGTGAACCACACTGTTTGGTGGGCGCTTGTTCCCAGATGGCTACCCACTTCTGAATCTGAGATTCTTTCTGCATCCCCATTTGAGAGTACCAGGTCTAAGATTGCTCCCTCCAGTGGGTTCCAATACTAGCTGTCTGAGGCATGCCCCTTGTAGGGCATCAGAATGACCCTACTCTTGGATGTGCCTGCAGCAAAGGTGCTCCAGTTAACATCTGGCATATTCAGGTCCCCATCAACAATATCTCCCCTTTTTCTGCCATTCTAAGGATGCCTTCTATCATTTCCTTGTCCATTCCCTCCCCTGAGATAGGGGTCTGTATACAACCCCCATGCGGATTGTGGTGCCATTTCCTGTCTCCAGGGTGGCCCAGAGTGCCTCATCTGCTCCCTGTTTACTTTAGTTCTGTTGCTTTGATCCAGCACTTTACACCAAGAGCTACTCCTCCTCTTTTACCCTCCCTATCCCTCCTGTAGATTGTGTATCCTGGTATGTTGATATCCCAGTCATAGTTCTCTGTGTACCATGTTTCTGTGACTGCCACAATATCCAGGCAACCCTCTTCCATCAAGACCACTAGTTCAGGGAGCTTGTTACACAGACTATGGGCATTGGTACTCATCACCCTCCTCTTTTTGATGACCTTAGCTCTTTTAGCCCCATCCCTGTCCTTACTGCCTTTGCCTTTTTTCACATTTACCTCTGTCCTGCTCCCTAATGACTTCTCTACCTTGGTGTTTATCTCAATAATTATTGTGTTTTGTGGGGGGAGGCTGGGATTTCCCTGCTCCTTTTCAGTGCCTCCCGCCTTGGCTAGTTTACATGCTTGCCAATGAAGCATTTAAACCTCTCACCTAGGATCCTGGTCCCCCCCCCCCGGACAGATGCATACCATCACGCCTGCATAGGTCTGCATCCCTGCAGGTGGCTCCCCAGTGAAGCCAAAATCCTGAGTTCCACACCAGTTATTCAACCATTCATTGAATTCCCTGGTGAGGAGTACCCTAGCATCACCCTTGCCATAGACAGGCAGCACCTCTGAGAAAGTTACCGTATGCGCTACTGTCTAAGGCCCCTCCCCAACTCTGCAAACTCCTCTTGCACTGCTCTGATCCCATTCCTAGCCAGGTCACCTCTGAGGCAGTGGCATTGGCCCTGGTGGTCCCTTCCTATATTCTTCAGTAGCCTCCTTCTTCCTTGCTCAGTGTCAGACCACCAGCAGCTAGGTGGGGAGAGCGAGCTACTTTTTCCTTTAGGGTTGACAAAACAAATGGTTTTCTATGATCCTTCCCTTTCTGCTGCCAAACAGGAAGTTCCTGTTGTCAGTCAAATCCAGTAGCTATAAAAGTAGAACTGGTTTAGGGTGGGTGGGATGGAGGGCAATTAGTAAGAAAAAAGGCTAGCAACAGGAAGTTGTAATTGGAGTCACCTGCTTTTATAGTGTCTAAGCCACACCCCCAATTAAGCTCTCTTTCCTCCTACTGGTTTAGCAAAGTAAGTTGATACAGTACCCTTTCTAGCACAGAACACACATACACACTGACTTTTCCTTTTTTTTTTAACCCTAAATAAAACCCCTTCAACTTCTAATAAAGTATGTGTCTGCTTAATCTCAACAAACACTGACTCCTGCTGAGATAAAGTACTACTAGCAATATAGTCTTTCTCCTCCCAGCCACAGGATCCGACTATCAGAATTGGGACAGACAACACCACAGCGGTGTACTACATAAGCAAGTAACGAGGAATGTGATCCTCAAAACTGTGTTCGGAGGCAGTGTGAATCTGGGACCTGGCATGTTCCTTAGAAGCAAACACACATGCAGTGCATCTGCCAGGCAAAGACAGTGTCCTTGCAGATTCCTGAAATAAAATCAGCCAGGAAAATCACAAATGGGCCCTAAACCAGCAGGTTCTGGACACCGTTTTTAGAAGGTGTGGTACTCACAGTTTAGACCTGTTTGCATCTTGGGAGAACTGTCATCTTCCATGGTTTTATTGTGGACCATCAGCCACAGGAACAATCCCAGAGGATGCCCTCATACTGGACTAGACAGGGAAGCTTTTTGTCTTCCCACCATTTCCACTCATTCAGAAAGTACTCCTGAAACTCAGGACAGAACCTGCAGCAATGACCATGATAGCTTCAGATGGGGCCAAACAGGCCTGGTTCTCTGCTCCTGGTCCTGACCAACAAGAATCCAGTCAGCTTGCCACTCAGTCACAGTCTGTTGATTTTGTCCCAGAGCAGAATAATAATCCTGAATCCCAGGACCCTGCACCTGAGGGCATGGTTCTTGAAGAGTTAGAATTTTCCAGATTGGACGTCACAGACGAAGTCCTGAAGGTGCTTCAGATTTCAGGGAAACCTACTTCCAGGAAAGCTTATTTATCTAAGTGGAAAAGGTTTTCTTACTGGTGTGCCCCCAGAAAAATAAACCTAATAGAGGCAGGGTTGCATATAATTCTGCAATGCCTAGTACACTTATAGCTGTTAGGCTTGCAGCCTTCACTTAGCAGCAGTATCAGCATATATATACATATATATATATATATATATATATATACACATATATATGTGTGTGTGTGTATATATATATATATATATGTGTGTGTGTGTGTGTGTGTTATTATATATATATATATATTGGCAGGGTAAACTCTTTGGCCTCACAATCCATCTTCAAAAGGACTAAGCTATGTGTATCCACCAGTGAGGGACTCTGTCCCACCCTGGGACCTCAGCATATGCCTTGCCCAGCTTATGGAGACTCCCTTTGAGCCTATAGAAACTGCTAACATGAAGTATCTCACATATTCATAGTTGTGGACCTCTGCTAGGAGGGTAAGTGAATTTCAAGCCCTCTGCACAGAATCAAATTACATAATCCTCCACAGGGGTAAAGTAGTTCTTAGAACCAACCTGAAAATTCCATCCTAAGGTGGTATCTAAATTCCACTTGAATCAGTCAGTTACCCTCCCTGTACTCTATCTAGAGCATTCCAGACAAGGTGAGAAAAAGTTGCATAGCCTGGACCTAAAGCGAATCCTGTCTGGCTGCATGGACTGGGTAAAAGATGTCAGGTCCCACAGTACCCAGCTTTTTATTTTCTATGTTGAGGCTCCCCTCCCTCGTGCAGCTGCTCCCACAATCCAGAGGATTCGCTTCCTGTCCCTCCAAGCCATGGCACCAGGCAGGCACCTTACCTCCCTCTCCCCTTCCTCCCCCACCTCTACCCCCTTAATGATTGAGTCCCCCACCAGGAGTTTTCCTTCTCCTGTGGGGTCCCATGCCACCCTCCTGTGGGTCTCCTTTGTGAAGGTTCCCAGCATCCTCCTTGATCTCCACTGCAGGTGCCTCCATAGAGGAACCACTATCCACCAGAAGAGTGTATGAATTGTGGAGAGGTACAGCTGGAGGGATGCAACTGTGTTCCACCATCCTCTCCCTCCCTCCCTGAGCCCACCCTGGTCCAGCGTCTCCTCTTTCTTGGCAACCTCTGAGGTAGTGACATTGGCCCTGGTGGTTCCTTGGCGGGGAAGGAGGTTTCACGAATCCTAACCAGGTCAGCATGGAGACGGGCAACCTCTTCCCTCAGACCAGAGAGGTGCTTGCTAATAGGGCAGCTTCGCAGCCTCCAGAATGTCTCCCGGAACACTGCCGCCTCACAGCCATTACACTGCACCACTCCTATAATGTCTTATTTTGTGTCCCCTCTCCTGTTTCTCTGTATGCTTACTCTCTCCTCTCCTTACAACTCTCACCCTTCCTGTTCTGGGACAGTAACTTCCTATATTCTTCAGTAGCCTCCTTCTTCCTTGCTCAGTGTTAGACCACCAGCAGCTAGGCGGGGAGAGCGAGCTACTTTTTCCTTTAGGGTTGACAAAACAAATGTTTCTCTGTGATCCTTCCCTTCCTACTGCCAAACAGGAAGTTCCTGTTGTCAGTCAAATCCAGTGGCTACAAAAGTAGAACTGGCTAGGGGTGGGGTGGGATGGATGGAAATTAGTAAGAAAAAAAGGCTAGCAAAATGAAGTTGTAATTGGAGTCACCTGGTTTTATAGTATCTAAACCACACCCCCAATTAAGCTCTCTGTCCTCCTACTGGTTTAGCAAAGTAAGTTGATACAGTACCCTTCCCAGCACAGAACACACACTGACTTCCTTTTCTTTTTTTTAACCCTAAATAAGACCCCTTCTGCTTCTAATAAAGAATCTGTCTGCTTAATCTCAACAAACACTGACTCCTGCTGAGATAGAAGTGTTAAATTAGAAAGAAAATGGTAGCTTCTTTTAGTTAGTTGCTTTCTGCTCTACAAGCAAGATTTCTGTCTTCCAAAGGCTAGCAACAGGAAGTTGTAATTGGAGTCACCTGCTTTTATAGTGTCTAAGCCACACCCCCAATTAAGCTCTCTCTCCTCTTACTGGTTTAGCAAAGTAAGTTGATACAGTACCCTTCCCAGCACAGAACACACACACACTGACTTTTCCTTTTTTTTAAACCCTAAATAAAACCCCTTCAACTTCTAATAAAGTATGTGTCTGCTTAATCTCAACAAACACTGACTCCTGCTGAGATAAAGTACTACTAGCAATATATTCTTTCTCCTCCCAGCCACAGGATCTGACTGTCAAAATTGGGACAGGTAACACCACAGTGGTGTACTACATAAGCAAGTAACGAGGAATGTGATCCTCAAAACTGTGTTCAGAGGCAGTGAGAATCTGGGACCTGGCATGTTCCTTAGAAGCAAACACAGATGCAGTGCATCTGCCAGGCAAAAACAGTGTCCTTGCAGATTCCTGAAGTAAAATCAGCCAGGAAAATCACAAATGGGCCCTAAACCAGCAGATTTTGGACACCGTTTTTAGAAGGTGTGGTACTCCCAGTTTAAACCTGTTTGCATCTTGGGAGAACTGTCATCTTCCATGGTTTTATTGTGGACCATCAGCCACAGGAACAATCCCAGAGGATGCCCTCATACTGAACTGGACAGGGAAGCTTCTTTTTGCCTTCCCACCATTTCCACTCATTCAGAAAGTACTCCTAAAACTCGGGACGGAACCTGCAGCAATGACCATGATAGCTTCAGATGGGGCCAAACAGGCCTGGTTCTCTGCTCCTGGTCCTGACCAACAAGAATCCAGTTAGCTTGCCACTCAGTCACAATCTGTTGATTTTGTCCCAGAGCAGAATAATAATCCTGAATCCCAGGACCCTGCACCTGACGGCATGATTCTTGAGGAGTTAGAATTTTCCAGATTGGACGTCTCAGACGAAGTCCTGAAGGTGCTTCAGATTTCAGGGAAACCCACTTCCAGGAAAGCTTATTTATCTAAGTGGAAAAGGTTTTCTTACTGGTGTGCCCCCAGAAAAATAAACCTAGTAGAGGCAGGGTTGCATATAATTCTGCAATGCCTAGTACACTTACAGCTGTTAGGCTTGCAGCCTTCAACTTTAAAGTTGCACTTAGCTGCAGTATCAGCATATATACATATATATACATATGTATATACTATATATATATATATATATATATATATGTGTGTGTGTATATATATATATATATATATGTCAATTGGCAGGGTAAACTCTTTGGCCTCACAATCCATCTTCAAAAGGACTAAGCTATGTGTATCCACCAGTGAGGGACTCTGTCCCACCCTGGGATCTCAGCATGTGCCTTGTCCAGCTTATGGAGACTCCCTTTGAGCCTATAGAAACTGCTAACATGAAGTATCTCACATATTCCTAGTTGTGATGACCTCTGCTAGGAGGGTAAGTGAATTTCAAGCCCTCTGCACAGAATCAAATTACATAATCCTCCACAGGGGTAAAGTAGTTCTTAGAACCAACCGAAAATTCCATCCTAAGGTGGTATCTAAATTCCACTTGAATCAGTCAGTTACCCTCCCTGTACTCTATCTAGAGCATTCCAGACGAGGTGAGAAAAAGTTGCATAGCCTGGACCTAAAGCAAATCCCGTCTGGCTGCATGGACTGGGTAAAAGATGTCGGGTCCCACAGTACCCAGCTTTTTATTTTCTATGTTGAGGCTCCCTTCCCTTGTGCAGCTGCTCCCACAATCCAGAGAATTCGCTTCTTGTCCCTCCAAGCCATGGCACCAGGCAGGCACCTTACCTCCCTCTCCCCTTCCTCCCCCACTTCTAGCCCCTTAATGTTTGAGTCCCCCACCAGGAGTTGTTTCCTTCTCCTGTGGGGTCCCATGCCACCCTCCTGTGGGTCTCCTTTGTGAAGGATCCCAGCATTCTCCTTGATCTCCACTGCAGGTGCCTCCATAGAGGAACCACTATCCACCAGAAGAGTGTATGAATTGTGGAAAGGTACAGTTGGAGGGATGCAACTCTGTTCCACCACCCTCTCCTTCCCTCTCTGAGCCCACCCTGGTCCAGCGTCTCCTCTTTCTTGGCAACCTCTGAGGTAGTGGCATTGGCCCTGGTGGTTCCTTGGCAGGGGAGGAGGTTTCACGAATCCTAGCCAGGTCAGCGTGGAGACGGGCAACCTCCTCCCTCAGACCAGAGAGGTGCCTGCAAATAGGGCAGCATCGCAGCCTCCAGAATGTCTCCCGGAACACTGCCGCCCCACAGCCATTGCACTGCACCACTCCTATCATGTCTTATTTTGTGTCCCCTCTCCTGTTTCTCTGTATGCTTACTCTCTCCTCTCCTTACAACTCTCACCCTTCTTGTTCTGGGACAGCAACTTCCTATATTCTTCTGTAGCCTCCTTCTTCCTTGTTCAGTGTCAGACCACCAGCAGCTAGGCGGGGAGAGCGAGCTACTTTTTCCTTTAGGGTTGACAAAACAAATGTTTCTCTGTGATCCTTCCCTTCCAACTGCCAAACAGGAAGTTCCTGTTGTCAGTCAAATCCGGTGGCTATAAAAGTAGAACTGGCTTGGGGGGGTGGGATGAGGGCAATTAGTAAGAAAAAAGGCTAGCAAAAGGAAGTTGTAATTGGAGTCACCTGCTTTTATAGTATCTAAACCACACCCCCAATTAAGCTCTCTGTCCTCCTACTGGTTTAGCAAAGTAAGTTGATACAGTACCCTTCCCAGCACAGAACACACACTGACTTTCTTTCTTTTCTTTAACCCTAAATAAGACCCGTTCTACTTCTAATAAAGTATCTGTCTGCTTAATCTCAACAAACACTGACTCCTGCTGAGATAGAAGTGTTAAATTAGAAAGAAAATGGTAGCTTCTTTTAGTTAGTTGCTTTCTGCTCTACAAGCAAGATTTCTGTCTTCCAAAGGCTAGCAACAGGAAGTTGTAATTGGAGTCACCTGCTTTTATAGTGTCTAAGCCACACCCCCAATTAAGCTCTCTCTCCTCCTACTGGTTTAGCAAAGTAAGTTGATACAGTACCCTTCCCAGCACAGAACACACACACTTTCTTTTTTTTTTAACCCTAAATAAAACCCCTTCAACTTCTAATAAAGTATGTGTCTGCTTAATCTCAACAAACACTGACTCCTGCTGAGATAAAGTACTACTAGCAATACATTCTTTCTCCTCCCAGCCACAGGATCTGACTGGCAAAATTGGGACAAACAACACCACAGCGGTGTACTACATAAGCAAGTATCGAGGAACGTGATCCTCAAAACTGTGTTCAGAGGCATTGAGAATCTGGGACCTGGCATGTTCCTTAGAAGCAAACACACATGCAGTGCATCTGCCAGGCAAAGACAGTGTCCTTGCAGATTCCTGAAGTAAAATCAGCCAGGAAAATCACAAATGGGCCCTAAACCAGCAGGTTCTGGACACCGTTTTTAGAAGGTGTGGTACTCCCAGTTTAGACCTGTTTGCATCTTGGGAGAACTGTCATCTTCCATGGTTTTATTGTGGACCATCAGCCACAGGAACAATCCCAGAGGATGCCCTCATACTGGACTGGACAGGGAAGCTTCTTTTTGCCTTCCCACCATTTCTACGCATTCTGAAAGTACTCCTGAAACTCGGGACGGAACCTGCAGCAATGACCATGATAGCTTCAGATGGGGCCAAACAGGCCTGGTTCTCTGCTCTCAGTCCTGACCAACAAGAATCCAGTCAGCATGCCACTCAGTCAGTCTGTTGATTTTGTCCCAGAGCAGAATAATAATCCTGAATCGCAGGACCCTACACCTGAGGGCATGGTTCTTGATGAGTTAGAATTTTCCAGATTGGACGTCTCAGATGAAGTCCTGAAGGTGCTTCAGATTTCAGGGAAACCCACTTCCAGGAAAGCTTATTTATCTAAGTGGAAAAGGTTTTCTTACTGGTGTGCCCCCAGAAAAATAAACCTAATAGAGGCAGGGTTGCATATAATTCTGCAATGCCTAGTACACTTACAGCTGTTAGGCTTGCAGCCTTCAACTTTAAAGTTGCACTTAGCAGCAGCATCAGCATATATATATATTATGGTAGCATGGTAGTGCTACCATAGTTAGGGTTGAGGAGCCATTTACATGTTAAACCTAAAATTTTGCACCTTAATAACTTTGGAACCGTTCAACGGATTTGCCTGAAATGTGGAATACACTATCAAGAACCATAGATCTTGGGATCTGCCAACTTTCATACTGTTCGGATATATGGCTGCGGAGTTATTAAGCGTGATCTGCGCATGCGTTTACGCTTTTGTGGAATTCTGTGGTCGTCTCTACAGGCCGCACAGTTTGCGCGATCGGTCCAAAATCTTCAGGGAACGTGCGACCGGGGTCCCCGATGTGCCTTTTGAAGATTTCGTGAAAAAATATTAAACAGTTAAAAAGTTATTCAAAAAATAAGTTCCCATTATAAGTCAATAGGAAAAGTTAACAAAAAGTTTGACAGTGTCGCAAATGCAGTTTTTACTTTCGCAAATGGCCCTTTTCCTGTCGCAAATCCACCATTTTGTTTTCAGTTGGTCATCAGAAAAATGCTTGGCATTTAAATTTGGGACCCTCTAGCAACCTAATTCTTTTGTATTCACCTAGTCGGACCCTGTGGATGCTAGGTGTGTCTTTATTCATGGGTAAAACACCCCAGAAATATATTTTTAAATTTCTGGAAAAAAGAAACTTTAGCAAAATAGTTTACTTACATACGACTTACTGTCCAGATAGATTAAAAAGCTTTCACAAAGTTCGACAGTACTTTTCCAGGCTGTGGGAAAATGACAGCAATTCTTTGGCACTGCTGCAAAAGAATGATTTGGTCTTTTGAGCTGAAATTTGAGGAACGCAGGCAACATCTCACAGATGTGCCTTTCAGTGTTTCGGTGAAAAATATGACAGGGTGGCAAAGTTACGGCACTCCAAAGTTGATGCTTTTTCCTATAGGATAACATTACGGCATCTGCCACATTACAGGAATCCTTTGGCGCCCTGCTGCAAAATAACGGTTTGGTCTTTTGAGCTGAAATTTGGAGGGTGTAAAGCCAACATCCCACAGATGGGCCTTTCAGTGGTTTGGTGAAAAAATATTACAGAGAGCCAAAGTTATGGCACTCCCAACTTCTCTTTTTTTCCCCATAGGATAACATTATGGCGTTCACCGCGCGTTTCAGGGCCCGTATCTCGGAAACGGTGCGAGATATGGACTTTTCGTCAGAAAAATGTTTAGCCCCCTAGCAGGGGGCTAAGTCCAAGGCTAGCCAGGAAAGTCATAAATCATATGACTTTTAAATTTTTTTTCTACGTCCTACGGTTCCTGAGATATAAGCAATTTAGTATTCCAACTCCTCATTTCAAACAACATGAAGTCTTGCTATATTATGACAATTGCAGTTTGTCCCACCATTAGAACTGCTCCGGAGGTGAAAGAGTTAACTCCCATTCTAAGAATGGAACTTGGAGCGCGAGCTCGGTTAGAGAAGCTCTGTCTGGGTTATTTCAAACCCAAACTGTCAGATTCTTTACTCCGCTTCACTGAACAGTCGCTCTGGAGATTTCTCCTACTGCTCGGTTCATTTCCGGTTTAAACAGTGTTTTCTCGGTTCAAATCAACCGAGAATATTATTATTTTAACCAGAAACCGATCGGTTCAAGCTCTGTCTGTGGTATCGTAAGTAATTACAGTTTATTTCTGTGTGGAACTTGTAAATGTTATCGGTTCGGTTTTGAACCGATCAGCTTATTTAAAACTTGAAATTTAAGGTTTTAGAGTCGGTTCCCGGTTCTTATCGGTTCTAAAAAAGCAGTTTCATTACGGTTTTTCCAAGACCGGTGACACGGTTAGGAACCGATAAGGGTGTCTTGCCTGGCACTGCCGTTTAAAAGGGCAAGTTTTTGGTTAGGCTGGCATTATGTCTGAGAAACCCAAAAGAAAAACCGGGCCCACTGAGTTTCAACACTGTGATGTCTGTGGGGAAGTCTTTGCCAAGGCTGACCCACACACCACATGTGTATATTGTCTGGGGTTTGACCACCTCAATTCAGACTGCCAGATTTGTAAAAATTTCCCTGCAGCCACCCTGGATAAGAGAGTTGGCAGGCTCAGGGAATGAGAAGCCAAAAAGTCCGCTGACCGGATGGCCAGCCGGTTGGGTGCTAACCCGAACGGGGAGGGCTCCCTCTGACCAGGCGGACTTCCTCGGGCAAGCGTAAAGCTGGCTCAGAGGGCCAGTTCAATAAAGAAAACAAGAAAATCAGCAGGTGTGAGCCCAAAATTCCTTCTCCAACTGCTGCAGAGATAGCAAGAGCTATTCAGATTGTCCAGTCACTTTCTCGGTTCCGCCTGAACCGCTACTGTCTGGTAAAAGGTCGGTTCGGTCGGTTCCACCGGTTCAGGAATATGATGTTGAAGAGTTTTATGAACCACAGGAGGGGGAGGATGATTATGAACAGTATGAATGTGACTTGGAGGGTCTGGGTGTGCCCATTGAACCGGACATCTCCCCAGACAGACCTTTGAATCTCCCCTTCACTTTCTGAGTCCCCTCTCACTTTATGTTTTACAAAAGTTGCTGAACCCTCCAGCTCCCATTGGAGGAAGCTGTGGATGAGCAAGAGGAACCTGATTTTGTAGAAATGATGGATATTCAGAGTCTAGGAGATTGTCTATTCCTTGCATAAATCATTTAGAAACAAACAATAAAATTTAAAACTCCTAATTCTGTGCCTCCTGTGGACAAAAAGATGGACAGGAGGTACACTCTGTCAGGTCCTGATACAGAATTCCTTTCACAGCAATGCAGTCACGTTGGTGTGGTTCAGGCTGCAGCCTGTGATAAAGCTAATATTCCTTGGCTTCACATCCTCCTGACAAGGATTCCAGGAAGATTGATGCCATGGCTAAAAACAATACATGGCAGCGCCCTTGGGACTCAGGCAAGCAAATTACATGGCTTATGTAGCAAGGTATCAAAAATCTAGATGGGACACTGTCATGGCTTTGGCCAAACAGGCCTCTGGCCAGCTTGCTAATGAGCTGGAACAGGTGGCTGCTGATGGCATTGAGGCATCTAAGGTGCAGTTTCATGCTGCTGTGGATTTTAATGATGTATCCTCTAGAGTCATGCTACGTCTGTAGCTTTTCGCAGTTGGCCTGGCTCAGGTGTACTAGCTTGTCTCAGGATACCCAGACTAAGGCTATGGATTTTCCTGTGGTTGGAAATTCTCTGTTTGGGGAGCAGACAGAGAATTATATGAAAAATGGATGAATATAGGACTACCTATAAGAGTGCTCAGGCTAAGGAGCGGCAAGTCACTCCTCAGAGGCAGACCCCCAGGGGTAGAGTGGAGTCTTTTCACGGCCTTTTACCAAACCCAGGCCTCCTCTGCTTATGCTCAGAGGGGTTCTTCAGAGAGAGGCAGGCAGGGTGTGGGCAGGCCTGCTCCCACCCTCAGTCTAAAGCACCTGCCAAACAGACACCCTGATGGGGTGCCCAGGGCCGATTCTCCTTACCTGTAGGGGCAGGTTGGCTTACTGCTCAGAACTGGGTGTCTCTAACTTCAGACAAGTGGGTCCTGGAAGTAGAAGCCAGGGTCTGGTTCTCAGCTTCAGAAAGTTCCCAAAGATGAGAATCAGATCTTTCCCACCTGCAAACTCTTTAGAGACCTTTCTTTAGAAACAGAAGTCTCAACCCTCCTGGCTCTCAGAGCTGTAGAAAGGGTTTCTCCCCTACACCAGGGCAAGGGTCTGTACTCCAGATATTTCCTTACCCCAAAAAAGACAGGAGAATGGCGGCCCATTTTAGACCTGAGATATCTGAACAAACACCTTTTGAAACCAAAGTTCAGAATGGTAACTCTGGCAATGATTTTACCCTCTCTAAGGCCAGGGGACTGGCTAGCCTCTCTGGACCTCAAGGATGCCTATTTTCACGTCCTAATCAGAAGCTCCCACCGAAAGTACCTCAGATTCGAACTGCCCTCAGGTCACTACCAGTTCAGAGCAATACCCTTCAGCCTCACCTCTGCCCCAAGGGTATTCACAAAATGTCTGGCAGTAGCAGTTGCTCATTTAAGAAGGCAAAGGATTGCTGTCTTTCCCTATCTGGATGACTGGCTCATTGTAGGCCAGTCCCCAGAACAAGTAAAATCTCACCTGCAAGTTACCAGCAGCTGCTCACCTCCTGGCTTCTTGCTCAATCTTCCAAAGTCAGTTCTGGAACCAGTTCAGGTGCTCACCTTCATAGGTGCAGAATTGGACACAAAGCAGGCCAGAGCCTTCCTACCCTTAGAGAGGGTAAGGAACTTGGTGGCTCTGGCCTCCTCCTTCACTCTGCAGGTCTCTCGACCAGAAAGACACTTTTTGCAGCTCCTGGGGCACATGGCTGCGTCCACAGCTGTAGTGCAAGGAGCAAGATTTCAGATGAGGGACATTCAGTTTCACTTGAGAGCCTTTTGGTCTCAGAGAAGAGACCCTCTTTCCAAGTTGGTCCCAGTGACCCGAACCCTGATCCAGGCCCTCCAGTGGTGGCAGGATCAGAGCAATTTAAGACTGGGGTCCCTTCATTCCTCTGTCTCACTCCTTGACCTCACTACGGATGCTTCCTCCTGGGGTGGGGAGCCCACATGGGCGACCTCTCCACTCAGGAGTGTGGTCCCTCAGGAATCTCTGCTCCACATCAATTTGCTGGAACTCAGAGCTGTCTTTTAGCACTTCAAGTGTTTTCTCGTCTGTTCAGAACAAAGTGGTACAAGTCAGAACAGACAACACCACAACAATGTGGTACATCAACAAACAGGGGGTCACTCGGTCTTGGCCTTGTGCACCGAGGCAATGAAGTTGTGGTCTCTGGCCTATTCCCTGAACACTTCCCTCATAGCAGTTCACCTTCCAGGAGAGGACAATGTCTAGCAGATGCTCTCCAGCAGGATTTCCCAGGGCCATCACGAATGGTCTCTGGATCCTCAAGTACTGGGGATAGTTTTTTGCCAGATGGGGCACCCTCAGATAGATCTTTTGCAGCCCCAGACAATCACTCAACTTCCACTGTTCTGTTGCAGGCCCCAGTGTTGGGCTCAGTCCCCTGGATGCCTTTCTCCTAGATTGGGAAGGAAGTTCTTTATGCCTTTCCCCCTTCCTCTCCTATTCAAGATGCTAGTCAAAATCAGATCCCAGCTTTGCAGGGTGATTCTGATTGCCCAGATTGGGCCAGGCAGCCCTGGTACCCTCCTTCTGTCCCTAGCAGTCCATCTTCCCTGTGTCTCCCAGGAATCACAACCTGTTAACCTGTGCCCAGGGGAGAGTTTGGTATCCGAACCTCAAATCCCTCAACCTCAAGGCCTGGCTCTTGAGGAGTTAGAATTTGCTGACCTACACCTTTCTCAGGGTGTTCTTGAAATCCTAAAGGCTTCTAGGAAGCCTTCCACTAGGGCTACTTATAATTCAAAGTGGAAACTGACTTTATTTCTTTCCACAGGGATAAGGTAGTCCTCAGGACTAACAGGAAGTTTTTGCCTAAGGTGGTTTCAGATTTCCATCTTAATCAATCTATCTCCCTTCCAGTGTTTTTCACTGAACATTCCTCCTCTGGCGAGAGGAGATTGCACAGTTTAGATGTTAAGAGGGCCTTAAGTTACTATATAGAACGTACCAAGGGTCACAGGTTCGAATCCCTCCAACTTTTTCTCACTTATGGTGAGGTCGGAAAAGGGAGACCTGCCACTAAGAGATCAGTTGCCAGGTGGATTGTCTGTTGTATCCAATTTTATCAGAAACTGGGGAAAGTTCCCCCCTCTGGCCTGAGGGCTCATTCTACCAGAGGTATAGCCGCGTCTCTAGCTGCTGCCAGAGACATCCCTATCTTAGAGATATGTCAAGCAGCTACCTGGAAAACGGTACACACTTTCACCAAGCATTACTCCCTGGATGTCCAGGCCAGGAGAGATGGTCGGTTTGGCACAGCTGTGCTTCAGAGCCTATTCCCTAAGTAGGTTCTGTCCCTCCTCCATGGAGGTACTGCTGTGTAATCTGCAATTGTCATAATATAGCAAGACTTCATGTTGTTTGAAGAAAAAATTATTCACCTTAGTAATGTTGTTTCTTGTAATGGAGTCTTGCTATATTATGACCTCCCCCCCAGCCTGCCCCTCTCAGAACTTCTACTTGGGTATGGGTTGGGCAGCCTTGTGTGGGCGCTAGTTATGCCCATTATATGTTTTCCACCCTTTCTTGGGGTTTTGGGGTGTGGTGTTTTTATTTTATTTTATATTATTTCTTATATTATATTATTACTTCTGGTCCCCTGACTTGAGTCTTTGTGTTGGGACCAGGAATATGTTAATAGTCAGGTAGCCAGTTGGCTAGTGTAGGTTACAGCTTCCACACAGACCTTAGTGAGTTTTGCTTGTAAAGATCTGACAGTTTGGGTTTGAAATAACAGACAGAGCTTCTCTAACCAAGCTCGCGCTCGAAGTTCCATTCTTAGAATGGGAGTTAACTCTTTCACCTCCGGAGCAGTTCTAATGGTGGGACAAACTGCAATTGTCATAATATAGCAAGACTCCATTAGAAGAAACAACATTACTAAGGTGAGTAATTTTTTTCTTGCTGCTCCGAGACCCATTATTATGCATACATTCTTTGTACTGACTGTCTTTCTCTATGCAGCTTTTGGGAAATCCAGCCTGTGCGCTTACATTACTGTTACCGTTACCATTTCCACTTGCGGTTCCGTACCCATTTCACTTACCGTTCACGTCTATGCCACCATGTGCGTTACCCTTTGCGTTTTCATTTGCGCTTGCGTTTGTGTTATTTTTACCATTTCTGTCTACAGTACTCTTTCTCTTTCTGTTTTGCTTTGCGTCACCATGCGCATTACCATTTGCGTTTGCAGGCACAATGTTACTATGTGACAAGACATCATGTGGCGCACTCCCGCCGCCGCATTACATTCACTATTTCTCATTATCATTCTCAAAAAGAAGGTAAATTAAGGCAAAAAACTCTGTTTAATGCATTAGTTAGGGTTGTTCCACAGCAACAAAAGTGAGGAAATTCGGTGTTAGGGTTGAAAGCCCCGCTAAGACACCCCCAACTGGCATCGGGGTGCGCATTGGGGTTGTTGGTCCTAACTCTCACCCCATTCTCCTATACCTCTGCTTTTTCACACATCTGTTGGGGTGAGACTTAGGGCCAGCAACCCCAATGCACACCCTGATGCCGGTTGGGGGTGTGGGCGGGGGGCTTTCAACCCTAACACAGAATTTCCTCGCTTTTGTCGCTGTGGAACAACCCTAACTAATGCATGAAACAGAGTTTTTTGCCTGTAAAATATATATATATATATATATATATATATCAGTTAGCAGGGTAAAGTCTTTGGCCTCACAAACCATTTTCAAAAGGACTAAGCTATGTGTACCCACCACTGAGGGTCTCTGTCCCACCCTGGGATCTCCAACCGAAAATTCCATCCTAAGGTGGTACCTGAATTCCACTTGAATCAGTCATTTACCCTCCCTGTACTCTATCTAGAACATCCCAGGTGAGGAATAGTTGCATAGCCTGGACCTAAAGCAAATCCTGTCTGGCTGCATGGACTGGGTAAAAGATGTCGGGTCCCACAGTACCCAGCTTTTTATTTTCTATGATGAGGCTGGCAAAGGCAAACCAACTACAAAGAGATCATCTATCTCTCACTGGATAGTCTCTTGCATTCAGTTCTATGAAAAAGCTGGAAAAATGCTGCCAAGAGGCTTAAGGGCACACTGCACAAGGATACTGCTGTCAGTGTGGCATCCTTAAGGAGCATCCCATTGTTAGCCAATTGCAAAGCAACTACCTGGAAGATAGTACACGCCTTCACAAAGCACTACTGTTTGGACATGCAGTAATTCCGTCAGAAAAAATAGAAGGGATGGGGGCATTTTTGAGAAACATAGGCACTATTTGTGTGACCCTTCCCACTTCATTGTTTCTTTATTTATTTCCCCTTTTTTCTCTGAGTCCATATATTTTTTTCTTTCTGTATGTTTCTTTGTATCCCAGGGTCACCTTTCCTTTGCTGTTTTACTCTCTGAAGTCACTCAGCTGCTGTAATTGTAGCAGTATTGGGGTTTGGTGCCCTGCTTTAAACTTGGGGGGTGAGGGTGTTACAGGAGGATAGAGACTGAAATAAAAGGATGGGACCATTCCATGCATATATGCTTTAGGGGAAATCCTGGACATGGATGCCAGCTTTGGAACTGCTGTCTTGCAGAACCTTTTTCCTAATAAAGTTTTGGACCCAGCCTCCTAGGGTCAGGTACGAAATCCCGACTCTGAAAATACCGACCCGAATATTACTGACTCTGAAATCCCATCATGTTTACAGTACTGTCATTCATTTGGCCGACCGTCCAAATCCCGCTTAACACTGACTTGACAAAGTTGCGAATTATCATTGCTGAAAATTTCCTGTTCTGGCAGCACCAATAATACAAATCCCCCAGTTCCTTTCTTTAACATAAAGGTACCCTTCCCCCATGCTTAATTTTTCTTGCCTTGTTGGGAAAGCACTATTTGGGATGACTCCTATATGGATGATGCAATCGCAGTTTTAAGGAATGTGTTAGGGGATTGAGCTGCCAATCCAATTTGAGTGGTACTATAATTGACATCAGGTGCTTCAGTCCTGAATAGCTTGTTGTATTGTAACTGCAAGTGTGTCAAGAGTGCTGTAATACACTTTTAAATTAACATCAGGTGTTGCAGTAAGCAGCATGGTAGTAACTGATTGAGAGAGGCTGACATCAAACTTGGAATGGTGTTTCCAGCATTTGGTTGGTTCAGTAAGAGTTGCATTTAGGTGCGAGTATGTCAAGCCATGAGGGCATTAGGTGATTCTGTCCAGAATAACACTCCGCATACTTGACAATGAGTAGAATCAGGGAAGAGTATTTCAGATCTCCGTTGAATCGGGGAAAAGTATTTCAGATTTCCGTTGGTGTAGTAAGTGTTTCGGCATTTAGGTACGTCAGGACCTCAGGTGATTCATCCTGAAATTGACACTGTAACTGCGAGTGCGTCAGGAGTACTGTGATTGGCATCATGTGGTGCATTAAGCAAGTGACTGAGAGTAGCAGTAAGTGTTTTGGCATTTGTGTTCAGTGTCAACATTGTAACTGTGAGAAGCTGTATCGTCGGGATTTTAAGAGACGGTATTATAACAGTCGGGCATTTCTGCGTTGGGATTTTAAACATGTCAGTATTCCAATGTCGGTCATTCAAGAGTTGGGATTTTGTACGGATCCCGCCTACCAAGATACTGCTACTGAGTCTGCATTAAGTATAAACAGTAAGTAAGTGATTACTGGTGTTAGAATAAAAAATACCCACTGTAGTAGTGTTGTTTCTTCTTAAGGGATCATTCACTATGTTTACACTCCTTAACCTTGCCTCCCCTTCCAGAACCTGAAATGGGTTAACACAAGAATCAGTTCCTTTTTTCTTTGAGGTTGCTTGAGAATTAGTTTCTACAATTTGCAGTTCCTACAGTTGTAAGCTTGTTGTTATTGTTTATATGTTAAGATTTCACAAGCCTGCTTCAATTTGTTAGGTGTTTTAAAAATTCTATAAAAACATTTTTTTGGTAACCTTTTAGCTAGTTTCACTAACTGCTTCTCCACCTTGGCTTGGAAACAGATCTGAGCAACGGCCAGAGTGGAGCGCAGATGTAGAGTTTGAACCTACATTCCAAATTCTAAAATTTGCATAGGTTCTATCTCTGAGGCATCACTCTTGGCTGAGATGACTACATAAAATGTGAATATAGTAAGTGATCCCTTAAGAAACAACATTACTAAGGTGAGTAATATTTTGTTCTTTGATATTTGCAGCACAAAGATAAATTTAGGGTCATTAGTTGAGGTGCATTCGAAGCTTCAGTCATGTATGATCCCACTTTGTTGTTGGTTATCATGACAACCCACATATTTAAGCCATTGAGCTACGACTCTGCCTCGCTCTGGAGAAGTCATCACACCGAAACATCAGCATGTTGGGTACCAAGGTGCCTTGCGCGCACCTGCGTCTTGCCACACTGCAAAACCCCTAAGGGTAACTCCTTTGTTTTTTGAGCAGTGAGAAATCACGAGGATTAGTCTGTTGAGCCTCGAAAATTAAGCCTATGTTTGCTACAACAAAAACTGTTTTGTTTACATGTTTGCACACTAAATGAATAAAAATACAGATTCTGAGGTAAGCCAAGCATCCAAAGACTTTTGTGTGTGTGTGTGTGTGTGCGGATAGAGTGATCCTATGGGACTTCAAAGCTGCTACTTGTAAAATATGATCTCTTTGGTGCTGTAAGAAGTGGAGCTCCTAAAAACATGTCTGGTTCCATGCTGTTCTAGCCATGCCCCACAGCTAATGTGATTTTTATATAACCATGGTAGTAGGGTTTCATAGCAGTGAGGTTGTTGGGTTGGGCATAGTATTGTGGCATATTTAACCTAACAGTGCTACGAAAATGTACTACTGTACTTGGCTTCTACAGAACACGTGAGTTAGGTTAACTTATTTGGACGCTAACTTCACATTTCCTGACGTTTTGACGCTAACATTATCTTCATGTAGTTTTTTGAAAAGAATGTCCATTCTTTAAAAGTAAGAAATATCAAAATAATGAAAATTAGGGGTGTATAAACTTCCCAAAGGGCTATTCCCATGGCCACCCTGGGCCATTTCCAGTCATTTCTCTCCCCCAACACATTTAAAAAAATTTGATGACTTGAGCACTGTACCACAAACCAACACTGTCTGTCTTTTAAATCAGTCCCCTTCTGTAGCCTGATCACTCTAACCCCCTCCCATCCCTTGAAGACATAGTTGACCTTTGCTCTTTGGTGTGTTGGTATAGCACTTTGCGTTATACGGATATGATATACACTATAGCATGTAGTGCATTAGCTTTTTTTTGTCATTATTTGGCAGCCGACTGCGGATGTGAGCACTGATAGTTGTACTGTCACCATCATAGAAGGGGGTGCCACTAAACAACTAACTACCTGGCATGGCACTGGGTGAGGGAGGGAGAGGGGTTGCAACTAGACAGCAAGGATTGACTGATTCTTTGTTAACTGAGTAAGGTGCTTTTGGGGAAGTAAAGGGGGGGGGAAGGGAGCATTTTGTGATTTTCTTGGAAGAAGGCCTGGCAGCACTCTTGAGGATATAAGTACTTTAATAAAAAACAAAAAAAACTTTTGCATTTCCTGTATTCGTCTGGAGCAGGCTGGGCAGTGCTCCCAAGGAATGCTAGTCTTAGGTGACGTCTCGCAAAAGGAAGCCCATATGCTAGCTTCAGTTCACTATATCATCACACATGTTAAAAAAACGTACTTTAAGTAAAACAAAGAAGTCAGTGTAATCTATGAAAGAGTGAACACCCTAACCCTTACCTACATTGCACATCTGAATTTATTCAAAAATATTAACCATAGTAGGTTCTAAACCCCAAAACCCAACTTACAGTACCCACAGAAGAGAGTTGCATAATGTACCATTACCTAACTGTGCACTCAATACATGGGGACTCTTTATCAACATATCAATACATGTATCCTATGAGGAGTGCCTCAAGGCACTAAATATGTATTCACTGGAAACCAGAAGGGAGACGGGATATATGATAGAGACCTTCAAGTTCCTTATAGGAATTAACAAGGTAAACTGTGGGGAATTATTTACCCTGAATACCAACTCGAGGCCACATGGTCACAAGTGGGGAATTAGCAGAAGGGAGTTTCAGGAGGAATGAGGAAGTATTTCTTTATGGAAAGGGTGTTGGAACCTTGGAACAGTCTGTCGGCCAAGGTGGTGGGTGCAACACAGTCCAGGGGTTATAGGGACTCGGATTATATTGGAAGACTGGATGGTTTTCTGCCATCATGGTCTATGTTTCTGTGACTCTTCTGTGTGTAGAGTACGTTAATGTTTTAGCCACTGTGCATGCTCCAAATGTAATCATAAAATGGACAGGGAAATTCCTGTATCCTGATTGGTTGTTACCTGTGTACCAAGTCCGTTCGATGCACAGGTAAACAAGTACTAAAAAGCAGAACTGCACTACAAAAATAATCACTGTGCCATTAGAACACTGAGTTTAACAAAAGCCACCATTTTTCCCCAGTCTTGGCAAGAAAGCCATCCTTCAGTAAAAGCCTTCCAACAAACGTATTTGGCACTTTTTATTTGTTTTGTTTTTTGTTACAGTAAATACCAGCCCTTCACATATCTCACACTTAAACTGGAATACAAAACTGTATTTGCGAAGTGGTCCCATTCTGTGGGATGATGATCACATTGCCGCTCCCACAGAATGGCTGCTCCTGCTGTATCCCCTGCCAATTGATCTCTGGCCTCTGCTGTTCTTTATAAAGCTAAAACCCATTTGTTTTTTTGTTTCGTTAATTATTATATTGGCAGACTCCGTTCTCGTAAGCGTGGTGGTGGGGGGACTG
The DNA here is from genome assembly GCA_016271365.2 of Neoceratodus forsteri. Classification (NCBI taxonomy): domain Eukaryota; kingdom Metazoa; phylum Chordata; order Ceratodontiformes; family Ceratodontidae; genus Neoceratodus; species Neoceratodus forsteri. Next base: position 18,843,697 of record CM057456.1, read on the forward strand.
AAGGACCACAACTCGCTCTTGGAGCCTGCTTGCTCCATCATGAGAAGGGCCGCTTGGTCATGTACAGCTGCTCATTGTAACAGATACTGCCGTTCAGTCCTGTACAACCGCTGGCAGCACTCGCGCTTCACGGCAACTAGCAGCCTAGCTCTCCAATTGCGTATGATTCCCCTGCTGTTCCCAATTCCAGCTTACAGGTTTGATGTCCTAGGCTACAAAAAAATGCCTGTGTCTCAACCACCCCAATGCACACTGAAATGGGGGGGGGTATGGTTCCCAGCCCATTCTTGCAACAGTCTCAAAGCACAAGTGCCAGTTAAGGACAAATTATAGCAAAGAAAATGATGTCATTTTCTAGCTGGCGAAAGGACTATTTTATCATCAATTCTAAAAAGAATGTCCTTTTTTGTATACGTAAACATGGTTTTTCTAACATTAAAAAAGGTAGCCCATTTTATAAATGTAGTAAGACACTCCGAGGGAGTGCATTGAACGGATCTAACTGCACTTCCAGTGGCTGAAGGTGCTTGGCCTGCAGCCTTGCACCTTAGTACGCCCCTGGCGTGCTGTCAGATCTGTTCAATGCACACCCTGTCGTGTCTTATTACTTACTTATTTCAAAGTAAATATTGTAAAAACTAAACAGATTTTAATCATTGTAACCCTAAATGCCACTACAGTGGCTCACTCTGTAAAACCCAGTCACTTTGCAGAATTTATTCTTTTGTGGTTTTTGTTGTAGCTCCACCTGAAAAAAAAAACCAGCAAAAATCACAAAAGCACTGTTTTTTTCTGACATTTACTATTCAGAAATTGCTCAACAGATCAACGTCACATTTTCAGGTATTGTAGATTCCGGAACTCACACCAAATCGGAAACATTCAGCCTAGCCTCTCAAACCCATTTTTTTTTCTGTTTTACGTCCCCCGTGGGCATCTCCTGCCAGTACCTCCTCTGGCCACTGCCAGTGCCAACCTCCCATCCATCAAGGTTCCTCCTTGCCTGTGCATTCCGGGACTTTCTGGCCACCTGCAACTCACTGCTGCGTTTCCTCTTCCATTTAAGGTCCCCCAGACAGTGTCTTCTTCTGCTCTTTGGCAGCTCCACTCTCTAGATCCATCCACCATGGTGGAGTTGAAGCCTAGGAGCTAATCTGGGAGCCCGGAGGAGACAGGCTGGGCGTTATCTTCTCAGTGGTAGCCATTCCCCATTTTTTCCCTCCCTGAGGTTGCTGCCATGCAGTGACACTCATGGTTACGCACCTTCACATGCGCAGTTGATATTGGCATCAGCAGCAGTCTGTCCCCCATTTTGCTGTGTCTCAATCAGTGTTGCCTCTCAGCCTTCGCTTGGTGGCGATAAGATGCCTGGTCATGTTTTGCATCCCTCTCCGGAGGAGAGTAGTGTCCGTCCTCATTTCCCTAGCCAGCCCCTAATGACTAAAGCTCACTTCCAAATTCAGGTTGCCAGTGTAGTTAGCGGTAGTGCTACTGCTGCAGTTCTGATTTTCAGTGGCAGATGTTCAAATTATAGTCCTTAACAAAGAACCTTCCCGTGACCCTACGTATACAGTAAGGCATGCAGTAGCTGTGTGTGTGCACGCGTGTGGCGGGGGCAAGGGGGTTGCAACATGGCCTACAAAAGTTAGGATGTAACGAGCATCGGGTGTAAAAGGTTGTACTAAAATAGTAACGTAACTACTGTGATACAAATTTATCAGACCTTTGAACTGAGGTACAACATCTTTTGAGAGGGTATGAAAATCCATACACTATTTAGGGTTAACCTTCTAGTACATACAGAATAATTTATGTGCAACTCTGCACAGCAAGGCTGTATTCCTCTCACATGGGTCTGAAGAGAAAATAGACCCCATGAGTGAAGTACAAGAGTTCTCATGTGTCATTAGAACCCTGAGATGGAAACACATGCTGGAAAAAGAGAAAATTATGTGAAATCAAAACCCCCAGTCTGAACCCGAAGCAGCAGCTTTATTTCAGTTCCAAGCACAATTCTCCAAATTATCCTTGCCACTAACCCATATATTTTGTTCCAAACAAAGTACTTCTTTATACAAACCACCCTAACTATTAACTGCGGCCCAAGCCACACAGCATCTTCAGACTAGTACCACAAAGCTGCACAGGAAACCCCTCCGTAAATGTAAGCACAAAGTCGGATATACTGTAGACTAATTAACAGTGTGGACAGCAGCCAAAGAAGTTGAAGACGAAACCACAATTACTAGGTTCATTCCCTTCTCTCAACCTACAGACACGAATCTTGGCTCCACCCAAACATCTATCATGGTTCACCAAACACATTTTGTGGGCCAGCGTGCTTCATAACATTAATAGGGGAATTGTTCAAACACAACATTATTTGAAAGCACTACATACAGCTAAGTCTTTCTCCCTTGTGCTTTTGGAAAGTAAATGCTCTGTCTTTTCATGTTTCACCATTTGTCTTTTCTAAATACTGCTGTGCGTTTTTCCTGCAATAAATGAAAAGCATTCTGAATCAGTAATTACGTCTCCATCATTTTGGTTGGTGTTTGCTTTTCCTTTTGTGTGGAGTACAACACCCCAGATGTTAGTTTAACGGAATCTGACAGTAAACAGTTCTCAGTTTCTTTGCCTTGAGCACTGTAAATCAGTATTGCTCTGGGATTATTGCTTCAAGAGCTAGAAGTGGCAGAAAGCGGACATTTTAAAAGAAGTTGACTACTTTTCATTTTTGAAGTATTTTTGTTTCTCCTGTTGTCCGTTATAAGATTTTCTACCCAAGAGCAGTTGTGTCTGATGCATAGAACAATACCCTGTCTGGAAGCTGTGTTATCTTGTGCTTTTCCTCTTCATAACTTCCATGCTAATTTGCTCTCATTTTGACATCAGAAAATGATCAGTCTAGTAGAATGGGAGAGGGTATCTTCTTAGTCAGTTGTGCTGTTCAATTTAGTCAGCTCACACACCCAATGAGGTTTGAAGAGGAAGAGAACTAGATATGATGGTCTCCAAGTAGCGTACTACGGCACACGAACCACTAAGTACTGCATGATTAAAAAAAAAAAAAAAAAAGATTTTCTTCTGACAGCATGGCATTGAGAGGTGGGGGACTGCTGTGGCACACTGGTGAGTCCGGTTTGAGCACCAAGTGTAAGATATCATGAGTGGAGGCCGGCAGGAAGGGCACAGAGTGCCTGTGTGGATGCTGACCTCCTGGGGTGGGTTCTGTGCTGCACAACTGATAGAGCGATACCTGCTGGGGGCTTGGTGGAGATGCTGCTGGCAGTGTGGGTAACCACACATTACCTGGCATCTCCCCTCCCAGGAGCATCTGGGGGGGTGACAAAAAGAAGGGGAAACCTCCATGGGACACAGAATGATTGGCCTTGTGCCACCCACATCCACTAGATGCATCAAAAAGAAGTCCTCCCCACAGACTGTGCTCTACAATTCTGAACCCACCCTAAAGTATGCTGTAGGGGGTAGCTGGGAACAGGAACCCTTCCCCAGGGGCAAACCGGTGGCAAGAGCTATAACTAGAAGGGAGACAGTGCTGATAAGGATGAAGACCTTAGACAGAAGTTGGAGGAAGTCACCAACTAAAGTAAGGCACAATGGAAAATGAAGTTGGAAAAAAAAAGTCATTGGAAAAAGGAACAGTGTTTCAGGTATAAAAAGTAACAGCAGTATTCTTTTAAACAGTAACAGTATTCCTGTGCTGGCAACATGGGTTGGGGAGCAAATTCGGGAAGCAGGCCTGGCTTAGGCAGCTGCCACTCAGTGGGGGAAGGGTGGCGGTAGACCTCCATGAGCACAGCGACCCTGCAGTTGCCCCAGGGAGCTTGCTGTCTCCACAGGAGCACGCTGTGCATACTTGAGGATGACAGATGCCCAAATCAGGGTGAGTGAGGAGGTCTCTGGGAGAAAAAAACATGCCTTCTAGGGTGACAGACGGCATCGCTCTTTGGGCTCTGTTCCTTGTGCCCACCCCATTTGAGGAATGAGGATAGTTTGGGAGGGAGGAGTGCCGGCGTCCAAGTCTGAGGTCTGGGCAGACAGAACTGGAGGAGGAAAAAAAAGCTCTGTGGAAAAAGACTAATAATGTTTTCAGAGATGTACAAGCTTTTTATAATATAAGGATGCTAATTGCATTGCTGTCTGGTGCTACAAAAAGAGAAAAGTAGATATGTATAAACAGGAAATTGTAACAAATAAAATCACATTAGCACTGGAAAACAATAACCTTGCCTGTCCTCTTTTATACATGTGAAAGCATTTATTGTGTGTCATATCTGAGTAAATTGGGACGTTCAATTGTTTAATTTCTCAACAGCTATTCTGCTTTGATCATATCCTTAATGGAAGATGGTTGCTGTTACCTCCTGGACTCCTTTGATTATGATCCACGCTTGTATAAAGGTAAGCAGTGTTCAATACCTCTTTCTAGCTTCTATACACTACATACTCTAGCAGCTGTCATGTGAGAACAGGAAGTGTCTTAAACTACAAAGATAGCCATGGGGAAGCCGGCCTGCTGGCGCAGTGGTAGGGCTACTGCTTGTGATACCGATGACCTGAGATCGATAAAGAGCCAGGAGTCATCGAGGGCTGGCCGGGGGAGGAGGATTGAGTGTCCCAGAGGATGCAGACGCTTTCATCCTCTGAAGAGGGAGAGCTGCCATCCTCACTGTGATACTGCCATCTGGGTGACCACAAGTGGCAGCGCAGCTAAGGGCCCCAAGTGGGAGGGGAAAGGCATTGGTTGGGGACTCATGTGTATGCAATGCTTGTCTACGTGGCATTGACCCCCCTTGAATTCCAGTGTCTTTAAGGGCCCAAGGGGGAATGTATGCAGAAAAAATGGCCCGTAGCAGGCTCTCTGGCACCTTGGTATATCTGGGCCAGTCCCCACTGTCTCATCTGCTGCCTAATGCAGGGCAGTCTTTTTTTTTTTTATTTTCAAAAAGGAATCACTACATACATTCAGTGGCATCCTACTGTGCTTTTTCATTTTTACATTCTTATACTCGTTAGTACAATAGCATGTAACTTACTTATCCTTCTTTCATTTCTCTCTTCTCTTTCAGAAACTATTAAAACTACATTTCTAAAGCAATAAAACTACTCAGAGAGCTAGGTTTAACTATAAAACCTTTTTCTTATTGCTGTGGCTTTTACTTCTACCCTTCTGAGGACCTGGACCGGGAAGAATGGTTTCTCATTATGTTCTGATTTGGTCTCTTTCACCTATCTTGTATATTTGTGGTGTGGCTCTGTCCCTTTCCCCTTGTTCACCCCCCCTTTACTCCATTGTTATCCACCTTGTCCATCTTTCCCCAAACTTCTCTGATCTTGCGTTAGAAATGTTAACCTCTACATCTCTTATACTTCCTCCACTATATTTTTCCGTTCTACTAATGTTGATGGGTCTGGGTTTAGCCATCTTTTAGTGATCGCCTTTCCTATTAAAGCTATGCAAATCTTCCATAGGTATTTCATGTTAGGTCCATTGATTTCCTGAGGTGGTAGGCCTAGTATAGTGTTGTATTTGGATTCTCTGATTAATTTGAAATATTTCCTTAAGTTTTTCAATTATGTCACTTTTAAATGTGTCTAGTCTTGTACGTATGTAAAATATATGCTCATGCGTCGCTGTCTGTTCCCCACATTTCCTCCAACAGGTGGTGTCACGTCCACATCCCATCTCGCCTTCATGCATGGCGTAATAAAATATCTTGTATTTATTTTCCATTAGAATTCTCTACACTTTGGTTACGATAATACCTTGAAGGTTACCTCCCAAATCTTTGTCCAGTCCACCTCTGATAAGTGGAAACTTGCTCCTTCCTCACAATTTCTCTCTGTATGTGTTGTTTCATACACCTTATGCCCTATTAGGAATTGATATATCTAAGTTATTGCTCCCTTCGAGTCTTGTCTTGTTTATTTAGTAATTGTTCCAGTGTCACCTCTCCCTCTAGGGGGCTCTGTTTGTTTTGATGTTTTTTCTGTTCTGCTTGTGTGTATCCTTTTGCCTGATAGTACTTGATTTTATCTGCCTCTCACCAATTATATTTCACTTTAGCTTCCTCGAAAGTCAGCATATTATCACCTGTCATAATATTTGCTGGGCATTTAAACCCTTTTTTGTATTTGCCTCTCATACCAGGGATCTATCTGCCTCTGCTTGAATTTGCTGTTTCTTACCCACCACCTATATCTCTACCCTTCTCTCTCTGCACCTCTGCATATTGGTGGAATTTCTGCAAGGTGATTGCCGCTACCCCAACTGCCGTGTACTCCCCTTGAACCAAACCCTCTGTTGGTTTTGCACTAAAAAGCCTTGCTTCCAGAGGTCCATCTCCTATTTCCTCCAAGGCCTTCTGTTGGGTGTCTGCCTATGAGTTTATCCCACTGTAGTGCCCATCCGAGCTGATTCGCCATCCAGTATTCTTTAATGTCTGGTAGTGCCCATCCTCCCCATTTCTTTTTTGTGGTGAACACCTTGTTTCTTACCCTAGGGTTTTTGTCTGTCCAGATAAATTTGTGTGTTATTTTTTGTATTTCCACTAATTTTGGTTTTGTCATCGCTTTATAGCAGTCTTGGCAGGATGTTCATTTTAACTGTTGGTATTAGTTCATTCATGAGCAGTGGCAGTAGCCCCCATCTTTTTATAGCTTCCCTTATGTGTCGTATCAAGGAGTCTATTATCCTGACCTAGGTTCTTTAGCAAATCTTGGAAAATACCCCCACTGTTTTCATCAACCTGGAGATAGAAGTTTCTGGTTGTGTAAGGTACATTAATATATCATCTGCGTATAGGACCACTTTATGTACCTGATCCCCTTTCCTTATCCCTTGAATCTCTGTGTCTTGTCTCAGCCACTATGCTAAAGGTTCCAAATACGGGCAAATATGAGAGCAGGCAACCCTGTTTCGTGCCTGTACCCAGTGTAAATCTGCTTGAGAGGTGTCCATTTGTTCTACTGTATTCCTGCGGCCCTGTGTAGAGTCTTTGTACTGTTTATATAAATCTGTTCTCAAAACCAAAATGAGCAAGGACCCCAAACAAGTACCTCCAGTCCACTTTATCGAAAGCTTTTTCAGCATCCATGCTCATAATCACAGTTGGGGTCTTTGTTTTATTCAAATAATCTATAAAATGTAGGGTTCGTCTGATGTTATCCACCGCCTGTCTCCGTTACAAATCCAGTCTGATCATTCTTAACCAAGTGTGGGACTAGTTCTTCCAATCTCTTAGCTAGAATACCTGTCGGGTACTTATAGTCGACATTTAGTATGGATATGGGTCGATATGAGCCACAGTTGGTTAGGTCTTTGCCTGACTTGGGGATCACTGAGATTACAGCTGGTGTCCATGAGGGTAGTATCTTCCCTTCCTCTCTCATTGTCTCCTGAAATGCCCCACTCAACACTGGTGTTACTTTGTCTATAAGCTTTTTATAAAATTCTGCTGGTAGTCCGTCAGTGCCTGGACATTTTCCTGTTTCACTTTTCCCTATGACATGCCTAATTTCTACATCCACTATTGGTCTGCATAGTGTTGCATTCTGATCTCTAGTTAGTTGTGGTAATTGTAGTTGTGCTCGGAAAGTTTTTATTTCTTTTTTTGGTGTCTCTGTTTTGGGGCTGTATAGTTTTTTATAATATGTTGAGAATGCTTCAAATATTTTATCAATTGTTTGGACATTTTCCCCTGTTTCTGGGTGCTTTATTTTAATGGTTTGTGCTTTTGATCTTCTGGCTGGCAGTCTATAGGCCAGCAGTTTCACTGCTCTGGGACCTATCTCATATTATTTTTGTCTGAGGAATGCTAAATTTTGTTCTGTTTTGCATTCCAGTAATATATCAAGTTTCTTTTTAAGTTTCTGTAGCTTTGTCCCCCTTTTCTTATTTATCTTTTCCTGTTGCTTTTCTAGGGTCCGAATCTGTTCTTCTATTTCTAGTTGTTTTCTCCTCTCCTTTTACCTAGCAGCCCCTATGGCAATAATCTTTCCCCTAATCATTGCATTAAAAGAGTCCCATATCATACCCTTACTTTCTTCTGCGTTACTGTGATCCACTAGCATTTGATCTCTAGAACCTCTTTGTCTCTCAGTAGGGATAGGTTCAACCTCCAGAAAGTACTCTTCAGTATGTCCTGTAGGTTTATTTCCAGTGTTAGTGGGGCATGGTCTGAAATCCCCCGTGTCCCCACCTCCCCTTTAATTAGCTTTGGCAATGTCTCCTTGGGTACCAGAAAAAGATCCCGTCTAGAGTACATTTGATGTACATGTGAGTAATACATGTGCCCCTTGTTGCTTCCTTCCAAAAATATCCATGCATCATTCAGTCCTAGTTTTGCTATTAGGGCCTTTACTTGTTTTACAACTTTATGTGCCGCCCTAGGGATCCTAGATGTACTGCCCGTGTTGGGATCTAAAGTCAGATTCCAGTCCGTCCATCCCCCCCCAACATATCAGTGTGCCTTCCATCTTTTCAGTGACCTTCATTAACAAGTTCCTGTAGAAATCATATGTCAACCCTGGAGGGACATACACTGCTACTAGTATCACCATCTGTCTGTGTACCTTTCCCTTCAGTATCACATACCTTCCCTCTCTATCTCTTGCTGTATATTTATTCAATTGGTGTGGCCCTGGGGTTAAGGATCGCTACTCGCCATCTCCTACATGTTTTGTACTAGGATGCATGAACCTCTTCGTACCCAAATTGTTTAAGTTTTTGATGTTCACCCTCCATTAGGTGAGTCTCTTATAGAAAAATAATGTCTGCCGTTGTCTGTTTTTACAAAGGTCAATACTTTTTTTCTTTTAATAGGATTGGGAAGGCCATTGACATTGTAAGTAACTATCTTAGTAGCCTTACTACTCATCATTTTTCCATATAGGCTTTCCTGACCACCCATAGCCTTTGGGTAGTCCTTTGTTCTAGGGATGTGGATATGTTGTTCTTAGCCACACTTGTTGGCATGTCCCTCTCCCTTTAAATCTTGCCGGATGGTCTTAAAGCCGACTCCTCCCACCCACCTGGGTAGTAGAGGCCTTGGCTCCGCCCCATCATGACAGATTTTCCTTTCCGTTTTGGAAGATTCAGGTTCCCTTCTTACCGCTCTGCGTTTAGTAGGCCCTGGCGTTCAAAACTTTGGCTAAATTACTGAAATTAAAACTCATTTGAGTTTCTCCACAACAGTTCATGATCACGACTGCGATGGAGGACAAGTCCTCGCCCGGGTTCTGCCGGTGACCTTACGGACAGAAAATGTCCCGCACCAATCCGCATTCCACGTGTGTCTACTGCCTGTACCATGTGCATGACCCTCAGGCCTGCGATCTCTGCCATGCTTTTCATCCGCAGGTGCTGGACAATCGCATCAAACGTCTACAACTTGGACAACTGGAAAAACGGCACCCACTGTTCAAATCTAAGGATGCCCATTGTGTGGTCTCTGCGGCTGCGGGATCTGCTGACCAACTAGAGCAGGTGAAAGCCTTCGAGGAGGAAGCAGCTTGTGTGGCCAAACAATCCTCCTCATTGTTGGTTTTTGTTCTGCTCAAACTGGGCACCTCTTTCTCCGGTTCCTTCAAAGAGATGTGCCAGTCTCTCCTTACGAAAGGGGAGGGCCCATTGGGTTCGCACATCTCCAGTCCTGTAAAAAGGACATAGGGCCGAGAGGAGAACCTTCACGTCGATGCTCTTGGGACAGAGAGCTATCTCGGTCACAGGAGTCTCCTATCTCAACTTTGGTTGAAATTGCAACCTCGGCTGCTGGCTTCATGGTACCCCCATCAGGTTAACCAGTTCAGACATGGGACGACGACCAGGTCGAAATCATAATCTACTCCGTTGACCTGTTGTCATCTGATGAGGCCGACAATTCCTTATTTAGGACCCCGGTCCTACTGACTGATGAGGAGACCCAGCTTGCTGATGCTCCCCCCCATGGTCACGATCCCTGACCTGGAGGAGCCACGGTTCTCCCCGCCTCCTTTTGAGAAGCCCCATTGGTCCCCCTCCCGATGGTCGTCTTCTAGATCCTGGACCCTTGACCAAAAGGCCGAGGAAATCCCACAAATGGCTGTCCAAGAAGAGGCAATGCCGCTATTCATCCTCACCCTCCTCTGATAAGGAGAGGCTTTGACACAAATTGCGTCTTTGCTATGAGGATCTCATGTGGCAACAGCTAATGATCACTGGTCCAAAGTTGACCCCGGCTTCCACTCTGCCCGTCACCTGGCTATTGCTATCTAGACCGACACCTGTTCCGCCTGTGGAGCCGGTGAAGACCCTCCCATCTCTGCTGAAGCTAGTCTCTCCGCCTGTCTTGGTGGAGCTACCACCTAAGAGCCTCCCTCAGGGGCTCCTTCCAAGGAGTCTCGACCTGATCAGGGTCTCCTGTGCAGGCTGTCAGTCACACTCACTGCTGACCGTCCACAGCGGGTTGAGAGCAACTCAGGTGGTCGGTCGCCTAGCCCGGACTCAGGGTCCGAGGATTCAGATCTTCACTCACGTCCTGGTGATGATGACTCGATGAGTCTGTCGATGGAGGAGAGTCCTACGCTCTTCATGGGCATCCTCCATCTCATCTCCAAATCAATGGGGATGCCGTTAGAGCCCATTGAAAAATGGGCCGAATACCTCTTGACTGATATCCTCAGGAAAGGGGATTCGCCATCTGAGGCTTTCCCACTGGCCGAGGTCATAGTTGGTCTGGCCCTGGAGCTTTGGCAGCACCCAGCCTCCTGCCTTGCGCCTTCCACTCGTATGGCCTGCAGATATGCGGTTCCCATCAGTGCCCCTTTGGGGTTTGCACAGCATCCCTCAGCCGAGAGATTGGTGACCAAATTTGTGTTCCGGCACTCTGGCAATTTGGGAGACATGGATAGACCTCAGAATAAAGAGTCCAAAAAATTGGACCACACAACTAGAAAGGTGTATGCTGCTTCCTCACTTGGTCTCCGACAGGCGAGTGCAGCTGTTATTATGGCACACTTCTCCCATGCCCTCCTGGGCTCCCTGGATGAAGTGCTTCCTCATCTCCCCACGGACCTTCAGAACACAGTCAAGCAGGTCTGTGATCAGGGTTGGGCTGTTGCTAAACAGCAACTCCAGACTGTGTTGGATATCGGGGATTCTTGTGCCTGATCTGTAGCAGCTGCAGTCACCATGTGCCGCAGGGTCTGGCTGAGGGTCTTGACCTTCATGACAGACACCCAGCATAAACTGGTGGATGTTCCCTTCTTGTGTACCGACTTGTTTGGTCCAGGAGTTGATGATCACCTTAAACATATCGAGAAGTCCAACACCACCTTGGACTCCATTACTTCTGCCCAAAAAGAACCCCAGGGTTCTAAAAAATTGCAGAAGAAGCTCTTTCAACCTTCTGCCCCTGTGGCCAAGCAGCCCCAGTATCAAACTGGGCAGCAGCTGCAGGCCCAGTCTCGACGCCCTCGGCCCAAGTCTGGGGCTTTGGTGAACCGTATGCCCAGAGGTAGAGTTTCCGGTGGCCCCATTGCCAGCTCTTCATCCTCCAAGCCTGCACAGTGACGGGATGGGGGCGGCCTTCCCCATACCCGCCACAACCACTCTGGGTCCTCCCATACCCACCACAACCACTCTGGGTCCTCCCATGGGGGGCCAGCCCTGTCTCTTCATTTCCGCCTGGTCCCCTGTTACAACAGGCAGGTGGGTCCTGGAGGTGGTCTGCCATGGTCTGCCTCTGGAATTCAAGCAGTACCCTCCAAGCTGAGCCTGCTCCCCATGGGAGGAAAAGGTATCTGCCCATACTCAGTCGGCTCTCAGAGATGACATCGTCCAACTCCTCCACAAGGAGGTAGTGGTCAGAGTCTTAGACCCACTGGACAACCCAGGGTTCATTTCCAGGTGCTTCCTGGTCCCAAAATGGATGGGGGGGGGGGGCTGGCACCCCATTCTGGATCTGCATGACCTGAATCAGTTTCTCAGGTTGCGCACCTTTCATGTGGTAACTCTGTCCCAGATCATTCCATCTGTCGAACAGAACATGTGGTTCTACTCACTGGATCTTAAGTACGTGTTCTTTCGTGTCCCAATCCGTCCGTCCAACCAAAGGTTCCTCCATTTCAGGGTGGAGGGAAAACCCTCTACGAGTTCCAAGCCATGCTGTTTGGCCTGTGATCGGCTCCCAGGGTCTTCACCAAATGCATAGCAGTGGTGGCTGCCCATCTTCGGCATCATGGAGTCAGAGTGTACCCCTATCTTGATGATTGGCTAATAGTGGGTCTCTCCAGACTGGAGGTGGAGAGGTCCAGGGATCTGGCCCTCCACACCTGTATCAGCCTTGGCCTACTGGTCAATGAGGCCAAGTCAGAACTCGTGCTCTTGCAGGTGATTTGCTTCATTGGGGCAGAGCTCGATTCTTGCTGAGCCAGAGCCAGGCTCCCAGCGGACAGGGCGGAGGTTCTGTCCTCCATTGGTCAATCATTTCTGGTTGGGCAATTGCGCCCTTCCCCAGGACTTTCTGTGACTTCTGGGTTACATGGTGGCCTGCACCACTATGGTCCGATGGGCCCGGTGACATATGCGCCTCTTTCAATGGGAGCTGGCCAGCCACTGGTCTCAGCAACACGGTCATTTCGAGCAGCTGGTCACTGTGACCCAGAAGATGTTGGACGCCCTCCAGTGGTGGACCGTCCTGGAACATCTGTAGGAAGGGATCCCGTTTGTACACCCCGAGCCGATGGTCGTCCTCATGACTGATGCCTCTCTCACTGGCTGGGATGCCCACATGGGGAATCGGAGAGTCCACGGGCTCTGGACCTCTGAGGAATCCCAATGCCATATAAACCTGCTGGAGCTCCGAGCAGTTTGGCTGGTGCTGGCTGCATTCGCTCTGTTCCTTTGGAGTCAAGTGGATCAAGTCCAGATGGACAACACCATGACCATGTACTGCCTCAACAAACAGGGGTGGCATGCACTCCTGGCCTCTGTGCAGGGAAGCGCTTCGCATCTGGACCCTCGTGAGCTGACTGGAGGCAGATCTCCTAGCTATCCATGTGGTAGGAGCCTCAAATCAGATGGTGGACGTCCTCAGCCGTGTGGGGGGGGCGTCCCACGAGTGGTCTCTCCATCCAGAGTTAGCTCACAGCCTGTTCTCCCAGTGGGGCACCCCTCAGGTGGACCTGTTCACCTTCATGGAGAACACCAAGCTGAGGCTGTTTCGTGCTCACCTCCCTCAGCAGAGCTCACTGCAGGGGAATGCCTTCTCGAGGCTGTGGACCCCAGGCCTCTTCGATGCCTTCCCTCCACTTCCCTTGGTCCACAGAGTGCTCCTCAAGGTCAGGAGGGACAAGGCAGGGAAGATCCTGGTAGCCCCAGACTGGCCACACCAGTTCTGGTATCCAGCTATCTCTCAGCCTCAGCACCAGGCTCCCGGGGCATCTTCCAGTACTCCCAGACCTGCTCTTTGTCAGTCAGGGGAAGGTATTCCATCCGGACCTTCAGTCCCTGCATCTGACAGCCTGGTTCCTGATCGGCTAGAGTTCCAGGCTTTGGGTCTCCCTGACGATGTACGCTATGTTGTTGAGACATCTAGGAGAAGTCAACTAGGAGATGCTATGCCTTCAAATAGAAGAGATTCTTCATTTGGTGTTAGGGCAAGGGCCTGGGCCCTTCATGCTGTCTGGTGGTTAGCATCCTTGACTACCTTTGGTCCCTCTCCAAAGGAGGTCTACGACCCTTAAGGTGCACCTGGCAGCCATCTCTGCTTACCAGGCTCGAGCCAGTCAGCAGACGGTGGCACAGGAAAAGGTGGTCTAGTGTTTCTTTAAAGGCCTTGACCACATTTCCCCTCTGGTGTGTGAACCTCCACCTCCTTGGGATTTACTGCTGGTTTTGGTAAAACTCATGGGCAAGCCATTTGAACCGATGAACAGATGTGAGATGTCACATCTATCGTGGAAGACCACCTTCTTGGTGGCTATCATGTCAGCCAGAAGGACTGGGGAACTGCAGGAGCTCTCTGTCAAGTCTCCCTATCTTGTCTTCCACAGGGACAAGGTTGTCCTGCAACCCAATCCAAAATTCCTTCTGAAGGTAGTGTCTGAGTTTCACCTGAAGCAGGTGTTGACTCTGCTGGTGTGCAATCCAAATTACGCCTCGGAGGCCGAGTACAGCTACATACTTTGGACCTGAGACGAGCACTCTCTTATTATAAGGAGCGAATGGCTGAAGTTTTGGGAGAGGTTCGCCAGCTGTTTGTCACCTGCTCTGAAGCTGCACAAGGCAGACCCGCAGCAAAGCAGGTGATTGGCAGATGGATTACATCCTGCATTGATCTCTGCTGTAGGTTGGCAGGCAAGGAGCCTCCCAGAAAGATAAGAGCTCATTCTACCTGCCATTGTGCTGCATCGGTGGCTGCTGCTAGGGATGTCCCTATCCAGGATCCTGGAAGTCAGCAAACACCTTCATTACCCACTACCACATCGACCTAGAGTCATGCCGGGATGCTAGTTTTGGGGCCTCAGTTCTTCAATCTCTGTTTCCCAAGTAGGGAGTGTGCACCTTGCCTCCCTCCTCCTGGAGAACTGCTAGAGTCTGCCAACAAGTGTGGATAAGAACAACATATCCACAATCACGTCCCTAGAAACACAGGTTACTCACCTGTAACAGTAGTTGTAGGAGTGGTATGTTGTTCATCCACACTGACCCCTTCAAACCCCCCTATTTCTCGCTGACCTCTGCTTCCAGCAGGCATCATGAAGAGACCAAGGCTTATACCACCGGAGTGGATGGGAGGAGCCAGCTTTTAGACCATCCAGCAAGATTTAAAGGGAAAGGGACATGTCAACAAGTGTGGACGAACAACATATATCACTCCTAGAACTACTGTTACAGGTAAGTAACCTATGTTTTCCGTTCGTCCCCCTCCCCTTTATACTCTGTGTCTATTAAACATTTTAACTTTATAACATACTTAACTTTGCCTTGTCGGTTAACTTTTGCACGAACCTGTGCAGACCAGCTGTTTGTACCTCCAAAGCTGAGGAAAGTATTTGTACTTTCCCTTTTCCTGGACATAAGCTCCCTCTTCGTTTCCATCTGTCTTGTGTCCAGAGCAGTTGTGGAGCCACTTCCCTTTCTATAGGGGCCACTACTTTGGTCATATGGGCCCACCCGGGCTTTCCTCCTCTGACCCCTCTTCTCATATGGCTAAGTATGCATAAGAATAACCTTCTGGCAAAACACCAGCTCAGTAACTGTACCCACATTCTGCCCCCGCTTCAGGGTTTGAATATATGTTGCCTTTGGCACTGTGTAGTTCCCCTGTCTGTCTCTTCCTCCTTTATTTCCACCATTTGGCCTCCCTTCTTTCCGGTATACTGGAGCGCCCTTGTGTTAAGTGTATCTCTCCCCCCCATTCCCCCCTCTTCCCCTTACCTCTTGCAGTAGTGTTGTCATGGTGGCTTCACTTCTGCTTGTGGTCTCCCATGTTCCTTCCACAGCCTCCCAGCGCATTTCTGTCTGCACTTCTCCACATTGGACAAGTCTTCTAGGAAAGTGTGAGTCCGTTCCCTCTCATTCTGTGTACCCCTGCGGTGGAAAGGAAAGAGACAGACAAGTATCTGGGGTTCTCAGTTTGTACCATTTCTATTGTCAAACATTAATTTTCTCTTGTGTAGAGATGGTGGTGTTCACTAGGATGGTGGTGCTGCTCTAATTATGTTTATCAGAACACAGTTGACGTCATTTATTTTCTCTCCCCTGTACCCTCCACCCCAGTGAACTTGTTACCGTGTTGTGTATCCTTCTTGTCTCCTCTTCATGTTTCTGCTCCATTTTCCCAGCAAAAAGTTTCCCCCTTCATATGCCGTCTCCCTCTGAAACCACACCCCCATTTGCCTGTTATACCCGTTTTCCATGACCCCCCCCCACAACCCAGTCAGAAGCTCTATTTTATTTTTATTTCTACTCTCTCCCTTATATTTCCTTATACCTATTCAGCAGTTTCCTATCCCCCTTCCTTGTTTTACTTCCTCTTCTTCATGCTTCATTCTCTTCTTCCTCTCCCCCTTTGTTCCTGTTCCCCAGGGTCAGGAAACAAAAGAAAACACTCATCTGATATAGTGTTAGTCCCAATAAGTCCCATTGTGTTTTCCCTTTTGTTTTGGTGAGCACTTGTCTAATTTTGTCCCCCTTTGTCCTTCTTGCAAAGTCCACGTACTTCTGCTTCGCAGTTCACTTCTTTTGGTTCAGGTAGCAGTGCTGTCTAGTACTCACAGCTCAGAGGGAGAAGAGAAAAAAAAAAAAACTGTGTTCTTGGTCACAATATCTTTTCTTAGTCTCTGTTGCCGCTTCCGATTACTTTTGTTGTCTGGTTGTTCCTCGTTAGGGCATGTTGCTATCTGCCATGCAGTCTCTGCGCCCTGTCCAGTGTCGCAGAATCCCCCTGATCTCCGCCATTGTTTTTAGAGCCGTACCTCGTCCTGCCACCCGGATGTTTCCGCTCACAACTGCGCCTTCTCCAAAGGTTCCATTTTAGAAATATAGAAACATAGACTTTGACGGCAGATAAGGACCACTTGGCCCACCCAGTCTGCCCATTTCCTTACCTATTGGATAAGCTGCAGATTCTAGTTAACCAACAGCCTACTTCCTGCAACCCCCAACTATAATTGCCTTATGACTGTCCCATGCATGTTTGAATTCCCCACTGTTTTAGACCCCACAACCTCTCCAGGAAGGCGGTTCTATCGTCCACCACTCTCCTTGAAAATAATTTCCTCACATTCCGAGCCATCCCCCTCTAACTTTAAATTGTTCCCCCTTGTTCTTACATCTCTTTTTCTGAAAGATGCTACCCTCCTGGACTTTGTTGATTCCCTTGAGGTACTTAAAAGTTTCTATCATGTCCCCCCTGTCCCTCCTTTCATCAAGGGTATACATATTAAGCTTTCTGTCTCTCTTCATATGGTTTCTGATGTAGACCCTGCACCATTTTAGTTGCCCTCCTCTGGACTGCTTCCATCCTGCCTATGTCCTTGCGTAGTTGAGGTCTCCAAAACTGCATGCAGTACTCCAGATGGGGTCTCACCAACTGTCTGTATAGAGGGATAACCACTTCCATTTTTCTACTTGTGATGCCCCTCCTATACATCTTAGTATCCCCCTGGCTCTCCTTACTGACTTCTCACATTGCTTACCCACCTTTAGGTCATCTGATATGACTACCCCAGATCCCTTTCCATTATTGTTGTCATTAGTACCCCCCCTGCTATTGTGTACTCTTCTCCTGGATTTTTATTTCCCAGGTGCATTACTTTGCACTTCTTTGCATTGAATCTAAGTTGCCATATGTCTGACCATTCCTCCAACCTTGCCAAGTCCATTCTTATCCTTTCTACCCCCCCTCCTTGTGTATCAACTCTGTTACAGATCTGTGTGTCTTCTGCAAAGAGGCATACCTTTCCTTCCAGACCCTCTGCAATGTCACCTATAAAGACGTTAAAGAGGACTGGACCCAGTACTGAACCCTGAGGTACTCCACTAGTAACCCCCCTTTCTTCAGAATGTGTTCCATTCACTATTACCTTCAGCATGAGTAATTTCTTACAAGAACTCTTAACGAAGGTGCTAGTCCTCCCAGACAGATTTGGAGTGAGGATAGAGCAGGTGCACAGTGCCCTGTATTCTAAACTCAGTTGCTTGGTTCTGCCTCGTGGTTTGGATCTTTGGATTAATGATACCTGATGTTCTTTTAGGACTGCTGTTGCCTCTTCAGGTGTGTGATACAGGCGTACACCCTCCTCCCAGTACACTCCGAGTTTTGCTGGATATGGCATTTGGAATCGGATTCTTTTGGCCTTCAAAGCTTTAATGATGTCCGGGTACTGAAGTCTCAATTTTTGTATTTCGGGAGGGAGTTTATCCTGGTCAAAATACAGACACATTCCCATATACTTCACCACTCCTTGTTGCCAGGCCCTCCGTAGAATTTCTTCTTTGACTTTGTAGCTCTGAAATTTCATGATTACAGTCCTGGGCTGGGCATTGGAGTCTGTGGGTTTAGAATATAGGGCACTGTGCACCTGCTCAATCCTCACTCCAAATTTGTCCGGGAGGACTAGCACCTTCATTAAGAGTTCTTGTAAGAAATTACTCATGTCGAGGGTTTCACTGTTTTCTGGTAGCCGTGAAATTCTCAGATTATCTCATCTGGACCTTGCCTCTAGGACCAGACATTTCTCATGAAGTGCCTCCGTGTGCTGTAACAGGGCCTCTACTACCATTCCAGTCTGGGAATTACCGCTCTCCACTACTTCTACTTTCCATTCTGTGCCTTTCCTCATACCCTTCTAGTGTCTCTCTTATTTTTGTAAACTCTGTTTTATTTTTTGACCTCGAAGCTTGTATTTCTAATTAATATTTTTTCAAAACGTTGTCTTGTGAGCCTCTCTTCTTCCCAGTCCGTTTCATATCCCTGCCCATGCTCAATATTGGGCAAACTACTGCGGCTGAAGTCGGAATTAAAAACTCAACATCAGGAGCCATCCTTCATTGTATTCAAAGTTTTGGAGCTGGATCTCATGCTCCTGGCTTCTCCCTTTGCCTTTGCTGCTATTATTATATTCCAATTTTGATAGTTTTTTGTTTTTAAGGAGTGTTTTTTAACCCTGCTGATTGGGCAGCTGTTCCCTTAAGCTGGTGTCTCGTTGTTGATGTCACCGGAAGTCCTACAGTGGAATTATTACCTTTCTTTTTCTGCTGGATTCCTATGCATCCCAGCATTCTGCTAGCCTTTCCCACTGCCTTGTTACACTGCCTCCCAACCTTGAGGCCGTTGGAGATGATCACCCCCAAGGCTCTTCTGCGTAGAGCATTCAGTTTCCTCCCCTGCTTGATGATATGACGCTCCTGCGTTTTTGCACCCCATGTGCATTATCTTACACTTTTTTTGCACTGAACCTCGGGTGCCAATCCTTTGACCATTCTTCCAGCTTTTTTTAAGTCCCCCTTCAGACTATCTGCTCCCCATGGCATATCCACTCTGTTGCAAAACTTATTGTCATCAGCGAACAAGCAGATCTTCACTTCTGGACTCTCTGCAATGTCACTGATAAAGACATTGAAGAGGACCGGGCCCAGTACCAATCCCTGCGGTACCCCACTGATCACCTTGCCCTTATCAGATTGAATGCCATTTACCACAACCCTCTGTGTCCTATTATCCAGCCAACGTTTCACCCACTTTACCACCTTCTTTCCTACTCCCATGTTCTGCAACTTTATCAACCTACAGTGTGGCATGTTGTCAAAGGCCTTACTGAAATTTAGGTAGGCCATGTCCACTGCCACCCCTTGATCCACCTCCCTGGTCACCCAGTTGAAAAACTCAATGAGGTTAGTCTGGCACGTCACCCCCTCTCCCCTCCCCTGGTGAAACCATGCTGCCTTTTATCCTGTAGACTGTTGACAGCCAGGTATTCCATATTTCTTTCCTTCAGTAGTGTTTCCATTTTTTCCCACTGCTGAGGTCAGGCTGATTGGCCTGTAATTTCCTGCCTTCTCCTTGTCTCCACTTTTGTGTAGAGGGACCACATCAGCCCTCCTCCAGTCCACGGGAACCTTCTCTGTTTCTAAAGACAGGTTGAATAGGGCAGTCAGTTGTTCTACCAACACTACCCCTACTCTGGTCAGAGCTTCCTTTAGACATTCTCCCATCTTTCTGAAGTTTGCCATCTTAAAATCTAGAATTCTTGTCCTTGTGTGGCTTGGTTC
Organism: Neoceratodus forsteri; assembly: GCA_016271365.2. Taxonomy (NCBI): domain Eukaryota; kingdom Metazoa; phylum Chordata; order Ceratodontiformes; family Ceratodontidae; genus Neoceratodus; species Neoceratodus forsteri. Next base: position 18,863,480 of record CM057456.1, read on the forward strand.
CGTCCCATCAGTTATATCAGACCACACTGGTCGGCGTCATAACTGTTCCCTTGGTGCTCCCCCACTGTAACCCCTGTCACGCTGTTCCCATTCATAAGCACCAGATCCAGTACCGCCTCTTCCCACGTGGGTTGTTTGACCAACTGCTTAAGGAATACCTCCCCCTCGGAGTCCAAGATACCCCTACTCCTAGCTGTTGCTGCTGCTTGGAGGCGTCAATCCACATCCAGTAGATTGAAAACGCCAACCAGCAACACCTCTCCCTTATGTACCATTCTTTGGATTGCTAGCAGCATCTCCCTATCTGTGTCCTCGCCCTGAGTTGGTGGCCTGTAAATTATCCCTGTGAGGATGGATGTTCCCCTTTTCTTTCTAGTATGAACCACAGTATCTCCCCTTCACCTTGTTCCCCTTGTATGTCGATGGCCTTTATGCTGTCCCTTACATATAGAGCCACCCCTCCCCCCTTTCTGCCTACTCTGTCCTTCCTGAAGAGATTGTACCCCGGTATGGACACCTCCCAGCTCTGGTTTTCATTACACCAGGTCTCCATGATGGCCACAATATCCAAGCCATATTCCGCCATGGTAGCCTCGATGTCTCCTGTCTTGTTACTCAGACTTCAAGTATTTTCACACATGGCTCTCCAAGATGTGGTGTGCCTCCTCTGCCTTTCTCTAGTAAGCCTTTCCCTCTTTTGATCATAATCCTTGTCAGTCTGAGAAGCAGTCTCTCCCAGCCCCATTTTTATGTTGATGTGATCCCTCACTTGATCTTCCTCCTTCTTGTGTTTCCCCATAGTTCTTGTATTCTGGTGTGGGGGGGTTCTATTTCTTATTCACCCCCCGCCCCCAATGGCTAGTTTAAATTCTTGCTTAGGAAGCCTTTAAACCTTTCACTGAGGACCATGGTTTGAACGGATGCAGGCCATTGCCTTTGTACAGGCTCGCATCCCTCCAGGCGGGGCCCCAGTCCCCCATGAAGCCGAACCCCTCCTCTTCACACCATTTCTTCAACCATGAGTTGAATTCCTGGATTCGGAGTGTCCTGGCCTCCCCCTTGCCCTGAACAGTCAGTACTGCCGAGAAGGACATAGAGCTTGTCACATGCTTCAGGCTCTTTCCCAACTCCTTGAACTCCTCCTGGACTCTTCCTAATTCTTCCTTATCCCTTGCCAGGTCATTTGTCCCTAGATGGACAATGACATCTAGATCCCACCTCCTTGCTATCGCCCATGCGATCCTCTGGATTCACTCCCCATCCCTTCGAGCTGTGCCTCCTGGTAGGCACTTCACCTCCCGCTCTCCCTCTTGTTACCTGTTCCCAACTCTATTCCCTGGACAATAGAGTACCCCAACAGGAATTGCATCTTCCTCCTTTGGGGTCCTCTGCCCCCCCACCAGGGATCCATCCTGGATGTCTCTCTTATCCTCCCCGGACACTGCCATGGGTGTCGTCATACGACCTTCCTGTTCCTCGAATACTGCATAGGAGTTATGTAGTTCAGCTGGTTGGGGGATGTGCCTCATTGCCCCTTCCCTCATCCTCCCTGAGCCCACCGTAGTCCAACCACATGCTTTGCGTGGCAACTGTTAAGGAGGTTGAAGCTGACTAGGTGGCCTCTAGGTGGAAGCGCAGGTCCTCTGCATCCTAGCCAGCTCATCCTGAAGACTGGTAACTTCTGCTCTCCACCCAGGGAGGTGCATGCAGATGGGGCAGCATCACAGCGTCCAGAATGTCCTCCTGAAAACTGCTGCCTTTCATCCACTGCACTGCACCGCTCCCAGCATCATCTTTTTCTGTTCTTCCTTTCCCTGAGCAGCTGTGCCCTGTCTTTTTCCTTCTGTCCTTTAAGCTGCCTTTTCCATGTGTGACTGCCCTATCTTGTCCTTTTTATCCTTCTATCACTGTCCTGTATTGGTTACTATGGCTATTCCTGTTGACCTTGCTCTTAGCTGTTCTCTGTACCTGATCTGTCTCTCTTCACCTTTACTGTGTCTTAAAAGGTGTTCTCCCTTCTCAGCCTTCACAACCTAATATATTTTTTTCCCTTCCCTCTCACTCTTTTCCCCCTTCCTATTTCTAAGCGGGAAGTTGCAGAATTCCAGCTGGTTCCGAGCTTATAAAAGGAACTGAACCCGGGTGGTGCGACAGGCAAGGGTGGATGGTCCTTCATGTTATTTCCTATAATAGAAAACAGTCAGTTATCCAATTCACCGCTCCTGCCCATGCAGTCCTCCATTCCTAGTGCTCCTCGAGTCCTGTAAAGAGGCTGTGACCTGCGAGAAAAGGTAAAACTTTTAAGGTATTAGTGCAGTGCAGTTCCTCTGTCGAGCCCCCACCTACTGCACCTAGAGATGGCGTCTGCTGCGGCTGTGTTCTTGTGCTCCTTATTGAACACAGCTTTCCTTTTTGTTTAAAATTGGCATCTTTTTCCTCTCTTTGTATTGGCTGGCAGCTTCCTGCGTCGGGTAGAGGTTACTCCTTGGTTGTTATGGCGGCCGCTTCTTGGTTCCTAAAACCAATCAACAAATAGCCAACACATGGGAAAGTATAGGTTTCAACAAGAACTCTATGGAAAAGGCAAAATGGCAGCTATACAAGAAAAAATACACTACCTTGAGAAAGAAAAACACAGCGGTCCTCCCTTGTTCCTTTGGTGTCCTGGTTACGTGAGTGAGAGAGAAGTAGGATACACACTGTAAGTGCTAAAAAGACCACCGTTCCCCTCAGGTTCTTCCCTGTACTAGAAAACAGTCAATTAACCCACACTCCAGTTCACTATCCTGCCCATGTTGTCCTCCATTCCTAGTACCCCTCAAAGCTCTGTAGAGAGGCTGCAACCTGCGAGAGAAAAAGTAAAAACGTTAAGTTGTTAGTGCAATGCAGTTCCTCCGTCTAGCCCCCGACTGCACCTAGAGAGAGGGTGTCTGCCTAGGGTGTGATTTTATCCTTTCCAGGAAGTGAACACCACAAAGTAGGAGATGCCTCCAGTGACAGATAAGGCCATTTATATTGCTGTAAAGCATGCTAGAATACCTTTAGAAGGATCACAGCACTGTCTGACTCTCATGATAAGAGGGTGGATGCATCTTGCATACAGATCTTCGCTTCAAATGGGATACAAACTTCGTATGTGTCTTTCATCATTTCCAGGATGTTAAACTCCTGGATCTCTGCATTAGCTTGTTTCATCCCATGGGATTCTGAAGGGATGAATATTTTGCAGCTCATTTCCATGGCCGTCAACTTTTTGAGGGATGCAACGGTAGACACTCTGTGCATGGCAGCTCATTCAGGCTATCATACAGTGGCAGCCACATGGAATGTGTGTGGCTTTGTCACTGGGTTGCAGATCAGGCTACTGAGATAAAACTGTTGAATTTGCCATTTGCCGGGAATTGCCTTTTGGCTCAGAGCTGGATGGGATCCATAAGGATGTCTAGGACAAAAGAAAAGGATGGTTACTTGTCTCTAGGCAACAGTAACAATTCAGCCCTATGCCAAGACAGTGGGGTTTAGCTGGACAAAGCAGTCAAGGGGCTGTTTTCATCCCTTTTGGAATTTTGGTAACTAGATTTCCAGGGCAACAGCAGCAGAGATGCTTTTGCCCCCAGATGCAAATGAGGTGCAAGACGGAGATAAGGATCTTCTCAGTGAAGGTAAGTGGTTCATTTCTTCCCCCTTTCCTTGGTGGAAGACTACAGAAGTTTTATCAGTGATTGGCTCAGTTCATGTCAGACATGTGAGTACTGGAAATTCTGGATCTTGGCTATGCCATAGAATTTGCCTCGGTACCCACATGAGATTGTGTTCTTCAGTCCCCAGTGCCTGTTAACCAAATGAAGCAACAGGCAGTCAACCAGACTCTGGACCACCTGATTCAGATACTAGCAATCTCTCCAGTTCCCACCAACAAGGAGGAAACAGGGTTTTACTTGATGTACTTTGTAGTCACCAAGAAGTCCGGGGGGGGGGGGGGCATTTCGGACGGTTGTAAACTTGAAACACCTAAACAAGTGTGTCAGACATACCATGTTCAAGATTGAGTCATTGCAGTCCATCATCCGAGCAGTCCAACTGGGGGATTTTCTAGTGTCCCTTGATCTGAAGGAAGCATCGCTCCACATCCTGATCTGCCAGTCACATCAGAAATTTCTGAGATTTGCAATACAGGGACATCATTTTTAGTACCGTGCTCTCCCCTTTGGTCTGGCAGCTGCACCAAGCGTGTTCATAAGTTTTGATTGTACTGTGGCGCAGCTGAGGCAGGAGGGGCATAGCATCTACCCCTACCTGGATGACCTCCTTATCAGAGCTCCAGCAGCAGAGAAGGAGGAGAGATTGGTGGCAAGGACTCTTGAGGTCCTGACTTGCATACAGTTGGATGGGTATGCCACCCTTACAGCGACATCAACACAGTGAAATACACATCTGTCGGCAGAATCAACACTTTGCTGACAGGTTGCTGTGTTGGTGTGCCCGAGACAGGGGCATGCTGTCTCCCGGTCCTGCACCCCTGCTCCAAATCAATTCTGACTGGAGTTGAGAATCCTAAAATTGGGGGTGTGGGGGGTGCATGGGTGGTTTGCCGGGCAAAGCCCCCCCCCCCGATAAAACAGGACCGGGAGACACACAGGAATCATGTAGATGGCAACTTATGATCGACATGATTCCTGTCAACGAGATGCCAGTCAACATAAAGGATGTCAAACCGGCATGATAGAGCCAGTTGGATAATCAACTAGGAAAAGAGTTCCCTGATACCGTCACAGCAATTAGAGCACCTGAGATAGTGTTTCAGATGGACGAGAAGTGTGTGTTCTGTCAGTAGCAGGGAGAACCTTGTCCACGAGGTGTGGTAGATGGGAACCCAGTCAGTGGTCTTGGCTCACAGATTGCTCCAGATATTGGGTCTGATGAAAGGAATGATAGAGCTGGTGCTATGGACCAGACTCCATATGTTGCCTCTCCAAAACAGGATACTGGTGGTGTGGTCCCCAGCTTTGTAGGACTACTAGGCATCAGTCCTGTCGCTCAAGAAAATATCTCCATCCTTGTGTGGTGGGAGAACTCCAAGAATCTTTTCAAGGGAGGGCTGAGGGTATACTGGGATGTATAGGGAGAGGCATCACCAGCAAAAAACAGTAAGTTGTTATCCCTCTGTACAGACAGTTAGTGAGACCCCATCTGGAGTACTGCGTCCAGTTCTGGAGACCCCATCTCTGCAAAGACATAGACAGGATAGAGGCAGTGCAGAGTCTGCAAAAGAAGACATACGAGGAGAGACTAAAGGAGCTTAATATGTATACCCTTGAGGAAAGGAGGGAGAGGGGGGACATGATAGAAACTTTTAAGTACCTCAGTGGAATCAACAAAGTACAAGAGGGTAGCATCTTTCAGAAAAAGAAATGTGCAAGAACAAAGGGACACAATTTAAAGATGGAGGGGGCGGTTCAGGGGCAATGTGAGGCAGTATTTTTTCACAGAGAGGGTGGTGGACACATGGTACAGCCTTCCTGAGAAGGTTGTGGGGTCTAAAACTGTGGGAGACTTCAAGAATACATGGGACAGACATTAGGCAATTCTTGTTGGGGGGTAAGAAGAAATAGGCTATTGGTTAACTAGGATCTGCAACTTATCCTGTAGGTAGGGAAATGGGCAGACTAGGTGGGCCAAGCGGTCCTTATCTGCCGTCAAAGTCTATGTTTCTATGTTTAAGGGGACTTTCGTCACGACTTAGAATCGATTTTGAACACTGATGCCAGCTTTTCAGCCTGGGAGTGGCCTTGGATCAGATACCTGTCCATGGAGTTTGGAGCCCTCAGGAGCATGGCCTCCAGATGAATGTTTTGGAGATGAGGGCAGTGTACCTGGCCCTGCTGCATTTTCAGCACTGAGTTCAGTCCCAGGTGGTGAAGATGAGATCAGACAGTGCCATTACCGTGGCATACATAAACAATCAAGGGAGCACAAGCATGCTTACCGAAGCGACCAGAGGCCGAGTTCCATCCCTAACAGCTGTTCACCTGGAGGGGGTGTTGAAAACGCAGGCCGATTGGCTAAGTCAAGAGAGAGAGTGCACCTGGGGGAGTGGTCCCTGAATGGAGGAGTGTTTGACCAGCTGCATAAAAGGTTGAGTCGGCCTTTGATCAGTCTGTTTGCATAGAATGTAAATGTCCAGGTGCCAGGGTTTGTCAACCGGTATCGGTGCAAGGAGGTGGAAGCGGTGGATGCTGTGTCTCAGCAGTTGGACTTCTATCATACCTCTTTTCTCTACTTCCACTGTTGCCCAAGGTTCTACAAAAGGTTCGGCAGTCAAGAGGAAATTTTCTTCAAATAACACCTTAGTGCCCATGAAGACAGTGGTTTTCAGATCTGGTGAATACTACTTCCCTGGCACCTTCTCAACTTTTGCCCTGCAGGGACCTTCTCAGTCAGGGTCCAGTCCAAATCTGGAGGCAGTGCAGTTGGCAACGTGGCTCCTGGAAGGAGACTCCTGAAGTAGGGACTCTCTGAAAAGGTAGTAGACACCTTAATGGTCTCTAGGAAAGTCTCCTCCTCTGTGGCCTATGACCGAGTGTGGAAAGTTCTTTTAGCTTGGGCCAGAAGTAGCAGTGTTAGACCCACCAAGGAAATGGTTCTGCAGATTTTAGATTTTCTACAAGCGGGACTGGACGAAGTCCTAACATTGAGCATCCTTTAGTATTGGGTATCTGTCATAGGGTATGGGATAAGATAACACCAACAGCAGATGTAAGGTTTAAACACAGCAAAGTGTGGCTTTGTTTTCTAAAAATAACAAACTGAAATGAAAAATAAATCAAACAGAAATGCACTTCATCCTGTAGTGGTTTCACAAACTGGATCATAAACAGACAACCACATAAAGCAAACAGCACTCGCAGGACAAAAACAGAGAGCCCAAGTAGGTCAGTTACAACAACCAGAGCCCCCCTGACAAAGAGTCACGCCTTGGACTCGAAGCTGTGGGTTGTAGCCGCGGGCTGCATCTGTTGTAACTGACCTACTTGGTCTATTCGTTTTTTGTCCTGCGAGTGCTGTTTGCTTTGTGTGGTGGTTTTTGTGAATTCTATAGCACCGACCCTAAACCAGTGACACTCCATACGTTTGTGTTTTGTTGGATCATAAACAGGTTCGGATCCTCTCTCTTCTGTGTCTCTTGAGATCATACACAGCTCTATATGGCCTCTTCTCATCTTCCACAAGGCTGATCTGAGGCACAATCTGACCTGAGGGTTTTTTATACCCGTCTCACAAGTTGCATGATCCGCTCCCATTCTAATACAAAGGATTTCCTAAGCTTAGATTTAGAATAATGGAGACACACACAAGATTTCACATTGCCAAAATGTCAAAATTAGTCCTTTCTGATATTACGAACTTTTTTGTGAATTTTCATTAAGAAAATTACAATGAATATGAATATGAAATAGGTCTGTAATGAGCTATAGCTCCTCCCACTCAACTATGATGGACAGCTGGACCTCTCTGTGAATTACCCCCCTTTGAGGCCTGCTGACTCCTAAAGGAGTTAGGCAAAGGTGTCCCTTCTGATGCAGGTATATACATTGTATTTTATTTTTGGTAACTTTTTAATGCAATGGAGTTTTTAAAGCACGAAATTGCACCTCCCATTGTCTTTTCTAAAATACTATTGCCACAGTAAACTGCATGATAGCACTTTATTAAAAAAAAAAAAAAAGGTGGGGTGGGCGAGAGAGAACAAACAAAAACATTTGTAACATTTTGTTATATACTAGTTTGATGTTTTTCTCGTGCTAAATGAAATATTCATGTTGCTCTGTGTTACAGCCCACAACAAAACCTGAAGGCTCTAAAGAGTAAGCTGTCCTACATCACTCTCTTTCTAAAAACATTATTTACAACACTTTAACATTCAGAGAATAATGTTACTAATGGAATGTTAGGAACAGCAAGTCCCCTATACTTCCCCTGTACATGAGACCAGCAAGGGAAGGATCTGTATGTACAGTATTATTTCATTCTCCTTCTTTGGTTTCTAAAGCACAAAGGACTTTATAACAAGAAAAAATTAATTATCTCCTAAGGTGATACTGGCACCTTATTTAAGTGTTTTTTTTTTTAATCAGGCAAAAATGCACTTTCTATATACCCATACAGCCTGACACTTTTAATCCGTTTTTAAAAATTTCATTTCTGCCGGTACAGAAAGGCATAACATTTGAGTTCTGAGGGACCGAAAGGAAAATTGAAAAAAAAGGGAAAGGAGAAGGGGGAGAACTTCTGTAGTTGGCCAGCCTACATAAGAGAGAGAAAGAACAGAGTAGTATAGAATAGAAGGTGCTGTTGCAATAGTCTTGCAGTGGGAAAACAAAGAAGATAAAAAAGGGACCCTCATGTCTTTCAGATATCCAGGTAGAGCGCAGCTCTACCACACTACCGCTATTGGTGCAGTATTGGGATCATCTTGGGAACCTTCTGTGAATGGCAATCCGTATTTGTGTGTGTGTGTGTATGTGAAATTTGTTCATCTGTGTGCTGCAGATGGGGATTTACCCCATTTCAGTCCCCCGTACCCCATGATCGGCATCCGTCGACAGCTGCCAGGGATGGAGGCCTCGGAGCTTACCCTCTATAGTGGGGCTCTGAAGGAGAGCCTGAGATCCGCCTTTGTTCCTCCCAGCACATAGGCTGCAGTGTCATTTGGCCAGGGAGAGGAGGCATCACTCTGCTGCTGCCGCACCGGGTTTTCCCTTGTGTTGGTTTCCCCCTGAGTCATGGACGTGCAGTGATTTCAGCTGATGGACATATGTGCATGCCCTACAGATGTCCACCACTGCCTCCCTGCTTTTCTGTGGTCCCTGGCTTGATGTACACCCAGTCACCGCTGGGTGTCACCCAGTCACCGCTGGGTGTCACCCAAATGCTTGGCAGCACAACACCCCTCCCCCCCGAGGTGGAGAGCAGTCCCTGGGACGCTCATCCAGCCTCCCCCCAGTGCCGGGCTCACTTCTGAACCCAGGTTACCAGCTTCGCAAGCAGTAGCACTACCACTGTGCTGGCAGGCCGGCCCCACCAATCCAGATGTTATCTGCTTTCTCAGAGCAGTAAGCAGAAGCCACCCGTCTTTTAGGTTCCTCCGTGGAATCAAAACCTAGTGGTTAAGCACCTTTTCCTGGGCACCATTTGAGCCGCTTTTGTCTGTGCCATTGGACATACTGTCTCATTAGGTGTGTTTCCAGCTTCAGGCTGTTTCGCACATGATCATTCTTGACCTTAGTATGAACCTTTCCATAGGGAACTTTACCTTACAAGACATAAGGATGAAGTCGCATTGAGGACATTTCCACCCTTTGTTCCCAAGGTTCACACAGCTTTCCATACGAACCAGGCAGTGTCTCTTCAATCATTCTGCCTGAAGCCAATGAATCCGCAAGAGAAGGAATTTCATAATCTGGACAGCCAAAACATATCTGAAGAGATAAAAGTTCAGGAAGTTGTAATGTTTGTTGTACTGTTTGGAGTGGGGAAAAAGTGGGCAAAAGGCTTCAAAAGCAACCTTAGCTAGGTGGGTAAGGTCCTGTATCTTGAAGGTATATATGGTAGAAAAGCAGCTGGCTCCTGCTGTGATCTGAGCCCATTCCACCAGAGCTCTTTCCGCTTCATGGACAGAGTGGAGGCCTTAGTGTTAGAAAATAGCAAAGCTGCAACGTGGTCCTCCATTCATATATTGCAACACTATGAACTGGATGTCCAGAGTACCACCAGTGCAGCCTTTGGGCATAGAATGCTATAGGCAGTGGTTAGCAGATGAGGCCTATACTTAAACTTACAGGTCATATATAGGACTATATTCTTCCCACCCAATAAAAAATGTAGTACCACTAAGTTTAAAAAAAAAAAAAAAAAAAAAAAAATACTGCTTTTTAGAACCCATGTGTATTAATTCCCCTTCATAACATGGAGCGATACAGAAAAGAGAAATTCCTTCATACTTAACGTAATTTAATTTTTTAACTCCGGCATTATCAGTTGGGCCTCTCCCTTGAGCCATTGGCTTCTAGTGGAGAATATTGTACAGTATAATGTGGAAATGTGTTTGTAGACAAGGTGATTAACACAGTTGTGCAGGCTTCAAGATTTATTTGCTATCCAAGGGCTTTGTGGAGCGTAAACCACTGTTTGGCATGATAGGCCAGCAGATTAACTGGTTGTGATTTCTAAGTTTTAAGGTTGGGAACCGATCCAGGTTGGTACCTACTTGTTAGAATTAAGGTTATACATTGTTCCAGTTTCTCTTATTTATGTTGTCATTACTGAAAGCAGTTTATCTACAACACCTGCAGAACACAAGGTGTGGTGGCACAGTGCTTTTCTGATGATCCGGTGACTAGGCTGGGAGAGTCAACCGACTTGGTTGCATAAGCCGTTTCCTCGAACAAGGTATGCTGTGTAGCTTCTTTTTGTTTCATGCATTACGTAAAGATTATAATGAAAGAGGGTTCACTTGGGGACATGGATGTTAGCAGTTACATTTGTTTTGAAGCACTGCATGGACAATAGTAAACTGAGTAACTGCTGTTCTTGGAATGTTCATGCTACCAGGGTTTTCTACTGGTCACAGCTTAGGGCTGTACCACTACCCCAGTAGGGGAGCACATTACCCATGTGCACTGTATTAATTCCTCATTGACAACGTTGGAGCTAACAGAAAGGAAATTACGGTAAGTATGAAGGAATTTTCTCCTTTGTAATGTTACATTATTTACTAGTGAGAGAGTTTCTGATTACTACAGTGTATTACAGAAGACTGGTAAACCTATATTTTTCTTTGCAGGCCCACCATTTTTCATTCCGTCTGCTACTATTGAAAATTTGTTTGGTAAGTTGGTTTAACCTACAGGCTGAGAAAACATTGATTTGTTTAAAAGTGTACTGTTGGCTACAGTGGAAATTTCAAAGGAAACCATGTTCTAAGGTCACCATTTTCAAAAAGTTAGCATGATGCTAGCAGGGAATAGGGCGGACAGACATGGCAAGGGCCATATTCAGAGGCCCGTGGTATGCAGTGCTAACTCGATAGCATGGATGCTCCAAATATACCACTGTGCCCATGCAAATGTGCATACAGGGTGCAGCAGTATATTCTGAGGTTTTGAAAGAACTAAACACCCTCCACGGTCCTCTTTAATGCTTTCAAACCCCTGCTATTATCACTCCGCGCAGTGGTACGTAACAGGCCTGTTGCTCCCACTCCCCGCAGAAATTATGGAGAATCCTGGAAATGGTGATCAACACAGCCCTTCACTCACCAGTGACTGGGAGTGAGTAAGTGTGTGTCTGTTGCAGAAAAAGTGATTTCTGCAGTAGGCACACTCGCTCTCTGTCACGCAGACGATAGCCGGCTGAGGTAGTGAGTGGAGGAGATGTGCTGGTCACCGTCTCCAGGATTCTGTGTGAGTACTGGGGTGAGTTGGGGCCACGAAGGGTAGGAGGTTGAGGGTTTTGAGTGGATCAGATGGGGAGTGGAGGTCAGACTGTCATGTGGGTGGGGTAGGGGGATTGGTTTAGTGAGTGGAGCTGGGGCACCACTAGATGTCAGGAAGTAGTTATCAGTAGTGTTCAGGGGCATCACATTGGTGATTGTGGGGAAGGGATCCACTAGTGCCAATTAATTCTGTGTAAGTATACCGGGCCAGCAGTTGGGGGTGAGGGGCACTAGATCTAGGTGTGTGATTATATACTGTTCAGGCAGCAGATGTATGGCAATCTAGAAAGGGGACCACTAGAACCATGGAATTATATTTTAGCATACCAGGTGGCTGATTGGGGTGGGGGGTGCCCTGAGAGCCAAAGATGTGATTACATACTATCTGGGCAACAAATATATGGTGACAGCGGGTGGGTGGGACCACTACAGCCAGAGATATGATTATATATATGTTTGTGCAGCAGATGTACTGCAGTCGGGGGGTAGATCCACTAGAGCATCGGGTATGATTACATACTGTTTGTGCAGTAGATGTAGAGCGAGTGGGGTGCTGGGGAGATCCACCAGAGCATCGGGTATGATTACGTACTGTTTGTGCAGTAGATGTACTGCAGTCGGGGAGATCCACAAGAGCATCGGGTATGATTATGTACTGTTTGTGCAGTAGATGTACTGCAGTCGGGAGATCCACAAGAGCATCGGGTATGATTATGTACTGTTTGTGCAGTAGATGTACTGCAGTCGGGGAGTCCACAAGAGCATCGGGTATGATTATGTACTGTTTGTGCAGTAGATGTACTGCAGTCGGGGAGGTCCACAAGAGCATCGGGTATGATTATGTACTGTTTGTGCAGTAGATGTACTGCAGTCGGGGATCCACGAGGCATCGGGTATGATTATGTACTGTTTGTGCAGTAGATGTACTGCAGTCGAGGTGGGGGGAGATCCACTAGAGCATCGGGTATGATTACATACTGTTTGTACAGTAGATGTACTGCAGTCGGGGGGGGGGGGAGATCCACTAGAGCATTGGGTATGATTACGTACTGTTTGTGCAGTAGATGTAGAGCAAGCGGGGTGGTGGGGAAATCCACTAGAGCATTGAGTATGATTACATACTGTTTGTGCAGTAGCTGTAGAGCGAGTGGGGTGGTAGGGAGATCCACTAGAGCATCGCGTATGATTACGTACTGTTTGTGCAGTAGATATAGAGCGAGTGGGGTGGTGGGGAGACTGGCACAGCTCTGTACGATGCCACCACTCAAGTCATGCATGGCAGCATTGTGCAGCATGCTAATACGAACATCTGAAGAATGCCAGCAGATACTGGCTTGATGGTCTGTCTAATCAGCTCAAGTGTGCAGCTAGCAGTCTGTTACACTGCAGCCGCTCCACCCTCCTACCTGCATATCCAATTTCATGCCCATACTAGCTGTTACCCTCCCCCCAGTGCCTCATTGGCGACCTTCCCCCTGACTTTTGTCCTACCACTCTTAAAGCTGCCCGCCGTCTTCAAGGATACCACCTTCTCAGGCAGTGCGTTCCACCATGTCACCACTCTCTCCATGAAATAGTGCCTTCTCATTTCCCTTCTGAATCTACCACCCTCCAACTTTAGATTGTGCCCCCTAGTGTCTCTCCCTCTCCTTGATCTTAAAAATTCCCTCTGTACCATCTTTATGCCTTTTATATACTGTATTTGAAAGTTTCTGTCATGTCACCTCTATCCCTCCGTTCGTCCAGGGAGTATATGTTGAGTTCCCTCAGTCTCTCCCCTCATATGGTTTGTCCTCCATTCTGAGACTCATCCTGGTTGCTCTGCGTTGGACCCCCTCCAGCAGTTTAACATCTTTAAGTAGGGGCACCAGAATTGCTAATAAGCCTGTAAAGGCATGATAATGACCCCTTTACATCTTGCATGCCCTATGGGTCTGTTAGCATACACTGCCTGAATACGGCTTACCGGAACAATGGCACTATCCCGCTTGGGACATGTAAGCTCCATTTCCTCCTCTGGGCAGTATTCTTGAAGGGGGCTGTGTGAGCGCCACACAGTCATTGTGCGTGGTGCTGACACAGCCCCATAGTCAGACAGCGCATTCAAGTCCAAAGGCACTAACTGTCTGAATATTACCCCCAAGCTGGCCAGCGTGCACTGCTAATCAGTGCATGGCACAAACGACCGGCACTGAATATGAGGTCCAAAGGCTCTTTGTCACAGCTGTAGTGTAATTAGGGTAGATGCACATTGTTCCACGATGCACACTTTTTTTTTTTACTCAAAACAGTTCACTCAAAACATTTCAAGAGCCTGCGAAACCTCTGGTAAAACTTTCAAAATGATACCTGGTTCTAGTTGTATGTCCTATATTTCCTTTTTTTTATCTTTCTCATATTCTCTAGTACTAAGGGAATGAAAACCAGATTCTAGGGACATGGATATGTTGTTCATCCACACTGTCTGGCAGGTTCCTTGCCGCTTTAAATCTTGCCGGAAGGTCTTCAAGCTGGCACCTCCCACCCACCCGGGTGGTAAAACTCTCGGCTCCGCCCCATGATGCCAGATCTTCCTTACCGCTTGGAAGCTTAGGTTTCCCTCCTTAACGCTCTGCGTGATAGACTGGATCCTAATTCTTCAGTTCGTCCGAAACTTATTTTAAAATTTTCAAGACTTTGGTCTTCCTTTTCCCTCACGGCTGCGATGGACAAATCAACTCCCGGTTTTCGGTGGTGCCCTTGTGGGCAGAATATGTCCAGGATGGATCTGCACTCCACATGCGTCTACTGCCTCGGCCTAGAACATGACCCGCAGGCCTGCAAGTCTTGCTGTTCGTTCTCGGTCAACGTCTTGGAGGACCGCGCTGCTTCGATTGAAGCTTGGGCATCCCGAGAAGTGCTACCCACCGGTAAAGTCGGAAAGAGGTCGCTACGTGTTACTGCGGCGGCTGGCCCGGGCTGAGCAGCTCTGAGCAGATGATCGCCTCGGTGAGGAGGAGGCGGCCCAGGCCGCATCTTCCTCCTCCTCGTCGCAGCATTTATCCCGCTGTCTTTGGGTACCTCGTATTCTGCTTCGTTCAACGAGCTTTGTCATTCCCTTTCCACGAAGGAAGAGGGGCCATCGGGACATTCCTCTTGGTCCAAAAAGAAGGATCCCAAGGGTAAGAGTCCCATCGTCGGCGTTCGTGGGAGCGGGAGAGGTCCCCTTCCCCGGACAGCCGACCGTCGACTTCGGTCGAGGTTGTGGCTAAGGATGCTGGCTTCACGGCGTCCCTGTCAGGTCAGCCAGCCGAGACAGCTGTCGACGGACGCGGTCGAGATTTTTCTCATCCCGTCGGACGGTTTGTCGACTGGTGAAGCCAACAGCCCTTCTTCGCCGGTTCCCCCGGTAGAAACCAAGAATTTGCCTGCACCATCAGTGCAGCAGTCCCCGGTTAAGACGTCCGAGCCGAGGGAGGAGCGGGTGTCCCCCGCTCCCTCCCAGGCCCGCCCTCGGACACACCGAGGATCTCTGTCTCTGTCTTGGACCTCTTCTCGGTCCAGCCGATCCCGCCATCGGCGGTCTCGGTCTCGCACCGAGGTAAGCCATGGCGCGTTCTCCTCGCCTATCTCCTCGGATGAGGAGAGGCTTCGGCGCAAATTGTGTCGACGCTACGAGGAGCTGATATGGCAGCAGTTACTTTTGTCCGGGACTAAGTCGACACAGACGCCTTCCCCGGCCATCAAGTGGCTGTCACCCGAACGGCCAAAACAGCCTCTCGCTGCAGTCAAGATGCCCAACCTGCTGCCCCACCAATTGTGGTGGAACCTCCGCCTCCCCAACCGAAATCGGGGGCACCGACCTAGAACTCTCAGTCGGCTCAAGGCCTGCCCCTCAGGTTGTCGGTTACCGTCACTCCCGACCATCCTCGGCAGGTGGAGGGTGGCTCAGGCCCTTGGCAGCTCTTCGACGACTCCTCGGAGTCCAACGACGACTCCTCCCTGTTCTCCAGGCAGTTTGACCTGGAGTCCTCTGGCGGTCAGTCACTGGACGAAAGCCCATCGTCCTTTATGGGTCTGCTTCGGCTCATCTCGGAGTCCACCAGGATGCAGCTCGAGCCTGTTTCCAAACGGGCCAAGTATCCCCTGATGGAGATACTGGACCGAGGGGATTCACCCATGGAGGCCTTTCCTGTGGCTGAGGCCATTGTCGGCCCAGTCTTAGAGCTTTGGCAGCGGCCTGTTTCCTGTCCAGGATGGCCAGGAAGTGTGCGGTCCCTACCGGCTCTTTGCCCGGGTTTTTGGAGCACCCCTCTGCTGAGGGGTTGGTCACCGACAGTGTTTTCCAGCATTCCGGGAACGCTAGGGATGTGGACAAGCCCCCCGACAAGGAGTCCAAAAAGCTGGACTACTCCAGGTGCAAGGTGTATGCTGCATCCTCCCTTGGCCTCCACCAGGCCAGCTTGGCCGTGCTGATGGCACACTTCTCCCACGTCCTCATGGGCTCCCTGGATGAGGTGATCTGTCATCTCCCGGCCGACCTCTAGACCACGGTCCGGCAGGTCCGACACCAGGGTAGGGCGGTGGTGAAGCAGCAGCTCCAAACAGCTCTGGACACAGGGGACTCCTGTGCCAGATCGGTTGCGGCCGCTGTGGCCATGCGTCGCAGAGCATGGCTGAGGATATCTACCTTTACGGCAGATACCCAGCACAAGTTGGCAGATGCCCCCTTCTTGGAGACCGACCTCTTCGGCCCTGGAGTGGAAGGTCACCTCCAGCGGATTGAAAAGTCCAATGCCACCTGAACTCTGTCACCTCCGCCCAGAAGGACAAAGGCCGCCATCAGCAGCAGCACAAGCCCTTTCATCCTTCTGCACCAGCATCAGGGCCAGCAGGCTCGTGCTTGGCATCCCAAACCCAAGCCCGCGGCTTCCTCCAACAAAAAGCAGGGAGGTAAAGGCCCAGGAGGTCCCTCGGCCGGTCCCTCCTCCAAGCCTGCCCAGTGACGGGTTGAGGGGTGTCGCCCCCAACCTCGTCACTCCCCCCCTGGGTTCCCCCCGTGGGGGACGGCTCCGCCACTTCCTTTCCGCCTGGTCCGCTATCTCCACGGACCGCTGGGTGTTGGAGGTGGCAGGAAAGGGCCTGCCTCTGGAGTTCGAGCAGACCCCACCCTTTCGAGCCGTCGCCCTTGGGGCCACGGGGTCCGCAGCCTCGCTGTCGGCCTGCCGAGCTGATATTGCCCTGCTCCTCGAAAAAGAGGTGATCGGAAGGTGGCGGATCCTCCTCCGGACCCGGGGTTTGTGTCCAGGTATTTCCTGGTCCCAAAACAGATGGGGGCCTGGCGCCCCATTCTCGACCTGCACGACCTGAACAGGTTCCTAAGGTCTCAGACCTTCAAGATGGTCACTCTGGCTCAGATAATCCCATCCTTGGAACGAGGCGTGTGGTTCTGTTCCCTGGACCTCCAGGACGCGTTCTTTCACGTCCCAATCCGTCCGTCTCGTCAGAGATTCCTCCACTTCAGAGCGGAGGGATCCCTCTACGAGTTCCGGGCCATGCCCTTCGGCCTCTCCCTAGCTCCCAGGGTCTTCACCAAATGCATGGCAGTGGTGACAGCATTCCTGCGGCACCGAAGGGTCCGAGTGTACCCCTATCTGGACAACTGGCTGATTGCAGCCCCCTCCAGAGCGGAGGTGGAGCGGTCCAGAAATCTGGCCCTCCAGGTTTGCTCTCAGATTGGCCTCCTCATCAACGAGGCCAAGTTGGAACTCGTGCCAAAGCAGGTGATACATTTCATGGGGCCAGAGCTCAACTCTCTTCGGGCCAGAGCACAGCTCCTGGCGGACAGGGCAGAGGTTCTTTCTTCCTTTGCCCAGTCATTTCTGGTTGGGCAATCGCGCCCTGCCCGGGACTTCCTGCACCTCCTGGGCCTCATGGCAGCCTGCACCAGTGTGGTACGTTGGGCCTGCTGGTACGTGCATCCCCTTCAGTGGGGACTGGCCAGCCAGTGGTCACAGCGCCTCGATCCGTTGGATCAACTGGTGACTGTGACCCAGGAGATGTGGAACGGTCTCCAGTGGTGGACCGTTCCGGCACATCTGCAGGAGGGCATCCCGTTTGTCCACCCCGAGCCGACGGTCTGCCCATCGACTGATACCTCTCCGATGGGTTGGGGTGCGCATCTGGGGGAGCACAGAGCGCACGGCCTCTGGTCCCCTCAGGAGTCCCGATGCCACATCAACCTGCTGGAGCTTCGAGCGGTTCGTCTAGCCCTCATCGCCTTCGCTCCGTTTCTACGGGTTCAAGTGGTTCAGGTCCAGACAGACAATACCACGACTATGTACTACCTAAACCGCCAGGGCGGGACGCTCTCCATGCCTCTGTGCAGGGAAGCTCTCCGCATTTTGTCTCTCGTGCGCAGCCTGGAGGCGGATCTCCTCGCCATTCACATGGCAGGAGCCTCCAACACCCTGGCCGATGCCCTAAGCCGGATAGGGGCTGCGTCTCATGAGTGGTCTCTCCTGCCGGAGGTAGTACAAGATCTCTTATCCCACTGAGGCACGCCTCAGGCGGACCCTTTTGCCTCCAGGGGAATACAAAGCTGAGACTGTTTAATGCCCGCCCCCTTCAGCAGGACTTGCTGCAGGGGGATGCCTTCTCGAGGCCGTGGACCCCGGGCCTCTTCTACACCTTTCCCCCATTTCCCTTGATCCACAAGGTGCTTCTCAAGGCGAGGAGGGACAAGGCGCAGGTGATTCTGGTAGCCCCAGACTGGCCCCGTCAGTTCTGGTATCCAGATCTCCTCAGTCTCAGCTCCAGGCTCCCGAGGCAGCTTCCAGCCTGCCCAGACCTGATCTCAGTCAGTCAGGGGGAAGGTATTCCATCCGGACCTTCAATCCCTGCACCTGACGGCCTGGTTCCTGAGTGGCTAGAGTTCCAGGCCTTGGGTCTTTCCGATGAGGTCCTCAACGTTGTTGAGGCGTCCCATAAGGAGTCGACCAGAAAATGCTACGCCTTCAAATGGAAGAGATTGTCCATTTGGTGTCAGGGCAAGGTACTGGACCCTTCCTCCTGTTCCTTGGCAAGCATTCTGGACTACCTGTGGTCCCTTTCTCAGCTAGGGCTTTGGTTGACCCTTAAGGTGCACCTGGCAGCAATCTCTGCTTACCGGGCGCGGGCTGGGAAGCAGTCGGTGGTGCAGGAGAAGGTGATCGTGCGCTTTTTCAAAGGCCTTGATCACATATCCCTTCCGGTGCAAGAACCTCCACCTCCGTGGGATCTACTGCTGGTATTGACTAAGCTCATGGGCAGGCCATTCGAACTGATGCACAGGTGTGATATCTCTCACCTGTCGTAGAAGACCGCCTTCTTGGTGGCTATCACGTCAGCCAGAAGGATGGAGAGCGCCAGCGCTTCCATCCAGTCTCCTTATCTGGTCTTCCACAGGACAATGTTGTCCTGCACCCCCACCAGTTCCTTCCGAAGGTGGTGTCAGAGTTTCTCCTTAACCAGGTGTTGACTCTGCCGGTGTTCTACCCCAATCACACCTCGGAGGCCGAATATAGGCTCCATACTTTGGACCCTAGAAGAGCGCTCGCTTATTATAAGGAGTGGACGGCTGAAGTTCGGAGAGAGGTTCGCCAGCTGTTTGTCACCTACACTGAAGCCGCACCTGGCAGACCTGCAGCCAAGCGGACGATAGGCAGGTGGGTCACCTCCTGCATAGATCTCTGCTATAGGTTGGCGGGCATGGAGCCTCCCAGAGGGATAAGAGATCATTCTACCCACCATACCGCTGCATCGGTGGCTGCTTCCAGGGACGTCCCTGTCCAGGAGATCTGCAGGGCTGCTACCTGGAAGTCAGCATATACCTTCATCACCCACTACCACATTGACCTTGAGTCATGCCGGGATGCTGGTTTTGGGGCCTTGGTTCTCCAGTCTTTATTCCCTAAGTAGGGGGTGTGTGCCTTGCCTCCCTCCTCCTGGAGAACTGCTAGGAGTCTGCCAGACAGTGTGGATGAACAACATATACATGTCCCTAGAAATACAGGTTACTCACCTGTAACAGGAGTTCTAGGAATGGTATATGTTGTTCATCCACATGACCCACCCGACCTCCCCGGCTTCGATGCACAACCTGGCTTCGAGCGGGCTAGATCTGGTGTCATGGGGCGGAGCCGAGAGTTTTACCACCTGGGTGGATGGGAGGAGCCAGCTTGAAGACCTTCCGGCAAGATTTAAAGCGGCAAGGAACCTGCCAGACAGTGTGGATGAACAACATATACCATTCCTAGAAATCCTGTTATAGGTGAGTAACCTGTGTTTGTTGCCCTTTGAACTTCATCTGCCCTACTGTTTTGTCTACATATGAAACCATGCTCTCCAGTTTATGACATTATACTAATTTCCATAGCAACCAGCTGTGATTCACAAACAGGATTTTGACATCACATGTTGACAGGAACAGTAGCAGGTAAAGTCTCTGGGGCAAAGATTCTATTTTCAAGTAGCTGCCCTTAGTAATATCAATAGAGGAGGAAGATAAATACAGTATATACAATATGTGAAATAAAGCAGAAAACACCAGGAAGTGAGGATGACCAGCGGGGTGCCTCAGAACTAGTCATTTTTAATGTCTTTGTAAGTGACATTGCAGAGGAGCTGGGAGGGAAGGTCTGCCTCTTTGCGGATGACACCAAATTCTGCAGTGGGGGAAACACTCCGGGAATGTGTGTGGGAAAAGTTGAGCAGCAACCGGAGAAACCTTGAGGAATGATCAAGGGTATGGCAGCTGGGTTTCAGTGTGTAAATGTGGAAAAAAATTCACTTGGGGCACAGGAACCCAGGGTTGGGAGTACGCAAGTGTTGGGGGACTGACAACCACAGAGCAGGAAAGAGACCTGTGGGTGATCATATTAGATGACCTAAACGTGGCCAGGCATTGCAACAAGGCAGTTGGGAGGGCAAGTGGGATGCTGAGATGCATAGGGAGGGTATCACCAGCAGAAAGGGGAAGTGGTGTTGCTTCTGTATAGATCGCTGGTAAGACCCCCACCTACAGTACTGTGTCCAGTTCTGGAGACCAGATCTCAGAAGGACATAGACTGGAAGCAGTCCAGAGGAGGAGAACTAAAAGGGTGCAGGGCCTGCATCGGAAGCCATATGAGGAGAGATTAAAGGACCTAAATATGTTTGTCCTAAAATGAAAGTGGGGGGGGGGATATGATATACACCTTTAAATACCTCACGGGGGTAAACAAAGTACAAGAGGGAAGTATATTTCAGAAAAATGGTGCTCAGGATAAGGAGGCATAACAAGAAGCTGGAGGAGGGAAGGTTCAGGAGAGATATGAGGAGGTGGTATTTCACACAGAGAGTTATGGATTCCTGGAACAGTCTTCCAGCAGAGGTGGTGGGGGTGAAAACAGTGGTGAGGTTCGAGAATGCATGTATCCCGTCAAGTTGCTGACTGAATTTAGGCATCGCAACAAGGGCAAGATTGACGGGCGATCTTGATTTTTGATCTTCGTGCACTCGCATAGTCTTTCACACCTTAATCATTTTCTTCCCTTCGGGGGCATGCCCGCCCTGGAGTTTGTTACAGTTAGTTGCGGGGCAGAGACCCCCTCATTGGGTGCAGGGACAAAGGCCTCTGCAAAACAGGAACGTTTTCCTACATGGCACTTTGGGTGCTCTGGCTCCAGGGAGCCGCCATCCCTGACACTGCAGAGCCAGGTGGCGTATTGCCTGTGCCAGTATCAGTGCTGACAAAATGATTGTCGCGCTAATGGGGGTGAACCGAGAATGCATGGGACAGGCATAAGGGACTCTTAGGGAAGTGAAGTGGGGGGGAGGGTTGAATTGACTGGAGATCAAGTAGGATATGCAGTGACACTGTAGGCAAGGAAAAATGGGCAGACTAGGTGAGCCATGTGGTCCTTATCTGTGGGCAAATTCTATGTTTCTGTGTAGAATTGTGTATAAATCTAAGAAACATAGACAGTGTTGGCAGAAAAAGATTATTGATTCATCCAGTCTGCCCAGCTGTACCCTGCCCTATCCCATGACCTGTTTTCTAGATGCAGTTTTCACCCTCCCCTCCCCCTCACTTGCCTGCCTTACTGAGTAACTGTTAGGCCCTTGTCTCAGCTGTGCTTGAAACCATTAATGGTTTGTGCGCCTACCATCTCTGCTGGTATCCTGTTCCATGGCTCAGACGCTGTCTCTGAAATGTGTAACTTTCTCAGGTCCCTCCTTAATCCCCCTCACCAACTTACACTCATGTCCCTTTGTTTTCATCCTACCATTTCTGCTAAATAGTTCCTCACAATTAACCTTGTTCCTTTCAGGAACTTGAAGGTCTCTATCATGTCACCTCTCTCCCTTTTAGCCTCCAGCAAGTACTTGTTCAGTGCCCTGAGTCCATACCTCCCAACCTCCTGCCTCATAAATCAGGGGCAAGTCTTAAAAGAATCAGGGACAAAGACTTAGAATCAGGGACACAGCTTAAAAATTGTTAATATTCGCTCAGAAAGCTAATAGAATAAAGGGATTAGTGTAAGATGCATTTTCTGAAGTCGTCTGTAACTGTAACATTTGACTTAATTTTGTGCTGACAAATCACCACTGTTTAGTCACATAAACACAAATTTTAAGAGGGACAGAGAAAAGTTCTGAGGCAAAATCAGGGACAGTTGAAAGGTATGCCTGAGACGATCATCATAGGATCTGTGCTGTTGGCGCTGAATCGTTTTGGTCATGCTGTGTTGCACCATCTTCAGCCTGTCTCTCTTTCCTCAGATGAGGACTCCAGAACTGGGCACAGTATTCCAGCTGGGGTCTCACCAGTGATCTATAGAAAGATAGTGTGATCTCTCTCTTTCTCCTGCTATCCAGAATCCCTTCCAATACACCCCAACATTTAGGTTGCCTTGCTGTATGCCTTGTTACATTGTCTAGTTTATTTTAGGGAGTTGAATATAAAGACATCCAGGTCACTTTCTCTGAAGTAGTGACCAGCTTAACCCCTCCAATCCAGTATTCTGTCCTAGGGTTCTTGTTCCTTATGTGCATCACCTAGCACTTTTTGGCATCACATTTAATCTGCCAGACTTTGGACAACCTCTAACTTTTGCAGGTCCTTCTGCAATTCCCTTACCCCCTCTTTACTGTGTACACTGCCACAGAGCTTAATGTCATCTGCAGAGAGATACATTTGGCCCTATATTCCTTCTCCTAAGTCGCTGATGAACATTTATTTAAAATTTGGTGACTGGGAGAGGCACACTGTGACGAGGCTCATTTCCAGGTGCGACAACGGGGGAAGGGTTATGAGGTATTCAGTTACAATAGTCAGGCAGGTACAGTAGCCTGGAATAAAACATAGGTACAGATCCAACAAAAGTAATATCATAACGCAAGAAATTAATCACATAACAAGGTACATGTAACATAAACAAGGATGGTACAAAATGTGCTGGTCATAGTCAGCAAGTGCACATAGTTGGGCTTTTTGGCAAGCAAGAGCTGGCAAAACAGCAGTGAGGGAGACAGCAAGAGGCTTAGCCTGGCAGATAGCAAGTATGGTGGGGAAGTTGGGAGTGGGAGAGGGCTCATTTAAAGTAGTTTAGCGATGGTAGCAGATGGAGTGAGGATGGGAGGGACTGGTCCCAGGACATACCTCTGCGGTACCCAGCTTGTGACCTCCCTTTCCTCTGATTTGACCCAGTTTACCACCACCCTCTGCAGTCTCTCCTGTTAATTACCTTCCCAGCCATCTGACTAGGTCCTTTGCTACTCCCAGGCCCTCTAATTGTTTAAGCAGCTTTCTGTGTGCCACCGAGTTGAATGCTTGATGAAGTCGAAGTAGAGTAAATGTACTGCTTGTCCCTTATCCACTGCCCTTGTTACCTGGTGAAAGAATAGTATTAGCTTGGTCTAACAAGACCTCCCTGCCACAAAGTCATACTGCTTACTATCCTGGAGTCCATTTGTCTCCAGGTAGTCCATTAAGTCCTTTTTGTAGGGCTCCACAATTCAAGCAAACTAGATAGACCAATAGGCGTTCTGCTGCTGGCTGTTTTTGTATGTTAACCAGTGTCTCCATTAGTTCACCTACAATTGCTATAAGACTGACAGGCCAGTAGTTTCCCAGTTCCTCCCTGTCCTGTGTGGCGCGGCACCACATCCACTGTCCTGCACCATCAGACAAGCCTTATTATTCCACGTAAGCTGAAAGGGATTCGGTGGTTATTATGCTGCACATGACTATTCTAAAGCTCTGAAACATGAATTCTCTTTCTTCTGTTAAAATATTAAGGAAGTTGGATGTCATGGGCAAGAGGACATTGCTTCAGCATACCCTGGCCTCAGGATTGCCAGCTACCATGCTTATATGATTAAATATCAGAATAGCATGTGGAATTATATAGCTGCAGCGGCCGACAAGCTGCCTGATAGATCAGGAAAAAAAAAACTGGAGTCCAGCACACTGTTGCTCATGATCTGGAGGCTGGTAAGCACCTCTTGAAGATGGCTTCTGATGCCTCTGATGCTGCAGCTCATGCGGCTGCTTCTGGCATTTGCCTATACCACCACCCATGATTATGTGTGGCTGGCTTTGCCACTGATATCCAGCAATTGGTCCTTAATGCTTCCTTTAGTGGTAAACAGCTTTTTGGGTCAAGTGGTGAGCCCTCCTTGAAGGACCTGCAGTCATCTAAAATGACCTTGGGGTCCTTTCATACCCTTATGCCAAAGTCTTGGGGTTGGGGCAGGGGTTTCTTTCGTACCTCTTGAGGGAAGTGTTAAAACAGGGAGGCTTTCAGTGACTCCATATTCGGCATCAGCCTTGACCAGAAACATGGGAACGCTGGTCCTTTTGGTTATAGTCAAGTAAGCATTCAAATTTTGGTTTAGGATTACCATCTCATACGGACATCCATGGAGGATGGGGGGAAGGCGCAGTCTTTTCCAGGAAAATTTAAAGTCCAACTCCTGGAGCAAATTGGGGAAGAACTGCTCCTCAGTAAAGTGCCCCTTCCCCCTGAAAAAATGGGTATAAACAAAGTACAAAACTGCAAAACAATTTATTAAAGTGTAAACATGCAGAATACTAACAGGTGAAAATGAACCATATAATGAGGTAATGTGTTCCAAGGCCTCCATCAGGTATGTCTGATCCTATGTCATAGGTAGCGGTGCGCCCCCCCCATTAACTTTTTCCATTTCCAATTCTGCAGAAGTCTCCTACTGTACATGAACATGATGCATGGTGAGAGCTCTTACATTTTGAAACTTTCTTGCCAGGTTCCTCCTGCAACATTAAGTTACTGGAAGCCTTTGATGCACTAACGGATAGACAAAGAGAGTGGGGACTGGACTCCTTTATAGAGAAAGTTTATCTGCTAACGCTGAAGAAAAACTCCATCTGAAAATCCCAGCTGATCAATTCAGGAGCTGCCATTAGTCACTGATCTGGGACCTGTGTGTTAGTTGATATATAGGTTTTAAAATAAAGATTATTTTTTAGTTGTTGCACTTTGGTACAGTCTCGTATTTTGATGGATACAGCCAAAATATTTTTTTTTCCATAAATGTTGAATTTCCTAATACTTAAGTCTTTAGAAGGAAAAAACAGTTCTTCTTGGAATGTGAGTTCCAGTAAAATAATAGAAATTGTTTCAAAACGGTGATACTCGCTACTTTTTGTCATCAGTGGGTTAATAATTTAATGAGGGTTGCCTGATGCCTCTATTGAAAGTGATCTCAGAGCTATGATCCCAGGGTATTTATATACGGTCAACCGTCCCTGTGGGATAATTTGGCTTACAGATGTCAATTTAAAGAAACCCAAGTCATGCTCTTTCTTATGATCACAAAAACATATATGCTTGCAGACTGGTTAAAGGAAATAATTTTTAACAGGAAACCGTTACGAATGAGTGAAATGTTTTGGCACTACTGTATTTGAAGGAAAGCTTTTAATGGGAACAGTCAGCACAAAAGGCCTCACACACCTGTGGGGCTGGTCCCAGTGTGCACTTTGTATGCAAAATCATTTTGTTTTATCTACTGTTTACTGTAGTATAGCTGATTCCATCAGACTAATTTTGCTTATTTCTAGGCTGACATCTTCTGCAACTACAAATACTAGAATCCCCTGCAGTTGACACCAGAGCAGGAACTGCAGCAGTGGGAGATGCGATAGCCTGCAGTGTATGTTATAGGGAATAATGGTTGAGCAACAGTGAACAACACTGCGTTGCTTTGAGAGGTTGCCATGGCAGCTAGTAGGCCAGACATCTGAGGATGATAACGCAAGCTGCACTTGCGTGGATCTGGTTGCCAGCACTACAGCCACTCTGTCCTGAGTTTGTCCATTATGCCACATGCCAAGTTACTTTGTAATTTCATGCCCTTCATGCTTTAGAAGCCTCTACAACTCTGCGTTTTTCTAGCCTGATAATTTTGGAGAGATTTACCTGTAAGATCCAGACCGTCTGGTGTTTGCCAGGATTGATGTCCAGAGCAGCATTCTGCGACTTAACAGGCCTTTCATAGTAGCGTGGGTGGCTACACTTACAATACTGCTAAAAGCGTTTATGCAGCTGTGACATGAAGATGGCCTCGACTAAAGAGATTTTGTACCTTCTGCTTTACAAGTATACCTAAGGTAATGGTCTCGGACTGGGTTTTGCTTTATTAACACTCTCAAATCTGTTTGCTCAGTTGGGCTGCTGAGTCATTTGTGAGGTGTGCCCGATATACAGAACTGACAAAACTAGCTGTAAATAATTCACACCTGTGTTTTTGGAAGGCGTTCTTTGTTTTTAATTTGTTTTATTAGTTTTCTTGGAGCAGTACATTCAGTACATCCAGTTTGTATCGACGATAGTCTAGTGTGATCATAATTAACAAATCAAGTTATCCATCTGATAATAGAGGCTACAATTCTTACATACATTTAAACATTCACATGAGTGCTCTTAAGGTGGTACTCTGCTCAGAGGACTCAAAATATATCTTCTGTATTTATAGTTCTAGGAGCGTGGATATATTGTTCATCCACCCCCTTTGGCATTGTCCCTTTCCCCTTTAAATCTGCCGTAAGTCTTCAAGCTGGCTCCTCCCACCCTCCCGGGTGGTATATACCTCAGCTCCGCCCCATGACACCAGATCTTCCTTTCCACTGGAAGATACAGGTTGTCTCCCTCGTGCTCTCGTATTTTATAAGCCCTGGCTTTCAAAACTTCGGTTTTACCAAAATTAAAATTTGTTCGAGTTAGCAATTGCGCTTTTGCAGCATCGATCATGGAGGAGAAATCTTTCCCAGGATTTCGCCGGTGTCCCTGTGCCCAGAAGGATGTCGCACACCGATCCCCACTTCACGTGCGTCTACTGCCTAGGTGTCGGCCATGACACCTCATCATGTACTTTCTGCTTGGCCTTCCATCCCAATGTCCTGGACAACCGCATGGCACGTTTGAAGCTGGGGAGATCGAAAAAAAAGGAATCCTCCAGTGAAGTCTAAGGAGGCTAGATGGGTGGTTTCCGTGGCCGCAGGCTCCACCGAGCAGCTGGAACAGATGAAGGCATTCGAGGAAGAAGCGGCCCGCGCTTCGGCCATTCGAAGCTTTTCTGTTCCGCTGAACCTGGGCTCCACCTTTACAGGATCTTTCAAGGAGTTGTGCCAGTCTCTTCCCACACGGGGAGAGGTGCCCTCGAGCTCGCACTCCTCCCACTCTTGGAAGAGAGATAATGACCCATTGTCTTCATCTTGACAAAGATGTTCCTGGGACCGAGAAAGGTCCGAGTCCCAGGAACATTCAGTCTCGACCTCAGTCGAGATCACATCCTTGGCTGCCGGCTTCACGGATCTTCCGTCTGGCCAGGGGACCGAGGAAATGGCTGTCGAGGTTGAAATTATGATCGACCCTTTGTCGCCGGCTGTGGCCGACGACTCTTTAGAAAGGACTCCAGTCCTGGTTTTTCCTGATGAGGAGACTCGGCCCACTGGTGTCCCCATCGAGGATCCGGTTCCGGACCCTTGAGTTTCACCGATTCCGGTGTCTCTTGATTGACCGAGTCAGCCCGCCCAATCTTGTTTGAGGTCCAGAACTCCCTCGGCTGAACGGCCGAAGAAGAGCCATAAGCGCTGTAAAAAGAGGCAATGCCACAGGTCATCCCCGTCCTCCTCAGATGAGGAGAGGCTTAGGCGGAAGCTCCGTCGATGCTATGAGGACCTTATGTGGCAACAGCTGATTTTAACCGGGCAGAAGCCAGCTGCACCACCTACCCCGGCCGTTACTTGGCTTTCGCCCCCTAGGCTGAAGCCGACCCCTCCGGAACTGAAGCTTTCGTTTCCTTCACCCGTGGGGCCGGCCCGTCCCCCGGTTCGGCCTATTCCGGTCTCCCCCCTCCCATTCGGGTGGAACTGCCACCTAAGCAGCCTGCGGGAGGAGCTCCCTCGAAAGAGGACCGACTGGACACCGGGCTTCCCCCATATCTGTTGATTACTGTCACCCCTGACCACCCCCAGCAGATCGAGGGCAATTTCGGCGGTAGACCGCTGTATCCCGACTCCTCGGACTCAGATGTCACCAGGCTGCACTGTCATCCGGGGAATGATGAATTGTCCGTTGGCACAGGAATGGAGGAAGGCCCTTCCTCCTTCCAGGGGATCCTATGTCTCATTTCAGAATCTACTGGAATGCCCCAGGAATCTATCCAGAAAAGGGCGGAGTACCCTCTCACAGATATTCTAAAGAGAGGGGATACCCCAACGGAGGCCTTTCCCATGACCAAAGCCATCGTTGGCCTGGCCCTTGAACTCTGGCAGTGCCCCGCCTCATGTCCAGCACCTTCTGCCTGCATGGCCCGCAAGTACGCGGTGCTCATAGGATCCCTTGCGGGGTTCACAGAGCACTCTTTTGCCTTTGTGTTCAGGCATACTGGAAGTTCGGCTGACACTAACCAACCTCTGGACAAAGAGTCCAAGAATATGGACCACTCTGCCGGAAAGGTCTATGCGGCCTCTTCTTTGGACCTTTTCAGGAGAGCTCGGCTGTCATTATGGCACACTTCTCTCATGCCCTCTTTGGGTCATTAGATGAAGTCCTCCCTCATCTCCTCGCGGACATGCAGACCATGGTCAAGCAGTTCCATGACCAGGGCTGTGCTGTCGCAAAACAGCAGCTCCAGAAGGCCTTGGACATCGGGGATTCTTGTGCTCGCTCGATGGCTGCCGCAGTGGCCTCTCGCTGCAGGGCTTGGCTGAGGCTTTCCTCCTTCCCAGTGGATACTCAGCATAAGCTTGCTGACATGCCTTTCCTAGGAACCAACTTGTTCGGTCCTGGAGTGGCCAGTCACCTACAGCGTATAGAGCAGTCCAGTGCCACCTTGGACACCACTTCTACCAAGGGTTCTTCAGGCAAGAACCAGCAGAAGGAGAAGAAGCCTTTTCGGCACTTTTCCCCTGTGGTCCAGCAGCCTTCCTTTCAGAGAGGTCAGCAGCAGCAGGCTCGAGCTTGGCACCCTCGACCCAAGCCTGGACCCCAACAGGCCTGCAAAGGGGGCCAAGGCTCGGGTCCTGGAGCCTCCTCCTCCTCTAAGCCTGCCCAGTGACGGGATGGGGGTTGCCACCCCTATCTCCGTCACGCCAGCCCTGTGCCCTCCCGTGGGGGTCAGCTCTGCCACTTCCTTTCCACCTGGTCTGCTATCACTTCGGACAGGTGGGTTCGCGAAGTTGTCAGTCGGGGACTGCCTCTAGAATTCAAGCAGTACCCTCCCAGATGAGCCCGCGCCCTACAAGAGAAACGGATTTCTGCATGCACCTAGTCAACTCTTTGAGATGACATAGCCCAGCTCCTCTGCAAGGAGGCAGTAGCTCCTGTGCTGGATCCTCCAGCAGACCCAGGCTTTGTCTCCAGGTACTTCCTGGTGCCCAAGCGGACAGGGGGTTGGCGCCCCATTCTAGATCTCCACGACTGGAATCAGTTTCTCAGGTTGCGCACCTTCCGGATGGTCAGTCTGTCCCAGATCATACCATCCCTGGAACGAAACATATGGTTTTGTTCACTGGATCTGCAGAACGTGTTCTTTCACATCCCTATCCGTCCATCCCATCAGCGGTTTCTCCGCTTCCGGGTCAAGGGGACCCTGTACGAGTGCCGCGCCATGCCGTTCGGCCTGTCATTGGCCCCACGGGTCTTCACGAAATGCATTGCAGTGGTGGTGGCCCATATTCGCCATTGAGGAGTCAGAATCTACCCTTATCTCAACGATTGGCTCCTGGCAGGTTCCACCCAACAGGAGGTGGAGAGGTTCAGGGATCTAGCCCTCCAGACCTGCTCCCAACTTGGCCTCCTGATCAACAAGGCCAAGTCAGAACTCGTGCCTTCTCAGGTGATGGGCTTCATCAGGGCAGATCTCTACTCTTGTCAAGCCAGAGCTCGGCTCCTGGCGGACAGGGCAGAGGTTCTCTCTTCCTTTGCCCAATCATTTCTGGTTGGACACTTGTGCCCTGTCTGGGACTTTCTGCGCCTTCTGGGTTACATGGCGGTGTGCTCCTCAGTGGTCCATTGGGCCCGGTTGCACATGTGCCCCCTCCAGTGGGAGCTGGCCGCCCAGTGGACTCAGTGCCTCGGTTGCTTCGACCAGCTGATCACTGTAACCCAGAAGATGTGGGAAGCTCTCCAATGGTGGACCGCCCCAAACCGTTTGCAGGAAGGGATCCCATTTGTCCGCCCCGAGCCGACGGTCGTCCTCACAACCGATGCCTCTCTTACGGGGTGGGGAGCCCACATGGGGGACAACTGGGCCCACGGATTCTGGACCTCCGAGGAGTTTCCATGCTACATCAACCTGTTGGAGCTCAGAGCAGTCAGACTGGTGTTGTCAGCTTTCACTCCACAGCTCCGGGGTCTAGTGGTTCAATTCCAGACGGACAGTACCACGACCCTGTACTACCTCAACAAACGGGCCGGCACGCACTCCCATCTGCTGTGCAAGGAGGCGCTCCGCATCTGGACCCTTGTAAGCCAGTTGGAGGTGCATCTCCTAGCCATCCATGCGGCAGGAGTCTCGAACCAGCTGGCAGATGCTCTCAGCCGCATAGGCCAGACATCCCACGAGTGGTCTCTCCATCCAAAAGTAGCTTACAGCCTGTTCTCCCATTGGGGAAAACCGATGGTGGATCTGTTTGCCTCCAGGGAAAACACCAAGCTAAATCTGTATCATGCCCGCCCCCCTCAGCAGGGCTCACTTCAGAGGGATGCCTTCTCGAGGCTGTGGACCCCAGGCCTCTTCTACGCCTTCCCTCCATTTCCCTTGATCCACAAGGTGTTACTTAAGGTGAGGAGGGACAAGACGAAGGTGATTCTGGTAGCCCCAGACTGGCCGTGCCAGTTCTGGTATCCAGATCTCCTCAGCCTCAGCTGCAGGCCCCAGAGCGGCTTTGTACACGCCCAGACGTGATGTCTCTGAACCAGGAAAAGGTATTCCATCCAGACCTTCAATCCCTGCACCTCACAGCCTGGTACCTGAGCGGCTAGAGTTCCAGGCTTTGGGTCTTTCTGAGTATGTCTACACCATGGTGGAGGCATCTCGAAAGGAATCGACCAGGAAATGTTATGCCTTCAAATGGAAAAGGTTCTCCATTTAGTGTCAGGGTAAAGGTCTGAACCCCTTATCCTGCTCTGTGGCTAACATTCTCGACTATCTTTGGTCTGTCTCCAAAGGGGGTCTACGGTCATCGCCCCTTAGGGTGCACCTGGCAGCCATTTCTGCTTACCGGGCACGGGCCGCTCAGCCGACATTGGCGCAGGAGACAGTGGTTGGGTGCTTTTTCAAAGGCCAGGATCACATATCACATATACTGTCCGGTGCGTGCACCTCCACCTCCATGGGATCTGCTGGTTTTGGCAAAGCTCATGGGCAAGCCATTCGAACCCATGCACAAGTGTGGGCTGTCACACTTGTTGTGGAAGATGGCCTTTCTGGTGGCTATCATGTCTGCCAGTAGGATAGGGGAGCGCCAGGCATTTTCGGTGGACTCCCCTTGTCTGGTCTTTCACAGGGACAAAGTTTTCCTACGCCCCAACCCGAAATTCCTTCCAAAGGTGGTGTTAGAGTTTCACGTTAACCAGGTGCTGACTGCCGGTATACTACCCTAATTACACCTCGGAGGCTGAGTACAGGCTCCATACTTTGGACCTGTGATGTGCTCTCTCCTGTTACAAGGAGAGGACGGCAGAAATTCGGGGAGAGGTTCGCCAGCTGTTTACCTGTGCTGAAGCCGCTTCTGGCAGACCTGCAGTGAAGCAAACCATTGCAAGATGGATTACATCATGCATAGGTCTGTGCCATGAGTTGGTGGGCAAGGAGTCTTCAGAGGTATAAGAGCTCATTCTACCCGCCATGCTGCTGCATTGGTGGCTGCTTCCAGGGACATCCCTATCCAGGAAATCTGCGGGGGCTGCTACCGGGTCAGCAAACACCTTCATCACGCACTA
The DNA here is from genome assembly GCA_016271365.2 of Neoceratodus forsteri. Taxonomy (NCBI): domain Eukaryota; kingdom Metazoa; phylum Chordata; order Ceratodontiformes; family Ceratodontidae; genus Neoceratodus; species Neoceratodus forsteri. The sequence goes on from CM057456.1 coordinate 18,895,469, forward strand.
TCACATCAACCTTGAGTCATGCCGGGATGCTGGTTTTGGGACCTCAGTTCTCCAATCTCTGTTTCCTAAGTAGGGGGTGTGCACCTTGCCTCCCTCCTCCTGGAGAACTGCTAGGAGTCTGCCAAAGAGTGTGGATGAACAACTTATCAACACTCCGAGAAGAACAGGTTACTCACCTGTAACAATAGTTCTAGGAGTGGTATATGTTGTTCATCCACACGGACCAACCCGACCTCCCTGGCTACGAACGCAAAACACCTAGCTTCCAGCGGGCTAAGATCTGGCGTCATGGGGCGGAGCCGAGGTATATACCATCCGGGTGGGTTGGAGGAGCCAGCTTGAAGACTTCCGGCAGATTTAAAGGGGAAAGGGACAATGCCAAAGAGTGTGGATGAACAACATATACCACTCCTAAAACTACTGTTACAGGTGAGTAACCTGTTCTTTTCCCCCAGCTAAATTAAGGTAGTGTACCTGGTCCATGTCCCATAACCCAGATAAACCATTTATTCCAAAAGGCATTAAACCTTTCTGTTTGCAGGTTGATACCTGCTGTAAGTTTCTCCATTTGATATATCTGCTGCACTACGTCCTCCCTCTCCTTTTGTGTCGGGATCTCTTTTTTTAAGACACTTTTGGGAAATCGCCTTTTTGGTGGCCAATAACAGAATAGTTATCAGTTTGCTTGTGTGGGTGTCCTGTATCTGATTTGGAAACTTCAGAACAGTGCATTCTGGAATAAGCCTATCCAGTGAAGCAAACATATCTGTGAGTGTCCTTTCTAAATTCTGCCAATAGGGTTCAAGTACCCTACATGTCCAGAAAACGTGTGTGTGTGTTTCACATTCTTCTCCACACCCCCGCCAACACCATGTGCCATATTGGGTGTTAAATTTTCCTGTAATCTGGGGGGTTCGAAAGTATCTGACACACTACCAACCATATTCTTTCCAGGAGTGGGAAGACGTAGCCCTATGCTATGCCAGATACATACCCCACATTCCTCCTCCGTTAACATTATTCCCATTTCTTCTTCCCATCTATGTTGCGTCTTCTGTACTGCTTGTGTTGTGTTAGCCTGAATGGTCTTACAGATATGGAAAATACTATGTGCAGGGGTTTATAATATTATCTGTACTAGAGGTGTTTCTCATTTTTTTTTCCTCCCATGTCGGACCAAAATTTTCCAAGCAGTAGTGTCTAAGTTGGAGATATCTAAAATGATCATGTTGTCTAAGCCTGTATCTCTGTTTCAAAGTTTGAAATGGGAGAAAAGTTCCGGCTTCATACAGCTGGTATATATGTTTAAGCCCTTGCCATTGCCAGATCTTGAAGGTATGGTCTAGTCTAGCCGGCATGAAACCTGGATCAGCTGTCAGACTCAACAAGCCCTTGGCTGTTTGTTTAATTACTGGGTCACCCTGGAGATAGGAAATGGCACCACAATCCGCATGGGGGTTGTATTCAGACCCCCATCTCAGGGGAAGGGAATGGACAAGGAAATGATAGAAGGCATCCTTAGAATGGCAGAAAAAGGGGAGATATTGTTGATGGGGGGACCTTAATATGCCAGATGTTAACTGGAACACCTTTGCTGCAGGCACATCCAAGAGCAGGGTCATTCTTGATGTCCTACAAGGGGCATGCCTCAGACAGCTAGTATTGGAACCCACTCAGGAGGGAGCAGTCTTAGACCTGGTACTCTCAAATGGGGATGGAGAAAGAATCTCAGATTTAGAAGTGGGTAGTCATCTGGGAACAAGCAACCACCAAACAGTGTGGTTCACGATAAACACAGTCCTACAATCAAGCCATACAAAAGCAAGAGTATTGGACTTTAGGAGGGCTGACTTTGGGAGAATGAGAGAGTGCCTCAGAAAAGCACTAGCAAGAAGGAGGGGTGGAGGAACAATGGGGAGTAATCAAAACAGCCATCACAGAGGCAACAAGCTTTCGTGTAAAGCAAATCAAAACACAACAAAGGGAAAAAAAAAACTATGGTTCTCAAAAAAGGTGGCAGGGAAGGTTAAGGAGAAAAGGATAGCATTCAGGAAATATAAGGAAACACAGAAGGAGCAGGACAGAGAACTTTATCAGTTAAAGCAGAAAGAGGCTGGGAAGGCAGTCAGAATAGCAAAAAAGGCCCAAACCAAGGAAAGGATAGCCAACTCTGTTAAGAAGGGGGATAAGACCTTTGATAGGTATATTAGGGAGCGAAGAAAGACCAAAGGAGGGATACCAAGGCTTAATAAAGGGGAGGGAATGTGGGTAGAGGGCGATGGTGAAAAAGCAAGAATACTGAATGAATATTTCTGCTCAGTATTCACAAAGGAAGAGGAGGGGGAGGCACCTAAACCAAACAAGAGAAACACTCTGAAGACGGGGGTTGATACCAGTACATTTACAGAGAGAGGGTTCTGAAAGAACTAATAAAATTGAAGGTGGACAAAGCAATGGGGCCTGATGGGATTCACCCAAGAATTCTAAAAGAACTAAGGGTAGAACTAGTGATGACTACTCTCTTTAACAAATAATGGGAGGATGGGGTGGTACCTGAGGACTGGAGGAGGGTGGATGTGATTCCTCTTCACAAAAGTGGGAGCAGGACAGAGGCAGGAAACTACAGACCAGTTAGTTTGATCTCAGTGGTAGGGGAAATTATGGAATCACTTCTGAAGGAAAGAATTGTTGAGTACCTAGAGGCCAATGGGGCACAGGACCCAAGGCAGCATGGAATCATGATGGGAAGGTCATGTCGGACGAATCTAATAGAATTCTTTGACTGGGTGACCAAAGTAGTAAACCAGGGAGTGGCTGTGGACATGGCCCACCTAGATTTTAGCAAGGCATTTGATACAGTCCCACACAAAAGATTAATACACAAGTTAGCCAGCCTTGGAGTGGGTCCCAAGGTGGTAGCCTGAATAAAAAAATGGCTAGACAACAGGACGCACAGGGTATTAGTAAATGGAGTCCACAGTGAAGAAAGGAGGGTTACTAGTGGAGTACCACAGGGTTCAGTACTGGGACTGGTCCTTTTTAATGTCTTTATAAGGGACATTGCAAAGGAACTGGAAGGAAAATTATGTCTCTTTGCAGATGACACAAAGATCTGCAACAGGGTTGATACACAAGATGGAGTGGAAAGGATGAAAAGGGACTTGTCAAGGTTGGAGGAATGGTCAAATGTATGGCAGCTCAGATTCAATGCAAGGAAGTGCAAGGTAATGCACATGGGAAACAAAAACCCAGGAGAAGAGTACACAATGGGGAGTGAGATACTGACAGCAGTAAAAATGGAAAGGGACCTGGAGGTAATTATATCAGATGACCTAAAGGTGGGCAAGCAATGTGAGAAGGCAGTAAGGAAGGCTGGGGGATACTGGGATGCATAGGGAGAGGCATCAATAGTAGAAAACAGGAAGTAGTTATCCTTCTGTACCAACAGATGGTGAGACCCCATCTGGAGTACTCTGTGTAGTTCTGGAGACCCCATCTCCGCAAAGACATAGAGTGGAGGCTGTCCAGAGGAGGGCAACCAAAATGGTGCAGGGTCTGCACCAGAAGACTTACGAAGGATGACTAAAGGAGCTTAATATGTATACCCTTGAGGAAAGAAGGGAGAGAAGGGACATGATAGAAACTTTCAAGTACCTCAAGGGAATCAACAAAGTCCAAGAGGGTAGCATCTTTCAGAAAAAGAGATGTGCAAGAACAAGGGGGCACAATTTGAAGATGGGGGAGATGGCTTAGAGGTAATGTGAGCAAGTATTTTTTCACGGAGAGGGTTGTGGATGCATGGAACAGCCTCCTCGAGGAGGTTGCGGAGTCAAGAACAGTGGGGGAATTCAAGAATGCATGGGACAGACATAAGGCATTCCTAGTGGGGGATAGGAGGAAGTAAGCTGTTGGTTAACTAGGATCTGCAGCTTATCTGTTAGGTAGGAAAATGGGCAGACTAGGTGAGCCAAGCATTCGTTATCTGCCATCAAATTCTATTTTTCTATATTCAGGGCATTACTCCAGTTTTTGATCGCAAGTTTGGTGTAAATCGAATCTCCCTCCTGATCATGCCGACTTCTGGTTAACGTGTTTCCCAGATGCCATTTGATCAAGTTCTTCCCCTATCTCCAACTCTCTCCAGAGTTGGTCTGCACATTGATCCTGGCCACTGCAGAGCATGGGACAGGTGAGCTGCCTGGGAATATTTTTCAAGGTAGGGAAGAGCCAACTACCCCCGATTTGAAAGTTGCAGAAGTCCATATGCCTTTCTGGTGTTTTCCCTTGCCAGATAAAATTGGAAATTAATTTATTCCATTTTTTGAATCTGGTTTTATTTCGTGTGGTCGGTATATTTTGAAATAAATATAAAAATCAAGGGAGGTCATTCGTCCGGATGGCCTCCACTCTATGAACCAAAGAAAGGGGGCGATTAATACATCTCTGTAAGTCTTCTCCAATGGCTGTAGTTAGCAGGTTATAATTCACTTTGTATAATGAGGTGAGATCTTGTGGTATAATAATAACTAAATACCGAAATTTCTTACCATGCCAATGGAATGGAATGCGTCGGGTAGTCTCCCTGTCTGGATCATATTGGTATCTAATAACGTCTGTTTAATTTGTATTAAGTTTATGTCCGGCTAGGGTTTCTATTTTCTGTAAATGTCAAATAGTTTAGGAAGGGAACTCCAGGAGGGTCACATAAAGCAGCATGCCATCCGCAAAAAAGGCTACTTTATGCCCAGTGGTCATATGTGTAAATCCTGTGATTTGGAGTTCCTGCCGAATTATTTGTGCTAGGGGTTCTGCATATAGGGTGAATAATAAAGAGGAAAGGGGGCATCCCTGTTGAGTTCATCTCGTTAAGGGGAAGCGGGAAGAATAGGTACCATTGTCTTTGACCATTGCCTGGAGGGATGTGTATAAAGTAGCTATAATGTCATTAAATTCTTTAGGGAAATTGAAAACCTCCAGGGCATACTGTAGAAATTTCCAAGACACCCTGTCAAATGTCTTTTGGGCATCCATGCTAAGCAGCAATAGGAGGGTACAACTTCGATGGGCCTTTTCCAACAGATAGAGCGTGCGTTTAGCATTGTCTGCAGTTTGTCTCTTGGCAGTAAATCCATATTTGTCTTTATGTATAATGCTGGAGGGTATTTTTTGTATTCACTTAGTTATTATACTGGCAAAGTATTTATAGTCCTGGTTTAGAACAGAAATTGGGCGGTATGACTCACAGTTTAAAGGGTCTTTGTTTAGTTTGAGAATGGCTGAAATAGTAGCATATTGCCAACTTGGGGGGAGATAACGTTTCCCCATTCTGTATCTCTCTAAATAGTGTGCCTAATATAGGGGCTAATTCTTTCTGGAGTTTTTTATAGAATTCAGCATTGAACGTATCTGGTCTGGGTCTCTTTCCCCTTTTCAGATTTTTAATATGATAATTATTTCTTGGGACGCAATCGGTCACATTAACCAAGTTATCTGTTCTTCCGTTATTCAGGGCATCTGTAACTGTTGGAAAAACTGCCTGTAACTGTCCTCTCCTGGTTCTAAATCTTGGATGTATAGGGCCGAGTTATATTCTCGGAATCCCCCATGGATATCTTTTGTTTTATTCAGGATTCAGTGTGAGTTTGGGTGTTTAAGCTTGGTAATGGTAGCTTATTTCTGCTGTTGTTGAAGTCTATATGCCAGGATCTTAGTCCCTTTATAATATTTCTGCTTGACATATAGAAGTGCCTGCTCTGTTTTATATGTTAGCATGTCTTGTATTTGTGCTTTAACTTTAGTTATTTGGGGAAGAAGAGAGTGGTCCCCTTGAGAGTGGGCATTTTGGAGACATTCCAGTTCACTCTCTAATTCATTTTGCCTCCGTTCTCTCTTTTGTTTCTGGTGTGTGGCATCTGCTATTATTTCCCCTTATAAAATAGCTTTTACTGTGCCCCATAAAATCTCTTATGTCATGTCAGGAGATGTGTTTTCTTGTATAATCTGGGGGAGCTTTTGCCTCATGAGATTCATTAGCTGAGAGTCTCGAAGCAGAGAATTATTAAGCCTCCTTTGTCTTGGTGTGTACTCATCAGTTGTGGTGTGTTCGATTAAAATAGGGGCGTGATCAGATAATAAAATAGGTTGAATGGTCATAGCCCTTACTAAATCTGTGTGTTCGATAGTGATGAAAAAATAATCTGTCTGGGAATAGGTAAAATGTACCCCTTCCCCAAGTAAAATGTGCTGTATATTGTTTCCCCGTTGGGTTTAAGTATCATCAAACATCAGTGAGACGAGACCGATGTCCCTAATCAGGCATTTACCATGCCTCTGCCCCATTGTCGCCTTTGAAAGGTGGAGGTTAGAGCTGTCTCTACCTGCATCCGTCAGGAGAGTAAGGTCTCCCCCAACACCGAAACACCCTGCAGGAATTCAACAGTTTTATTAAAAATACGTTAGTGTGTAGAAGCATCCACTCCAGGAGGAATATAGAGGCTTCCCGCAGTATATTGCTTTCCCCACCAGTTACCTGTGGCTAGCACCAGACGTCCCCCTCTATCATGGTAAGAGGTCCTGCAACACAAAAGATGAGGATTTTGGAATCAATATTGCTACTCCTCATCTTCTGCCGGACAAATATGTGCTGGTTATTACATGTGCCATCCCATATTTTGCCTATTTTCTGATGTTCTGTGTTCATCATATGGGTCTCCTGTAGGAGGATAAGTTGTGGGTGTAATTTCGTAATGTGAGACATTATTTTTTCCCCATTTTATTGGACTACTCAAGCCTTTTACATTTTGAGATACCACCTTAATTGCTAATGGTTGTGACATCTACTAGCTGAGAGGAAGGGCCACCTCCCCTACCCCCATCTGGGAGGGATTCAAGTGATAGACTGTTGTCTCCTTGTCCTGTGTACTACTGCACCAGACGTCATCTCTGGTATATTTGCTTTGTATGCTTTTTAACACTCTGCCTAAAAAACTAACATAAGAGATATAATCAACTACAATGAATTCTAATAGCAAAACTATAATATACATGTACAAAACAGTGTGGGGGGCCAACTGGGCCCATTTACCAGATATTGTCCAGCAGAAGCCGGGACAGTGGATGGTAGAAGTGTCAACTCTTTGAGACACTAAAACCCGTGCCTTTATCCTGTAGAACCCAAACTGAATTGTGACTTCCAGAGCTTGACTTGAAAACAAATCTAGCTGAGGCGTTATGTTTCTCCACCAACTGAGGTACCTAACCTGCCAGTGGGAGGTTAACCCTCTGGGGTAATCTAACTCCGATAACTAGGATGGAAGTTTAGGGAAATAGGAGGATGAGGAAAACATAACCACCAAATTAAGCGAAGGAGAAGGAAAGGGGAATGGTAGGGAGGGGTGACAAGTACAGTAGTTTCCTCTGGCCATTTTGTATCCCCTCTGCTGTCCCCACAGTGGTAGAAGTAAATGAAAATGGAGGTAACAATCCGTAATTATTGTCCTTATTTGGAGGACTCAGTCTCATTGTGATGCTTGGTTGATCCGAGCCTGATAATATTATAGTAGCCCTGGCATGGAACCTCAGTTATGACTAACTTAAATCATTATTTCAGTGAGGCATCTTTAGGCTCCACAGTCTCTCCCCGGTTATGTGTATTCAGTTAGCGTCTAGAAAAGTAAGTTTAAATGTCATCAATGTCTGGTAGCGAGACTAGAGTCTCTTCTCTCTCTCTCTCTCTCTCTCTCTTGATACATCCATCCCAGTCAGGTTTTGTTCAGGGAAGACTGAGCTCAGACCACATCAGAACCCTCACTAACCTGATGCACTTGGCTTCTCAGTCCCTAAATCCCACAGCTGCAATCACTATAGATTTTGATAAGGCCTTTGACACTGTAGAGTGGAAGTATCTATATGTAGTTTGTTTTTTTTTTGTATAATCTTTTTATTGATTTTAAAATTACAACAACAGCTACAACATAGACAATACAAATAGGCAAATGCATTCCATAGTTGATTACTGTTACATTCAAGTATCAATTAACAATAGTTTCCCCCTTTCATTTTATTCCTGAAGCAGTAATTGCATACACATTCCAGATATCTATCAACATAATTAATGATATTTATGAGTGTGGAGAATTTATAGCTGTCTCTTTGGCCCTCCTCAGTCCAGGCCATTACGCAGAGTGGTCTCTTCCTCTCTGTTGAGCGAGGCCAGAAAAGGAGTCCATTCCCTATAAAAGGTGTCCACTCTATCTCTAATCACCAGTGTCAACCTTTCCAGTGCCAAAGTTTGGATTACCAGTTTACACCATTGTTGAATAGTGGGAGCAACCTGACTAACCCAGGTATTCTGAATACAATGTCTTGCTAATACCATTGATACCCTGATTTACCATGGCAGTGGTTCCCATTCCCCCTCTTTCCCGGGTTCATTCCGAACAAGTCTATTATGGGGTCTACCTGAAAGGGGTATCCTGCCAACTTTATCTCCCCAAACACACTGTCGCTGAAAACCTGTAGAACACTGCATTCCCATAAACAGTGTATATATGTCCCTTTATCCTTTCCACACCGACCACAGAGGGGGAACACGGAGGGATGTGCTTTATGAACTGCCACTGGGGGACAATAAAGCCTATGTATAAATTTGTAAAAGGCCTCCGTAAACCTGTTACATATCAGAAGGCCCATATGTCCCTCCAGCAGGAGTTGCCAGTTCTCTGACGAGATTTCTCTTCTCAGATCTCTCTCTCCCACAATTGCTTCACCATTTGTGTGTGGTCTGGGTAATCCTGCTTCCCCAATTTTGCAGCCTTTTTAATAAATCCTTTGGAATCCTTCTGTGCCCCATATCTCAATGTTTCAGTTGAGCACCATCCATGAAGTTGCACCCTCCTTTTTTCATTTTCATCAAGCATGCCCTAAATTGTAAATATTGGAATAGTTGGTGCCCCCCAATTCCCAACCCCTGAACAATATCCCCCAGCAGGTTTAATGTACCATTTCGAACCAAAGCTCCCATACTCTGCACCCGCCTAGTTTCCCAGTCCCGAAACCCTCTGTCTTCCAACCCTGGAAGTAAGAAAGGGTTCCCTGCCACCGGTAACAGTAAGGTTTCCCCTTTATCAATCCCCTTATGCCTCCTGATATGGCCCCATGCCTCCAGCACTGCTTTAACTAAGGGGTTACAATCACCTTTGGCGGTGTATGCCCTGAGGTCCCTGCTGTGCAAATAGGCAGAGAGGCATCCCTGGCACCCCCACTGTTCGAGATCAACCCAGCTTTCCACCTTAGGACGGTGCATCCAGTCTGCGATGTATCGCTGTTGGATAGACAGGTAATAGTTGGTGAGGTCTGGGAAAATAAGTCCCCCCCCACCAACTGTTTCAGATTTTAGCCTCTGAAGGCGTGCTCTTGGCCGCTTTCCTCTCCAAATAAACTGGGTAAATAACTTCTCTATCCTGGCTATGTCCCCTTTTACAAGACTCATAGGGATCATTTGCATAGGATATAATATCCTAGGAAGGATGTTAATTTTTATCATATTAATACGCCCCAGCCAAGATATAGGCAGTTGCATCCATCTTCTCAAGTCTGCCTCCAACATTTTAATGAGTGGTACATAATTCAACCCATACAATGATCCAATTATCCTGCGTACCTTAATACCCAAGTAGCTGATGCTTATGGCCCCATTCCGGATTCCCCACTGCTCACCCACCTTCTCCAATTTAGGAAAACACAGCATTTCAGAATTATTGAAATTAATTTTGTACACTGAGAAAGCGGCAAAAGTATCTGTCAGTTCTAATACAAGCGGCATAGAGGTCTGTGGATCCGTGATAAACAGGAGCATATCCTCCGCATATAGAGTGATCTTGTGCATGGTATTCCATGTTCCTTTAATACCTCAGATCCCAGGGCACTGCCTAATTGCCACAGCCAGTGGTTCTAACGCTAAGGCAAACAGTAATGGGGATAGGGGGCACCCCTGCCTAGTACCTCTTTGTAGGGCAGAGGGCTCAGTAGGTGTCCCATTAACTAGGATCTGAGCTCTGGGTGCCTGGTACATAGTTCTGATCCACTGAGCATATGAGTCGCCCAGACCAAACTGGGACATCACCTCAAAGAGGTACTCCCATTCCACCCTATCAAATGCTTTTTCTGCGTCCATAGAGATAACATAAGTTTTCTCTGCTACTTGTCCTGTTTTCCACACCACATTGAGCAGCCAAAGCATATTATGATAGGAAAATCTCCCCTATGTGAACCAGGTCTGGTCTGGGTGAATCAATGTAGGCAGGTGATCCTCAAGCCTCAAGGCCAAAACTTTGTCCAGAATTTTAAGATCACAATTCAACAAAGAGATCAGTCTGTAGGATGCACATTCCAGCACATCTTTACCCGGTTTCGGGATTAGACAGACCATAGCATCATAGCAAATATCAGGCAGATGTGGGCACTCCTCCCCTCTCTACCCAAAACACCTCGCTCAACATTTCCGCCATCTGACCTGCCAGAGCTTTATAAAATTTCACAGTGAATCCCATTAGGATCACTCGCCTTACCCTGTTGCAACTTTCCTATGGCCTTTAAAACTTCTTCCTTCATGATGGGTTGGTTTAATTGCTCTCTTTGGGTTGTCGTAAGACTAGGGAGTTCTACCTTATCGAGGAATTCCTATATCTGATGCCTCTACCTTTACATTCCACCTTATGCACTTGAGCATAAAACTCACAGAAACAAGCTCTCAATTGCCTGGCCTCTCTATCTATTATGCCCCCTATGTCTTTAATCCCTATTATTCTAGTAGGGCATTTACCACCCTTCATAAGTCTAACCAGTAGCGGGCCCAGTTTATTCGACCATTCAAACATCTGGCATTTACGGTAAAACCAGGATGTTCTGGCTTCTCCTCGAACCAGGGCATTCAGGGCCTCTCTCGTGACCATTAGGAGCCGTCCTACCTCCCCTTGCTCTCCCTGGACCACCCGCTTCTCTAGTTCTTTGAGTTGTTTCTCCAGCCCCTGTCTTTTCTCCCACTTCTCTCTCTTAACCTTAGCCATATATGCTATTATAGAGCCTCTCAGGAAGGCTTTCCCAGCATCCCAGAATATGGCTGTAGGAACCTCTGACCCTGTATTAGTTTCTTTATAAAATTGCCACTGATTTGACATATTCCCTAAACTCCTTATTTGAAAGCATATATGAGGGGAATTTCCACTTGGGGGTATGTCTCTCACCGTGTGCATCCGAATCTTCCCTATCACCGTAGCAAGATCTGATATATGGATGGGGCTATACAGCACATCTGTCACCCTATCATTCCATTCCTGTGGAACCAGGATGTAATCAGTTCTCGTCCACATCCCATGTGGATTTGAAAAAAAAAATTGACTCCCTAGCCGCAGGGTTCACCATCCTCCAGCTGTCGGCCAAATCCAAATCTGTCATGCCCACCCATCACTGACTTAATGCTTCTGACATTCTCCCTTTACTCTCCGAATGGTCTAGTGTTGGGTCCAAAGTACTATTCAAATCCCCACCCAAAACTAGTCCTGGAAACTGTTCCTTAGTAAGCAGATCTAGGAGCTTAGAGAAGAACTGTGGATCGTATGTGGCCAGGGCAAAGACACTGCCAAGTGTAATAGATTCTCCATGCAGCTGTCCCACCCAAAAAATATACTGGCCCTGCCGGTGACGTCACACCACCGATGGCAGCTTAATTTGGAACGCTGGTGCCCCGGGAAATAAAAAGTGTTAATCGCTGGACATCGAGAGGCCAAAACGCTATTATTTGCTCAGAATATCTCTTGCTATAACCTGCAGAATGGGGCGGATGAAAAGGAGACATTATGCTGAAGGGAAAATTGACGGCAGTGGTAGATCCTCCTCGAGGCCTCCTAGCCCGACTGAATCGCATTCATCCCTGATTACAGCTTCGGGAGACGAGTCAGATGGCTCTGAATCAGACGCTACAGCCACATTTACCAAAGCAGACGGGCAGAGAATGTTAAAGATTTTACACAGAATCGACGCTAGGATAATGGGTCTGCAGAATGATTTTAAAAAATTGGAAGCACGCACGGCTTCTGTGGAGTCCCATGTCGAAAGGCTGCAATCAGAACACATGGCCTTCGGTAGATTGCTAGTATATCTGCACAGAAGAGAGAGAGAGACCTGACCTTAAGGGCAGAAGACGCGGAGGCACGAGCCCGTCAGTAACAACATTCGATTCTTGGAATCCCCGAGGGGTAGAACCGCCTTATGGAGGACTATATTGATTCCTGGCAAAGATGGAACTGAATCTGGGGAAGATTTTAAACTGAAATTGAGAGGGCTCACAGATCGATTGCGCCAAAGCCTAAAGAGGAGCACCCCCCAGATCAATAATAGTGAGATTTCTGAGATATACAACCAAAGAAAAGATCTTAAAGCTGGCATGGGCGAAAAAAAATCTTAACCTGGATGGTCAGAAGCTGTTTATTGACCAGGACTTTCCTCCCCAAATGATGACCCAACGCAAGAAAGTTCTGCAAGTAGTTAAAGCCCTGAGAGAGAAAGGTTTCAAAGCATACTTGCGTTATCCTGCGAAGCTGTGGGTACAGGATAAAGATGGGGCCAAGACTTTTGATTCATTATTGGCGCTGTTACTATTCTTCGGCCCCAGGAAGTGCAGATTCCTAATATTAAGGAAGAGCAGGCCGAAAAAGAGATCGAGGAGCTGCTATGGTCGATTGCGCCAGGCCCCAAGAGATATTTGAAGAGGAGAGGAGAAGCCCTGTTGCCTTTGCATGCAGATATGGTGAAATGGTTGGGTGTCAAGGAGAGCTGAACGAAGTTTTCTATACAAACTGGGTATAATGTTGGAGATCACGGCTTAACAGCTGTCTCGGAGCCCATACCGCATTTTGGTCTGTTGGGCTCCCCTCCTAGAACCCTTAATGTTGATCTGTGGTAAAACAGGGATGATGAAAGAATGAAAAATTAGTTTAAAAGTACAAACCTTCCATTTTTGAGGGGTCTGAATGTGTTATAGTCTTTTTGACAACCTCTGGGTGTTTGGTATGGAGTAAAGGGGTGTTCCTAGTGGGAAGACTTTTTTGGGTGGGAACATATTTTCAGGGGTAACGTGCTTAAGTGTCCCCTCTGGATTAGCATTACAACTATGCTGGGAAATGAACTTAGGTAAGTTATCTATTACTCTGATTTATTAATAACAAAATTATGTACTGAACCGAATTAAGTGGGTTAGGGTTCTTCCCATTCTTCTTTCTCCGCCCGGTACACGAAGGGTTTCCTAAATGTTTATTAATGATGTATACTGTGGGGGCAATTTGGGCTTTACACGAAAACAACTCCTGTCCCAATGCTTTGGATGCAAAATGGGATGTAAGAGATGAAATTATTGTGAATTGTAAGAAGGATGGATATATGTTTTAAGACCATGTGATTTTTGGTTTGGCCTCTCGGCCTTTTGGAGAGATATTGAACCTGGGGCACCTATCTCCTAAAGCTGCCCCAACCGGAACATTCTTCCCTTTAACACTAGTAGGAGAGGACTTGTCTCTTGGGAACTCTGAGAGTCGGCCCTTTAGTGCAGTCGCACTTTTTCTCCTACTTAGCTAGAGTGTGCCATCTCTAGTACCTGAAGAGTTGACATTTCGACCTTCAGACTCGTATCCTGGCTCTGATTGAGCTAGTGGGTTTCAGTTCTCACTGCAACCCCTTTTTCCCCTGTAGGGGGGGACAGTATAGGTTTGATAAGGGGAACTGTTCTTTCCCCTCTGATCCCCCCGCACTGTTTGTTCATGTTGTCTTGTTTTATCTTGTTGCTTAGCTTACTAGAAGAGATAAGAAGTATGAGGATGTCTGTGGAGAATACTGTAATTTGTTATTTCCTTTGTGGCCCCCCCCCTTTTTTTTTTTCTTCTCTCTCGGCTCTTTTTCCTTTTATACGGATCGGACCTGCTTGTCTGCACAGTACCCAAACTGCCAAGGTGGCGGGAGGTTTCAAAGAAGAGGCATAGTAGCTACACTGACAACCGAATGGCAATACTTAAAATAGTCTCGATCAATGTTAAAGGGATAAATGGGTGGTGAAAAGGGCAAGGATTTTACAAGAGTTGGGTAGGTTGAAATGCGACGTGGCCTGTCTTCAAGAAACTAAACTATCAGACTGTGAACATGCCAAATTACGTAGAACATGGGTGGGAGGGGTCTATGCGGATTCATGCCCAGATGCGTCAAGGGCCGGAGTAGCGATTTTGTTGCGCAGAGGTCTTCCCTTGAAAGTTTATAAAGTTCAGAAAAGTGGAGCGGGTCATTATGTGATAATATCGGGAGAGTTCATGGGACAGAGCTGTCATTTAGCGGTGGTGTACGCCCCCACACCCCCCTCGGGAACTTTCTTTAGGCAATTCTTTTCTATGATGGATGCCCTCCCACAGGGTAGAGTGGTTATGGTAGGAGACTGGAATTGTGTGGAAGACGGGGTGCTAGATAGAAGTGAGGGGGAGGGGGTAGGACTGCCTGCTCTAGGCTGTTTAAAACCCTAGTGACGGAGGGTGGATGGGTGGACCATTGGAGGTTGCAAAACCCGTTGGTTAGGGATTTCACTTTTACTCTGCAGCGTAACTCCTACTCCAGGCTAGACAGATTTTATACCCAACTAAAATATGCTAAGGATCTAGCAGAAATAACTATTCATCCTGTGACGTTCTCTGATCATGCGATGATCAGTGCAAGGGTTAAATGGTCTGGGACCAAGACAAAGGGGTTGTGGAGATTTGATCCTGGCCTCTTAAATGATTCCGGATTTGTCTCCCAAATGAAAGATTCTATTAAGCAATATTTGGAACAAAATAGGGAAGAAGATACTCATGCCCGATTTATCTGGGATGGACTAAAAGCAGTTTTGAGGGGGCAAATTATAAGTTATTCGTCCTTTAAATATAAACACTCTCAAGAAAAGGTACGTAAGTTATTGGACAATATAAGAGGGTTGGAAAATAAGCATAAAGAAAATAAAGGTAAACAGGTGCTGGAGAAATTACAAGAGGCCAGAGAACAGTATAATAAGGAAATGATGAAGAGGACCGAGAATGTCCTGAGATATACCAGACAAAGGTACTATGAACGGAGGGAGAGCTTCTCGCTTGGTTGGCATTGAGGCTCCAGAAGCAAGAGGCTGAGAGATATATCCCTAAATTAAAAGTTATGGCACTCAGGACATTATTTCCGATCCAGATCAAGTTGCGGATAGTTTTTGCCAATATTATTGAGAGCTCTACTCGGTAGAAAGAGGCCCAAATCATGTGGAGAAGGTAGAGAATTTTCTGCAAAATATCCCCTTATCGAGGTTGGATGAACCTCAGGGAAATAAGTTAGGGGAAAAAATTACAGAACAAGAGGTGAGAACCGCTATTAAAAATTTGAAGGGAGGGAAAGCTCCTGGTCCTGATGGGTTTGTGGGAGAATTCTGCCGGGCATTTGTAGATGAGTTAGCCCCATTTCTCACTAGGGTATGTAATGCTGCGCAGAGAGAGGGTGAATCTCCGGCCTCATGGGAAGAGGCGGTAATCACATTGATCCCTAAATCAGGGAAAGACCCCTTAGATTGTGGGAGTTACTGACCTATTTCTTTAATCAATCAAGATGCCAAAATATTTGCCCAGGTTTTAAGCTACCGATTACAGGAGATTGTACCAGGGCTGGTGCACAAAGATCAGACGGGGTTTATTCCAGGACGCCATATTCAAGATAATATTCGATTGTTGCTCAACGTCTTGGCCGCCTCCAAGGCATTCCCACCCGACTTTTTCGGGGCGGTGATGTCATTGGACGCGGAAAAGGCCTTTGATCGAATTGATTGGCACTTTTTGGATCGGGTCCTGGAGAAGTTTGGGATCGGGGAAAAATTCCGAAACTGGGTAGCAAATTTATATAGAAGCCCCAAGGCCAGGGTGAAAGTGAATGGGGTCTTCTCGATGTAATAATGATTAACAGAGGGACTAGGCAGGATGCCCATTGTCTCCGTGCTATTTGCAATGTGTATGGAACCTTTGGCAGCTCTTCTAAGACAATCAAAAGAGTATAAAGGTATTCAGGTGCAAGGAATTGAAACTAGAATCTCATTATACGCGGATGATACTTTGTTATACATTTCAGATCCGGAGAGGCAGATGCCTCTGATAAACTCTTTCCTGCGAACTTTAGTGAAGTCTCGGGTTCAAAATTAACGAAACTAAATCAGTCTTAATGCCCTGGGGAAAGTGAAAATGATATGCTTCCGTGATAGGTAAGTTTGGATGGGCAAAAGACGGGATTAAATACCTTGGGGTTAAAGTAACCTATGATATTTCAAAATTATTTATGGCTAATTATTCCCCTTTGCTGCAAAAAGTTCAAGAGGATCTGCACAGATGGGGGGAGCTTCCAATTACTCTGTTCGGTAGAATTGAAACTGTCAGGATGAACATTCTACCCCGCTTCTTATTCTTGTTCCAGTCACTACCACTCAAGCTGCCTACCCTGTTTTGGAAATCAATTAAAACAGCTTTGTCCCGGTTTATATGGTCAGGTGGAACACCCGAGGTAAGATGGAAACCCTTCTTGGGAATAAAAAAGGTGGTTTGGGCTGCCAGATCTCAAGAAGTATTATTGGGCTGCACAGATTCAACCCTTGGTTTCTCTTATGGGGGATGGCGACCCGCCTCTTTGGGTTGAGATGGAGAGGCCTGAGTCGAATAGGGGAGATATCAGGGATCTGATATTTATGGATCGGGCCGGGATCCAAAGACTAATAGGAGGTAACCCATGGACTGAGCGGTTAGTTGAGGTGTGGCAAGAGATTAATAGAGCCTTTGGTTTGAAACCCTCCCTGGGGATGGACTCACCGATTAGGGCCTGCCTTGATTTTGTTCCACTGGGATGGGACATGGGCTTCTTGAGATGGAGCCGGAATGGATTATCTAAAGTTGGTCAGTTTTATGTAGGGGGAAGAATTAAATCCTTTCAAATGATTTCGCAGGAGTTTATTCTCCCTCCTTCTGACTGCTTCAGATATTTACAAGTTCGGCACTATTTACAGGGGAAGTTTCCGGAAGGCATTGGACCCAGAGAGAGGGGAACCCATTAGTAGAGGCTTTGGGAGCAGAAGTCAGTAAAATAGGAACGAAAGGAGTTATTTCCAGGTTGGTGAGTTTATTCCTGGGCCTAGAACCAGACTCCTTGGTTTTGATCAAAGCTAATTGGACCAGGGAATTGGGTAAAGTCATAACTGATTTAGAGTGGAGAACGATATGGGAAGCAGTGTTTGCCACCACTGCCTCTAATAGTTGGCGGGAGTTCAGGTGGAAAGTGGTTGTCAGGTACTTCAGTACCGTAATCACTAAACACTTTGACTATACCCTTCTGATCTTTGTTGGAGAGATTGTGGGGTGTGGGACCTACACATTTTTTGGGATTGTCCGCATTTAAATAGTTATTGGGAGCAGGTGCAGGACCGGTAAGTACCATTTTGAGAAAGGGATTCCCAATGATCCATTGTGTTGGGTCCTGGGTCACTACTCCTGAAGAGGTCAAATCAAGGGCTCATCGATACCTATTTGACGATTGGTAGCCTCGGCTCTTAAGGCTATAACTCAACTTTGGCTTACCAAGGTATCCCTACAATAGAGGGATGGTATAAAATAGCTTAGCAATTTTGGATATGGAGTACCTCACCGCTAAAGTGAGATTACAGAAAGACAGGTTTAAGATCAGATGGATGCCCTTCTTTAATTTCCAGGCACAAAATGACCAAGTTAACATATTAGATATCTTGGTAAAATATATGTGTCTTTGAGTATTTGATAGTGGTTAAGGCTACATAGTGGTTGACAGTATTGAAACTAAGGGATGTGGGGCAGGAGGTGGGTCCGATCGAAATGTGGTGGTGTTTTTTTTTTTTTCTTTCAGGTCCTTGTGTGAGGGTCTAATTTGTCTAATTGGCTCTAGAACATTAAAAGGTCTAGATGTTTCTTAGATAGGGAAGGCTGGGCCAAGAAAGAAGAGTTAAATTGTTTCAAGGAGGCCTCACTACCTTCCTTAGGTTGAGCATGGACAATATTGTTATGTTATTCTGAACATGTATTCAATACCTCTACAAGCCCTGTTAACTATCTAATTGTTTGTATTGTCGATGTATGAAGATGTGATAAAATAAAATTATTTCAAAAAAAATATATACTGGCCCCCCCGATGGTCTTTCACAACCCTCTTAACCTCTAGTGGCCAATTTTTATTCAGAAGGATAGCCACTCCCCGTTTACGGAAGGAGTATGAGGCAGCAAAGCATTTACCCAGCCACCCACCCACGGGCGAGCTTGGTGTGTTCAATATCAGACAAATGGTTCTTCTGGAGCAGTGCTACTTGTGCCCTTCGTCTTTTGAGTGCTGCCAGAAGCATTGTATGCTTAACCAGATTAGGAACCCTCACACGTCCCAGGAGACCACTGTCAGCTCTTGCCAATTAGCCATATCCAGGTTCCTTCTGTTGTTAGACATAAAAATTTGCCACCAAGCCCATCCATACATTGCAACTCCACCCACAAACACAATAATCTGGAATCATTAGCAATCGCTTAAGAACATGGAATGCATTAAAGAACAATTAATAAGAACAACATATATTCAATGAGAAGATAAGAACAACATATCCGTCCCCCCTCCCCCAACTAGAACATAATTAACAACATCCCTCAATCCGAACCTCCCCCTTTTCTGCCCCCCCACTGCAGCCTATCCTCAACCGATCTCTTATAGATTTTAACAAAACAGACCCCCCAAACCGACATTAAATGCAGTCTTAGCATGAGTGTCTAGAATCCCACTGTTGATATGTTTGCTCTGCTACTCTGGCCACGGCCGGTGCCAACCTCTTCTATTTCCAAAGAACTAAAGATAGAAAGTTCCAACACCAACTGCAACTTTAAGTTTATCGACTCCCTGTACAACATTGTCCCGCTGCTAGGATCTAGTGAGGTGAGATGATATGGCAAACATTATTATTATAATATAAGCAACCTTCATATTGAGCTTCGAACGTCCTTTGGAGGGTTGCATACCTTTTTAAGTTCAAGCTGACCCCCATTTGATCCTTCACCAAAAGGAAAAAAAAAAAACATAGCATGGGGCAAATTCATCTAGTAGGTACTCACCCTGGGAGCTTCCCTCCAAGCATGTCAACCCCCCCCAATCCCCAGCATCAATAGTCTGTAATGAACTTCCTCAGACCATGCATCTACGTGCAGTAGCCATTGAAACAGCAAGAGGAGGGAAGCAGGTTGCACCATAAACACATGTGCTAGGCCCCTCCCCCCAGTCTCTCCTACACGATGTACCTCCACCTCAGTTCGGTCTGCACAGAGTCCACTTGTTATTAAGTCCAGTACTGCAAACCACTGTTAAATTCCAAAGGGCACACTCTTATTTCTACTGCACCAGTCCCTTCACAAAAAGAAAGAGGAGGAGAAGAGGGGGGTTGAATAGACCCTCATCTAAGTTGCTTAGCAGCTCCAAATCAGTTGCAGCACATCTCCCACCGTAGCAGCAGTTCCCAGTCCAAACTTTGGGGAAGTTCCTTCAGTGGCTGAAAACAAAATCTAAGCAACTGTACTTACTCTTCTGATTCCCAGCAAGCCAGAATAATTCACAATAAACAGGGAGGAAACTGAGAAACTACAGTGTGGCAAGCAAACTCAGTCCACATCAGCAGATCAGAGCTAACACACACAGTCCAAACCCTTAACTTGGTCAACTTCTTTTGTAGGTCAGATGTGAACTGCTCTGCTTTGTTGAGCTCCCAGAAGGAGTATGTCACCCCCTCATGGTGGATCTTGAGTATTGCCGAGTAAATCATAAAATTTTCCACCTTGAGGTTTCTCAATTGGGCCACAAGTGGATTAAATATCTTCTGCTTTTGAAGGAACCGTATAGAATAGTCCTGAGAAATAAACAGGCGCACCCTCTCATATTCCAGGACCCTTTTTTCTCTATAGGCTCTGAGAATCGCCTCCCGATCTTGAAAGGCATGAAATCTTATAACTACCTACCTTGGGGGCTGATCTCCTGGGGCGATGGGGCATCACTGCTTGGTGGGCACTTTCAAGTTTAAAGCACCCATTTTTCGGTTGTAGCCCCAGGAGTTCTGGAAGAACCTTAGCACAGAAGCCCATTATGTCACCTTTTTCAGCACCTTCTGGTAAGCCTCTGAGGCACAAATTGAGATGCCTATAATAGTTCTCCTGATAGTTGAATGCCTCTTTTAGATCTTCCAGCTCCTTTTGTAATCTCACAACTTGACCTGGGACCTCCACTGTTTCCTCTTTCAGACGGGATATGCAGTCCTCAGCTTCTGCAGTTCTATTTGTGTGTAGAGTTTGCTGCTCCAGGACCTCTTGCAGTTTGAGATCAATTTTGCCTTCTAATTTTAATAATCTATGCTCCAGCGCTGCAATCACTTGCCCACTTCGTGGCCTAACACACTGATTTTGGCCGCCGAGAGTGATATGCCCACGCTTTCGCCCGCCTTAGAAGCAGCCGATTTCTTTCCTGCTTTGCTAGCCAGCCATTGGCTTTTTCCCTGAGTTTGGCATGAGATATTCCTCCATAATGCCGTTCCGCAGGGACTTATTCTGTTTGTTGTCGCTAAAAGTTGGTTTTAATATTCTTAATTTATTTCCAAACCGGCAGTTAGCATGTTGCAGCATGTAGGCATGTCTGTCCACCTAGCTGCTCATCAGCGCCCCATATGCAGTTTTAACCCATTTTGAAATAGGCCCCTATTTCCTATCAGCATTGCAGTCAATGTATTCAGCCACTCAAGCTCAAATTTTAACAAATTCAAATCTCTCCCCACCCTTCCCACTTACCATAGGTACCAGACAGGGATGTTCCTTATTCACCCTTCTCCTCATGTTAGCAATAGAACCCCTGGCGGCTATGATTCGGAAAGACCCAAATATCAAAGGGATATCAGTAAAGCATCTGGAATACAAGACTCTACGCTGATGACCTACTGGTGCTCATGGACCAGGCAGTCAAATCCCTACCCCAACTATTATCTATCCTAGATAAATTCTCCTCTCTTTCACGCATAAAAATCAACCAAACCAAGTCAGGAGTCCTACCGCTTAATAAAGCTGCCACTCTGCAAGTTTTCATCCTTCTCCCTTTGCTGGGCCTCTACACTTATAACCTATTTAGGCATAAAAATAACCCCCAAGTCACATACCCTTTGTGACTTAAATTTCAACTTACTCATAGCCAAACTTTGCCTGAAACTGGACCGCTGGAAAGCGCCTCACCTATTCTTGGTGGGTGAAGTAGAAGCAATAAAAATAACAGCCCTAAAGGTCTTTCATCTATTATCCCACCTACCCTGTCATAAACCTAATAAATGGTTTGATAAGCTGGATTCATTAATAGGTGATTTCATGTGGGAGGGCCGCAAACCCAGATGTAGTAGGAATAAGCCTAGGGCCAGTTGGAAAGTGGGGGGGGATGGAATCTGCCTTGGTTCAAAGGGTACTAGGCATTTAGGAATGCCCAAACCCTGCAATGGTTCCCAACTGAAGGTAAACGTCCTCCACTATGGACACAAATAGAAACAGTCAAATGAGGCCTAGTCAGCCCTGCTTCTTATCTTTTAAATAAAAAACACTCCCACCCACACTTGCTGCCACCGGTCAAAGTATCACTAAAGATCTGGGCAGACACCAGTAAAAATTTAAAGACTAACACATTGCTTATTCTGGCCTTCCCCCTGTGTCGTAACAAAAGTATTTGTGTAGAAAGGAAACCATTACACTGGCAGGAATGGGGAAAAAAAGAGAATACACACAAAGATGTATTGATACCAGGGACCATGACTATGGGCTCATTTCAGGCCCTACAATCCCAGTATAACATACCAAGCTCTGAGTTCTGGAAATTCCTACAACTTCGGAGTTCCTTGACTCATATCCTCAAAACTATGAACAAACAGGAAGCTCAGGACATGATCTCACCTATGGGGAATTGGATTAAGGCCAAATGAGGAAGAGCGGGCATGATATATGGGACAGTTAGGGTTGCTGTCCTTGATCAAACAAACTCAGCCAGAGATTACTGGGCAGTAGCTTTAAATACCCCAATTATAGACAAGCAGTGGTCTCAATGTTTGCAACATGCCCATGAATCTGTTAATGATCTGAAAAGCCGCCTTATGCAAAACAAAATTATCTATTGCTGGTATCGCACCCCTGAAGTATTAAACAAAGCCAAACTGGTGCCTTCACATCAGTGCTGGCGCTGTCACATGCCACATGGTGACCTTTATCATATCCTTCGGAGTTGCCCACTTATACAAGATTACTGGAGGCAGGTGACAAAGCTCCTCTAACAAATTATACAAAGCACTACAGTCACACCTCCTGAGTTGTTCCTGATTGGTATAGATGAAGGCCGTTATAAATACCCTAAAAGAAAGAGATCTCTGCTGATACAGGCCAGTATCATAGCCAAACGGGTACTGTTACAAAGGTGGCGTACCTCAGAGGTACCAACTGTGGTAGAATTCATGGCTAGTCTATCTGAACTAGCCACATTTGACAGACTTTCCCACCTTACCAACAATACGTTGCATATTCACTTCCTCAACTGGAAGCCCGTGTATAGATATTTACAGCAATTTAGCAGTAACGATCCAGAGGGTCAAATCCTCCACCAAGACAAGGCATAGATTAAGCTTCATATCATTGGGCCTCACAGTCTCCCAAAAGCAGCTATCAATGTGGAGAGGTTAAAGTTGCATACAATCCTGCAACAGTTCAAAACAAGATCTGGCAGAGCCACTACGACTGTGAATGCATTAACTAGATAAGGGTGTTTCATGGGCTTAAACATAAACATTTATTTATTTAAAAAATATCAGAATTGTAAACCTTTGTGTCAGAGACTCAGTTGCAAAGGCACCTAGTTGAAACTAATACAAAGACAGCACAGTTAAGTCAAAAAACAATGGCTCGGAGAGCAGACTGTTATAACAGTTATTCACTGGAGATGCATGGGTAACAGTAGATAAACGGATTACATAGTTTAGGCACACAGGCACCACATCAAGAAGACCAAAGCAGTTCAAACAATATACTATAGCTATAGCAAATAGACATCAGGAGTCAAAGATAAGCCCAGAGTGTTCACATGAAGGCTGTTGCATATATACTAACTGAATCAAAGTACAGTACAGTGAGAGAGGGCATATTTAAGCAATAAAGCATGACATGGTGTGTGTCATGTAATAATGTCACTCCTGGGGTGGGTTGAAGCATGAGGCAAAGCCGAGTGCTTCCACCACCCCAGGAGTGACAATATTACAAGATAACACACACACCCTGGAGTGCCTTGTTGCAGTTATACAATGGCTTGTTGTTATATACAGAATAAAAAATAAATTACATAGATACATACATAGACAGTGTCAGCAGATAAGGGCCTATGGCCCACCCAGTCTGCCCATTTGAGCTTGTAAGTTCAGTTTGTTTTCCTAGAAGTCTGTTGCCCCTTACCCCTGACCTCCAGAATTCCTTTATGTCTATCCCATGCATTCTTAAATCCCATGATTGTTTCAGCCCCCACCACTTCCTCTGGCAGGGTGTTCCACTTGTCCACCACCCGTTCTGTGAAGAAATTCTTTCTCATGTTTTCTCTGAATCGCCCTCCTCCAACTTCATCCCATGCCCTCTAGTCCTGGAACATCTTTTTCGCTTAAAAATAGTGTTTTCCTGCATCCTGTTCCTCCCTGTAAGATACTTGTATGTCTCGATCATATCCCCTCTCCTCCTCTCTCCTCCAGGGAGTACATGTTCAGTTCCTTCAACCTGTCTTCATAGGACTTGTGATGCAATCCATGCACCATCTTTGTTGCCCTCCTCTGAACCTTCTCTACCCTGTCTATGTCCTTACGTGGTATGGTCTCCAGAACTGTACACTGTACTCCAGGTGGGGCCTCACTAGTGTCTTGTATAGCGGAATTATGACCTCCTTTTCCTGCTGGTGATGCTCTACCTATACATCCCAGCATCCTATTTGCTTTACCTGCTGCCTTGTCACACTGTTTCCTCACCTTGAGGTCATCAGAGATGACAACCCCAAGATCCCTTTCCTGCTTGGTGCATGCTATATCCTCACCCCCAACTGATATATTGTGCCAGGGTTTTGTGCTCCATATGCATTATCTTGCACTTCTTTGCATTGAATTTCAACTGCCAAACCCCTGACCATTCTTCAAGTTTCTGCAGGTCGCTTCTCATTCTGTCTACACCCTCTGGTGTGTCTACTCTGTTACAGAGCTTTGTGTCATCAGCGAACAGTGAAATTCTGCCTTCTAGGTCCTGCGCAATGTCACTGATGAAGATGTTGAATAGGACCGGTCCCAGCACTGATCCCTGTGGTACCCCACTGGTCACTCTTCCCTCTGTGGAGTGACAGCCATTTACCACCACTCTCTGTGTCCTGCCACCCAGCCAGTTACCTACCCACCACACTACTGTCCTGCCCACACCCATATTCTCCAGTTTGTGTAATAGTCTTCTATGTGGCACAGTGTCAAAGGCCTTGCTGAAGTCCAGATAGGCCATGTCCACTGCCCTCCCCTGATCCACCTCCCTAGTCACCCAGTCAAAAAATTTTAAAGGATGTTTTTGTTAGTGTGGAAAAATATTTCTTAAGAGAAAATGCAAGGAATGATCCAAATCCAATGCTACTGTGATGTTATTGTGTAATAACATTACTGTTTCAGTGGGTCAGCAGCCAGCTTCTTACATTTTTCCTTGCCATTGTATAATTAAAAATAATGCCACCATCTGTATTAGTTACCTATATGTTTTGCATTTTTATCCTATGCATTCTTATAGCAATCAACTCAACAGAACCAGGCCATCATATACATGAAGGTACTGTACCCTAACTGAAAGCACTGCTGAGACAACTTTATGTTGTGACAAGGTAGAAGATAAACACAATGTTGAGACAAGCTTTTGAAGACATTTGATGCGTTTCATTGGTTTTTTTTTTAGAAACATATACAGTTCACACACAAAATTCATATAATCTAAAAGTGCATATGCCTAAATGTCAATGTAAATTCAACACATTTCATTACAAGCTGTTCTGTTGAAGGAAGATATTACTGTATAAGGCCTAAAAATGGGCATCAGGTAAATGTAAATGGGGGTAGGTGTGTTATTGAGGGTACTGCATAGTTTATCTTTTATTGCTGCTCCACTGGATCAGCAATATTTGCACAAGCTGTGCCCAGTTCAGATTTTACAGCTCTGGCGTGGGTCTGGTGATGTGGGTTTTACCCATACCCCACTGCATGTGGCTTAACGGTATACTGTACAGATAGCTACAAAGTCTAACCCAGTGAAGGTTGAAGTGTCAGAAAACCATTATGCTGAAAATATCAAGACTCATTCCCTCCCTCACTCCCCAGTCACAATGAATCCTCTACCAAAGTCATGCTTAAATACTGGTGCCTCTGCATCCATGCCACTAAGCTTTTAATGCCAACATGCTTCTTCTGCTGCTGTGACCAAGTCAATGTGTGATCTGCTCAACGCTGGCTTTATAAATTTATTTAATTGTTTTTAGAGGGGCTCCTGGTTGTCACCAATATCAAACAAACAAACTGAAGTCCAGTGTGCCCCCCTCAAACAGGCCTGTAATGGAGGATTTTTCCATCTTTCATGTCCCAAATAAGGGCTCTTAATTATCAAACTTTGGCCAAAATGTGAACATGCCAAACCACTACATCAAAGTGGCCCCAATCGGTTTGGTCCTGCACTTTAAATAATGTAAAAAGTACCTTGCTGATCTGAATTAGAGTCCATCTGTTTCATTCTCTGTTTGCAAAGACAATACTCCAGCTTCCTTGTCTCACATTTATAAAGTGCAGTCTGCTAGGTGTGGCTGGGAGCAGAAACTTGAAGAATGGTCAAGGGTTTGGCAGTTGAAATTCAATGCAAAGAAGTGCAAAATAATGCATATGGGGCACAAAAACCCTGGCACAATATATCAGTTGGGGTGAGGATATAGCATGCACCAAGCAGGAAAAGGATCTTGGGGTTGTCATCTCTGATGACCTCAAGGTAGGGAAACAGTGTGACAAGGCATCAGGTAAAACAAATAGGATGCTGGGATGTATAGGCAGGGCATCACCAGCAGGAAAAGGGAGGTCATAGTTCCGCTATACAAGACACTAGTGAGGCCCCACCTGGAGTACAGTGTACAGTTCTGAGACCATACTCACGTAAGGACATAGACAGGGTAGAGAAGGTTCAGAGGAGGGCAACAAAGATGGTGCATGGGTTGCATCACAAGTCCTATGAAGACAGGTTGAAGGAACTGAACATGTACTCCTGGAGGAGAGGAGGGAGAGGGATATGATAGAGACATACAAGTATCTTACAGGGAGGAACAGGGGCAGGAAAACACTATTTTTAAGCGAAAAAGATGTTTCAGGACTAGAGGGCATGGATGAAGTTGAGGGAGGACGTATTCAGAGGAAACATGAGAAAGAATTTCTTCACAGAACGGGTGGTGGACAAGTGGAACACCCTGCCAGAAGAAGTGGTGGGGGCTGAAACAATCATGGGATTTAAGAATGCATGGGATAGACATAAAGCAATTCTATAGGGCAGGGGTAAGGGGAAACAGACTTCTAGGAAAACAAACTGAACTTACAAGCTCAAATGGGCAGACTAGGTGGGCCATAGGCCCTTATCTGCCGACACTGTCTATGTATCTATGTAAATCACTAGGAAAGTGATCACAGCTTTCCCCTAATCATAAACCAATTCAGTGTGTGATCTGCTCAACCTTGGCTTTATAAATGGAATTATTTTTAGAGGGGCTCCTGGTTGTGACCAATATCAAACAAACAACTGAAGTCCAGTGTGCCCCCCCGAACTGCCTGCCTGAGAATGAAGTTGGTATATTATTTGGAAAAATGCAAGGCTGGGTCTCTTATTATGCAGTGTCCAGTAACGATGGTGGTGTCAAATGGCTTAATGAGGTGCTGTGAGGTGCCTATGGGAACTTGTCATGTAGAAAGTTCCAGGGACATAGTCGTAAAAACTGGAATTACAGGTTCCAATGAGTAATTAGCTCGGGAGGAATGTTAGAAAGTCAACGCCACTATAAACTGAGCTAGGAAAAAAGTAAATAGGACAAGAAAAAAAACGAATTTTGTTTCTAAAATGAGTTGCTAATTGCAACGTATTTTTAACATGTGCAAGTCAACTCCACTTCTCAGAAAGAAAAATACACTTCATCACAGACTGTATTTACCAAGTACTGTGCCCATTTTAGTATAGAAATATTTAAGAAATACCTGAAAGTTGTCTATTTTCCATAGAAGGTGAATCCTTAGTAGTTTCAGACACTTAGTCTTTCCCTTTGAGACACCAGATGACTCTGGTAATCATTTGTTCCAAGGGTTTTTAAGTCAGTTTGAAGGCATGAAGTATTTTCTGCTCTCATACTCCTTAAAAAAATGAAGGGATTCCACAAATTTCTTGTGTTCCTAGGTCCAGCTCCCAAACTAGTGAATCATATTTCAACATAATAGATCCACCTCATGCCCCTCCCACATGAATAAAAAAAAAAGGGCTGGATCTTTAGGAGCTTCTTGGGTGGAAGGGGGTTGGATCTTACTTCCCCCCAAAAAACAATGCTGCCTCCCACTACTGAGGTTCCAGTTCTTGTACCACCCATTTAAGAAAGAAAGTAGTACCCTGCAACCATTGAGTAACATGAAAGCATATTTCTTTGAGGGTGGAAAACATTTCTTGGAGGAGGGTAAGGTGGAGGAGACTATTTGCACCTTCAGTTGGTTCCACGGGCAGAAAACATGACATCACTCCTTTTGTACATACAAACCTCCTGTAAGCTCCGCCCACAGTCGTAGAAATCATCATCAGGTAATTAGAGCCAAATGTTTAGGTTTAGGTTTTGTGGTTCACCCAACTAATTGAAGGATCCTGGATTGCAGGACCTATAAAATAACCGGCAGTGATCTACCATTCATGTAAAGTTTCATGGTATATAGCTGTGAAATAACCATTCATCACTAAGCAGCAGCAAGCAGAGCCAGAGTTATGGCTATTTAGGTACTAGCAGAAATATAGAGAAGTTCTATAGCCTCTCATTTCTCAATACCAGCAGGTGGATGCATTGCTTGTACTTACCATTACCAATGACACAGCATGTAATACAAAATTGTCAAGCTTATAAGACTGCTGCAGCCATCCTTCTACTTAGGGTGCTTTAACTGTACACCTTGATGTAATCCAAGTACTTACAGTACATGCAAGCCGTATCTTTTGTAAAATGTAGTGGGTAGATTTTTGATTTTCATGTATGTATCTTGAGTTTTGAAAATACAATAAAATTTTGAATTTAAAAAATGAAAGGCATCAATGTTCCTCTGAAAATTGTTCCCCTAAATCCTCAAGGTCCCATGAGCGCTGAAGTCAGGGACTCCACTTCCCCCACCGGGAAGAGGTGGGTGAGCCGACCAGGGAGGGGCACCCAGCATTTAAGTCCCTCTCCAGTCCAGACCCCTCCCCTGCTACTGCATCGACACCCAAGGCCCACTGGGACCAGGAGGTCCACCCCACAGAGCCATCACCAGGCTAATTATTTGAAAACCACAGGCAGTCCTACAGATTGTCCACAGGAAGGCGAGGGAGGCATGGCGACGTAAATCTGGTCCATAGTGGATTCAGGATCATCTGGTGCAACTTCCAATTCAATATTTTATTAGAGTGGATGAAAACCCGTTTAATGGAATAATCTGGCATGGTTCACAAGAAGCAGGGCGACCAGCCAACCCCCACTCCCACAACCCCGTTCCAATCTGAATTTAAATGCAACCAGTAGGCCTGAGCGTATGCGGGAGGCTGCCTCTACCAGTAATTCCCTATTTAATGGGTTTACACTGGGCTGAACTTCCATGAAAATGTGTCCCAGGTATTGTAGGGCCACCCTATGAGCACAGGGAGAGAGGGAGGTGGTTTTCCCTATTTAGTGGGTAGTTTATCACCATCAGCTCCTACTCTCCCAGCAATCAGCCCTGTAATCCTAGTCCGTCACCATCCTATCCCACAGCTATCTGCCAGACACCAATTTCTGTGTCAGTTAATAAATAGGTGAGGGGATAAGTATACAGTATATTCACTCAATTTAATACAGAACATACCCTTAAAGATCGGGAACTTGTTCTTAGACATGCTGCGGTTAATCGGGGCCTGACCCATGATCAAATAAAATTTTCTGATTTTCCAGATTTGTCCTCTAATACTTTGCTGGCGTGTTATTCTTTTGACAGATCTAAAGAAATTCTAAAATCTCATAATGTTAACTGTAACATTCTGTATCCTGCCAGATTGAGATTCTATCTACATGGAAAACCCTGGACTTTTCATGATCCTAAAAGAGCTGAACAATTTCTATTAAACCAAAACTGGGATATAAATGATGTCTGAACAAGTAAGCCGCTGATCTGGGTCAGGGACAGAAGTCAGATTGCTCAGGAAAATAGAGAGACGTATATTTAAAGTGTGTTTAAAATGGGGCGAGACAGCGAAAGTGAGGCAGGAAAGAAGCTTCCTATATAAGTGCATAATGAGTGGGAGCCGGCTGGGGATGATATTATGGTGTAAAAATGCAAATAAATAGAGTATTTGTACTATTAGGATTAAATCCAGAATGCTGGACACGGGGGCGGGGGGGGGAGAGGGAAAAATATTCAATATCAGAAAAAGGCAAATGATATTCCCTTCTTTTTTGTCTTCCCTCTTCTCCTTCTTTTAAAATCAGAGAGGGAGCTCGGTTAAAAAGGCTGTTAGTTTGGAAATGTAACTGTCAAGATGATGCTTGCTTGCTACTGAGTTTGACCATTGGGAAAAAGAGTCGGGGGGGGGGCAACCTGGGAAATTATCATCAGTATTTTGAAATTGCTTTTTTTCCTATTTATTCCAAATGATACTAAGCTTTCAGAGAAATGCCCCTTAATTAAGATATCAGTAACAGATTTAACTTTGTTCTTTCTAACAGGCTATACCTAATGATATTAATGTATACAAAATTTACTGTTGCTTTATCAACCAAACCTGCTGCTTATTTATCCTGTAGTGGATGTGTATGATTTGACAAGCGTTAAAGGGTCAAAGTATAGAAACAAAATAGAAAATTCTGGAGGTATTTTCTTTGGGATTCGTGAAGAGCTGGGGGCTCTGTGGAAACAATTTTCTATTTTTATTGTGGTAGCGACGCATGCTAATTTTTTATCTTTAATTGTGCAAGTTGAGTTTTTGGATCAGTATTATCAAAGATTTAATACTATACATAGGATCATAGTATTTGGGTCCCTATATTATGATGAGTAGTCTAAGATTAACCTTTTTGAATTGATTATTTGTTTCTATGTGTAATGGCATCACTATAGTTGAAAGTTATATCGTGGAACGTCAGGGAAATGGCGGATAGAGTCAAGGCTAAAAAGATATTTCAATTTGCTGATCAGAAAGGGGCCAACTGTTTGTTTATACAGGAGTCCCATTTAAACCATTGGGATTTCCAATTTTTTTGCTAAACGATGGGGTAACGGACTGAATGCCCCGTATACTAATTCATCACGCGGTGTGGTTATTTTCTTTAAAAAATCCCTTACTATGAAAACTGTCAGATTTAAACTTGACTCTAATGGACAGTATATCATTTGTCAAATTCTTTTAAATGGCCAAAATTATACCTTAGGCAATCTTAATGGCCCTAATGATAACTCTTCTAACTTCTTTATGAATTTTTTTCTGGAACTTACTAATTTCCCAGCTCCATATATTATCGGTGGGGACTTCAATGAAGTTCTTAATCCAACTTTTGATCGGTCAGGCTCCCATGCAGATCTGTGTAACCCTGCCATGACAAGAATAATACACTCAATGAACGAATAGAAATATGGTGTAAAACTTTTCCACAGGAGTGACATTATTCCATTATTTCACACCCACATCAATCTTATTCATGAATAGACTGCTATCTAGTATCAAGCAGCATTCAGTCTTTAGTTACAGAAATTAAATATAACAATATTTTAATATCAGATCACGCCTCAGTTTTATTAACTTTAAGGATCCCTGATCAAGCTAAAACAATCTCATTTCCTTTTGATCCGATACTTCTTAAAGACGCAGCTTTTATACAATTTATTAATGAGGAGATTTTTTTTAAAACTAATGCACCCTCGGATACAAACATTATGAACATTTGGGTAACATTTAAGGCTTATATCCGAGGCTGCATTATTTCCTATACAGCCAAATGGAATAAAGTCAGAAAATCCAGATTTATGGAGCTTGAAAAATCAATCAACGAATTAGAATATGCCCACATACAAGATAATCTCCCAGAATTTATCTTAAACTAACTGCTTTACGAGATTAATATTCCCAAATGATGACCGAACAGGAAGAGAGACTTGCTCTATCTACTCAAAGCCACTATTATATAAAGAGAGACAGGTCAGAGAAGCTTATGGCCTGGCAGCTAAAGTCACTCGAACAAAAAAATTTGATTACACACATTTTGGATGAAGGTGATCAAATCCAGACTTCTCGGAAGGCAGTCAGTAAAGTTTTTTATAAATATTACCAAGAATTATACTCTATAGATCATCCAAATGATCTCATCCCGCCTTCTGAGTTTCTGGCTAATATCCCCTTTCCTACCATCACTAAAGATCAAAAACTATCACTGGATAAAGATATTTGTTTGGAGGAAATTGCTCATGCCATCAGTACTTTTCCCATCGGTAAAGCTTTGGGCCCTGATGGGCTCCCTATTGATTTTTTGTAAAACTTTTTCAAATAAACTGGTGAACCATCTCAAACAAGTCTTCAAATTTGTTTAATAATCAACAACTTGCTCCCTCATTTAAGGAAGCCAAGATATTATTATCTCTCAAAAATACTGATGCTAAAATTTTGGCCAAAATCCTGGCCACCAGGCTCGAGTCAACACTTCCTACCCTTATACATCCAGATCAAAATGAGTTTATTAAAGGCAGATCTTGAAGAACTAATATCCACTGTACTTTAAATATACTTGATTCCAATCTGAATACGGATTTAGCTTTGATGCTTGTCGATGCAGATAAAGCCTTTGATCGAGTTGAATGGACTTATATTAAACTCATTATACGAAAATATGGTTTTGGACCATATTTTACTAAGTGGCTGGAGGTGTTGTACTCGGGCCTGGTGGCCAGGGTTAGAACCAATTCAGATCTCTCATCCAGTATTCAATTATAAAGAGGCACTTGACAGGGCTGTCCTCTTTTGCCCCTTATTTTTGCATTATGTATCGAACCAATGGCTATAGCAATACATATATCCACACATATCAAAGGCCCCATAATTGATAACTATGAGCATCATACAAACTTATATGCTGACAATACCTTGTTTTATGCTATAGACCTTAACCATAGCTTCACCAATATCACGGATATTCTCATTCAATTTGGGAAAATTTCAGGGTATAAAGTAAATTGGGGCAAAACAGAGGTGATGAAGTCCCCTAAACATTCAAATCCCTTTATTCCTCCTCCTAATGTTAAAATTCAGTAAGTCACCCAGATAACATACTTTGGGGTCAAAATAGATAACCTTTCTCAACTTCGGGCCTTAAATCTGGATCCTCTGATAGACAAAACAAAGCAACTATTAACACACTGGGAAATCCTTCCCTTTTCACTAATAGGCCGGGTGAATGTGATTAAAATGGCCATATTGCCTAAATGTATGTGTTTTTTTTTCAAACTTTAACTATAATCCTGAAAGATATCTATCTCAAAGGTATTGAAGTTGTAATCAAAACATTTCTCTGGAAAGGGAAAAGACCCCACCTAAAATTAGTAAAACTTTATGCATCAAATGTAGAAGCCAGCTTAGCTCTACCTCATTTTAAACATTACTACTATGTAGCGAATCTTGCAATATTTTTCAAATTGGTTCAAGGAGGACTCGCTTGAGTCCACTTATTTGATTGAAGCCAGTCATTCTCCACTCAAATATTTGAGACACTTACTATATATAGGTCCAATAAAAGATCATTTAAAGTTATTCAGAGCACCCTACCTACATTACACATTTGGTATAAAATCTTTTCACCTAGGCACTATAAATCAAAAGGTGAAATTATGCAAGCGGGGCAGACCAGCTCACATAATTGCACCTTTTGTGGAAGGGGTGGTGCCTGATGGGAATATGTGGTGGCACCTGGTTGGGGAGGGGGTGAAGGATGGTCTAGGATACAGGGAGGGGGGAGGTTGGGATAGGTGTTAACTAATTTAATTTTTTCTTTACAGGTACCCAAGGTCAGCTTGTTTAAAAATGCTAAAGAAGGTTCAAATATGGTTATACATGGTATTGTTTAGAGTTACTTCTTGGAAAATTAACGGAATTAGTTCTCCCCTCAGAAGATACAGAATACTTGTCAGTACTGCAAACACAATAAGGTTGGGTTGATCGTGTAGTAGGATTATAGGCTTCTTCCAAAAATAGCACCGGGGTGGCAATTTTGTTCCATAAAAGTTTTAAAAGAATAACATTGGATTTTGTATCTGATAATGAAGGTCATGTAGTCCTTGCATTGGTTCAGCTGGACCCCGAAATATTACTAAAGGCCTGATTTATGCAGCATTTAAAGGCTGTGGAATATTTTTGACCAAATTTAACAGATTAATAAATTGTTGGATGTATTAATATAATAGCAGGAGATTTTAGTTGTTTAAAAAAATCCGACTTGGATAAATCTTCTCCTGCAAGTAAATGGGACAAATATAAGTCACGTTTATTCAATAATTTTATTTCTGATAACCTTGTAGACCTATGACGAGAATGGCATGACTCAGTAAAAATTTATACCTTTTTTTCTTACCGATACTTAACCAGATCAGTACTGGATTATTTATTTATTTCAGAGGACTTAGGAGTTAAATGTTCTAACATAAAGTCTGACATTTCCTATCTTTTTTTTTATTGGACCACAATCTGGTTTCTGTGGTTCTGCAACTGGATACTATTTTTAAAACTAAGCCTATATGGAGACTTCATTATATTTTACAAGATGAGGATATAACCACTACAGTTTCTACAGCAATACATGATTTTATTGAGGATAATGGTATCTGTGCAGAAAATATTATACGTTTGTGAGGTGCTCTAAAGGCTACCTTGAAAGGACTAATAATTTCACTTACAGTATGGAAAAATAAAGAAAGACAGTGCAATGCCAAATTATTAGAATAAAAACTGGAAACACTGGAAGAAGCAGTCAGAGCAGGTGACCAAACTAAAAAACCAAAAATACGAGGAATTCAAAAAAATTACTACTTACAACAGAATTTTTTATATATATATTCAGAAAAGATGGTTAAGCAGCAGAAAAATATGGTATCTAAATAGAGAACAAGCTGGGAAGGACTTAGCTAGAAGATTTAAACAAGCTGAACAGAAAAAAAATCTATATACACTAAAAACGGGGAGCTAGTGATAGGCAAAAATAATATTGTTTATGAATTTTATGACTATTACTCAAATCTGTATGAGTCTGGAAATAACCTATCTATTTCAGATGTAGAAGACTAAGAATTTATCAAACATAAATACCAACACAGGACAAGAAGAAGCCATTTTAGGGAACCCAGTCTTCTCAGCTGAAGTCCAAGAAACAATTCTAAATATTGCTGCATGTAAAAGTCCAGAATGCAACAGTTTCATCATTGAATTTGACCACATCTTATTAGAGACCTCACTTCCATTGTTAGAAATGTTATTTAATCAAATACAAAAGAGCAACGCATGCCGGATTCATTTCATCAAGCTTATACAATTGTTATTCCAAAAAAAGACAAAAATTATAAATTTATACAAAATGATAGACCCATTACAACCCTAAATTCAAACTGTAAGATATTCACTAAAATAATAAAGGGTAGGATTTTGTCTTTGTTAAACAAGCTGATTCATATGGATCAAGTGGATCATAGCGGAGTTATTCCCAATAGACAGATTTTTTTCAGGCTTGCATACTGTTCAGTTTATAATAGATCATCTTAAACAATCTAAAAAAAACAGCTGTGATACTATCATTGGACACATGCAAAGCCTTTGACATGCTTGAATGACAGTTTCTAGTTTTTGCACTTCAAACCTTTGATCTACCTGATTCTTTATAATAACCCAAAAGCAAGAATTAAGATTAACGACACCTTCTCAGACCCCTTTACTTTTATTCAGAGGGGCTAGGCAGGGAGGGATGCTCCCTCTCGCCAGTCTGACTCAGTTTAGAACTTTTTGTGAGTACGGTTAGAAAAAATAAGAGAATTAAGGGAATTTCTGTTGGTAACCATGAAGCTAAGATTAAAGCCTATGCTGATGACTTATTGACTCTCAAAGACCTAATAAATAGTTTCAAAGAACTTAAATTGGTTTTAAATTTTCTGTAATCTCCGGCTATCAAGTCAATTAAACGTAATCTAAAATGTTAATTTTTAATTTGATTCAAACCACAGAAATTCAGCGGTGCTTTAATACGTTTGTAGCAACAGGGCTGTCCTATTTAGGGATACAGCTAATGGACTTACTAAAGCGTGTTTATGAACAGAATCATTTAAAATTGCCTACTTATGTACAAGACAAATTGTCTGATTGAGGGAAAATACATATTTCTGTTTGGGACAAAATACAGATTCTTAAAATGTTTATTGTTCCGAAGATTTCATATACTTTACAGGCTTTAATTACCAAGATACCTTCTTCGTGGTTTCACAAAATCAATTCCCTATTTAGAATGTTTATATGGAATAAGAAACAACCATGAGTTGCCTGGAAGAAATTATGTTTACAGAAAGATCAGGGAGATCTGTCCTGCCCAGATATTTTTTCTTATTATCTATCCTTTATTGCAAATTAGCTATCAGATGGGCCAGATTGGACACCACAAATCTTTTGATACAGAACGCCATATGTAATAACAATACAAGTGGAAGAGACCAGGTGGATATTAAAAATATTTGATTTGCGTCTGAACAATTTTGTAAAGATAAGAATAAGCTTGTTCAGAAATTTTCCTTCAGGTTGGACTATATGAAAAAAATTATTTACCTTAGTAATTATATTTCTTCTAGTGGAGTCTTGCTGTATTCTGACTAGACTGTTCCAGAGAGTAGAGGGTTAATTTTCTATGCAGAGCATAGCACGTTGAGCTTGAGCTCTGTTCAGAACTCTGTCTGCTGCACTTTGAAGCACAACTGTCAGATTCTTATGAGCTAATACTAACTACTGTGTGGAAATTGTAAAATTTTTACTGGCCAAATGGCAACCAATTATTTTGGATCCCCAAAAGACTCAAGTCAAGATATCCAAAATCAGAAACCAGGAAGTGAACAACTTAAGACTGTTAAATTAATAATATAAACCACTTCCCCTCTCTAAAAGGAGGGAGTACCCAAATGCACCCCTGGGATGCAACACTGTACCTGCCAGCCCACTTCCCAAAAACAGGTTCTGAGAGGGGAGGTAGGGAGGGAGGTCAGAATACAGCAAGACTCCATTAGACGAAACATAATTACTTACGTGAGTAATTTTTTTTCTTCAAACAACATGAAGTCTTGCTGTATTCTGACTATTGCAGACTACCAAGCAGTACTTCCATGGGGGAGGGAATCAAACCTACCTTGGGAATAGGCTCTGCAGTACTGCTGTACCAAACCAAGCACCACTCCTAGCCTGAATGTCCAGGAAGTAATGCTTGCTAAATGTATGGATTGTTTTCCAGGTGGCTGCTTTACATACCTCTAGCAAAGGAATATCCCTGGCCACAGCCAGGGAAGCAGCTGTACCTCTAGTCAAATGAGCCCTCAGGCCTGAGGGAGGTATTTTGCCTAGCGCATGATAGCAGAATTAAATACAATAGACAATCCACCTGGCAATAGTTCTCTTAGTGGCAGGTTTGCCCTTACCCACTTCCCCATAAGTGAGAAGCAACTGGAGGGAGTCAAACCTGTGAGCCTTAGTATGCTCAGTGTAGTTACTAAGGCCTTTTTTAACATCCAAACTGTGTAAACTTCTTTCTCCTGAAGAAGAATGATCAGTGAAGAACACAGGGAGAGACATAGATTGGTTCAGATGAAAATCTGAAACCACTTTAGGTAAAAAAACTCCTATTAGTTCTAAGGACCACCTTATCTCTATGGAATGAGATACAATCAGGCTCCACTGACAGAGCTTGCAATTCACTGATACGCCTGGCAGAGGTAATAGCTACCAGGAACACAGTTTTACAAGTCAAGTACTTAGGCTCTGCTGAAGACAAAGGCTCAAAAGGGGGTTGCATAAGCTGAGTAATGCAAACATTAAGATCCCAAGCAGGGGTAGGATCCCTAAAGGGAGGGATTGGTATGAAGCAATCCCTTGAAAAATTTACAGAATACAGGGTGAGATGACCGTGAGGAAGGCTTTCCCACTGACAGAAAAGCAGAAACAGCTGACAAATGTACTTTGAGAGTAGCTGGTCTGAGGCCCAGGCCATTAAGATGAACCATATGATCCAGAACTGTGGACAATTCAGCAGTGTTTGGGGATATATGCTTCTTGGAACACCAAATGCTGAATCTTTTCCATTTGGAGTTGTAAGTTTTTCTGGTAGCAGGCTTTCAAGAGGCTTTGAGAATATCCAGAACCCCTTGGGACAGATGCAAATCTGCATACTCTAACTCTTCAAGAGCCATGCCTTGAGATTGAGAGATTGAAGATTGGGGTACCAAATCATCCCCTGAGAGGAGGTTAACAGGTTGTAATGCAGGGGAAGATGGACTGCTAGGGACAGCAACAGGGGGTACCAAGGCTGCCTGGCCCAGTCTGGAGCAATCAGAATCACTTTGCAAGGTTGTGACTTTACCTTGATCAAAACCATGGAACAGTAGAGAAAAGGCATAGAGAAATTTCCCTTCCCAGTTCAAAATCAGAGCATCCAGAGGGACTGAGCCCAATACTAGGGGTCTGCACCAAAACAGAGGAAGTTGGTGATTGTCTGGGGCTGCAAAGAGATCTATCTCTGGAGTGCCCCACCTTGAAAAAAATCACTTTCAACACCAGAGGGTCCGGGGACCATTCGTGATGGCCCTGGAAGATCCTGCTCAATGCATCTGCTAGCACATTGTCCTTCCCTGGAAGGTGGACTGCTATCAGAGAGGTCTGCAGAGAATAAGCTAGGGACCACAATTTCATGGCTTCCTTTGCACAGGGCTGTGGACCGAGTACCTCCGTTTGTTGATGTACCACATGGTGGTGGTGTTGTCTGTCCTGACCTGAACCACCTTGTTCTGCACTGACTGAGAGAATGCTTGCAGGGCCACAAAGACTACCCTGAGTTCCAAGAGATTGATATGAAGAAGGGATTCCTGAGGGGACCACAGTCCCTGGGCTGTGAGAGCCCCCAGATGGGCTCCCACCCAATAGAGAAGCATCCTTGGTTAGGACCACAGAGTGAGACAGTGATGCATGGGACTCCTTGCCTTAGGTTGCCCTTATCCTGCCACCATTGGAGAGCCTGGATCAGAGTCTGGGTCACTGGAACTAGTTTGGTTAGAGAATCTTTCTTCTGAGACCAAAAGGCCCTCAGGTGAAACTGAATGTCCCTCATCTGAAATCTGGCCCCTTGGACCACTGCTGTAGAAGCTGCCATGTGGCCCCGAAGTTGAAGGAAGTGCCTTGCTGGCCGAGAGACCAGAAGGTGGAATGAAGAAGCCAGCTCTACAATAGCCCTTGCCCTTTCCAGGGGAAGAAAAGCTCTTGCTTTGACTGTATCCAACTCTGCCCCTATGAAGGTGAGGAGCTGTACAGGCTCAAGAACTGACTCGGAAAGATTGAGAAGGAATCCTAGGGAAGTGAGCACTTGCTGAGTCACTTGAAGGTCTGACTTGACTTGGTCTGGTGGACTGACCCACAATGAGCCAGTCGTCCAGTTATGGAAATATTTTTCCTTCTTAAAAAGGCCACTACTACTGCTAGGCATTTTGTGAATACCCTTGGAGCTGATGTCAGGCCGAAGGGCATAGCTTTGAACTGATAATGACCTGAAGGCAATTCAAACCTGAAGTACCTTCTGTGGGAGCACCAGATGGGAATGTGAAAGTAGGCATCTTTAAGTCCAGGGAGGCTAGCTAGTCCCTTGGCCTTAGAGAGGGAAGGATTATTCCCAGAGTCACCATTTTGAATTTTGGTTTTAAAAGATGTTTGTTCAGGTATCTTAAGTCAAGGATGGGTCGATACTCCCCTGTCTTTTTTGGGGTAAGGAAGTACCTGGAGTACAGACCTTTGTCCCTGTGCAATGTAGGAAAACTCTCTACAGCCTTTAGAGCTAGTAGAGATGAAACCTCTGCCTCTAAGGCAGTGGTTTTGAGATGCTTGCAGGTGGAAAAGATCTGGCCCTCAGCTTTGGAAATTTCTTGAAGCTGAGAACTAGCCTCTGGCTTACCACCTCCAGGACCCACTTGTCTGAGGTAACAGACATCTAGTCCTGGATGAAGTAAGCCAGCCTGCATCCTACAGGAATGGGGAAGTCGACCCGGGCTGACACATCAGAGTGTCTGCTTTGCTGGAGCCTCAGGTTGAGGGATGGATGCAGCCCTGCTCATCCCCCTTCTGCCTCTCCCTCTGAAGAACCCCCTCTGAGGAAAGGGAGAAGAAGCCTGTACTTGGTAGAAAGGCCTATGAAAAGGCCTGCCCCTGCCCCTAGCCTGCGGCCTTTGAGGAGTCACCTGCCTTTCCTTGGCCTGTGCACTCCTATAGGTGGTCCTATACTCATCCATCTTTTTCATGTAATTATGTGTCTGCTCCCCAGAGAATTACCCACCACAGGGAAATCCATGGCCTTAGCCTGGGTGTTCTGTGAGCGACTAGTACATTTGAGCCAAGCCATTCTCCGAAGAGCCGCAGATGTAGCCATGACTCTAGAGAACACATCATTGCCACAGCAGTATGGAACTGTACCTTAGATGCCTCAGTCCTATCAGCAGCCACCCCCCAGCTCCGAGGCTAGCTGGGGGGAGGCCTGCTTAGCCAGTGCCAGTACAGTGTCCCACCTGGACTTCTGGTACCTGGCTGCACAGGCCATATAATTAGCCTGCCTGAGTCCCAAGGCAGATGCCAAGTGCTGTTTCTTTGCCATGGCATCCAGCTTCCTAGAATCTTTATCTGGGGGGTGTGAAGCCAAGGGTATATTAGCCTTATCACAGGCTGCAGCCTGCACAACCCCAACATGGCTGCATTGTTGATACAAGTACTCTGTACCAGAACCTGATTAGGTGTACCTTTTGTTCGTTCTGTCGACAGGAGGTACAGAATTTGGAGTTTTTAAAATCTTTTGTCTGTTTTCCCAAAAGACTTATGAAGGGGAATAGACAGTCTCGTGGACTCTGGGATGTCCGTCATCTCCACATAATCAGGTTCCTCTTGTTCTTCTACAGCTTCTTCCACAGGGAGCTGGAGGGTTTCTGCCACTTTCCTGTAAAACATATAATGGGAAGGGGATTCAGAAAACCTAGGAGGGGAAACACCAGAAGGCCTGTCTGGAGGAGATGTCTGGTTCAGTGGGATCAATCAGACCTCCCACACCATCGTCATCATCATAATCTTCATCCCCTTCCAAATCCGGTTCATAGAAATCTTCAGGGGCATACTCTTGAACCGGAGGAACCGACCGAACCGAGCACCTGCCAGAAGGCGCTGGATCAGATGGAACTGGACAAAGCAATTCTGTAATCCTTATCATATTGGCAATCTCTTCGGCCATCGGAAAATGGGTCTCTGGATCCGAACTGGCTGATTTTTCTTTTCTTTTTCTCTTTGTAGGAACTGATTCCTTCAGGATCAGCTCTCCTGTTGCCCGAAGAAGTATCGCCCTGGTCAGAGGGCACTCCCTCAGGTTCGGTCAGAACTGAACCGGGCTGGCCATCTGGGTTAGCGGACTTCATGGCCACCTTATCCCTGAGCCTACCTAATCTTTTTTCAAGGGTTTTTGAATCCTGTTAATTCTTTTTCGGGGGATTTGCCCTCATTTTTTCTTTAAAGAAAATTCTGAAGCAGTCAACAGCTTTAACTCCCCCTCCTGTCTTTTGATTGGCTAGCCCTACGCTCTTTAAAAAATCTCTTAAAGGCACACCTCCAGGGCAGTTGCACATAGCCAGCTAAGTGCAAAAAGTTACTGATGCTAAAGAACCCCATGGAAGAAAGAAGATTACTGCAGTGAGTAATTTTTCCTGTTTATGTCAGTCTCTGTTTCATCGCTGTCGGTGTGGAAAAAAGATTTTCGACAAAGACCTTCAAGACGCTTGTGTTAGCTGCCTGGGCACTGCTCATGACATTCAGGCCTGTTCCATCTGCTGTGGGTTCAACAAAGCCACCTGCATTCGATGCCTGAAAGAACAGAAGTTTTTGATGGAGCAGAAGGTCGCCATTCTAGAAAAGGAGCTTCAGGCTTGAAGCTTCTTCCCCAGTGCCATCCTTGGGTTTCCAATCAGCAAAAGCCCTGGACAAGTAGTCTGGGAAGCACCGCCATCGGGACAAGGACCGTGCCTTGTCCCATGAGTGGTTGCCATTGCTGAATCTTGCGCTGACCACCTCAGGATCGTCAGGCTCAGCAATGACCCCTTCTGCCTCTCTGGCCCTTGTAGCCACCAGAGCAGTGTTGGCAGCTCTCTCCACTGGTCAGTCCAATGGGGGTTTCATCATTGATAGGCTCGCCTGGCCTCCTGCCATCGATTCCTACTGCCTCCCTAACCCTGTCTGAATCAGGAGGGACCTTGGCAGTGTGGCCCGTAGAATCCTCCGACCCCAGGCCCTCATTGGGGCTTCCTCCTCTTCACCCTCTGATGTGACTGCCTTTGCTGAGTGTTCCCCTTCCTCCCCAAGGGGTTCACACAGCTGGCGGTGTTGGGCCTTCACTGGCCGCGATGGTCACTTCCTTCTGAGTGCTTGACTGTTCTTGTCGTCGCCCTTGGCTGTCCCTTTGATGATGGGAGTGCCAGCTCCCCAATTGGTACCTCAGCCAGCCCCCATTTTGTCAATTCTGCCTCCATCTTAATTTTCAGTGGGGGCTCAGTACCCTCCCCTGCCACCTCAAGGCATACCTTCATTGGTGACAGTGGATGTCCAAACCCTTTTCTCTTCTGTCCTGGACTTGGTTCAAAAAGTAACCCCATTGTCTGTGCCCTCCACAACAGGTCTCTTTCCATCGACCACAGTGACTGTTCGCTCATCAGTGCAGATGGTTCCCTCTCGTTCATCGTTATCCTCTCCCCCCCTTCTGAGCCTGGGTATGATGATGACTATATCGCTGATTATCTTCTCCTGAGGATGACGACTACGATGATGAGGAAGAGGAGGCTGAAGCTAGGACCCCTTCCAGCATCTCCACCATTTCTTTTGTGGGGGATGACTCATCAAAATATGTTCCTCGCCCCCCTGATGACCCCTCTTTTGCCTCTATTATGCACCAACTTCAATTGGCTATGAGGTTTGAGTCAGCTGAACAAGACGATTCCAGGCGGAATGTGACCCATTACCTATGCTTGCCAGAATCCCAACCCCTCATCATCCCACCCATCATTAATGCCTATGAGGATGCCATCCTGGTGGCCTGGTACAGGCTTCTCATGGTCCCTCCTGTGCCCAGAACGGCAGATAAACTGTACCAGGCACCTTCTGGGAAAACCTTTTTTTTGGGGGGGGCCCCAGGTGGACTGCGTTATCAGTGAGCTTCATGATCATTCTCAGTGGACACAACATCTCATCTCCCTGCCCCCTGATAAGGAGTTTCAGAAGCTTGACTTAATGAGCAAGAGGATTTTTGCCTCCTCTACTCTGGCCATCTGTATCTTGAATTACATTAATTATTGTAATTGCCTGAATGTAACATGTTTCGATGTGTATTGTTTAATTTTGTAATCTGTTATTTGCTTGAATGTAACGTACTACTATCCGTATGCATTTGAACATGTAATCTGTATTATTGCCCCCCCACACCAGACGCATCTGGAAATGAACAATATCTTCCCTTGTCAATCTTCACCATTCATTACTGCTTGGGTTAGTGTCGAGGCGCGCACCCACTACGGGAGTTTTTGGGTTTTGGGTCAGCTCCAGCGGTGCCTTGAGCGATGCACTGCGTCATGCACAGGGCGCGTTAGAGTGCCGTAGACCTCCTCTATCTCAGTTCTGTTTCTCCCACCGTCGAGGCTACACCTGCTGCACGGTAGTTTAAGTAGGCCTCTGCCACTCAAGCCAGACTCTTCCCATTCTCATATTTCTGTCGCATCATCACCCAGTAAGTCCTTTCTGTTTATTTCACTTTCATGGCGAGACCTTTTGCTAATTTTAGTCTAATTTGTCTACATCATGTCAGGTTCGGGGCAAACGAGGTCAGAGGCGGCCGTGCCTCATGCGCCGGTGCTCCTGTGGCCGCATTTTCTGTCACGGATCGGCATGATGTTTGTCTTCTTGCCTGGGACCCAACCACGATATGGATGCGTGGATGCCTGTTTCTCCATGAACTGTTGCGTCTCAAGTCCGCTCAAGATCGTGGCAAGGCCTCACGATTAGGACGGCGCTACCCAGGGATTCCCAGGTAAGGTCTCTAGGCCCTTCCTCTGGGTCCCCTCTCGGGCCTATACAGTCCATAGAGGAGGAGGCTTCTTCATCTTCTCTTGCCGAAGAGGAAGCTTCTTTTGCAGTGTTGGAGGAATGTCGAGGTCCCTCCTGGGGCCCCGGCGGAGACACTGCCTCGGCAGTCACCTCCTCAGAGGTGCAGGCTCCCCCAGTGTTGAGGCCCACGCCTGCTGGGCCTGGCATCGGTGGACCCTTGACCCCGCCTTCTGGCATTGGCTTCGCGCCCTTCTGGCAGCACCAGGTGGGGTCCCAGCACCGATGGCGTGCTAGTGGGTCTGGCCGGTGCTGTTGGAGAGCCGGGCTGGGCTTAGCTGTCACAGGGGGTCATCTGGCACCACCTATGGCACCATTTCACCGGGAACTCCTGGGGTTGCTAGTATCGTGGTCCAGCTGATCTCTTCCTCTTCAGAGGCTGATGATTCAGACGTGGACCCGTCCTGGCAACCTGATTCTTCAGAGTCAGGGTCCCTGGTGGCACGAGGTGCTAGGTGGCCCAGCAGGCCTATTCCTCTGTCCCCACTGCCGTCCTCCCCTGAGGCCCCCAGGCTAGGGGTGGTCTGGGGTCCCTGGGGGGCAATGGAGCGGGGGTGGAGGGAGGGGCTCTCCCTCCTGGGGGGCTCGTGGCAGCTACTGACCCTGGTGCTGCCGTACCCCCTCGGGGTGGGAGGTCTCTGGGGTCGATGAGGAGGGCATTCTCAGAGTCTGAGGGGTCGAGGGGCAGGGTTCAGGTGTCTCGGTCCCTGTCTGCCACCTCTCGGGGTGTGGCTAGGAGCCGTAGTGCTGGGTCCCGCCTTTCCCTTTTGGACCCCGGGGTCCCCTCTGATGGCATTGCTGTGGGCTGCCCTTCTGGATCCATGCAGTCCCAGGTTCGTCACAGGGGAGGATCCCCTTCTGGGCTCTTCCAGGCTTCGCATCCCCAGGGTTCCGTTTTGCGACCTGGTCTGTTGTCCGGGATCCCGCCAGCTCGGGCTCCGTTCCCCGGATTCCAGAGCCCTAGCAGAGGACAGTTGCCTCTCCATAGGTGCCCATCTCCCATTCCTCTGCAGCCACCCCCGCGCTCTCCCAGGCCATGTCGGTCCCACGGGCCCGTTATCCTGGGAGGCGTTCAGAGGTTCTGAGGTGGCCTTCCCCTCATAT
Source organism: Neoceratodus forsteri (assembly GCA_016271365.2). Taxonomy (NCBI): domain Eukaryota; kingdom Metazoa; phylum Chordata; order Ceratodontiformes; family Ceratodontidae; genus Neoceratodus; species Neoceratodus forsteri. The sequence goes on from CM057456.1 coordinate 18,940,426, forward strand.
GTTAGGTGCATGAATGAGCGGGTTTTTCGCCTATCCCCACTGCCACAAGAGTCCTCTGGACACTCAAGCTCTCCATCTTCCTCGCCTCCCTCCTCTGAGGGAGAGGAACCCTCTGCTCATCTCTCCGATGGATGCTGATTTCACTGAATATCAGCGATTCCTTTCGAGGATGGTGAGGGATCTTCGAATTTCCTACATTAGGCGAGACAATACTGAAAAGGAGATGTGTGAATTCCTTGGCGAATTCAGTGCCCAGCACTTGGTGGTACTATCCTGTCGTATTCCCTTCCAGGAGGCGTCTATCTGTTCCTGGCAGTCGCTAGCCGCCCTTTCTGCAGCCCCGGCAGACTGCCGATGTAGTATTGTGCCCTCGGAACTCCTGGTACTCTCCCCAACCCACCCTGGTTTGGCATACCTAGAGACTCCTCCAGGCGCCCTCTAGCGTGACGACGGTCCACGGACTCGGATTCCCTGAGTTTCGACCGGTGGGGGTGAAGAGTGTTCTCTTCCTGTCGTGCGATGTCTTGTATTGCATCTCTCATCAGGCCCATCACGCTGCCTACAGTAGGCATTTGTGGTCGATGCTTTCCCAAATCTTGGCATCAATGCCTGATACGGAGCAAACCAGACAAGCTATTGCCCTCTCTGCTATAGGCCTGGATCTGGCAAGACACCAAGCAAGGGCATCTTATGACACCAATGAGGTGGCTTCCAGGCTTGCGGGGACAACGATCTGCATTAGACGGACGGCATGGCTTAGTCTATCAAGGTTGTCACCCCTGGCTCGGCGTAGGGTGATTCGCTCCACTTTCCGGGGGACCCGTCTCTTTTCCTCCAGAGCTAGGAGACTACTGCTGGGGCTTCCTCCGTCTCCCCGTCCTCGGGGGGCACCTCCTCGCTCTTCTCCCCCATAGGCTTCTCTCTGGATTAGCCCAGGGTCTTCCCCTTCTGTTTCTCACCAACAGGAGGCTGGGGGTCTTGTTCCCTCAGGGTTTCTAACCCCCCTTTTTTTAGGGGGGGCTTAGTACTCGCAGGCAGTAATGAATGGTGAAGCTTGACAGGGAAGATGTGAAAATTACATACCTACCGTAATTCTTGATCTTCTCTTGTATCTTCACCATTCATTACTGATACCACCACCTCCCTCCAGTGGCCTCCTACTGTGGCGTCTCCCCTTCCCGTCTCATTCCTCTCCCTTCCTTTGGCCCTTATGCCAAAAAAAAAAAAATGTTTCTGTTTTCCATTCTTAGTAAATGGATCTTTTTTCCTTAAGGTAAAGAGGAACGAGCATGGTCTCTGTTTTACCCATTCTGAGGGAACTCTTTCTGACTGCCCCAGGGTCAACCTCTGGGTACCTTGATCATGTTATGCAGTTCACAGCTTCAGAGACCGTGCCCTGGCTCGGCCTTAACACAAGTTTAGATTCCCCCTGGTAAGTATTTTTATTCAGCTCATTCTAGCTGGTGCTTTGCACTTCTCAGCCTTGAGCGTCTGCTCTTGCCTTGCCTTAGGGAGTCTGATTGAGTTCCCACTCTATCCTTTCATACAAAGCTGCCTTCAGTAAGGCATAATCTTTCCCCATACACTGCTGTGTTAGCACTTAACAGGGTGCTAAGGGACATAGTCCTCTTCCTGGGTGGGCGCTCTCTCCGGAACAGATTCTGTCCGGGCACTCTGTGAGCCCTCAGCTAGGATGTAGGGACTTGGCATGTTGAGAGATCAGAAAATCTGCCCTAGTGTCTGATCTGTGCAGGTGGTTCAGCTGAACCTTCTCTCAGTCCTATCAACAGGGATTCTTGCTCCCTTGTTTTAGTCTCGAGCTTATAAGCCTCTCAACCAATGCTCGATGGGCACTGTTCTCCCTCTCAACATGCTTTGTTTTCCTCTCTTTCTTCTTCTTCTTTTCCCTTTCCCTCTCTCTCTGTTCCTCCCCTAGAGCCACCCCGGAAAGGAGGCCCTGTGGTCCCTTAGGGTAGGAATTCTCTCTCCTCTGTCTGTCTTCTACCAGCTTATGCCTTTTTCAGTTTATATCCTTTCCTTTTTCTGTCCCTTGGCTCTCTTGCCTCGCTTCCCTTTTTTCCTTCCCTTTGTTTTCGCCTCTCCGGCTACCAGAACTGAGATAGAGGAGGAGTCTATGGCACCTAACAGCCGCCCCTCACGCATGACGCAGTGCATCACTCTCGAGGGCGGCACCGTTGGAGCCAACTCAAAAAAAAAAAACCTCCCGTAGCGGGTGCGCACCTCCGGCACTAACCCAATCAGTAATGAATTGTGAAGATACAAGAGAAGATCAAGAATTACAGTAGGTACGTAATTTTCATTTCTGCTCAGTATGCCTTTCCTGGTGGAACTTTAGAATAAATATGCTACGCTACCAGTATGACCTTTGGGACTTCATAAGGGCCTCATAAGCAAGAAATGCTTAAGACCCTGCAGGCAGGGGCGGATATAGGCAGGCACCTTCTGAGGGCTGCCTGCGACATGGTAGATGCCTCAGCATGGGCTTCGGCTGTGGATGTTTGTCTCAGGAGATACTCCTGGCTCCATGTGTCAGGATTCGCAGCTGATGTGCTGCAGTCCATCCTGAACGCCCCTTTCTGGGGTCCTAAATTGTTTAGGGGTGATGTTCAGGACATCCTCCATAACCTCCAGACCTCCAGTATGACCCTTTTCTCTGTCCATGCTCTGTACCACACCCAATAGAAGTCTGGTCAGTGGGTGCCCTTTTGGCATGCCACCCATTGCCCACAACCTGCCTCTAAACAACCAAGCAACATGAGGCCTCCACAGCCCTGCCTGCCCCTCCCTCCACCATCGGAAAATCTGCCCAAGGCAGTGGTGCAGACCTGGCCATGGGCCCTCCCACAGCCTAACTCCTTGCCTGACCCTCCCCCACCTGGCCCCTCAAGAAGCGGGGGGTTAGTTCTCTCGTCACCTGAATGGGTAGAGAGAGATTACCATGGATGGCTGGCTTCTCCAGCTAATAGAACAGGGTCACACTCTCGAGTTTCTTGAGATCCCTCCAGACCTCCCTTCCAAGCTGTCATCATACCCCATGGATCACATCCCCATGCTGCAGGGGGAGATAAATGCCTTCCTCCAGAAAGCAGGACATAGATCCGGTCCTAGACACCAAGCAGAACCTGGGATTCTACTCTCACTTCTTTCTGGTCCCCAGATCCTCTGGAGAGCTGCATCTTATCCTGGACCTACAAACCCTGAACCGCTTTATCTAGTACAAGAGGTTCTGAATGGTCACTCTCCCAGGTGTCATGCCCTTACTACAACAGAGAGACTGGATCTGCTCCTTAGATATGCAGGACTCCTCCTTACATGCAAGGATTTGTCCTGCTCACTGGAAGTTCCTCAGGTTCCAGTTCTAGGGCAGCACTCCCAGTTCAGGGCCCTTCCCGTTGGTTTGTCCTGGGCACCTTGGGTATTGACTAAGTGCTTGGCCATAGTGGCGGTGGCCCTCAGGAGGGAGGGAGGGCCTCTATGTCTTCCCCTATCTAGATGATTGGTTGCTGAAAACCCCTTCTGTTGAACAGCTATCCATGACCTTGTCACGTACCCTTCAGCTGTTTACTAGTTTGGAGATCACCATCAACCCTTCCAAATCCGTGTTGACCCTTGGCCAGCATCTCCAGTATATAGGGGCCATACTGCACATAGCCCAAGCCTTTCTTCCTCTAGATGGGGCAGAGCCCCTTATGGCACAGGCCTGGTAATTTTATTGCAGTCGGCATGCCACAGTCCCTGCATTACTTCGAATGCTTGGTCTGATGGTGGCAGCCATCGCCACTGTTCCCCTGGCAGGCCTCCACATGCAGATTCCCCAGTGGACCCCACGGATACAATGGGACCAGAAAACTGATGACCTGGAGCAGTGGGTGCTGGTGTTGACAACGGAAAAGAAGGTCCTCCTTTGGTTGATGGAACCCAGCAACTTGCTCAAAGAGGTTCCCTTCCTGAACCCATTTCCTCTCCAGGTCCTTACTACCAATATTTTGGGGATGGGCTATGGAGCACACTTAGGTTCTCACCAGACTCAAGGGATGTGGACGGCTGTGGAGGCCTTCCTCCACATCAATACCTTGGAGACGCAGGTGGTTCTCTACACCCTACATGCCTTCCAGAGTCATTTGTCCCTAGGACCCCTGCTAGTGCAAATGGACATCATGAGCATGGTCCACTACATTAACAAGCAGGGGGCACTTACTCCTACCCCCTATGCAGGGAAGTGATGAGGGTTTGGTATTGGGCTTTGAAGCATGGTCTCATCCTGTTGGATGTGCATGTCTCTGGTGCCCAAAATGCCCAGGCAGACAGGCTAAGTAGGTTGCAGTCCAAGGCTCACAAGTGGAAGCTGCTGACCTCGGTTGTAAAATACCTGCTTGAGTGGTGGGGTTGCCCAGAGCTGGACCTTTTTGCATCCCCACTCAATGCAAAACTGCCATGTTTCTGCTCCCTCGCTCCTGGACCTGGAGTTTTCTAGTGCGATGCCTTGTCCGTCTCATGGTGAGGGAGGTTTCTCTATGCATTCCCTACCTTCCCCTGGTTCAGAGGATGCTCGTAAAGCCGCAGATGGAGGGGGCCACCATGATTTTGGGGGCACTCTTTTGGGCAAGACAGATGTGGTTCCTACTGTCACAGCAGTTAGCGGTGGAGGTGCTGATCACCCTCCCCTGGTGTCCAGGCCTCCTGTCACAGGACCAGGGAATGCTGGTTCATCCGAACCTACAGTCTCTTCATCTGCATCTGTGGGAACTACTGACCTCAGTTGTAAAATACCTGTTTGAGTGGTGGGGTTGCCCAGAGCTGCACCTTTTTGCATCCCCACTCAACGCAAAACTGCCATGTTTCTGCTCCCTCGCTGCAGGACCTGGAGTTTTCTAGTGTGATGCCTTGTCTGTCTCATGGTGAGGGAGGTTTCTCTATGTATTCCCTCCCTTCCCCCTGGTTCAGAGGTTGCTCGTAAAGCTGCAGATGGAGGGGACCACCATGATTTTGGGGGCACTCTTTTGGGCAAGACAGATGTGGTTCCCACTGTTGCTGCAGTTAGCGGTGGAGGTGCTGATCACCCTCCCCTGGTGTCCAGGCCTCCTGTCACAGGACCAGGGAATGCTGGTTCATCCAAACCTACAGTCTCTTCATCTGCACGCATGGCTTCTGAGGATGTAGCCATTGCCCTGTTTGGAGTTTCCCTGAAGGTGGCTGCCAGAAAGCCGTCCACCAGGGTGACTTATTCTTTGAAGTGGAAACATTTTGCCTTATGGGCTGCTTCCCATCAGCTGGACCCATTCACCTGTCCAGTGAACCAGATCCTGGACTACCTGCTGTCCCTATCAGACATGGGTCTGAAGTATTCCTCACTGAAAGTGTACTTGTCTACCATTTTGGCCTTCCATGTGCTTATAGACCGCCGTACGGTGGCGCAGCTGGATGTGACTTGTACATTTCTGCAGGGCATCCTCCACTTGAAGCCCTCTATCTGCAATCCAGTCCTGGGATTTAAACTTTATTTTAGAGAAACTTGCTGTGGCTCCGTTTGACCCTGTCGTGACTTGCAAGCTACGTTTTGTGTCGTGGAAAGCGTTATTTTTAGTGGTTATTAACTCTGCTTGAAGGATTTCCAAGCCCTCATATGTGCACAACCTTGTTTGATTTTTCAGGAGGACAGAGTGTTTTTATGCACAAATGCTAAGTTCCTTCCTAAAGTGGTGTCTGAGTTCACCCTGAACCAGACCATCTACCTCCCCATCTACTACCCAGAGCATGCCAATCTAGGGGAAGCCTTGCGCCACACCTTAGATGTACATAGAATTCTTCATTATTGCGTTCACTGCATGAAGTACCTTGGGAAGTCCCTGCAGCTTTTTGTTTCCTTCACCCCTGGGAAAGACATTCCTGTTTCCAAGCAGTGCCAGTCCCTCTGGTTGGCTAACTGCATTGTGCTTTGCTACAGAAAGTACGGCAAAGAGCTGCTGGGAACAGTCAAAGGCCATTCCACCAGAGGCATGGCAGCTTTGGTCATTTGTTTCAGGGGAGTTTCCACGGCCAAAATTGGTGCTGCAGCCACGTGAAGTACAGTCCATACCTTCACTAAGAATTACAGCCTAGACATAGCCTCCAGGAGGCAGACTAACTTTGGCCTCGCCATGCTCCAGGGCCTACTTTCTTGAGCTTCTTCTTTTCCTCCTCCCTGTTATGGATTCTCTGCATCACTTCCTTGTTCCTACTGTGTGACCTGTTGCAAGAGATATACATGAAAAAGATAGAACAGTTACTAAGAACTCACCATAACAGTAGATCTTCGAGAGACTCTCTTGCAGCAGGTCACCTTTTCCCTCCCTCCTTCCTCCTTGGTATCCCCTCCTGTCCTCCTCTTTCCAGGATGGTCTACCTTCTGTGTCTGCTGTTTTTTGGACAGTTTTTTCTGGTTTGCCTCAGTTTCCTCAAGAGCTTGTCCTTGCTGGCTGGTCTCTGGCAGGAAACTGAGGACGGTATGGGGCTGCCCACAACTGTATAGGGTAACGCCGGCATCGTGGGCAGCCCCAGGAAGACTGCTACCAAAAAGCTTCCATGTGTTCATGGTGCCTGACTGTGAGAGGTTCCTACTATGTGACCTGCTGCAAGAGATTCTCTCTAAGACCTACTAGTACAATAAGTTCTTACTTTAACTGTTTTATCTTTCAGGACATCTTCACCATTCAGCACTGCTACCCGCCCACCTTCCCCCTCATGACCAGGCTTCTGGGCAGTGTTTTCCTTCCTCTTGCCTTCCCCCTTTAAAAAAATAAATCTTAAAAAGGCATTGCTAGCTGTCAGCAAGCTTCTCCTGAGGGAAATTGTTCCTTCTGACTGTCACACACGCAAAAAAAAAAATGTTCTAGGGGTGTGGATATGTTGTTCAATCCACACTGTCTGGCAGGTTCCTTGCTGCTTTAATTCTTGCCGGAAGGTCTTCAAGCTGGCTCCTCCCACCCACCTGGGTGGTAAAACCCTTGGCTCCGCCCCATGACACCAGATCTTCCTTACCACTTGGAAGCTCAGGTTCCCTCCTTAGCGCTCTGCGTTTTAGGCCTGGATCCTACCTCTTTGGGTTTACCAAAAATTGTTTTAAAAATTACAAGACTTCTAGTCTTCCTCTTCCCTCATGGCTGCAATGGACAAATCTACTCCCAGCTTCTGTCTGTGCCCTTGCGGGTAGAAGATGTCCCAGACAAATCCGCACTCCATGTGCGTTTACTGCCTGGGTCTTGCTCATGATCTGCAGGCCTGCAATCTGTACAAGTCCTTCTCGGCTTCGGTTCTAGAGGACCGCGCTGCCATACTGCAACTTGGGCGTCCTGAAAAATGGTACCCACCAGTGAAGTCAAAGGAGGCCCTTTGGGCGTGTGTCCGCAGCTGCGGGCTCTGGAGCAGTTGATTGCCCTCAAGGAGGAGGTGGCCCAGGCCGCTTCATCTTCCTCCTCAGTTGCAGCATTTATCCTGCTCTCCTTGGGCTCCTCCTATACTGCTTCTTTTAAGGAGCTTTGCCAGTCCCTCTCCATCAAAGGAGAAGGGCCATCTGGACATTCCAGTCGGTCTAAGAAAAAAGAACCAAAAGGTAAGTCCCACTGTCAACGTTCGTGGGAGCAGGGGAGATCCCCTTCACCGGACCGTCGGCTCTCGACTTTGGCTGAGGTTGCGGCTAAGGCAGCTGGCTTCACAGTGTCCCCATCAGGTCAGCCGGCTGAGACATCCGTCTACGCGATCAAGATTTTTCTCGACCCGTTAGACGGTTTGTCGACTGGAGAAGCCGACAACCCTTCTTCACCTGTTCCCCTGGTGGTAACTGAGGACTTGTCCATGCCTGCTGTGCCAAAGTCCCCAGTAAAGGACCCTGAACCAGGGGGTGAGCGGGTTTCCCCCGCCCCCTCTTTGACCCACCCTCTGCGACCCGAAGGTCTCGGTCTCTGTCCTCTTCCAAGTCGAGTTGATCCCGCCGATGTCGGCGGTCTCAGTCTGGACACCATGGAAAGCAGTGCCGCTGCTCATCCTCCTAGTTCTCTTCAGGAGGATAGGCTCCAATGTAAGTTACGTCGATGCTATGAGGACATGATGTGGCAGCAACTTTTATTGACCAGTAACAAGCCAGCTCCATCCCCTTCTCCGGCAATTAAGTGGCTGTCACCAGAGCAGCCAAAGCAACCCCTCGTAGTCATCGAGGACCCAACCCTGGCACCAGTTGTTCGACCAAAACCGGCTGCTCTGCCCATTGTGGTGGAACCACTGCCTCCTCAACCGAAGACTAGGGCCCTGACCAAGGATTCTCGGTTGGGTCTGGGCTTGCGCTACATGTTGTTGGTCACCCTCACTCCCGATCGACCTCGGCAGGTGGAGGGTGGCTCAGGCACTTGGCAGCTGTTTGCAGACTCCTTGGAGTCTGACGATGACTCCTTCCTGTACTCCAGGCCCATTGACCTGGAATCCGCTGGGGGTCAGTCGGTGGAGGAAAGCCCATGCTCATTCCTAGGTATTCTTTGACTCATCTCAGAGTCTACTGGGATGCAGCTCAAACCCATCCAGAAATGGGCCAGGTATCCCCTCACGGAGATACTGGACTGAGGAGATTCTCCTACGGAGGGCTTCCTGGTGGCCAAAGCCATTGTTGGCCCAGCCCTGGAGTTGTGGCAGCAGCCTGCTTCTTGTTCTGCACCTTCGGCCAGGATGGCCTGCAAGTATGCGATCCCCACCGGTTCACTCTCCGGTTTCTCAGAGCACCCCTCTGCGGAGGGGCTAGTAACCTATAGTGTTTTCTGGCGTTCCGGGAACTCTAGGAATGTGGACAAACCACCCGATAAGGAATCCATGAAGCTGGATCGGGGCGGAAGGTTTATGCTGCTTCCTCCCTAGGCCTTCGACAGGCTAGCTCGGTTGTACTGATGGCACATTTCTCACACGCCCTTATGGGTTCCCTGGATGAGGTGATTCCCCATCTCCCAGCTGACCTTCAGACGAAGGTTAAGCAAGTTTGGGATCAGGGAAGGGCGGTGGCTAAAAGCAGCTCCAAACCTCTTTGGACATCGGTGACTCTTGTGCCTGGTCAGTAGCAGCCGCAGTAGGTATGTGCCACAGAGCTTCGCTGCAGATCTCCACCTTCATGGCAGACACCCAACACAAGCTGGCAGACATTCCCTTCCTGGGCACTGACTTGTTCGGACTGGGGGTGGAAGGCCATCTGCAGAGGATCAAGAAGTCCAGTGCCACCTTGGACTCGGTCATGTCTGCCCAGAAGGACAAAGGCTGCCAGCAGTTGTGTAAGCCCTTTTGCCCTTCCACTCCTGCAGCACGTCCGGCCCAGCAGTACCAGCAACAGGGTCAACAGGCTCACACTTGGTGCCCTAAGGCCTAGTCTGCCGCTTCCTCCAATACGAAACCTGGAGGGAAAGGTCCAGGAGACCCCTCGGCCAGTCCTTTCTCCAAGCCTGCCCAGTGACGGGTTGAGGGGTGCCACCCCCAGCCTCGTCACTTCTCGCCGGGATCCCTCCATGGGGGGATGGCTCTGCCCCTTCCTTTCCACCTGGTCCACTATCACTATGGACCGCTGGGTGCTAGAAGTGGTCAGCAGGGGTCTGCCTCTGGAGTTCAAGCAGTCCCCTCCCTACCGAGTCATCGCCCCATGGGGGGCAACGGGTTCTGCAACCTCTTTGTCAGCACGTCAAGACGACATTGCCCTGCTTCTCCAAAAGGAGGTGATCAGGGAGTTGGTGAACCCTCCTCCAGACCCAGGGTTTGTGTCCTGGTACTTCCTGGTCCCAAAACAGATGGGGGGCTGGCACCCCATTCTCAATCTGCATGACCTGAACAAGTTCCTAAGGCCGCTCACCTTTAGGATGATCACTCTGGTCAGATCATTCCATCCATGTAGTTTTGTTCTCTGTATCTCCAGGATGCATTCTTTCATGTCCCAAACTGTCTGTCTCATCAGCGATTCCTCCACTTCAGGGCAGTGGGATCTCTTTACAAGTTTCAGGTCATGCCCTTCGGCCTCTCTCCAGCTCCCAGGGTCTTCAACAAATGCATGGCAGTGTTGACAGCATTCCTGTGGCGCCGAAGGGTCTGGGTGTACCCTTACCTGGATGACTGGCTGATTGCAGCCCCCTCCAGGTTGGAGGTGGAGTGGTCCAGGGATCTGGCCCTCCAGGTCTGCTCTCAGATTGTCCTCCTCATCAAGGAGGCCAAATCAGAACTCGTGCCATCGCTGGTGATTCAGTTCATCGGGGCAGAGCCTGACTCTCTGCAAGCCAGAGCTTGGCTCTCGGAGGACAGGGCCAAGGTCCTTTCCTTCTTTGCCCAATCATTTCTGGTTGGGCAATTGTGCCCTGCCCGGGACTTCCTGCGCCTTCTGAGCCTCATGGCAGCCTGCACTAGCGTGGTCCATTGGGCCCACTAGCATACAGTATGCGCCCTCTGCAATGGGGGCTGGCCAGCCAGTGGTCACAGTGCTCCGGTCCTCTGGACCAGTTGGAGACAGTGACCCAGGAGATGTGGGACAGCCTCCAGTGGTGGCTTATCCCAGATCATCTGCAGGAGGGCATCCCATTTGTCCACCCTGAGCCGACGGTCACACTAATGACTGACGCCTCTCTGATGGGTTGGGGTGCCCATCTGGGGGATCTCCAGGCCCACGGCCTCTGGACCCCTCAGGAGTCTCGATGCCACATCAACCTGCTGGAGCTTTGAGCAGTTCGACTAGCCCTCACTGCCTTCACTCCGTTTGTACGGGGTCAGGTGGTTCAGGTCCAGACGGACAACACCACAACCATGTACTACCTCAACCATCAGGGCGGGATGCACTCCTTGCCTTTGTGCAAGGCGGCTCTCCGCATCTGGTCTCTTGTGATCAGCCTGGAGGTAGATCTCCTAGACATCCATGTGGTAGGAACCTCCAACAGTCTGGCCGATGCCCACCGCCGGATAGGTGCTGCTTCTCATGAGTGATCTCTCCTGCCAGCGTTAGTGCAAGAACTGTTCTCCCACTGGGGCACCCCTCAGGTAGACCTGTTCTCCTCCAGGGAGAATGCGAAGCTGAGGCTATTTCACACCTGCCCCCCTCAGCAGGGCTCACTGCAGGGGGATGTCTTCTCGAGGCCCTGGACCCTGGGCCTCTTCTATGCCTTCCCTCCATTTCCCTTGCTCCACAAGGTGCTTCTCAAGGTGAAGAGGGACAAGGTGCAGGTGATTCTGGTAGCCCCAGATTGGTCTTGCCAGTTCTGGTACCCAGATCTCCTCAGCCTCCGCTCCAGGCTTCTGAAGCGGCTTCCAGCCTGCCCGGACCTGATCTCAGTAGACAAGGGGAAGGTTCTCCATCCAGACCTTCAATCCCTGCACCTGATGGCCTGGTTCCAGAGCAGCTAGACTTCCAGGTCTTGGGTCTTTCCGACGAGGTCCTCGATGTCATTGAGGCGTCCCGTAAGGAGTCGACCAGAAAATGCTACGCCTTCAAATGGAAGAGATTCTCCATTTGGTGTCAGGACAAGGGGTTGGACCCCTCTTCCTGTCCTTTGGCTAGTATTTTGGACTACCTGTGGTCCCTTTCTCAGCTAGGGCTTCGGTCAACGACCCTCAAGGTGCACCTGGCAGCCATCTGCTTACCGGGCGTGGCCCGGTAAGCAGTCGGTGGCGCAGGAGAAGGTGGTCAGGTGCTTTTTCAAAGGCCTTGATCACATATCCCCTCCGGTGTTAGAACCTCCACCTCCGTGGGATTTACTGCTGGTATTGGCTAAGCTCATGGGCAAGCCATTCGAACCAATGCACAGGTGCGACGTCTCCCACCTGTCATGGAAGACCGCCTTCTTGGTGGCTATAATGTCAGCCAGAAGGATGGGAGAGCTCCAGGCACTTTCCATCAAGTCTCCTTTTCTGGTCTTCCACAGGGACAAGGTTGTCCTTCGCACCCACCTGAAATTCCTTCCGAAGGTGGTGTCGGAGTTTCATCTTAACCAGGTGTTGACTCTGCTGGTGTTCTACCCAATCACACCTAGGAGGCCGAATACAGGTTCCATATTTTGGACCCTAGAAGAGTGTTCACTTATTATAAGGAGTGAACGGCTGAAGTTCGGGGAGAGGTTCGCCAGCTGTTTGTCACCTACGCTGAAGCCGCACCTAGCAGACCTGCAGCCAAGCAGATGATAAGCAGGTGGGTCACCTCCTGCATAAATCTCTGCTATAGATTGGCAGGCATGGAGCCTCCCAAAGGGATAAGAGCTCACTCTACCCACCATACCGCTGCTTTGGTGGCTACTTCTAAGGACATCCCTATCCAGGAAATCTGCAGGGCTGCTACCTGGAAGCCAACATACACCTTTATTTCCCATTACCACGTTGACCTAGAGTCATGCCAGGATGCTGGTTTTGGGACCTCAGTTCTCCAGTCCTTATTCCCCAAGTAAGTATAGGGGGTGCGTGCCTTGCCTCCCTCCTCCCAGAAAACTGCTAGGAGTCTGCCAGACAGTATGGCTTGAACAACATATCCACGTCCCTAGAAATACAGGTTACTCACCTGTAACAGGAGTTCTAGGAGTGGTATATGTTTTTCATCCACATGACCCACCCGATCTCCCCGGCTTCGACGCGCAACCTGGCTTCCAGCGGGCTAGATCTGGTGTCATAGGGCAGAGCCGAGGGTTTTACCACCCGGTTGGGTGGGAGGAGCCAGCTTGAAGACCTTCCAGCAAGAATTAAAGCGGCAAGAAACCTGCCAGACAGTGTGGATGAACAACATATACCACTCCTAGAACTCCTGTTACAGGTGAGTAACCTGTATTTCACTTCTTCTTGCAGCACTACTATGTCCCTTGTACTTTTATGAGGGAAGGCAACTGCTCCTGGGACATTTGCTCCTAATTGCCTTGGGTAGATCTCTGTATGTGACAACTTTTGTTTCAATTGTTGTAGCTGTTTTGGAAATACAGTGTTGAAAATAAAGGTTTGGAGTTTTTTGGTACTTTTTTTGTCCACCTGTATCTCAGAAACACTTTAGGTAGTGGGTTGAAATTTTCAGAGTAGAAAGCATTGGTCTCACATATGTGCCTTTTGAAGGTTTGGTGAAAAAATATTAATCCGTTCAAAAATTGTTATATGTTTAATTTCCCATTATTCCCTATGGGAGAAAAATAGATGTAAAAGTGAAAGTACTTTTTGCACACTGTCATCCAGTTTTGCATATTTTGCACCGTAATCACTTTGCAACCCTTCAATGGATGTGCATGAAATGTGGCATGCATAAGCTCTGGAGGTAGTTCCTGTGACCTAAATTTCATGCGACTCTGTTGTTCCTTTTTGAGATACTGTTTCTCATACATCCTTAAACTTACATGTTTTATTCCCATTTTTGCAGTCTTCCAGCTTCGCATATTTGCACCCTAATAACTTTAAGACCCTTAAACAGATGTGCATGAAACTCTGCGTGCCTAATCTCCGGGTTATGTATGTTGATGTGATAAATTTCACTTGAGCCTCTTGTGTGATTTGTGAGATATTGTGTCTAGAATATCATTAAACATGCATTTTTTCTTCCATTTGTACTCACAGTCTTCCGGTTTTGCATAATTTATACTTTAATAACTCTGGAGCCCTACCACATGTGCAAAATATTTTGCATGCATAATTTTGTGGTTGGTCTGTTGATGTGTTTAATTCCATTTTAAATCGCTTGTGTGTTTTTGAAGATACTGTGCCTCAAATATCCTTAAATTTACATGTTTTTCCTATTTTCGCAGTCATCCAGTTTTTCATACGTTGCACTTTAATAACTTTGCAACCATTCAATGGATATGCATGCAAGTTTGCATACATAATTTTGTGAGGTAGGTCTGTTGATGTTGCTAATATATATATATATATGTGTATATCTATATATATATATGTATCTATATATATATATATATATATATATATATATATATATATATATATATATAATATTATACTGGCACGATAGTGCCAGTATATTCGGGTTGATGAGAGTGTTTTATAATGTTGAAGGGCAATTTTTGCACCTTAACTTTGTAATGGTTGAAGTGATGTCTATGAAATTTGGCATGCATAATCGCTTTGGGTAGGTGTTTGTGGCAAATTTTGTCTCAATAGCTTTAGCCATTTCTGAGATACAGAGTGTTGAAATAAAGGTTTGGGGTTTTTGGCACTTTTTTCTACACCCGTATCTCAGAAATGGCTTTAGCTTCTGGGCTGAAATTTTCAGGCTGGAAAGCCTTGGCCTCAGAGATGTGCCTTTTGAAGGTTTGGTGGAAAAATATTAATATGTTCCAGTTATTCAGTTTTGCATTTTCCATTATTTCCTATGTGAAAAAATAGATGTCTAGCATGACAAAGGATCCCATGTCGCAGGAGCAGCTGCGATGTGGGATTCTGGGTTGAACACATTATGCTGCCGGCCGTGTTCTTTCTCCACTTAGTGAGAGAAACAAATTAAGTATACTGGGCTGGATATTCAAAAGGGTTGCGCCTGCTCAAGTCCAAAATTGTGCCATTCTGCCATATTCAGCAGGAGGCAGTTGCGCCCCCCAAGGCAAGCTGAGCAACAACGCAATGCAAATGAATGCATGCTGAACTGGAGGGGGAGGAACCATGCATAAACTACATAGCCCGATATTCAGCGGGCTGTGCAGAGTTGTGCAGGCGCAACCCCCAACCTGCGCCTGCACAACTTTGAGCCAAAAAAAAAGGAGTAAGTCGAGGGCTACCCACAGGTGAGCTGCCGCATTGCAGGGCACAACACAGCAGCTTCCACCTGTGACTGGCCCTCAACCTACTCCCCTGTGCCCTCTGCAGCCCAATCGCTGGCATATAGTAACTCGACCGGCCGATCGCGGGCAAAGCGTAAAATCCTCCCCCAACTGGCCCAATCACGGGCATAAGGTTAAATAACCCCCACTAGCCCGATCGCGGGCATAATTGTAAAATACCCCCACCAGCCCGATCACGGGCTGCAAAATGTAACATTCCTCAAGAACATATCCTGGTGGTCCAGTGTGCAGCTGCCCAATCACGGGCTGCAAAATGTTGCAACACACCTCCAGAACATATCTGTGACCTACCACTTACCACCCACGAAGCCTCACCACCCGCGCCCCTCGCTGGCAGCATCCACCGCCTGCCACCCACTACCTCCGACCGACTGCCCGTAGGGTTGCACGCCCATTGGTGCAGAGCAAGAGCCAATGAGCGTAGCCGCATCGCTACAAGGCAGTCCAGATATGTGAATGAAAGAATTAATTACATATCTGGACTGCCTTTGACGGATGGGCTGCATGCCCATTAGCTCTTGCTCTGAACCAACGGGCATGCAGCCCTACTGGGCAGTCAGTCGGGCGGGTGGTGGGGCGGCAGGCGGGTGGGATGCTGCCGCCTGCCAGCTGATGGGGAGCAGGTGGTGGGGCTTCGTGGGTGGGTGGGTGGGGCCACTAGATCACCAGGATATGTTCTGGGGGTGCTGCAACATTTTGCAGCCCACGATCGGGCTTAGCGTCCACTGGACCACCAGGGATATGTTCTTGGGGGTGTTGCAACATTTTGCAGCCCGCAATCAGGCTTAGAGCGGTCCACTGGACCACCAGGGATATGTCCTTGGGGTTGGCTTTGTGCTGCCCGCGATCGGGCTGGTGGAGGGGTATTTACAATTATGCCCGCGATCGGGCTAGTGGGGGTTATTTAACCTATGCCCGCGATCGGGCCAGTCGGGGAGGGGATTTTACGCTTTGCCCATGATCGCCAGCCGGGGTGGGGGATTCTTTACACTTTGCCCATGATCGGGCTGCAGGGGGCGCCGGCCCCGATGGCTGCTGCCTGGCAGGGCGCCAGGTGCAAGTCCTCGGGATCAGCACACCTGCATGCTAATGGCATGCAAATGGGACCATAAATAGATGCAAATGGCCCCCCCGTGCCTTGCATGAATTATGGCTCCATTTGCATGTCACCTCTTGAATATGGGATTTGTGCATGGCGAATGGTACTTGTGCCACCGCAACTTGAATGCTCCACTCTGACCACTTGCGGTGGCGCAAGTTCCACTGCGCCATGCATAGTGGTTGTGGTAGTGATATTCAAAGGAGTTGCTCAATAGTGCAACTCCTTTGAATATCGCCCCGGCCACACCCTTGCGCAACTATTTTGTGCAGCGCAAGGGCTTGTGCCACAAAATAGTGCACCTTGCGCCACAAAATAGTGCAGTTTGAATATCCAGCCCACTGTACTTTTGATGTGTAGACTGAACACTGGAGAGCCCACTCCCGGTGTCCCAAAATAATAATTATATATATTTTTTAACTTAAAAAAAAAAAAACATCCCCGCAATGTACTTGCTGACATTGGGGTGCCCACTCCCCATGTCAGCATTTACATGCACCCCCCAACTACTTTTGGACACCAGGGAGCCCACTCCCAGTGTCCACAAATTGTTTTGGTTTCTCCCCCCCAGCACTGTGGGACACTGGGGAGCCCACTTCCAGTGTCCCAAAATAATTATATACTGTATATTTTAACCTAAAAAGAAAACCATCCCATGACGTAGTTACCAACATTGGGGTGTCCAATCCCCATGTCAGCATTTACACACACACACACACACATACACCCCACCACCCAACTACTTTTGGATACTGGGGAGCCCACTCCCAGTGTCCACAAATTATATTATTCTATTCTCCCCTCCAGTACAAAATAATAGTTTTTCAGTTACCTGAAAAGAAGAAAATGGTCCCATGACGTCTTTACTTTTCCCTGAAACAAAGAAAACCATACCTTGTCGTCGCTGCTCAGCACCACCCACATCCCCTTACCCTATATTTACCTCTGGTGGTCATTCGCTGTCATCTTCTGTGGACCGGGCACATCTGCACTCTTCAAAGCCGAACTGCAAACTGAAGAATAAGGGTACGTTCCCTATAATGTCAGTCAATGGTGTTTTGCACTCATGTTGATATCTAGGCCATTTTTATGTATTTTGCACCGATTTTCAACATGGGCTTTTTGGGACCCCACCTCATGAATACTGGCACTGTCATTTCATTACTCAGCCCCAAAAGGTGATTTTGCGGTCGCTGCATGGAATCACCTGTTGGCACAGAATAATGAAATGACAGTGCCAGTGTTCATGAGGTGGGGTCACAAAACGCTCATGTTGAAAATTTTGATGAAAAAATTCCTAACAATTGCTGCGTTATGAGCGTGCAGTTTCTATGCAACCACATAACTTTAGCAATTTACAATATTTTGACTCCAAATTTTCAACACTGACATTTTTTTGCACTACCACATGAACAATACAGATGTCATTCTTCACATCCTGCCCAAAACTTGTTTTTACACCTGTGGCACAGAATGGCATGGTCGCTGTGCAAAATTACCTTTTGGGACCAGTGAACAAAATAAAAGTGGCAGTGTTCATGAGGTGGGGTCCCAAAAAGGCCATGTTGAAAATTTGATGTAAAAACTCGTAACAATGGCAGAGTTGCGAACGGTCGTTTAAAATTTTGTACATGCACGTAACTTTGGTTATTTCCAATATTTTCACTCCAAATTTTCAATATAGTCATTTTATCACACCACCTCATAAGCAGAACAGCTGTCATTTTTCATATCCCGCCCAAAACATGTTTTTGCATGTCTGGCACAGAATGGAGTTTTCCCATGGATTTCAACATTTTCACCTATGGGATTCATGAAGTTGGATGATAAGAAGACTATGTTCAAAATTTTGGGTCAAAATATGAAAAAAATGACAAAGTTATGCCTATTCATTGCAATTTTGGTATGCATGCTTGTAACTAAGGAAATTTTACATATTTTGACCCCAGAGTTTCAACATTGCCTTCTTATTACCCAAGCTTATGTATGTCACAGCTGTCATTTTTCAAATCCTGTCAGAAATGTGTGTTTGCACCTGTGGCATGGAATGGCATTCTAGTTGCGCAGAATTATGTTTTGGCATGGATTTGAAAATTTTGCCTACCAGCTACATGTGCTGGTGTAATAAGATGGCTATGCTGATAATTTGGACACGCATCTAGGGAGAAATGGGTACACAGTAAATCTTTGACTTGTGCCATCCAGATCCAGAGGGGAGAGAGACTACTTGGGGGCCCAAGAGAAATTTTACAGTCCCAGAAATCCAATAAAAATGTTTTTTTTTTCTTTTCCCTACCTCAGTGTGGTTGTGTTGTACAGGGCAAGGCAGGCGGGCAAAATAAATGTTTGACTTGTGCCATCCAGAGCAGAGAGAGAGAGAGATCATGGGGCGGCAGGATGGGCACGAAATATTTAACAATCCCAGAAATCCCAAATAAAAGTTTCTTTTTTACTGCCACTTTTATGCATTTTTTCAAATACTTCTCAATAAATCAGAACAAATCAGAACTTCACTGTATTCCGGTTTTTATTTAATAAGGGTCAGTTCTCCCAGCCCCAATAAGGATACAAATAAACTATCTGACAAAATAAGCAAATTTATTGCAGAAGACTTAGTTGATACACCATTAGGGTTGAACTATTACAAATATGGAAATGCAACCTTAGGGTTCCCAAGCATAAGACCCACTCCCACTGTGCATGCAGGAACAGGCATGAGGGGACCTTAGGCTTCCCAACCCCAACACCCGATCCCCACCCTCGACTTTCAATCATAACACCTGACCCTCACCCTGCATGCAGGAACAGGTGTACCTTGGCATTTCGAGCCCTAATGCACACACCATTCTCTTATTCTGTGTTACCTTACTTGGTCTTGGACTGGGGTGAGCATTAGGGTTTGAAACACCAACGTACACCCGTCACACCTGTTTCAGCATGCAGGGTGGGGGTTGGATGTTACGATTGGAAGCCGGGGGTGGGGTGTTGGGGTTGGGAAGCCTAAGGTCCCCTCACGCCTGTTCCTGCATACACAGTGGGAGTGAGATCTTATGGTTGGGAACCCTAAGGTTGTGTTTCCCTACTTGTAATGGTTCAGCCCTAATGGTGCATCAACAAAGTTTTTGCAATGAATATATATATATATACATATATATATATATATATATATATACACACACACACACACACACACACATATATATATATATATATATATATATATATATATATATACATACATACATACATATGCCAGTATAGTTAGGGTTGGCAGGGCACTTTAATGTTAAACCTCAAACTTTGCCCTTTAATATCTTTGCAACTCTTAAACGGATTTGCATGAAATTTGGTGTGCTTTTTGGCTAGGGGCAGGTCTCTTAATATGCCAGATTCTGTGTAAATTTGTACAGTGGTGTTTGAGGTACAGAGTGGTGAAAAATGGGAAATTTTAATGTTTTTTTTCAATTTCTTACGACAGCTGTTTCTCGGAAACGGCTTTAGGTTCTGGGCTGAAATTTTCAGGGTTGAAATCCTTTGCATCACAGATGTGCCTTTTGGAGGTTTGGTGAAAAAATATTAATCAGTTAAAAAGTTATTCAATTTGTATTTTTCCCATTATTTCCTATGGGGAAAAAATAGATGTGCTGTGTGAAAACAAGCTTGTTTTCATGGGCAGGCATCTTGTTTTCGGGACCCAGTCACAAGGTATCGCAGGGTAAATGCCGCACATTGCGGCACGTAGGCACTGTGAGCCAGCCCCCCACTAGTGTGGGACATTGGGGAGCCTACATCCAGTGTCCTGACTCATGTGTCTCCCCCCCAGCAGTTTAGACAATGGGGAGCCCACTCCCAGTGTCCCAACAGATTTGTTTACCCCCACACCAGTGTGGGAGACTGGGGAGCCTACTCCCAGTGTCCCAAAATCAATCCCCCAATGTCTTTTTTTTTATTGAAAAAAAATGGTCCCTTGTCATAAGACACTGGGGGGAAGCCCACTCTGTGTCCTGATAGATTTATAACCCCACCCCACCAGTGTGAGACACTGGGGAGCCCACTCCCAGCATCCCGAAATCAGTCCCCTGATTTATTTATTTTTTTATTAAAAGAAAATGGTCCCTCATCATGGGACACTGGGGAACCCACTTCCAATGTCCCAGTACATGTATGCCCTCCCCCCAGTGTGGGACACTGGAGAGCCCACTCCCAGTGTCCCCAAATATTTATAATGATGTTCCTGTAATAAAGAAAACCATCCCCGATGTCAAAAACGGTCCCACGTCATCCCTGCTGTCCCCATCCCCACCCTCTCACTGAGCATCCAACACTCATGCCCCCCCCATTACCCTGTGCTTACCTCTGGAGATCATCCGCTGTCATCTTCTGTGGACTGGGACACGTCTGTACCCTTTAAAGCTGAACTGCAAACTAAAGATCCTGCCCCTCTACAGGTCCTTGGTCAGGCCACACTTGGAGTACTGTGTGCAGTACTGGCATCCATATCTGAAGAAGGATATTAGACTGCTAGAGGGGGTGCAGCAAAGGGCAATGAAAATGATACGGGTGATGGAAGGCAAAACATTCGTGAACAGGCTGAGGGGTCTGAGTTTGTACACCCTGGAGGGGAGGAGGGATAGGGCTGTATGACTGAAATGTTTAAGTATTTGAAGGGGATCAACAAATCTAGCACTGATGGGTTATTTAAGCTGAGGAAAGGAAGGGAAACAAGAGGGCACTGGCTAAGATTGGAGGGGGCAGATTTAGGAGAGAGATGAGGAGACATTACTTCACGGAGAGGGTGGTGTCAGAATGGGACACCCTACCAAAGAGGGTGATTTCATGTAAGATGGTAGGTAGTTTTAAAAGGGCATGGGACAGGGCACAGGGGAAAGTTTGGGTAAGTAGTACTGAGAACTTCCTCTAGGTGAGGGGGGAGGGGCAGCTGCAATCTAGGGGTGCTAGCTGTGCACTCAAGCAGACTTAATAGACCATGAGGCCTGTTTCTGCTGGCAGATTCATATGTGCTGTATGGAGAATCAAGGTACGTGCCGTATAATGGCTGTCAATGGCATTTTGAAATTATGTTGATATCTCGGCCATTTTACAGTATTTTTACACCAAATTTTTAACATGGGCTTTTTTGGGACCCCACCTCATGAACACCATCACTGTCATTTTGTTAATCGGACCCAAATTGTGATTTTGCGGTCGCTGCACAGAATCACCTTTTGGGACCAATTAATGAGATGACAGTGCCAGTGTTCATGAGGTGGGGTACCAAAAAGCCCATGTTCAAAAATTTGGTGAAAAATTTCTAACAATGGGCAAGTTACACACACTCATTGAAATTTCTCTATGCGTGTGTGTAACTTGAGTGATTTTTAATATTTTGACTCAGCATAGCCATATTTTCACACCACCTCATGAACAGTACACCTCTCATTTTTCACATCCTTCCTGAAATGTGTTTTTGCACCTCTGGCACAGAGTGCTGCAGTCACTGAGTGAAATTACCTTTCGGGATTGATTAACAAAATGATAGTGCCACTGTTCATGAGGTGGGGTCTCAGAAAGCCCATGTTGAACATTTGGTGAAAAAATTCAAAAAAAATGGCTGAGTTACGTGCGCTCATTGAAATTTTCCTATGCACGTGCGTAACTTTGGTCATTTTTAATATTATCACTCCGAATTTTAAACATAGCCATTTTTTCACACCAACTCATGTACAGTACAGCCGTCACTTTTCACATCCTGCCCAAAATGTCTTTTCGCACCTGTGGTGGGCAATGGCATTTTTATATGGATTTGAACATTTTCACCTATGGGGTTTATGAGGTGGGGTCATAAGAACACTATGTTCAAAATTTGGGGTCAAAATAAAAAGAATAGCCTAAGTTATGACCATTCATTACAATTTCAGTCGTCCGCTCGTAACTTCAGAAATTTTAAATATTTTGACCCTAGATTTTCAGCATAGCCTTCTTATTACCCGACCTCATGTATGTTACAGCTGTCATTTTTCAATTCATGGCCAAAATGTGTTTTTGCACCGTGGCTCGCAGTGGCATTGCATTCGTGCAGAATTATGTTTTGGCAGGGATTTTAACCTTTTCTATACCATGTGCATATGCTTGGGTAATAAGATGACTATGCTGATAATTTGGTCATGCATCTACGAAGGGATGGGTGCACAGGGTCCAAGGGACCCTGCGCTCCCACAGTAAACTATCTGAAAAAGTAAGGAAATTCATTGCAAAAACGTTGTTAATGCATCAGTTAGGGTTGTCACTAAACCAACAAAAGCAGGGAACTGGAGTGTTAGGGTTTCCAACCCTAACACCCCACCCCCACCCCCACCCTGCAGACACTGACAGGCGTTGGGGATCTGCTTAAGAGTCACCGCCCCTAACGCTCACCCCATTCTACCACCACCACCCTACAGACACTGACAGGCATCGGGACTGTCTGTTGGGGTTGTCGGCCCTAACGCTCACCCCATTCTCCTATACTGTACCCAGCTCAGGTTATTTATTTATGGAATGGGGTGAGCGCTAGGATCAATGACCCCAAGGGACAGCCCCAACACCTATCAATGTTGGCAAAGTGGGGGTGGGGGTGGAATGGGATGAGTATTAGGGGTGATGACCCCAAGGCAGACCCCGGTGCCTGTCAGTGTCTGCAGGGTGGAGTGTTAGGGTTGGAAACTTTAACACCCCATTTCCCTGCTTTTGTCAGTTTAGCAAGCAAGCAAAATTTTATTTATGAAACACTATTCCAATAGATCGTAGCATTTTACAAAAACCACAGATAATAAGACATTCAGTTTAGTAAGTCAAACATTTAAAAACATGAATAAACAGCAGGACTAGTTATCACAGAACACCAATTCAAATAAATAAGTTTTCAAGGCAGACTTAAAGGCCTCAACAGAAGGGCACTCCCTCACCTGGCAAGGTAGAGAATTCCACAGGGTGAGAGCTGCAAAGGCAAATGATCTTGCACCTGAAGTTGTTAAATGGACCCTGGGCATCTCTAGCAGTCCCTCGTCGGTGGAATGGAGAGGATGAAGGGGCGGTAGGGACAGAGAAGATCTTGCAGGTACCATGGTCTCTATGTAGGGCTTTATAGGTCAGTAGTCCAACCTTGAAGGTGATCCTCCACTGCACTGGCAGCCAGTGCAGTCCGTGGAGCACCAGTGTGATGTGACAAGATCTTGATGAGCCAGTCAACAACCTAGCAGCCACATTCTGCACCAGCTGCAGGTGGTGAAGGTCCATCCCTAGTAGCCCTGGGTATAGGGCATAGCAGTAATCAAGGTGTGTTGTCACAAAGACATGGACCAGAGTAGGAAGGTCATCAGGTGAGACTAGGTGCTTTTTCCAGACGATATTCCTCAGATGGTAAAATGAGGTCTTGACAATGGCCGACACCTGAAACTTAAGCGTCGGCTCGCTATCAGTCATCACGCCTTGATTCTGCACCTGGTCAGAGGTCACCAGCTGGTTGCCCCCCAGCCATAATCCAGATGGCTGCCCAGTCGGTAACCTCTGTGCCCGATGACCTGGGTCCACAACCAACACTTCAGTCTTAGCCAGATTCAGTCTCAACCAGTTGGCACTCATCCAGTCCTGAATCTCAGACAGTTGTTAAAGACCAATGTATCACCTTGTTCAGGCACAAAAGACATGTACAGTTGAGTATCATCTGCGTAGAAGTGAAAACTCAATCTGTACCGCCTGATAATCTCCCCCAACGGCAGCATATACACCGCGAACAACATGGAGGAAAGCACAGAGCCCTGCGGTGCCCCACAAGGCAGGGAGAGAAGCTGAGGAGAAAACTCCCAACTCAACTCTGCATTCTGCCAGTGAGGAAAGAATGAAACCATCTGAAGACTGTACCAGACAGTCCACAGAATAGCCGCAAGGGCTCTAGCAACACCCCATGGTCCATGGTATCAAATACTGCGGAGAGATCAAGGAGGACCAAGATGGAATGGTTCCTCTGATATCTTGCTGTCAGGAGATCATTGAGTACCTGAACCAGCGCAATCTCAATACTTTTTCTCTTCCTGAAACTGGACTGGAGAGGATCGTAGATGTCGTAGGTGGTTAGATACTCCTCAAGCTGCAACGCGACTGCCTTTTCAATAACCTTACCCACAAAAGGCAGGTTAGAGACAGGCCTGTAGTTTGCGAGACAGGGTCGAGAGAAGGTTTTTTCAGGAGGAGGTGAACCACCACTTCCTTCAGGGTGTCTGGAAACACCCCAGTCTCTAACGAACTCCCAACTATCTCAGCAAGGACCGGTCCAATTTCCTCCATGCACCCCCACAAGGAGGAGTGTTGGACCAGGGACCAAATTACAGTAAGTCATAAGCCCCTGATCATCTTCATGACATCCTCGATCGCCAGCTGGCCAAAATCTGACCAGACAAACTGGGTGCTTGAAACCTCGCACGATCTCCGCTCTGCCAATTTGAGTGAGCTATGCAGATCTCAGACCTGATGGTGTCAATCTTGTGTGCGAAGAATCGAGTGAACTCATCACACTTCTGTGAAAAAGCTGCCCGCTTCTGGAGTCAGGTTGGATTGTACAACCTGTCCACAGTACGGAAGAGCTGAGCTGGTCAGTTCTTTGCAGCAACAATCTCCTTGGACAGGAACTCTGCCTTCTTATGGGAGACTGCTGATTGATAATCCCTGTCATGGGATATCGATCTAAGCCTTTCACCATCCAGGCCCAATTTCTGCCAGTATTGCTCCAGCCTTCTCCATACTTTCCACAACTCCTTCAAGGACCCATCAAACCAAGGGGACCGAGGGCGAACCTGGACATGAGCAATAGAATCCAGAGCAGCCCCACCACCTTATTATAGGCCAGCAGAAGACCCTCTGGATCTATGCAAACACTCAAACTCCTCGATAGGTCCAGCTCCACCATAAGACCATCAGGGGGTCAAACCCCGCAAAGGGTGGTACCTGACCATCTCCGTAGAGGCAGGCCTATTTAGGGGGGTGGCCAATCTGAACCCTATAGTGTGATGGTTGGACTATCTGATGGGTTCCACCACCACGTCCAAGATCTCCATCCCCAACAGAAACACTAGGTCCAGTGAATGACCCTGTATATGGATCGCAGAGGTAATCACCTTTGTGAAGCCCAATGAAAACATCAGTTGGAGGAAGTCTTGTACAAAACGTGAGAGTTCATCATCAACCCAGGCATTGAAGTCCCTAGTACCAACCACCTGGAGGCATCCAGCACCATCTTGATGATAAAGTCCGCAACTTCCTGTAAGAAATCCTTCCCATCACTGGGTGGATGCTATATGAGATGTATCCTACAGCCCACATCTATACTCATGATACATTCAAAGGATTCCAACTGGCACATCTACAAGGCCCAGCTCTATCCTGAAACAAATGGCTACCACACCTCCACCCCTATGATCCAATCTTGGGCAGTGTATCACCAAGTACCCAGCTGGAACAGCTGACTCCAGAATGGGACCAGCATTCTCATCCAGCCAGGTCTCGGTGATGCAAGCCAGGTCAGATGACCTGAGAAGATCATCAATTACTGCTGTCTTGTTCCGAATTGAACTGGCATTGCATAACACAACCCGAGTTGGATGAGTGGCCGAGGTTGATCGTGCTACCTGCCCACCAAAGGTGGAGTCCTTGGGTATGGGCACCAGGGAGGACGAACCCCCTCTCCTAGGCCCATTTCACCCTGGGGTGTCTCCTAGACCCCATGACCCCAATTCATCCCCCCCGCTCCACTCCACTTTAGTAACAACCCTAACTGATGCATTAACAGAGTTTTTGCAATGAATATATTCATTGTAAAAACACTCCATTAATGCAACAGTTAGGGCTGATTTCACACCGACAAAAGTCTGGAAATTTGATGTTAGGGTTACCAACCCTACCACCCACCCACCCACCCTCCACACACCAACAGGCAATGGGGTGTGCCTTAAGGTCATTGGACCTTTGCTGTCACCCCATTCCATGTGTAAACAAGCTGAGATGGTACAGTATATTTATTTATTAAAATGTTTCACCAGGAAGGCACACTGAGCAGCAAGTTACACATCTCCCAGTGCGACCTGGTGGATGGGGTACAGTGAGGATGGAGCAGTAATACATACATTCAAGTTATAAAAGTCAACATTTATATATATTTGTATAAGACAGGTGTAATATGCAATGTACAGTACAATAAGGTGCAGCAATAGAGCAGGCATTTGCATAAGACAGGTCCTATATACTGTGAACCGTACAATAAGTAATTTGAGAGGACAATCAAAAGTGCTAGGGAAGGTAGGGGGAAGGGTTAACATGGACATGGGCATATGTGGAAAAAGTAAGCAAGGGGAGGAGGAGTTTATGTAATATAAAAAGGGAAAGAAGGACAGAGTAGGGAGAGGCAACAGTTGGAGATTTTACAGGGAATAAGTGCAAGAGGGAGCAGGTGGATCAACTGTGTGTGGGTAAAACAAAATGTTAATTGGGGAAAGAAAGAATCACAGACATGAGGAGAAAAAGGGTGAGTTGAGGATGAGGGGAGAGGCCTAGTCCCTATGGGACCTCCTTCAGGATGCGGAGAAACCCTGCAAGGGGGCTGAAGGGCTAGAATGAAAAGGGAGGAAGGATAGGAGAAGGACTTTAGAGTGAGATTAACGAGGGAGGGAGAGAAGAGTGGGTTAGTAACTAAGAGAGGAATATGACCAACCCAGAGGAACCCTTCAGGATGCTGAGAACTCTGCAAGGGGGCAGGGAAGACCAGTAGATGTGAATGAAAGTGGGAGAGGGGAAGCCTAAACCCAGGAGGAGAAACCCTTCAGGATGCAGAGAACCCTGGAAGGGGACTGAGAAAGCAAAAGAGATGAAGGGGGAGAGCTGGTGTAGAGGGTAGAGGAGAGAGGGAGGAAGTGAGAGCTTAAAACTAGGCAAGGCTAGGGCCAAGTCAGTGAGACCACTTCAGGATGCTGAGAGGCACATTATGAGTGCAGGGAGGACCAGCAGGGGAGGGAGAAGGGAAGAGAGGGAGTGTTAGAGTCTAAGGAAGGGGGGTGTGTGGAGTTGCATCGGGGAGGGTAGAGGTGTAAATAAAGAAAAGGGGGATGTGTATGGAGTTAAGGAGAAGGAATTAAGGAGGGTTGTAGCAGGAACAGTTAGGAGCAAGGTAGTTATGGAGGGAAGTGCTGATGGAGTAGAAGGAGGAAGAGTGGCAAATTTGAGGGGGGGTTCCATAGTTTTGGTAGGCAATAAGAGAAGCCAGACTGACCGATGAGGGTGGAATGGCGGGGGACCGCCAGTGTACTGTACTCAGTGGATCTTCGGGAGTGAGAGGGGAGGGAGGGAGGAGGAGTTATAAATGAGGAGGAGAGGTAGGATGAGAGTTCTTACAACCAGTGCTTGGAGGTGAATTTAGCGCAGTGAGAAAGGCATCTATTTGTAAAAGAAGGGAGTGATAGGGCCTGATAGAGCTTACAGTGGTGAATGCAGGAGGGAGCATCAAGGGCAAAGCAGCAGAAGGAGTTGAAAAGGGTGCCCAATCTGGTCAAGGAGAACTTAGGAGCAGCATTATAGACTACATCGCAGTAGTCAGAAAGGGAGGATGGTCTTCTGGACTAGTTCATGCCTAGCCACAGGAGGGATGCAACTGCTGTTCCTGAATAGGGCACCAAGCTTGGGGCACATTTTTTTCTGGATGGTGTCAATATGGCCAGAGAAGTTGAGGTGTTAGTCAAGCCATACATCAAGGTATCTGAAGGAGGATGTGTCCTCCAGTAAAGTCCCATCAAGGGTGTGGAAAGTGGACAGGAAGGGAAGCTTAGAGAGTCTCTGCCTTTTGCCAAAGGTCATGGAGACAGTCTTCTTGGTGTTAAGGAATAATTGATGGTTAGCAAACCAGAGCTGAATCTTGTTGAAATCTTGCTGCGAGCTGGATGTAACCTTGGCTGGACAAGAGCCAGATGCATATAGGACAGTATCATAGGCATACATGTTAATGGCTGAGGAGAGGGAGCAGACAGATGGAAGGTCATTTAGGAAGATGGAGAATAATAAGGGCCCTAGCACTGAGCCCTGAGGGACACCAGTACTAATTGGAAGAGGAGGGGAAATAGCTTCAGAGATCTTGGTAGATTGGGTTCTGCCAGTAAGGTAGGCCTTGAACCAGCTTGTGGCTGAAGGAGCCAGGTCAGCTGTTGAAAGGGAATCAAGAAGAAGGGAGTGGAAGACAGCATCGAAGGCCTTGGCAAGGTCGACAAAAATGGCTGAGGGGATTTGGCCATTGTCCATCCATGTTAGGATAGAGTCAGTGAGCCGAAGTAGGGAGGTGGTGGTTGAGTGATTTTTCCTGAAACTAGATTGGAAAGGGGTGAAGAAAGAGGTGTTAGATAGAAATGTGATGAGTTGGGACAGGACAGTGTGTTCTTGTAGTTTAGCTGCGATGGGGCAGTAGGTGCCAGGGGATGAGGGGTCACCGCCTTTGGGCAAAGGGAGAGCCACAGCGTGTTTCCATGGGGTAGCGACTGAGGCAGTTGAGAATGAGAGATTTAGAATGGAAAAGAGGGGGTAGGCAATGGCCAGGGCTGAGAGAGAGAGGAGTTTAGGGTCAATGCCATCAGGGAAGGAGCCCTTTGAGGGGTTGATAGCGAGGATAGCTTTTAGAGTATAATTTGGGGAGACAGTAGTGAAAGAGAAGGAGTGGGTGAGAGGATGGAGGGTGAGTGGCTGTGGTGGAGAGTGGAGTGTAGGGAGGTAGGTAGAGAGTGACTTTAATAGCTCTGAGGCACAGGAGATATAATAGGAGTTAAATTCGGCAGCTAAAGCAGACCGGTCAGCCACTAGGGTGTCATTTATTTTAAGCACAGGAGAGGGTGGGCTGGACAGTGGGGTGAAGAGGATGTGGACCACTTTCCAGAACTTCAGGGGGGGAGTTTATGTTTGTGAGGAAGGCCAATTTAAAACAGTCAGACGTGGCTATCCTTGTAGTCCTGGTGCAGGCATTTATAAGCTTACGATAGGTCATGAGATCGCTAGGAGGCCGAGTTTCTTTATGGTGCTTCCAGGCACAATCTCTTGTTCTGAGGCAGGCTGAAAGTTCAGGAGTTATCCAAGGTAGGTGGTTACCCATAACCCTGGTTTGTTTGAGTGCAGCAAATGTATTCCAGTTATCCAGGAACATTTCTTTAAAGTAAGCAGGGGCTTATTCAACTGAGGGGATGGAAGCTAGGGGAGACCAGTCAGAAAGGGCAAAGTTGCACAGGAGAGGTTCAAGCTCTAAGGATTTGAAAGATTGTAATTGCAAAAATGTATGTGGAGATTTAGGTCTGTGGACCTTCCTGACTTCAAAAACTGGGTTGTGTTTGCTGAGAGTGTCAGTGGGGATGCCAGAGTTGATGATTCTGTGGGGGTGGGAGGTAAAGGCCCAGTTGAGTAGGGAGTGTTTGTGTCTTGCGGTTCGGGTTGATGGGTTCTGAGAGTAGTTGGGAGAGGTTTAGTGCTCTAGTTTCATTTCAGATTTTGGTTGTTTTAGGTGACAGCCAATTTAGATTGAAGTCACCTAGGATGTATAGCTCCCCAGAGTGAGAGAGGGCAGTTATTGAGGTTAAGAGGTCAAGAGTAATAGAGGGCTGGATGTTTGGGTGGCAATAAATGCCAGCTATAAAGATGGGAAGAGTAAAGGGCATGACCACTTGAATGGCTAGAGCGTCATGAATTGTTGGGTTGGGGCATGAGTAAATGATGGAGTATTGAAGAGAGGAGAGAATGTACATGGCCACTCCACCACCTCTGCCAGCTTGGTCTTGTCTTAGGATGGAGTAGTCAGGAATGCTGACTGAGTGGTCCAGGGTCGAGCTCATGAGCCATGTTTCCATTATAATTAGAATGTCTGGCTTTAGAGTGACCACCATGGTTTTTAGGTCGTCAATTTTTAGCAGCAGACTGTGGAGTCTTAGATGTAGGATCTTGAAGCTCGAATACTGGGGGAGCAGAGGAGGGGGTGGCAGCAAGTGGAAGCATCAGGAGCACAAGGGGCAGTCGGGCCAGGGTTGGGATGAATGTCCCCAGAGGAGAGTAAACGAAGAGCAAGGATAAGGAAGTGTATCTTAGGGCATTTCGAAGGAGATAACAAGGTAGCCAGATGTTTGGAGGAGAAGGAAGCAGAGGAATATGGGAGCAGAAGGTGAAGAACAGCAAAGAAAGTAGGCACAGTTAGGTAATGATGCATAAGGAATAATGGAGAAATATGACCATGGTTTAAAGGGGGAGGAGGGGGTAATAGCAAGGATGTAATTGGGGGATTGCAGATAGAAGATGGGGGGCGTAGATGAGTTATTTGACTCTGGTGAGTAGTGAGCAAGTAGAGGTGGCAGAGAGAGGGATACGAGTATAAAGGGAGAGAGGAGGGAGGGAGTTGCATTGCCAAGTTTTCAAAAGTTATTTGGCCCTGGGATTAGCAGGCTCAGGGCGCTGGTGAGTCCATACCTGGCAAGGAGTCAGGGATTCGAACCACCAGCGTGGTTCGAAACAAGGACCGAGTCGGCTTCCAAAGATCTAGCAGCAGCTTTTGCAGGGGGGGCATGAGCAGTCACCTAATAGTAGGACCCAGCTATTGAACAAGCTAAGTTCAAAACTCCAGAACAGGTAAATTCTAAAGTGACCTGTATGCAGGGGATGGTAAGGTTAAGCCACTTATTGCCCCTTAAGAATTCATAGGTCGATGCCCCTTTAAGAGGAGTAGTGAGTCAGAAAGGGATGGCGGGCTATTTAGAATGAAGAAGTATTTAATAGAGGCCGGGATCAGGGAGGGTGGGTGAAACAAAATGTAGAGGTGAGTGAGCAGGCTGGGTCAAGCAAAGCTGGGCAGGCTGTCCTTACTCAAAGCAGCAGGGCTGAATCAAATTGAAATGCTCCAGCTGCTTCTCAGCATACACTGTGAGCTGTAATTAGCAGATCAGGTGAGCACCAGCAGTAAAGTGAAGCCGCTAAATTTAAAATGGACCAAATACCTCCGTACCTGTAATCGGAGGGGAGCAGACAGGTGGTTTGGCCAGCAGATGGAGGGAGGGGTTCGGACCACGGTGTGTGTATGAGTCGGAGGAGTCACTGGCCCTTGAGGGCAGGCTGAATCCCCTGCAAGAGAAGGAAAGGAGAAAATGTTATAGGGAGGCAGAGAGGGGGAGGGTGGCTGGAGAAACAAAGAGGACAAAGAAAGGGGTAGGTTAGTGTAAATCGGAGTTGGCTAGCCGCTAAGGTTAAACTACCAAACAGGCTAAAGTAGATTTAAAAGCAGGTAGCAACTGGTCAGGTAAAATATGATTAATTAGACAGTTCAGCACAAAATATAGAGCTGAGTGAGCAGGCTGGGTCAAGCAAAGCTGGGCAGGCTGTCCTTACTCAAAGCAGCAGGGCTGAATTGAATTGAAATGCTCCAGCTGCTTCTCAGCATATGCTGTGAGTTGTAATTAGCAGATCAGGTGAGCACCAGCAGGAGAGTGAAGGCACCAAATTTAAAGTGGATGAAACACCTCTGTACCTATAGTTGGAGGGGAGCAGGCGGGCGGCTTGGCCAGCAGATGGAGGGAGGGGTTCAGACTGTGGTGTGGGTCTGAGCCAGGGGAGTCACTGGCCCTTGAGGGCAGGCTGAATCCCCTGTAATTGGAGGGGAGCAAGTGGGCGGCTTGGCCAGCAGATGGAGGGAGGGGTTCAGACCGCAGCATGGGTCTGAGTCAGAGGAGTCAGTGGCCCTTGAGGGCAGGCTGAGTCCCCTGTAATCAGAGGGGAGCAGGTGGGCGGCTTGGCCAGCAGATGGAGGGAGAGGTTCAAACCGCGGTGCAGGTCTGAGGAGTCACTGGCCATTGAGAGCAGGATGAATCCCCATAGGGGATAGGAGAATGGGGTGAGAGTTGGGCCCAACAACCCCAAAGCACACCCTGATGTCTGTTGGTATGTGGAGGGTGGGAGTGGGGTGATAGGGTTGTTATCGCTAACATCGAATTTCCAAACTTTTGTCGATGTGAAATTAACCCTAACTGATGCATTAATGGAGTTTTTTGCAATGAATTTCCTTTCTTTTTCAGAAAGTGTAATGTTACTCATATCCATACTTTATGTGGGAGCACAGGCCCTCTGGGCCCTGCCCTTCCACCTACCCATATGCCTAGAGACATAGCGCAGTAGGGCCCTGTGTTCCCAGTTTTGCATAATCATTGTCCATATGTGGGACCTTGAGCCTCTGGAATACCACTCCACCACCCATAAGTATAGAGACATGGCGCAGGGAAGGCCATATGCTCCCAGTTCGCAAAATGGTATCCATAGTTGGGAACGCAGGGCCCACCCAGCCATAAGTGTAGAGGCATAGTGCAGGAGGGCTCTGTACTCCCAGTTTAGCATAAATGGTATGCTTAGGTGGGAGTGCACTACCTACCCATAAGTACAGACACAGTACAGGCCTAGAGACATTCCAAGTAACCCTTGTAACAGTTATTTGGCAATATCTCAATAACTGTAGCAACTTTGGAAGAAAATTCCTTCGCAGTTGTATTCATGATCTAGCCACCTCCACACATCCTTAAAGGTATACTAAGCTGTGCTTACCAAAAAATCCATATTTCAAACCGTTTTTGAGACATAGCCACCAAAAGGCGCCACAACTGCCGCAGTGTTATCCAATGGGAAAATTCACAACTTTGGAGTGCTGTAATTATGAAACCAGTGTAAATTTTCTCACCAAACCAGCAAAAGGCAGATCTGTGGGGAAATGGCTTGGAACCCTGCAAATTTCAGCCCAAAAGTCCTGTTTTGCAATGAAGTGCTGCCAAAGAAACTGGGCTTTAAGGAGCTGACTATAAGAACTTTCCGCGAAGTATGTGGACTTTCCGAGTACCATTAGTTGCATGGGAGATCTTTTGTGAAAGTACAGCGATAATTTTGCAAAAGTCTCACCATTATAGATGTGGGACTTTTTCGAAAGTTCCATAGCTAAGATGGCAGAAAATTAAAAAAAACATTTCTGGGTGTCCTGGCAAAAAACTAATGCCAGGGTCATGTTGTTAGGGCTCCGATTAGGTAAACCCAACTGTTGGTGTTCACCAAGGGGCAGTATTTTTGTAGTACAATGTTTTTTCCGCCTTGCTAACTTGAAACAAGATGGTGGCAGCACAAAAGTAAAAAGTCCAAGCACGACACTAAAAAGTGCTTCCGAAGGGAACATATATTTTTTCCCACAGGTTAGAATGGGAATCTTTAAACTTTAATAACTTTTGAATGGATTAATATTTTTCACCAAATCTTCAAAAGGAACTTCCCTGACCCATTCTCCATATGCTCTGAAAATGTCGGACCAGACCGACAAACTGTTTGGGTTGTAGAGTCAAGCAAAGAATTTGCCAAAAATGGCCAAAAGAAGTGTTGTTTTGCACTTTTTTTTTGGCATTATGCAGCTCCGCACTGGCACATCCGACTGGAACAAAACTTGCCAGATCCAGAGATCTATGGTACCACCAGATCACGCATGCAAAATTTCAGGCAAATCGGACAAACAGTTGCAAAGTTATTAAAGTGTAACATTTTGGTTTTAACATAGACGTGGCTGTGCAACCCTAACTATACCTACACTACCGTGCAGGTATAATATATATATATATATATATATTTTTAGATATATATAAAAGATCTGGAAGATGAAAGGGCATGGCCATATACATAAATGGCTCTTTTCTTGGCCTTTGGTGTTTTTCTCACCCCTCACCACTTCTCATCAGCTGGAGGATCTCTGTTGCTGTTGGATTGTATTCTGAGCCCTCTGGGGATAGAGCTTGCAGCAGATCTCGGTTGTGGGTACACCATTTTTTTGGTTACCCACCTCCGACTCAGTCAATCTGTAGGTCCTCTGACCCCTTAATCTGCTGCATTGCAACCATTTGTCTTGGTATTCTCCCACAGACTTGTCTTTGGGTGGGGGGCTTCCTAAATATCTGTCTCCTAGTCTGACAGGATCCCTGTTCTCGGTCTGGTTTCAGAAGTACTTCTGTCTCTATTTTACCTCCTGCAGTCAGATTTTACCAGTCTGTGCCCCGACTTGCAGGCGTATTTGCTCCTATAAACTTTGCTTTTATAGGGCATTTGATTCTGACCTTGGAGAGCCACCTGCAGACAAGCTGTGTCCCCTCAGTGCTCAAACAACTCAGCTTATTCTGTCACCTCAGAGAAGTATTTCCTTCCTTTCAACCCCCCCCCCACTTTAGCTGTGCTTTCTTATGGTTCAGTTTTCTGTTTTGCCTGGGTTGCACTCCCTAGGGGTGTCAGTCATTCCTTGTTTGGTGCGAGAGCAAGCCAGCTGTTCTGCAGACTTCCTTTGGCCGAGGTCATGGGTTTCTCTCTCTCTCTCTCTCTCTCTCCCTGCCCTCATAAATCCCTCTGCCCAGAGTGTCTATTTACCTCTTTTTCTCTGGTCATTTTTTATTATTTTACTTTATATCTTTTCCTTTTCCCTATCCCTTGGACTCCCTTGTCCCACCCTTCTAATTTTTTCTTGCTCTTTCTTTCCTCTCCTGAGGAGGAAAGGGAGCTGGCGTCATTTACTGGCTAGTCCATGAGCACCGAGTCATACGTCAGCTCCTAAAATCTTAAAGCTATTGTTCTCACTGAGTCCTGCACCTCCGGCACTAACCCATCAGTGCTGAATAGCGAAGATATCCTGGAAGATCAAGAATTACATTGAGTTCATAATTTTCAATTTTTGCTGGGGCAGGAAGTAATGTAGGAGCAGAATAAATTAGCAGTAATTTTGGAATAAGTCTTGCATTTTTTACTTTAAAAGTGAACACAATTCTCCATTATAATTAAAATTGGGTATTAGTGCAACCATTTTGAGTCAAGTCTTGCTATTTAGTGCAGAAAAGGTTATGGGTCAACCCCGGAGTACATTTTGCTTGTGGCTGTTTTCTTGGGCTTGGTGCTGTGTGTGAGAGTGAGGGAATTCTCTGTTGCATGCATCTTTGTACAGCAAAATACTGTTGGTGTAGTGGACAATTTCAGTCACGGCTTTGTGGTTGTAATCATTCCTAACTAGTTGTATGGAGAATAATGCATAGATGATTGTTTATGAAGTCTGTTTATGCACTCGAGGTGTATAATGACTCCTAAACCAAAAGACTGAAGTGATTTTAGTGGGCAAATGTCTTGTATGATGTATTGTCTGTCTACTGCGTGCTGATTTAACAGCAGGCTGTCTTATTTCCTTACATTTAAACACAACAAGAATGGAGAATTTTGTGGTGAAGGAAACTCCATCCTCACGAAATCACTCCAAGACTGCGCTGTGTATCAGTGCACGTGATCGCGCTCGAGAGGTTGGGGATGATGGCCTGTATGAGGATGGAGGTGAACTATTCTTCGTGAGTCATCGTTTTGGATCATGTCTGAAAATCCACCATCATTGACTACCAGAGTCAAAGACTCTCATCAAGCAGAAGGTTGACTTCAAAGAACAGGGGAACAAGAAGAAGCAGAAGACATAGATGACCACTCTTCAGTGCAATACAGATGCCAGGCCAGGAAAAAAAAATCGCATCACACAGGAGTTTGTAAAAATGTACCTAGAGGTGAATATACCACTTGAGAAAGCTGAACATCCATCAGTTTGAGCTTTCCTTTCTGCCTTCGTAAAAAATGGTGGGTCCATAACCTCAGTGAGATCAACTAAGGATCACATACCTGCCTGATGTTTATGAAAATAAAAACAGCTCATCAAAACCCAGAAGACTGCGGGTAAGAAGGTTGCTTTCATAAATGATGAGACAAGTGATGTTGAGCACCATACTATCCTAAACATTTTGGCTACCCCCTCGAGAAGGATGCCTCTAGTCGAATACGCCCGTATGCTGGACACCAGATTCCTCACTAGTGTTAATTACAGCACTGTGGCAAGGGCAGTGTTTGAGACTGTCGGTGACTATGGGATTGATTTTGCAGATCTCTATATATTTGAGTCAGATAGTGCAGCATATAAAACGAAGACATTCACTGATATCTTGAAGGGCTTGTTTCCCAACCTTGCACATAACCTGCCTTGCCCACATAATAGACCTTGTTGTTGGTGAACTTGAGAAGTCATTTTCCTCTGTCACTGCATTTCATGAAGCTGTTCCGGAAGCTTTCCTCTCTTCCAAGCAGTAGAAAGGCATGGTATCTTAGACATCTGAGAGGGGTGGACCCCAGAAATAAAGCATCAGTACTTCCTGATCTCTGCTCAACCTGACGGAGTTCCTAGTACCAGGCTGCAGTTTACCACAAAAAACACATTAGGTTTCATAGAAGCTTTATTGAAAAAGAAATGACCATCACAAAACCACCATGTAAATCTTTACAAGATCTGAAAGAACTGTTATTTGATGATTCTCAGTATGCACAAATACAGGTGGAACTAGCATTCCTTGCTGAAAAAAAAACACCAGACTTTGCAAACTTCTCTATTGATTTTAGTCTCAAGTCCCAATTGCCACAGATACTGTGGATACACTGGAGGAGCTACGTATCCACCGGGAAACACAGCCCGCAGTTCACTGCAGAGGGTAGTGGCCATCTGATGGATATAGCAGAAGCTGAAAGTGTTCCGCTGAAAACACTGTCACACATCTAGGGCTGCTCTTTCTGGAGCAATAGAGAAGCTGGACAAATACCTGTCGGTGGATGGCCAACCCAGAGAATCCTTTCTTGATAGTCGTCAGGATTTTTGATCCAATAAGACTGATGTTTATGCCACAAAAGAAAGAGGACTGCAGCGCCATTCCACGATGGGATGATGTTCCTCTCGAAGAATTCGAGGTACATACCAAGATACTCAAACCAAACTATTTGGACAGTATGGATGGTGAAAAAGATCTAGACTGCTTTTGGAAAAGTGTCCAAGAGAGGAAACCAATGTTGGCTGCATTGCCACTGACTTGTATAAACTCTGTAACAAACTGAGCAGATGCTGAGCGAAGCTTCGGTGTGCACAACCTGATATTTTCAGAACAGTGCCGGGGCCTTTCAGACCTCTGTTTTAATGGCAAGCAAAAAGACTAAAGACTATTATTTATTTATTTATTTTTTGCCAACATAAGCTTTTATTGAAATTTCAACTTTTACACAACCACGCCTGACCACGCTACCATGCCCCTATAATAATACATAGTTGGCACTTTCCCCCATAGAAACCATTATTGTATATTTCCCTATATAACTTACTTATTAATGCTGTATTCCTCCCAACTAAAACTGTATACTCTAAATTAAGGTTATATACCTCCGGAGGGATACCTGTATACTTACAGAAGTATACATCCTGTCTAGCATGGAAAAAACCTTCCCTATTCCTAGAACACTCACTACCTGTAATAAAAAAAACAAAAAACACATATTTGGAGGCAACTGTCTCCCCCCCAATGGACCTGGAGCACTCAAACCAGCAAAGACAAACAGTTGGATGTAGTCCCCCCCCCCCAGCACTCAAACTTGCAAAAAATAAAACAGTTGGAGGCCAGTTGAGAGAACAAACAAGAAACCCCTACCCCTTATACTTAACAACAGCTTACTATCTCAACATTCCAGCTGTCTTCCAACACCACACCCTCCATGCTGATGCTGTCTTCTAGTACTCCAGGCCAAGTAAATCCACCAGCTCCAGTGCCCTGACAATACATGCCACTCTGACCACAGACCATCCTCCCTAACTATCCAGGCCCTGTCCATTGCACCGGATCCTGTTCGATGGTGTGGATTGGGGAACCCCACCGACCTTGCTGGGGGGGGGTAAGCCTTTGGGGAAGATGGAGGCAGGTAAATCCAGGAGGGGGTTGGGGTGACCGGTTGAAGGGGGCTGGTCAGACAGAGGGCAGGAAAAGAGTCACACAAAAAAAAAGATTCACACACACACACACACACACACACACACAAAAAAAGGCCACTAGTGTTTAGCGACCGGACCTGGACCCAATGTGTTTTGGGGTGGCTGGAGTGGGCCTAACTTTCCGGATACAGTAGGTTCATACAGTGGTCGCCAAAGGCATCTGGCAGAGTACCTGCTGCAGTGATATGGTGGAGGTATGAGGAAAGCACCCAGTCCAGAAGGGAGTGGTTAGAAGAATGAGGATTGAGCCGGTTGGGTTCGCAGACAAGTTGAGTAAGGTTTAGGGACTTAATCCTGTGGGAGGTGGGCCTGGATGCAGGGGAGAGCCAATTGATGTTGAATTCCCCAAGGAGGAGGAGGAGTTCAGTGGAGGAGGCATGGGAAACGAGAGTTTGAGAGGGAGTCAACCAAGGAGGAGGGAGAGATTTTAGGAAAGGCTTAGTAAACAGCAACAAAGATAGGAATGTGGAGGGGAGGTAGAGCTTAGCTAGGAGGAGCTTGTGAGAGGAGGGCACAGAATCTCTGAACATGATGGAACAGGATACAGTAGGTTCTGACTGATATACAGAGCAACACCACCACCCCATTCACCGCGGTCCTGCTGGAAGAGTTGAAAGTCGAGGAGAGCCAAGTTAGAGGCAGGTATTCTGCAGGAGGGCCAAGATTCAGAAATATACAAGAGGCCAGGAGAATGCTGAGAGATCCGGGGCCAGATTTACAAAGGCCTGAGAATGAAGCACAGTGCTTGCTTCAGAAACAAATTAAAGGCAAGGAGCAGAATGTGTCAAAACTCATGTCAGTTCTGATTTTCTAATGGTGCTTGCATCAAAACAGGTCTGCATGTGCCAGACTGGCTTGTGCCTTGCATGCATTGACAAAATGTCTGTGCCCTGTTGGATGGGATGCATGTGTCACAGAAATGATGCACCATCCCTTTATTTGGGAGTGTCAGAGAATGTAGGTCCTGTCCTTGTGCCCTAAGATTCATGCCACTGTTAGACCAGCCAGTGCTGGTCTAACTTCCACTGGAGCATATAAAGGAGAGGGTAAATCCTGTAGAGGTGTGGTTATAGAGCCAGTATTCCCCTGCAGGACCAGTGTAGAGCATTTTGCTGAAAATGCCATTATCTAGGCCATTTCATCCCCTGTATTTGTTTTATTCAACTTCAGTCATTCTTGTCCCATGCATTGTCTTTTGACTCAGCTTGCACCATTCTAGCCCCATGCATCATCTTTTGACTCATCTTGCATCTTTCTTGCCCCATGCATCATCTTTTGATACAGCTTGTCTCATTCTCACCCCCATGCATTGTCTTTTTGACTCATCTTGATTTGTTCTCACCCCCTGCATCATCTTTTTGACTCAGTTTGAGTCAGTCTCACCCCATGAGTTTCTGTCTCGGGTTGTGTAATTTTCCCCTCGTGCATCATATTTTTGATGCATCGAACCTCTTGCATCATGTTGGGGGACTTTGCCATGGAGAAAACTTTTCTTGTAAAATACGGCGCATAGTGCTTGGCACACCGGGATTTGACTCAAGGTGGTTGGTTGATGCACCTTGCATTGGTCCAAGGGCCCTTTGAAAATCAAGCCCCCAGACTTTAAAGGGGTTGAGTGTAGGAAGGAGGCTCCTAGCATTAAAGTGGAAAATGCTGAGGCCTTTGGGGGGGGATGAGGGTGAGGAGGAGAAGGGGCCAGGGTTGCGCTCAACATCACCCACTAGTAAGAAGAGAAGGAAGAGGAGTAGAAAAAAAGAATGGGACTTCTTCCCCCTAGACCAAGGGTTGAGGGAGAGAGGAAGAGGGAGGCAAGGCATGGTGAAGAAGTTCAAGGTTTAGAGAGGGGGGAGGAGAGGAGACCAGGATGGATAGTGGGGGAGGATAGGAGGAAGGGGGGGGAAGAGCAAGTGGAGGGGAAGAGAAAATGTGGGAAAAGGTTGAAAGGGGAAGGAGGGAGTTAGGGGTAATGCAAGAGAGGGGAGGGCAGAAGGGGGAGAAAAAGGAGGCAGAGCAGGAGGGTAATGAACATAATTTAGGTAGAGACCAGTAACAGGTGACTTTACCTGGGTTTATCAGCAGCAGTTAGTGGGACAATGAATCAAATGTAAGCAAGCTAAGTGAACTGAATAAAGTCAGACAGAGCTACAATCTAGAGGGTGTAACTAAAGAACTACAGGAATTTTGGCTAATGCAATACTGTGACAGTAAAGCGTGGACAGGCTGACTAAGCTCAGAACTGTAAGACAAACATAGTAAGTAGTGCAGCAAAAATGGCGATGAGGAATCGGCTGAGTCAGTTTAGCTAAACTGTGGAACTAAGGCAGTTGGCTAAAATAATGCAGCAGCAATAACTCAGACAAAACAAGTGCAGGCTAGGTAAACTACATGTGACCCCTAGGTGGCACTACCCCAAGGGCTACTACCCCTGCCTGCATGGCTAGCAGCAGGTTGCAGGGCCTACGTTCGGTGACGGGTGCCTCCGCCCAAAGGTCAGGGTTGGTAGTGGTCAGCTTAACCAAGTCCCAGCCCTCTGGGACACTGTCACACCCCCCCTTGTCTCCCACTAGTGGCCCACACAGTATACAAGGGTAATCTTTCCAATACCCCAGATATGCAAAACACATACACATAAACCTGGCACTTACCCCCAGGACTGGTTCATTTAGCACGGCTCTCGGGACCCCCTGTAAAATAAGATTATGTAAGGCACACAGCTAAATGCAATACATTTCAACATATAATGACACCACAGTCAGTATAGACTTCCAAGAAAAAGAAGATCTGATTTATTCAGGGGTCTGCAACAAGGAGGGGGAGTTATCAGGTTAATTAGCTTAAACACATTAATAGTCACACTACTGTGCATGCACTTAAAGTCCCACTCAGTCCCACTCTCTGGGTACCCAGGATGGAGGGGAAGGCTAGCCAGGACCGATGCCCGGGATAGGCCGGTGGTGCAGCTGGTTGGGGCCCTGTGATGTAAAAAGAACATGCACACACACACACACAATTTGTAATCCGGAGCCGGATGGCTCAGTTCACAGAAAGGAAAACACAAGACAGTCAGATGACGCACTTTGATTTAAGAAAAGTTGCAGGGAACTACCCTGATCATTACTCACGGTACCCAGGCTGAACACAGGAAGGCTGATGGGGGAACTGCCTGGATTGCCAGAGGAAGCAGGGCCCACACGAGTTGCTGTTCTTGTTCAGGCAAGGTGTAAGGGGCTGGTCCCTCGTCGATGGATCTTTTCTATACAGCAGGGTAGTGAGACAAGACCCTCATGGCAGGGCCTATCTGCGTCAGGCAGCACGGATTCAGTCCGATTTTTGCTGGGAACCCACTTCCAGTGCTAGCACACCGTTGACAGCAATAAGGGAAATCAGATCATGATCCCCATCCAGCACATAGCACATTCATATGCAAAACTCGTTTACTCTACCAGGCCACAGAGTCCTGACAGGCCGATCGCATTCAGTTAAATCTTCGGTCTTCTACAGGTTAAGCCTGGTCCCACAGCAGCAACTTGCCTTGCTCTCTCAAATTCAGAATAAGTCCGATGAAAATCCTCTCTTCCCTCTCCGGGCAGAAATTAAACAAGTAGGTGAGGAGTCAGGCCTTCCACAGTTCTCCCATGCGAACTATGCCTCAACGGCCATGCGAACACTCAGAGATGCTGCTCCTTCAGCTTCCAACTCGAATCTGGTTTGCCAGCAGACAGCTCGAGGCATTTTCCCCAGAATCCACAAAGTCCAATTGACTGGTGCCTCTGTCAGTCACAACACACTCCCCCTGTTGGTGCAAAAAGGCGCCAGTAGCCCAAAACTACATTTCCCAGAGACTGGCACCACACAGATCCACTTTGGCAGGCTCCATTTTAGAGTCCTCACACCCGATTGGTCCAATTCGGCAGTTCGGGACCTAAATGGTGGAACTAGCAGAAACAGTTCGCTCTGCAAGAAAGGCAGGTTAGACAAATTACATTTTCATTACCACACCAGCATTCTACCACTAACTATTTACATCTTTCAGAAGGGCTTCCTCTGCTCACTTAGCAACGTCAGAAACGGAGCACTTAGGCAGCAGCCCGGGTGGGAATTGGGCATACAAGCACACAGTCCACCCATACAAACTAATTATGACTCCGAGCAGGCAGCCCTTAAAGAGACAGTATGTGGAGGCTCTAGAAGCACTCACTACAACTCCAGTTAAACGGCTGTGACACCAAACACCTCCCAGACTGTGAGCAATAGGCAAGCTCTTGGAAGACTTTTGGGAACCCCCATTTGTAGGGGGGTTACATACAGAACTGTAACAAACATTTGTCAATATTGAATGTTCACTGCTTGCATTGCTGTTGTACCGGGTCTTGCTCATACATATTTTTACTATTTATTTACCCCAAATAGATCTGAGGAGATGCAGTATCTCATTTTCAGTAGTGTCCTGCTTTTACACATTTTTAGATTGTATTTACCTAGGACAGGTCAGCTGAGAGGCAATATCTGCTTTGCAGTGGGCTCCCCCACATTTTGATCCCAGATTTCAAAAGCAGTCTTTTTATGACCTGACGTTATGATCAAGACAGGTGGGATTTTTTAAATCCCATCCAAAAGGTGATTTTGCAGTGCGATGGTGAAAACATGTCGATGGAGATTTGAAAAATAATGCCTGTCATGTTCATGAGATAGGGTAACACATGAAAATGTTGAACATTAGGTGCCAAAATCTGCAAATATAAAGTTACAAGTAAATGTTGGAACAATTCAAAATTTCTTGTTTTATCACATTTTGACCCCAAATTTTCAACATGGTCTTTTTATGTCTCTAAAATACTGGCCAAAACGTCATTCTGCACCACACGTGTGAAAACATATTTTGGCCAGGATTTGAAAAACAACTGCCACGTTCTTGAGGTGTTGTGAAAAAATGACTGTGTTGAAAATTTATGAGCAAAATACTGTAAATTACCAAAATTATTAGCGAGTGTTGAAAATGTTCAGTGTACGTTCATAACTTTTTTTTTTTAATATTGTGACCCAAAAGTTTCACCGTAGTCTTCTTATGACCCCACCTCATGAACCCAGTGGGTGAAAATTGTCAGATCCCGCCTGAAAGATGATTTTGTGACATAACTATGAAATCACCTCTCGGAATGGATTTGAAAAATGTCATCTGCCTTCTTCATGAGGTGGACTCCCAAAATGGACACATTGAAAATTTGGGTGAAACCTTAAAAAGTGACCAAGTTATGAGTACAAGTTCAGAATGCACTGAAATACATAAAACATGTTTACCTGATTTCCTCAGTCCAGTGTTGAAGAGTGAAGACATGTCTCCATTCCAGAGAGGATTACAGTGTCGGAACCCTAGGCGGTAAGTAAGGGGTAGGGGAGAGAGGTGTAGGGTGGTGGGTGCTGAGTGGGGGGGGGTAAAGATGGCAGGGACAGTGGTG
Organism: Neoceratodus forsteri; assembly: GCA_016271365.2. NCBI lineage: Eukaryota > Metazoa > Chordata > Ceratodontiformes > Ceratodontidae > Neoceratodus > Neoceratodus forsteri. The sequence goes on from CM057456.1 coordinate 18,983,710, forward strand.
GCAACAAACATCAATGGATCATTTTCTTTTTTGGATGGTGTAAAAGAAAAAGTAAAAAAGACTATGAGGGATTGTTTTATTTCCAGTATCGACAGTGGAGACTGGGCACTCCAGTGTCAGTTTAACATTTATGGGGCAAGAGAAGCAGCGGGGAGATAGAAGGGATACTTGGCAGTGGGATGGAGTTGCTTTCACAGATAGGGGCATAGGAAGTGACTGGGAGATGGGAGGGGTACTTGGCAGTGGGAGGGAGTTGATTTCACGGACCAGTCACTGGAAGCAGTGGTAAGGTCGGAGGGATGCTTGCAGTGGAAGGGAGTTGTTTTCATGGACCGGGGCACAGGAAGAATTGGGTGGTGGGAAGGAGTTGGACTGGGGTATGGGAAGAGGATGGGATATGGGAAGTGACAGGGAACTGGGAAGGATACTTGGTAGTGAGAGGTTGTATGGGTGGGGTAGATGAGATGCAGGCTGATTATGACATGAAAGCTATTTTCTGAGCAGCGTCATGCAGATTGAAGCAAAGAAACTTGCTGTAATTCAGGCAGCTCTTTCCTTCGAACTTCACAAAGTTTCTGCCCAGCAAGCCCAGAAGAGTGCCATAATCAGCCTGGATGATGATTGGTCTGTCACTGTCTAGACATTGCAGACTGCCCTGCATTGAACCAACAGTGACACACCTCTCAAACCCACTATCACAGCAATATGTTTGCTTTGTGCAAGTGTGAACATAAAACTGGTTAGGTGATGCAGCAGCAAAAACTGGCACAATAGGCTAATGCAGGCTAGCTGCACTACAGAACTATAAATGTTGGCCATGTAATGCAGCAACTAGAATGTGATGATAAGCTAGTGTGGGCTAAGTAGACATTGACTAAAAACAGCGATGCAGCAGCATAAAAAATGAAGCAATAAGGCTATGGTAGGCTAGAACAACTATAGCCTTTCCTTTAACACAGGTTACAGTGCAGCAGCAGAACTATGGCAAAAAGTAATGTAAGCTAGCTTAACAGCAGAGCTATAAATAATGGTTACATAGTACAGCAGCAAAAACTGAAGTAAGTATTTGGACAGTCACAGTGGCCGACAAAGAAGTAAAGTTCAGGGTGACCTAGATAGGGTGGTGTTATGTTTTTTTTTTTTTTAGTTGTTTAACTAGGAGTAGCACACATCAGTTAAACGTCATTTGGGCACAGGAAACAGAGCAGGGGAATGTGGGTGAAGCAGTTAGGGCAAATGTGTTTTGGGCACACGGGATTTCGGAGTGCCAGCTACTAGGGCATCGGGAGCATGGGACCCTAACTGTGATCCTTCTCCCCCCCATTGTGCACCGGCTGGGGGGATGTTTATATAAGTTTGAAGGGGGAGTGAAGTTCCCCCCCCCCACAATGGGGCCAACATGCGGTGCAGTCAGCTAGGTGCATGACACACTTGCCTGTAGCACTCCTTGCTGCTGGCCACTTTCCTGCAACCCTCATTTCCTTGCCCCATTTCATTTCACCCTATTGTGGGTATGCTGTGTTGTTCAGAACTATTTCAGTGGTAAGAGAAGTAGGTAAACTTCCAGTCTCAGAAGTGGTCTGGTAGGGTGGAAAAGTGATCAGTATATTTTGTGCAGGAGCAACATGACCAGCCAATGGCTGACACTAGGCTGACTTCAGGCAGATTCCACTGGTTGATGCCCTTTGCACTGCAGCCCTTAACACGAGGACCACAGCATGGAGGGATCACTTCAGTGTAGGGCCTTTTGAGGGAAAAACCGGAGGAGCAGCAGGCTTCAGAGGTTGCTTCTGGATTGGTGGAACAGGGCTCAGAGGCCGCAGCTTCAGATAGCTGCAGGCGCTGATTGGAGGCTTGATGAAACTGCAGGAGCAGGCCCCAGGATGGCTGTTCCTCATTGAATCTGGACACCTGAGACAGGGATCAAAGGAGGGGAGGAGCACTGTCGGTCTGGGAAGTCCTCTCAACCCCAGAAGAGCAGAGCAGTGATGCTGTCTGAGTGCTGGCTTATGGAGTTTAACAGCTGTTTTTATCCCCATAGCAGCACTGGGCAGGGAGCAGCAGGCTTCAGAGGGCACTTCTGGAGTGGTGGAGAAGGGATAAGAGGATGCAGATTCAAGCAGCTGCAGGCGCTGATTGGAGGCTTGAAGAAACTGCAAGAGCTGGCCCCAGGATGGCTTTTCCTCATCGAAACAAGACCCCCAAGGTGGCGATTAAAGCAAGGGAGGAGTGCTATGGGTCAGGGAACTCCTTGACCCCAGGAGAGTGGAGCGACATGCTGACTGATTGCTGGTTTGTGGAGTTGAACAGCTCTTTTTATCCCGATGCAGCAAAATTGCCAAAGTTATGAGCAAGCTCTTTTTGAGTTATCAGTGAGTGTTGAAAGATTTCGTTGCACCTTCTTAACTTTGTTATTTTTTAATATTTTGACTCCAAATTTTCAGTGTAATCTTCTTATGACCCAACTTCATGAAACTGGTAGTTGAAAATTTTCAAATCCTGCCCAAAAGTAATTTCGCAGAACGACTGCAAAATCACCTCTTGGGATGCATTTGAAAACTGTCACCTACCTTGTACCTAAGATGGGGTCCCAGAAGGCCATGTTGAAAATATGAAGAAAAAATATTGAAAATTGAATTTGTAAGTAAAAGTTCAAAACCTATTGAAAATACATTGACTGCACATACCTTGTTTCCCCAGGTCACAGTTGCAGGAGGAGGCCATATTTCGGTGCAGAGAGCAGATCTACAGCAGTGGACATATTTTAGGTGAGTGAGGGGTGTGGGGATGTGTCAGGTGGTCAGTGCTGAGTGGGATGTCAGGGTGGGGTCAGGAATAGGGGAGCCCCAACAAGCCTCAACGTATGGTTTTCTTTATTTTAGGTTAACAAAAAAAAGAGAGAGAAGAAGACGACTACAAAGGACAGTTTTTTTTGTTTACAGGTACCAACACTGGGGATTGGACATCCCAGTGTTGGTTTTCTATTGGCAGCACTGGGGGTAGGCACCCCAATGTTGCACACTTGCCGTAGACAAGGGTGTAAACTGGCACTGGATACTGGACACCCCAGTGTCAGTTTTCTGTTTGTCGGCACTTGGGGTGGGCACCACAGTGTTGCACACTTGCTCTGGGTGAGAGCCGGCACTGGGGATTGGGCACCCTGGTGTCAGGTTCTTCATGTGGCAGACAGGGGGATTACAATAAAAAAAACACATGGGGTTCTCAAACTGCACCAGGGATGGACACCTCACTGTCCAATTCAAGGGTGTAGCCAGCACCAGGGATTGGGCACCCCAGTGTCCAGGCATTAAACATAAAGGGTGCAGACACGGTATGTGGCTAATGGTCACTGACTCAAAGAAGGGAACAACACACAGCTCCGCTCAGCATGAATGAGGCTATGCAGTGATGTGTAGTCCTGCCGCCACTACACATATACATTTGAAAGTGAAACAGATGCTATTTACAGCGTCAGATATCACCTTGTGATTGTGGTGACTCCTATAACCACCCCCAGACAGGCATGCATTTTGGTTAAATGACTACATTTAGAATGTAGTCATAAAAACATTGGTTATCTTTACAAAGCTCAGTTTTTAAACTGTGCATGCGCGTGGGTTTTCTTAAATAACTTTAAAAAAAAAAAAGAACAAGGTAAGTTAGGGACATGCAGTGCACACACACCTTGGGGCAAACTCCAGCAAAACAAACATAAAGGGGATTGCTCTGAGTATGGCTAGTGCTCACAGTGAACCCGCATGACTGAAAACAACAAAAAAAAGGGCACTCAACAGCCTTACCAGTTCACAAAATCATATGCTGACTCTTTAGAACTGTGCAAAAAGCTTCACTTTGTTAGATAAGTCTGAGACAGATAGTAGATGTCTAGCAACCCAGCGTTTTGCACCAAAATGGGCACTTGAGCATGAGAATACTGACACCTCTTGGACACACAAATTTATACAACATAGTTAAAGAGACATTCAACAATAAAGTGCATTGATAAAGACAATAAAATGCAGTGCTACAAATGAGTATTACAGAGAAAAATTGCAAGCTCAAAGTGTAAAAGTGCATCCTAAGCATTAGACATGTATTAAAAAAACAGAGATTATGATTCCATGTTTAAGTCCAAAATCATTAGTTCTCCTGGATTTATAAATTCATATCTCCTAGAATGGTGTCCCGAGAATATAGCGATTCAATTTCAGCGAGTCATTTTCGGTAACATAAAAATAGTGATTGCAAAATGGGTTATGTACCCTTACTAGTGCATGTTAAGTTCAACAACTTTGTTTGCCATGGAGGATGGCTTTGAGCAGTATGTAGGGGTTTGTTTGTCAGGCCAGTTCCAAGCAGGCTGGCTGCCACAGTGGCTAGAGTCACCGCCTGTTGTACTGCTGGACCGGGGTTCGGGATGGTTGTGGGGAGTTCTTTTTTTCCTTGGGTTTGGTGATGTAATTGTTGGGGGACTTCTTTGCCTCCCATTCTGTCTGCCCTCCCCAACTTGTCCCTCCTCCCGCCCACAGGTTGTCCCTCCCCAACATTCTCACCCTGCTGACTACTGTACCCTGCAGGGTAGCCCACTCTCCCGAGTTTTCCCCTATCCCCAATCATCATCCCCCCCGGTGTTTGCCTGTTATATAATTTAAGGGGCGGATGCAGGGGGCATAGCCCCCAACATAAAAAAACTAGGTTTGTAGTGCCCTTCCCACACCGAATGTAAGCGATGGTCGCTGCTCTTGGTTGGCGCTGTACTGCTCATCGTCATTTTGGGTTTTCAGCAATGTTCAGTCACTGTTTTTGGTCATGACATTTTGTAGGCTCTATAATCATATTGAACCCCTAGAACGCACAGAGAACATTAACGTGACTGGAGCATTTTACGGTCCCGACACAGCTAATGCAAGTACTGTAGATACAAAAAAAATCTCAAACACTGCAGGATCAGATATGCATGCAAATGTTATAGCTGCAAAGGAAAAGAAACAGATGATGTTATCACAAATAAATGCAGTAGCCCACTGTAGTGGTACCACAGTGTGGTGGCACTCTGTTTAAAACAATCAAAAGACTGGACACTTGCAAGTTCAAAGTGCAATGTTTTTACTCAGAACCTTTTTCAGTGTTTCATTTGTTACAGTGCAAAACAGTTCCCGACAGTGCTTATTTACGACTTGTTTTTTAATAACTCATAAGTTCTTACTGTTTCCCATTCTACGTTCACCACATTTTATTTCATTGCTCACTTGCCTAATTCCTTCTGGCGGTATTCTTACTAGTTTCATTCATCCTCCTCATACCCGTGTCTGTAGCTCGGTTCTTTGCATTTCATTATCGGTTTTAGTCTTCCCATTTCTTAGGCCATTTTACTCCATCTTGAGTTTCACCTCATGTGGTGTTGTCCACGTAATAGCTGACATTTCATCGTGTATATGTCTTCATCAGAGCTTGCTTAAGGTAGTGACATGGAGTCCTTATAACATATCATGTTTCGACGGTTACCATTGTCATCCATGTGGAGAGTAATACCTGAAACCACCACCTTACACCTACAGTGCTCGTGTCTAAAAATGTGCTTACTTAATAAAAATGGCATTTAAAACCAGCATATCATCATTTACTTGGTCACAACTGTTATTACACTTTCTCTTATTTACTCTTCTTACGATGTCTTCCTTAATATCTCTATATTTCATGTATATGCTGTACTGCTAAATTATTGACTTCCATTTATTATCCAGTAGGACTTTTGCTTTTTCTTGCATCTAAGTGCATTGTCCGATCTTATCATTTCTACCATGCAGGCACACTCCACAACTTACAGTTGTCTCTGTTTGTCTTATTTTATCCGTTTTCTTTTTAACTTTCATTACCCCCTCATCTTCAAAGATGAATGCTTTGATTTTTTTTTATGCCTTTAAATCAAACAACTAATTAAGTTTAAAAATCTAATTCAATTTTGGGCTGAAAGTTCGATTTCTTTCTTCTATTTAATTTATTTCAGATTCAGATTAATACCTTTCAGCCGTGTGGCTATTTTACAAAGGTTCCAAATCAGTTGTAACACAAGTACAAGACATCTGACATTGGGAGGTTCAACAACATATAGCATTCTTAGAACAGTGTTACAAAGTGTGGGTAGAATAATTGTGGCATTTGAGAAGTAAGTAGAAACAGTGTCAATAGTAGGTATACACACAAATAGAAACCTAACTTTAGGTTTAATTACAACGTGAACAGTTTCTGGCAAGATAGTGTTTTTCTAGCCGCTCTTATTCCACCTGAGTCTGTCAAAGTGTACTCGACAATTTTTTTTAAAACACCATCAATGTTTATACGGCTCCCTTTCCACTGCAGTCCTTCAGGTGTGCTTGAGCCCCAAATTACTTCCAGTTTGTTGTGTAGTACCTAGACTTTGCTTCCACATGTGTCTTCTCTGTGTTCTTGAGTGTTCCAGTACTTTGCAATTTCTCCTTTCTTCCTAACCAAGGTTGTGCTTATGTGCATGGGGGAGGGATTTTGTGGTCAGTCCAAAAGTTGTGAACTGGTACCTGTATGTTTTGATTTCTTTGAGTTTATTTAAAGGAGCAAAAATTGGTAAAGTCAGTGTAAACCCTTAAAAGAGCTTGAAAAGTAAGTACACGTCATGCTAATTCTTTAGTCAGTTCTTACTTATTTCTGTCCTGTTTTTATATACATTAAACAACTTATTCCTGTATGTTAAACAGATAATAGTAGCTGTCAGCCTACAGACAGTCTAATGTTCATGATCATTTATTCCTCTCTTCTATTTGTCATAATTTTCAATATTCCTTCAGTATTATTTATATTCAAATATTTTATTAAATGTTTTAAATATGTTACTGTCCCATGTAGTTGTGGTAGCCGTGGTCTTCATTTAGTCCTTTACGTTGCATTACCTCTAATTCTTCTATCCAAAAGCTTTCCCTTTGCTCTAATAGCTTTTTGAAGTCTTCTCCTTATGCTGGTATTTCTACTTTTTCAATTCCAGTGAACTTCAATGATGCTGCTGAACCATGGCCCCTTTCTTCATAGTGTCATGCCATTGCATAGGTGGGGTGTTTCATCCTGATTGCCATTTCGTGTTCTCCTATGTGAAGTTTCAATTCTCTCTTGGTCTGGCCGATTAAGCAATAATGCCCAACAGGGTGTGTGTCGTGCTGGGATAATGTCACGCCTCAGGTGGTTGGGCACGAGGCCGCAGGCCAAGTGCATCCAACAACTGAGGCATGATGTTATCCCAAATGACACACACCCTGGAGGGCATTATTGCTATTATACAATGGCTCGTTGTTATATATAAAATAAAAAATTAATTTTAAAGATGTTTTTATTAGTGTGGGAAAATATTTTTGTTTCTTAAGAGGATATGCAAAAAAGAAGAGCAGCCATAATGATGAGACTAGACCCATGGTGTTGTGCTGGGATAACATCACGAGTCCAGCCCAAGACTGACCAATCAGAGTCCAGGATTTTTTCTTGCCATTGTATAATATAAGTCAAACCACATGGGCAGGTTAACATGTATACTACTCCCTGTGTCTTACAATTTATAAACCCATTTATTGCATATTTCTTTCCTTTCTGTGAGTGTCTAAATGATTTGGAGTTATTTGTATTATTGCAGTATGTGCCGTTTCCACATCTAAAGTTCCCTTTACATGGCTGTGACATCCATGTGGGTCTTGGTGTTTTTGTTTCCTCAAAGAAACTCCTCATGAGTATGTCTCTAAGACTCGTGCCTTTCTTTCTTGTAATTCTGGGTTCCTTTTTCTACAACTCCTTGTAGACAAGGTTCTGATTTTAAACTATCCCAGTTTTTCTTTACGAGGGTCACTATTTTCTGTGATTTGTCATTGTATTCTGTACTGTATGTTATGGTTTGTTCATCTGATGGCCTGATCTCCTTTTTTAATAAATCTTCACTTGTTCTTTGCTCAGTCCTTATTACTGCCTTGTAAAGTATTCCAGGATCATAGCCTCTTCTTAGGACTCTACCGCACATGTTTGCCTTTTCTTTTTTAGCTATCCCTTCCTCTGAGCATTTTCTTTTTTATGTGCAGTAGCTGACCGTACAGAATGTACTTCTTTAGGTGGTATAGATGGCTGCTTTTCCAGTGCTATAAGGTGTTTCTGTTTTTTTTCTTGCATATTGAAGTTTCTGTTTTCCCCTCTTTTTTGTAGATATTCAAATCTAGATAGTGTACCTCAATCTTACTGTGCTCCTGGGTAAAGCGTAGGTTCTTATTGCTTTTGTTCATGTATACAAAAAGGTTTTGAAATTCTTCTTCTGTGCCAGCCTGCTGATGCAGCGCTTGGATTTCCGCTTGCAACACTGACAACCCGGGTTCGGGAACAAACCCAGGAGTCAGAGGGCCGGCCGGGAGAAGGATTGAACATCCTGTGGACTGCTGTCCTTCTCTGTGGGGAGGGGGAACAGTGTCTGGCACTTTCTGGATCCCTGGCAGAGGATAGGGGTACCATTAGCGGCCGGTGCCATCACCTTAGGGGAGGTGTGGCAGACATTGGATGTCATTGCACATCCCTGCCCCCAGGATCCAACAAGCATAAAAAAAATGCTGGCCTCCAGCATTTTGATCTGCCCCGCTGCCATCTCCACTGCCTTCCGGCATCCACCGGCCAGGGGGCCTGCTCCCATGGCCCCGACCTGGGGGGTAAGCCAGGGCTTGCCTACGGTGTCCGTTGGGAGGGGGAGCTCTCCCAGCAGCCCCGCCCAGGGGTGTCAGGCTGGGCATGGGGTGACAACTGGCGGGGCAAGTCTGACTGCCAAACAGAGGATTGGGGGGCTCCAGAACAAAAAATTAAAAATTCTTCTTCTGTGCCATTCCATAAGTATAACACATCATCAATAAATCTGACCCAAAGTGTTATTTTGTCTCCCCATCTGTTGTTTTCTCTGTTCAAAATGAACCTTTCTTCCCAGTTACTCACTTATGGATTCACTAATGGTAGTGCAAATGTAGTGTCCATTGCTGTTCCATGGTGCTGTTCATAGTACTCATTGTTGAATAAAAAATAATTTGATTCCAAAACAAATTTGGCAAGATCCATTATAAATTCAGATTGGGGGGTACACATATTCTTCCCTGTTTCACAGCACTTCTCTTAGTATCTGTATTCCCTCCTCATGTGGTATATTTAAGCAATAATGCCCGACAGGGTGTGTGTTGTGCTGGGATAACGTCATGCCTCAGGTGGTTGGGCATGAGGCTGCAGGCCGAGTGTGTCCAATACCTGAGGCATGACCTTATCCCAGCACAGCACACACCCTGGAGGGCATTATTGCTATTATACAATGGCTTGTTGTAATACAGAATAAAAAAAATAATTTTAAAGAATGTTTTTGTTTGTGTGGAATAATATTTTTGTTTCTTAAGAGAAGATGCAAAAAAAGAGAAAATGGTCATGGTGGTGGACATCCAAATGGGTTCACAGTGCTGAGACTAGACCCATGATGTTGTGCTGGGATAACATCATGGGTCCTGTCCCAGACTGACCAATCAGAGACTTGGATTATTTCTTGCCATTGTATAATATTGTATAAATTCTCTATGTCCATTGTCACCATGATTTGGACATTTGTCATATCTGTTTCTTTTAGTTTGTTCAGTATATCACAAGTGTCTTCTATATATGATCTTTCCAATGATATGAATGGTCTTAGAAAGAAATCTACATATTTTGATACTGGTTCCATGATGGAGCTTATGCTACTCACTATAGGTCTCCTGGGAGGGCAAGTTTCATTTTTATGGACTTTTTAAAACCTCGGCTGTCAGCAAGGCTAGTGAAATGAAAGTAATAAATCTCTCACAAATTTTACTAACAGAGAACCAGGAAAAAAATCCTTTAAAAAAGTTTAAGTTATGTACCATCTAACAAAATGAATGTACAGCATTCAAAACCAAAATTGACAATTACAATTTGCTGCTGCTAGCTTTTGGAAGACAGAAATCTTGCTTTAGAGCAGAAAGCAACTGACTAAAAAAGCTACTATTTTTCTTATTAATTGCCCTCCATCCCACTTCACCCTCCCACCTAAGCCAGTTCTACTTTTATAGCCACTGGACAGTGGCGGAGCCAGGGGGTGGGGGCAATCACCCTCCTGGCTGCCCCAGTGTGAGTAGTGGCACCCTGCCTCCATCTTTATTCACTGTTTAGTGCCCATTGTGGAGCCTGTCATTGACTGAATGGCCCTCCCTGGCTCCCAAATGATCCCAAACCTGGCTCCGCTACTGCCACTGGATTTGATTGACAACAGGAACTTCCTGTTTGGCAGTAGCAAGGGAAGGATCATAGAGAAACATTAGTTTTGTCAACCCTGAAGGAAAAAGTAGCTCTCCCCCCCCCCAGCTGCTGGAGGTCTGACTCTGAGCAAGGAAGGAGGAGACTACTGAAGAATACAGGAAGTTGCTGTCCCAGAACAGGAAGATTGAGAGTTGTAAGGAGAGGAGAGAGTAAGCATACAGAACAACAGGAGAGGGGACACAAAATAAGACATGATGGGAGTGGTGCAGTGCAATGGCTGTGGGGTGGCAGTGTTCCGGGAGACTTTCTGGAGGCTGCGATGCTGCCCTATTTGCAGGCATCTCTCTGGTCTGAGGGAGGAGGTTGCCCGTCTCCTGGCTGACCTAGCTAGAATTCGTGAAACCTCCTCCCCCACCCAGGGACCACCAGGGCCACCGCTGCTACCTCAGAGATTGCCAAGAAAGAGGAGAGGCTGGACCAGGGTGGGCTCAGGGAGGGAGAAGGTGGTGGACCAGAGGTGCATCCCTCCAGCTGTACCTCTCCACAGTTCATACGCTGTTCTGGCAGATAGTAGTTCCTCTATGGAGGCACCTGCAGTGGAGACCAAGGAGGATGCTGGGAACCTCCACAAAGAAGACCCACAGGAGGATGGCATGGGACCTCACAGGGGAAGGAAACAACTCCTGATGGGGGACTCAATCATTGGGGGGTAGAAGTGGGGGAGGAAGGGGAGAGGGAGGTAAGGTGCCTGCCTGGCACCATGGCTCAGAGGGACAGGAAGTGAATCCTCAGGATCGTGGGAGCAGCTGCACGAGGGAGGGAGCTGGATGTCATTGTCCACCTAGGGACAAATGACCTGGCTAGGAATGGGATCAGAGCAGTGCAACAGGAGTTTGTAGAGTTGGGGAGGAGCCTTAGACAAGTAGCACATATGGTAACCTTCTTGGAGGTGCTGTCTGTCTATGGCAAGGGTGATGGTAGGGTACTCCACACCATGGAATTCAATGAATGGTTGAAAAACTGGTGTGGAGCTCAGGGTTTTGGCTTCATTGGGGACTGGGGAGCCACCTGGAGGGATGCAGGCGTATGCTACCGCGATGGTCTACATCTGTCCAGGGGGGGAACCAGGATAGGTTTAAATGCTTCATTGGCAAGCATTTAAACTAGCCAAGGGGGGAGGCACTGAAAAGGAGCAGGAAAATCCAAGCCTTCCTCCACAAAACACGGTAATTAGCGAGGTAAACACCAAGGTAGAGAAGTCATTAAGGAGCAGGACAGAGGTAAATGCAAAAAAAAGCAAAGGCAGGAAGGACTGAGATGGAGCTAAAAGGGGTAAGGCCATCAAAAAATGGAGGGTGATGAGTACCTATGCCCGTAGTCTGTGCAACAAGCTCCCTGAATTAGTGGCCTTGATGGAAGAGGGATGCCTGGATATTGTGGCAGTCTCAGAAACATGGTATAAGGAGAACCGTGACTGGGATGTCAACATACCAGGATACACAATCTACAGGAGGGACAGGGAGGGTAAAAGAGGAGGAGTAGCTCTCTATGTAAAGGAAGGGATCAAAGCAACAGAACTAAAGAGTAAACAGGGAGCAGATGAGGCACTATGGGTCACCCTGGAGACAGGAAATTGCACCACAATCCGCATGGGGGTTGTATACAGACCCACATCTCAGGGGGAGGAAATGGACAAGGAAATGATAGAAGGCATCCTTAGAATGGCAGAAAAAGTGGAGATATTGCTGATGGAGGACCTGAATATGCCAGATGTTAACTGGAGCAACTTTGCTGGAGGCACATCCAAGAGCAGGGTCATTCTTGTTGCCCTACAAGGGGCATGCCTCAGACAGCTAGTATTGGAACCCACTCAGGAGGGAGCAATCTTAGACTTGGTACTCTCAAACAGGGACGGAGAAAGAATCTCAGATTTAGAAGTGGGTAGCCATCTGGGAACAAGAGAATACCAAACAGTGTGGTTCATGATAAACACAGCCGTAGAGTCAAGCCATACAAAAGCAAGAGTATTGTACTTTAGGATTTACTTTAGGAGGGCTGACTTCGGGAAAATGAGGGAGTGCCTCAGAAAAGCACTAGCAAACAGACAGAAGGAGGGGTAGAGAAACAATGGGGAGTAATCAAAACAGCCATCACAGAGGCAACAAGCCTTTCTGTGAAGCAAATCAACAAAACACAACGAAGGAAAAAAATGCTATGGTTCTCAAAAGAGGTGGCAGGGAAGGTTAAGGAAAAAAATTATAGCATTCAGGAAATATAAGGAAACACAGAAGGAGCAGGACAGAGAACTTTATCAGTTAAAGCAGAAAGAGGCAGGGAAGGCAGTCAGAATAGCAAAGGCCCAAACTGAAGAAAGGTTAGCATCTCTGTTAAGAAGGGGGATAAGACATTTTATAGGTACATTAGGGAGCAAAGAAAGACCAAGGAAGGGATACTGAGGCTTAATAAAGGGGAGGGAATGTGGGCATAGTGTGACAGTGATAAAGCAGGGATACTGAACGAATATTTCTGCTCAGTATTCACAAAGGAAGAGTAGGGGGGAGGTGCCTAAACCAAACAAGAGAAACACTCTGGATACGGGGGTCGATACCAGTCCATTCACAGAAGAAAGGGTTATGAAAGAACTAGTAAAATTGAAGGTGGACAAAGCAATGGGGCCTGATGGGATTCACCCAAGAATTCTAAAAGAACTAAAGGTAGAACTAGTGACACCATTGACTACTCTCTTTAACAAATCATGAGAGGATGGGGTGGTACCTGAGGACTGGAGGAGGGCAGATGTGATTCCTCTTTATAAAAGTGGGAGCAGGGCAGAGGCAGAAAACTATAGACTAGTTAGTTTGACCTCAGTGGTAGGGAAAATGATGGAATCACTTCTGAAGGAAAGAATTGTTGAGTACCTAGAGGCCAGTGGGGTACAGGACCCAAGGCAGCATGGAGTCACAGCGGGAAGGTCATATCAGACGAATCTAATAGATTTCTTTGACTGGGTGACCAAAGTAGTAGACCAGGGAGGGGCTGTGGACATGGCCTACCCAGATTTTAGCAAGGCATTTGATACAGTCCCACACAAAAGATTAATATACAAGTTAGCCAGCCTTGGAGTGGGTCCCAAGGTGGTAGCCTGGATAAAAAATTGGCTGGACAACAGGACACAAAGGGTAGTAGTAAAGGGAGTCCACAGTGAAGAAAGGAGGGTTACTAGTGGGGTACTGCAGGGTTCAGTACTGGGACCAGTCCTTTTTAATGTCTTTATAAGGGACATTGCAGAGGAACTGGAAGGAAAAATATATCTCTTTGCAGACGACACAAAGATCTGCAACAGGGTTGATACACAAGATGGAGTGGCAAGGATGAGAAGGGACTTGGCAAGGTTGGAGGAATGGTCAAATGTATGGCAGCTTAGATTCAATGCAAAGAAGTGCAAGGTAATGCAGCTGAGAAACAAAACCTAGGGGACGAGTACACAATGGGGGGTGAGATACTGACAACAACAAAAATGAAAGGGACTGGGAGGTAATTATATCAGATGACCTAAAGGTGGGCAAGCAATGTGAGAAGGCAGTAAGGAAGGATGGGGGGAAACTGGGATGCATAGGAAGAGGCATCAACACTAGAAAACAGGAAGTTGTTATCCCTCTGTACAGGCAGTTGGTGAGACCCCATCTGGAGTACTGTGTGCAGTTCTGGAGACCCCATCTCCGTAAAGACATAGACAGAATGGAGGCTGTCCAGAGGGGGGCAACCAAAATGGTGCAGGGTCTGCACCAGAAAACATACAAAGAGACACTAAAGGAGCTTAATATGTATACCCTTGAGGAAAGAAGGGAGAGTGTGGACATGATAGAAACCTTCAAGTACCCCAAGGGAATCAACAATGCCCAAGAGGGTAGTATCTTTCAGAAAAAGAGATGTGCAAGAACAAGGGGGCACAAATTGAAGATAGAGGGGGATGGCTCAGAGGTAATGTGAGGAAGTATTTTTTCACAGAGAGGGTTGTGGATGCATGGAATAGCCTTCCTGAGGAGGTCGTGGAGTCAAGAACAGTGGGGGAATTCAAGAATGCATGGGACAGACATAAGGCAGTCCTAGTGGGATAGGAGAAAGTAGGCTGTTTGTTAACTAGGATCTGCAGCTTATCCATCAGGTTGGAAAATGGGCAGACTAGGTGGGCCAAGCGGTCCTTATCTGCCGTTAAATTCTATGTTTCTATGTACAGGCAGTTACACCTAAAAGTACATTTTAGTAAAAATCCAATAACACCAATGATTGGACCTAGGTATATAGTGGCAGCAGAAACAGAACACATAGATGGTATAGAGACTGAAATAGAAATAAGACAAAAGGGAAGAGACACCATTCAAGAAAAAATCTACATTCATTCCACTAGTTAACCAGAGCCAAGTGATACAGACATTCAGTAAAGTAGTAAATAAGGAAATGGAAGATGTTTTCAAGAGAGAAATGAGAGAAAAAGAGAGAATATCACAAGAAAAGAAAGAGAGGCCCTATCAGAACTGCGGAATAATAAAGAAATTTTAATAAAGAAGGCAGACAAAGGGGGAGCAGTAGTGATCTGGCCGAAGGATGTGTATCTGACAAAGATATACAGACATCTACAAACAGGCAGTTCTAAACAAAACTGAGAGGAGACCCAACAGATGAATTTAAGAATATAGCTGACATGAAATTTAATAATGCAGTTGAAAAATGATGGATAACAAATGCAGAAAAAGATTTCTTGACAGTACCCAGTCCAGTCAAACCCACAGAATATCTTCTCCATAAAATGCATAAAAATGAAACTTGCCCTCCCAGGAGACCTATAGTGAGAACCATAGGCTCCATCATGGAACCAATATCAAAATATGTAGACTTCTTTCTAGGGAGACAAAATAACACTTTGGGACACTTCCAGTGATGCTTGCTTGGCATGGCAGCTTGATCTTGCAGTGCTCTGCACCCAGTGGCTAAAATCTATAGTAATCGGCCTGATTTTCTTGGCACTTCAAGAACTTTACCTTTTCCTAGCGATTATCTGAGTAACATGATAATAGCTAATCTGAAAAGTTAAAAAAAAAATACACCGAGCTGGCGGAATAAAGGAAAATTGTCATTGCGGCCTAGAGATAGCCCGGCAAATTCGCTTACCTCTGTGCATACTGCCGGCTCCGGCGATAAAGAGGAGGAATATGGCATGGATACAGGAGCACTTCTAGGAAGGGCCGATTCACAAGTCATCATGCAAATGCTGCACATAATTGGTGGTAAAGTCACTGGAATAAGACAAGGTTTGCAAAAATTGGAGAAGAGAACATCAGACAGTGAATTACATCTGGAGACCCTGCACACTGAGCATATGGCCTTCGGGCGCTCCCTTGCATATCTCTACAGGTGGGAGCGGGACCTCACTAACAGAGCAGAGGGTGCTGAAGCCCAATCCCACAGAAACAACATCAGGGTCTTTGGGGTCCCAGAGGGATCCGAACAAGATGATACCATCAGCTTTATGGCCACATGACTGCAAAAAGAATTAGACCTTTCAGATTACTCTGAACTGGGGATAGAGCATGCTTATCTGGTCCTGGTGCCCAAACCATCTCCAGGAGCCCCATCGAGATCCATCATTATCAAATTTCTTGATTTCCCAGTGAAAGAGAGAGTCTTCAGGATGACCTGGGCCAAGAAGAATCTTAATTTGGATGGCCAATCAGTCTACGTTGACCAAGACTACTCCCCTGCTTTGCTTGCAGGAAAAAAAAAGTCCTGCAGGTGACCAAACTGCTAAAAGAAAAGGGACTTAAAGCCCAAGTTCGTTACCCTGCCCAGCTTTGGGTGCAAGATAAAGATCAGTAAAAGATCTCTGATAATCTGCTGGCAGCCATACCATTTTTGAAGTCAATGGATATCCCACTCCCTGATCTTAAGGAGGAGGAGGAGGCTGAAGCTTAAATTGAGGGCCTGCTAAGGAAGGTGGTCTCCCCAACCCCTTCCAAGGGAAAACGTAAACCCCAAGATTTGTTTTCACTACATTCGAAATTGTCAAAGTGGCAGAAAAAGTCGGAGACTGCAACCTGAGACTGGAGACCTTCCTTTTTTGGTTTGTTTTTTTCTTTTGTGGCTGAAGTTTTTGGAGCACAGATTATGAAGGCCTCTGGAACCTGGGTTACCAATAAGTGAAATGTATGGGGCAGGGATACTCTGATTACATGTGTGTCTACCCTCCAGATGCACCCTCGGTTCCCGTCCTTTTGTATCCCTGGGCCTTGAATCTTTGGATCGTATCTCCCGTGGAAGTATCCTTTTGAGTTTGTAACTGTTTACTTTTGGTTGGGAGAGGGCTCCGGGGGCTACAGTTTCCAGGGAAGGCCTTGGACTTGGTTTTTGTTTTCCACCTGGTGACCGAAATGATACACAGCTTCCCGATGCACCCCCTTGATTACACCCCAGAGCTCGATCAACAAATTCGAAACAGAAGTTTTACTTTTGGAGGACTGTGGGGCGTTTTCAGGAACATTTCTCCATGAGGTAAACCAGACATGTTCCTTTTATTTCCGGATAAGCATCAAAGGTTGGAATGTAAAAACTCTCCCCTGACCGAACGTTATTTCCTCTTTTCTTTTGGGGTCACATTATAGATTTGGGTTATGGATCGTATTTGGGAGAGTTGATATTCCAGGCCATGGCCCCTAACCCAGATACAACAAACTACATGTGTAGTGACTCTTTGATTAGTAAACATTAATTGAATCCGTGGACCGATTATTCTGAGGGACAGTCCTGTGGCTGGAAGGCCTGATATTGGGCCACAGCCTAAAGTTTTTGTTGTTCTCTGTCAATGTTATTGATTAACAAGATGTTTAAATGTTTTAAAGGTTAAACCTTTTAGTGATCTTTCTGCCATTTAAAGGTTATAATTGATTATGATGGCTCCTGATAATGTAGGCTTTATTTCGGAAGGGATGGGAGATACTCAGTGTTTATCAAAAGGAAGGCTCCTGGCAGTATTTCCGAGGCAATTAATAGCTGGGTGGCCCCGGCTAGCTGCCAGCAGCCAAAAGGTAACTACCTATCCCTCACACGGCTAAGCTGCTGGGTGCTCTGGGTACTGGGATCCTGGAGGTCCATTTTGAGGGAAGGGAGGCAGGTGCCTTATAGGACCCCAACTCTCTATACCCACATTAGGGTGCCCTCTCAGATCTAATTTTTCTAACCCTGTGCCTTGGCACTCCCAGAAGACGACTTGTCTTCTGCACCTGACTGGTTGTTATCTGTTTTATGGTTTCAAGTTAATATGTGTGTTCTTGTTGAGATAATCGTTCTGTTTATTGCATTAACTGGAATAGGATTTTTTAGTTATGTACATCTGTTTTTTTTTTCCAGGATGGCCATCTTAAAATGAGGGGTACTTGGGGGGGGGGGGTTGTCAAAAAAAGAAGGGGCAGGACAGTAAACATTATTATTGTATTATTTGAATCAGTTATGGATAGTTTAGTAGTTTGCTCCTTTAATGTTAAATGAGTTAATAATGTCATTAAAAGGGCCAGGATGTTAAAAGAGTTTTTTATTTATTCATTTATTCATTACAAATCCGGTTTACAACCTTTGAGTCAGAGACTCATTTACAAAGGCACCTCATTGCAAGGGGGGCAGACATCAAGACAGTTATTACAGTGCAGATTAAAACAGAGGATAACATTACAGGTGCAGTAAAAGGAACATTTAACATAGATACACTTAGGTTACATAATGTAGTAGTTGTATGTTACTTAGGTTACATAATGTTACAAAATTGTGAGTTACACTCATGGATATAGTAGGTCCTCAGAGAAGACAGTGGGTTACATCCCTGTTTGGACCTAGTAGGGAAGGAGTGGGTCTGGGGAAGGGAGAGACTGTCCAGTGGACGTTGTCAAGCCAGGGGGCAAGGTGGGCGAGTACCACAGGTTACAACAGGGGGTTAGTTGCACCTACAACAGCGGATATTAAAGATATGGTTCCAAAGGGCTGTTTTGAAGGAGCCAATTTTTGGCAAGTTGGAGATGCACCTAGGGAGGGAGTTGAACCAGGTGGGGGCTCGGTAGAGGAAGGATCTCTGGGCAAGAGAGGTCTTGGTTCTGGGCACCTTGAAAGTAGCCTAAACAGAGCTGTGGGTGGTGACAGACGATGATGACTGCTGTAGGGAGGTGGAGACCCCTGGGGTGGAGAGTCCTAGCAGTGATTTCTTAGCGAGAAGGCAGGTCTGGAAGAGAAATCACTCCTCAAAGTTGAGCAGATTGGTGGTAGTGTAGAGAAGGCAGGTGTGAGTTCGGCTGGGGGCACCAGTCAGGAACCTACAGGCCTTATTGATGGAGAGTTGGATTTTGGAGAGGGCAGTGTTGTCAGCTGTGGCATAGATGGGCAAGCCATAGTCCACGAGGGACAAGACAGAGGAGGAGGTGATGGCCAGCCTGAGGGCAACCTGAGGCAGACAGTCCCTGTGCCGGTATAGCAGGCCAATCCTAGAGTTAATGGTGGCTGACAGGGCATTAATGTGGGTGTGGAAGGAGAGGGCAGTATCGAACGTGATGCCTTGGTACTTGTATGTGGTCACTTGTTCTAGCGGGTGCAGAGTGCTGGGGATAATCAAGAGGGGGATATTTTTAGCTTTATTTTGGTGATGGGAGAAGAGCATTGATTTGGTTTTCTTTAGGTTAATGACCAGTCTGCAGTCGCTGAACCACCTTTCGGCTTGGTTGTAAGCTTGCTGGAGGGATAATTGGAGGGAGGTGGGATTGGGATGTGAGGCAATGAGGACTGCATCATCAGCATAGAGGAGCATTTTTCTGATACATGAGCTGAGGAGGGTGTTGAGGTAGAGACTAAAAAGTATTGGACCCAGAATGGAGCCCTGAGGGACCCCGGAGCAAACGGGAAGAGTGCTGGAGAGGGAGGCACTGATCTTGACATGCTGGGATCTAGTAGAGAGGTAGCTAGAGAACCAGGAAATGGGACTGCCAGAGAAGCCAACTTGGTGGAGCGAGTCGAGTAGAAGGGGATGACAGACAGTGTCAAAGGCCTTGGAGAGGTCAATGAACACTGCTCCTGCAAGGCTGCCAGAGTTGAGAGCAGCATGCAGGTGTTGGGAGAATTCCAGGAGAGCCATGGTTGTACTGTGTCCTGGGTGAAAACTGTGCTGCTCTGGGCACATAATGTCATACTTGGTTAGGTATTCAGAGAACTGGATCAACACCACTTTTTCAAGGGCTTTAGCGAGTGGGGGGAGGATGGAGATCGGCCGGTAATTGTTGGGGGTGGACCGGTCCCCACTGTTATGTATGGGTGTGATTTCAGC
Source organism: Neoceratodus forsteri (assembly GCA_016271365.2). NCBI lineage: Eukaryota > Metazoa > Chordata > Ceratodontiformes > Ceratodontidae > Neoceratodus > Neoceratodus forsteri. The sequence continues at coordinate 19,003,355 of CM057456.1, forward strand.
AGTTTTCCAAGCACTTGGGAACTGACCCAGGCATAGAGGCCGGTTTAGAAGGTCAGTCAGGGGGACTAGGACTTCGTCCAAGACCATACGGAGCATCCTGGAGTCGAGGGGGTCACTGCTGGGGTTATTGCTGCCTAACGCTTTTAGCAGGTGTGGCCTGGCTTCTTGGGGGGATACGGTGCACAGGCAGAATGGTGGGTGATGCAGGACCAGAGGGAGAGAGGTGGGGATTGGGTCAAAGAACCTGCTGGGGAGGACCGAGCTTAGGTCAGAGAAGGCAGTGTTAAGGAAATCGGCTACAAGGAGTGGCTCTGTGGTGGGTTTGCCATTGATGGAGAGCTGAGATGGTGGGGGGGAGCAGGACTTCTCATTTAGCTCTTTCATATTATCCCAGAAGGTCTGGGCTGAACCCGAAGTGGAAGCGAGGGTGGTCTGGTAGTGCCCTACCTTGGCCCGCTTAATGGCCCAAGTGCACTTATTGCATTCTGCATTGTAGGCCTGTCTATCAGACACCTTTCCAGATTCTACAGCAATGTGCCAGAGATTATCTCTGTTTTTGAGTCTCTGGAGGAGGGGTGGAGTGATCCATGGGGCATTGCATTTTTTGGAGCGGATCCTGGTGAGGGGGCGAAAAGGTCACAAGCCTTACAGAAGGCATTTGTGAAGTGGTCAAGAGCTGAGTCAATGTCAGGGGCATGCTGGATAGGGGACCAGTCTAGCTGGGCTAGGTATTGTTTTAATTTTCTGAGGCTGCCAGGGCATAAACGGCACCATAGAGTGGCCTGGGACACTGGCTTCAGAGTGGAGGATGACCAGAGACAGAGGACTGGGGAGTGATCGCTAAGAGAGTCGGGAAGGACAGTGACATCCTGGATTTTGTAGGGGCGGTTAGATATAACAACATCTAGGAGAGTGCTGGTGCCAGTAGAGTGGTTGAATCTGGTGGGCTGGGTGACTAACTGGGACATATCCAGGGCAGCAAAGGAGTCCCTTATATGGGAGGCAGTGGAGGCAAGCCAGTTAACATTGAGATCACCTAGGATGACTTGCTCCACTTTGTGTGGGAAAGATGTGAGGTAGTCAATGAGGGACTGGACCACTTGGTTTTGATTCCTCAGGGGTACGTAGGAGACCGTGAGGAAGAGAGGGCCTCGGGTGGGGTCAGGTGTGATTTTTAAGGTGAGGGCTTGGGCTCCATAATCAAGTTTAGCAGCTGGGAGTGCCTGACCTATAAGGGAGTCCCATATGAGTAGTGCGCAACCACCACCGCGTTTGCCTACTCAGTCTTCCCTGTAGATGGTGTATCCAGGGAGGGTGATAGCAGAGTCGGAGTGGATTTGGAGAGCCGTGTCTCTACCAGTGCAATTATGTCAGGTTGATGTTGAATGACCCAGCACTGGAGGGCAGCAGATTTCTTTAAGAGCCTGCAAATGTTTAAGGATGCAAAGCGGAGGCCAGTTGCAGTACAGGGTTTAGAAGGGCTGGAAGCCATAGGTCCTGGGTTTGGGTGTACATTACTAGATAATAATAATAGCAGTGTAATTATTCTGGTTAGTGGCCAGTGGCGATGGAGACCCTTGGGTTGACATCCAGCTGAGGACTTTACAATCAGGGTGCATGGGATAGATAAAGTGCGAAGGGTGGGAATGGCAGGGGAGAGCTGGGTCCAGGTCGGGCCTTGGAGGGCGGAGGAGTAGGGATGTTGGGGGGTCACGGGTGTGTCGAGGGTGGGGAAGGGTCGAGTCACTGTGGGGTAGTCTGGGGATGAGGTGCCTAGTGTGGAGGAAAGGTGTTCCGGTTGGTGTGAGGTCTGTACCAAGAGGGTGAAGGAGAGCAGACTTAATAATGGAGTGTAGGTACCCATAGCAGCTGAGCAGTAAAGGAAGAGTGTCCAGGGGTAGTAGAGAGTAAGGAGATGTAGAGCAGCTTTGGCATGGTTGGGGGAACCCCCTCTAGTGGGTGAAGAGTATAAGCTGCAAATGGGAAAAATCAGTATTGATCAGTAGAAGAGGAAGGGGGCAAAGACTGATGAATAGTGATAGACTGACCACACAATAAGTGAAATGAGACAGGAACTGTATTGTGTTGGATTGGGTAAGTGTGCCTATAACTGGGCCCTCTAGTGGCTAAAAGATATAATCTGCTAAAGGGCAATCAGAAAACAAAAGAGAAATTAACAGTTCGGGAGGGGTTGAGAATTAAACAGAGACAGTTTAAGCAGGGAAGTCCTGAAGCAAGTTGGGAGTTGGGGAGGACACTGCAGTATGCTGAACAGGACAAAGCAGTAGCCTCAATACAGTTGTGGAAGGAGCTCTGATAAACACTCGGGCAGAGAGCTGAAAATAAAACAGGCAGGGAGGTTCTGAAGCAAGTTTTTTGGGGGGGCACTGCAGCAGTCTCAATTGGACACAGAGGTCAAGGGTGCAGCCCACAGACTTACAGCTCTAAGAGAAGGCACACAGGGCTCAGGGCAGATAGCAAAATCACACTACCTTAAAACCTCTCTCAAAACTTAAATCAACTCTCAAGAAATCTCTAAATCAGACTAAACATTACTTAAAGTGAGAAATCAAGAACATGTCAAGCAGAGGTCAGTCCTAGAATTAATTTCTTGGCAGCAGTTCCTAGAAGACTTCTGGATTGCTGCACATAGTATGAGAAACACTGGCAAACAGGGGCAAGTGAGATTCCTCCAGGGTAGATTGCAGAATTCAGAGTTCCAACCCGTACCTTGCTTGGAGGGTGTGTCGGGCAGCTTCTTCTTAGTCTGCTTACCAAACTGCCGAATGCAGTTTGTTTGAGAGGAAACAGCCCAAAATGGGCACAGTAGTCCCGTGCAGCAGGCCAGATGTGAACTAGCTTGTCTCCAGGAGTCTAAACTGTCCCCTGCTGAACATCTCAAGCTACGGAGAATGTGGGTGGGGAATGTTTATTCAGACTCCCACTTAAAGTCAAAAAAAGCAGTAGCAGCTGTCCTGGTTCAAAAAGGCCTTCCTCTTCAAGTAACATATACCCATTCTGAGAGTTCAGGGAAACTAGTTTTAGTATCCAGATTGCTACAGGGTCGCCCTCTACACATTTTATCAATATATGCACCCACCCCTCCTACAGGGGGAATTTTTTTTAGGTGGGTATTCCAGCTTCTTGCATCCCTCCCAGAGGGACAGATACTTTGCCCAGGTGACTGGAACTGTGTGGAGGATGCCCAACTGGACCGTGCCCCTTCCCAGGGTGGGGGAACAGGGTGCGTGTTCCAAATTATTAGCCACTTTAAGAACAGAGACCAGGTTGGTAGATCCTTGGAGGCTTGCATTCCCTACTGGAAGGAATTATACTTTCTTTTCCTCAGCCTCCAACTCCTATTCTCGCTTGGATAGGCTATACACTCAAAAGTACTGGGCATATACGGTTAGAGATACCCATTTTCATCCTTTAGCCCCATCGGTCCACGTGTTGGTGGTACATCAGTTACAGTGGGGGGCAGGAAGACCAAGCGGAGGGTGGAGATTTAATGTTAGTTTACTTTATGATGAGGCTTTTATCACCTCCACAAGGGAATTTTTTTATTTATTTATTTTTTTAACCAGGAGAGAGACAAAGCTAAAAGCTTGTTTACAGGTGCGACCTGGGAGCACAGGGAAAGTTAAGTGGCTTGCTCAGGGTTACACAGTATGCAAGTGGGGGCTGTGAGATTCAAACCCAGGTCTCCAGGTTTGCAGCTCAGAGCCTTAAACCACTGCATTATACTGCCTCCTTTTTGTTGATTTTCATTTTATAAGACAATTACAGTCTATGATACACCATCTTAACTTGATAGCATTCCACATACATGAGATACATACTCGATACATATAATTTTATATAATCTCATTAAATTGGTCTCACAGTTCATGCTTCCCTTTTCCACAGATGAGTATTTCCCATACTTTTTTGCACTCAGCATGTTGATAATTCACTTAACATTTTGTGTAATCGCATAGAACAGCTGGAACTGGTTCCAATAGTCCTTGAGCCTGCAGCCTATACATATAGCTATATTCCAGCACTAGAATTTAACAAAGATAGTATAGAAAGATTAGAAGTATTTAAACTAAGAAAAAGAAAATAACACTGTTTTACTACTGCAAATCCATGTTAAGCAACCTACTGCATGACTTTAGGTTATTCAGCTAAGCTCTTTTCCTTCTCGTGTCCTGTATCCCTTGATGTTACACAGTGTCTTTCCCTCCGTCTCACCAGGGTTCATTTTGTCTGACAGCAGATTCTCGCCCCACCCCTTCCATAAGTATTAGTGCCTGCCCTGATGATAAGAAGCTAACAGCCCCCGCAATCCGTCAGGAAGCGTTCCTCACTCCCTTTCAGTGCATATGTTAGCCTGTCCGTGGATAAAGTAGCCAACAGAAGGTTCTTTCACATTACCACCATAGGCTTTGCACATGAGGCCCATGTATTGAGAATAATCTGCCTGGCCACTGCCAGCATCACTCTTTTATCCATATAGTAGGGACGGGTGACACTTCCATTGTCCTACCCCAAATGGTGGAGACCTCCATTGCTACCTCCTTCCAGTAGGTCTTAAGCACCTCACAGTCCCAAAAATAGTGGAAGAGCGTGCCCCCCTCCATGCCACATCTACCACACATGGGAGAACCCCCTGGGCAGAATCTGTGGACCATGCTAGGGGGATAAAACTGTCGATGCAGGAATTTAAACTGAAACTCTCTAAATTGATTACACTTCAGTAATCCCATATGTGACATAATCATTCCCCAGTTATCTTCTGAAGTGCTTATACCCATATCTGTTTCCCACTTCAGCTTCGTGCCTCCTGTCATGTCTGGGAATTGGGCCTTATCACAATCCGCTGCCCTACCTATGGGCCCTTTCTCCTGTCTTTTGGCTCTTAGGATTTCCCTTTCAACTATTGCCAAGGGGGATCCGTCTACTGGATTTCTCAGCAGTTCCCACTCATAACTTCGTACCTACAAATATCTATAAAAATACGAAGTAGGTATCCCCAAACTCTCATGTATGACCGCAAATGAGTACATACCTTCCCCCTCATAAAGATCCCCAATACATCGGACCCCCTCTCCTCCCACAATGCCATTCCCTGGTCCTCCATCCCAGGCAGAAATTCTGGATTCCTTGCAGTTGGGATCAAAATAGTGTTTTCTCCTTCTACCCCATGCCTTTTTTTAATATTCCCCCACGCCTCCAGAATCACCTCTACCAGGGGGTTGGGGTGTGTTAACTGCTTATAAACTGAAATTCCCTGTCCCAACAAGTATGCCATCAGTCTGCCCAGACATCCCTCCTCCTCTAGTTCAACCCATGATGCCGCCTCTCCCCCATTCACCCAGTTATGCAGATATCTGAACTGAACTGATAAGAAGTATCCCTTTAGATCAGGGAACGCCAATCCCCGTCTTTCTTTGATCGCTTGTAGTCTAGCCAGACGCATTCTGGATTTCTTCCCCTGCCACAGGAAGTCTTCAGAGCTTTTCTCCAACCTGGTGATATCTTGCATCATTGGGCAAGAAGGCATCATCTGCATCTGGTATAATATCCTTGGCAAGAAATTCATCTTAATTAGGTTTATCCTACCCATCCATGAGATCGGGAGGGCTCTCCACCTGGCCAGGTGTGCCACAATAGTATCATAAGGTGGGGTATAGTTCATACCATACAGTTTTTTAAGACTCAACCCAATCTTTATATCTAAGTAAGTGAAATGGTGGTCCACCTTTTTCAGGGTCCACTTGTCCCCCTGGGCAGGCTCCCTTTGATTATTCAGAAATAAAATCTCTGATTTCTGTCCATTTAACTTGTACCCCAAGAATTGGGGAACTCCCCCACCATTTCAAGGATGGCAGGAATGGACACCTCAGGTTGTGTTACAAATAGAAGCAGGTCATCTGCATATAGTGTGATCTTGTGTTGCCTTCCTGACCTCCCCAAGACTCCCTTAACTTGCTCGCCTTCCAGGATTCTGATAGCTAGCGGCTCTATGGCCACTGCAAATAAAAGGGGGGAGAGAGGGCAGCCCTGCCTCATACCCCGTAACAACTGGAACTCCTCAGTCTGTGCACCATTAACCAGGATTCTTGCTCTGGGATCTCTATACAGCATTCTGACTAATTCCACAAACCCATCCTTAAACCCAAATCACTGTAGCGCCTCAAAAAGGCACTCCCACTCTGTTCTGTCAAAAGCCTTCTCAGCATCCATAGAGAGTACACATGCCTCTCCCAGATGCCGAGACCCCCACCACACAACATTCAGGAGTCGTCTCATATTATGATACAGCTGCCTTCCCTGCACAAAGCCGGTTTGGTCCAGATGCACTATCTTCGGCAGCAACCCCTCCAGCCTTAGGGACAGCACTTTGGCCATTATTTTACAGTCATAATTGAGGAGGGAAATGGGTCTAAATGAGGCACATTCTAGGCTTTCTTTTCTTAGTTTAGGGATGACACAAATTCGCCTCCAGGCATGTTCTGGGCAGCCCTCTCTCCCCTCTAGCTTCCTCCATTAAGTCCCTTAAGGGTCCTGCCACTTTATCTTTTAATTTCTTGTAGTATTCTGCTATAAACCCATCTGGGGTCATGATGTTAATTTTATCCAGAAAAGTCTTCGCCACCCCCACAATATGTGCACACTCAGCCTGATACAGCTTTGCGTAGAAATCTCTAAATGCGTCTCTGATCTCCCCCTCCCCATGGGATACTTTGTTATTCGCCGTGTGTATTGCCACTGTTTTGCTAGGGACCCTGCCCCCTTTCATAAGTTTTACTAATAGTGGTCCAGGCCTATTACCCCATTCGTATACCATTTTTTTGCAAAGAGGAGCTTAGACTTTACTTCCTTGGTTAGGCACCCATTCAATGCCTCTCGGGCTACTAACAAGTGCCTTCTATCCTCATCTGTGCCCCTTTCAATAACCTGCCACTCTGCTGCTTGTACCTTCTGCTCCAAATCTCATATCCTAACTATTCTTTCCTTTTTGAGTCTAGCCGTGTATCCTGTAACCACCTCCCTCATATATGCCTTTCTGGCTTCCCATAGGATTCCTTGCGAGGTTACTGTACCCTGGTTTGTATCAAGGTAAGTGTCCCACTGCGACCTCAGAAATTTCCTAAACTCTTCTTTACACATCAAGTAGGTGGGAAAACACCAGGACCCCCTCTGTCGTGTCCCCGCCCCCCAACATGACCTTCAGTCGCACCATGGAATGATCCGAAATCATTATTGGGCTGTGAGCTACATCCACAATTTGGCTGTATATTGCTTTTGGTACAAAGACATAATCCAGATGGGACCATATCCCATGGGGACTGGAATAGAATGTATACTCTCTTGCCCAAGGGTTCATGGTCCTCCAGCTGTCCACTAATTCCGGTTCCAGAAGCCCCATGGACCAATCATCCTTGGTTTTATTAGCCCTACAGCTCTTACCTGAATAGTCTAGTTTGGGGTCCATGGTGCAATTAAAATCCTTCCCCCATATTCAACTTTGCAAACTGGGCTTCATGAATCACTTCCAATATCTTTTGGTAAAAGGTGGGGTCATATGAGGCCGGGGCATATATACTTCCTAAGGTTACCTTTTGTCCACAGACCCTTCCTTCCACAAACACATATCTCCTCTCTGAGGGGTCCTTCACCACCCTGGTGACCTCCATGGGGAAATTTTTGTGCAGCAAAATTGCTGCGCCCCTCTTGTGTGAGAAGTACGATGCTGCATAGCAGGAGCCCACCCTTCCTCCCATCAACTTAGCATGCTCGAGCGAGGTGAGATGGGTCTCCTGCAGCATTACCACCTGTGCCTTCTTGCGTTTCAGAGTGGTTAATATTTTGTGTCTCTTAATGGGCGAAGCAAATCCCTTTACATTTCTTGAGATGATGATATCATTTTGCATTTTAGCCATTTTCCTAGCAGGTACAGACTCCCCTATGAACATACCGTACCCTTTTAGATAGTATAGCGGACCTTAATAGCCATGTTTCAACAATATTATAGTAGTGACAAAGTGTGAATAGTAAGATAGGATAGAAAACAAGTAACAGTGACAACATCCAAGAGTGTTTTAAACAAGTTTCATAACCAGAACCTTTCACACAAGACAACTGTGTATTCTTTCCCCCACATTTATTAGTCTCTCCCCCTTCCCCCACTCCCGCCCCATCCTGCAAGGAAACAGATGGTCCCTTTAACACAAGCCTGTGCCTCAGGACCAATCTCCAGTTCCTCATGCAGAAATGTGTAGATTATTGGACAAAACTTAAATGATCCTAATTTAATTAGTATCTCCCTATACGCTCCTCTCCCCTCCGCCCCATCTTTCAGCTCATGTTTATTGCCAGAATTTTTCTTTCTGTTCAATTTTATCTCATCCTCCCCAGGAAATCCAACATCTGTATCCTGTCCTTAATAGAAAGAGCAGTTTGTTTCCCTGCTATCTTCCTGGAAGGCATAGAAAAAGAAAAGAAAAGGAGAACCCCTTCCCCCATAGAAGCAACCCACAACCTGCTTTCCCCACCTCCAGTTATATTAGAGTAGGTCAAACAAAAATCCCTTCTCTACATGCCATTGTGGCCCACAATGGAGGCCCCACTTCCCTACCTCTCTCCCCCACCGCCAACCCGACCATATCCTTTGCTAATTAGATCAGTTTACCTACTAACCCCTCCTTTCCAATCTGGCCAAAAACATTATTCTTTGTAGTGTTTATATCATTTCTATTAAGATGCCCTCAGCATTATAGCAGTAAGTGAAAAAAAAACCTTGTTGCAGAGTCCTTAATAACATTCTTCTAATGCCTCAGGGCATGAAAGGGGAGACGACCCCCCCATGCCCCACTGACCTGACAGATCAACCCCAAGGGGTCAATGTTTCCTCTCTCACGTTGTCTACTGCTTGATGGCCACATCTGCAGTGCCTTATCTCCAGATTCTTCCACAATTGGGGATCTTTTCTGAGCCAGAGTGTCCAAGTGTCCAGTACTTTCAGGGATAAAATCATGTTACAGAAACAGTCAGTAGGCAAGTCCAGGGTGCCAGTGGAAGGTAGACCACCCCCCCAGTGTCATGGGCCACATTCAAAGGCAGTTCCAACAGAAAAAAAGAGGAAGTTATACTGTCCCAGACCTCAGTACAACTTCACTTGGGTGCATGTTTCCTATCCCACTCGCCAATGAAAGTTTTCAGTTTGTTTGGTTCCCAAAATGAGAAAGTAGCCCCTTCCAGCTTTGCACGCACTGTCGCCGGGTGTGCCAGGATAAACTCTATTCCTCGCTCTCTCTCAGCATGTCCATGCCCGGATTAAATTGCTGCCTTTTTCTTTGCACACGCTGCGATAAGTCCTAGTGGATGGTTAACCTTGTTCCCTCAAACATCAGGCCCTTTTTTGCCTTGTATTCCAACATAATTGCTTGCCTGTCACCAAAATGGTGCATGCGAAAAATGACCTGCCCTGGCGGTTGGTCATTGGGCAGCCTCGGGGCAAGTGTTCAGTAGGCTCGTTCAATCTTCAGTTGGCCGTTCTTGACCTCCATCCCCAGCAGCTTTGGGAGGGTCACTGCACAAAACTCTAACACACTTTTTCCCTCTTTCTCTTTCAGCAGGCCCCTTAACCAGAGGTTGCTTCTCCGGTTATAATTTTCTCAGTAATCGATGGCATCTTTGAGGGCCTCCAGCTCCTTTTCCACGTGTGCTAGTTTCTCTGGTAGCATTCTAGTTGAATCTTTGACATTGGAGACCCATTGCTCCAGCTCCAAAATTATTTTTCAGTACTGGTTAAGTTCCAATGTTAATGTGGTCATTTTATTTTCGAATTGGTCAAGTGGGGGGCTCAGGACTTGTAGGACCTGTTCGGTGACTGTTTTGCTCAGCAGCACTATTTCTGCCACTGAGAATGAGTTAGACCCCATGCCGCTGCTTGGTGTGTGTCCTGAGCTGCACTTTTTTTCATCGCCTTGCCTGCTTGTCGGGTCTGCTTTCCCGGCAGTAGGTACTCATCCATCTTCGGAAGCTTTCCACACCTGTTTTAATTGGAAAATGTACTATTTTTCTGGCAAAAATCAAGTTTTATTCCCATTACGGAGCGGAGCTCTGGAGAGTCACGTCTTATCAAGTCAGCTGCTCATTATCGCCCCCCAAAGGAAATTATTAAAAATTTCATTAAGGAAAATACTACCCAGGAGACCTAACTGAAATACATTTGGGATTGCCTAAAGGCAGTGATTCGGGGGCATGCCATATCATATTGCTTCACACAAGACAAAACAGCACAAGGCCTCTCTGGCCAAAGCAGAGGAAACTCTGCAGCAGCTAGAAGCCGAACATAACAAAATCAGGCATTCAGATCTGTTGCCTAAGCTTAAACAGGCCAGAGATGTTAATGCCTTGACCCTGCGTAAGATGGAGAACACTCTCCAATTCACAAAACAGAAATATTATGAGTGGGGGGGAATAGGGCGGGGCGTTTACCTGCGCTACGTCTTAAGAGACAGGAAGCAGATAAATATGTCTCCAAAATAAAGAAGGGGTCTGGGTCACAGGAGTTTGCCACCACCCCAGCGGATATAGCTCAGGAATTTGCAGGATATCACTCTCAATTATATAGCAAGGAAAGACCACTTGAACATCAGAAGAAAATAGTGGAATTTTTGAGAAAATTGCTCTCCTACCCTTTCCCCTGAGCAGCAGCAATGTTTGGAAGCCCCCTTCTCTGATACTCAGATTTTGATGGTTCTTAAATCCTTCAAGGGGGGCAAGGCCACGGCCTGGATGGCATCCCTGCAGAATTTTATTATACATTCTCTGGGGAACTGATCCCATTACTTTCCCAGGTGTACAACACTGCTCACAAGGAGGGGCATACCCCTGATTCATGGAGTGGAGCCATGATAACTGTGTTGCCCAAGCCAGGGAAAGACACTTCACTATGTTCCAACTACTGTCCCATTTCCCTTCTTAATCTGGATGTTAAGATCTTTGCCATGGCTATTGGTATGCGACTGCAAACCCTCATTACAGATCTAGTACACCTGGATGAAACAGGGTTCATACTGGGCCGCCATATACAAGATAATATCCGTCTTATGTAGGCTGCAAAATCTTTCCCCAGCAACACCCTCCATGCAGTGATGTCAACTGACACCGAAAAGGCCTTCGACCGCCTAGATTGGCACTATTTAGAAGAAACTCATATGCAGTTTGGATTTGGGATCCAATTTAGGTGTTGGATTTCCAACCTGTATAGATCCCCCACAGCCCTGGATACGATGAACTGGATAACTTACGGTCCTTTTGATATTCAACAGGGTATGCAGCAAGACTGTCCCCTCTCCCCACTGTTTTTTTGCTTTGAGCATTGAACCTTTGGCCACCTATATTAGGCAATCTCCAAATTTTAAAGGGGTGAAGGTGGGAGGGGAAGAGCTCCATATTTCGTTATATGCAGATGATACCCTGTTGTATCTCAGTGCCCCTCCCCAGTTGGTGAAGGGGATTTTGACAATGCCAAAGACCTTTGGAACAATAGCAGGTTACAAAATCAACGAGTCTAAGATGGAATTGCTCCCTCTGGGTGATTACACTGGTCCTTTTCCACAAGATTTGGGGGGGGGTCTGTACTGGGCCATGAATGGGTTTCGTTATCTGGGGGCCTGTATCCCAAGAGAGTTATCTCAACTTCATCAGAGAAACTATTTAAAATTACTTTCTGAAGCCCAGGCCAATTGTAAGAGGTAGAGGGAACTACCCCTTTCTCTAATGGATAAAATTGAAACTATTCATATGAATCTCTTGTCAAGATTTTTGTTCATATTCACGGTGATCCCTATAAAACCCCGACCACTTTTTGGAAGACGCTCAGATCCACATTAACCAAGTTTGTGTGGGGTGGGGAAAACAAAAAGACTTCTTTGGCCTATCCTGGTAGCTCTTAAAACAGGGAGGCCTAGCACTGCCCAACTTCAAGTTATATTACTGGGCTGCACAGTTACAGTATTTTATTCCCCATCTGAGTGATACAGAGCCCCCCCCCCCATGAGTTAACTTGGAGCAGGGGTCCAGGGGTTTGCCTACCATGGGGGATGTGTTATTTATGGATAGTTCTAACCTTAAGTTTTTTTTTGTTTTCAATTGTTTAACCAGGAGTGGCACACTAAGCTGAAAGCTTGTTTACAGGTGCGACCTGGGAGCACAGAGAAGTTAAGTGACTTGCCCAGGATCACACAGTATGCAACTGGGGGCTGTGGGATTCAAACCCAGGTCTCCAGATTTGCAGCTCAGAGCCTTAAACCACTGTGCTATACTGCCTCCAACACTTGGGCTGTGAATCTCAAGCAGACATGGATAGAGATATGTGCTAAATACCAGTTATCCATGAACCTTATGAATGATACCCCATTGAGGGCCTGCATGGACTTTCTCCCTTTTAAGCTGGAGAGAGGACATAAGCTATGGGAAAGGAATGGATTATATAGTCTAGGACAGTCTTTCAAGGGGAAGTGATCAAGTTCTTCCTCCAACTTTCCCAAGAGTTTCAGTTGCCACAGAGGGGATATTTTTCGTTTTTTACAGTTCAGGCATTATCTCTTAGAGAATCCTTGTAGATCTGAATATAATGTTGGCACTAACCCCCTTAAATCCCCTCTTATATCATTAGTGAGATCCCCACAGAGCAGAGGCAGAGTCTCCCAGATTGTGCATTTGCTTTCAGACTTCCAACCAGTTCCAGTCAGCATCTTGAAGAGGAGATGGCTCCAAGAAGCAGGGATTGATTTGCTGGATACAGACTGGAAAAGGGTTTGGCATGGGGTCTTTTCCACCATGGCCTCCCTGTCCTGGTGAGATTTCAAATGGAGGGTAGTGGCCCACCATTTTTGTACCCCTGTCATCACTAAGCACTATGGGGCCCACTCATCAGACGAGTGCTGGAGAGGTTGCTCCAAATTAGGGACGCACACCCATATCTTTTGGCCCTGTTCTTTATTGAAGCCTTTTTGGACAGAGGTGGGTAGAGAATGTAACAAAATTCTAGGTGTTGATTTACCCTTGGAATTTCCCACCTTCATACTGGGATTGCCTTCTGAGGGACTGCATACTAAGGCTCGGATCTATTTAATATTTTGATAGCTGCAGCCATTAAAGCTGTAACCCAGAAGTGGCTAACCCCCAATATCCCCACAGTAGAGTTGTGGTTATCTAACTGTGCTTGTATAATGGAGATGGAGTGCCTTATGGTAAAATTGAGATTACAAAAAGACGAGTATATCGGCCGCTGGCTCCCATATTTCCATTGTATGGCTGACACACTTAAGAAGGATGTGCTTGAAATCTTAACAGAACAGGATTAGATTGGAGAAGTCCTCTGTCGATCCCCCCCGGCCATGCTTAGTGCTTACATTATTGTTTATATTATTGCCATCCTCTATGACCCCTATTAGATAAGTGATTGGTAAGGACCAGTTGCTCCTAGGGAAGCACCAGATGGATCACATTGACCATCCCTGAATTTTGAGTTGTTTTATTGTGTTTGTCTTATTAATTTTATATTTGTCTAGTTTTAGTCCATATTAATTTTGTGTATTGTTCTCATGTTGTGATGTATGAGCAATGAACTATCTATTCTTCCTTTATTGTTTTGTAAATGATGTATTTGAATGTTCATGTACTAAACTGGAAAATCAAAAAAATAATTGCAAAAAGAAAACAACACTTTGGGTCAGATTTATTGATGGTGTGTTGTGCTTATGGAATAGCACAGACGAATTTCAAAACTTTTTCTATACATGAGCACAGTAAGGTGGAGGTGCACTATGTAGATTTGAAAATCTACAAAAGAGAGGGGAAAATAGAAACTTCAATATTCAGAAAAAAACCAGAAACACCTTATTGCATTTGGAGAGTAGCCATCGATACAGCTAAAGAAGAACATTCTGTACGGTCAGCTGTTGTGGGTATGACACTATGAAGAAAAGGGCTACTATGGTTCAGCAGCATCATTGAAGTTCACTGGAATTGAAAAAGTGGAAATGCCAGCATGAGGAGGAGACTTCAAAAAGCTATAAGAGCAAAGGGAAAGCTTTTGGATAGAATTAGAGGCAATGCAATATAAAGGACTTAATGAAGACCACGGCTACCACAACTACCTGGGATAATAAAATATTGAAAACATTTAAATAAAATATTTAAATATAAATAATAAATACTGAAGGAATATTGAAAATCATGACAAACAGAAGAGAGGAATAAATTATCATGAACATCAGACTGTCTGCAGGCTGACAGCTACTGTTATCTGTTAAACATACAGGAATAAATGATCTAATGTATATAAAACAGGATAGAAATAAGTAAGAACTGACTAATGAATTAGCATGGCGTGTATTTACTTTTCATGCTCTTTTAGGTGTTTACATTGATTTTGCCAGTTTTTGCCCTTTTAAATAAACTCCACACTGCATAAAGAAATCAGGCAATAAAACACATAAAAAAGTGAATAAACACATTATGAAACATACAGGTACCAATTCGCAACTTTTGGATTGACCACAAAATTCAGTGGAAAGGGAGCCATATAAACAATGACAGTGTTTTAAAAAAAATCGCTTGAGTACACTTTGACAGACCTGGTTGGAATAAGAGCAGCTAGAAAAATGTTATCTTGCCAGAAGAAAGAAATCGAACTTTCATCCCAAAATCAAATTAGATTTTCTTAATTAGTTATTTGATTTAAAGGCATAAAAGGAAAAATCAAAGCATTCATCTTTGTAGCTGTGAGGGAAATGAAAGTTAAAAAGAAAACGAATAAAATAAGACAAACAGAGACAACTGTAAGTTGTGGAGCGCTCCTGTATGGTAGAAATGATAAGATCAGACAATGCACTTAGATGCAAGAAAAAGCAAAAGTCCTACTGGACAATAAATGGAAGCCAATAATTTAGCAGTACAGCATATACATGAGATATAGAGATATTAAGGAAGACATTGTAAGAAGAGTAAATAAGAGAAAGTGTAATAACAGTTGTGACCAAATAAATGATCATATGCCAGTTTTAAACACCATTTTTATTAAGTAAGCACGTTTTTAGACACAAGCACCATATGTGTAAGGTGGTGGTTTCAGGTATTACTCTCCACATAGACGACAATGGTAACCATGGAAACGTGATGTGTTATAAGGACTCCATGTCACTACCTTAAGCAAGCTCTACATGTCAGAACATTAGCTATTACGTGGACAACACCACGTGAGGTGAAGCCCAAGATGGAGTAAAATGGTGGCTGGTGAAACAGGAAGATTAAAACCAATAACTAAATGCAAAGATCTGAGCTACAGACACAGTTATGAGGAGGATGAATGAAATTAGTAAGAATATCACCAGAAGGAATTAGGCAGTTGAGCCATGGAATATAAGGTGGTGAATGGAGAACGGGAAACAGTAAGAACTTAAGAGTTATCAAAAAACAAGTTGTAAATAAGCACTGTTGGAAGCTGTTTTGCACTGTAACAAATGAAATGCTGAAAAAGGTTGAGTAAAAAACACTGTACTTTGAACCTGCATGTGTCCAGTATGTTGATTGATTTAAACACAGAGTGCTACCACACGTGGTATTGCTATGGCGGGCTACTGCATTTACTTGTGAATTTCTGGTCCCTGTGAACAGCACCTAAGGACAGCCTGAGGAGGAATAAAATCAATTTAAAGAAATTAGTTTTTTCTCTCCATTAGAACACAACCAATCAACTCTTGAGATTATGTTATCAGTTAGTATCTCATAACAATAGGCACATCAAGTTCATTTGTGTAGCAAATGTCAGGCTAATACACCTCCACTTACAAGCTATATATGCGCATATGTCACTCATGATAAAGTAAATCCCCTTATCATAGCTCTGCTGTATTGCATACTAAAGTGTGCAGCTTTGTTTTCAACAAACTCTAGCACACCTGTAAGCTTCAGGTTTGAAATCCTCCTAGTTTTTTGTCAGTTATACTGTACAGTAGGTGAGCAAAAAAAAAAGGTTTTAATTTTGGCCAGTTATACATTTTTTGCTGCTCTATAACTTTGCCCCTACTGAACCAATTACCACCAAACTTTCAGGATCCAGAGTTTATGGTACCCACTATGTAGCTGCCAAATGTCAAGTGAATTGGTTGACCGGGGCAGAGTCGGTGCAAAAATTGGGGTTTAACGTTAAAGTCCTTACTCAGTCCACGCCTGTGTGTATGTGTGTGCGTGCTCCTTTTCCTCTCTCTATGGATGGTAGTCGGGTTCTATTCAATTGCTTCTTTTCTCTTCTATTTCCTAGTTCTATCCCTTTATCCTATCTATCCTATAAGCATAGCTTGCTTTCCACTTACTTTCTGGTGAACAGAACTGAGGTAAGTGAGGGTGCTGGCAACAGTTATTGGCAAGTGTGCAGCACCACACAGTGTCATGCAGGCACCATAGCCAGTAGCCATTTCCATACCACTGGACGAAAGACTTGCTCCTGCTGGGTCCTAGCACCTCCTTCTTAAAACCATGAATGGGACTCCATGGAGAAGAATGATTCTGGAAAGATGCGCGAAGCTGAGCTGAGAGACACAGTAACTGTACAAATAAACATATTGTAAATCATGTTAAAGGCATTTCTTCTAAAAAATGGAATTTGAATTTAACCCTTAGGCTGCCAAAAGATTTAGAGCGTATAGGTTTTTAGAATGCGTGTATACATGCTGATGGCACAGCAAGGGTTAAAATCAAAATGTTTTACTATTAAAAAAAATTGAGAATCTCCATTTTAAGAAATGACCCACCCAAGTGAACTTAGAAATTCAGAATTTTGGAACTGTTTGCATGAGATGCCATCTTATGGTTGTAAGAGTTCTTGGAATGTGTATGAATAAATGTTCCAACTAGTTGAAGATGATGTCCTGATTTACATTAGTGTAAAACTGTGAATATTATTCATAAAGGAATACTGGAGCCTATGTATGAACATGCAGATTACCTACACACCACGGATCAGCGGCACATAGGCAATCCTAATTGTAAATGCCACACACCGACGGTCCTGTGGACCCCTGCGCGCATGCACAAAAGGGATGTGCATCCCTTCTGCACTGATTCCCCGCTGACCACACAGCTATGAATGTGGCTGGTCTGGGTGCATGTCTGGAGGCATGCCTGCACTCCATGCCATTCACTAAGATGCGGAATGCTGAGCTGGGGGGCACAGGATTGTGCAGTGGGAACCCTACCATATCTTTTATGTGCCCCCCATGACACCTGCCAGCTGCAGCAGGACAAGGAATCCTTCCACTGTGCTGCCTCATCCCACCGGGCTGACAGGGAAGGCTGGGGACAGTTATTCGGGCATTCTCCTGTACTTTTAAAAAATGTGGTCCTGCACCTTCCCTGAATCCCCTGCTTGCACAGAGCAGGGGATCCACTTTGGGACCCAGGATAGGCATCCGTGAGGATGCCTGCCTCTGTCCCATTGACTACCCCCTGCACAGCTGTGTGCAAGGGGGGGCATTGGCTGCAGACTGGCACCTGCGGGTGTGCGTGGTTGTGCATACTGCACACACCTGCACCTGTCTGCAGATGTGTAGCTACACAGGTTGGGTACACACAAATTGCCAGTACACGGTGAGCCTTCATGCATAGCACCCAATGTTGGTAAGCTAAAAAACATAGTAGAGCTGTCCCAACAGCATAGCCAGAGTGTGCATCATGAGACCGGGCCATCGAGGTAGCTGGCCCGGTCTTAAGGAATTTGCTTCTGAGGGCTCTTCAGTGGAGGCCTTCAAGAGGTATCTGAAGACCCATCTGTTTACCCAGGCTTTTGGGGAATGATCTTGTAGCGATTTCTGTTATCCCACCTGAAAAGTGCTGCCTGCTTTAAGTTGTTTAACTGTATTGATTTTATTGATCTGACTTCGGGGTTATCTCTTGCAGCAGGCCACACCTATGGAACTGTAGCCACCAGGTACTAGGACCACACGGAAACATTTCTAGCTAGCAGTCTACCAGAGGGCCACCCACCCTGACGTCAGCCGCTGAAGTCACCACATGCTATAAGAGTGGGCTGCTCCACACCCTTCTCAGTTCTTTTCCCGCCATCGACCAACGCATGTTGGACCTTTTGGAATGCCGCAGCTTCAGTCGACTGCCATTCTTTCTTAAACTTCATTTTTTGTTTTCTCACATCAGTTACCAGTTTTTGCCTTTTTCGTTTATGTCCTCAGCTTTCTTCGTCTTCCAACCATACGACCAAGTGAGCCTGTGGAAAGCAACTCCTGGAGAAAAATGGCCATTCTGCCTGTGTTCTCTGTCTAGACCTAGACCATGCCATTGACTCCTGCTTCATCTGCCATAGCTTCAACAGGCAACCCGCCACGGTCACCAGTGGACGTTGGAAAACTTTCTGCTCCAGCAAAAGGTTGCTGGCATGGAGAAGGAGTTGCAGGCCAGGGGGTTCCTCAGTTTCCCCGGCCTCATCCTTGGGTTCTCAACCATTGAAATCCCAGGATAAATTCTCAGGTAAACATAAGCATAGCAACAATGACCACGCCAAACCACGGTCCCCGCATCACTCAGCGACCATGATGGGCCATCCCCTGCTTCGGGGGCACCAACACCCACCTTGCATGCCCTATCTTCTACAGAGCTACTGTTGGTGGTTCCTCTGGCCAACCTTGCTTTGACAGGCGCAGGTCCTTTGGAGCCAGGCTCTGTCCCCACCCCCCAGCCCCTGCTGATCTGGCCCTTATTTTCAGCAGGCTCGCAGTCAGGAGGCTCTGTCAGTCTGTCTTTGACAAGCACGGGCTTAGAGGCCTTGGAGTCTTTTGTGACTACCTGAGTGCCATCTGCCACCACCACGTCAGCCACTCTGGCCTTGGAGCTGCCATGCTCCCCAGCAGCACCCCAGGCTGCTTCCCAGCCTTCTTCACCACCACCCACAAGGGGACTCAGGTGGGGGACTCTTCCCAGGGTTTAGACCTATCAGGCCTCTGTCACCAGCTCCACCTCTGAGCCTACACCAGCCCCTCCTCAACTGGTGCCACCTGGCTACCCAACACCGGTTATAGTGGATTTTTCTTCATTACTCTCTTTCTTATGGGACTTCATGCAGGCCCACCTGGCTCCCCCACAGGGCCTGACCCCTAGGGAAGCCTCAACGCCCATGCCTCCAGCGGGCCCGCATCAGTCCCCATGTGGCTGGACCCCCCCATTCTCCCTCTGGACATTCAGAAGAATGGGGATGAATGTCACCCAGATCTTCAACCCCCTGATGAGTATCAGGATGAAGACTATGAAGGGGGCTACCCCTTCTCACTCTTCCTCCATGGTCTTGTCAGATGGAGAGGAGACCCTGAAATATATTCCAAAGTCCCCCCAGATGACCCATCATTTGTGGGGTTGTCTGCCAGATGCAGGTGGCAACGGGTTTTGACAAGAAGGAACAAGACCCCAGCAGACATCGGTTAGCTACATACCTATGTCTGCCCGATTCTCCTCCCTTGGTGGTTCCTTCTCTGATTGAACCCTTTGAGGATGACATGATGGCAGCTTGGCACCACCCTAATCTGGTCACTGCTATGCCCAGGAAGGGGGACAAACTTTACCATGCCCCAGCGGGGACACCATTCTTCACCTTCCCATTTATTTTCTGGAGCATGCCAATCCAGGGAAAGCATTGCTCCATTCTTTAGATGTGCATAGAATTCTGCCTTATTGTACCCATCATACACAGGACTGTAGAACATCCAAACAGTTGTTTGTTTCTTTCGCTCCTGGTAAAGAGGGCGTCCCTATTTCAAAGCAGTGCTTGTCTAAATGGTTGGCCAACTGTATCACTTATTGCTACAGGAAGTATGGCAAGGACCTTTTCCTGGCGTTGTTCACAATCATTCCACCAGAGGCATGGCCACTTCTACTGCTTTTTTTCAGGAATGTGTCAGCTGCAGAGATCTGTGATGCTGCCACTTGGAGTACTGTCCACACCTTTACCAAACACTACAGTCTGGACATTGCCTCTAGGTGTAGGGCCAGTTTCAGCCTAGCTGTTCTACAGGGCCTTCTTTCTTAGGCTTATGGTTTCCTATCAACCAGACTGCATTTCTTGATGTCAGAAACTGCTTGGGACTTGTTCCATAAGTGTTCTGCTGTAAGAGATACCCTCAAAGTCAGAAAGTACAGTTACGTAAGAACTTACCGTAAAAGTAGATCTGCAAGGAGATCTCTTGCAGCAGGCCATGTTATCCATCCTCCTTCCCCCAGAGCTTGTGAGGCTCTCCTGTGTCTGCTTCTCCTCTCTATCTTTCTTTTGGTGGGAATCTTTGATCCCTCCTCAGTTCCTCTATAGAACTCTTGTGCTTATGGTCTCTGGCAGGACAACTAAGGAAGGCACGGGAGCCGCCCACTCGCACAGAATGTGGTGACATTGACTCCTGACATCGAGGTAGGTGGCTCCCTCATAGTCTGATAGCTAGAAAAGTTTCTGTGTGGGCCTAGTAGCTATAGTTCCATAGGTGTGGCCTGCTGCAAGAGATTCCCTCACAGATCTACTGTTACGGTAAGTTCTTACGTAACTGTACTTTATTATTCATGTACTATGCTATCATTATGCACTGTAAGTAAGGCACCCTGGGCCTTTGGAAAAGGGCGCCCTAAAATAAAATTACCATTACTACATGTAATCCCCATAATCCCACACTGGGGCTGGCAGGGGGCTAGGTGCATTGTGAAGGTGAGGCTCTTGAATTCTGGAAAAGGAGGGCACCAGCTGCCTGACATTTCCTCACCCCTGCTAGCTTATTAGGGAGCAGCATTACCACTGGCAGTCAAGGGAGCTGTTCACCCACGGGGTCCTAGACCCTCCGACTTAGACCCATAAGTGGTACTCCATGGAGAAGATACTGTAGCAGATCTTCAGTTATGGTGTATGTAACTTTTCATTCTCTAACCAAAGGAACTTGAGAACACACTCATAACCATAAAGGCACAGTTACTATACATATAAACATAAAATAATAGTTTGGGTTTAACCTCTTAATGGGGACTTACTTTATGAAGTTACTTCAAGTGGCAGTAAATAACCTGCTACAAATTGCATATATGATTTTATCTCCATCCCCCATCCTCCAAGGATGGAGCTAGAATTTTTGTAAGTGGGTAGCAGTTTTGCCGAGGGGGTAACACTTCACCAGAGAAAAGCAAAATGTTCCATTTGAGAACTGAGATTAGGCTAGAACAGCTACTGTTTACTGGCCTAAGGGGCAGTGGGTGGTACTTCGCTATGTAGTTGGATCCACTAGTGCCCACCCCCCCTTTTAGCAACTTGCCACCACAGCTCAGCATCATGTACTGGTAAAAGACAATGAAATCATCACTGTGAACTTGCTTACAGCAGCACCTGTAAGATGCTCTGGGTCGAGGGGAGGGAGTGCCATCTCCTCAATGTTTAAGGTGATCAGAGTTTTTTTTTAGTAACCTTTTTCTCTGGTCCTCCCCCCACCTTCTGCAACCCTCCCTGTCAGAACCCACCCACAGCCCTATAACTGACCTTCTCAGGGACATGCTGATCCACCACATACCCAGGACCACAGCTGTGGTGTGTGGCCTGTGCTGTCAGTCACGAGAGAGACCACAGGGGGTGCTGACGTCAACCTTGGCAGATTGGCGATTTTCCCCTGATTTTCTCCCATGAGGATACTGGTGTACAATGCTGCATTCACAAGCTGCCATTTTTCCCCTTCTGTGGGTACCCGCTGTGCTGCCACCTGACCTTGGACCTCCACCAGGTGGTAATCTGAGTGTGGGATGTCATGTTCCCTCTCCCAAAGGGATGAGAGCTGCCTTTGGATGCTCAATCCTCCCTGCCCCATCTGGCCCCTGAGCAACCCGAGTCTGTTCCCAAACCCGGGTGGTCAGCATAGCAATCCTTAGCACTACTGCTGCACTGGCAGGCTGGCTAGGTGATCAGAGGTGTGCACTGAATATACTATCGTGAGATCAGTTGTGATCAAGACTGAGTGAGAATGGTGACCTTGACAAACAATACCTAATTCGGTATACCTCAACAGCCAGTCAGATAAATCTGATCTTACTTCGAGAGGGTTCCTGCAGTAGGTCTTCACATATAGAACTGCGACCCCTGGCATTAGGACCACACAGCAAACTTCTAGCTAGCAATCCATAGCGGGGGACTGTCCCCAACATCACATGATGGGACATCAGCGTGACAGTATATAGGGGGCGGTCCCAAGGCCTGCTCTCCAGTTCTTTTCTGCTGTCGACCTGTGCAAGTTGGACCTCGCAGTGAACTCTGCTCCAGTCGCCTGCCATTTTCATAAGTATTTTTCTTGCTTTCTTTCTTTAACTCAGTACTGTTGTTTTTGCTTGTCTTCCATTCGAATTAAAGTTAGAAGTGCTCAGCATGCCAGATCCTGCACTGGGATGAACACTCCTGCTGCATCCTCTGCTTAGGCTCCAAACACTGGGTTGGTGACTGCAACATCTGTCAGTCCTTCAACAAGGCCACACGTGTCAGATGCTAGAAAGTCCTCGTTGCCCACTTGCTGAAATTACACCTGGCATCAATAGAAAAGGAGCTTCAGGAGCTGTGGGGAACGCTCCTCCTCACCCAACATCAAGCGCAAGAAAAAGAAAGAGGAGAAGAAGCGCCAGGACCGGAACCAGTCCCCTTCTTCCCAGCATCGCCAGGCTGTCAACGCCACCTTTGGTGGGACTTCTACCTCAGTAAGTACTCCTCCTGCTCGATCTCCATCCACCCCGGCAGATTGGTCGCCAACCCCCTGCCCCCGTCGTAGTCAGAGAGAGACAGAGGTGTTCATCACAGGAGAACCTTGTTTCAGGGCCTGTCGGCAGCTCTCCGGCCAGTAAGTCATCCTCCGGTTTTCCAAAGGGCATGTGGCCCTGGTAAATAAGCCAGACTCCAGCTCCTCTGTTGTCTGTTCGACCATGAGCAATAAGTCAGACGCCGGCTCCTCTGATGTCCGCTCGGTTGAGGCTGATCAGGTGGTTGTCAGCCTGCCCATCGACCGCTCAACTGAGGCTGTCCCATCAGGCCCTTCAGACTCAACCAATGCCTAGCAGAGCCAGCTTCCAGGCACCCTTTCTTCTCATGAGGGTTCTCCCTCCTGGGACTCCTTCATTCCTCTGACTCAGCTGGACCCCTCGTTCTTCCCAGACCTCCGGGATATGAGTACTTCTGCTCAAGGGGTATCTGTTGACAGGGGGGTTCCATTCCTGTACCCCCCTTGCCCACCTTGGACCAGGCATCAGGTGCCTTTAGACCCGTGATGCCTGACCCCTCTCCGATTGACGTTCCTTCTGACCTGGTGATTGCCTCTGGATGGAGCGACCTGCCTGTTCCTTCCACTATGACCCTGGAGCCCCCACTTGGCTTTTCTAGGGTATCAAATGGTACCCCGGGCCCCACAGGCCTGTTGACAGACCTCTTTGCTCTCAGTGTTCCCTTGGCCCTGCCGCCCTCAGGGCCTTTGGCTTCTCCACTGTCCGGCCCTTTGGGCACGAACCCAAGCTACCCTCCACCACAGTTTCCTTTTTATCAAGGCCAGAGGGATTGTTGCCGGGTTACCCGCCACAAGCTCCGATGCCCGGCGCCAGGCCATATATACCAGGGGTACCATTCTCAAACTTACTCTTATTGGTACCAGGCTCCTGGCTACCCCATATATTCTTCTTCAGGGTACCCAGGATTCCAGCCTCCACCTCCACCTCCACCCCCTCTACCTCCTCCACAGCCTCTGGCTTCAGACAGGTCACAGGCTGACTCTCAAGGAGCAATTCCCGCATGGTGGAAGGATGCCAAATCACAGCTCCTGCAAGAGCTTGGTCACCCGCAGCCGGTCATGGTCTCTACCCTGACTCCCAGGGCAGTTCCTAGGAGCCCCTCCCCAGTCGACCATCAGTTGTCAGACAGGGACTCTATTAGGCGTCCACCTAGGGCCCTTCCCGGACACAAGGTCACAGAGGAGGCTTCAGACAAAGCCTCTCTCCCTAGTAGACCAAAGTCTTCAGATTCAGAAGCAGACTCTGAATCTTCGGCCAGCTTGGGGGCTCGTACTCCCTTGGAACCACAACCAAAGAAGTCTCTCAGATCTCCTTCAGAGGACCCTTCATTTGTGGAGCTCCTTTGATCCATCCAGGAGTCATGCGGCTGGGCATCCCAAGAACTGTATCCCAAAAAGAAGAGGCTTGTAGAGCATCTGGACTTGATGAATGCAGACCCCTTACCCATACCCCTTTGGACAGAGCCTCATGAGGACCTGACATCCACCATATGGCAAAAACCATCCTCCATCTCTGCTGTCTCCAAGAAGGCTGACAGGACCTATCACCCCCAGAAGGGGCCAACCACCTCACTGTGCAACTTAAGGCCAATTCTGTAGCTATCACAGTGGTCCATGACAGGTTGACTCAGTCAAAACATCTGAGTGCCTCACCTCTGGACAAAGAATCCAAGCAAATGGACCAATACAGTCGCAAGAGCTATGCTTCCTCCACCTGCACCATCAGGTCTCTCAAATTCTTCACCGAGCTACAGAAGAGCAGCAGATCCCTTCAGGATGTCTGCTTCATGTACCACTCTGGTCCTAAGCTCAAGCAGCCTTTTC
The DNA here is from genome assembly GCA_016271365.2 of Neoceratodus forsteri. NCBI lineage: Eukaryota > Metazoa > Chordata > Ceratodontiformes > Ceratodontidae > Neoceratodus > Neoceratodus forsteri. The sequence continues at coordinate 19,028,023 of CM057456.1, forward strand.
ATCATCCGCAGCAAAGGTGGAACAAACAGCCCCAGGCCAGGTGCCAGGGCATGCATTGGGCCACGGGGTCTGGGGCCCAGACTCCTCAAGCCAAATCCCAAAAAGCCTCTGGAGGCAATAAAGCAGCCCTCCTCTCTGCCTCCTGACTCAGGGGAGATGAGACCCCTCCTCCTCCTCCAGATCTTCCAATGGAGCCAGTGGGGGGAAGAGTCGCCCTCCATCTCAGAGAGTGGGAGGCAGTAACCGCAGATGCTTGGGTTTTACAGATAATTGCAAGAGGGCACTCAAAAGAGTTCCTGGACAGACCCCCAGACAACCCTCTGGGTGGGTCTCACTACCCATCAAGCCATCTTCACCACATTCAACAGGAAATCCAGGCTCTCTTGTCAAAGTCAGCCATAGAGCCGGTTCCTCCTGCACAGGCTGCAATGGGGTATTTCTCCTATTTCTTCCTGGTGCCAAAAAAGATGGGCAATCTGAGGCCCATTTGGGATCTCAGCCTGCTAAATCTCTTCATTGAGTACAAGAGGTTTTGCATGCTAATCCTCCAGGGATTCTTACCCCTGCTCCAAAAGAATCAGCAGCTGTGTTTGCTGGACATGCAGGATGCTTACCTTCACATCCCTATCCTCCAGACCCACTACCGTTTCCTCAGGTTCACCTTTCAGGGGAACCATTACCAGTTCAAGGCCCTCCCTTTTGGCTTCTCTTTGGCACCTCTGGTTTTTACCAAGTGCCTGGCAGTGGTGGCTGCAGCCTTGTGCTGCTAGTGGATTTATGTGTTCCTGTACCTGGACGACTGGCTGTTGTCAGACCCATCTCAGGACAGTCTGCTGGAGTTTCTCTCCACCACCCTGGACCTATTTTCCCATCTTGGCATCACTGTGAACAATCCCAAATCACAGCTTTCACCCTCTCAGCAAATCCAATTTATTGGAGCAGTACTGGCTACTGTACAGTGCAGGGCCTTCTTACCTCAGGACAGAGCAGAAACCCTGCTACAGCAAGCCCTTTCTGTGGTCAACTCTCGTTGGACCACAGCTCACTCTGTTCTCTATCTGTTGGGACTAATGGTGGCAGCCATTCCCACAGCTTCATTGGCCAGACTGCACATGAGGGTGACCCAGTGGACTCTCATGATCCAGTGGGATCAACGCTTGGACGACCTGGACCACAGGGTCCTGGTCTCCAGCAGCATGAAGAGGGATCTTCTCTGGTGACAGGAGTTGTCTAACCTCTCCTCGGAGGGGGGCCCCCTTTCACCCCCCTCCTTCCATGACCCTTAAAATGGATGCCTCGGGTCAAGGTTGGGGAGCTCACCTAGGAGACCACCGAACCCAGGGGAGGTGGTCTCTGCAAGAAGTACATCTGCACATAAATGTTCTGGAGATGAGAGCAGTGCTGTATGCTCTCCAGGTATTCCAGACCCTCATCTGCCTGGGAATGCTCCTGGTCCAGACCAACAACATGGCCACGGTCTGGTATATAGACAAGCAGGGAGGCACCTGATCGTATCCCCTCTGCAGGGAGGCAATGCAGGTGTGGTACTGGGCAGTCCAGCATGGCCTGTTCATGACAGCAGTCCACGTTTCAGGAGTTCACAATGTCCTGGCGAACAGTATCAGCCACACCATCGCGCAGGCTGATGAGTGAGAACCAAAGCAGGAGGTAGTAGAATGTCTTTTTGATCAGTGGGGTCAGCCAGAAATAGATCTCTTTTGCCTCCCCATCCAATGCAATACTACCCAACTTTTGCTCGCTCGTTCCCGGGCATGGTGTTTTTTGTCGAGACACGCTGTCTCTTTGTTGGACAGTGAGGTTTCTTTACGCTTTCCCCCCTTTCCAATTCTGCAGAAGGGTCTGATGAAGCATCAAGCAGAGGGTGCTCGCATGATTCTCATTGCTCCCCTCTGACCTTGGCAGATTTGTTTCCCCCTGCTACAGCAGCTGGCATTGGAACCCCCAGTACCTCTTCCTCTCCTTCACTACCTTCTGACGTAGGAGCAGGGCAGCCTGGTGCATCTGAGCCTCAAATCTCTTAACTTACATGCGTGTCACCTCTGGATGTAGCTGTCTCGCATTTTGGTGCCTCCTCGTGAGTTGCCCAGGTCCTGGTGGAGGCCAGAAAGCCTTCCACCAGAACTACATACGCGATGAAGTGGAAGAGATTCACCATATGGGTGATGGACAGGACCCTTTCTCTTGCTCGGCGTCCCAGGTTCTAGAGTACCTCCTGCATTTATCTGATTTGAACCTCAGCTATTCTTCCCTGAAGGCCCATCTTTCGGCAATTTCCACCTGTCTCCTTTCGGTGGATGGTAAAAACCTTGCACAGTTGGAGGTCTCAAAAACCTTTCTCAAGGGTATCCTCTATTTAAAACCTGGTTCCCCAGGACTTAAACTTTGTTTTGGAGAAGCTTGCTTTATCCCCTTTTGAACTCAGGGCAGAGACATGCGCCAATTTAGGCTGAAAGCACTCTTTTACTGTGCTGTTACTTCAGCTCAAAAGATTTCAGAGCTTCAGGCCTCATTTGCAAGGAACCTTATTTATTTTTCACAGAGACAGGGTGGCTCTGCAGACTAACCCCTCTTTTCTACAGAAAGTGGTATCCAAATTTACTTTGAACCAAGATATTCAATTGTCTGTTTATTACCCTGAATATTCCAGTAGGGAGGAACACATTTTGCACACACTGGATGTGCACAGGATTCTGAGATATTATGTTTCACGGACTAAGGAGGTGCTCAAGTCTGACCAGTTGTTCATAGCCTTTGCACCCAAATGTCAGGGCACAGCTATTTCTAAGCAGTGCCTATCCAAATGGTTGGTTAATTGTATCTTTTTCATTTATCAGAAGTACGAGAAACCCCTTCCGGGGGAAGTGAAAGGCCATTCTACTCACGGCATGGCTGCTTCAGATATCTGCGCTGCAGCTGCATGGACTACAGTCCATACTTTCACCAAGCATTACAGTCTGGACATCGCCTCTAGGCACAAGGCCGGTTTTGGACTTGCTGTCCTGCAAGGCCTCTTATCCTAGTCAGGATCCTTGTTAGTAGAACTTTCTGCCTTCCGGGCCTCAGTCTCTGACTATCCATTTTCTTGACTGCTTGGTGTTCAGTCCTATATGTGAAGACCTACTGTAGAAACCCTCTTGAAGTAAGATATTACAGTTATGTACGAACTTACCGTAACAGTAGATCATCGAGCGAGGTTCTTGCAGTAGGTCACCTTGTTCCCTGCCACCTTTCTCCAGCTCCTGTTTTTCTTTCCTGTTCCAGGATAATTCTCAGCAGCTCCAGGCTCAAGGAGTATTCTCCTTTCTTCCATCCCCCTTCCAGGGGTCTTCCGGTGGGAGAACTGGAGGGTGGGCATGTGGACCGCTCCGTATATAGTGTCACACTGATGTCCCATCATGTGACGCTGGGGGCGGTCCCCCTCTATGGATTGCTAGCTAGAAGTTTGCCGTGTGGTCCTGACGCTGGGGGCATAGTCCTATATATGAAGACCTACTGCAGACACCTCTCTCGAAGAGCTACTGTTACGGTAAGTTCTTATGTAACTATAATTTCCAAGTCATGGGTGAAACTGTGTGCTGATAGCTCAAAGTGGGGATGTGAAAAATACATTTTTGTTAAAGGGTGTATAGTAACCTCGAAATAAAACATGTTCTATTTGCAGTTGCAGCATGTTAGTTACAAAATTTACAGCTGACACACCTGCAAAAAAAAAAAAAATAAAATTTTGAAAATGTCACTTGTCCTATGCAGCTTTATAGAAACATGCCGCCATCCCCCCCAATATAACCATAAAGGTCTATCCACCTATCTGGACTCCTCTTCCTTTTTCTCCCCCTACCAGTATGGCTTTAGGAAATCCCACTCCACTACCACCTTCCTTCTCAGGATTACCGACTCCATCCTCACAGGGATGGATGCTGGCCACATCACTGCTGCCATCTTTATCGACCTGGCAAAGGCTTTCGATATGGGTGACTCACTCTCTTCTCCTGACAAAACTTGCCATGGCTGGCCTATCTGACTGGGCCACATCTTGGTTCCATTCCTACCTCACTGGTGGATCCCAAGCTGTCCGTATCAGATCGTCCATGTCGGACCCCCTCCCAGTTACGTTTGGAGTGCCTCAAGGATCAGTCCTAGGCCTCCTCCTATTCTCGGTATTTCTAAATGATCTGCCATCCACCTGCACACACTCCACCATCCACATGTATGCAGATGACATGGTGCTATACGCATCCGGCCCCTCACCCTCTGAAGTTGCATCCAGACTTCAGCATGACTTCATCTCAGTCCAGCACTGGCTCCACCCAAATAACCTCCTCCTAAATGCTAACAAAACGGTCTCCTTAAACTTTGGGACGAGGCAGAACATTTCTAGGCTCCCTTCACCATTAGTTTTTCACACCCTGGAAGGGTCCCCTCTGGAGTCCTGTACCACCTTCAGATACCTCGGTGTCTGACTTGACCAGCACCTCAACTTTTCCACACATATTGACTCCTTACTTAAGAAGCTGCACCCTAGGCTTGGTGCACTTTACTGGAATCGTGACAACATATCTCTTCTAGCCAGGAAGGACATTGTAAAAAAAATGATCCTCCCAGTCCTCAACTGTGGGGACGTAGTCTACGGCGCTGGCCCTAAGACCACATTAGCTAGGCTGGACCCTCTCGTCCACTCTTTTTGCCGTGATGCCCTGAACAGCCCCTACTCCACACACCACTGTGCCCTTTATCAAGCAATGAACCTCATCTCACTTGACTATCGCAGGCTAACCCACTGCACAAAAACTACGGCCAAGTATTGGACTCAGCAGCTCCCTTCCTACCTCTCCGACATCTTAACAAACCCTAGCGCACAAGCATACACACTCAGAAACTCATACTCCAGGTCCCTAGCTGTCCCATACCGGTCTACCTCCACAGGGCAATCAGGGTTCAGCTACCGCATTCCCTCGCTATGGAACTCCCTCCCAGCTAACTTTCGTTGCTTCAGCTCACTTTCCCACCTAAACTCCATGCTCCAAGATCATTTCGTCCCTACCTGTGCTTGAGTCTAGGCATCTACCAACTACTAGGCAACTCTCTGGGAATGTCAGCACTTAGCAAATTTGTAATTCATCAGTGTCTAACTATTGTCTTCTCACCTTATACTATCTCTCATATGGCTCAAAACCTAATTTTGTTGTACATTTGCTGTATGTAACTGTGTTACCAACTGACGCATTCAATCCTGTATGAACGTGGTTTCAGAACCAAATGTTAGTGATCTTCCACAAAGTATTCACTTGTCTATCCTGACTTCAGGTGTTATCTCATACTGTACGTACTGTGATTACCAAGTGTCTCTCTCTCTCAAGCTACTACTGACTTATAATCAGATCCAAATGTTAGTATTACTCCCAATATGTGTTTTCTTGTCTGTACTGTGTAAAACTGTCTTCTTATGTTCTTCCCTCCCCCAGGACACATCTGTAATCGAGCAAAACTCTGCTCAGTATGCCTTCCTGGTAAAACGCTTAAATAAATAAATACATAAGAGACATGCATTTCAGAATGAATTTATTTAGGCACTGTGACCAAGTGGCAATAACTCTGCAGTCCACTAGAGGGCAGCCAACTGTATGAAAATCTGCAGTTCCTACAGTGTATCCATTGCTCAGGAAATCTGAGTGCCTTGGCATAACAGTCATAGCAGAAGGCCTGGAGTCAGCAAATACGGTAGACGGTCGCTCAGCCAGTTGCTAGTTGAAATACAGCTTACATGCCAAGATTCAGCAACAGACCGAAGACAGGATTATGTTTGCTAGAGCTCCTGCTCACATCTGGGCCCCACAGAAAATTCTAAGGGAGACTGCTATTAATGTGCTGGAGTGCAAAGTCTGTTTTGAGAGATATAAACAGCAGCAACCGAGCAGGCCTAGAAACTTACCCTGTGGGCATGTGATGTGCCAGCAGTGTGTCTCTTCGCTAACTCACCTACAGAATTGGAAACTGGAGTGCCCTTTCTGCCGCCGATGCTGCAGATCCTCGGAGACTAGTGAATGTTTGCCTGTATTGCACCTGGTGGAGATTTTCCAGACTACAGTTCACATTCCAGGGGAAGCGGACACTGAGGAGAGGAAGGTTGCCAGAGCGTCTGGACAGGACCTTGCATGCTTAAAGCTGAAAACTGCCTTCGGAGGGTGGGGGAAACTGATCAACCCTACAGGTGTGGCCTTCTGTCCGAGATCAGGAACTGTGGTGGTAGCACACGATGGTAAAAAAAGAATAAGCATCTTCAGCCAGTGGGGAGAATGCATCCAGCAGTTTGGTCCCAAAGGGCATTCTAAGCATGACATTAAGTACCCACTTGGTCTTTCAGTCACACTCGATGGATATATAGCTGTTGCAGATGGAGGAGATTGCTCCATTAAAGTTTTTAATCCTAGTGGAAAGAGTATACTGGTAGTGGGAGAGAAATTCTGCTTACCATGGGGTGTGGCCATTAGCCCTGCCAATCAAATGGTAGTAACTGATTCAGAGGCGGGGACTTTGAGCCTGCTGAAGGCTGACTTCAAGAAAGGAGAACTGGAGCAGAACAGGACGGTCTTGACTAACTTGTGCCAGCCCAGAGAGGTTGCAGTATCCCAAGCCGATGGCTGCATTGTTGTCATCGAGCATTTTACAGCCAAGGCAAGCAGTCATGCCAGTACAAGGCTGAAAATGTTCAGCAGCAAAATGCAGCTGATTGGCCAGATGGACAACTTTGGCTTCAGCCTCCTGTTCTCTACTGAACTGTGTGCATCTGCTGTGACATTTGACAGGGAGGGAAACGTCATTGTTGCAGATGGCAGTAACAGGGTTGTGTTGCGCTTTGGGACTTCGGGGGAGTTCCCTTCCTTCAGAAATATTATTCACCAAGGGCTATCTTGCCCTGTTGGGCTGGCTTCAACTGGAGAGAAATCTCTAATTGTATTGGACAGTGGAGACCATTCAGTCAAAATCTATGCGGCTGGTTAACAACCTGAATTATTACCTCAGTCCTAGCATTCACAGCATTTGCTGGCAAAACAAGTCAAAGTTGTTTTCACATGAATGACTGCAACAAAATCCCCCCAGTTTACTTATCGAATATTGTTTGTACTATGATGTGGCATTTGGTAGATGTTTTTTATGATCATGGTTTCCAGTCGTAATCTACTAAGGTAAAAAGTTCAAAACCTTGGGGGCATAGCTTGTTTGCACAGTGGTAGGGCTTCTGCTCACTACGCGGGTGGGAATAGACTCATCACTACAGGGGGCAACTGGGGAGGGAGAATTGGGCCTCTCATGGAGAGTGTACCACTGCACGTGGGGCTGAGTGGTGGAGCAGCACGTGGCTTACACTGGGGAGAGGGTGCTAATGTGGATGCCAATAAACGCCCATGTGTCAGCATGCGCACTTGCATCATTGCATGTGAGCAGGCTGCAGAGGAGGAACATCTGGTGGGGAAACCCTGCCCAGTGAGATGCTGGCCAGCCTGCTGCAGGCTCCACACTGCTGACTAGACGCCCTCCTCTGAAATGGATCCAGACCCTGCCAGGGAAGCTGTGCTCCCCAAGGACCCTGGACGAGGAGGTCAGGGGAAGTTCCTAGGAATGGTGGGTAATGGGGATGGAATGCTGGCCAGATGGGGGCAGGTCGACAGCAGGCAGATAAAACTGTGAGTTAAAAAAAAAACAAAAAAAAAACTAGAGGGCATAGCCTATGTAAGTAAGCAAGGCATAAATAAACCAGTTAGGAAGAACATCTTTACCTCATGTAATAATACTGATGTTGAATGACTTGCCAGAAGTGGCAACTGAATCAAAAGAAAAGCAATGGTCCCAATCAAAGCTATCTCAGTTGGCATCTGCCAAACTCCATTACAAGGAGGCATTGTAGTTTAGCGGTTGGAGCAGTGCCTTTGCAACCAGGAGACTACAGGTTCAACCCCCCACTAGAGTCAAATTACTTGCATTGATTTCTGTTTGGATGTACTTACTATTACAGTTTGTGTTTTTCCTGTGTATATTTTAGCCTGTATGTAACTTCTGTCTGGTGTGTGTGTGTGTGTACGCGCGCGCGCACCTGCCTGCCTTTTTTTGTTTTCTATGTTGCAGTACAGTTTTTGCTGATTAAATGCAGCACCTTTGGTTGTTTAGGGTGTGCAGTTTATTTTAGTTTCACGTAGCTATTCCTGCTGGACTATGTTAACCTGTTGACTGCTGCTATCCTCCCTGGGACCCCCATAAAAATGAGATACTGCATCTCATGGGGTTATCTCAGTTGAAATAATTTCAAATGAATAAATACTGTGTGACTCTGGATCCCACTGCAAATAAGGCGTTGCATCTTAGCTGGGCTATCCTGTGTTAATTAAGTTGTAAAAAAAATAAATAAATAAAATTGTGAAAACAAATTCCAAAAAGATTTGACTTTTAAGTCATTCTGTTCTTTATGAAGGCAGTGGGCAGGAAAACTGGCTTTTAGTCCTTTACAGTTCCCTTCGAGCAGAGGTGGACGGGAGTCTGGAGCTGAAGTTATTATCCCATCTACTTGTGACAGCAGGGTCAGTTACCGTGGAAATGAGAAGGATTTGTTACAAGCAAGACATTATGACCTCAGGTCATAACCCTTGGCTGTAGATGAACCAAAGGCAACACAACTCTTGTGTCTGTGTATATAACTTCAGTTATGAAAACCGGAAAGCCTTAGATATCAGTTTTTTTTTTTTTTTTGGGAGGTAGACAAGAAGCTGCATTGTGCTAATGCCAGCTGATATCTCTCTGCTAAGGACCGGAACCCTGACTTAATGGAGAACTGCACTGAACCTGTCAGTACTTTTTCCCAGAGCAAGCTGTTTGGCAAGTACTGGTTCCACTGGGTGCTCCAATGACCCAGCGCAGCGCATTACAGTGCCATGCAGCCATCTCGGGTTTGGGAGCAGACTTAGGTCACCATTTCGGTGGGGGGGGGGCAGCAGGCCAGGCTGTAGGCAGCTGGTGAGAGGCAGACCTTGGACAGGGAAGGCTGGTGGGGTGGGGGGGGGACGGTGCCATAGCAGCCTCTGCTGGTGGGCCTGGGAACTTGCTGCTTCCATCAGGGCATGCTGTGTTTGCATGGGCTGACAAAGGCATTCAGTCACGCCATGGGAAGGAGGATGGAAGTGGGAGACAAGTGTGGAGGAAACCCCCTGGCTGCCATCTATAGGATGGCTGCAGCCTGAGCAGGGTATATCCCAGGCTGACGACAGCAGGGACTGGGGACCAAAATGTATGTGGACAAAAAAGTACTGGTTCCAGTTATTGTTTCATCTACACAGGCCTTTTAGTAACCTCAGTAGGTGTTTTTGATTGGCACACTGATGGTAAGTATTATTTCAGTACTGCATGATGTAATTTATGTCCCTTTCAACCACAGCATTCTGTAGTAGAACAGAGATACATTGTGACAACACTGTAGCAGTTTCTACTGGGAAACATGACTTGCAGTTCGGGATGTGCAGATACCTTAATTTTGAATATTCAGCTAGTAGTCCTATTCCGGGGGTGGGGGCCCAAATTTTCGGGTATTCAGATTTGGTATTCAGCTGTGTGTGGGGAGGAGCAATAAAATGGCCCTATCCCCTCACCTGGTGGCCAGGGCTTATATCGTGGCCACCCTCCAAGCTCATTTCAATCATTTGCCACCCACCTACCCCTTTCTCCGGTACCCCAGAGACTGCCAGCCATAAATATATTAAATTGTGGGCTTCAGACTCTCTTGCCTGAGCCGACAGTCTCTTTTAAAGCTCATCTCCATACTAGCCTGACTCCCCTATTCTCTTTTAAATATATTTTTTGTATTTTACAGCCCCCTCTTGACCCTTTACCTTGACTGGGTGGTGGTAGTAGTGTGGCAAGTTGGCAACCGCTGCGTTGCAGGCTAGCCCAACCAGCCCCCCCTCCAGCCATGCCCCTCCCCCAGCCTGCAGCCTCTGCTGCAATGAGTAACTGTAGTGTTCTCCTGTCCAGTGCTGTCCTTTCACCTGGTAAGTAATGCAATAAATTTAAGTTCCAAGGCCATTCCGTACTACGATTATGTAATATAATTTAGAACCCAGCCGTCCCCAAACTGATGAGACTGCCATGAAGGAGTGCATAATCATAGAAGAGGGGTTGGGGCAGGAGCATTGTAGTGATGAATCCAGCCGTCACCAAACTGATGAGACTGCCATGAAGGAGTGCATAATCATAGAAGAGGGGGTGGGGCAGGAGCATTGTAGTGATGAATCCAGCCGTCACCAAACTGATGAGACTGCCATGAAGGAGTGCATAATCATAGAAGAGGGGGTGGGGCAGGAGCATTGTAGTGATGCTATGCAGTCAGTAGCATCACTATGATGCCCCTGCCCTGCCCTCTCTCATGATCGTGCACTCCCACATGGCAGTCTTATCTGGATCGGCAATGAATGGATTCTAAATTATATTAAATAATGATAGTATGGAATGAATGGCCTTGGGACTTAGATTTACAGCATTACTTGCTGGGTGGAAATGACACTGGACAGGAGAACACTACAGTTACTCATCGCAACAGTGGCTGCAGGCTGGGAGAGGGACATAGCCAGAGAGGGCTGATTGGGCTAACCTGGAATACAGTGGTTGCCAACTTCTCATACTATCCCCCCACTCCCACCCAATCAAGGTAAGGGGTCAAGGGAGGCTGTGAAATATTTAAAAAAATATATTTAAAGAGAATGGGGGAGTCGGTCTATGGTTAAAAGTAGTCTTAAAGATCTTGTTGATTCTGGTACAGAGTGCCAGTAGCTGACAATTTAATATTTTATTGCTCGCAGTCTTTGGGGGCACCAGGAAAGGGGAGGTGGGTGGGGAGAGGCTTTATACCTTTTCGCTACAACATTGGCCAGCTACCGAATACCACATATAGTGGCCCTGCAATTTGTTTTTTTGTTCCCGAATAATGAATAGGCTATTATTCGTGGTATTCAGGAAATACTATTTGTTACTCGCACACCCCTACTTGCAGGTTAACCACAGTTCTTCATTAAGGTGCATGTGAAAAAATAGAGTCATAGATATAGAGAACTATGTATTACGAGGCTATACTTTCACCGAGAGGTTCTGGTGACATTACAAACACGATAGAGAAGCTCAGTTGGTTCCTTGATTTTGCCAGACCCTTGAGATGAAATTTTAGCCAAGCAATTGATGGTTTCCTGTTTGTTATTTTTGTACATAGTCTCCATTTATGAATCCATAATTTTTCCATGTAACTGCAAGACAACTTTTGTTATAAATGACAGACACAGTAAAAGCCGGCACGTGCACATGGAATGTAGATGTTCAGTCTTGTAATACTATCGGTGTGACAACAGAACAATGGTATTATTCATTTCTGATGTCACAACAGTGGGATTACAAACTTAGATGTCCCCGATTTTTTTTAACTTTGTTTCTACACCTGCACCCCCAGGCATCCTTCAGGAGTATCCACTCGAAGTCTGCTCTACTCCCAGCCTGAACCCTCGCTTCTCCCTCGATCCCCTCCCCGAATGACTCCAGGCAGGCCCGACCCACGGCGCCATCTCCGGGGCTGATTCCGCCCTCCTCAGTGGCTACCACCTAAGTGTGAAGCGCCTACCTGTTGTCGCCAGGTCGGGGGTGGAGGAGGACCCTAGGTGCTTTGGGCCGGCACTTGAGATGTGAGCGAACTCCCCCGGGGCCACCGTCATCTCACCGATGGTGTAGGAGGCTTTCTTCTTTTTCCTTTCCCCCCCCTTGATGTGGCGTGGGTCCCTCCCATAAGCATCCTACCAACGTCAATCCCTCTACTTACCTCGCTACTGAGCGATGTGCCCCTGCTTCTGCTGGGTGCTGCTACTGAGCTCGGTAACCCCTGGATCCCACCCCAGAAGAAGAGAGCAGTCCTCTGGATGCTCAATCTTCTCCTTCCCCGCCGACCCCGGACGGCCCTGGCTCATTCCTGAACTCAGGTCGCCGGCGTGGCGTGAGGTGTGGTGTCCAGCACGTCAACCCTCAGCGCCACCGGGCCGGCTTAGATGTCCCTGATTGACCATAAGAAAAATGTATAATCCATATATTAAAATGTAGAATGGCACCTTTGCTGGTACACCGGCCTTTCATCCAAGAGGCTCAGTTTAGACTCGGCATACGATAGGAACCACCATTCAACAGCAAAGTCTTGGATTCTCTAGGTTCCTAGTAACAGTTATATGGTACAAAGGATGGGCTATTTAATCCTGTAAAAGAGTGCAATCGTTTTTTTTTGGGAGGGGGGGTCTGGAAGGTGCCTAAACACAAATTCTATTCTATTCTGTTCATCCACTCTGCTTCTTAAAGGAAAACCAGATACAACAATTATAAAAGTAAGTATTGTGCATTGGGTTTTTGTTCCTGTGATGATCCCTATCATTCTGTTACCTGTGTCTGTAGCAAGGTTTATTTTGGTTTACATTTCTCTGCAAGTTTTATAGCCCCTGGGGTAACCATTAGGCTTCTTCTACTGCCTTTGATCTGATGTAATTTTCCCAGAATGCCTCTGGGAATGATGTGAATTAGACCTTGCATTAGAATTAAGAGCCCAGGAGCCTAGTTATAATCTAATCACATCATCTAACTGCAACTGCTTGGGAAAGTTAACTGCTTTGAAAAAGTGTTTGCCTACCCCCTCCCAGTTAGCCAAAAGATTTTTCTAAGCACCAAATGTTGTTCTGGATGTGGCAATTTTCTTTGTAAAGTGCTGTCACTGGGTGATAATAAAGCCGATGTACATTTGAAGAACTTAGGTCTAATTCACATAATTCACAGAAGCATTCTGGGAAAATTCCAACAGTTCAAAGGCAGTAAAAGAAGCCTGAATGGCTACTCCCAGGGGCCATACAACTGGCAGGGCAAAGTTAAAAGAAACCTTGTCACAGATACATGGCACAGAATGCCACAGGCACCATCAGAAAACCAAAAACACCATATACACATCCAGACATTAAAATAGTATGCAGTGCAAGTAGCAACATTAATGCAGTTACATCTTTCTTTTCTTTCAAGTCATGATTTGTATGATGGCTAGCTTGATGTAAGCAGCCTGAAGGCAAATGTTTTGCTTAACAAGAATGGGGAACAGAGATTGCTGTATGAGGTACAGGTACTCAGTCTGTAATGCAAATAATATTGCTACACTGGATGTGAAAAAGTGTATTGGATTAAGTCTTTTGTGACTGTATGCAGCATTAATTTTGAATAAAACTGAGTTTTAAAGAAGAAAAAACTACAGTGCACAACATGCGCTTTTATAATTTTTGCATGTAGTTTTCCTTTAAACAGGCAATCAAGTGTGGAGCTGGTCCCAATGTGCACTTTGTGGGCAAAGACATGAATTGACTTAGTGTTTACTGTAGTATAGTAGATTATATCAGACTAATTTTTCTTAGTTGTAGACTGACATTTTCTTTTACAACAAATCCCAGAATCCCCTGCAGCTGACATCAAAACAGTAGGCAGCAGTGGGCGATTCAGTAGCCTGCAGAGCATGTTGCAGATTTTATAATCACCGGTCAGATGTTTTCTAGGACTACCTTTTCTCCAAGGGCTAAGTACAGTCCTCTGTGACTGTACATAGCTCATGGAGAACAGTGGAACCAGCAACCAGAAGATCAGCGCTTATATAAACGCTAATATGCACTGCAGGCTATTGCATCTTCTCACTGATGCCTACTGCTCTGATGTCATCTGCAGGGAATTCTGGGATTTGTAGTAACAAAAGATGTCAGCCTATAATTAAGCAAAATTAGTCTGATACAATCTAGTATACTACAGTAAACAGTAAGTAAATCAAAATGTTGTTGCACACAAAGTGCACAATGGGACCTGCTCCACACTTGAGTGTGGGAGCTCTCGGTAATGATTGTTCCCCTTTAAACATCAAAAAATGAAAACAATCCTGGGGCATTATAAAAATGGAAAAAGTTAGGGTAGCAGTCAAACATGGGGGTGATGAGAGTTTAGAAGGGCAGTTACAGCATAAGGGATGCTATCCGAGTGTAAAAAAAGGTGTGGGGAGCTCCCCAAAGGTCTCCCACCCCCTAGCACTATGGTTCCTACACCTATGGTACAGACCCAGTGCTGTTAGGCAGTTCAGTGAGGCTTTGACTCTTAATGTTCAGGGTTATATAGAATCATAGAAAGTGACGGCAGCAGGAGACCCATGGGTCTATATAGTCTGCCCAAGAGTTTTCAAGACCTATTTCAGGTCTCAGGATCTAGCCTCCATACTGAATTCTATCCTTCCCTTGTCCCCACTAGAGTCCTTGTTTTATTCACCCCTGTTTGAAAGCAGATACAGTCCTTGCATTTACCACCTCCACTGCCAGACTGTTCCAGGCCTCCACCACTCTTTCTGTGAAGTGATACTTTCTCAGATCTCTTCTGAAGCTCCCACTATGCAACTTCCATTCATGCCCCTGGTGGTCGAGCTGGTGACCCTTTGGAAAAGTTATGTGCATGGTACCCTCTTTATGCCTTTCAAGAACTTGAACATCTAAATCATGTCCCTTCTCTCCCTTCTTGTCTCTAGTGAGAACAAGTTTCTCTGTCAGCCGTTCCTCATATGAGAGTCCTTGGAGCCCCTGTATCATCTTTAGTTGCTCTTCCTTGCATGATCTGCTGCTTATCCCTATCATTTTTCAGGTGTGGACTCCAAAACTGGATGCAGTACTCCATGTGTGGCCTCACCAGAGACCTGTACAGTGGTAGGATCACCTCCCTGTTCCTGCTATCGAAGCCTCTCCATATGTATTCTGCTAGCCTTGCTGTATGCTTTGTTGCATTGGCTAGATTGCTTTAGGGTGTCACATACGATGACCCCAGGTCCCTTTCTTCCTGTGAGGTGCTGAGTTTCACCCTGTTGAGCCAGTATTCTGACCTCGGGTTTCCTTTACCCAGATGCAGCACCTTGCACTTTTTGGCATTGAACTTCAGCTGTCAGACATTGGACCAACTTTCCAGCTTTTGTAAGTCCTTCTGAAGTTCCCTAATTGCCTCCATGCTGTCCACCCTACCACCCAGTTTTGTGTTGTCCATGAAGAGTTCCAGCTCACCCTGAGTGCCTACTCCTGTGTCACTGATAAACACATTAAACAGGACCGGGCCCAAGACCGAGCCCTGGGGTACGCCACTAGTGACTTTTCCCTCACTTGACCTCACACCATTGGCAGCCACCCTCTGTCTTCGGTCTCCAAACCAGTTCTTACCCACTGAACAGTGTCTTCAGCAGTGCCCAGGTCTTCTAATTTTTTCAGTAGACAATTGTGTGGCACCGAGTCAAAAGCCTTGCTGAAATCAAAGTGAAGGAGATCCACTGGGTGCCCCTTATCCAATGCTCTTGTTACCCAGTCAAAACGATGGAAAAAGGTTTGTCTGGCATGACCTGCCTGCTGCAAATCCATGTTGTCTGACATCCTGGAGATTGTACTTTTCTAAGTATTCCACTATATCCTGCTTAACTAAGGTTTCCATTAATTTCCCAATGAGAGATGTGAGGCTGACTGACCTGTAGCTGCCAGCCTCCTCTCTACTTCCCCTCTAGTGGAGAGGCACTACCTCTGCCCTTTTCCTATCCGGCACTTCTCCAGTCAGAAGTGAGCGGTTGAATAAATGTGCCAAGGGGTCCGCCAGCTCCTCCGCAAGTTCCCTTAGTATTCTAGGTTGCAACCAATACAGCCCTGGTGCTTTGTCAGTTTTAAGATGCACGGTGCCTCTTTGACTCTGTCTGTGGTGATTTTTGGAGTATCCATCCATGGGTTCCCTATATTGGCGGCTTTAGTGCCGTTTTCAGGCAATGATCTGCCATGCTCTTTAGTGAACACTGATCAAAAGAGGTTGTTGAGGACAGTGGCTTTTTGTCCATCATCCTTGACGGTTTTGTCTCCTTCTTTGAGTTTAACTATCCCACCACCTTTCTTCCTTCTTTCCTGGATGTGTCTCAAGAATCGCTTGTTACCAGATTTGATATTTGTAGCAATCTGTAGTTCAGTTGCTGACTTTGCTAGTCTTATAGTCTTCTTGGTTTCCTTGCTTTTCTGAATGTAGTTATCCCAGTCACTGTCTTTCTGGACCTTTTTATATTTGCGGAAGCTGCCCTTTTGGCCCTGATAGCTAACTTGGCCTGTTCTATGAACCAGATTGGTCTATTATGTTTTTTTCTTTTTGACACTGGACTTACGCAGAGCTTTGCAACCTCTAGGTTGGCTTGCTTAACCTGCTCCCAGATTGCCTGTACATTAGATTAGGCTGTTAAGTGGAAGCAAGGCACACTAACTGTAAACCAGCATTAAATAATGAGCTCCGTAGTCATGCTACTCCTTCTGGCCTTTTTCAGATTTTTTTTTTGAAATGGTCACTTACTGCAGGATCTGATGTGCAATACTACAGAATAATGTGAAAAAGATTAAAACTCACCAAGTATTTTCCATGGGGGGGTGGAGCCAACTGCCATAGAGGAAAGACATGCTTTCCTTTGGTTGTGCTGTAGGCGCCCTTAAAAGTATTAAATCTTTGTTATTTTGATACCTAAAAACTGATTTTTTAAGGTATAGCATTTGATAAGTCCTACCATTCATCCATCTTCAGTCTCGATCCTTAAGTGTATAGGAAGCCAAGGAAAACAATGCCAGATGGTGTGGGAAGAAGGCCACACCGGCCCAGTGGTGGTGCAGCAGGCAGATCAAATACGAACAGTGATGTTCTCCTGGGCCATGCGAGCTTTGGAGTAGAAAGTAGTACTACTAGATCAGAAAGCATCTGACTTTCAAGGCTGGCTGCAGAACTGTGCGGTTCAATCAGTGACGGATTTAAAAGAAGCTAAGGAGGAAGCTGTGGCCACACTTAAAGCCTCAATGACTTCCTCAGGCCTAATTAAAGAAAACAAGGCTGTCCATTTCCATCTGGTGGCATAAGAGAATTTTGATTGCTCAAATAATCTACAAATCCTGGGGTTGCTGGAGCTGGTGGGGGGTCTCTCCCCATGGATTCATCGGAGACAGGCTTGCCCACAGTTTGAAACTCAACCCACCACAGGTAGTACAGCACTGCAACTGTATCACTACCTGAAAAAGGCAAGACTCTGACAATAACCCCCCCCCCATGCCTTGCTTGTCACTCTGGGGGACATGCATGAGTGGGATTGTACCCTGGAGGCTGCTCAAAATGTAAGTCTGCAAGAATACAGCGAGGGAGACAAGCTATCTATCTACCCTAACCTCAGTTTTGCAACGTAGGCTAGGAGAGATGCAGAGGTCAACTACAATCCCTTGGCATCAATCACGGCTTGTGATATCTGGCCAGACTGAGAATACCATGTGCAGGGAAACATTATGTGTTCAGGGACCGTCAGGAGGCCAGGAAACTTCTGGACAATGTATAGGTGGACTTTGGATCACAGGAGGCAGCAGAGGAGAATGCAGATGATTGATCTGTAGGGATGTTTATAACATCTTAACCATACATGAGCAGGGGTTGGCAAAGGGGAGAGGGAGAGAACTGGGTAAGAGGGAGTTTATGCGGGTGCTATATACCCTAAACCAGAGGAGTATGTCTCCTCACAATTGGGCATGTCTAAACCCTGTTAATACTAGGTACACTTATGAGATGTGCTGATCAACATGGCACTGCCCACATGGTCAGCAGTGGCAGCTCCAACTTCTGATGGTTACCAGGGCACTGGGTGGCACTACAGTTAGCAGCCAGGGAACCTATAGAATCCTGAATAGAAAGCATGCATGCATATTCATGCACATCTGCCTCTTGGGGTATTTGAAAAAATGCTGAATGTTATGTTTCTGAAATAAAAATGCCATTCCCATTTAATTTTTGCGGGGTATGCCCTGCTTCTCCTGGATGGGGGTGGATGGATGACCCTGCTTCTCCTGACTCGGTGGGGGATGACACTGCTTCTTCTGGCAGGAGAAGTAGGGCCATCCTTCCCCTCTAAGCCCGAAGAAGAAGCAGGGCCATCTTCCCCCAGCCTGGAGAAGCAGGGCCACTCCCCCAAGCCAGGAGAAGCAAGGCCACCCCCCCGAGCCAGGAAACAGGGCCATCCCCCCTTGAGCCAGAAGAAGCATGACCATCCTTGCCCCCTCTGAGCCAGAAGAAGCAAGACCATCCTGCCCCTTTCCAGCAGGTATCCACCTCCCAAACTGGTCCCTCGTGGATTGCCCACCCGTCAGGAAATAGAGGATTTTGCATTCTCTCTCCATCGAGTTCCTTCCCTCCCCCAAGTATGGAGATATTTTCAAATAAACCCAGCCACTTACTTCAACAAAAAGGCACAAGCAGTTAGGACACCGTCTGTCTGGTTCTGCAGGCTGCTTCTCTCTTGGCTGTTGCTGCTGCTGCTGGCTGGTCTTTTACTTGAGGGGCTAGTTCTGTGCTTCAGCTACTGCGTGGGCAGGGTGGCTAGCTGCTGCTGCTCTCTCCCATTACAGACTGAACCATGCTCTAGTCTTTTGTGAAATAAACTCAACAGAGTACAGCTCTTTTTAAATTGGCTGTACAGCTGGGTCTTTGGGGGGGTCTTTTGTGCTACTGTCTGCAAGCAATGCCAATACAGTTCTGGTTTTAGCAGGTGTGGATGGCCAGGTAGCTTCTGATTCAGGCAGGTGACAGTGAGGCAGCATCTGAGTTTTTTGTACTATGGCAGTCCTTGGACTCATTGGCAGCACCATTGTGCAGTCCTATTGTTGCTTCAATTATGGACCGGTGCTAACTCTGCTCACTCGGCAGTTGATTACCGCGGTGTGTCCAAGAGCACCCGGAGGATGGAAGGGGATTGCATGGGCCTCAGTGCAGACCTGAGAGGACCAACCATGAGAATAGCTGGCTGTCAGGGGCGGAGGTGGCAAAATGCAGATGGAGCTCGGTTGAGCCGATTGGCTGTATTGGTGCACTGACGTCAGACGCAGTGTGCATTGGTGTCACAGCTGCAGAAGTCAGAGTACAACCATAAACTAACAGAAACAGGGCCAGGGACTGTATCACAGAATTCAAGTGCCACACAGCCCACAGGATGGGAGTCGGTGGTTGGTGCGTTGGTAATGGAGGAAGGCGGGGCACTCAGCACTGGGAGTTGGGCATGAATGATTCGGGACCCGGGTGCAGCTGGCAGTAAGTAAGCAAGTTTTAAGCTGAAACATGCAACACTGCAGCAGGGACTCCAAGCACTGGGGCACAGCATTTTTTTACCAGGGCACGTGCCCCGGTGTGCCCCGGTGTAGCACCACCTGTAGCAGTTGGCTCCATGATCCATCTCCACCTCCCCAACTCCTGAAATAGCATGTTAAAATGTATCCCGACACATCGTTTCATGATGTATTCAGTTGATTTTACACAATTTGCATGCTTCTGTGCTTTTGATATGTTGGGCTCTGAGGTTTACTTAAATATGGTGAAATGAAGAGATCTGTCTCCTCTGTTCTTATCACCCCACATGTTTTAATAAATAATAATAAACTTTATTTTTAAAGCTCCTTTCATGAACCAAGGTGCTGTACGATAGAAACATGTAAAAACAATAAAATACGTAGTAATATAACCAAATAACCAAATAGATAAATATCGACATAGCTAAAAATATTAAATCTGGATCGGCATTAAGCTACAAATGAGTCTTCAAGGCCTTCTTAAAGCTCTCCACAGTCATGGACTCACGTATCTGACGGGTTAGAGAATTTCACAGGGATCATACCCCTCAACATCCTGCCTCATAAATCAGGGACAAGGCTTAAAAAAATCAGCAACAAAGGACCAAAATCAGGGACACATCTTCAGAATTAGTGATGTCCACCCAGAAAGCTTTTACAATATGGGGCTTAGTCCAAAATGCATTTTCTAAAGAAGAATAAGTCTGTAATTTTAAAGCTTGACATTATTTTGTGCTTATAATCCCCACTGTTTAGCTACAGAAACACAAATTGTAGGAGGGACAGAGCAAAATTTTGAGGCAAAATCAGGGACAGTTGAGAGATATGACAGGGATGGGGCCGCATACATAAATGCATGGGCCCCTGATGTCTTAAAACATACTCTGGGAATCTCTAGCAACCCATTGTCAGCTGAGCAGAGTGGTCACCTGGGGCAGTAGGGGCACTGGAGCTCTTGCAGATAGACCGGCCCAGTTCGTGTAGGGCCTTAAAGGTCAGAAGCCAAACCTTGAAGGTGATCCGTCACTGAATCAGCAGCCAGTGGAGTTTGCGCAGCACCAGCATGATGTGACTCGACTGAGGAGTCCCCATCAACAACCGTGCCGCAGCATTCTGCACTAGCTGCAAGTGGCGGATATCAACCCCCAGAAGCCCTAGGTAAAGGGAGTTGCAGTACTCAAGGTGCGAGGTCACAAAGGTGTGGATCAACGTTAGAAGGTCGCCAGATGGAACGAGGTGCTTAACCCTGGTGATGTTCCTCAGATGGTAAAAAGAGGACTTAATGACTGCCGACACCTGTGAACGCAGTGTCAGCCTGTCATCAAGAATCACCCCCAGATCTCGCACCCATTCAGAGGAAGGAAGCTGGACACCCCCCGAGACAAAGTCTGGTGAGTTGTCCAGTCCCCAACCCCTCTGTCTGGTGATCCGGATCCACAACCATCACCTCAGTCTTTCCAGAGTTCAACTTCAGCCAGCTGGAGCTCATCCAGTCCTGGATTTCTGTGAGGCAGTTGCTGGATACCAAGCACGCACAATCCTGGTCAGGTGCAAAAGACAGGTAGAGCTGGATATCATCAGTATTGCAGTGAAACCTCAGCCCATGCCATCTTACAATGTCTCCGAGGGGCAGCAGGTACACTGCGAACAACATGGGGGACAACACCGAGCCCTGAGGGACCCCACGTGGCAGAGAGAATGGATCAGAGGTAAAAATCCCTGACACCACCCTCTGAGTTCTGCCACTGAGGAAGGACTTAAACCATCTGAGAACTGTACCTGACAGGCCACAGATGTACCTCAGGTGCTCGAGAAGCACCCCGTGGTCCACGGTGTCAAAGGCTGAAGAGAGATCAAGAAGTACCAGGATAGAACGGTGCTTCTGATCTCTCGCCATCAGGAAATCATTGAACACCCAAACCAGAGCGGTTTCAGTACTACGCCTCTTATGAAAACTGGGCTGGAGGGCTTCATAGATGTCATGGATGGTCAGGTGGTTCTCCAGTTGTAGCACCACAACTTTCTCAATTACCTTCCCAACAAAGGGGAGGTTTGAGATTGGTCTGTAGTTTGCAAAGCAGCTTGGGTCCAGAGCAGCTTTCATCAGGAGAGGCATCACCACTGCCTCCTTTAGGGAGCTAGAAAACTCATCGGACTCTAAGGAGCACCAAACTATCCTTGCTAGGACTGGGCCCAACGATGTCGCAACAACCCATTATCAGGGAATTTGGACTCAGGTCCAAACAATAGCACATTGGGAGCATACCCTGGGCAATCCGCACAACATCCACAATTCCCAGCCGGTTGAAGGAACTCCAGGTGAACCAAGGAGATGTGACCATGCACCGGCCACTATCAGCTCCCATAGAGTGAGCTGGACAGATCTCTGCCCTGATGCTGGCCACCTTATCCACAAAGAAGTGAGTGAGTTCATCACACTCAATCTGTTTTGGGAGTATGTTGCTAACTTTCAGTTATGTATTTTGCTGTTTGTGTAAATGCATTCAAAAATGTTGACTTTCTTCATAGAGTTCTACATGTGTACATAGAACACAGGTCTCTGTATTTAACTGTAAGGGTGTCTGTGCAGGGTGCGAAACATAAAGCTTAGCATATATGTTGTTAACCTTTCGCTTTCTTGGGACCACATGGATTGTGAATGCCATCTATGATATGTTTTAGATCTACTTATGTTGATAGAAGGTCTCTCCTTTGCTGTGGTAGGCAAAGGTTATGTGAAAGGGCAGTACTGGAACTGTTACAGATAATGGACTTTATCCTGCCACCCCCTCATGAGGTATTAACCTGGAACTCAGAATACATACCCTACCGTAAGAATTCTTATTTGGTAATAATTCACTAATTTTCTGATTTTTGTGGTGCAATATTTTGCAAGTTCTTGATGCAGTATAGCGTAGTGGTTAAGGGCACTGAGCTGCACACCTAGAGACCTGGGTCTGAATCCCATCAGCCCCCACTTGCATACTGTGTGACCCTGAGCAAATCACTTAACTTCCTTGTGCTCCAAGATCACACCTGGAAATAAGCTCTGGCTTAATGTGCTTTTCCTGGTTAAACAAGTTTCATTTTCTTTACAAAACTAATGAAAAAGAATTACCAAAAAACAAAATTTCTTAGTATCCAGAAGTTTGTTTTAAATAAAATATGCAGGCACTATTCAACTTGCACTTCACCCGTTCCCTGTGTTTATCACACTTGATTATTCATTACTGGGCACATGTGCTAAAAACTGGATCTATGTGTTTCAACTTTCATCTGCCCTTTGTGGTCCACTGAAGTCAAAACCCTTTGTGACATCATAAAAAAATTGATACCAAAGGTGTGATATCACAAACATTATTATGACTTCAACACAGAAAAATGCATCCTGGAGCAGAAAGATTCCATTTTCCATTTTCATGCAAATTACTTAAGTGATAAAACATGAGGTGTAATAATAAAGATATAAAATGGAAGCTGAATCAGGTCTGAATATTACACTGTATTTTAAAAGGTTTTCATGGACACTGAAAATTCACTTTAAAAATGGTGCCACTAGCTGGCCCAGTGGTGTAGAGGGCTGAGGCACTGGAAGCCTTACCGCCATGTCAGTGACCCAGGTTCAGGAATGAGCCTAAGTCGTCCGGGGACCGGCCGGGGGGCAAGGAGCTGGATTGAGCAGCCGCAAGGCAGCTCTTGTCTTCGTGGAGGGCCGTGGATTTCCCCGGCTCTTGGCAGCCACCAGACGGAGGCCAGGTGGCAGTGCCAAGCCACAAGGAAGATCAGTTAGGCTGGGTGGGAGGAAGAGGCAGTCACTGGAGCCACAGGGCACATGCGTGCCTCCACGCACATGTCAGACCATGTTCTGAGGACCCGGCACTAACAGCAAGAAAAGTGGAAAATGGGGCACCGAGGCAGGCTAAATGAAGCTCTGAAGCTAAACAAGGTACCACTAAAATAAAAAGTTTAAAACCATAATATTTACATCATCATTTATGTTTTTTTATTCAAATATTTATGCTTCTTCTCTGACTGGCCCCCTTCTGGTCTGCCCCTCCAGTCCAGTCACCCGCCTTCTCCAGCTATTTACCTCATCCTGCATCCTCCATGGTGAGGTCTTTGTGGTCTGTCCACGCATTGGAAACCCCCTGGACATCCCTTCATGGACCAGGATCCAGTGGAGGTGGCTGCAGTGGTTAATAGTGCCATGCCTGCGGGGCAAGCAAGCAACTTTCATTTTGTATAATGCATAATCCCTAAGGCTCAAAACACTTTACATACATTAAAATGTTATAATTCAATATTTAAAGCACACATAAAACATATGTATCTGAGCACAACAAAAGTCTTAATCTATATGCATCAAGCAGAATAATTTATTATTTTTTATTTATTATTTATTTATCTAGGAAAGTAGCTGTAAGCCAAAGACTCTTTTACAGAGGTTTCACGTCATAGCAATCACATATGTACAAATCCAGAATGCAGAAGTTACATATACACAGTCATCAAATGTTCAGTTTATAGTAGGGCAATGTTACAACCAGTAAACGTATCAAACGAGGAGTACAAAATACTGAGCAGAAAATACTAGAACAGGTTCAGCTGGTAAAGTTATGCACTTTTGCAGATATAGACAGTTGCTTGGGGGTGAGGGTATCACACAGTAGTATAACCAGGGCAAGGTCACTTGGCCCAGTTAAGAAAATAAGGCATTTAGCAATAAAGGATGTTTCGGGAAACACGGTGTGTGTCAGAACTAAAATTAGGTAAGCTATGAAAACACTTATCTAGGTTGCCAGAACATGTTAAAGCATCAGTTCTATTAGCCATGTTTACACGGCAGCAGCGTTCCAAAACCTGCCCTGCTCCCTTACCTCTGTGCTTGCCGCATGGATGTTTACATAGCCTACCCTTGCAGCGCTGCAGGTCACTCCAAGGAGGGGGCTGTAAATTGACAGAGGAGTTGAGGGAGGCAGCCTTTTTATTGGAGCAAGCGCAGCAAAGTATCTACACTACCATTTAATGCGCTCACTCCGATACTGATCCCTCAACTGAGTCGGATCAAAAAACTGATCTGAACGGCACATAAGGTGCTCTGGAAACTGTCTACATGGCAATATTTGCAGTGCATCAACCTCTGCACATGGGTTGATGCGCTGCAAATAGGGCAGTGTAAACGGGGGTGTTGTCTGAAGTGCTAATAAGAATGGACAGCTGGGAGGCCCATATTATCAGGGTGAGAAGTGACAAGGCAGAGACCCTGAAGCCTATGGGGGGAGTGATTTACCAGGGTGAGAGGGGAAGGGGTAAACAAAAGTAAAATGAGGAGATGGTGAACAAAGAAAAATGAGGGAGATGGGGAGGGGAGGAGGGGGGGCAAAGGGATGACCATGGGCAGAGAGGGGGTGGAGGAAGGGGAAACAAAGGGAAGGAAACAGAGGAGGTACACGGGGAGGAGAGGGGATGAGGGAATATGAGTGTCACTGGGACACAGAACAGAGGGAGGGAAGGGGAGAAAGGGGGGAAATGAGAGGGAAAGGAGGAGGAGAGCCAGGGGGCTAGAACAGAAAGTAGGGAGGGGAAAGGAGCAAGATTAGAGGTCAAATAGAAAGGTGGAAGGCTGATTAGGAGAGTAGATAGGAGGGGGATCAGGTCCCACAGTCGCAGTTGTTGTTTGAGGCTAGGGCCGTACAGAGTTTAGATTTAAAAGGTCCTAGC
Organism: Neoceratodus forsteri; assembly: GCA_016271365.2. NCBI lineage: Eukaryota > Metazoa > Chordata > Ceratodontiformes > Ceratodontidae > Neoceratodus > Neoceratodus forsteri. Next base: position 19,052,979 of record CM057456.1, read on the forward strand.
TGTACTTCTTTCATAATGCCTATGTCAAGCACATTGAGCCATAGCCATAGCGGCACCCAGTACTCATAGGACTGTTGACCTTGTGTGGTTCGGCGGAAGGGGATGCTTAGGGTCGAATTGTTTGCCCTCCCTGGTGCATCTGGTGGTGTTAGGCCAATTGAGGCTTTGCAGTCCCAGAGTGGTAAGTCCAAGAGTAGATTTCTTGGCAAGAAGGCAGACTTGATACTGAATGCAGCAATCAAGGTTGAGTCACCCCATCTAAGAATATAGCTCACAGGTGTGGGTGAGGCGGGGTACACCTTAGACTAGATGACATGCTTTGTTAAGCACTGTTCTGATACATTTTAGTGAGGATTGGGAGGAAGCTCCAAAGACTGCTAGCCCATAGTCTATCACTGAGAGCACTGAGCTTTTTGTGCTTCAGCAGTAAGACATTGACGATGTCTGTACAGTTTTGCACTGGATGACTTTGCAACTGAGCCAATATGTTGACTGAATGATAGGGTGCTGTCTAGTGTCACTCTCAGGTATTTAAAAGTGTGGACCATTTCAAGGGGAGAGTTCTAACTGTTAAGAATGTGAAGTTGGTGGGTACGTGATGATGTGAATAACATGGTCTTGTTTTTTTTGTAATTAAGGAGTAATTTGGATTGAAGGAACCAATGTTCTACAGAGGAGAAATTAGCCTGCATTTGCTTTTCAAGCATAGTAGGGGTCAGCATTGCATGAATATAGGACTGCATCATCTGCGTAAAACAGAACGTGGTCATTTACAGATTGTGGGAGGTTGTTTAGAAATAAACTGAACAGTAGGGGGCCAAGGATAGATCCTTGGGGAACCCCTGTGGTGACACTATGATTTTCGGAGAAGGTGTCTTGTGTTTCCACTTTTTGGACCCTCCTGGTGTGGTAGCTCCTGAATCAGTCTACAGATTCAGAGGAGAGGCCAGTAAGGGAGAGTTGCCCCAGGAGCAGATTATGGTTTATTGTGTCAGAGGTCTTGGTGATATCAATGTACATAGCCGCCACCAAAAGCCCTTTGTCCAGGGCATTGTGAATAAAGCTAGTATACTCAACTAGAGCGGTTTTAGTACTGTGTTGTTTGCGAAAGCCGTGTTGTTGCCAGCATTGCAGTTTGTATTTGTCTAGATATTCTGTCAGTTGGTCGGAAACAATGCGCTCTAATGCCTTTGGGGGGGGGTAAGATTGATATTGGGCGGTAGTTTGCAAAGTTGTCTCTGTCTCCGCTTTTAAAGATGGGGTCAACAACAAGGACTGAATATGAGCTGTAGTTTTGGAGGGAAATCCACTGGACCCCAGAGACTATGTGCTGTGGTTGGAGGTAGCGTGATACACTGGATGACAGGGACTAAATGTGGGCTGTGGTTAGGGAGGGGATCCACTGGATGAATGGGACTAAATATTGGCTTTGGTTAGGGAGGGGGATCCACTGGATGAGAGGGACTAAATATGGTTGTGGATTTGGAGTGGGATCCACTGGACCCCAGAGACTAAAAATACGCTGTAGTTCGGGGGGGGGGGAGATACACTGGATGACAGGGACTAAATATGGGCTGTGTTTAGGGAGGGGGGTCCACCAGGTGACAGGGACTAAATATGGGCTGTGGGTAGGGAGTGGATCCACTGGATGACAGGAACTAAATATGTGCTGTGGCTAGGGAGGAAATCCACTGGATGATGGACTAAATATGGGCTGTGGTTAGGGAGGGGGATCCACTGGACTACAGGGAATAAATCTGGGTTGTGATTTCGAAGGTGGATCCACTGGATGACAGGGGCTAAATATGTGCTGTGGCTAGGGGGGGAATCCACTGGATGATGGACTAAATATGGGCTGTGGTTAGGGAGGGGGATCCACTGGACTACAGGGAATAAATCTGGGTTGTGATTTCGGAGGTGGATCCACTGAATGACAGAGACTAAATATGGGCTGTGGTTAGGGAGGGGACCCACTGGATGACAAGGACTAAATATGGGCTGTGGTTAGGGAGGGAGATCTGCTGGATGACAGGGACTAAATATAGGCTGTGGTTAGGGAGGGATCCACTGGATCCCAAAGACTAAAAATGTGCTGTGGTTAGGAAGGGGGCAGCCTAGTACCAATGCCTTGGAAGACAGAAACAGTGACTGGCATTTGCTGTTTCATTCCTTCCAAGGTATTGAACACAGTCCCCATTCCTGCTGCCATAGTAGCAATGGCAGCTGCCATGTTCCCCATTTAACTGCTTATGGTTACAATGGTAGCTGCAACTGAAGGTTATATATGATGGTACTAACTCAAGTCAGTGAGCCTTAGAGCCAGGCAATGAAGGACCTTTTGGGAGATAGGGGGAGTGCGAACATCTTGCTGCCTCTGTTGTTTGGCTCTAATATGACAGAATATATTGTACATTAAGTCATGTATTTTACAGTAGTTTTGTGTTTCACTTGTTTTTTGGTTGTTACATACAATATATTGTTGTTCTGATATTATTTGAGGCACTTGTCCAGTTTGAATATACTGTTATATTTTATTTGCAGAGTATGTATTTTTAAAATAATTATATCATTTTTACACATAAGAAACATATTTGGTTTTATAAAGAGAAATCTGTAAAGATTCAGAATACATGAAAACTTTAACTCTGAATAAATGTATCTATTACACTAATGCTGACTTTGAAGATATAGCAATACAATAATATCAATAAAGGTGAAAAGGATATTATTTTCAAAGGACTGTCTTTATATTATACTGGCACAGTAGTGCCAGTATATTACTGTATATATTACATTTATTATATACATTTGCTAGTTGCGGGTTCAGGTTTGAGAGTTTCCTTGGGGGGGGGACACCCTCTTTTCTCTGGGGCTAGAAAAAAATCTAAATTATGTTATGTTATTGTTAACTAATGTGTTTAAACTGTGTTTTCTATTAGTCATATATCGAACACTGACACTACCTTTTATAAATATTCTGAATTTCTTAAAATGTTAAATCTATTTGCACCATAAGCACAAAATATATATATAATAAAGAATATTTTTTTAAAGACATCTAACTATACTTTAAATTATCAGAGATAAAATTTTAATGTATGACAATAATAAGCATTGATTTTTATAACTGCAGTAATTTAATCTACTACAAGACAGTATTATATGTTGACATCCAAGCAAGCAAAATTTCCTGTTTTTGGAGAGGAGTGTACTATATAAAACAATTGTTCAAACAGCTAATTTAATGACATAAAAGTTCTACATTGTAATTGTAAGTCTGATGGGTAATACGTTTGCTGATCACTGGGTTGGCTTGGTTGTACATTTGTTATATGGTATCATTTTTAATATATGAAATATACTTACAAGGTTGGGGTTCGGCAGATTTCTCATGTTCTGTGAGAAGGGGTAGTTGTTGGGGTGGTGTGGTTTTGGTAGGTTCTGAGAAAAGTAAAAGAAAAGATAAAGATTTATCAGATAAGTTATGATTTATTTCTGATAAGATATATCAGATGTATCTGTGCAAACACTGAACAATGGTAATCTGCCAGCAGAAAAGCACCATTTGGCCCACCTGGTCAGCCCAAGTGATCCTTACCTGTTCTGCTTTTGTACACTATAACTAGTCTGTAGTGTCCTTCCTTTCTCCTTGCCTATTTTTTGCTATATGTATTTATTTATTTATTATATCAGAATTACAATCCTTTGAGTCAGGGACTCATTTTCAAAGGCTCCTCATCATACACATACAGGATGGGGACATGGATACAGACAGTGAGTGGATTAACAAACTTCAGTGTGTGTACATACATTATTTGCCTCAAATACAATTTGTAAAAATAACAGTGAGAAAATGAACAATCTTCAAATATACAAGGATATATACAATGTGGGTAATTGCATAGCATTTGAAAGGCCTATACATGTTGTAGCTAAATAAGGAGTATAACACTTGGACAGCTGGTTCTGATTAATCTATGCTTTTTGTAATATAAAAATGTGTTATTGAGTGTCTCTCTTGATACATGCTGTGTTCCTGGGATGACCCCCCCCCCCAGATTTCAACTACAAGGTGTTAACCTGAAAGCTAGGAGATAATTATAGGCTAGAAGAGACACAAATTAAGGATCTCCTGTTTATCTAGCTTAATTGTAGCTGCCAGCTACTAGGATAGAAATCATAAACTTTTATGATGTTTAGAGGAAGAATACAGGTTATGTCACTTAGGTGCTAAGTCATAAATGCTCCTTTGATGTCTGTGAAGGGCAGGAAGACACACTAGATCAAAAGGGTCATATGAAGAAACAAGTTTTTGCTGATGTCACCTTAATTAATTTACCTTCCGAATGATAAGACATCCTGGCTGTATAATTTTTAATAAACAGAGGAGGAGCTGGGTGACATCATGGAGAAGGCAGGTTCATGACAGTGAACAGTTTTAATTAGTGGACAGTTTTAATTATGCTGTGACTGAACTTTAGAGATATACATGTTTGGACTCTGAAGACAAAACATCTATCAGCACTATTAGAAGATATACATTAGATAGACCAGTCTAAGTGTATGGTTGGTAGGAATTTGCACTTTTAAACCTTGTTCTTTTAAGTGATTGTACGTTTTGTGATATATTGTTCTGTATTTACAGTTTACATATTTTTTTCTATTTTAAAGTAAACTTCTATTTTAAGAGACTACTTGGTGTGCCTATGAAATTCTTTATTTGTCAAGTGTAGCATATATGGTTAAAGCTGACACTGTGCAAAAGCTTACTGGTTTACCAAGCTGGGAAAAGATAAGAGTTTATCTGAGGTCTTTAATAGAGTTTTTAAGGGTTCATTTTGTACACCTGGTTAGGTGCCCATAGGCAAAAGATATCTGGCATTCCCCCGAAGAGCAGAATTATCTGAGCCTGTACATTGGGTACGCTAGCAAGAGGTTCACAGTTTGAATCCCTCCAGAGACCAAAGGTTGATTCGAACCCACAAAACAGACAGGAGGATTACCCTGTTTCTGTTCCTGTTCACAATACTGTGCTCAGAGGTTGACACTGTGGGAGCAGAGGGCCGGACCTGCTGAGTGGGGTTGTGACAAGGAGTACCCAGAATTCAAATACAGTGAGAGTGGTAGAGGGCATAGCGGTGGACCCTGCCCAGCAAGGGGCTGGAATTAGGTGCAGTTACAGTTGTGGGAAATGACCAAATAGTTATGAAGGGATTTTTAAATGGCCCAATTCTATGTTCAGATGTGATGCTAGGAGGAAGGGTGTGAAACCAAGTGGGGGCTCTATACCAAAAGGACCTCTGTCGAAGGGACGTCCTGACCCTGGGTACTAATAGTGAGGTTTTTGTGGAGCTACGGGTGGAGACAGTTGGAAGGGAGGTGCTCAGTATCTTAGACAGGCCAGGTGGGGTCAGTCCTAGGAGAATTGTTTGGGTGAGCAAACAGGACTGGTAGCGCAGTCGCTCATCAAAGGAGAGGAGGTTTGGAATGGTGTATAGAGTACAGGTGTGGGTGAGCCTATCAGCCCCTGTGAGTAGCTGACAGGCTTTGTTGATAGAAAGCTTGATTTTGTTTAGGGACATGTAGTCAGTTGCACCATATTCCAGCAGTCCATAATCCACCAGGGATAGAACTGAGGAGTCAATAGCTTACCTAAGCACTTCTGGGGGAAGACAGGCCCTATGGCAGTATAGTAGGCCTATGCAAGTGTTGATGGCTGAGCAGAGGATATGGATATGATCATGAAATGTGAGGGCTGAGTCAAAGACAATACCAAGGTATTTCTAGGTATTAACCTGATCAAGGGGGTGGTGGGAGTGGGACAGGACTGACAGTGCAGTGCTCTTGCATTTGTGTTGGTGGTGGGTTAAAAGCATGGTTTTGTGTTTTTTTTTTTTTTTTAGATTAATTCCAAATCTATGGTCAAGGAACCACTGTTTGGTTTGTGCAAAAGAGGTCTGTAGGGCATGCTGAAGTTGGACAGGGTCTGGGTGGGACGTGAAAAGAACTGCTTCATTTGCATATAGTAGTATGTTATCAGGGCAGAAGTTTGGCAGTGTATTTAGGCATAGGCTAAATAACAGAGGCCCAAGGATTGAGCCTTGCGGTACTCCAAAGCAGATCTGATGAGGGCTTGAGAGGGTATTGTTGATTCTTACACATTGTGTTCAATCAGAGAGGTAGCTGGTGAGCCAGTTTACTGGGCCAGGGGCGAACCCCAGTTGTGTGAGGGTGTCTAAGAGAAGGGGGTGGCAGACCGTGTTGAAAGCTTTCAACAGATCAATAAAGACTGCTCCGGCAAGGTGACCCTTGTCAAGTGCAACGTGAATGAATGTGGAAAATTCTAGGAGGGTGGTGGTGGTGCTGAAACCACGATGAAAGCCATGCTGCTCCATGCAAAGGAGGTTGTGTGCGGTGAGGTAATCTGTTATTTGGTCTGTGACTATTTTTTTCAGGGCTTTGGAGAGAGGAAGGAGGATGGAGATTGCTCTGAAGTTACCTGGGGAGGAATGATCACCATCCTTTTATATTGGGGTGATGACTGCAGTTTTCCAAACATGGGGGAACTGACCAAGGCAGAGGGAGTGATTGAGAAGATCAGTGAGGGGGGTGAGGACAACATCCAGTGTAGTGTGAAGGAGATTGAGATCAAAAGGGTCGCTGCTGTGGTTGGCACCGTTTAGGGCTGTAAGCAGGTAGGGTTTTGCAGCAGATGGTGAGAGAATTTGGAAGTGGAATGGAGGGTATTGGAGGGTGGTTTGAGGAGGATCGGGAGTAGGGTCAAAGAAGTTTGCAGGTAGAGTAGAGAAAAGGTCGGAAAAAGCATCATTTAGGCCATTGGCAATACTTTGCGGGTCTGTGGTGATTGCACCACCAATATTGAGTTGGGATGGGGGTGGGGACATTGTTTTACTGTTTAGTTCCTTTAGGTTGACACTGTAGTGCAGTATTAGGTTGATACTGCACTACTGAGGTCCCTTCTCCCTCTGGTCACTGCCCAGGTGGAATAAAAGATTTTATGGCAGCTATTGATAAAGAGTACTGAATCTGTAATGGGATTATAAACAATTTTTTATCATCAGTGCAATACATTTCTATCACATGCCCACCAAGATGCACATGAAAGTACTGTATTGTGTCACAGTTTGGTGTCACTTGATTGTTTAAAAATTGCAAATAAATAAGTAAAATTTATATTTACCTCCTGTATCCTCCTTCTCACGGGGGGATCCTCTGCTTCCTGATGTTGCTCAGCATAATTGGAATTCCCCTTGGCTTCTTCCTCATCTTTGGAAGAGCTAGACTTCCGAACAGCGGAGGAGGTTGAGGGACCAGGGCCAGTTTGAGCTTCATCAGCCTGGAGCCTTTAACACCATATTCTTCTGCAAGGAAGAAAATACAGATATTGCATGTTTTTTGTTTTTTTTCTTGTATGTCTGTTTTATTGACAGTTACAACCACATTTGATCAAGTCTTACTCAAAGGTGAAAGTTACTATTACTCCCTTTCTGGTATCAAAACTGTTACAGTCATACATCCTGGGTGGTTACATGACCTCAGCTGTGCCTTAGGTCCTACAACTAATTGAGGTTGTTCAGTTATTATAATATTGCCACACATCTGATTATGCATTATTTCACAAAGAAAATTAAGTAATGGGATGTAAGTTACCCAGCAAACAGATAATTACATAAAAAGATTATTTCTATAAAAATAAAAAAAAAAAGCTTTCATATTCTTTACATAGCAATAACCAGTGGTGTCATGTCTAGGAAATGGACATGGGATTAATGATAAAAACTAAATTAAGACAGCATAATACTTAACAATTTTATGACATTTCATTCAAAAAGCAATATATTGGTGGGAACAGGGGCCCATGTGACTTACATATTCAATAGTAAAGATGGATGTGTAGCAACCTAACTAAAGGGAAATAACATGTTTTTTGTAAAATTCAACTTTATTGAGAAACTAATGTGTGACAGTCCAGCAGTTTACATATTCTGTTCATATTACCATGGTTACATTCTAAATTCTTTTTTGATCTGTTTCAGTTATTTCAGGGACATGGTTTGTAACTGGCCCAGTATTGTCAAATAAAGTAATGTATTTGTTCAGCTGCAAGTCATATGGAAATCTAAAAGTGCAGCACAGCATTATCCATCCTGTGGAGAAACATACAACCCATCAAGGGCTGGTCTTTACTACAATGCACGTCATGTATTCTGTTGCTAAGAAAAAGGAACTTGTACAGGAACCAATTAATAAATAATTCTATAAACAAATGAAACTGTGTCTATCATCTCTGTTAATTCTGCCTGTAAGACATAGAAGGACATCCAGTTGGAGTTGCTGGAGTTGGGAGTTCTCTTAGTGAGGGTCATTATACACTTTCCACTTTTCCCATTTTTCTATGTATCTGTTCCTTTGCAGCCTGAGGTCTAGAAATAACATATTTTATTATGAAGAAACATTTACTATTTTAAAAGCAAAGTGATTTAGTCAAGGGTGTACAGTTTTTGAGAATTAATACATTTCATGGGTGTGTCAAAATTAATTAACCTTTGGGATGTGCATTTCTATTTTAGTGGAACGTATGTTGCTTTTCTAGAAATGAGTTCTCTATTATTGTTGTTCCAAGAGAAGTCAACATGGCTCCAGGTAACTGCTGTGCATTTCAGTTTTGAACTGGCAGTTTTGTTAGAAACTGTCTTTTTGGTTAGAATTACCCGCTGCTTACGTTCCTTCAATGGCAGACAAAAGAAAGGCAGTTTCCTCGACTTCTTCTGAAGATTCACCACGTGTAAAATCAATGGAAAAGTATTTTTGACTGCAATCTGGCGTGGAGGGCTCCATAGAGTAGGAGAGAGAAGCTCTGGCTCTCAAGTAGAGACACCGACTTCCAACCCACAGAAGTCTGTGGCTGCATCTACAGAGACCAGCTCACTAAAAGCTACCCAAAAGCTGACTTCCACCATACGTAAAACCCTACCATCACTACTGGAGTTTTTAAAGTGAGTCAGCAAGAACAGAAGACATTGGCAACATGTTTCACTGTTGAGTCTGTATCAAAGAAATTAATGTCCATGGTAAATACAAAATCATTAGAAGAGTTAGTGGCTGTCTCAGTAGCAAGTGAACTGCATGTAGACAGTGCTGCAGTTAAAAAATAGACTATGTTGTAGGAAACTGTGAAACGGAGTCTAAACAAAGTCAAAATCAATGGAAACCATCAGGTGAAGTACTGAGCTCTCTATCCAGTCCTTCTTCTTTCATTTTATTTCAACTTGAAGGGAGAATTGATACTGCAAATACTATAGTTCCAACTCCAGGTGCTACAGGTAAATGACACTGTACTGATTCTCTAGGGGATGCATTCGAGAAATTAATTTGACATTTTGAAAAATCAGGAGTAGAAGTGCGCTATGGACACTTTAATTCTACTCCTCCACTATACAGTGGCAATCCATTTATCCACCCAGGTATCCATAAGGGCATCCAAATATTTCTTAAATTAAGACTTGGAGCATCAACAATATATTGAGGCACGCTATTCCAGTGTTTTACTACTCTTTGGGTAAAGTTAGAACCCCTTTTTCAGTTCTGAATAGTTTTGTCACGTAGCTGTTTGGCATGATTACTAGAATTGTATGTTACTTCTTTAAGTGCCAGTCCCATATCTGTCAATAGCTTGGTGTTCTTTATTATATTAAAGACTAAAATAAGATCACCCCTCAGCTGTCTCCTTTTGAAGCTATGCAAGCTCTGCCATCTTTGTAATTAAAACCATCCATATGATAAATAGATTTGTGAATCTCCTTTGCACATTTTCAAAGTCAATTATATCACTCTTTAGATGAGAAAACCAAAATTGAGAATAATAGTCCAAGTGGGGCTGCACCAAACTTCTGCACAGGGACACACTGACATCTTTATGTCTGCTAATCAAATTTCTTTTTACACACCCTAAAATTCTCGTAGTCTTTGCAGTGGTGATAGAACTGTTTGACCTAAAGGACAGGTTCTGTTGGGTAACAACCCCTAAGTCTCTCTCATCTTTTACAGCTTTTTTAATTCAGTGGACTCAGACAGTTGATAGGAAATGTTGTGCCCAATCTGAAAAAGTGGATTTCCTGCAGCAGGATGCCAAAGAAAATAGAGATAACATTGATGCAGTTTCAAAAGATGTTGAAAGCAACAAAAAAGAGATTGAAAGGTCTATTAACAAGTCAGTTGGTCTGAAGGCAACAGCTGCAAATTTAATCCAAGACAATTCTGCAGTGTCTCACAAAATTAAAATCTTAGATAATTAACAAAGATATAAAAATTTGAGAGTGGTGGGTCTACCACTGTCTGTGGACTCTGAGTTTGGAAGTACAAGGGATGGGATGAAGGATATGTTTGTTAATATATTTGATCTTCCTGCAGATATCTTTCTTTTTATCATAAAAGCCTATAGAATGCCCCAAAAATACAAACAAAAGGAGTAACAGAAATTTGTCATAATCACAACCTACAACACAATCCACTGCCCAGAAGAAATCAACTATCCTAGTCACATCCGTATTCATCTCAGACAGGGACTTAATTATGCACCTGTCTAGTATCAAATCACCATTAACATACAAATCTTTAAAATTTTCAATCTTTCTGGATTATGCTTTTCCAATGCAACAAAGGAGACATAGTTTCTTTGGTTTCAGACAGGAATTGGCGGAGATGGCGGCCGAGTTTCAGCCCCTTGCCCCTGCTAAGGTCAGGGTGAAATATAAAGGAACTCAACATTTATTTTATGATGTAGATCAACTTTCTGCTTTCATTAGAGTTCAATATGAGCAGCACAGGAATGGAGAGACTGATTCACCTACAGCCTCAGAAGAGGAACGTTAAGTATGATTTAATGCTATATGTAATGCTAAATGAAGTAATGTTGAATATAGGTTGCTGTGACTCTTTAAATATTCCTAGCCTCTGAAATTAAGGGACATTTGGTGAAACTTTGAGAAATTGTGAAATCTCAGACTTACACTTTCTAAATGAATTAATCAGTAGTAAATGGTTTAGGGCACGAGGAGAGTGGAGGTGGAAGTGTACTTTAATTTTATATTAATATATGAAATGTGAGGCTAGTGTCTGTCTTAACTTACTAAACTTTCTTTGAATATAAGGGATATACGTGGATTATGATTTCATATGTTTTGTATAATATCATAGCGTGATAAAGTTAAACTTAGCAGCTTTGACCTGCTGAATTTGGTTTTTTTTTTGTAATTATGTTAAATCCTCCTCCTAAAAATGTTTTGGGCTAGACATGCCTTACACTACAAGTAAAGATGTGAATATAAAACTTTTTTTGTTTTGTTTTGTTTTTGTATGTTAAAGACTTACAAATCTCTTTACATATTGATTATTAAAATGTGAAAAATTTCAGTAAAATACAACTTAAAAATAAAAAAATCAAAGGTACAGTCCATATGTTCATAAATGAGACATCATCTACTGAGGAATAACATAATTATGTTTTAGTAATAATTATATTATCTGATTTTTCACTGTTTAGTAAAGTAGATATTTTTGGAAAAGAAACACTCCGGTGGATGCACTTCCTTTCCCAGACTTCCCAGCTGTCTCCCACATAGCTTCCATGACATTGAGCAAGGCCCAGTGCCTCGGCGGAAGAGGCTGCATGGAATGCAGGAATTGGTAAAACAATTTCCTGATCGGAGGTTCTGTGGAGCAGCAATCATGGTGGATGCACTCTAGCAATGCTCTGATCCTCTTTTTTTTTTTATCTCAGCTTTATTCAACAACATAAAGTGCCTCGATCTTTATAAAAACCTACTGGGTACATGGTAAATGTACCAGAAAGACACAGCGGGGCCAAAAGGGGATCTGAAACAAACCTCCCATGGACTGGATGCCTTTCTTTATTCTACACCTTCCTTTAAGGGACCGGAGCTTGTTCAACCTAAAAGAGCTACAGTAACTGCCCTCCCAATGGCTCAAATCCTTGCAATGTTGCAAAAAACTCATGCTACAGGTGAAGATACTAAGAAATGGCTGGTAGCCATGGAGAGCAAGCCAACAGAAACAAAGCACAACTCCATGAAAATGCTGAAGCCATTAAGAAACCATCAGAGGAACCTGGCTAGCAAGCTCAACAGAATGCAGCTTATGCATGAGATCTCCAGATCCTGAGAAAGAACATGGAAATGCTCCAGAATAGCCATTGACAAGCCGACATTAGACTATGGGTTCCTCCCTCAGTTTGCAGGCAAATCGGACATAATGTACAGCTGTTGAGAAACTGATCTTTTCAGACTTGCAATTATTGTCTGCAGACTCAGAATCAAGAAATTGAGGGCATTTGCAATACCACAAAGAATCTGACTACATGGAGAAAGCTTGCAGAGACCTCTGACAGCCATTGCTATTCTTTCTACTACGGAGACTCAGATCCCATTACTTCAAGTTACCAGAACTGGGGGGGGGTGGCATTATCTGGGAGGAAAGCAAACTGGCCTTCTTTCCTGTTACTACTTCCCAGACATGGGTAAAAAAAAAGGACTTGCAGATAATCAAGAAGTCACTTCTGCAACATGGAGTGGCTGCACAGCTCTTGTTTCTTGCACGGCTGCAGATTTGACAGAAATCTAAAACCTACATCTTCTCAGACCCTACTGTCTCCGCATTTGTGGATAAACTGATAGCTCAGGTTACTTCTTTGGAGATTGACTGGGAAGAAGGGGATGAATCTGGTGAGACTGTATGTTCTTAAGCCAGCCATGCTTGTTCAGAATACTTGCTGTGGCGATGCTTTGGCATCACCAGTGAAACTCTACGCTTGGTTATAATTGCTCTGAATGGTTGCCATGTATTGTATGTTCCTACTAGTTTAGATCCATTAAAAACTGCCACACTTGGTGCAAGGGGAAAATATGATTTGGTGTAATACTACACACCGCTCAGTTTGTGCTGTATGAAAGTTATTAAGATTTTCATGTCTGTCTCCCCACATGACTGAGGTCATGTGCCATAAAATGTGGGGGAAAGTGCAACCTAATAGAGCCCAGGGCTTCTGTAAAATATTTGTTTCCTTCTTTCTCCTTGCACCTATCAGCTCTTTACACAAACTTTTTTGACTTACTAGAGGCAAGGAATATTGTTGTTATACATTTACTGCTTCAGATTAGGGGAGAGCGTCACATTCTACAGTACTGTATTACTTAGCTGACTTTAACTCCTGTTCGTTAATAGACTCTGGCAGTCCCATGTTTGTGAATTAACTTTTAGGTACGATCATTTATTTCTGCTATTAGATCGCCTGTGCATTAGCTGTTTGGGTCTGCGTACCCTGCCCCTTTTTATGTATTATGGTGTATGCTGTATGTAATAATAAAAATCTATAAATAAAATAAAAATTAAAAAATCCTGGTAATTTTCAACCTAACCTTGCAGGATTCTGCGACATTGTATCCAAGCCTTACTTAGAGACTCAGACACATCGTGCTACATGTCCCACAAGGCCAGATTTGAAGCCCTCATGACCAGGTATGGATTACAAAATTCCTGTGCCTGCTTTTACTAGTTTCACCACCTCCTCTGCTGCCTAGGACTTCAGCACTTTCATGTGTCGATGCTTGTTTTCTGTATTAAAGGGGTCAAAAATTAAATAACTCAAACTTAAATAAACTTTTTTAAGAAGTAAACTATAACAGGTTGTAGGCAACAATACGTTTAAAAGTAACTTATTAAAAAAAAAGTAATTGATTTAGAAAAACAAAGCTGGGTTTATGAAGCTACTGCTGTGCCTCTCTTTCTCTCCCCTTCTGAGAGCCTTCTGAACCTGGTTCAGGTATCAGACTGGTGGTAAATGGTGTAGGGTACCTGGTATTTATGAGGGATGAAAAAGTAGTTTATTTCACTGTTGAAGCAGATTCCACAGTGGCAGTTGTTTAAATGTGTCATTCTGAGGTGCAAAGTATGTCGTTTTTGTATTTGAATTATAATTAAAAGTGCAGTTATAATAGGCAGTGGAGGCAATATAGCGCAATGGTTTAAGGCTCTGAGCTGCAAATCTGGAGACCTGGGTTTGAATCCCACAGCCCCCACTTGCATACTGTGCAACCCTGAGCAAGTCACTTAACTTCTCTGTGCTTCCAGGTCGCACCTGTAAACAAGCTTTCAGCTTAGTGTGTCTCTCCTGGTTAAACAATTGGAAAAAAAAAAGTTATACTTTGTTTATGATTATTTTATTAAATGTCTCAGTTTATTTCAATGTCCATGTATTTTGAATATTTTTTTTAAAGTTTATGTTTATTGCATATTAACATAAGCAATACCACATAGTACACTCTTGTAAAGTATAGAAAAAAATTAATCTCACATATACATCCAATGTGACAGGTTTTGTTAGCCTATACAATCTGGTTTAAGGAAGTCGGGGTATACCCTGCTACTAAGCATGCATTTAAACAATTTTGTCCAGTATACGCTGCACCCCATATAGACTTTTGATAGTCAATCCCTTATTGTTTAAATCCATAAATGCATCACAACACGAAGTGTTGATATGACCCCATAACCGAAAGAGTAAAAACTGTTTTGTAGCACTTAAAAACTGTAGTTCACACGTTTCAGAACTTTACACGATTGACCCAATAACAGGACAACTGGTATCCTCCCCCTTAAAGTTAGTTAAACTTCACATATAATTGCGAGTAAAGAAATATCTAACATTTGTTACCATTCAACTATAAAACTCTATAGTAACCTAGAAAGAGTGTTCAACGCATGGAGCTTTATTCCCTTAATGGGCAGAATGCTAAGTAAGTACTAGTGTCTTAAGAGAACAAAAATGTAAGCAAAACATTACTGCTATCAGTCCCAAGTTCAGGTCTCTTCATCAGATTCTTCTTGATGACTGGTTCCATGGGCATCGAATTCCTTGGCTATTGCATTAGTCTTTCTACTGGCTCCGAGGGGATCCGTATATTGAAAAGTCTCCCCCCCCATAATAAATGCAGAGATGAGCCGGCATCAATAAGGAGTGTGTCACTCCAAGAGACCTGAGTTTAGCGTGAACCACATCAAATTTTTTCCTATGCGCCCTAGTTGCAAATGAAAGATCGGGAAACAAATGAATGGTAGCCCCATTGTAATTCAGGCGTTCAGCAGATCTGGCTGCTTGAAGGAGTAAGTCCCTGGTAACTGCACTGGCAGTTACTAACAAAACTGTTCGGGGAGCTTCTGTCTGGGGCCCTGCTGCACATGGGGTAATTCTACATGCTTTGTGCAGTTGACCAGCTATTGCCTCAGGGCTAATCTGTAACACAGCAGGAAGCCAAGATTATAAAAACCCCAACAAATTATCTTCTTCACTCCCCTCTGGAAGCCCAATTATCCGAACATGAGAGGCCCTGTTCACATTCTCCAAGGCCTCCAGTCAATACCTTAACTGTGAGTTCTTCTGCATCAGCTTCGTTCTAGTATTCAAGGCTTGTGTGCCAACCTTTTCTGCCGAGGCGGCTGTTTGAGATGCTGCTTCTAATTTTACATCTTAGTCAGCAAATTGTTGTAAAATCGACTCGACTTTCAGGTCGATTGCTTGGATCGAGATTTGTATTGCTCTCCACGGGGGTTCAGGCTCAGCTGCCGGCAATGTGAGTAAGGAAGTGGCCTGCGTGTCCACTTGTGAGGGATTTTTATTACCGCTCCCACCTGCCTTCTGCATATGCCCCATTATGATATTCGGTACCGAGCTCCTAAGAAGAGAGCCCTCTTTCCACCTGTGTTCTTGAATTAAGATTAGTTGATGTTGAAACAGTACAATTTCACTTTAAAGCTCTAGAAACACGGAGCCCAGTTAGAGTGCGTCTGGTCTGTAGGTGTGCTCCACAGCGCTCCCCCCGTATTTTGAATATTTTAATAAATTTTACATGCATTTATTTTCTTTTTCAAATTGTGCAAGTTAAACATGATGTTTAGTGTATCAGCTTGTCACGTCCACAGCTATTTCTGGTGTCTCCTTTGACCTATCTGTTGTCTGGTTATTGCCCATATAGAGTTGTTTTCCAGGTTTTGTAGGTTTCCAACTGCTTTTTGAGATGTTCTTCTCAAACATTTTAAGTTTTCTTGAACTTGAGGTTTTTTTAACTTTCTTTTTATTTACTTTATAAAAGCAGACCTAGTGCCTCTCCCTCTAACTGTAAATTTGGTGGAAGTGAGGAACTTGCAGGGGGATACTATTGGGGGGCAATGGACAGATAAGAGGGTTGGGAGAGGTTGACGAGTGGTTTCCACAAATGCGAGGAACCTGGCTAATAAGTTACCCAAGCTTCAAGCACTGATGGCGGGGGGGGGTGTGGATGTGGCTGCAATCACGAAGACATGGGCCACCCAGCACCATGACTGAGCCTTAAACATCCCAGGATACAAACTACACAGGAGGGACAGAAAATTGGGAGGGGGGTGGCTTTATTTGTAAGGGAGGAGATAGAGTGCAGCAGGGAGGAGGGTGAGGATGGAAATGTGGAGATGTTGTGGGTCACCATTCAGGATACTAAAGGCAGGAGGGTCAATCTGGGAGTATTCTACAGACCACCATCCCATTCTGTAGAACATGACAGGAAAGTGGTGGATAACCTAAAAAGTCACCGTGGTAGGAGCAGAATGGTGATGGTAGGTGACTTTAACCTGCCAGGGGTTGATTGGAGTACCATGACCTCAGCAACTGCTAGGGAGCAATTGATACTGGATGCATTCCAAGATGTATTCCTGGCACAACAGGTTTTTGAGCCGACCAGGGAAGGGAACATCTTGGACCTGGTACAGGTAGATGGTGACCAGGTAAAGGATGTGGTAGTAGAGGACCCTTTTTGGGGGGGGAGCAACCACTGTATGCTGTGGTTCTCCCTTGACCTGGGGAAGTAGGGAAATCAAACCAATACAAGGGAAGTGGACTTTAAGGGAGCGGAATTCGGTAGAATGGCAGTCATGCTAAAAGGGCACTTAGAGAAGATCACCCCAGATATGGATATGTAACGCTGGTATCAAATCCTAAAGTTGGGCCTGTTAGAGGCCACAAAAGCAGGCACAAAGATCTTTAGCAAAATAGCAAGGTCAAGGAAAGCCAGTTGGTGGACCAGGGAGGTGCAAGAGAGAGTAAGGGAGAAAAGGCTAGCTTTCCAAAAGTACAAGAGAAGAACCCATGGGGGTAAGACAGGGAGGGTTACATTGTGAAATTGAGGGAGGTGAGCAGGGTGGTAAGGGCAGCCAAGGCATCTAAAGAACTAAGCTTTACATAGGGGATCTGGGAGGGAGAGAAGGAATTTTTTAATACATTAGAGAGAGGAGGAGGAGGAAGAAGAGTCTGGACCAGATCACCAGGATAAAGAAGAAAGGTGGGTGGGCTGAGAAGGGGCAGAGCAGGCAGAGGTGCTAAACGAGTACTTCTCATCAGTATTTACAAGGTAAAAGGAAGGGCCAATTCTGCAGGTGGGTGGTAGGGCAAGGGGTGGGGATGAGGAGAAACTAACAGATTGAGAAATCCCAGTGAAGAAAGTATGGGAGGGCATAAAGTCCTTGAGAACAGACAAGGCGCCAAGACCAGATGGGATCCACCCTAGAGTCTTAAAGGAGTTGGCGGGGGTCCTGGCAGCACCTTTGAATTATTTAATATCTCCCCCAAATCGGGATGTGTACCACTGGACTGGAGGATGGCACATGTGGTGCCCCTTCTTAAGAGCAGACCTAGGGATGAGCTGAGAAATTACAGACTGGTCAGCCTTATGTCCATAGTGGGGAAATTACTAGAGACTATCCTGAAGGAAAGGCTGGTGAATTTCCTTGAAGTAAATGGCCTTCAAGATGCCCAGCAAAATGGATTCATCAAGGGGAGATCTTGTGAAACTAATCTGGTCAAATTTTTTGACTGGGTGACAAGATCTCTAGATGGAAGTCAACCAGAGGATGTCCTGTATCTGGACTTCAGTAAGGCATTTGACTTGGTGCTGCATGGGAAAATGCTGGGCAAGCTGAGGAACTTGGGGGTGGGAATTAAGATGGTTAAGTGGATTGGAAACTGGCTGGGCAACAGGCAGCAGAGGGTGGGGGTAGGGGGGAACTCTGGACACCTAGGAGGGCCACAAGCGGAGTCCCGCAGGGATCTTTTCTGGGTCCACTGCTATTTCATGCTTTCATGGCGGACATTGCGGAAAGAGTACTGAGTAAAATGAGCCTGTTCACCAACAACTCCAAACTGGGAGCAGTGATGGATAGTGAGGAGGGGAGGAGGATACTCCAGGAAGATCTGGAAGACTGGAACAATGGTCAAAAACATGGCACCTGGGGTTCAGTGCTAGAATGTGTAGTGTAGTGCATTTTGGGGCCAGGAATCCAGGGTATAGCTACCATATGGGGGAGCAGTTATCCACTTCTGAGGAGGAGAAGGATCTGGGGGTGGTGATCACAGGTAAAATGAACCACTCAGAACAGTGTAGGAAAGCAGCAGTGAAAGCAAACAGGATGCTGGGTTGCATTGCTAGAGGGATCACTGTGAGGAGGTAGGAGGTTATCCTGCCACTGTACATGTCCTTGGTGAGGCCTCACTTGGAGTAGTGTGTGTGCAGTTCTGGCACCCATACTTATAGAGGGATTTTATGCTCCAGAAGAGAGTCCAGAGGAGGGTGTCTAAGATGTTCTGCAGAATGGAGGTGAAGCCTTAGGGGAGACTGAGGGAGCTAAACATGTACTCCCTGGAGGACAGAAGGGACAGAGGGGATATGATTGAGACCTTTAAGTACATGAAGGATATCAACAGAGTCAACACTGAGGATTTGTTTAGACTGAAGGGGGAAGGGACTATGAGGAGTCACAGCCTGAAACTGGTGGAGGGAAGTACAGGAGAGAGCTGAGGAAGTGCTACTTCATGGAAAGGGTGGTGGTGCCGTGGAACACATTACCTGAGGAGGTGATTGCACTGGAATCAGTGGAGAGTTTTAAGAAATCACTCTGCACAATATAGGAAGGCGGCAGCAAAGACCAGTAGAATGCTGGGGTGCACAGCAACGGGAATCACCCCAAGGAGTGAGGAGGTGATTCTGCTGCTGTGTAGGGCACTGGTGAGGCCTCACTTGGAGTACTGTGTACAGTTCTGGCACCTTTTCTTAAAAAAGGACATCAGACTGTTGGAGCGGGTATAGAGAAGGGTGACCAAGATACTAATTGGGATGAGGGAAAAGCCCTATGAAGAAAGGTTAAGGAAGCTCAGTATGTACTCCCTGGAGGACAGAAGGGACAAGGGTGATATGATTAAGACCTTCAGATACTTGAAGGGTATAAATAGGGTTGGTCATGAGGGCCTGTATAAACATAAAAAAGAAGGGATCACAAGAGGGCATAGTCTGAAATTGGAGGGGGGGTTCGGAAGAGAGATGAGGCACTTTATAACAGAAAGGATGGTAACGGCATGGAATGCTTTGCCTGAAGAGCTGGTTTCTCAAACATCAGTTGGATTTAAGAGGGGGTGAGACAGGGTTAGGTGCAGGATCAGGATGGGGAAGGGGGAGGATGGGGTAACCTAGTCAGTTCTATCAGTAAGGAAGGTAAAGAGGGGGTTGGAAGGCAGCATCAGTACTCGGCACTGATAGCTGCACACTCGAGCAGACTTGATAGACCGTAAGGCCTGTATCCGCTGGCATCATCATATGTTCATAAAGGATGGGATAGGTTCATGGGCAAGGTACAAGTTAGGAAGGAAGTGAATAGAGGGGGACTCAGGGAGACAACTTATGGAACGAGGGAGGGAAAAGGGGACGGGGGCAGCTGCAGTGACAACTGTGAGCTGCATTCGAGCAGATGCGATAGACCTTATAGCCTAAATCTGCTGGCATTGTTGTATGTTCATATGTCATAAATACAAAAAATACATTTGAATGGCATGACAGGTGACAGTACATTGTGAACCATCTATGAAATATTATTTTAGAATACTTTGCAAGCAGTCTGTTGTTAACCATAATAGGGACAGTCCTTGAGAATACAAGGTTAAGTTATCTCAAAATGTCCAACAGATGGTAAAGTTATTGAACATTTGTAGCATGACAGTGGACCCAGGTATCTGAAATAGTACACAAAATCCATAAGAAGATCTCTTAATAGAAGAGATACAGCCACTCAAGCTGTAAGGGTCCATACATAGAATGGAAAAGTTCATATAACTCTACATGCCGCTTATATGCACGCGCATGCTGTAAACATCCCAAATTTAAAGCTTTAAAAATTGCATTTAAAGAGGTTGGCCATTAAAGCAATATCAACATGATATATAACTTATTGACTAGTAAGTGATCTAAACAGTGTGGAGTTACCATGAAACAGTGACAGGATCTCAGTAGCTGAGTGCAATTTCAAAGCCTCCGGCCAACGGTTCACACAGCCCTCTCCTTCATTACAGCATAGGTGCATTGTGACTACAGGGCAGGTGCCACCTTCCAAATAAAATGCTGTGATTAACAGTCATTGACTTACCAATTACCTCAAAACTGTACCTCTGTGAGGTGTACATTACCCATGGCCTGTCACTACGTCAATAAACATGTAAAACAGTGAAAACATTGTTGAATTAGTTAATAAAAAGTTTTAAAACATACAACTCCTCAACAGAAATGTTGCTAACAGTACATAGAAACTAGGTACATCCCTCCCTCTATGCCCATTCAATCATTAATGTCCCTAGCAGGAGCCGACTCCCACACCAAAAGTCACTTCTTATTTTCTCAAGTTTTTTCAAGCAGCCTCATGGGGGTCATTATAAAGAAGCTGGTTACACCCATAAAGGATTTTCAGTTTGGCAAACAGCTGTAGGGAATGCAATATGTTCCCTTAAAGCCATCCCTTAAAGCCACTCAGAAAGCCTCAAATGCATGTCTGTGCTCCTGAGTTGCAAAACTGATATCTGGGAAGCAGGTGCTATACTCCTGCTGATGTCTAGAGACCTTGGGGATCTTCCTGCTTGTCTTTCCCTTGATCGGGCTGCATCATGTTTCTGGGATACTCCATCTCCCACATACAAAACATCTCTCAAGATCACTCTCCTATCAATGAGCTATAGGCTACAATAAGTTTTATGTAACTCCCAGGCCACTTTTTAACTAGTGTGCACCCCCCATTAAAACCTGGAAACACTGGTGCCCATATATTGGCATACCAATTTACTTTACAAACAGGTAGGTACCACCCTTGGCATTAGGCTGTATACCTGGCTCATTTTCTAGAGGAAGAGAGGGATGAAGGTACAGAAACAAAACAACATGAACCTTGTGTAAATGACACAACCCAGGTCCTGGGTGGAGGCTGCTAGGCATATGCTCAATCTAACTTGCCTAGGGGGCCCCAGTAAATCCACACAACCAGAAGCAATAATCAGAATGTATGTAACAGTGACTGGGATTGTGCAGTATGGCTTTATTCAACAGATGGAAAGCTAAAGCAGACGTGGACCCTCAAGGGTCGGTCCAGGCTGGACAGGTACAATTCATGAACTCTCCTTGCATGTAGTACAGTTCATGAACAACAAAAGAGCAATCTTCTTCCCAGATTCCCAAAAGGTGCATTAGTGGACACCTGGCCACGCACATCAACATTTCCTTTCCAATTTCCCAAAAGGTGCATCAGTGGACACCTGGCCACGCACATGGACATTTTCTTCCCAGATTCCCAAAAGGTACATTAGTGGACACCTGGCCACGCACATGAACATTTCCTTTCCAATTTCCCAAATGGTGCCTCTAGTGGACACCTGGCCATGCATATGGACATTTTCCTCCCATGAGTGTTATTTAGTAAGTCTTAGCCACACACTCAGAACTCTTCTTGAACATAGGTGCACATTAGTGATACTCAGTCACACACATTAACCTGCAACTTGGCCTTTGCTCAGGTAAAAAAAAATACTGGTGCTCTTTACATACCAGGAAGCGGGGCAAGCATTTAAAGGCATTTTCACTCAGTACTTGATGCATTTTCCTTAGCGACTCCCCCAAATTTCACTGTACACACTTGAAACTTTCTGACCACTTAGAAAACACTGTCTTTTAAGTCCACAGATACTTTTCTCTGGAAAATTGCAACTTTTAAACAGTTTTTATAAGCATTTTTTTAACCACATGGCGAGGACAATTATTTCTCGGTCCACAGTTTCAAAGTAAACACACAAGCAGCACATTCTTCCTTTTTCCTTTTCCACAGAAACTCAGGCAGCAAAAGACTTTCAGGGGGCATTTTACTTGGCATAACTTTACTTTCTGGTAAAATGATCTTCTGTTTGGGGCACCACCATCAGACAGGAAGATCCTAGACATACCCTCAGCATGCCTCTCACCCCAAATTAAATACCCCAAGACGAGACCCCATTTTTTTAACTCTCAGGCCACTTTTTAACTAGAGTGCACACTTCCCATTAAAATCTGGAAACACTGGTGCCCATATACTGGCATACCAATTTACTTTACAAACAGGTAGGTACCATTCTTGGCGTTGGGATGTATACCTGGCTTATTTTCTAGGGAAGAGAGGGATGAAGGTACAGAAACAAAACAACATGAACCTTGTGTAAATGACACAACCCAGGTCCTGGGTGGAGGCTGCTAGGCATATGCTAGCTCTAACCTGCTGAGGGGACCCCAGTAAACCCACACAACCAGAAACAATAATCAGAATGTCCATAAGAGTGACTGGGATTGTGCAGTATGACTTTATTCAACAGATGGAAAGTTAAAACAGAAGTGGACCCCCAAGGGTCGGTCCAGGCTGGACAGGTACATTTCACGAATTCTCCTTGTATGCAGTACAGTTCATGAACAACAACAGAGCAATCTTCTTCCCAGATTCCCAAAAGGTGCATTAGTGGACACCTGGCCATGCATATGAACATTTCCTTTCCAATTTCCCAAAAGGTGCATTAGTGGACACCTGACCAGGCACACAAACATTGTCCTCTCATGAGTGTTATTTGATAAATCCAAGCCACACACTCAGAACTCTTCTCAAACATAGGCACACATTAGTGATACTCAGTCACACACCTTAACCTGCAGCTTGGCCTTTGCTCAGGTAAAAAAAAACTGGTGCCCTCTATGAACCAGGAAGCGCTGCCTTGTAAGCACTTAGATGGTGTTCCTCCCACCCTTGGCCCCAACTGACAGTCTCTGCCATTCTTCAGGGTTGCACCATTGAAACCCCATTTCCCCACTGAAATGCTAGAGGTCCCACACTTTAATTTATCACTCACTGGGGTGACCAGAAAATAAACTGCACTCACTTAGGTGAACAGTTTAACAGTACTTCACTCACTTGGGTAAAACTAGGGGTACTGACAGGTGTGATCCAGCCTTATCTATGGGCAAACACACACCAGACTACTGAATCCCCTAAGAAATGTGGAGATCTGGTCTCCTAGAACTGTACTCACAGAGGTTGTCCCATCCACAGGCATGGAACAACAAAAGGAAAAGAAAGGCACTCTCCTGGGTAGCCGATCAAACAGTCTCTTTCAGGTCCTATCCAAGGCAACTGAAAACACCACAGAACATTCAGAGGATTGCCTCTTGAGTCCACTGAGAACAAACAGTTCCTTCCACTGCACTGAGAGTAGAAATCAGGAAATCCTGCAGTAGCACTGGTCTCCACCACTTCACTGGAAGATGGAAGATGGAAATGTCACTCCACTAGGGTGAGAAATCCTGGGCCCTCTCCTCAGATCCCACTGGCAGTCCTTCTGCCACTCTCACCTCCTCACTCAAACTCTGACTCAACAACTACAGACCCCAACTCAAACTGAGCATTCTAAGCTCCCCAGAGCAGCTATCCACACAGTGTGGCTTATGCTGCTGTGAGAGTTCTGAATGAACTAATTATTCTCTCAGGCTAGCTGAGTAAACAATGATGTCATTATGTAAGGAGCACCTAATGAGCTTCCTACCAGCTGCCTGCTGCCTTCCTAACAATAATACTGGTAGGATTCTAGTAACCCCAAGCGGCTGGGTGGTTACATTTAAAATGCATGATTTTGTTTAAAAGTCTCATTTTGCATTATAAGGGATAGTCCAGTGGAGCTCCATAAAATGTGGCTGATCCCGTTAACTGCTGGCAATGCATACCCCCTTGTGAACTTGTCACTATTGGGCTAAGGAGTCAAAGAGGCCGAAGTCCATATTCAGCTCCTATGAACCAAGATAATATCTCAAACTCCCTCCATGATACTGTATATTTATCCAATTTCCTCTTAAAAGTGTCTTTATTCTTGCTAGTTACCATTTCTTCTGGGAGGCTGTTCCACAAGTTGACCCCTCTCTGTGTAAAAAAATACTTCCTGCTGTCCATTCTAAATCTTCCATCTATCACCTGGAAAGATGTCCATGTGTCTTAGAACTAGTGAAACTTGTTTTGAAATAAAATCATATATAATGTGACGATTTTCATTTTGAGGGTATCTGCAGTTATTTTTTGTATTTTGCATGCTTTTAACACAATGCACTTGCTTGACAGTTACTTTTAGATGTCTATGAATCTGTCAGTCACTTTGCAGTTTCTTGGGGTTACTTTGCCTACACAACTAGAGTAGTGATATGCTTGTTCAGCTGTGATAACTGGCTATTTGCAATCTCTGTTCCATTGGGGAATTACCACCCTGTAGGTGTACCAAAGGCAAGGAACCCTCAAAGAGGGTTCCACCCCTATAGGTGCTGCAGGAAAGATTCCTTTGGCTAAAGGTATCTTAAGAAGGAACCCCAAAAAAGAACACTGAGCAGTATACACTGATGGTGAGGTAGAGAAGCAGATTGAAAGCAGTGAGAGAGCTTGATGAAACTGAAATGAGATGCACAGGTTTTCAGGATTGCACTGATAAACTGGATTGCACTGATGACATCAGGGGGCTTCCTAAGGAGAGAGGGAACAGCTAGTAGGGCCACCATCCATCTCCATCCAACAGCAGAAACCTACCTAAGGAAACCAGAGAATATATTATGAACAACTAATTACATATTATGACCTTTGGCATGGAGGAGAGGAGAGAAAAGAGGACAATTGGCTATTTGCTTAGCCAGGGATGATGGAAGCCCCAGACTGTTTCCTGATGCCCTCCTTGCTTTAGTCGCTCTCTTCTAGCTGTACTTTGCCTTGATTTCTACAGCTGTATATTTCAAATGTTATACGAATCTGCTTAGAGTAATGTCAAGTTCTGTTGTAATTGCTTAGAGTACTATTAGGCACCACTCTGATTGTGTTGGGCTCTGTTAACAAGGACACTACTGTCTGCTGCTAGTTTTGTATCTGCATCTTTTCTGTAATTTTCCACTTCTCTGTCACTGCGTTTATCTTCCCCTGTTCCTAGCCTGTACACCCTCTACCCCCCTTTCGTGCAACCACCCTCTCTCGGACTTGTCTGCTCCCACTCTGAAGCATACCCTCCCTCCTCCCTACCATCACCACTAGTCTTTCTTCTCGGAGATCGGCGTGACCTGCCCTGCCCCCCATTTGGCTCCTCCTTTTCTTTCTCTATCTCTGTCTTCCCATGGTGCTAACCTGCCCCCCGTTTAAGTTAATTGTTCCCTAACGCCGCCGGCCCCCTGCTGACCTCTTGTCAGCTTGCTCTGCCCCCACCCCTGCCTGTGCGCTGTCTGTTAAATTAATTTGCTTCTTTTTTCCCCTGCAGATCTCTCCTGAGCCATTGATTGGGCATCTCCTCCAAGGCGGCGCGGCGTTTCCAGGTCGTTGCTCCCGCCTGCTCCTCTCTAGCAAGCCGCCTACAGGTATGGTGCTTTGGCAGGCAACCAATATTGTTAATTTTTAGCACTTTTTTCTGCTTGCACCTGATTGGCTGCTTTTCAGCCAACTCACCAGCCGATTGGCTATTTGCTTAGCCGGGGATGATTGAAGCCCCAGACTGTTTCCTGATGCCCTCCTTGCTTTAATTGCTCTCTTCTAGCTGCACTTTGCCTTGATTTCTACAGCTGTATGTTTTGTCCCGCCTATCCTCCCCGACCCTGGCCTCAGCCTCTATTAACTACATATTGGCTTCTCTCTTTTTATTCCCTGTACCAACTGACTGGCTACATGTCTCACAGTAGTTAGGATCTAACTCCAGCCCCATTGGCTGGGGTACTAGCCAGTCCTCAATTTAGCTTAACCTAGGCTTGAATTCTCCTCTCCATCTCCTTGCATCAGGACTGCCCCATATATTCTCTCTTACTCTTTTATTGCTCCCACATATAGTCCTAGCTCTTGTTCGTTCCCCTCTTTGCTAATATAGTCCTTCCACTTTAAGGCTAGTCTAAGTTGCTAGTAAAGTCCTGTCACTTCCAGACTATTCCACACCCATTCACAACTTACACCCAGACACTAACAATGCTCTAGAGGGTGCACACCATGCAGTTTTTCATACTGGTCTGTGTTTTATTGCAGGACTTTAAACAGCATGTCGCTGACTCTCCCAAACTCCCTGCAGGCCCTCCCAACAATGCTAATATTCATGCATCAGTGTCTAGTGCCAATATTACACAATTGTACCCAGTGTCTTCGGGCACGCTGTCCCACCCAAGCATGACTCCCTTCATAACCTCCTTGCAACCTTATCATGCCCAAGCCCCACTCCTATCCATCAGAGTTATTCTCTTCGCTTCCTCCACCACCTAT
The DNA here is from genome assembly GCA_016271365.2 of Neoceratodus forsteri. Lineage (NCBI taxonomy): Eukaryota > Metazoa > Chordata > Ceratodontiformes > Ceratodontidae > Neoceratodus > Neoceratodus forsteri. Next base: position 19,079,676 of record CM057456.1, read on the forward strand.
CCTAATCCAGCCCCTGACTTGTCCAGTGCCACCCATCCCTTAACAAAGAGGGGAAGAACCTTAGCCACCAGGTTGCTACTCAACTCCCTCAAAAAATTACTATTTATTCTGCTGATCTTGTGCTGGTAATGTTGAACTTAATCCAGGTCCACTATCGCCTGTCTTAACCCCTTCTGACCTTGTCAGCTCAAAAGGCATGAGCTTCATCCACATAAATGCTTGCAGTTTACTTAGGAAATTCGACTCAGTCCAACCTTGGATTTGCCACACCAAACCAAATGCTGGTCATATCTGAAGCCTGGCTGAAACAAGCCACCCCCCGATCACGAAATAAATCTCCCCTCATACAATGTGTACAGAGCGGATAGACAGTCCGGGGGTGGGTTTCAATCTGCGTCAATGACAGATTCACTGTCTCCCTTATCAACTCCACCGTTGTTCCCAAGCAATTTGAATGTTTCTCATTAAGGATACAGCTCTCGCCGTCTAAGTCACTAACTATTGTTGGATGTCATAGACCCCCCCTTGGGGGGCTCAACCTGCTGAAACACCTCTGAAATCTACTAGAAACTCAGGCGTCAGAAGTGATCATTATGGGGGACCTAAACCTTAACTGGCTATCTCCCAGCTCAAAACCTCTGAAAGACCTATGCGATGAGTATGGTCTCACTCAGTTCATCTGAATCTACCCATCCTAATGATAAAAACTCTCATAATAGTACACTTCTCGACTTAATTATAGTAAACAAACCTCATAATATCTCGCATACTGCTGTGTTTTTCCAGGATATAAGCGATCATAGTACAATTGCTTGCATATGGACTATGCCTAAACTCACCTCAAACTCCAAATATCCTTACAAAAGGCAATGTAGGAATTTTAGCAGTAGTAGCTTTCTGTCAGATCTTTATAATATAAGATGGCAAGATTTCTACCTTGCAAAAGCAGTATCAGAAGCTTCACCGTATTCCAAGACCTTCTATCTCAAGTAATAAATGAACATGCACCTCTAACCAAAGTCAGGACTAAAAAAAGGTCTTACCTATGGTTCAGTGATGCCATTAAATCCACCTTCCATCATAGGGACCACCTCTGGAAATGTGCCTGCAAATCTAGGTTACCTTCGAACTGGGTGACCTTTAGAACAGCAAGGAATCAGTGCACCAAATTAATTAGGGCTGAGAAATACAAATTCTTCAGATCCAAACTGGACTCTTCCTCTAAATGTCCTGCCCTATTCTGGAAAGCGCTATGAGAAATTAAAGGCCACCGACGGTCTTCCTCCTTCCCCACTAAGATTACTACTGGTGGCACAACCTTCTCGGATAAACTTATATTGGATGCACTCAACAATCATTTTGTGATAGCTAGTCTTGACATTCAATAGTTCACCTGCTAGTAGACTGCTCCCTAATTGTAGTGCCTTGGATTTGTCAGACCAAGCGATCAAATCTATTCCCCTTGAGGACAAGTTCAGTTTCCGTCCAGCACCCTTCAAAGAAGTCGAGGACTTGTTATTAGCTCTCGATTCTAAGAAAAGTGCTGGAGTGGATCAAATCGACCCTTTATACTTGAAATTAGGCTACCAAGTACTCACTGCTCCTATCACCCACTTATTTAATGTATCCCTTTCGCAAGGCATCATCCCTGATTTATGGAAGACAGCGCATGTCGTTCCACTTTTTAAATCAGGTGACCCATGCGATCTCAATAATTATAGATTCATATCACTCTTACCTATACTATCTAAACTCCTTGAAAAAATCATCAACACCCAACTCTGTGACTACCTCGAATCCTCCAAAAAACTCAACCCCATACAATCCGGCTTTCGGACCAATCATAGTACTGTAACAGCCCTAGCTAATGTGACCAATGATTGGCATCTAACTTTGGACTCTAAAAAGCAGGTGAGTGCTGTATTCCTTGACCTGAACAAGGCCTTCGATACGGTAGACCACAATCTGCTATTAACCGAGCTACATAATATTGGCCTGGAGGAATTAGCTTTGAGTTGGTTCCGGTGCTATTTAACTGGCCATCAGCAACAAATAAGAGCAGCAGGTGACCTCTCCCCTTCAAGTGACTCTTGAGGGGAGTCCCACAAGGGTCTATGCTGGGGCCACTCTTATTCGCGATTTACATAAATAACCTCAATGCCGGTGTATCGAATGCAAGTGTTCATCTTTTGGCAGATGACACTGTGATCTACGTCGCCAGGTCTACCCTTGAACAAACCAGTACTGCACTACAGCATGAATTCAACATTTTGCAGCATAACCTTTTCCAACTAAAATTGTTGCTTAATGCTAAAAAAAAAAAGTCTATGTTCCTATCCCCGCAATCTCACCATATCTTAGAAGTTGACATGCATAGAAACATAGAAGTTGATGTTAGATAAGGATCACAAGGCCCATCCAGTCTGCTCATTTCTTTTTCTACCCTATGAATGTGCCATTGGCCTTTGCTTTGTCAATGGCCTATCTATTCATACTCATCTGTATTGCTCCCTTATGCCTATCCCATGCCTGTTTGAAGTCCTGCACTGTATTCATATCCACCACTTTCTGAGGTATGCCGTTCAATGCATTCACCACCCTGTCTGTGTAAAAGAACTTCCTCACATTACCCCTTAATCGGCCTCCCTCTAATCTCATGCTGTGTCCTCTTGTTCTTCTATTCTTCTTATACTGAAACGTGTTAGACTCTTTCACCTTGTTAATGCCCTTAAGGTGTTTGAATGTTTCGATCATATCACCTCTCTCCCTCCTTTGCTCTAGGGTATACATATTGAGCTCTGTTAATCTGTCCTCTTATGTTTTCTGATGCAGTGCCTGCACCATTCTGGTTGCCCTTCTCCGGACTGCCTCAATTTGGTTAATGTCCTTGTGAAGGTGTGGCCTCCAGTACTGCACACTGTACTCCAGATGGGGCCTAACCAGTGTCTTGTAAAGAGGGATTATTACCTCCCTCCCTCTTACGACTTGTGATACCCCTGCTAATACACCCCAACATCCCCCTAGCCTTACCTACTGCTTTAGTGGTCTGCTTGGATGATTTCAGGTTATCGGTGATGATGATGCCCAAGTTTCTTTCTTCCCTTGCGACTGCCAGCAACTCCCCTCCCAGCCTATAGGTGGCTTCAGGATTTCTCTTCCCTGTGTGCATGATCTTGCACTTCTTTGCGTTAAACCCCAGTCGCCACTCTTCCGACCATTTTGCTAGTTTATCCAGATCTCTTCTCATTCTGCCCACCCCATCTGGATCATCTACTATGTTGCAGATCTTGGTGTCATCTGTAAAGACAAGCCTTGCCCTCCAGTCCATCTGCAATGTCACTGATGAAGATATTGAGGAGGACTGGCCCCAGAACTGATCCCTGAGGTACCCCACTTGTGACTTGCATCTCTTCTGACTGAATACCGTTTACCACCACTCTCTGTTTTCTGCCTGTCAACCAGTTTGCCACCCAGTTGACCATCTTCTGACCCACCCCGAGCCTACCCAGCTTATTAATCAATCTTCTGTGTGGAACATTCGAAAGCGCTGCTGAAGTCAAGGTAGGCAACATCGACTGCTCCCCTTGGTCCACCACTCTGGTTACCCAGTCAAAGGAATCTGTGAGATTAGTTTGACAGGACCTTCCTTTTGTAAACCCATGCTGTCTTGGATCCTGTGCTCCTATGGATTTCAGGTGTTGCACTATCCTTTCCTTAAGGAGTGCCTCCATAATCATGCCCACTACTGAGGTAAGACTGACTGGTCTGTAGTTCCCTGCCTCATCCCTGCTACCACTCTTGTGGAGCGGGATTCCATGAGCCCTTCTCCAGTCTTCTGGTACCTCTCCTGTGTTCATAGACTCACTAAACAGTTCTGATAATGGCTCTGCTAGTTCTACCCTTAGCTCCCTTAGTACCCTGGGATGTATGCCATCAGGTCCCATTTCCTTGTCCACCGTGAGCTTATCGAGCTCTTGTAGGATCCTTTCTTTTGTGAAGGGACTAGTGCACACCTTCCTTCCCCCTGTGTTCATGGTGCTGAGCTGTGGGCCCTGCCCTACCTTCTCTTCAGTAAATACTGAGCAGATGTATCTATTTAGGATAGATGCTTTTACATGGTCCTCCTCCTCACATGCCCCCTTATCCCCTTTGATCTTAGCAATACCCCCTCTGGACTTTCTCCTTTCACCAATGTATCTATAGAAAGTCTTGTCACCTTCTTTTACTGTTTGTGCTAGTGTTTCCTCAGTTTGGGCCTTTGTCTGCCTTACTACCTTCCCTGCTTCCCTTAGGGAAGTTTGATATGCCTCCCTATCTTCATCCTGCTGCCTTGCCTTATATTTCCTGAAGGCCAGCCTTTTGGCTCTGACCTTTTCTGCTACTGTTTTTGAGAACCAAAGTAGTTTCCTTCTTCTTTTGCACTTCCTTTTCTCTCTAACACAATGGTATGTTGCTTCAAGTATTGCATCCTTAATGCTTCCCTACTGTGCCTGTACCCCCTCACCTGTATTTATTTTTGCCAGGGCTAGCTTAACTCTGTTGGCCATCTTATCAAAGTCAGCTCCTCTGAAGTCCCATATTTTTGCCTTGGAATGGGATGATTTAGTTCTAATGGCCAAATTGAACCATACCATGTGATGGTCATTGGCCTCCAGGTGACCTTCTACCTGGAGATCTGTGATCCTTTCCCTGTTAGTCAGTGGGTTGTTGTACCAGTTGTTTGAGGCCCTCCTCCTGCAGGGAATCCACCATGTGTCTAGTTCTGGCAGATGTTACTGCTGGTGTTGACCAATCTGTATCTGGCATGTTGAAGTCTCCCATTATCAGAACCTCCCCTTTGGCTGTCATGTTTTGTATATCTTCTAACAGTAATGTGTCTGTGCCCCGGTCTGGTTGCCTGTACAGAACCCCAGTTCATATGGCTGTCCTATTTCCTGTTTCCAGGGTGACCCATAGTTCTTCTGGCTCCTTATGTGTATTCTGAATTTCTGTAGCTTTGATATTTTCATTGACATAAAGGGCCACCCCATCCCCCTTTTTTGCAACTTGGTCTCTTCTGAACAGTACATAGTCAGGTATTGAAGTCTCCCAGGTGTGGTTACTGATAAACCATGTCTCGCTAATGGCTACTATGTCCAGTTTAACCTCTGTCATTATTGCCTGCAGGTCTGGGATCTTGTTTCCTAGACTGTGAGCATTTGTGTATATGATTTTCCATTGGTCAGATTTCAGTGTGTTAGTTGTTGGGCGAGGTCTAGCGTTTCCCATGTGCGTCGTATGGGGAGCTGAACCTTCTTACTTACCTGGTGATGCAAATGAACTACAAACATGCTGAACTTCTGTTTTATTTATTTATTTGCTTTTGTTAACCGGGCAAACACACTAGACAGCCAAGTGCCTATTTTCAGGTGCGACCTGGACTGTTCAGAAGAGACCGAGTTGCAAAAAAGGGGGATGGAGTGGCCCTTTATGTGTTTGACCACTAGCTGAGGAGGGAGGGGTGTTCTTCCCATTCGACGTATGGGGTACTGCACCCCTCTCCCCATTTGCTAGTTTAAATATTCTGCAAAGACACCAGACTTCTGCCCCAATGCACTGACTCCCTCCTTAGCCAGATGCAATCCATCAAATTTAAAGAACTTTCGCTCCCAAAACTGTTGCCAGTTCCCTACAAATTTGTGTCCTTTTTCCTGGCACCAGCCCTTGAGCCACATGTTTAGCTCCCCTATCTCCCTTTCTCTGACCTTCTGTCCATCTGCCCCCCTCTTCCAGACCGGCAGGATCTCAGAGAAGGGGATGCCAGATGAAATGGATGATAGTTTGTCACCCAGCCTGGTCAGGTGTTCCTTGGTCTCCACAACTGACCGGCTGGTGAGATCGTTAGTCCCTATGTGTACCAGGACGTCAGTGTTTTCTCCTGCTTCCTGAACAGTTTTAGCAATGCAGTCAATGTCTCACCACGCTGATGTACCTTATTTATTTATTAATTTTAGTCTTTGGTAACTGGGTGAGGCCCACTAGGCACAAGTGCCTGTTTTCAGGGGCAACCTGGGAGCACTGGGTGGTTAAGTGACTTGTTCAGTGTCACACAGTATCCAAGTGGAGGTTATGAGAATCAAACTCAGGTCTGGTCTGCTGGATGTACCAAGCTCATTCACACCTCATTCCTCCAACCTCTAGGCTATACTGCCAGCCTACCTGGGAGACATCTGACCAATACCCCTGGCTGGGGATAGGTATCAGCTCCCCGACTCATGAAGTCTCCTATGATGAGAAGTTTTTTAGATTTCCTTTTTGTTTTGGTTCCTGTTACACCACTTCACAGCATCTAAACCACAGCTCTCTATGGCACTAGGGAAACCTTGGAATCAGTGCAGCATTTCAAATAGCTGAGTTTCTGGATAGACTGCAAACTTACCTTCTCTGTGCATATTGAGGAGCTTGCGAAAAAACGGAAGCAGAGATTGGGTCTCTTCGTCTGAATTAAATGCCTCCTTACCTATGATGCCAAAGTCAGGTTAGTACAATCAACATTTCTACCACCCCTGGACTACATAGATCTCATATACAGTCAGAGCCCTAGTACTGCCTTGGCCAAATTAGACACCTTGTACCACAGGGCCATTAGGTTCATAACTAATGCTTCTTCTAGCATTCACCATTGCGTCCGTTACTCCTTGTTGGGCTGGCACTTCCTAAAGACTGGAAGACTGAAAAATGCAGCCACCTGTACATTCAGAGCCTTGACCAGCAAACTTCTGGAATACATCTGCAACCTCTTAGTCACTGCTCATGGGACCTGCTCACTAAGGAGATACACATACATCTCACTAGAAGTTCCTCGAGCCAGAACATGCTATGTATTGCACTCAATAAGCCATGCCCTTCCCTTTCTATGGAATCATCTTCAAACGTTCCTTAAACTCTCTAATCTTACCAGTTTAACGAACTTCAAAATACACCTTAGGCAAGTCACCCAGAATCCCTGCAGTTGTTATGCCTAAGTCCTAGCTCCCTCCCTTCTGGCTCCTGTCATCACTACTTCCTCTCCCAGCCTCTGCTTTACCCGTACTTTTTGTGCCTTGGGGTTGCACCCAGTCTTTATTCTCTGCACTGTGTATTCACACAGTATCTAGCCCAGTCAGCCATGTCTAACTTGGGGTATTAGCTCTCCAAGCACCCTGTGTATCCCTAATGCCCTTACAATTAATGTCGACTTCATTATCATTGTTGTTGCAAACTGTGTATGTATTTAAAATATTGTATGATCCTATTATTTCTTGTACCGCTATGCATCATTATACCTTGTATGCTCTCGTATTACTCTGTTTATGTATGTTATTATACTCCTGCCTAGGTCTATTATTACTTGTACCTCTATGAATCAGTATACCTTGTATGCTCTCATATTATTCTGTTTATGTATGTTATTGTATTCCTGCCCAGGTCCATCTTGTAAATGAGCTTTGCTCAATGGTGTTCCACCAGGTTAAATAAAGATTGATTGACCGACTGATTGATTGATTGATTGATTGATTAAAAAGGAGAAATCCTCTGGGGATCCAAGGCCTAGGTCACCTTCCCTCCAGGCTAGGGGTAGTTTATTTAGTGGCAGCTCTGCTGCTGCAATTCAGAAACCCAATCAAAGGGGAGGAAATATTAGAAATCTCTCATAATCCCACTAATAGGAATGCTGTGAAGGGTTACGAGAGGCTCCTGTAACAATGTGTACTCTGAAGCGAGAGCTGACCCCCAAGGCAGGAGGAAGAGAGCGACAACCACTGAATTACGCAGCTGGCCTACCAACTAAAACAAACTGGGTGAACCAGTGGTAATCATAGCAACAATAGCTTTCAAAGGTGCCACGGTGATGCCACAGCCAAAGGAGCACTCTAGAGCAGTAAGGGCCCTACTGAAGTCTTAAGGAAAGGATTGTAGAACACTTGGAAACCATGGGAGCACAGGATCCAAGGCAGCATGGTTTCACAGCAGGAAGGTCATGTCAAACAAATCTGACTGACTTTTTTGACTGGGTGACAAAGGAGGTGGATCAGGGAGGAGCAGTGGATTTCGCCTACCTCAGTTTCAGTAAGGTCTTCAACACCATACCCCACAGACCACTGGTGAACATGCTAAAGAGCCTGGGGGTGGGCTACAAAGTATAAAACTGGGTTAGAAACTGGTTGAGGGACAGGAAGCAGAGGGTGGTAGTAAATGGGATCAAATCTGAGGAAAAGAGGATGACCAGTGAGTTGCCTCAGGGATTGGTCCTGGGGCCAGTCCTTTTCAATGTCTTCATCAGTGACATTGCTGAAGGGCTGGAGGGGAAGGTTTGCCTGTATGCAGATGATACCAAGATCTGCAACAGACTTGACACGTCAGAGGGGATCGAAAGAATGAGGAGGGACCTGGGAAAGCTGGAAAAATGGTCAAAGGTGTGGCAGTTGAAATGTAATGCAAAAAAGTGCAAAATCATGCACCTGGGATGAAGAAACTCTGTGAAGAGCTACAAAATGGGGGGGGAGGACTGTTTACAGTCACCAGGGAAGAGAGGTATTTAGGTATAATCATCTCATCTCAGATGACCTAAGGGTGGCCAAACAGTGTAACAAGACTGTGAGGAGGGCCAGTGAGATGTAGTGGTGCACAGGAAGGGGTAACACTAGCAGAAAAAGGGAAGTGGTGATGCCATTGTACAAAACGCCGGTAAGGCCTCATGTAGAATACTGTGTTCAGTTCTGGAGGCCACATCTTTGCAAAAACATAGACAGGGTGGAGGTGGTCCAGAGAAAGGTGAACAAGATGGTGCAGGGCTTGCATCAGAAAACATATGAGGACAGATTAAAAGGCCTCAATATGTATACACTTGAAGAGAGGAGGGAACGGGAAGGGGGATATGATAGAGGCCTTCAAGTATCTTAAAGTCTTGAACAAAGTGCAGGGGAGTGACATCTTTTAGTACAAGAGTTGGACAAGGATGAGGGGTCACAATATGAGACTGGAGGGAGGCAGGATTAGGGAAAATGTGAGGAAGTTTTTCTTCACAGAGAGGGTGGTGGATGTTTGGAATAGCCTACCCGAGGAAGAGGTGGGTGCTAACATAGTGGGGGGATTCAAGCATGCATGGGATAGACATAAGGGAACCCTAGACATGGGAAAGAGAGGCAAAAGCCAAGAACCTAGTAGGGTCAGTGACCGCTGATGCAGGCAGGGAATATGGGCAGACTAGGTGGGCGTAGTGTTCCTTATCTGCTGTCAACTACTATGTTATTATGTATGTTACTATATATGTTACTAATTTGAGTTCTGCATCAAGAGGTGTGCCATTTGACTGCACACTAAAGCTCCGCCTGGAGCGAGGACATTCCGACTTTGTGCCAGATGAGAAGGACCCCGCCCTGAGGTTCACATGCTCAAGATGCAGACTTTGTGAGTGCAGTGTGAGACTGTCAAATTACAGGGCAACCAGTAAGCCAGAAAAGATAATAGACATGGTTGGCATGCCTCCGATTTATGAATGAGAACATGAATAAACTTCAAGTGCTAGATAGGAGGAGGCTGGGTGAAGCCAGTAGCTGTAAATTAGGTAGCAGATTATTGATGAGGAAGCAGGATGAAGCCAGCGGTTGTAGATATTGATGAGGAGGCCAGCCTTGAAAAGTTGTGCGCGAACTCTGCAACAATGAGAATTACCAAAACGGGGCCTGGTGTTAGTGATAAGGAGGTCGGGTGAAGCCAGTGGCCTGGGTAAGGTAAGTGACTGTAGTGTGAGCCACTTGAGAGAGTACTCAGTGGAAATCAAGCCAACCAATTCCATTAAGGAAGCCAAATTAATAGTGACATAGAAGGTAGGTGTTAAGGTAGTGAGAGGCTGTGATGCCAGTGATTGAATCAATGAGGTTTAGTATAAATGAATCAATGAGATTTAGCAGATAGGAGATATGTAGCTGTATTTTCAACAGTAATAAAATGAGCAGCAGCAGCATAGGTAAGATGATGCATCACATATGAGGTAAGACGAATTACGTATATGCTTGGCCAACCAGTTTCATAAAAGAGCAAATCATAGTTTACATAAAAGCATTTGATGCTATGGTTTCAGTATGAATAGTGAATTGCTATGATTGCTTGAATAGTGAATTGATATGATTGGCATGAGTAACTTGAATGCTATTAAGGCAGATATAAGTTATTCCAGTAACGAGCATGCAGCACAGTAATGGAATGCAATGAATATCTGAAGGCCATGTAGGCTGTGAGGTTAATGATTTACGCATGGTAACTGAAAGGCAGGTAGGCAAGAAAGCAGGGCAAAATCATATAGCTTACATAAAGCATGCTCCTGTTATTTGGAGCCTTGATTCCCCACCATATCACAGTCCCCAACCATGGGAATAGCAGGAAATCACAAGCTGAGCACCATGAGACCAAATAGCATTGTAATGTTAATAGGGTAGGAACCCCCAAAAATAGAGGTGTTTTTACTGGCAAGGTCCTAGTTAAGGACACAGTCAAATGTTAGCAAGCCACTGAGGCAGGAGAGAACAATAAACTGCAGCAGAGCCACAGTACACTGCAGAAAAGCAAGCAGAGGAATTAAAAGCTGGGAGTAGCAGCTGCCTGACTGAGCTAACATTGAATGAATTGAGCAGAGCTGCTCAGACAGAGCACATCAGAGAGTAACATCTAGCTGGAGCAGGACAAGACTGGACCAGATGCAAACAATTACGGTGAGCAGCAGCTGAGCTGAAACATACAAATAATTGTAGTTGCACTGAGGATTTGCTGAAATCTGGTGAGTAAATGGCAGCCGAAATAGAATAAGCACAGGATTGGCACAATACCAACAAAGGGCTGCAGGATGCTAGAGAAACCAGAAAGCCCCCAAAAGAAAGAAAATGCAAAACAAAAAAACACAAACACTGGCGGACAAGAAACAAGCAACACAAAGAAGCATGCAACAGCCAGAGGCAAGCAATGCAAACCAAAAAGAAGGAGAAACACAATTAATAGAAGTCCTGTATAAACCGAGTAGAGCCCAAAGCACAAAGAAAGGAGGGAGGTGGACGCGGGGGGTGGGAGGCAAAGCCCCAGCATGTCCCAGGGGAACAGGCAGAGATGGACAGAGCCTCTGGCTGGCAAAGAAAAAGTGTTTCAGAAGGAGGCTGAGAGGAAGTGCTTATATAGCTCAAGAAGGGGTCGTGGCTGGTTGCTCACCCTAATTGAATTACAGGCATAGCCTTTCAATTATCATCTAAGTTATATAGTTTTAGCAATTGTATGTATATCATCTTTATATATGTATCTAGAGTTTTGAGTTGTTTAACAAAATGTGCTATTTTAATTGCAATAGTGTAGTTTGTCCATTTACATTATATTTATTTGTTCATTTGTGAAAATTTACATAAAGCACACAACTTTATTGTGTTTGGCATATATTTTATAAAAAAAAATTACTTTTTTTTCCATTAACTTGCTACAGATTAATCTTAAAAATACAATATTTTAGTAGGTTTATATCTATTTTTAACACATTAGGTTGCTCTGAAAAGAGCCTTTTGGCTTTCTGATATGTAAGGAAATATATTTTTTCAGTTCGGTTTACTAAGGGCCATCCTGAGGTTCACAACTAAAATGCTGTTTCCCTTGGGGGGGGGTGTCAGATGTACACCATCCTTTAAATACAATAATTTCTAGTGACGTTGATGAGTCAGATTCAGAAGTAAACCTGGAATGCTGGAGGGCCAGCCAGGAAAGGAGAACTGAGCATCCATAAGACTGCTTTCCTCCTCCACGGGGGGAGGGTGGGCAGTGTCCGATGCTGGCCTGTCCTCTGGTGGCAGCTAGGAGAAAGGCAGCCTGTGCCAGAAGGTTGGGAGATGTGACAGATGTTGACATACATCACGCAGGAGTGCACGGCATGTGCCTTGATGTCCTTGCATGCCACACCTCCCTGGGGGTCCAGAACACAGGAATAATGCTGGCAGCAGGATGCCGATGGACAATCCCATTTTCCACACCTGACTAGCTGGGTTTACCAGCCTGAACTGGATCCTGACTTTGATGGGGGCTAGGAACCCCCGCTGACCCTGCTGGGGGGGGCCAAACAATGTGGGGGGGAAGATGGCTGGTGGTATGTCCCGGCACAGGTCAGAGTGATGGGGCTGAGACACCTACCCGAAGGAGGGCGGTCCTGAGAGAAGGAGGATAAAAAAAATAAATACAAAAAATTGTTAGAGAATGTTAGATTTTGGTGCCTAATTTCCCCCCATTCCATGGTCTCTCTGGAAAGCAGATATCTGTATATTTACTTTGTGATAGGCATTCTCCATACCCACCATGGCATGTTGCCCTAATCAAATTTGTCTGTGAAGACTAGCAGAGGAACAGGATTTTAGTATAAGGCATCCTATGGCAAACTCAACTGAAATCTGCTTTGGCTGTTAAAATCAGCTGACATCCAGAAATATGTCCCAACTCATTGGCACTGAGGTGTATTATCAGAACCTGAGGATCTGCATGTCTCTGGAATGCTAACTTGAGCATAGATATCAGATGATGCCAGTGCATACCACCTCTACCCATCCAAACAATATTATACTCTAGTAGACATAGATACAGTAGATGCATTAGTTCATCTCCATAAGAAAAGCCTCCACCCTTCTTATCCAGGAGGTTCCAACAGTCCATACATTCTGCTTCTCAGCCATTGTCTAAGTATTGTGTAGTATTGCTCAAGATAAGTAGAGCAGCCTGTGGTTGCTTTATATGGTGATGCTAAGATTTATATTTTCACAGGTGGATGTGACTTATGATAGTAAATCTTTTAGTTTTGATTTTGAAACGGTTTGATTGGTTGCAATATAATAGTTATTTTGTGTATTTTGGTCAGTGGTCATAACAACGAACTGGCAGCTAAAATGTAATGCCAAAAAGTGTGCCGTGATGCACCTGGGAACAAGAACCTGAAAGCAGGATACACTTTGGGGGGGGGGGGCATTAGGGTTACGGAGCAGGAGAAGGACTTAGGAGTAATAGTATCTAGTAACCTCAAGATGGGAAACCAATGCAGCAGAACAGTGGGAAAGGATATGGGATGCTTGCATATCTTGGCAGGGGCATCATAAGCAGACGGAGTGAGGTACTGATGCCTCTCTACAAAGCCATAGTGAGACCACACCTGGAATATGGAGTCCAGTTCTGGAGGCCACATCTGCGTAAGGACATAGACAAGATATAGTGGATTCAGAGAAGGGCAACCAAGATGGTGCATGGTATGCAGGGTAAACCATACGAGCAGTGATGTATGGAACTGGGGCTGTACTCCTTGGAAAATAGAAGGGATCGGAGGGACATGATTGCAACTTTCAAATATGTCAAGGGGATCAACAAGGTGAAGGCAGAGAGTCTACTCCAAAGGAAGGAAGGTGCAGTAACCAGGGGGCATAGTTTGAGGCTGCGGGGGGAGGGGATTCAGAAGCAATGTGAGGGGACAGTTTTTCATGGAAAGGGTGGTGGAGAAATGGAACAGGCTTCCAGTGGGGGTGGTGGGGGTTGGAACAGTGTCGGAGTTCAAGATCGCATGGGACAGACACTTGGGGTGGTGTGGGATTGGAAAGGGAGCCAATGGAAGGGGGTGGAATAAATAAAGGGGTGAATGAGGGCAGACTCGATGGACCTGAGGGTCTTTTTCCTGCCATCAAGAGTCTATGATTCAATGAGTTTAGTTATATAGAATAGGTATTTGTCTTTTGAGCTTTATCCTTGGGTTTAAAATTATGTATTCTTGGGATTGATTCATTTAAAGGATACAGTTATAACTATTTTTATTATTTATAACACCATGGTTTACTTATATGTTTATTATATTTCAAAGTATAATCCTTGACAAGTGCATGCTCATGCATGAAATGCTGGGTTTCTGACCTCCTGTTCTGTGATCCTTGTTGCTTTGTTATGTTTTCACTTTTTGGAGAAGCACTGAATAAAATTAAACTCCACACAACGTTGTCAGCTTAAGACTTATTTTATGCCTGGTAAGGTCATTTTGCCCAGTTGTGACGTTGTGAACTGTATTCTTGTTTACTGTGAGAACCAACCACCTCTGAGTGCACCCTGTCCTTGATTCTGTTGTTCTCTTATCTGACATTTGCAGAGATAAAGTACTGCTTTTTCTATTAATATTATAGAAATACAATTGATATATAGTGTATGGTAGAATGTTGTTATTAGTCAAACTCTATCATTTACTAGTCTTGTACCATCGTTGTGACATCAGTAAGCTGTTGTACTATCGTTGGCACATCACAGCGATGGTACAACAGCATTGACTATCTTGGCGCATGCATAAGTGGCGGTACTTAGCACATCCAAAAATGTCTGGCCTCTGAGGTTTACATTCAAACTGCCAGCCTGTCTAGAGCCGCCACCTTCCCAAGTGGCATCCCACAGATGGAGAGGAGTTACCTTCCAGTTGCTGTAACTGAGTCATGTCCCCGCTCTCTCGCACTGCCAGCCGCTGCCTGTTGTTGAGGGAGAGGAGGAGGGAACTGTGGCCCACGTAGGTAGACAGCATGGACTTTTAAGCAGGTGTGACCACAAAAGAAGTGACAATCTATTTATTTACTGTTGTCCATACACTATACAAGACACTGGATGGGCAACAGTAAACAACAACACTGCTGTCCACTTCTTGAGGTTGTATGACAACCTCTCGAAGTGAACAACAGTGTTGTTGTTCACTGTTGTCCATCTGTTACCCTTTATGTGATAAGTATTAGAATGTTATAGTAGTAAAATGCTTTATAGTTTTATTAAGAGTGAAACATTGAATGAAGTATGAGGTGGTGTGTGTAAAGAGAAGTTTACATGCCCCCAAAGTGTTAGATGCTACATAAACCCCGAGAGCGAAGCCTGAGGGGTATATAAAGCATCTAACACTGAGGGTGTGTGTAAACTTCGTGTTTACACACACCACCTCATATTTTATTTTATGCAATTGTTGGGTTGCATTTTTTCACCTCAACACTTACGTAAAATGTGTTCTGAGCACTGTCCCGCTGATTGTGAAAGAATCGAGGTAGTTTTACCTTTGTGAAGCAGTTTCATTTTTTATTTGCAGTCAAAGAATGATTGGAACAGCTGAAATTGTCAATGAACTCGAGTTTGAAACATTTAACTTTTAAAAGAACAAAGCAAAGTTGTTGCGAGTATGTTTTTATTCGCTGTTTGCTTTAGGCACCGTTGCTAAGCTGGTTGCCAAGGAGGTTCTGGTCTCTGTGGTTACTGTGTCAGGTGACCTGCGGGGGGGGGGAGTGAGAATTAAAAAAAGGAGACACTCATGTTTTGCGAGAAAAGTCCGATGTGCAATCGGCTCTGAGGTGAGTGTTTTCTGTGGCTAATGTGCAACAGGGAGAGACGGCTTCAGTGGGCGCAAGACGCTATGCTGGCTCGTGGTTTTTGCCATAAGAAGGTGGCACGTGATTGCCGTTATAAACACTCCTTTATAATGGCAATTTACGCACACTTTTTCCTATGGGAAAATATGTGACCCATTAATTATATAGAGAATAATGTATGGGGTGTTGTACATTATTAGTTGTTTTTTATTACACACCAAAGGTGTATAATACCATCACGAGTGATTTCTGATGGTATTACACACCGAGGGTGTGAAAGAATTGAATAATGTAAACACCCCATATTTTATTTTATGTAATTGCTAGTCAAAAAGCCAGTGAGCAGGAAGAGTCAGCACGTGGCTCTGACCACAGAGCGATGACTTTCACTTTCAGTGCTTGATTGACATCAGCTCCACTTCTCTGTTAAAAAACTCTTCTGTTTTAAATATCTTTGAAGAAGTGATATTAATCTGCAGTAACTTTAAAAACTGTTAATGAGTGATGATGGAATGGGGGAGAACCAGACGCCTGCTCTCAGTTTCAGTGATCCTGCTTATTGTCTGGCTGACACCCTTGCTGTAATAACCAGCTGATCATTACAGATAGAACCCGCTTATCACAGCATCAGAAAGCAGGGTCAGTCTAGTCAATAAATAGCTTCACCAGTAATTATTATAGTTTAATTAACGGCCAACATTTTTTTATATATAGATAACGATAGTTTTATTCCCAGTTACAACCTCCCAGTTGATATTTTTGATTATAACTGGGAGGTTGTAATCTGCACCTGTCAATTTTCTCACACTCCCCTTAGCAGGAGCTAAGCAACCAGCTGCGAACAGCTTCAACAGACTTCCTCACAGACAAAACACCAAGCCAGAAAATGTAACAAAATGTCAGTAAACTGCATAAAAACAAAATTAAATGGCCATCCAAAACAAGCATGGAATCCAGATTCAACCTCAGTGACTTACCAAGCTGGGAAGACTTAATCTCCAAGCAGGAAAACAAAAACACCTTCCAAAAAATGGCAAGTGACATTAAACTTTTTTTTTTTTGCACAATATTTTTATTAAGCTTAAAATGCAAAAAGCTGATACACAGGAGTGGGTTCACAATACATGCATATATCAAGATATACATGAGAACATATCCCCAGCTTAACAAAGCCCACCCCCTCCGTGGAGACCGACATGGGAGAATTAGCCACACATATTATAGAATTAAGATCCAAAAGCCTACAGCACAAGGAAGGCTTTGAGAGGGTAATTAACACCAGCCAGCCCCTATATAGAACCTGCCGGTGTGTAAGCTAGCCAGCCCATAAACCCTCTGGGAAGCTTTACAAACTTAACTGGATAACAGCCCCTGTATTACTAAAATTTCTCTGCAAGTAAACCTGTAATGGTACCCAGTATCCTCATCAATGTGTGAGAAACAATAAGAAACAGGATACTGAAATTATATTTTCTGGGAGTAATTCCCTGTGCTCCCCTTACAGCATGTAAGCAAGGTGGGTAGTACAGTATATATATGCAATGAAGGGCCACTGCTGACTCTCAGAGTCCCAGACTTCACTTCGCAGCTACTCCCAGTTCTAGGCAAACTAAAATCCCAAACCATAAAAATCCCACTGGCAGCTGCGAAGGAAAAAAGATCAGGACTGATCTTTACGTTTGTTTTAAAACAGTAGAAAGCACTGATTACAGCCCTTCAGCACGATATGGTAATATGCTACTACCCACCACTCAGTCTGCTTAAACAAATGAGAGTACATCAAGTGGGGAAACTAATACAGTCACCTTATAAGATACCATGTCAGAGAAAGCCCATAAAAGGATCACTCCCCTTCTGAACCAGTAGCCCCCCAAGTCCTGGGGTACCTCCTGTTCCATAAGTCCCAGCACCTTCTCAACCTCTGAAGGATTGTTAAACATATAGGTCTTGTCCTGCCACACCACACAATCAGGCTGGATATAGTAGCTGGTGAGAGATTTTGAGCTGCTGAAGTTGGCTATGCACACTATAAAAGGACCTATGGCGTTGGCGGGTCTCAAAAGATAGATCCGGATAGATATATAGGACTGAGTCCCCATATTTGAAAGTCTTCCATCTTCTTGCTGCAGCCAGTATGCGATCACGAACTCCCACTCCTGTGCAAGTTACCACCAGAGTCTGCAGGCCACTCTGCTCTTGTGTCGCCCTGCAAGGAGTAAGCCGAAAAGCCCCTTCCAAAGAGAGTGGTGGCTCGTCTTCACCCAGGCCTAACAAATCGGGTAAGAATGTCCGCAGAAAGTCAAGGGGGTCTTCCCCCTCTGCCAACTCTTGGAGCCCCAATATGTGAATGTTCCACTCCCTCACTTGATTCTCCAGCATCTCGATATGGCAGTGGAGCACTGAAGTGTCTCCAATAAGCTTAATGGAAACATCCATCATTTTATTCAAGTTTTGTTCCAGCTTTGAGACCGTTTGATGGGTAAGCTCCGCTTTGGTTTCAAGCGCCACTACTCTCAGGGTCAGTAAATCAAATTTTCGATCCAGGTCCTGGATCAATCAAACCAACTGCTGTAGTGTGAAGTGAACCGTCCCCAGAGACACTTCTTCCACATTGTTTGTACCAGTGGCCCCTGCCACACTGTTCTGTGAGGGACCATCTCCTTTCTTGCTTTTAGGGTGGAAAAAATCTGGTGGTGTAGCTGCAAAGCCCCTAATTTGCCCCATAATATGTCAGACCAGGGCATCCAGAATCTTAGGAAGAGTGAGGGCAAGGTAAAAACTCCCCAAATTATTTTTAGCAAGAAAAAATAATAGAAATACACAGAGCTACACAAAGTTGTTGCCTTCCACATGGCTGTTCAGCAGCGCCCCCATTCACATTAAACTTTTTAAGACATTTCTGTCAGAAATAGGAGAGTCCACAGAGTTTGAAACCTTCCCAATGCCACACCCAGACAGTATTCTAGCTACTATAGCTAATTTCATTTACTGCTTAAAAAGAGCTGATGAGTCAAAATACAAGCCCACCACCATCAGAGGAATAACAGGATAATTGCTGGTCATTAATTAAATAAAATAACATATGGGTGGGTGTGTCTGAACTACAATTATATGCACACCCTCGGTGTGGGATGCTGTATAAACCCCTTGGGCTTCACCCTCAGGGTTTATGTAGCATCCCACACCTCGGGTGTGTGTAAAATTCTGGTTACACACACCCACCCATACATTATTCCATATATTATAAAGCTGGATTCGCTATGATGATTTACTACTGTTTTAAAATCAAAATGTTGTGGTACTGGTGAGTTGAGTTGTATTTTAGGCTTGCATATAGTTAAGAAACGATATATTTCTTTTGTAGTTATATACAGTACTGTTATTTTTAATGGATTTAGTTATGTGTTGAAATCAGTGAATAATGCCATATTGACGTGGTGTTTTGTATTGTGAAATATATTTTAAATAATTTAATTTAATTAAAAATTATGTAAATGTTGTGAGGTGGGTGAGCTGATCTGTGTATTAGGCTTTCTTTTCTTTCTTTCTTTTATTGTTTATACTGGAAAGGCATGTGAGCAAAATTGCCCATTTTTACAAATGTCCAGTGACACAAAAGGTAAAACAATACATAGTCAAAAAATAGCGTAGACAGGGGGATGGAACATTTTGAAGTTAAAAAATATACCAACTGTACATAGGAATAAAGTGCATACGGGGGGATAGAATATTTTGGAGTTAAAAAAAAATACCCAGCGGGAAGTACAAGGATAGTGACTGGCATTACAGTATATTACAAAATAGACTTGAGACGTGACATTTTTATATAGATGAACAGAGAATACTTAAGTAACAAGGGAACAGTGTGGATCCATACAACTGAAATTAGCCTGTAAATACCCTTTTATACAACTGAAATTAACCTGTAAATACCCTTTTATACCACTGAAATTAGCTTGTAGGGACCTTTTTATGGAGCTGATCGTTTGGTGTCGACGGAGGAGAATGGATCGCATAGGTCAGTGCAGAGAATGCAGGTTAGGTGCAGTTGCATTGGAGTTTGCTGAGGAGGTAGGATTTTAGGTTCTTTTTAAATGACATCAATGTAGGTCACTGGACCAAGGGAGGGGGAGGTTGTTGAATAGTTTGGCACCTTTGTAGGAGATGGAGTGTTGCCCCTAGGTGGTGTGACAGTGAGGTATCTTGAAGGCGCAGGTACGTGAGGCTTGTAAGTAATTAAGAAGTGTCATGTTTGTATTGAAGTTAGAAAAAGTGCTATTATTTTATTCATATTCCTTAGACATAGTTATTTGTTGAAATAAGTAAATGTTATACAGATCTGGGGCCTGATATTCAAAAGTTTGCACAGGTGCTAACTGGTGTTTGCCCACACAAACAGAGTTTTGCACTGGAGACCAACATTAAAAGGGCTCTGTTGCACCAGCAAACAGGTGTAGCACCCATGGAAACCAAAAAGGGGGTTATGCAAATGGTGGGCGGGGCGAGGAATATTGGCGCCAGCTGCTATTCAGTGGATTTGCATGGCGCAAAAGAGTTTTGTGCGTTCCTTTTGCACCACACAAATACCACCAAAGAATACCTCCTTTTACTCCATGCAAGCCTAGTGGCTGCCAGAGGTAATGCAGCCAGTCAGTTTGCCACTGGAGGAGCATACCCACCCCTCTCTTTCACCCCCCCCCGATTGCCAGCACCTAATGTAAAATAAAGAATCCCTGATGGTAGTGGTTCCCACTCCCTCTGATCACCAACTCCAAAGTAAAAATAGCTATCCCTGGTGGTAGTAGTCCCTCCCTCCCTCCCTCCAGTCTCCAGCCTTGAAATAAAACTAATGCTCCTGGTGGTAGTTGTCCCCCTCACTCCAATCGTCAGCCCCAAAGTAAAAAAAGAGATCCCTCATGGCAGTGGTCCCTCCTCTCTCCAATCACTAGTCCCTAAAGTAAAAATAAACCGGGGATTGTTATTTTTACTTTGGGCTTGTGATTGGAGGGAAGGGGGACCACTAGCACCAGGGATTGCTATTTTTATTTCGGGACTGGTGTTCGGAGGGAGGAGGGACAACTAGCACCAGGGATTGTTATTTTTACTTCGGGGCTGGCGATTGAAGGAAGGGGAACCTCTAGCCCCAGGGATTGTTATTTTTACTTCGGGGCCGGCAGTTGGAGGGAGAGGGGATCACTATCACCAGAGTTTTTGTTTTTTACACTAGGGGCTGGTGATCTGTAGGGACCACTAACATGGCCCCTAAGTGCCTTGCATGCCCAGTGGGTTAATTTGCATGGGTACCTTTGGAAATTGCTAATAGCACTCTGGCTCTATCAACTCTTGAGACCAACTTCAGGACCCAGGTTGGACCAGTGCTACCTGACTTAGTGCTGCGCTGACATGCTCTATATTCAGTTGGGTAGTGCCTGACTGAATATACCATCCTGGGATCCCTGGGCAATTGCAAAGTGCAGTGCAAACATTTGCGCTGTGCTTTGCACCCTACTGAATATCAGGACCCTGGTGTTTTTTATTGTACTATATATTTTGAAGGATCTAAATCTATATGAGTATTCTGTTGTTTGCTACTGCTGAGTTTTGAAAAATATATACATGTATTCATAGTTCTATGATACCTTTGATTGGATTTTTATAGCGTTTTCCTTGTACAAAAATAACTCAAAATGTTTAATTTGATGTAATTTTAATTGTTTTATATCTTTTTTTAACTTATTAATTGATTGCTTTTAGAAACTACTGTGATAATATACTTTTGCATGTATAAACAATATAAGTATTGTTAACATATATTATAAATTTCATGACTGAGATAGAAACATAGACAATGACAGCAGAAAAAGAACATTGGTTCATCCAGTCTGCCCACAAACCCGGGACCTGTTGTCCATACAGGGCTCTAACCCACACTATCTACCCCCACATTCCCAGCTTTGCTGCTGCCACCCTGAGCAACCATTAAGCTCTTCACTCTGTCCCAGCCATGTTTGAAACCATTGATAGTTCTGGCATCTGTCGCATCAACTGGCAAATTGTTCCACAGCTCTACCACCCTTTCTGTAAAATAAAACTTTCTCACTGCCCTTTTGAACCCCGCCCATCTGTTTTCACTAGTGCCCCTGTGTTTTTGATCCACTACTTATGATAAGTAGTTCCTTGCAGTTTACCTCGTTCATTCCTTTCCAAAACATAAAGGTCCCTATCATTGCTCTCCTTGGCCTCCAACAAGTACATGTTCAGTGCCTTGAGACAATCCTCTTAAAATCTGTTCTGCTGACCCTGAATCATTTTGGTCACCCTATGTTGTACTGTCTCCAGTCTGTCCTTATCTTTCCTGAGGTGAAGACTCCAGAACTGGACACAGTACTCCAGGTGGGGCCTCATCATATGCTGTGTAAATATTAATAGCAATGTTTTAGGGTGCAACTTAATAGTTATCGGTTATTTGAGAGATGAGCGTGATTTATCATTTTATCTTTGTTTATGTTTAAAGAAAAAAGTATAGGCACTGTTAACAGAGGAGTTTGAATGAGTTAAATAATAACCATATTAGAAGTTAATACTCTGGGCTCGATTTTCAAAAGATGTAGTTTGACAGAAGGTGCCTGCACCAAAGCATATGATGCAAGTTGCACCTTGTGTCAAACTTTGCAGCAGTCCTGATTTTCAAATGCAGGCAGTGTCGAAATTGGGATGCCCTGCACCAAAGCCACCCTGCACCACCCTTGTGGCAAAAGCACCCTTGAACTAGGTCAGAAGGGTGCTTGTGCCATGGCAGGGCTGCAGCCCCAAGGGTGCCACGAACCACACGCATGTATGGGGGATGCATTGGGTGCAGTGTGAGAGCAGCTAGTGGTGGAGGGACATGTTCTCCGGGCACCACTACAGTGCTCTGGCAGTCATCCCCCCACGTTGTGGCAGGCTGTCTCCCCTATTCATGGCTGTGGCTCATAGCACTTCTGGCGTAGGTGCCACTGCAGTGCCCACCTGAGGCCAGGTCCATTTCCCTCCCTGAGAACCTTCCATGGACTGCTAGCCAATCAGTTGCATGACATTGCACACTGCACCCCAGTCAGGTGCCAAACTACCATCTTGAACTTCCTCTGGCTCTCTCACACCCCTAGGGCACCCCCCCATGCTCCATCTGCCCTGGCCCCCTCATGGCATGCACAGTCACACACCCCCACCTTCATGGCCACTCTACTGTTGTGCTGGTCAGGTGGGGGCCAGATCCCAGTGTCTCTGCTTGGCACAAGGCTGCAACTGTGGCAACTCCTGGATTTTTGGCGCAGGGACCCCCCTTTATAAAATTGGGCGCAGGGTCCCTGAAGCACCAGGAGTTTGTCCCACCCCTAGAGTGACGCAACTTGCGTAGCTCTAAGGCACCTTTTAAAATCGGGCCCCGTGTGTATGTTTTGCGTATTCTTTCACAATATTCATCTGATTTGCAGGTATGTTGCATAGTGGTTGCAACAGTAACAAGATTTATGTATATTTTTCCTTGTGGTTCTCATAATTCATGATTTTGTTTAGTTATGTGAGTGTTTGTGTTTTCCGAACATTTTTAAATATGTCTGTGACTTGCATTACTTTGTTATAATAAGTGTGATTTTTTGGTATACAGTATTTTATTAAAATAGGGGAAGGTTCATGAATTTTGATTGTGTTATCAAACATTCATGAAAAGCAATAATATTTGAATTATACATTGGGTTTTATGATTTTATGAATATATACATGGTATCATGTTTTATCAATATCTTTTAAAGTATATGAGCTTTGAGGGAATTTTATTTATAAGCAGCATGCGTTTTGTTTGATTTATTTTTAATTATGTAAACTTTTTTGTTTTGCAAATACCGGTATTTTATTAATGGACAAACTTTGTTTTCTTTTTGAATGCATAATATTCAAATGTTTTGTATACTGAATTTTATATATAAAGGCCCAGATATTCAAAGGTTGCGCATGGCGCAACAGTGTGCGCCACGGCACAACCACTGATCTTGATATTAAAAGGAAAAGTGCGCACAAATCCCTATGAACCAGAGCGCATCAGTAATGTATGCAGGCACAGGTGGGGGGGGTGTGTCCATGCATAACCTGCACAGCCCAATATTCAGCCCGGGATGTGCAGAGTCATGCATGCGCAACCCCTACCGGCGCTTGCACAAAGTTAAGCCAAAAAAAAAGGAACAAGTGATGGCCACCCACAGGTGAGCTGCCGCATTGCAGGGCGCAACACGGCAGCTGCCACCTGTGGGTGGCCACCAGAGTTCCTGCTGCACCTGGCGGTGCCCCCCCATGCCCCATCGCGGGCATCCCTGGAGCGAAATCCCCCATCCAATATCCCTGGTGGTCCAGTGGACCTCTATGTGCCCGATCGCGGGCATTTGTGTAGAGAATAAGCACCCCCTCCCATATCCCTGGTGGTCCAGTGGACCTCTATGTGCCCGATCGCGATCATCGGTATAGTACCCCTCCACGTCCAATATCCCTGGTGGTCCAGTGGACCGATCGCCACCCGATTGCAGGCATCTGTAACACATAAAATACCCCTACTACCCTGGTGGTCTAGTGTACACCCCTCCCCATCTGCCCACTGAGCCCCACTGCCCCACTCCCCCACCGTCAGCCGGCGAGTGGCAGCACCCCACCCGCCCGCCGCCTCACGCCCACCGACTGACAGCTCGGTAGGGCTGCACGCCCATTGGTTCACAGTGTGAGTCTATACCGACATTATTTAGTCCAGATATGTGAATGAATCATTCACATATCTGACTCGAGTAGTATGGTATGGCTGTACACCCATTGGCTCATGCTGTGAACTAATGTCCGGCAGCCCTACCGAGCTGTCAGTCAGGGCGGCAGGGCAGCAGGCGGGTGTGCTGCGAATGATCGGTGAAGGGTTGCACACCCATTGGCTCATGCCAGAACTACCGGCGGCAGCCCCACCAGCTGTCAGTCGGCAGGGCGGCAGGGCGGCAGGCTGGTGGGTGCTGCCACCAGCCGGCTGATGGGGGGGAGTGGGGCGGTGGGGCTCAGTGGGCGAGTGGGGAGGGGGCTACACTAGACCATCAGGGTAGTAGGGGTATTTTATGTGTTACAGATGCCCGCAATCGGGTGGCAATCGGTCCACTGGACCACCAGGGATAGTGGACATGGAGGGGTACTATACCGATGATCGCGATTGGGCACATAGAGGTCCACTGGACCACCAGGGATATTGGACATGGGGGAAGGGGTACTATACCAATGCCCATGATTGGGCACATAGAGGTCCACTGGATCACCAGGGATATAGGAGGGAGGGCTTATTCTCTACACAAATGCACGTGATCTGGCACATAGCGGACCACTGGACCACCAGGGATATTGGACAGGGGGGTTTCTTTTACATGAATGCCCGGGCTGCAGGGGGCATCGGTCCCTGATGGTTGATGCCTGGCAGGGTGCCAGGCGCAAGTCGTCGGGGATCGATGCACCTGTATGCTAATGGCACGCAAATAGGGCCATAATGAGATGCAAATGGCCCCCTGTGCGCCTTACATAAATTATGGCCCCATTTACATGTCCCCTTTTGAATATTGCTGGTGCTGTGCATGGTGCAATGGCACTTGCGCTAGCACATCTCCATGTTCCACTCTGGCCACTTGCACTGGCGCAACAGTGCCACTGCGCCATGCACAGTGGGGGTGGCCAGGGTGCGATATTCAAAGCTGCTGCGCCATAGCGCAGCTCCGTTGAATATCGCCCAGGCCACACCCCTGCGCAACAAAGTTGAGCTGCGCCCAGGCTTGCGCCACAGCCTGGCGCAGTTTGAATATCCGGGCCAAAATATGTAATTAAAAGTCTTAAAATTGTTGAAAGTTTATTTGGCTCTATTGAAGTATAACTGTATATATATTTAACTTATGGTAGTTATAGTGTTTTAGCAATTCAACGTTTTTGATACATAAGTTTCATTTTTTTAAAAGTACATATTACTTTTTAATTTATATTACCATTTATTAGTTATTTTTATGTTGTAGTTTATTTTTGGTTTTTGTTTTGTAATATTTTTGATATGTGGTTTGTTAAAATATGTTGTTATCAATTCTATTTCTTTTTTGTTTCGGTTACAGGTAAAAGAATAGATAAAGCAACACACACCTACTTTGGCGAAAAGGAAGCGGCAGACTAGAAAGTAGAGGTATAGCTGCACTAAAGAGAAATGTTCAGCAGAGCAGAAATGGTCTAATGTAACTGCTGTTGTAAACGAGTACAAAGACTGTAGGTGTAAATAGAGCAAAGCAACCCAGGATGTCAGTCCCTTTTAAATGCTTTCTGTAGGCGTGACTATGAGGACTGCCAAAAAATCTGTTAGGGGATGTGGCATATCAAAAAGTAGTACATCAACAGATACTACACACACAAACATTTGAGAAAGGCAATTGCAGTATTTCAAAAATATTGCTTATGGAGCTCAAATTACTAACATTGTAAGTGCAATAATGCATAAAAAGGCAAAACATTTAAAGGTTTTCAAGGCTCTTGAAAAAGTGAGCAAGCGAACCTAGTCAAGTTGGTGTACTCTGTTCTGTTCTGCATTAAACGCCTACTCACACTAGAAGCCAGAATGAGACTAGTACAAACTACATTCCTACCTATACTGGACTACGCTGATTTCCTTTACAGTCATTGACCAGCAACGATGCTAAACAAACTGGACACCCTTTACCACTGGGCTTTAAGATTTATCTTAAATCTACCCCGTAGTACACATCACTGTCATCTATACCAGGTTTTGGGATGGACCTCACTCTCAACTAGAAGAAAAAGGAATGCTCTCCTCTGGTTTTTTAGAGCATTATCTGATAACCTCCCTGCATACATCTCGAACATCTTCAAACGGGCTAAAGGTTCCTATGGCCTGAGACACTTCTCCTTAATCTGCTTTCAGATTCCTAGAGTGAAAACTACCCTTGGCTCAGCAGCAATCAACTTCTCACTTCCATCACTTTGAACACTATGCAAGACGCATTAAAATTATCCTCACTTCCAAGCATTTTCACATTCAAAGCTCTATTAACGGATAATCCTCTCTTCATGCCACTGAAGTCCAAACCCCTATACCACAATACGGTGCCCAGACACTAACAGTTAAACTAAGTCTGGGTACTAAGACCCTCCACATCACTGCGGCCTATATCCCCCGAGCAACCAAAAACTCGCATTTGACTCTATCCTCCACAGTATCTCACACATACCCAACACTAGTGAAGTTATCATGATGGAAGATTTTAATGTCAACTGGTTATCCCCTGCCTCATCCAACTTCAAAGACACTGCCGTCTTACGATCTAACCCAACTCGTCACCTCCCCCACCAGAAGGGACAATAGAACAGGGACATCCACCCTCTTAGACCTCATCTTCACCAACAGGCCACAGAACATCTCCAAAGCCACTGTCCTCCCAGACGCTATCAGTGACCACTCCCCAGTGACCTGCTGGTGGTCAGAAAAACTACCCCATGCCCCCCCCCTTAATCACCTGGCAGAGGCGACTGTTAAGAGGAGGCTTAGAGAAGCTAAAATCCCACCTATCTACCAGCAATTGGCTCCCCATCTACACCACGCAGTCTGTAGATCTGGCTCTCTCCCACTTTATAACCACTTTCAACACGGCTCATACATTTTCGCTCCCCCCTCCAAGCAAGTAGTGAAAAGCAGAACCACACCCTGGATCACCACATCATTACTTAACCAGCTCCAAAACAGGGATAACCTATGGCTTAAGGCACTTGACTCCCAAAGCGTCCATGATAGACAACTCTACCGAGAGGCCCACAACAAATGTACCTGGGCCCTAAGGCAGGCGAAAGCCTCTTACTACCAACATACCCTTACCACCTCCTGGGGAGACGGTAAAAAATTCTGGGACAATATAAAGGAACTCAGTGGTAAATCCTGCTCACCCGCTCCCACCCAGCTTACAATAAATGGGGAGATTTCCCAGGATCCCTCCTCTATCGCCGAAGCCCTTAACTCTGCCTTCTCCGACCTCTCCCATATTTTCCCCCCTAACTACTTCCAAACAATCCCCCCTCCCACTCCCATGGATACCTCGAGTTAAAACAATACTATACCCTTTCGGCTGAGAGTCATTTCCAGCCTCGAGGCAAAACACTACATCTCTAAAGCTATTGCCAACACCCGGGCACAGCAATGATTCCCTAGATCTAAAACTCATTAGGCTGACCCTGGATGTCACACTACCCCATCTCACTAAAATTCTCAACCTCTCTTTATGCCTAGGTCAGTTCCCCACAACCTGGAAGAGAGCCATAATCACTCCCATTCTGAAGAGCGGCGACCCCACCAACACAACCAACTATAGACCAATTTTGTTACTTCCTCCTCTCTCCAAGGCCCTAGAGAAAATAGTGTTGGACCAGCTATCAGAACATCTGTCTAAAAACAACCTTCTCTGCCCTGAACAGCACGGATTCCGGTCTGGCCACAGTACCGTCACAGCTCTTACTGAGCTCACCTCATTCATCCATGAGGCCCTCGACCAAGGATCTATAGCAGGGGCAATCTATGTGGACCTGACCAGGGCATTTGACATGGTCAGTCATGAGCTATTGCTTAATGTCCTTCCACAACTAAATGTGGTCCCAGAGGCTACTGCCTGGTTCAAGGACTACCTAACAGGCCGGTCACAGCAAGTCAGGATAAATACCACCATCTCCTCCCGTAAAACAGTCTCCTCAGGTGTCCCACAGGGGTCTATTCTTGGCCTTCTACTATTCACCCTCTTTTTAAACTTTCTCCCCAAGTCATGTAGCGGTAACCTGCTACTCTACACTGATGACGCGGTAGTATTTTGGAAACACCCACAGCCGAGCACTCTCCAGCAAGCTCTTCAGGGTTTCTTCTGGGAGCTAGAAACCCGGTTCACAGAACACCTCCTGATTATCAACTATCAAAAAACAAAGTCCATGATCTTTGCACATCGACAAAGTACACACAGCCAGTTGGCTCTCCTAATCAAAAACAAACAAGGCGCCCCTCTTGAACATGTTACATGTTTTAAATACCTGGGAATTACTTTAGACACCTCCCTCTCCTACCTTCATCACATACAACTACTCTCCTCTGCTGTTAACACTAGAGTGGGTATCCTCCACAGACTTAAACACTACTTACCCCCACAGGCCATGCAGCTCGCGGTCGCCTCCTCTATCCTCTCCCTAATAGACTATGGGATAGTGATATACGGCTCTGCGAACCCTACCGCCCTTCGTAGCATCAACACCGCTTTGAATAAAGCTTGCCGCCTAGTCACCGGGTGTGACAGATTAACACATACCTGTGAGCTCTATGCACTTGCTGGATGGCTAAACTTCCAAGGAAGACTTAAGTACCACTCCTGCATGCTAGCGAAAAAGATCCTTCTCCAGCTAGCGCCCGCAGGCCTTCTCTCAATAGTCTGTGTTGCCCCCGGCGTAACACTAGACTCGCAGCATCCTCCTCATTCCTGGTCCCTCATTGTAGAACATCCCTTGGGCAAAGATCTTTCCGCTACCGTGCCCCTCTTTGGCTAAACACTCTACTCCCCCCATATCTCAGACCCTCAGCCTCTCCCAATTCAAAACAGCCCTCAGAGCTCAACTACGGGAGTCAGAAAAATGCGACTGTGGCTAACTCTCTGCCCTCCTCTGGTTTTTCCATACCCCCAATACACACGACACAGGGTCTCAATTGATCTCAAGAGTCAGCATCATTAACCTCTCTGACAATGGGTTATCTTGTATCGCTGCCTACTACTGTCACCAGTTAACAAAGCTTATGCCTGGACTGCACCGGCAGTACTGTGTTACGAATTTCTACCTGTTTATTGTGTGTTCTCTGTATCTGTTTACCCTCCACCCTATGTAACCGACGTGGCGCCTTTGCAAAAGAGTCTGTGACTCAAAGGTTTGTAATTCCGATTATATCCAATAAATAAATAAAAAATAAATAAATAAAATTATCTGAAGGAATCATGCAACTGTTTCAGATGCCGATGACCCCTAAGCCTCGGGTGCCACTCTCAAATCCTACGCCTAAGTATCTCATCCACCCCACATTCCTAACAACAGAAACCTAGGACCTACAAGCCTAGTTCCCTTAATCCAAGATGACCCTGCCTATTCTCTACCTTTTACCTATTCTGGCTCCCTTTTGGCTGCCTACTCTTTCACTCTAATTTCTACCCTATTCCTTAATACCTCCTTATTTTTTATCATTTAGGTATGAGCTCTTACTCAGCAGAGACTATATGGGATTGTTGTCTCTTCTCATTTCAGTAAAGCTTATCATTATGTACCTTTGCATGTTAATTATGTTGACCGGTATGTATAGGCCCATATTGACCGGCACCTTCACAATGTTTTTTCTTTTTTTTTTTTGCACCGTTGTCCACCGTAATTGTAATCTTATGAAGTGTACTGTATTGTTTTTATGCCCAGGACCACCTTGAAAATGAGCTTGCTCAATGGTGTTTATGCCTGGTTAAATAAAGTGATTGATTGATTGATTGATTGTTCATTTTACAGGTGCCCTGCCTGTTATTGAATTGTTCAATAATTTCTATATACATTTTATCATTTGCACATAGTATATGGCACTTTAATAAACCTTGTGACTGCCTGGTGCCGGCTTTTCCTTGCTTTTGATTTTGCCACATAGGGAAGATTATCTCTGGATGATGCTAAGGCATTTACAAATATGTCTTTCAACATGTTAGTATAGGTAGGAAACAGTTTTTTTAATGGTGTTAGGGATCCCCACAAAATAAACCTAAGTGTATTTTCTACCATTTCAAGTTTTCTTTTTAAAGTCACACAGTCTTGTATATTGACAGAAACTACAGTGTCATTGGGAAGGACTTTAGGAGAAAGTGTCTCAGTACTTGATTTATTCTCTTTCACAGTAACCTTGACTTTTTTTTTCAAGCTCAGTTTGTTGATCAGTTTCTAGCCAGGAATTTACTCTTCTGCTCATTTGTATTCAAACAAACATCATACAATCATTAAATGGCAACACTTAAATCAGCAATAGTCTGTAGTTTTGATGGAGATACTGTAGAGGCAAAGATCATAAGTTTGCCGTGGTCTGTATTACTGGCTCTCAGGTCAGTGAGGTCAGAAACACCATGACTATCTACTCCAAGCCCCAAGTCACCTGGACCAGGGCTTCCTCGAGTCAGAATGTTGTCCATGGGGCCAGATTAATTTGAAAGCGATCGCTCCTTTTGTTTGGCCAGCTGCTGTTCTGATTTCCTTTTCTTTTTTTTTTCCTGTGGGTGGGAAACAGTATCTGGCTCCAGTCTAATAGTTTTTTTTTTCTTTATGCCTCAACTCAGCAGTGCAAACAGATGCCACTCCCTTCACAGCACCATCTTTGGTATGTTATAATTTCCATCATGAGTTTTTGATTTGCTTGAGTTCATCAAAAACAAGACCAATCCCCAATAGGATTAACGGAGCAGTATTTTGGGAGGGTTGAATATCAGAGTCGCGGAGCTCCTCACATTCACTTGTTGTTGTGAGTTAAGGCTGCTCCATTGATTGGAAGTGCCGAAAGGGTGGCCAGTCAAAACAGCTAAGTCAGAACAGCTATGTCAAATACAACAACTGAAAATTGCCCCTTCCCCGAGGTGCATCCCTCCCTGGAGTTGGTATATATAAGAAGAGGGTTGTGGGGGGCTTGCCCCCCCAAAAACAAAACTTGTTGTATTTGACCGAGCTATTTTGTGTTAGCTGTTTTTGGTGGTTGCTGTTTTTACCTAGCTGTTTTCACATGGCGCCTGCTGAAAGCAGCTCTTGGTCAGAACATCACTAACCAGAACAGCGCAGTCAAGAACTACACAGCAAAAATGTTGTCTCTTTTGCTCTGCCCCCCGCACCCTCTGGACTAAAGGATTCTCACTCTGGGTGGGGAGAGCGGATCACAGGGCAAGATAAAATATATGGGGCTGTGGAATACTGTTTCCACAGCCCCTTGTAAAAAAAAAGAAAGTCCTGATTGTCAAAATCTAAGGAGACCTGGATTAGAACCCTGGGGTGGGATATTCTAAGGGGTTGCACATGGCGCAACAGTGCTGGGCCATGCGCAACCCACTGATGCACCCTGGTACGATATTCAAAAGAGGGATATGCTCTCTGCAAATCCTGATGTACTGGGCCAGTAATATATGCGGCAGGCAAGTGCGGGCGTGCCCATGCATATTCCGCACATCCTGACATTCAGCCTGGGATGTGCGGCGCATATGCTGGTGTAACCCCTACTTGTGCCACACACTGGTGCTCAAAGTTGAGCCTAAAAGAAATAGGAGCAAGGGCTGGCCACCCACAGGTGAGCTGCCATATTGCAGGGCCAGGGTCTGTCAGCGTCGCACCCCCCCCCATGCCCGATCATGGGCATATGTATAAAAGAAAATACATCCAATATCCCTGGTGGTCCAGTGGCCCGCTTCCCACCTGATCGTGGGCATAAGTATATAAGAAACACGTCCAATACCCCTGGTGGTCCAGTAGACTGCTTCCAGCCCGATCGCGGGCATAAGTATATAAGAGACATGTCCAGTATCCCTGGTGATCCAGTGGACTGCTTCCAGCCTGATCACGGGCATAAGTATATAAGAAACACGTCCATTATCCCTGGTGGTCCAGTGGACCACTTCCAGCCCAATCACGGGCAAAGGTATACTAAATACAATTAGAAATAATCCTGGTGGTCAGTGGTACCCCTTCCTATCCACCCACTGTGCCCGCCACCCTCCCCCGGTCAGCTGCGGTGGCAGCACCATCAGTTACCGCACCGTCGACTGATCGTGACAGCAAGCTGTAGTTCATTGTTCATTAGGCATACGGCATGCAGATTGTATTATATTGACAGTCTGTGATATGTGAATGGATCCATCTCACATATCTGGATTGTAGTGTGGTATAGTCTAGTATGCCCATTGGCCCACATCGTGGACCAATGGGCATACAGCTGTACTGTGGCGCGGTCAGTCGGCGGGCGGCTGGGCGGTTTGCAGATAGGTGTTGCCACCCACCGCTGACCGGGGAGCGGGTGGCGGCTCAGTGGGCGGTGGGAGGGGGGTACCGCTGGACCACCAGGGTTAAATTTAACTGTATTTAGTATACCTTGGCCTGTGATCAGGCTGGAAGTGGTCCACTGGACTACTAGGGATATTGGACATGTTTATTTATTACTTTTGCCAGCAATTGGGCTGGAAGCGGTTCACTGGACCACCAGGGATATTGGACGTGTTTATTTATTACTTATGCCCGCAATCAGGCTGGAAGCGGTCCACTGGACCACCAGGGATATTGGACAGGATTTATGTATTACTTTTGCCCGTGATCGGGCATTGTGGCACTTTGCCACACTATGCAGGGGTCATTGGTCCCCGACGGCTGCAGCCTGGCAGGGCGCCAGGCACAAGTCGCCAGGGATCGGCGCACCTGCATGCAAATGGGGCCATAATGACATGCAAATGGCCCCAGTTATGTCTTGAATGCATTATGGCCTCATTTGCATATCCACTGCTGAATATCACGGTTCCTGCTCCTAGCGCAACCGCACTTGTGCTGGCGCATCCCCCTGCTCCCCTCTTGCCACTTGCACTGGCACAGTGCCACTGCACCATGCGCAATGTGGGAGGCCACGTTGCCATATTCAACGGTGCTGATCCATGGTGCAGCACCATTGAATATCACCCAGCACACTCCCTGGCACATCCCAGTTGCGTTGCGCTCGGCTTGCACCCCTGCCTGGCACATTTCTGAATATCCCACCCCTGGTCTCCACTGCCACCTGGCCAAGCTGCTCTCTGCCTCATCCCTCCATGCCAAAGGAGCAGCTCAGCCAGCCTCCTGGATTCTAGTGCCCTTGTCCACTGTCAGCACCATGGACAGCAACCTGGGGAACACTCACTTCAAGTGCTGTAAATCCCCTCTCGCTGTCTGTGGTAGCGCTATCCAGACTAGCGCTCAGTTGACTGGTGCTATTCTGGTAGCGTTATTCTATGGGGTTACTGCTGAAAGCTCAGTTATTCTTCAGTTCATCTAGAACTATCTTGAAATATGTCACATGCAGTCTTCCACAGGCTGTTGACAGTCTGACACTAAGGAAATTTCAAACTCACAAGTATAGTGTGACCTGCTGTTTTAAGACAGCTAAAAGAGAAAAGTGATGGTACAAAAGATGTTGATTCAGCTTTCCTAGATGTAGTGCACCAACTTCAGTTCTTTATGATGTCTTTTTTGTGATTATATCATTTGAAGACTAAGTCACAGCAATGGGTGTATGAGTTGCCACTGTCTGAAAAAAAAATGAACATCAATGATTACAGTGCTGTTCTTTTGATATGGCAAGCTAACATAGATGCGCAACATGTGGCTGACAAGTCAGTTGCACTTGCATGTTATGTGACCTTGTATATTGCCAAACATGAACAAACAACACTTCTGGAGATGTGGGAAGAGATGTCTGCTTCCAGATCATTGGCTATCCATTTGTGGTCACTGGGTTTGAAAATGCTGTCTCTAAGAGAGTGTGGAACCTATGAAGCCAGTGATAGATTGCCTGGCACTTTTTTTTTTTTAACTTTATTTTTCGTCACTACCTGTGGAACTCCTTCCGGAATCTTCAGGGGCTCCCAGCCGCTACCTCCTTCCGTGGCTGCTTCTCCCCTCCTTCCTGATCCAGCACCACCTCCGGGTCTATACCCTCCGGAGATAGGGTCGCCCTATCTGCCCATGGTGCTCTAGTTCAAGGGCAAAGTGCTGGCCCGAGAAGCCGGCTAGAGAGGAGGCAGCCTGAAGTTAGGAGTGTGCGCATAGAAGGCCAAAGTGCCTTCATCTATCCCCAGGAGTGGGGTTTTTCTTCTTTACAAGTTATTTCCCCTCAGAGTGTGGCTCACATGGCAATGCTATGCCTCAACTCCTCCCCAAGTGTCCGCTGTGTCGCCACGCTGGGCACCTCCAGTCACCACCAGAGGTCGCTCCAGGAGCGATCGCTTCTCTCCAGCCCTCCCCGGGAAGAGAGAGCAGTCCTACGGATGCTCGATCTCTTCCCCCCCTGCTGACCCCCAGCAGCCTGGGCTCATTCCCGAACCCGGGTCACCAGCGTGACGCGAGGTGTGGCATCCAGCGCCTCAACCCTCAGTGCCACCGGGCCGGTAGCCTGCCATTTCTTTGTTTGTCAAGTTAGTGGTAATCCATTCCATTAATCTGAATATCAAACAAAATCAGTGTCATGTTTTAAAAGACATGAAAGAAATTGAGGCACTGGGTTAATATGATCCCAAATCAACTGATACACTAGGCAATAATGTAGTTGATACTTACTATCCCCTTCATCCTGTCGAGTAGTCAGATTTCTGTTTGTTTGACATTGCACAGTAGTTCAATTTCAATTACCAACTGAAAATCACGACAGAGGCATTTTTGCTGTCTTAAATCATGATGGATTCTTGGTGAGATGACAGAAACCATGGTTGATTGATCACCTGAAGTTATCTGTTGCCACATCAGAAAGGCCGAGCTCTGCTATTTTGTATTGCTTTTTCTTTTATAACCATGGGGAAAGGAAGAACAACTCAAACAGGAACATGAGAACTATCAGCAGGTATTTGAAGTACATTTGTATAGTATCACTTATCCCAAGTTCCAGCAGTATGTTGAATGATTGTGACTGGAACATGAACAAGAGGAGAGAGCTTGGGCTGAGTTTCAGAAATACACCTCCAAACCTTCCCGGAGCATGTCGTACAAGACACAATTTGTGCTTTAGGTGACCCTCTTCCATTACATGGAGTGACAGAACTTATGGCAGAAGTCACTGATTGTATGGAACAAGCTTTCAATGAAGAAGTGGATATTGTCGTGTTAGAAAACACATTGAATATACAGCAGCAGAAAATATATGACACAGTAATTGCAAATGTTTCGCATGGTTTAAGATATGATGCAAAGATTTGTAATTGTACTGCATATGAACCACTGTGTATGTTTGTCAGTGGTGTAGCTGATACTGGAATCTTATCTATGCCATATGTACGAAGATAAGGGACCTCATACAATTGTCTCATTCATGGGCAATCACAGCTCTAACTGGATTGGCAGCTTTTAACATTGGTGGTGTGACAGCTTGTTTATGCTTCAGTTGAGCATGGCAGAACCGGTCAATATCAATAACTGTCATGGGATGTTGCTATTGCACTCAAAGATTTATTTGATGATTTGAAATTGTTAGTGGTGGATGAAGTAAGCATGGATTACAATCTCATCCTCGCTTTACGTTCATCTGAGGTTTGATGAGATTGTGGGAGGAGACACCAATGTATCTTTTGCAGGAAGGCATATAGTAGTCTTTGGGGATTTACTTCAGTTTACTCCTGTAAATGGTAACCCTATCTTTTGTACGTTGACTGCAGCTGAG
Organism: Neoceratodus forsteri; assembly: GCA_016271365.2. NCBI lineage: Eukaryota > Metazoa > Chordata > Ceratodontiformes > Ceratodontidae > Neoceratodus > Neoceratodus forsteri. Next base: position 19,115,577 of record CM057456.1, read on the forward strand.
GCAAAGAAACGTATAGGTTGCATTGGTGAGCTCAGTTTGTGGCATGTTTTCATATATCTCAGCCTTGGCTAAAGTCTCTAATGACTGGATCCATGCTGTGGACACCAAGAAGGTTACTGGTGCAGTCTTTCTAGACCTCAGTAAGGCCTTTGACACTGTAGACCATCACCTCCTAATCACCTGTCTTGCCTACATAGGTGCCACTCCACCTACCTTACAGTGGTTTAACAGTTGTCTCACGGGAAGGATACAAAAAGTCAAAGCTGATGGCCTACTATCTGCCCCCCTTCCAATTGCCAGAGGAGTTCCTCAAGGCTCCATCCTAGGACCAATCCTTTTTTCCCTGTACATCAACAACCTTGACTCCCACATAAAGAACTCTAGCATACATTTCTTTGCTGACGATACGGTTTTGTACGCATCAGGCTCGTCCTTAACTGAAGTCAGGGAAGCACTCCAAGCTGACTTTATCCAATTAGGAAACAACCTTATCAATGCCAAGCTTCTCTTAAATGCCAAAAAAACCAAGACAATGATTTTCTCGAGACTTGCCTTGTCTGGTGCCCTACCTACCCCACCTAAAAACTTCATAGTTACCTCCCTAGGTGAATCCTTGGAAGTCGTACCTAAATTTAAATATCTAGGTATGTGGATAGACAACAAGATTTCCTTCAATGACCACATCGAGGATCTTTCAAAGAGGCTTAAATCACGCTTTGGGTTTCTTCTTTAGAAATAGGACCCTTTTTTCTCATGACCATAAAAGACTTGTCCAAGCAACATTCCTTCCCTTGCTTGACTACGGAGACATTATCTTTATCTCCTCCCCAACCTTGAGCCTATCTAAACTGGACGATTTCATCACCGTGCTTTCGCTTCATTACTAACTTCATGACAGGACCCACCACTGTGATCTTTATGTTGCGGACCTCTGCCACCAGACGCCTCCTGCATGCTGGCATTTGACCCTCAAATTACTACTCCACAAACTGCCTGTCTATTTAATGTCTCTCATACACATCTCGCATAGTGCCTACTCCCTAAGGAAATCCGACCTTATCCTACTAGATGTTCCCAGGACACATACCACAGCTGGCCAAAGAGCTGTCTCATACGCCCTCCCAAACATTTGGAACCAACTACAAGCTATGCTGAAGCTAACCAGCATCGTATCAATTAACTCCTACAAAACACTAGCTATCTCTAAATTAAAAGACATACGTAGATGCTACTAGGCCCCCAACGCCAAGTCAACTTCCTAGGTACCAACTGGCCTTCTACTTATTAATCTGAAATGTGTTGCATAATTTAGGGTAAGGTTAAAGCTGGAAAGTACTGCATATATAGCATAAGGACTTATATTGTGTATACATCTTGTATTATATATTTTTTCTTTGTTGTTCTACATTTTCTATCTCCTGTCTATGTAATTGCGAACTGTATGTGTATGTGCCTCAGGACCTCCTTGTGAATGAGCTTGCTCAACTGAGTCTTTCCTGCAATAAACTTGAAAAAAAAAATGAAAAGCTGACACAAAATATGAGACAGAATGATGATCATATATACAGGGATCTGTTTGATTTGAGAATTGGAAAGTTGTCTTCATTGGCTGTGAAACTACTGGAGTCCAGACTGACCACACAAGACAGAGATTCTTTTCAAGGCATACCTGAGGCATTTGCAGAGCTATTTGAAAAAGGTTTCCGACCCGTGTGTCTAATGTCAAAATTGGCTTTATATAGTGCATTCAGTATGATCATGCTACAAAGGGAGGACAACTGTCTTATTCAACTTCCATCACTGGATCATATTTCTGGTGCTTGCATCACCAAAACATTTATGTCAAAGCTGGTCAGTCATTTAAAAGACCTCAGTGCAGATGTAGCAAGAACAGATGGACTTGATAGCATTCTCTCTGTGTGTAAAAATGCTTGTGTGATGCTTTGCTACAATCCCTGTTGAAGATGGTCTAGTAAACGGTGCCATGGGTTGTGTTGTCAACTTCAGATTTGATGTTCGAAAAGTGTTTGTAAGAACACATTGTTGTGAAATCAGATGATATGGATACTCTTCAAATCATCCAAAGAATTTTGGTAAGCTTCAACTCACATGAGACATTTATGTCATGAGAGAACAGTTTCCTTTAACGGTTGCATATGCAGTGTCAAATTCACAAGGCACAAGGTTTGACTCTTGATACTGCTCTCACAGACATTGGAAAATACATTTCAGACAAGGGATGAGTTATGAGTTATATGCCTACATTTCTGCAGCCACAGATATACATGCACAGTGTAAGACATACATATGGGGTCTGCACTTCTGTAGCTACAGATTTAACTCAATGATATCCAAATTACAGCACTGCTTCTGTCTGTCCCAGTGGGGCCAGCACTTCTGCAGCCACAGGTACACATGTACATGTACATGTACACATGCACACCCACTTCTGGTTGCAGATACAAATCCACACTACCCAAACTCAACACTACATCATTCTTTTGAAACCTCAATTTGGGGTTTCACAAGGGAAAAATAATGTTAACTACCAGTACCGTTCAGCAGTTGTACTTAAAAATCAATGGCAATGCTGCTTTTTTTAACAAGCTCAGCTCTTTTCTCATAGCCAGTCTAATAAAAAAAAAGTTTATAAACTCGATTCTGTATTTTTTTTTTTTAGTGGATTTTCATCTGTCATTTCCAGCATGTTCACTGTGCAGACATTCACTACATATTGTGTTGCATATTCTCCCCAGTCTCCATCAATCGAGGTCTGCCTTGATGTCACTCATGGAAAGATGCATGGTACTCCTGGTTTGCTGAGCCACATTCAGCTGTTCAGATCAGCTGGCTCATGCTTTGCATAATTTGCCTGTCTCAGAGTCATTCCTGCAAAGATTTTGATAATTACATTTTTGTTCATATCCAGTATTGTAGAATGTGTTAATTACTTTATCTTGTTTCTTCCTTTTCTTATTTTAATTGTAATCAATGTAGAAAGTGACTCACAAATGTGAGTAGGTAAGCATCACTTCAGGGACTTGAACCAGTCATATAATCAAATATTTATTTAATAAATAACAACACTGAATATGTGCAAACGAAGCAAGTGCAAAGAAGGCTGGGAAAAGTGCAGACAAAAACCAAATTGTGCAAATACAGCAATGCGAAATACAAGCACCAATCTGGAAAGTGTACAAGTTCAAGTCCATGGAACCAAAGTTCAGAACTGTGATTTTGATTTTCGCACTCCAAGGTAGTGCACACTTCCCTACATTTTTTACGTTTTTTTGGAGTGAGCCCCCTTCACCCTTCTTTCTCTGTCTTTAATTGTAATCAGTTCAATTTGCAATCCTTTAATGCTATTTGCTGTGGTTTTCTAGCTGGTTCGGCACAAAGCTACATGGCACTGCTTGTGTATTCTAGCAGTCAGCATAATTGACAGCAACCTATTTTGTTAAGCATTTCTCTTTTTTTAAAGCAGAGTTGATACATTTTACAGTATGCTATCAAAAGCCATCACACTGTAGCTAATCTTAAAAACAGCTATATCAGTACAGTGCCTTTCTGTCCTAAACTGCTTTTTTTAAATAAAATCATGTAGGAACATTCCCCTGTGATTTTTTTTTAAATTCAAAATAGAGTATTTGTTTGCATCAGTGACATACATTTTTATACAATGTATGATGATGATGCAGAGATTGCGGGATTGAGCGCACTATAAAATCACACCATATGCATCTGAGCCCAGTTTTCAGCTGCAGCAAGCCTTTCAAGCCCTGGAAATGAGTTATCAGCTCCTTCACAGAGCATCACACCAATGCTTACATAAATGAATGGTCCCTAGTTGTTAAAGAGATGCTGTCAACCCTTTTTGCATCATATTATTTCTAGCTGACAACCCACATTTTATAATTGCTTACCTTCTCTAAAATTCGTTGATGTTGCTGGTTGTTTTGTCTGCTTCCTTCCTCAGTAGAACTAAAATGCATGCTAATGGTACACTGATACCCAACTTTGTTTTGTTTCAGATCCTTGGTCTACTCTTATTGTATGCTTCCTGAACATTAGGAACACCACCAAACAGGCAGCCTTTTATGATGCAACAGTCTACTCTTCTACTGCATCTTGAGTGTCTAGACTTTGTTGGGGGTCTTCGCAAGTCTAGGAAAGATGCAATGGAGTTGATAAAGGAATGTGAACAAAAACATTTTGGTGTGATGACACCAGTACAGCAGTGCTACCACTGGCCTTGCTGGTGATCTAGGGCTGTGTCCCAACCCCAGGTCACTGCTATGGGCCAGTGGGAGGCTAAGATACCATTATCCTTGAAGCTTCCAGCCTCCAGGGGAAGAATGTTGGTGAACGAACAAAACATAGAGTGCACTCAAGCTCGGTGACAAAACAAAGTTATTTAAATCACACTAGGGTTCAGTAGAAAGCTCTGGCACAAAACAGCAGATGACAAAGACCCCAGTGCTTCAAGGCAGACAGGCTCTTCCTCAGGGGGTGTGGGCAAGTCATAGCATGCTGGCTTTTAAAGGAAAACTACACCCTCATATCTTCTAAATGTCATTTGCTTCCATGTCGACAGACAACTCTTTTCATGTAGCTGTTAAAGATGTATGCAACTGCTTCTGTTAATTTTCACACTTCATACTAGGCACTGTCACTCTCCTGGGAGGGTCCATTTCATGGTTGTTGAAATCTCTTTGTCCCTGAAAGCTGCATTAGCATATGAGAATGTGATGCGTAATCAGCTTTTAAACTCCATGGTATGCCTGTCTGCTTAAGTAGTTTTAAAAGAACCAAGCTGCAAGAAGGTGTGAAATACCACATTTACCTTCAGTGAGTTTTGCAAGCTATCTGAGTTGTAATGCAGTTTTTTCCCCTTTAAACTCCATTTGGTTTATAAGTTTCCAGAGTGTTTTTGCAGGGTATTTGTTATTTTAGTATTGAGATACATAATATAAATGGTTGATCTAACATCATGTTCTCATATGCTAATGCAGCTCTCGGGGACAATGAGATTTCAACAACCACGAAATGGACCCTCCCAGGAGAGTGACAGGGCCTAGTATGAAGTGTGAAAACTAATAGAAGCAGTTGCATACATCTTTAACAGCTACATGAAAAGAGTTGTCTGTTGACATGGAAACAAATAACATTTAGAAGATATGAGGGTGCAGTTTTCCTTTAAGCCAGTATCTTAAAGGGATAGTGATTCAGTTTTTTTTTTTATTTACTATTTTTCTTGCATCCCTCTGCTCCAGTGTAGTGAATATACTACCTTTGAGCTGGCCATACCAGCCTTCAAGGAGCTATGGATGGGGGGGGGTTACCACTTCTTAGTTTCCCCATTACTTTCTTGTGACCTTTGACCCCATGGGGATGCCTGTGTTTGGGATGGAGTCCCTGATGTGAGTATGCATTAGCATGCTCACAAGATACACATCGCAGAGTACCTACTCCCTGTGTCCAGAGTACTTTGCCACTTATAAATCTACAGGTGCAGTAGCGCTGCAGCACATGGCTCCCCCACAGGGAGGAGAATGACCACTGGGACATTTGATCCTCCTCCCCTCCGGCTGGCCCCCAACAACCCAGGCTAAAAAATTAATGAGCTTAACTGAGGTAATCGAAATATGTAGAAAACATCTGTCCTGTGATTACTCACCTGTTTTAACTGTCCCAGCTCAAAGGTCTGAATCTTAATTTGAGCCAGAGAATTAAAATCGGTAAAGGAAACATGCAAGGGTAATAAAAATGAACCTTATTGACAAATAGCCAACTAGGTGTGGGGAAAAAAAGGATCTTACAATTGTTATAGCATGCACTGGAGGACAGCCATGATCCAGAAAGGTCCAGTGATGGCAGAGACAATGATTTACAGCAGGAGCTGCAACAACAACTAAAAACGTGACCGGATCAATTCAAAATCAAAACAATATAGAAACAGTTAAAGGCCAGCCTGCCAGCATGGTGGTAGCACTACACCATGTGCCATTTACAACCCAGGTTCAGGGGCAAACCCAAAGCATTGGGAGTCAGCAGATGGAGGAGAATTGAGCGCCCAAGGGACTGCTTTCCTCCTCCGGTTGTGGGGGAAGGGTGTGCAGAGCCTGGCTAATGCTTGACCCATAGCTATTGCTGGCAGAAAGGCAGTTCAGGCTGCCAAAGTTGGGGGGAGGTGTAGCAGCAGTTGACACATGTGTGTGAGAGCAGGCCACGTGCATCATGGTGACACTGCATGCTGCACGTCCAGGTGGAAGCAGGAATTAAAAATACACTGAATAGTCCAGTTCACTCATTCACACCATGGGAGCGGAGGGCTTTATCAAAGATCCACCTTCTCTCTCTCTCTCTCTCTCTCGCTCTCTCTCTCTGCAATAGGGTCCAAATTCTGTCCCTGTCCATGATGATGAACTAGTATTACTTCTTCAGTGCCCATGAATCTAACATCACCTTGGTAGGCCTGGTGGCAATGGATTGACAGTGGGTAATCCTTGCAACCATTAATAATAGCCCAGATGTGGTCCTGAACTCGAACCTTAAGGGGGTATGGTTCTCTGTTGCATGTAACCATGTGACCTAGGCTATTCAGAAATAGTCCAAAATGATAGATCAGACACGCTTCAAAGTTCCAACACCTAAACTTTTTATTTTGCATTTGTTTGAACAGTTCAGAATTAAACAATTGCTTTTCCAGTTTCCCAAAAAATCTTTAATCAGTGATTTTCCTTTTTTATACAGCAGGAACTAATTGCCTCTCCCTGAGCTTCTCTGTGCACTAACTCTAGGGCCCCAGCTCAGCCTGTACTGAACTGGTTTTCTCTCTCAGAGCTTTCCTTATGTTCCCTGGCCACTAATTATACAGCCCCAGTTCAGCACATACTGAACTGATTCTTACTCGCAAAGCTTTCATCAGCTCTCCCTACTTTCAAGCAGGCCTCCAGGCAGACTTCCCAAACTCTGCCTGTCTCTGGCTTACAGGGTTAACCTGCCCTGTACCTTCAGCCACAACGTCTTTCAGAGCATCTCTTCAGCCCTATGCTTTGCAGAGTTTCTCCCTCCTTGTAGACTCCAGCAAAAAAAAAACATAGATTTCTGTTCTTTATTTACCACCTTAGCCTGCAGGTGCTTCCAATTATCAGCTGCTCTCAATTACACAAAGAAAGGCAGACCACAAGTTTACAGGTCAACTCTAAAAAAGTATATCTTGTCAAATCCTGGTGTGCCTCCCTCCAGAGCCCTGGGCAAAACCTCTATGGTCCTGAAAGCGACAGGGAAGGGCAAAGGTCAGACCTGCCTTGTCACATTCCCCCTACATAAATTAACCCACAGGATACCAAAGCACATAGATCCCAAATGAAGTATCACGAGTTTATCAGCTGCCTGATTTCAGCGTGGTATTGGTTCTTGGGTGTTTAAATATCTTGCACTGTATTCCTAGCTTGCCCATGTTGCAGTTCATGCAAGGGAAGAACCCAGTCAGATTTTGCTAACCAGTTGCTACAAGTACTAGTACTGAGGACAAAATGACTGGGTGAATCTATCACCTATGCTTCTTCGTTTACTGACTGTAACAAGGGGTGTTTTGTCAATGTACTGTATGCAGGACAGGTGTAGGCCTGCTCTCTGCAAGTAGATAGCAACTGGTGCAGCCTCCAGGTCAAGCTCACCCGTAAAGGGCAAGGTGTCAAACCAAATGTGCCTAAAGGAATAGTGCCCTAATTGATTTATTAACACAAATTTAAAGCAGCATATCAACAACGTCAGTATCACAAGACAAGCACAGTGCCCCTGCACTTCCACCAAAATGGCCTTCCTCTAGGGGTTTTGTCAACCACTGAGCTGAGGTCCAGGACAGCAGACAGCACATGCCAATGTTTGAGGATAGTATTTTCAACTCAGTAGCAATTTCATTAACCTGGGTCACAAAGGTTAGACATTTGCCCATGTCTGAGTCTCTCTGGGCTGTTAAGAAAATACTGTCCTGTCCAACTGACACACTCATCAAAGCACTCTGCAGGATATTTCCCCTGTAACCATGTGCCCTAAATCTCTGGAGGACCTTTGCCGAGTGTGATTCAAAGAGACAGCCCTCAGAGCAGTTACTCCAGAGACAAACCAATTAGCAACAGAGAATGCTCTGTTTTAAACAGCGTGGACATGCACTTAGTGTATGCTGGATTGGGGCCCTACTAGCATGTAGCAGAGTATTCCCTGCAGTTGGTTTCCAATTGCCTGTGGTAGAAATACATTTATCTGAGATACCTGTCAGTGTTAGGTATCAGAAACTAAAGCAATTTTTACTCTATGAACAGATGTAAACTTGAAGTCCCATGTTTTACTTCACCTTCAGTGTCCACTACTGGACCTTCCCAAATGCATAGGGATGTCATCGATAAAGTGTAGCTGAATGACAAGATGTTCAAAAAATGGGTTTGCTGTGGCATCATGGATGGCACCCTTCTCCTACCAACCCATAAAACGTTTGGCATATGATGTGCCCATTACATTCCCCCCCCATCACCAAGCAATGTTTGCTGTCAATGGTGTGGTGGGCTGAGCCACAGAGTGCACTACCACCCGTCAGTGATCCCAGTTCAGGACCGGATCGGGATCACTGAGGATTGGCCAGGTAAAGGAGTATTGAACATCTACAGACAGCTTTCCGCCTTCAAGGAAGGGGGACACAGTGAGTCTCTGCTTGCCTGCCATGCATCGGAGTCTGAGTGGCATAGCATCAGCGCTCGCTCCCTAGAGGGTGCTAGAGTATGTATGTATGGCATCTTCATGCTGTACGCCTGTGCCACGGCAGACGTTCCCAACCTCAAGGACTGGGGCAATAAAACAAGGAGGTAAAACCCTCTGAGTGCTGGGATTGTGGCCAGTGACCCCACAGACTCTGCTCCACCAACTGTGACACCCATTCACCCAGCAAGATAATCAAGTAGTTGGGGTAAGGCCTGGAACAGTGAGGGCGGGGGCCAGAGGTCACCACCGGAAGGAGGGCTGTTCAGAACAGGAGGACAAACAAAGAACAGGGAAAAATGACATTAGTGTGCAATATGAGTTCTATAGCACCCATAATGAAATCTGCCAGAAAATGTAAATTAGACTTTACCAGCATTTCTATACTAGCCCTCTTTCCTAAGGTAAGATCACTAGAAGTTTAGCAGGATACGACAGCTACTGATATCCACCAATAATCCTCCATCCACTGAAAACTGCTGAGACACTCCAGGATATCCAATGTGTCTCTTATAGGGGACGGGAAAAGTAAAAATGAGATTTAGCGACTATATAGTGTATGCAAGATTATAGGCAGATCCAGTATGCTGCCGGTATTCTTCTACAGAAAGGAAGTATTCTTATAAGACTACAGAAGCAATCATCTTTGGACTTATATTGTAAACTCCAATTTTCATTTTTTGATACATGACAAATGGAAATGCTTATGTGATAATGCATACCAGTGATGACTATAAACTGCCATATATGTATTACAAGGTTGCTAAATAACATTTTAAACTTTCTTTTCCTCTTTAAATAGGATTGCAAAGTGATGCTTGTCAAATTTTGACAGATTTTCTGTCAAGGAATAATTGCCAGACATAATCAGGTATCCTGGAGGCCTGCTGGCATCTTTTTTTTTTTTAATTTGTTTATGCTCCTCTGGTACAGGCCCAATTATCCTGGTCCAACCCCCCAGTCCCATCATCCAGCATCCCAGGGACCTAGCTAAACCTCCATCTTCCACCACAACTTCTCCCTACCACGACCAGGCCAGCAGGCCCCCTCCTATGTACCGGAGAACAGATCTGGTTTGTGGAAGGAAGGCCCAGTCACCACTGCAGGGCCTATGAGGGGTCAGACCTCTCACTATTCCCCTATCCTAAATTTTTCCTCTGGGCTTTCTCCCCTGGGTTGTCGGCTTTGGGGTGGAATGCAAGCCTGCATACAGGCGTGGTGTCACCATTGGCAACCCTACCCACGAAGTCTGTCTGAGTTCACTGCCACCTGTTCACTCATGTGGCAGTCATGCTGTAGCATGACTGCCATACCTCTCCAGAAGAGGAGAGAGTCCTCTGGAGCGCTCACTCCCCCGGCTGGTTCTGAATGACACAGATCTGATCTCGAACCCAGGTCTGCCGATGTGGCGGCAGGTGGTCTGTTGGCATCTCTTGAATATTCAGCAGAGTATAGAAGATAACAGTAGTAGTTTTATCCATCTATAAACAGTTAAATTACATTTCAGCATGCCATCCTTGCTTTAATGTGGACTACAGAAACAAATTAAGTTTTGAAGGTTGCTGTAGGATTACTAGGGAATAAATGATAACACAATGTTTCTCCAAGACAATATAACATTTCTGTCTAGTAACAGTCCTTATTCAACACAACAACAACGCTGCCCTAGTCCAATTTGTTTACAACTCCCTTCATGAGTGATAGTTGCTCTAGGGTGTTCTGTTCATTAATTGTGTTTGTGCTCGGGTAGAACTGTTCTTTAAAATGTAGAAATGGCCAGACTAGATTGATGACTAGGGCAGAAGGTCAACATGAATCTGAAGGGGAGTCTAACGGCCAGACTTGATTGATCACCAGGGTAGATGGTCCACATGGATCTAACGGGGAGTCTTGCTGCAGTAGAATCCACTTGGTGGCTATTGTATCCATATCCTGATAATGTTGAATGGTGTCTTCACTGACCTGATCCAAAAGGTCTACTCTAGACAATATCCTGTGTGTTTGTCATAATTGTGGGCTACCTTGATAGATTGGACACCTAGTTGATATACACAAATGGCTTCTGCGCAACCCATGTTTAGTTGTGATCTAAAAATGGAGGTAGGGTACCCTGATCTGTGATTGTCCCCATATAGTCCAAGTGTGGCAGAGAAGAAGCATGTTACATCTTGGGGGGGGGGACATTGTATGCAGTGCACATGCCTGAAGTCCTAGCCATCACTATCTCAAAAGATGGGATGAAAATGGGAGGAAAAACAGCACCAGCCATGGGCTAAAGGCTCCAACAGGCTCTGACCTCATGTCTCACCTGGGACATGTGTATTTTGGATGGGGGTAACCCTGAAGGCCCTGCCACAGGAGGGCAAGTGATAGGGGGTCAGCAGACCAGAAAAGAGGCTGCCAGGGTTTCAAGGTTGCTTAGGGGACATGATGTAGGAGGGAAGCTAGCAGGGAAAAAGAGAATAAACAGTTATATGAAAAACTGCATATCTTAATAACTTCCAGATTGTTGGAAAACAAACTGAAGTCCAGCATGTCCGCCAAACCTGAGGAGGATGTTTCTTTATATCACTCTGACCACTGAAATGTTATCAACGTAAAAAAAAAAATTCCCTTAAGCGACCAGACAGCAAAGAAAAACATTTCTCTCATCACAATCCGCACAAGCTAATTATTTTAGGACCAATTAATACATCAATGTGGGTCTCATTATCTGAAAGCGGTTCTTGTACTTGCTCATAAAAAGATAATTTATAATGACAGTGTCTCATTTTGGTGTTTAGGCCAGTTGCCACGGAAAGGAAGTATATTTTGTAAGACTACAGATACAATCATCTTTGTACTTACATTATAAACTCCAGCTTTAATTTTTTGATACATGACAAATGGAAATGCTTATGTGATGATGTATACCAGCACTGACTATAAACTGGCATATATGTACTGCAAGGTTGCTAAAACATTTTTAGCTTTCCATTCCCCTTTAAATAGGATTGTAAAGTAATGGCTATAGTTAGTTATTTGAGAAAATGATCTACAAAGTTTGACAGATTTTCTGTCAAGGAATAATTGCCAGACATAATCAGCCATCCTGGAGGTCTGTTGGCATCTTTTTTAAAAAAAAAAAATAGTTTATGCTCCTTCAGTACAGGTCCAGTTTTCCTGGTCTGACTCCCCAGTCCCATTATCCACCATCTCAGGGACTTAGCTTGACCACCATTCTTCCCCCATGGCTTCCCCCCATCATGGCCAGGTTGGCAAGCCCCCTCTTACGTGCCAGAGAATGGATCTGGTTTGTGGACGGAGGGCCCTGACACTGGTGTGGGGTCTGCGAGGGGCTGGACCTCTTACTATTGCTCTGTCCAGAGTTTTCCCTCCTTGCTTTCTCCCCTGGGATGTCAGCTTCAGTGTGGTAAGGAAGTTTGCATGCAAGCATGGTATACATCACCACTGACGTCCCCTACCCAGTAAGTCTCTATGAGTTCACGGCCACCTGTGGTCTCCCATGTGGCAGTACTGTGCTGGAGCAGGACTGCTGTACCTCCCCAGAGAAGGAGAGTGTCCTCTGGTGCTCAATCATCCTCACCCTGGCCAGCACCCAATTACTTAGGCTCGATCTCGAAGCTGGGTCACCAGTATGGCAGCAGGTGGTCTGTTGGCATCTTTTGAACAATCAGCAAAATATAGAAGGGAAGAGTAGTAGTTTCATCCATCTGTAAAAAGTTAAAGTAAGTCTCAGGAATCCATCTTTGCTGTAAGGCGCACCATAGAAACTAATTAAGTAGTTTCTTGAAAATTTACTGTAGGATTACCAGGGAGTAAACGATAATGCGATGTGTCTCCAAGCTGATGTAACATTTCTGTCTGATAATAGTCCTCATTCAACACAACAGTGCTGCCCTCGTCCAATCTGATTACAACTCCCTTCATTAGTGGTAGTTACTCTAGAGACTTCTGTTCATTAATTGTAATATTGTCACGTCCGTGTTTGTTCTCAGTGGCCAGTACTGTTTCAGTATCACACAGAACTGCTCTATAAAATGTAAAAATGGCTAGATTACATTGATGGCCAGGGCAGAAAGTAAACACAGGTCTAACGGGGAGTCTTGCTGCAGTAGAATCCACTTGGTGGCTATTGTATCCCTATCCTGACAGTGGTGAAAGGTGTCTTCACTGACCTGATCCAAAAGGTCCACTCTAGATACATCAATATCCTATATGTTTGTCGTAATTGTGGACTACCTTGATAGACTGGACTCCATCATTGGCTGAGGCACACAAGTGGCTTCTGGGCAATCCATGTTTAGCTGTGATCTGAAAATGGAGGTAAGTTACCCTGATCTGTGATTGTCCCCCTGTAGCCCAAATGGGACACAGAAGAAGTGTGGTGCTTCTTTGGGGGGGGGGGCACTTTGACTCTGCGTCAGCATGCTATTGTGTGCAGTGCACAGGCTTGATGCCCTAGCCATCACTATCCCCGAAATATGGGATGAAAATGGGAGGAAAAACAGTACCAGCCATGGGTAAAGGCTCCAACAGGCTCTGACCTCACATCTCACCTGGGCTGTATTTTGGATGGGGGTAACCCTGAAGTCCCTACCACAGGAGGGCAAATGACGGGGGGGCTGCAAACCAGGAGACAGGTTGCCATGGTTGCAAAGTTACCTATGAGACATGATGCAGGGGGAAGCTAGCAGGGAAAAAAGAGAATAAACAGCTGTATGAAAACCTGCAAGTCTTAATAACTTCCAGAGCATTGGAAAACAAACTGCAGTCCAGCATCATGTCTGCCAGACCTGAGGAGGATGCTTCTGTATATCACTCTGACCACTGAAATGTTGTCCAAAAAAAAAAAATTGCCATTATGCAAAAAAAAAAAAAAAAAAAAAAAAGTCTCTCATTACAATCTATACAAGGTAATTATGTTAGGACCAATTAATACATCAATGTGAGTCTCATTATGTGAAAGAGGTTCTCCTTGTACATGTTCATAAAAAAACAATTATGACACTAGTTCATTTTGGAGTTTCAGCCAATTGTTTTTCCTGGCATGACTAAACTTTAAATCACTGTTTCTGTGTGAGGAAGAATTTTTTCACAGAGAGGGTGGTGAACACATAGAACGGCCTTCCTGAGGAGGTTGTGGGGTCAAAAACAGTGGGGGAATTCAAGAATGCATGGGACAGACATAAGGCAATTCTGGTGAGGGGTACGAAGAAGTAGGATGTTGGTTAACTAGGATGTGCAGCTTATCCAGTAGGTAGGGAAATGGTCAGACTAGGTGGGCCAAACAGTCCTTATCTGCCGTCAAAGCCTGTTTTGGGGGGAGGGGGAAGCACTGTGGAGCAGTAAGATGGCGGCAACAAATTAATACAGCTGATCGCCCTTTAAATTCTTAAGTTCCTAAATGACATAAATCGCTAAACTCAGACAAACCAAATTCAGCTGGAGACCTGTCGGAACATCAGAAGAACATAATGGGGCCAAAAAAAGACTCCAAAAGAGTAACCCATATCCTGGATACATGTCTTTCTCCAGTGAGCTCCAGTGCAAGTACAGGGACTGCAACAGGGAGTGGAACAACAACTGCGGTGCTTCCGACCGCTCAGATACTGATAATATTGACCAGGATTCAGGTCAATGGGGAGGAGATGACTAAACGGCTGGCAAACATAGAGGCGAAACTTACAGAAATGGATCGCCTCATTCAAGACCATATGAGAGCTATACTGGAGCTTAAAGACTCACAGGGGCGACAGGCCGATTGTAACGCGGCCTTTGTCAGGGCATTACCTTTTTGTGCTCCAAAGTGGAAAGCCTAGAGAACATGCAGAGGCAGGGAAACATTCAGATCATGGGCTTTCCACCCCGCTTTACTGGAACTACTGAAATCCTAGCAACAATCTCAAAAATGATCTTCGAAGACCTCTGGTTGTTACCCCAAGACTCTTGAGTTACCATAACCAGGGTCTTTGCCATACCATAGCGCACCAGATCGAATGGAGAACTGCAGCAGTAACCTGTAACTGCAATTGCTGCTCTGTCCCCTTCTGATGCCCAAATTGTGCTTTTACAAGCTGCGAGAGCAAGAGGAGAGATGATCTGGGAGGGCAGTAGGTTGGGGTTTTTCCCTTATCTCTCGGCACAGATTCAGGCATGTAAAAAAGAACTCCAGTTAATTAAAAAAGATCTGCTGTGTCACTGAGTTGCAGCCCGCCTGAATTACCCTGCTTGGCTTCAAGTCCACCATGAAGGGAAGACCCACATCTTTTTAGATCCCTTGACTGCTGCTTAATACACGGAGAAACTATTGGGGAAGCTGAATCCTCCGGACTCCCGCTCAGATGACGATGGGTGAAGTACAAGAAACTAACTCAGTCAGTCTAATCTTTCCCTTACGGGGACTGGAACTTACCCTTGCTCTGGGTCTGGGACCTAATTATATCCTGAGCTTGTTGGTGTTTTAGGCTTGTTTGGTATATTAAAAGCCTATGTTCTTTTTTATCACTGCTCTGAGATTAGAGAAGTTGAGGGCCTCAGGTTTGGTCTGAAGTAAGGGTGTAAGAGATAAAGCATATATTTAGCTTAAAAATTATGGTTGTTTAAGCCATCAGTTCTGGACCCACATAACTCCTTAAGGACTCAGTACTGTAGTTGTAATAATGTGGTGAGCTAGTTTACCGCTCAGTTTGTTAACTTTACTGACATCTTGGTTTTTTTTTTACATTTGAATACCCACAGGGCAGGTTGCGTTGCTCTGCCTAAGAATGCGGGGATGTCCAGACAGTCACTATATAATATGTCTACAAGTACTTGTGTCACTCAACCCACCACTGCTATATATTTCTACTAGGGAGCCAATGTCTTGGTTTCTTAGAGACCATCAAAGTTTATATGTACTGAGGTGAGAGTAATACCGGCCTACAGGGCAATTAGCTCTAATTTACTCCTTAGCATAGTTGTTTGGCATTTCTCTGTAGTGTTGGTATTTTAATTACTGTATATTTTGCGTACATTACTGTAATGTACCTGAACATTCACTATGGGGGTCTGTGCACCTCACTCTGGTTACTTTTATGTAATGTGCAGTTTTTGCTGTATAATCAAAAAATCTCATAAATAAAAATTTTTAAAAATTAAAAAAAAAAGTCTGTTTCTGACAGGTGGGGTCCATATGTGTTGAACTGAAGAACATGTTTCACATTTACCTATGCTAGTTTCTCCTGGATATAGTATTATCTTGGTGTGCAAAGCTCAAAAACAAACAGGCAAGAGAGTCTACCTTAGAGTAATAATATAATAATAAAAAACATCTCCTGGGGTACAAGTTTGCATAGTATGAAAAGTAGTTATACAAATATTAATACATATACTTGTGTGTGTTTCTTACAGCATAAGAGCTCTTGTGCTGTTTGGGCAAGAGGACCGCAAAGGGAAGCTGAGTGGTTCTGTCTGTCCAGACCTCACAAGATAATGTTCTTATGCTTTAAGAAACACACACAAGTATACATACTGTATCAATATATTATGATGCAGTCTAACTGCTTCGAATTGAAAGAAAGTCAGTGAGGCATTTTAAAAAGAAGTTTCTTTTGATTTTTTCTACCCCCACGGTTACTGTGTGAAATGGTGTGGCCCATCTCCCAGAGAGGAGGACGTGGTGACGCCACATATAAGATGAAGGTTAATACGTGGTAATTTGAGCAGTTTCTCTTTCTCATTTTTGTCTGTGAAACTGTTTAAAATGAAAAACTGTAAAGAAAATGGCACAGTGGTGGACTTCCCTGACTGAACTGTAGTCGTGCAGTTTCTAACAGACCCACTTCAGAGGTACATTGAGGGGACAGTATTAGTGAGTGCACTAAGAAAACAGCTGATCAGGCAGCGCAAGGCTGCATCTGTTTTGACTATGGGGGACTTTAATCTGCTGGATGTAGACTGGGGCATTCTCGCCACAGCTACATCAAGAGGCAGGACTGTCCTCAATTTCATACAAGGGGCATTTCTTGGGCAGCTGGTTTTGGAACCCACTAGGAACAGGGCAGTGCTGGACCTAGTACTTACAAACAGAGACAGCATTGCTGACATCACAGTGGTAGTCTCCTGGATACAAGTGAACGCCATGCTGTGTGGCTTGGCATACGGATAGGACAAGAAAAAAAAACACACTAAGACAAGGGTCCTGGACTTCAGGAGGGCAGATTATAAAGAAATGGGAAACTGCCACAGATAATGCCTCAGTGGTGGGGGGGGGGCAGAGGGTGAGTGGAGGCTCTGTGGATAAGGATTAAGGAAGTTATAGCCCAGGCAATGGCATGCTGTTTGAATGAAATAAGCAATGGAAAGTGGAGGAAGAGGCTGCTACAGTTCTCTAAGAAGGTGGCAAAGGCAGTGGAGGAGAAGGAAATAGCATTTAGAAGGTACAAGGAGACCCAGAAGGATGAAGACAGGGAGGTGTATCTAGCAAAACAAAGGGGAAGCAGGAAGGAGGGTGAGGACAGCTAAAGCCCTAACACAGAAGAAAATAGCTAAGGTCAAAAAAGGGACAAGACCTTCTTCGGGTATGTGAGGGAAAAGAGGAAGACAAAGGGAGGGATAATGAGAATCAGGAGGGCAGGGGGGAATGCGCAGAGGAAGATCAAGAAAAAGCAGAAATATAAACAATTTCTTCTGCTCGGTCTTCACAGTGGCGGGGGGGCGGCCAGCATGCCGCAGTAAGCACCAGGGAGAGGGGGGAGTGGACACAAGTTAATTCTTGTTCTCCTTAAAGGAGAATAAGGTGATGGGGCTGGCTGGGCCTTATCCAAGGGTCCTAAAGGTACTGAGCACGGTGTTGGTCACCCCTCTGGCAGCGCTATTTAGCACCTTATTGGAGATAGGGGAAATTTCAGAGGACTGGAAGTGAGCCAATGTTTTCCCCTCTGCACAAAAGCGGCAGTAAGGAGGATGCTAGCAATTACAGGCTAGTCATCATCACATCAGTGGTGAGGAAGTTAATGGAGACACTACTGAAGGAAAGGCTTGTAGAGCACCTAGAGGCAAAAGGGCTGCAGAGCCATTGGCACAATGGTTTCACAGGGGGAGGTCATGTCACACTAATCTCATAGATTTCTTTGACTGGGTTACCAGGGAAGGTGGATCAAGGGAGAGCAGTGTACATGGGCTATCTGAACTACAGTGAGGTTTTCGACACTGTGCCACACAGGAGGCTAGTTAAGAAACTAAGCAGCCTTGGGGTGGGTGAGGAAGTGTCAAGCCTGGTATCAAACTGATTAAGGGATATGAGACAAAAGGTGGTGATAAACGGTAGCCACTCAGGTGAAAGGAGAGTGACTAGTGCGGTGCCACAGAGTTCAGTGCTAGGACTGATCCTCTCCAATATCTTCATAAATGACATTATGGAGGAGCTTGAGGGGAAGGTGTGCCTCTTTGTGGATTATTCAAAAATCTGCAACAGGGTTGACACTCAGGAAGGGGTGGAGAGAATGCAAAGGGATCTGAAGAAACTAGAGGAATGGTCTAGGAGCTGGCAGTAAGGGTTCAGTGCAATAAAGTGCAAGGTTATGCACTTAAGGCTGCCGAACCCAGGGGCTGTGTATAAAATGGGGGTACTGGAGCTTACATTCATCAAGCAAGAAAGAGACCTGGGGTCATCATATCTGATAACCTCAAGGTGGCTGGGCAGTGTGACAAAGTAGTGGGAAAGACTAGCAGAGTGCTGGGGTGCATTGGGAGAGGGATTTCTTGTTTTTTTTTTATTTTATGTCTTCCCCCAGCAGGCAGGGCCTCCATCCAGACCAACCCCACCCCAGCCCCATCACCCAGCTTCCCGTGGACTTATCAGCTTCTTCCCCATCTGTCCCCATGGCCTGCCCGCTGAGGTGAGGTGTGGAAGGAACCCCAACTGCTGCAGACCAGGATCCAGTTCTTGGGGGGGGGCTGCCACGTCGCCACAGTGCATGGCCTGCGAGAGATTGGTCCTTCACCTTACTTTGGCCTGCCTATTTTCCATTTTTCTCCCCTACCTCAAGACGCTGGCCTTGGGGAAGGACACACGCACACACAAGTGTGGTGCACATCATGCGCCAACGTGTTCCCTCCCACTGAGCTGCTCCCAGGTGTACTGCCATCTGCAGTCACCTAGATGGCAGTTGTGCACCGGAGCTGGCTGCCTCCCCCCCAAGAGGAGGAGGAGGAGGAGATCGTCCTATGGGATGCTTGATCCTCCTCCCCCCAGCCGGCCTCCAATGACACGGGGTCGCTTCCTAACCTGGGTCGCCAGCGCCACGAGCGGTAACACTAGTGCTGTGCCAATGGACTGGCTAGGAAAGGGATTTCTAGCAGGAGTAGGGACATCGTGCTGCCTTTATATCACTAGCTGGTGAGACCCCAGCTGGAGTATTGTGTCCAGTTCTGGAGGCTGCACCTCCGCAAGGACATTAAAAGGGTGAAGGACAGAGGAGGGAAACCAAAATGATGAGAGGGCTGCATGAGCAGCCATATGAGAAAAGACTGCAGGAACTCAGCATGCACTCCTTAGAAGGCAGGAGAGCAGGAGGGCACATTACTGAAACCTACAAGTACCTCACAGAAGTGAACAAGGTGAAAGTGGAGGATCTATTTCAGAGAACAGATGGCACTAAAACAAGGGAACATGCAGTGAAGCTAAAAAAGGGAAGTTTACGAACATATGAAACTGCCAGCAGAAAAAGGCCATTTGGTCTAGTGAGTCTGCTCGATTTTGCCACTAGCACCCCTACTCTGTAGCTGCCCCTCCTACCCTACCCCCCATGACCCTCCCTTTTGCCCTATCCCAGCTCCTCTTGAAGCATCCCACTGTTTTACAGGCCCCCACCTCTGCCAGTAGTGCAGTCCACTCTGCTACCACCCTTTCCACAAAGAGATGCCTCCTCGTTTCCCTCCTAAATCTTCCACCCTCCAATCTCATGTCATGACCCCAAGTGTCTCCACCCACCCTCCCCTTGAACAGTCCATCAGTGCCTGTCCTGCTTATTCCTTTCATGTACTTAAAGGTCTCAGTCATATCCCCCCTGTCCCTCCTGTCCTCCAGAGAGTACATGTTCAACTCCCTCAGTCTAACCTCATATGGTAAGTCCCCCAGATCCTGGATCATCTTTGTTGCTCTGCACTGCACCCCTTCCAGCAATCTAATGTCCCTCTTTATGTAAAGGCACCAAAACTGAATGCAGTACTCCAGGTGGGGTCTGACCAGCGATCTGTATAATGGCAGAATCACCTCACGCCTCCTAGATGTTATACCCCTTGCAGTACAACCCGGCATCTTGTTGGCCACTGCTGCTGCTTTCCTACACTGTGCAGAGTTGTTCATTGCTCCCATTATGAGCATCCCAGATCTTTCTCCTCCTCAGTTACAGCTAGCTGCACCCCACCCCCAAATGGTAGCTCCTCTTTGGATTCTTTGCCCTGAAATGCAGCACCTTGCATTTTTTGGCATTGAAACCAAGTTGCCAGGTGTCAGACCATGTCTCTAACCTTGTTAGATCTTCCTGCAATACCTGCCACCCCCCCCCCCCCTTGGTGATCCACCACTTCTCTCATCTTGGTGTCGGCCGCGAATAGACTGATCTTGCTATTTATGCTTACCGAGATGTCTGCAATAAATACCCCTAAATAACACCGGCCCCAGCACTGACCCCTGTGGGACCCCACTCATCACTGCCCTTGGGGATGATAATTCTTCTCCCACCACCAGCCTCTGCTGCCGTCCCTGCAGCCAGTTCTCCACCCATCACACCAATTTTGCCCCTGCCCCGTGCTCCTTAGCTTATATGCTAATCTTTCATGTGGCACTGAGTCGAATGCCTTACTGATGTCCAGGTACAGGACATCCACCGCATGCCCTTTGTCAATTTCCCCTAGTCACCCAGTCATAGTAGTCCACTAGGTTGATCTGGCAGGACCTGCCATTGACAAAGCCATGCTGCTGACTGTCCTGACCCCCACTGACCTCCAGCAGGGTCACCAGCCTCTCCTTCAGGATTGTTTCCATCAGTTTCCATACTATAGATGTGAGACTCACTGGTCTGTAGTTCTCTGGTTTGTCTTTGGGACCACTCTTATGGAGTGGAACCACGTGAGCCATCCTGCAATCCTGAGAAACACACCCTGAGTCCAGAGAGGCATTAAATAGGCCTGCCAATGGGCCTGCCAGGACCTCTGCCAACTCTTTCAGCACCCTGGGGTGTATGCCATCTGGTCCTGGTGCCTTGTCCGCCCTCAGTGCCCTTTAGCACTCTACCTTCTGTGATTTCCCTGTCTGTCACCCCCTCCCTCTCTGATCCTATCCTCCCCCCCAACCATAGGTATTTCCCCCCCATCGCTTTAGTAAAAACTGAGCAAAAGGCGTCGTTAAGCGCTTCTGCCTATTCACCCCATTTTTCCACCCATTCCCCCTCCTTCTTAATCCTTACTATTTGATCCTTACAACCCCTTTTCTCCCTGATGTACCTGAAGAAGTCTTTTCCCCCTCCTTAATTCCCTTCGCCAGCCTGAGCTCCCTTGATGGCTTTACTGCCCTTACTTCCCTGGTCACTTCCTTTGCTTCCTTCAGGTACTCCTCCCTGTCCTTCCCCCTCCCAGTTCTCTTGTATCTCCTATAGATGACTCTTTTCCTCCTCACCCTGTCTATGACATCCTTGCTCATCCAGCTAGGTTTCTTCACCCTAGCCTTTTTACTTTAGGCGTTGCTGCAGGAATTTGTTGCCTCTACTGTCCCTAGCTTAATGAGTCCCCACCTCTGATTCATGTCCATAGTAGGCTGAATTCTGTCCAGGAACTCTTGCACCACTTCACCCATCTTTTTGAAGTCAGCCTTTCTAAAGTCCAGAACCTTTATGCCAGATGCCCCCCTCTCCCTGCCCAGCTGCAGCTGGAACCATACTGTTCGGTAGTCACTCCCCACCAGTGGTTCCTCCACCCGCAGATCCCTCACCCACTCCCCATTAGACAGTATGAGGTCAAGGGTATTCCCTTCCCTAGTTGATTCACTGACTAACTGCATCAGGAAGTTATCCTGGAAGGCATCTACTATTATCTGTCCCCTTCTACACTTGGTGGCATGTGTCCCCCACTCCACGCCTCGCAGATTGAAGTCACCTACTATCACCACCCCACCCTTCCCACAGTTCCTCTGGATCTGTTCTGCCAGTACCCTATCTGTCTCTTCTGATTGGGAGGGCGGCCTGTACACCACCCATAGAGCCTCTCTATCTCCTTCCACTTCCTCCTTCCCTAACACACTTTAGCCCCTCCCTCGCGTAAAGCGCTACCCCCTTTCCCCTTAACTCTATCCTTGTGGAATAGTCTGTAACCTGGAACCACCAGGTCCCAGCCATGGTTTTGGGTGGTCCATGTTTCAGTGACGGCTGCCATGTCCACCCCTTCCCCCGCCATGAGAGCCTGTAGTTCTGCATTTTTATTCCCCAGGCTTCTAGCATTTAAAGATACCACCCTCCATCCCCTTTCTTTCTCCCCCCTTCTTCCTCTTCTCCCTTTATGGCCCTACTTGTATTGTTTGCCCCTTGCCTTATCTCACTTTTATGGGGGGTAAGCCCATATGGTTTCCCCATCCCGAGGCCTCTGATCACCTCGATCCCTTCTGCCACCCCCCTCTCCTAGTTTAAATTCTCAATATACTTCCCAAGCTTTTGCTTCAGTACTTTCTTCCCCTCTTCATTTAAGTGCAGTCTATCTTCAGCATATAGACTGCTGTCCTCCCAGGTCACCCCCCCCCATCCCTCCTACCAGCCCATACCCTTTTTCCTGACACCAGGTTACCAGCCATTCATTAAACTCCTGAATCCTCAGTTTCCTTGCTGTACTTGCCATTGGGACTGGGAGTACCTCTGAGAAGGTAACTGATCTTCCTGCCCCTTCGCAAACTGGACCTAAATCCTCAAACCTCCTCTTCACCTCATCTACTGTCCCATCAGCCAGGTCACTTGTCCCCAGGTGCAGAATTAGATGTAGTTTTTTCCTGCCCTTTCTGGCATATTTTAGTACTGGTTGCCCCACCCTTTCTGCCTTCATTCCTGGCATGGCTTCCACACAGACCCGACTATGCCTCTCTTACCCTTGCTACCCCACCTGACCCCCCTCAGTATTGAATTCCCTAACACTAAGATCCCACCCCTTTCTACCTTGTCACCCCTCCATCCTCCCTTCCCCTCCCTGCCTAACTCCTTCTTCCTCCTGCACACTATTCCCTCCTGTTGCCCCTGTTATACTACCCTCGTCAGTACTCCCTCCTGTGCTCATTCTATCTTGACACACATTAGGTTCTTTTTCCTTCTCACTGCCCCCATTCTATTTCTCTCTATTACCTTGGACTGTTCTTCCACAGCACCTTCTCCCCCATCCGTCATTCTTATCAATGGCCAGTACCTGTTTGAGCCTGGAAAGATGTGCGGAAATACTTTGTCACAGAAAGGGTGGTGGATGACTTGAACAACCTACCAGAGGAGGTAGTGGGGGCAAAGACTGCAGGAGGCTTCAGGCATGCATGGCATGAGATAGGCACAGGGGCATATTAGGTCGAGGAATGGGAAGGGAGTGACACCTATGACCAGCTAGGCTCAGTGATGACGGAACAGGCAGGGACAAGGGGCAGACTGGATGGACCTTAGGGTCCTTTTCTGCCAACCAAATCTATGTTTCTATGTACACTACATAAAGGGTAGGCTGATTGTAAGAATTGATTGGCTGTGCCAATTAAACTGCTTTATAATAGCTGTTATAGTTGTTCAAAGTAAAGCACAACCAGAGAATATGTGTGAGTGTGGGTTGGGGGGTGCAGCCTGCAGCACTGCAGTCCAAGACGTGCTTCTCATACTTTACTCCACTCCACAAGTCCAAGCCAGACCTCAGGCAAACCACAGTGGAATGAGAGAAAAAGTTCACAAAGATACTGTCAAGTACCACCCTCAACTTCTCTGAAGCAAAGGCCTGAAAATCCTTTGTAAATAAAAGAGGGCAAAATTAATCCCCCCTCAAAGAGAACAAAAATGTTTTTTTTTCTACATGTGTTAAGCTTTTGGAGGCATTATAGCCTAGCAGTTATAGAGTACAGCTGTGAACCAGGAGACCCTGATTTGAATCCCACTGCCTCCACTTACAGTTATGTGACGTTGAGCAAGCCACTAAACCCACCTATGCTTAACTTGCTCACTTTCATTCTCTTTATCTGCTCACTTGAACTTCCCTTAACCCTCTTCACTCTCATTTAACCTCTGTGTGCTCACCTCATGGCTACAACTAGTGACTGTAAAATGCTTCAGTTCACAGTGTTTCAATGTTTGGGGAATAGATGTGGGGTATTAGTGCTTATGTAACTTTGTAGTACTTTTTGTGGCGTTACTCTATTCCGACCCTTGAGTAGCAGATACAGTACGAGTAAGGATTAAGCCATGAGAAAGGATGGGTCTACTGTGGAATTAATCCATGGTTGGGTAATGCATTTTAAAATGCATTTACAGTGCAGTACATAATGTAGGTTTTTTTAATTCCGGCACTATCCACCATCTTGGTTCTCACTCGCTTCTACTGTACAGCACAGTATGTATAGTACTACAAAGCAAAGTACAGTAACCCCACTTCATTAACAAATCGTAAGGGTACAGTAGATAAATAATGTATTTATTTTAGTTAAATTTACTGTGTAATTTGGGTAAAAAAACAGACTGCACCACTCATCTGCTACCCGCTCGCTCGCTGCATCGCTTGTCTGCTTCCCGACCACTCGCTGTTGCTTTTCAGCTTTTGCTTTCTCCTCGACTCCCCTGACTCAGTACAGATGTTTTAGAGTTAGTTAAATTTATTATGTAATTTGGGTAAAAAACAGACTGCACCGCTCGTCTGCTACCCGCCCGCTCGCTGCATCGCTTGTCTGCTTCCCGACCATTTGCTGTTGCTTTTTGGCTTTTGCTTTCTCGACTCCCCTGACTCAGTACAGCTGTTTTAGAGTTTGTACAGTAGCTGTACAGTACTGTAGAGTTACTAAATTCCATTCCTGAGCAGCAGCTTTCCTTCCCTTTCCAAAAATAACGATATGCGATCTGCATGTGGGTCTGTGTTGGGGACCGTGAAAGTGATCGTGAGCGGCTTCGGAGATCAGTGGTGGTAGGAATCAGGCTTTAATCAAGCCACAGTACACACCAGTACATTACCTGTCTTATTTTTGAAATAAATGAAGTTACTGAAGCTTGCAGAAAAGTATTTTTTGTACAGCAATACTGTACAGTATTTTAGCAGAGAATGAACCATGGTTTGCATCAGGGGTTGGGAAAGTGAAAACACGGGTACTGTATTGTACCTGTAGCAATCAGGGATTTGAAGGTGAATCACTGAAAGCTTGGATGCTTGGGATTTGTTTTTGTTTTTTAAATAAATGGCAAATGGAAGCAGAATTAAATTGGGCAGATGTGTACAGTACTACACAGCCATACAGTACTATACAGTATAGTAGTGAGATCAGGCTTCAGCTCATTAGTTAAGCATTTTTTAAGAGTTGCTTAATGTGTGCACTGATCATTGCAGTGCATTAATAACAGTTTCTGGAGAACTGCAAAGTAAGCTGAAACAGAAAGGCAGTTAGATGGAAACCATTAGGAAACTTTTATTAATTTATTGCAGTGAGATGTGCACACAATAAACAACTCACTGAAAAATGCTAAACCAGTTGGAGGAACAGTTGTAGGGAACAGAAGGCCCCAAAAGATACCTCCTCCCACTCACAGAGAGTATGACCTGTAGCACTCAGGAGAAGAAAAAACCCTGCGGAGGAAACCTCTGAGGACCCATGGTTATTGATCTGCCCATCCTTTAGGCAAACTAAGAGGAGAGTACCCTAAAAGCGGAATGGAGTTCTTGTTCTGGATGTGGGATGTAGATCTCGAAGGCTGATGACATCCCTCTTCCCAGTCTTTTGATGATGTGCTGAGGGATGTTATGTCTGGAAGCTGAGGTTGCTGCTCCAATTTGAAATGAGTGGCCAGAGAAGGAGCGGGGATTGTGACCCAGTCTCTATAATAGTATCCTGATTTGATCCATGAACCATTTGGTTGTCATAGGTTGATATCAGTTGGTGAGTAGCAAAGGAGAGAAACGTTGTGAGTGGAGATGAAATCTTCTTAACTCATTTGTTCCCATAGATGCCCTATGGCGTCAGAACCATCCATTGCTGGAATGGACCCAAAATGGCCACCGGGAGCAAATGAGTTAAGGAGTCCAAATACATGATGGGATCATAGGAATCACCAGAGGAAACATATTGAATAACGACTCCTTGGTGCACTCTATCTGTTTTTGATGTTGGTAGGAGTAAGTGGTATTGGTCATTTACTTTGTTCAGATTAGACACTTTGAGGAATGCAGAGTTGGATGTTGATGAAACTGTAAACTGTCCAGGTCTTAGAAATCAAAAAACTGCAAGACAAATGGCAGAAGAAATCATGAGCATACTGAGAGGATCAAATGCATTTGAATTGAGGAGATCTAGTAGGTTTCAAAGAAGGGGTCCATCGATGGGCAGACGACGGGGGACTGAAGGCCTTGAAGTTCTTTGAAGTCCTAACATGAGAAGTTTGATGGATGAACTGCCAACTAGAGAAGGAATGGATGGTACAGATTGGGATAGGCAGAACTGAATACCAGAGAGATATTGTTTTATTGTTCTGTAAGAGAGCTGAAGGGATTGGTGACAAAATGTGAGGAACGCAAGGACAGAGTCTACATTTGCAGAAGGCATAAATGATGTCAGAGGGCCACAAAATGCAGTGTAACATTTCCAAGGAGTGAGGTTGGATGATCTTGTAGCTGGAGCCAGGGTCATCCAAATGAAATGGGAAGCTTGAGCACGATGGTAAGCTATGTCATAATGAGGTCTGAGAATGGTGGAAGTGGGACCATGATGGGATCCACTGAAGGGCAGAGACATCTGAATTTCTGTAATTGAAAATGGGATAATGCATCAGCTGCTTCATTTTTGTGACCTGAAATGTGAAAGCATTTTATGACAGAGTGATGAATGAGGGAGAGCCAAGTCAGTCCTCTTAGAAACATCATGACGATGGAGGACAAAGACCTGCCTTTCAAAATAATATCCACAGTAGCTATATTGTCTGTGAAGACTGAAATCATTTGGAATGACCAACAAGACCCCCATACAGAGGCAGACGCAACTATGGGGAAAATTTTGAACAAGGGTGAAGATCTGGAGAAGTCAGGGAGAGAGGAGGCTTCTCTGGGCCATGGGGCAGTGATCCAGGCTGTGCCAAATATGGCTACATAGCCATGAAGCGGTGAGGCATCCATGTAAATCCTGGGCTGGTAATCTGGAGAAGGATCTCGATAAAACATAGAACATCCAGACCAACTGGAGAGGAATTGAGCCCACATGGCGAGGTCAGACTTTGCTGCAGCTGTGATAGTGAGGTGATGATGGAGACTGATTACGGAGTATGCCAAGGTGAGAAGGTAAGAAATAAAGGACCAGCCTTGGGGTATGGTTCACATAGCGAAATTGAGATAGCCTAGGAGGGACAAGAGCTCTCGTTGAGTACAACTGAACCTGGTTGAGAAAGAATCCACCAGTTTGTGTATGCAGTACAATTTGTCCAATGGTAGCAGTATTTCCACAGCCGAAGAATCTAGGATAATGCCGATGAATTCAATGGAGGTGACAGGACCCAAAGTCTTTTCTTTAGAGAGAGGAATGGGTAGATCGCTGAAAACAGTCACTAAGGCAGTGATACCGGCACCCAGTGGTGTATTTAGAGGATCAATGAGGTGAAAATCATCGAGGAGATGGATGACTGCTGGACAGTGACTGATATTTAGTAATGCCCAGCAGAGGAACTCAGAGAAGATGTCAAACAGTTTAGGGCTGCTTTTGCAGCTGAAGGTCAGGTGGGTGGCAAAGTAGAATTGGTTCTGCCATTTCATACCGTACAAGTGCCATAAAGAAGGGTGAATTGGGAGACGTTTGAAGGCATCAGTGATGTCAGCCTTGGTAAGCCAGGAACCAGGGCCAAAGCATTTGATGATGGAGATGGCATAATCAATTCTTGCATAGGATAGAGAGTAGTGATCTAAAGCTATTGGTGAGTTGATGCTTGGACTTGCTGAATTGTGAGGAGCTGAGAGATCAATGATCAATCGTTTTTTACCAGAGAACTTTCTGGTAGCAATGCCTATGGAGTTAATCCTGAAGGTGGGGAAAGGAGGAGCATTGAAGGGTCCAATGATAAATCCTTTGTCCCGTTCTACCTGTAATAACTGAGTGACTATGGTAGGTTTCGTGTTGGCGGAATGAAGATTGGGACAAATAACGGAATCCATGGGGAGAACTGAGATGCTGGTGTGGAATCCATAAGTGAAGCCAGCTATGAGATGGAGAGCAATATCTGGGAAAGGATAGTGTTCCAAGAGATGGGCCAGAGCGGGGATATTGATAAATATAGACGAATGCTTCTGTAGTCATAATGGGCGCTTGGGAACTTTAGGGCAAATGTAGCAAGTGTGAGCTTCTCCACAATAAGTGCATATGTGAAGCAAGGTACAACCATGTGCGGGACATCCAGACTTGTTAAAATTGTTACACACTGCTTTACCTCCAAAGTATTTGACAGAACGGCCATGGAGATCAACACAAACTGCAGGACTGGAGATGGTATGAATGAGCCTGGGTATTGAATTAGCATATGAGGTAGATTGTCTATCTGAGTGACTTTGATTGGTAGTGGCTGAAGATGAGGTAGCTGAAAGTGAGCAGAGGGGGGCGAAATGATTGAATGACCCACAGAGAGAGCAGGAGTAGGCTCGCTGACTGGTGAAATGTCTACAAAAGAACTCCGTGTTCAGAATGGCCCAGTTAAGTTTAAGAGCATAATGGCTAAGGGACACTGCTGCCTTGGCTGCAAACGATTTGTGATATTCATAAAAATGGGTTCCACTGTAATGGACACTAAGATCGGTAATAAGGTATAGGTATGAGTCAAGTTCCTCGTGTCGAGCAGGAAATGCTGAACATAAAATGTCCTGGTATATGCTGAAGGCCAATATAAATTCAGACAGTTAGCTTTTGAAGAAGGTGGGGATCTTTGGATTTCAGGATGACAGATACATCACCACAGGATACTATCTGATTTTTCACGACATCTTGAGAAGCAATCAGAAGAGAAGCCAGGTTGATGTCCTTTCCATCTATGATGTCCCTACAAAGATGAGCAGGAACAAGGTAAAGAGGAGTAATGTTGGGAGATGAAGTAGATGAGGACATACCTGTAGGCATTGGAGGAAATGGCATGGTGGAAGGCTTCCAGGAGGAAGTGAAGATGAAGTAGCAGGGGCATCTAGTACTGGAGTTGGGACTGGAGGCAATGGTTGATGGACAGGGGCTGGATAGTTGTTAGACTAAGGGAAGTGTGTTTCAAGGGCAGACATACGGGAATCCGGCTAACAGACAGAGATGAAAATCTGGGCCATAAAGTCTCAGATCTCAGCTAGAGATGCATTGATAACAGACTGGCTGTCAGGGTCAGGAATCCATGGATGGGATGGTCCAGCTTGAGAGGTGATGAAGAGGTCAAACAACTCTTGCTTTCTAGCCAAAGATGCGTGGGGAACACCACACCTCCTAAGCTCTGCTATAAGATGAGGCACTGTCCAGTCTGCGATGGAAAACTTAGTCTTTGACTTGCGTTTCTGGTGGGTATTAGGTGGTGCCACAGAACTGGAAGAATTCACATCCCTATTGTCAGGAGGAGCAGAGGACAGACCAGTAGGTTGAGAGGAATCCATGGTAATGCCGAAGGCAAAAAGGTGGCCCCACAGATGAAATATGTGAAGCACTGCACTTGAGGAGACCTGTTGGCAGATAAGAGAAGGATGAGAAGGTACATCTACTCTCACATCCCAAGATGGTGGTAACTGTGAACAATTTTCAATATGTAGAGTGGGGATGTAGAGTGAGTAGCTGGAAGATGTGGACTAACTCCTGGTTTAGTAAGGATCCACATCTAAGAGAAGATACAGTTGTAGGTTGTATGAGAATTGCAACTGAATCCCATCCTTGGTAGACAGGGGAAGCCTACCTTCGTTCAGCACCTCAGAAGGCGCGAATACTGCTGGTATGGGCTGGCTAAAGCACAACACTGCTGCAGAGAGAGAGAAGATGTAAGACATGAAGCAGGTGTAGAACAATGAATCAGTGAATTGAAGTTGAAGTGGTAGATATGGCAAACACAAAGTGGTTGGAATAAGATATACATATCGTGATAGGCATGGTAAACACAGATAGAATTAGCAGCTGGGTAGGTGTTCTGGAGTGTACTTTGAGGAGAAAACTGTAGAACATGGAAGGACTAAGGTAGCGAGATACAGAGAAAAGCTCTGGACTTTAAGGTAGTGGAGATATGTTATGCAGAGTTCAGCCATGGAGAATGCAGCTGTGGTGAGTTCCCGTGCTCCCCGAAGGTCGGGTAAAACTGGAGAAGGCGACTGTAATATGAACACTTACTTCATTCTTTTGGAGCTGAAGCCCTGAGTTGTGCTTTCCCTTCGTCCTGAGGAGATAGAGATGAGTACTTTACAATAGTGTACAGCAAGAGCTGTGGATGCAGCTCTGCTTATCCTGTTGACAGCTTAACATGTTGCTACAGCTGGTCTGAGTTCTTGTCATGGGTACATCTAAGGAACGTGATACACTCCTGAAAAAGTAATGAAGTAGACCTAACCCCCCACACTCTTTACCCTGAACAATAGGAAGAGGCACAGTAGAAGGTGAGGTAGAACTCTGATAATGTGTGCCTTGGGGAAATTGAAGTAACTCATCAGGCAGTAGTACACAAGTAGCTGATAATTCAGCGTGAGAAGCTTTGATGAGTGGGATTGCCTTAGCATAAGGATTGTTAGCTAGAAGCTTTGCAGTGGCATTGTAAGAGAGTCGGTATTGAGGAAGGAGCTAGAGAATCAGACTAATGCTGAGAGCAGAGACAAAAATGAAACAGTAGTGTACTTACTGGTGGGGTGTTATTGAGTGCTGTAGTAGAGTCTCTTCATCTCCATGGATTAGGCAGGTAATGGGGAAGGATGTGAGGCCTGGGTAACCAGAGGTCCAGAGCAAGAGAAGGAACTACAGGTGTAGCAGGGACGTAGAAGGCAGCGCTCCAAACGGCAAATATACTGAATGCTGAATGATGCATTGTAGTGGTGAAGTAAATTCTGGGGGTTTCAGAAGAGGTTGTGTGTATGTTTTCATGGAACAATAGGTGTACCTTGTCAGAAATGGGCCTTACTGCTGGTGACAGTCATGCAATGCAGGCGGAAAACAGGAAGAGGAAGCTCGCATGGAAACAAAAGCGGACGGGACAAGTAGAGCAGCGCAGGGATGCCTGTAAGTGTCTTCTGGGTGCTAAAAGAATGCCCAAAAGGAAACAAAGCAAAAAAGGAATGGGAAAACCCCAAGACAATAAAGGAGGGAGTGGAAAGGAGCGGGGAGGTGGCTGGAGTGGCCAAGGAGACAAACCACCACACAGCACAAATGGTAAGCACAGGACACAGGGAGGGGAGGGGAGACAAGAGGGGGAGCACAGAAAGAAATGAACCAGGCAGCAGGAAGTGTGGAGAAGCACAGCCACACTAGCCACTCAGGGAGCTCAGGGGAAAAAACACTCCCTAAGCAAGGGAGGTGTGGTATCCATGTGCTTATGTAGATGTTGTAGGAGGAGCTAGTCCCCACATTGAACCGCAGGCTAAGCCCTCCCAATATGAAAGGGGAGATGTAAAACCAAATTCCTTTTCTTTCTAACAAATTGTTTTCATCAGCATTACTGGCTGATGCAGCTGACTAGTAACTAGAAAAGGTGCATTTACATGTACCTTGCGGCAGTGCTTCCATCTGAGCTGCTCACCCACCACTCCACCCGCACTGCTGATGAACTCCATTTACACGACACCCGTTGTGCACCATCGCAGGGTCAGTCTGCATGTCAGACTGAAATTCCTGTGTTTTGTGCAACATTTCATACTAGGAATCACACTATAAATGTAAGGAAGCACAGAAGGTTGAAGCCCAGCTTCCAAAAGGCCCAGTTTTCCCCTAATTATGATTCCTAATATATTCGTCTAGCCGTTTTTTAAATTTCAGTCTTGTTTAACTCAAAACTATATATTCAGGAAGCTTGTTCCATGACTCCACCGCCCTCTGGGTAAAGTGGGTAAAGAAGCGTTTCCTAGCAGAAGTCCTAAATAATTGTCCTTTTAACTTTAGTATGTGTCCTCTTGTTTGTATACGGCTTTGCTTTAAGGAAATATTTAGCTCATTCATCATATATGTATCATTAATGATGTCATACAATGCTAAGCAGTTGCCTCTTAAATGTCTTACTTTCAAGGGCATTAAATTCAAGGAACTCTGTCAGGATAAATTGTCCAGGCTTTTTATACTTTATGTAATTCTCCGCTGGATTTTCTCTAACTTACCATCAAATTTACTTGTGTGTGGGTCCCACAGCTGATTAGCATAGTCCACGTATGGAAGTACGTACGATCTATAGAGTGGCATAATTACTGATTGACCACCATATCTTATTGACTCTTGAGATCACTGTTGTACATTGTGTATTGAAGTTTAGGTAGTTAGAAATAATTACTCCCAGATCCCTTTCCTCAGTAACAGGTTTTAACGTAGTATTACTTAGGATGTACTTATTACATTTATTGCTTTTCCCAAGTGCATAGCACTGCATTTGTTTAAGCTGTCAAGATCTTTTTGGATTGACTCAGCCTCCAAAGGGTTACAGCAAGGTCCCCCCAGTTTGCTATCATCTGCATACTTCGAGCTCCAATTTTGAACTTCCTCAGTCATATCTGACATGAACAAGGAAAAGATTATTGGACCCAGAACAGATCCCTGCAGAACTCTACTTGTAACTTACCCACTAGTGGATATGTGGCCATGTATAGAAACTACCTGAGTACGATTAGTGAGTCATTGTAGTAGCAAGCTTATCATTTTAACATTTACATTTAATTGAACCATCTTTACTGATGGCCCAATGCGGTACCCAGTCAAAAGCCTTGTAGAAACTGATGTACATCTACTAGAATTCTACAGTCGAGGGCCTTACTAAGTTATTTCATAAAAACAGAGCAAGTTAGTTTAGCATGACCTGCCTACTTTGAACCCATGCTGTTTTAGATCATCTCCATTAGAACTACTAAGGTGCATCTTTATTTTGTCCATTATTATGTATTCCATTATTCTACCAGCCACTGATGTGAGACTGATGGGGCAATATTTTTGAATGTCATCCTCATCGCCCTTTTTGAATATGAGAATCACCTCAGCCTTTTTCCAATCATTTGCCACTTCCCCACTACTGATGGACTTATAAAACAATATTGCCAATGGTGTTACAACATTTTTACCTAAAATCTTTAGCATGGTAGTAGAAATTTTGTCTGGACCAGGAGAACTATAATCTTTTAATTTTTTTAATATTTTCTTTAATTTCAGTTTGCTGGATTACAATTTCTATAGCAGCCTTGTCATTCAGACTTGATAACTGACCCTTATATTTGGTAAACTCCGTACAGAAATAACGGTTAAATGAGTTGGCCAATATTTCTGGGTCTGAAAGAGTAACACCCTCCTGGTTTATTGGGTCAATTGTATTTCTGCACTTTTTAAGGAGTTTATGTATCCATTAAGTTGTTTAAAGATTCCTTTTTTAGCCTGCTTGGCTAATTCCAGTTCTGTCTTCTTTTTTGCTTTATTAAAGACATTTTTACATTGTTGAAGTAATGCATTATATTTAGTCCAGTCTTTTTGTGACCTTGATATTAAATATTTGTTATATTGTTTTTTTCTTTTTTGGGGGGGGGATCAGTCAATTAATTTTAAAATGAATTTATCTTGGTTTATGTCTTCTATTATCATAGTTTTTACCTTAATTATGTGTCAGTCCCTGATATGTCTTTATCTTGTACCATATATCCTCAACTGTGCAGTTGCTTAATTATTCTACCCACTTAATGCCACTCATTTTTTATTGCATTATTTTATTATTTGCAGTGTGGTATAGGAAAATCTCAGTTGTTCGGAGTGATCTAGATGTAGTCAAACTAATTGAGAAGTATACTGTACTATGGTCACTGTCTCCAATCAGTTCTTGCACCTCACAAGTTGCGATATCAATATTATTAGATTTAAGGACTTGGTCAAGTATGTTATTCTTTCTTGTTCCTGAGATAACCATCTGATTTAATTTTATTGTAAGCAAGTATCCATGAATGCTTTGGTATCACCGTTCGATGCCTGACATGTTATACAGTTTATTTCAGAGAAATTTAAGTCATCTATTTTAACAACACTGCCTAGTTCACATGCCCTTTGAAATTCAGCTATATTTATTTCAGAGTCAGGTGGTCTATAAAACAGGCCAATAATTTGACTGGTTTGCTTTTTGTCAACTATTCTGATCCATGATGATTCAATTGTATAGTTAGGACTCTTAATGATGTCAGACATATCAATAGCTGAGATATGCTCAGTGGTGTATATGGCAATTCCACCACCCTTTTTATGTTTTCTATCTTTGTGAAACAAATTACATCCCGAGATATTTTTATCTCAAGTATCATGCTCCATCCACCATGACTCTGTGACAAGAACTACAATGACATTTTCTTCATGGCATCTATGTTCTGATTCTGCTTTTCTATTATTCATGCTTCTGGCATTGACTAGTAAGCACCTTAATTCTTTATTTGTGTGTTTTTGTTTGAAGATATGTTTAAAAGTTCAAATTCTTATTTGAAGTAATTAGGTGTATTTTGTTAATTTCACCCCCACCCCATCTTAGCCAGTTTAAATGAATTATGTCCATATTGGTGCAAATAATGGCACCTAACTTATCTGACCCTTTTTTATTCTAGTGAAGTCCATCATGAGACAATAACTGGTGTTGATGAAAAATGTTGTCCAAGTTGTTTATAAACCAGATTCCCTCTTTGGTACACTGGTTAGAGAGCTTACAATTGATTCTATCAATTGCATTATTATTTTCATTTAGAGCACTTGGTACAGGCAAACTACTACTTATTAGCACCTCACATTCCTCATGTTTTAACATCTGATCCATTTCAAGTAGTTCTTGACAAATATCTTTTTCATAGTCTTTGACTACATTGTTGGTACCACCATGAAGTGCCACTATAAAATTGGGGCTGGCTCTTGTAAGAATGTGGGGGAGTCTAATTTTTACATCCTGAATTATTGCTCCAGACAGGCTTGTCACCGTTGTACTTAATTTGTCGTTTTTACATACAGTAGAATCACAATATTTGATTATAGACTCTCCTATTGCTATTTTTTCTTGTAGCTCTGCATGAGGATGTTACTAAAGGATATGGTTCAGATTCTTCATTAAGCGGTGTTGGGGGGGCAAATCTATTTTTTACTGGAGCCAACGAAGGAGCAAATATTTCTGCTCTCCTACTCTGTTTGCATTTTTTCTTGTGTGGTTGTACTACACACCAGTCGTCATCTGATGTATTCTCTGTTTCAACCCTAATTTGCTTTGATTGCCTGTCTGTTCCATTCTCCTCAGGTTTACCATTATGGTGCATAGGGTATTCTCTGCTTCTATGGTTCTAACAAATGTTTCTATTTGATTTTTAACTCAATCTTTGTAGAGTTTAGTTCAATTAGTAAAGAGTCATATGCTACACATTTTAAACACGAGAAACAATTTATATCATCATTAGCTGGTTTTTCTGCGTACATTTTACATTTAGTGCACTGTATTATGGAACCTTCTCTGCACATTAAAACCAAGATTTCACTCATACAGTCCATTAGTACAATATAGTCTCGTGCCTGGAGATTACAAGTAAAGGTTTTAGCTGTTAAATGAACATGTTGTTGAGCAAATACAGAGGCTGTTTCCCAATATACAGATAATTAGGAATAGGGTCCCTATTTGGTGGAGGTTTCCTGTCTTGCCCAACAGAAAGAGATAAGTGTACCCAAGGAAGTAAAGGGGGGGTCTCCACAAGGAAAACCATTATAGCCACTCACCCTGAGAATCACCACAAACTAACCTAAGACATTAACTCGATGTAGTAGGAGTAATTCAGGGTTCCTGACTCCTGGCTTTCACTGGCTGACATCAGCAGATGCTGCTTGCCTCTGCTATGCATCACCACCACCGCACACTCGCCAATGCTCCACTAGAAGTGCAGTTGTAACTTAACTTTTTAGTAGGTTAGTTGACAGTTTATGATGTCAAAAGTATGTGCTTTATGAAATCAACAGCGCAGCTAAATTGGAACTCCTCAAGTATAATTTACAATATAGTATGCAATAAGCACTCACAAAGAAAAGTTTTTAAGTACATATCCTGTGTGGACTTCCGTAAAACATTTCAATATGTTAGCCACTGACCAGTAATTTCGTTTACAATATAGTTAAGCTAAAATATAGCTACTTTATGTCTTAATCTTACTATGTTACTGTTTGAATCTGTGCACCAGTGGCTAGTAATTTTAGTAGATATAGTCAGCCTGAAATATTGCTTGCAATTGGTAAATAAGTAGCCACATGCGGAACACCAGACAATATAGTATACAGTATTTATCCATAATAATTTCTAATGTCGATTGTCACCCCTCCCCGCATTACACAGATGGACACAGTAATATACGCTTTCAGTTGGTGCACACATTCAGTTTTCTTTTTTACCATGCACCGCACTTAAATGCACTGCATTTACATCCTGGGGTATGGTACTACATATACATTCAAAACCTACTTAAGTAGAAGTGAGGAAAAGTAAAAGCAACACCAACACATGAAACGAAAAATAAGTCACAGGCAGTATATGGAAGGGGGACAGTATGGCGTGGGGCTGTACCGAGTTATCCTCAAAATCCCAGGGCTTTGTTTGTGCAGCAGGGTGCTGCTGGGATAGGGAGCTTAATCTATGTAAAATGAACTTGGCAGCTGATGCTGACATTGAGTCCTCTCCAATTAGAAAGCTAAAGGGTGCTTGCCGCAGGACATCGCTGGGTGCACCAGTGCAAAAAAACACCTGCATCGGTAGGTGATCCCACTGAAACAGGGATTGTGGTTCACCACAATGGAGTGACCTACAATGCTACCCCAGTCATTTACACAACCTGATCTGTACTGGTGCAACTCACCTGCACTGCTCACAGTGGTGCAGATCAGGTCACATAAATGGCGCCTAGAATGGTAAAGCTGAAAGGACTCCACGGGGCTCAGTAGAACACAGACTCCCTCTAGCTAAGTTCTGCTAGCTACTCCTTTAACGTACCTGGCACAAGCCATGCTTTGGAATCCGCAGGCCATGAGTTCACAGTCCTACCCTTCTCAAGCAAGGTTGTTGTCATGTTACTCAAAATCCTTACTGTATGTAACATCACAAGAAGGATTACTCAGGTAGTGCCCCTGACACACTGTTCACACGTCACCACACAGCTCCACTATCTCTCACTTACATTTGGGCAGGGCATGGCTGCTCCGGAGCAATTTTTCAGGATAGTTCTGGCCCATCTGAAAATGATTACCTGTTACCCTGGTTTTGTTTGTATAAACCACATGTCCCATAGGTATGCTCAGTTGATTAGTAGGGCATTGAAGTTGATGGCAAAATGTCAACAAAGTACCTGCAGTAACACAAGTCAGATATTTTGATCTAGTATTATGTGCATTCATAAGTCTGATATTTTGATGTAATATTATGTGCGTTCACACAGGTAGGCACCAGCGATACCACAGTATGTGTAGTAGTGTTGGAATGTTACTTGTCAGTGTAGTTTTTGGTAGTCAGATGAAGTGGCCTGAAAGGAAGAGTAGTCAAGTTCACATGGAAGAAGATGAGGCGTGTTTGTTGGGCACAGTTATGGTGGTGGGCAGAGCATGTCAGAAATAAAATACAGCTAAAGGAAAACAAGTGACAAACTCAAACCTTGTACATGACATGAACTCACAAAATGCCTCACTTAACACAGAGGGAAAAGAATCAAACATCTTTGCCCTACCCCCAGTGCTTACTGTACTGTGCAAAGTAGTGCCTCTAAAGTAACTTTAGAGGATAACGGTGGTGGGCATTTTTATTATGTATTACTTTTTATTTTTCATTTTAATTTTTTTATATTATTTGTTTTATTATAATGAGAAATTCACAAAACATCAAATTCAGGAAATGCACAGGCCTGTATTACTGGACACAAAGGAAAGGAACCAGAGATTTGGCCACTCATTAGCAACCAGGGGTGTAGCTAGGAACATAAAGTTTGTAAACTTTTTTAGACACAATGACCTTCTTTTTTGCCCCTACCCTCTTTGTTGAGCCAGTTGCACCATTTTTGTTTCCCCTACCCTGCTTGATGCCCCCAGTTATACCCAGCTTGTTTCCCTTAGATGTAATCTGTTTGATGCTGTATAGTTGTATACCCCAATGCTTTGTTAAGCATGGGAGAAAAATAAAACAGTATCCAACTGTATGCATTTGCACTGCCTATGCACAGTGACTTACTTACGCAGAGCACCAACAATCATATTTTAACATCAGAAGGTGGGACAAATAGTGCTCTTGGGGTTGGGCAAAATGTTGCCCCTCAAAAATTAATTTGTACACCATGGCTTACATGGTGTATGTACTGCCTACACCCTTGTTAGCAACATCTAAAAGAACAAAGGAAGCTGGTAAGGCTGGGGAATGACTTATTCAGTGGTTTCTGAAACACAGTTTCCGTCCACCCAAAGCTAGCTCATCAGATGACTCGGAGAACTAAGTGCCACCATGACCACCAAGGCTCCACGACTCCAAGGTTAAGAGACAACAGCTCCAGCTCTACTGTGAGTGCCATTTCATGCACAAGTTAGTGATGCATTGCACCAGTCAGACCCCTTTCAAGTGGGGGAGCAGCAAAAATTGCCAAAGCAGCTCCACTAACGTATGTTGTGAGAACAGGTTGAAATTAAAAATGCTAGAATGGTATTTGTCATTGCATTCAAGTAAACGTTAAGTTTTCTCTCAGTGTAGTAATTTAAACAGTTATACTGAAAAAACGTGTAATTACAATACTTCAACAGTATTCCCCCCCCACCCCCTCCAAGAATCTCATAAAGTCCAAAACTCAATATTATAACAAAATAGTCCTTGGGAAATGGAAGACCTTGATAAAATACAAAAACCCAAAGTACTTACAAAGTTTCACAAAATTGCCGTGTGCACACAATGGAGTCAGGTGTAGTGAAAAGGGTTGCCGTTCCCCACTTACTCACAAGAAATCCAAGAAATTCACTGCACTCCTGTTGAAAATAATTGGTTTGGAGTAGTTACTTCATGTTTGTGAGGAGAGTCTGTTATAATTTTCTACCAAATTAAAGACTGGAATTTAGAATCTGGAACAGTGCCTAGTCATTATTTTCAACAGGAGGTCTGTGAATTTCTTGGATTTCTCCAAAGTACTAACAAGCCTTAAAAAAAAAGGCTAAAAGACCAGCCCTGTGACATGGAGGGCTGAGGTGCTGGACACCTTACCTCCACCCACACTGGGATTGGGAGTGGACCAGGGTTGTTTGGTGGCTGGCATGAGGAGAGAGGAGTGAGCATCCCAAGGACAGTTCTCTTCCCTTGAGTAGCGGGGACACTGAGTCATGCTACTTGCCTGCAACCCAGCAGTGGCTGGGCTGCAGTACAGCGGGACCAGCAGACGTGGTTAGGAGGTATGATGATGCAACCCACATGTGCATCAAGACACATATGTGTAGCTGCATCATGTGCTCCCTTCTGGTAGGAGAAAAATGAGGAAACTGCCCCAGCTCACTTGGTGTCCCCCACAGGCCACACACGACCCTACATGGCAGGCCTCCAGTCAAACATGGTTCTGAGTAAATGGTGGTTAAACTGTGGGTCCACAAGATGGTTGGTGGTGGGGCTGGAGGAATGCTACTGAGACCAAGGATGCAGGGGCATAGCTACAAGGGTGCAGGGGGTGCAGTTGAACCCGGGCTCACAAGGTTTGAGGGGCCCAAATCATAATTTTGATGTTTTTTCAAAACTGAGGGAGCCCTGTAACATACCCTTGTACCCAGGCCCTCTGGGAAATTATTATGCTACTGCAAGGATGCCAGGAGATAAACAGGAATAATAAAAAAGGCTATAAGTCCACAACCAGCAATTCAAGTATCCAGCTCCAAGTACTGAGATCCCCTTTCTTCAGTAGTCATTTGTGATCCAAGATGAGACACACATTCCCCAGCCACCTTCAGATCAGTGATACAGTACTGTTTATTGTGCAAGTAAAATGGAGTCGAGCAGGAAAACCTAAGGAAAATGACACATCCATCTCTCTTAATTTAGCTGTCACCCCTCTGAATCCTTTTCCATGCATTCTTGTAGGATTCGAATGGTATGAATAATCCGTGAAGAATAGCACCTGATTGTTCTCCAGCATAACTGATCCCAAGCCTCTAGCTGCTTTTAGTATTTTGTTCCAAGCACCAGCTGAGGTAGTGACCAGTAGCATCATGTGCAGGCCTTCTCCTGATGAGTGGACAAGGTGAGAATTTCTCCAGTAGGCTATTAACACCACAATGGCTTTGCCCAGTACTAAAGCTTCTGGTAGCCACAACCACTCCAAAAATTTGGCTGGATCATTCCCTTGTAGCTCTTCCAGGATGCCTGCGGTGTGAACATGTGGAGCCTGCGCCACAGTATCGAGTTGCTCTACTTGGAAACACAGGAGACTCCTGCTTGACCGCAGATGTTGTGGTCACCAGCGCCCATCTTGCCACCCCCACGGAATCGCCACCATAACAGACATTCCATCTACTTTCTATTTCACCTAGACCAGCAGATGGGAGTTAGCATCCAATTTATGATCCATCCCAGCAGTCAATGGCACCGCCATTCTCAAAGTACTAGCAGGCCTGCTGACCACATGCAAGGAATCCATTTGGAAGCAGCTCCCTCTTGTCACATTTTAGCCACATTCAGGAAATCACTGCCTCATATCAAAATGAATTTACCAGCATAGTTACCATCCAATTTGGCCACTTGAAGTGACAGAAATAAAGAAGAAAGCACTGAAGATCTCGAGCTGTGAAAAAAAGTGTCTCCTGCTAGGCTGCTATTTTTCTATTATTTTTTTAACGTTAATATCCAAGTTCACACCAGGTGTTTTCAGCATTATTATCATCAGAATTCTAAATTATTTAATTTTATTAGCAGGTTCTGGTCTAGCAACTCATCAATTATAAGTGTAAGCCCCCCAAATGGATTTACCTTTGTACTGCTACGCCCCCCTCACTCCCTTGGCAGTGCCCCAGCATTGGCATCAGGTGGGATCTGGACCCAGTGGTCCTTCACTTGCCTCTGTGACTGCACACTGCCTGGCTTTATGTCTTGACCCCCTATGAAGACCAGGGAAGAGCTTCAGTAATGTATTTGCACCTCCGGATGCTGGGGAGTTTTGTTTTGGGGTCCCAGAGTTGGTGTGAGCCCCGTACGAAAATGTAAACAAAAGACATGGCAGCCTGGGCTCTTCTGAGCATGCACAACCATCAGGAGGCAAATTTAAAGGTGGCACAGCTCCCTTGGGGGTGTGGGCAACTCGCTCACTAATAACTAATGTCCATGGCACCTGGGAAGGAACGGGAGCCAAGGGCCAAGGGAACTAGTCACCAGAAAGTCTTCGGTTTAAAGGGAAATTGTTTTAAACTCTTTTAAGAGCTCCTGTATTAATAGTTAAAGACTGTATTGTTTTGGGATTAATGTACTTCAAAATGGCAGCCCCCATAGGACTACAGAACACAGGACTGCTGGGAAAGGGCAGAGAGCACTGAATTTGCCCAGGATTATAACAGCCAATGAGTGAAGGGCCGAAGAAGAGACAATAAATAGGACTGGCAGCCTGCCAAAATGGGAGTCTACCCCAGGGGAGAGTGCAGCACAGCTGAGTGGGCTTCACAGCCCCATAGCTGCACTCAGGCCCCACAGCATAAAGGAGGAAAATCTTATTGAAAAAAAAAACAAAAAAAAATATAAAGTGAGCTTAGAGTTGCAGCAGGAAACAGAGCTCAGTTTGGAAGTGGCTACAGACGACTTGGCTCCAGGATCTTCTGTCTGAAGAGAGATCAAGTGAGCTGGAAGCTGCAGAAAGAACTGAAAAGTTTGTGTAATGCTGTTAGCTACCTGAGAGAACAGTGAGCTGAAAGCTGTTTGAGTTTGGAACTGAGAAACTTGCTCAAAGCTGTTTGAATTTGGAGCCGAGAACCTTGCTCAGTGCTGTTTGAATTTGGAGCCAAGAGACTTGTTTAAAGCCGTTTGGCTTTTCCAGTTGAAAGAACCCTTGCATCAGAGACTGAGAGTTCCCTCTTCCTCAGAGTGATGTGTGAGTGCATCTTCCAGCAAGGGGAGAATCTGAGCATGTTGCTGACTGCTACTGTGGAAGAACCAGCACTGGCACAGCAGAGAGGAGGAGTAGTGCCAGAGCTGGGTTGAGAAGCAGAGAAAGGAACCTGGCTGTGACCTATTGGCATGAAATGTGGCATTGAAGGGTTCAGAGGACCAAGTTTAGCACCCCTTGGATTGAAGAGCAAGGGGAGATCTGCAGTGTGAGATGAAGAGAGGCCTGTCTAGTGAACACTGTCTACAAAGGCCATTGGGCGAAGATTGAAAGGCTAGGCAGGTGAAGATCATCCGTTTCCTGTTCACCAGGCATCATCATTGGCATTTTATTCTGCTGGGACCACCACAGTACCATACAACTGTCAGTGCAACTGCCTTTCACCCGGCTGCAATGCCCCTGTGTGGACTACAAAACTGTGAGTACCCCAAGTTGCGGCTTTGGGGAGTTTCTTATAGCTAGCTAGCTAGTTACTTTAGGTTTCTGGGGGCAAGCTGCTTCAGGACTGTTTTGAGGGAAAAAAATAAAAGTTGGGACAAAGCAAGGTTTAAAATGTTGCAAATGTTTAACAAGCAACTGGGCACTGACAAGAGTTCCCAGGCCTGCATCTCCATCCGATGAGATATCCACCACAACAGTGACTTTTTAGGGTGTACCACAAGGTGGGAGGCAAAGATACTGTGTGGGGTTGTTTTGTAAGTGTTTAAAAAGGTTGTGTTGCTATTTACATCTCCCCCCCCAAAAGTAGATCTCAATATTGTTTGCTTGTTATTATTGGTGTCTATAAATCTGTGTATCCTAGTTACTGTGTGTGTGTGGGGGGGATTGTTATTGAGTGGTGAAGTGTACTGGGGGCATATACTGTTATTTCCTGGAGAGTGATAACCTGCATGTTTTCCATAGGTATTACCTGCCACTGCCCCAGGTGGAGAAACAACGCCAACAGACCGTCCAGCTGCAGAACCCAGGCCAGGCCCCTTGTACACGTGTTGCTGGTACAACCGAGGGCCCCAGAGCAGCCCAGGTGAGTCAAAGGGCTGTTACATAAGACTTTAAATTGTGAGTCCCTATGTCACTGC
Organism: Neoceratodus forsteri; assembly: GCA_016271365.2. NCBI lineage: Eukaryota > Metazoa > Chordata > Ceratodontiformes > Ceratodontidae > Neoceratodus > Neoceratodus forsteri. Next base: position 19,158,896 of record CM057456.1, read on the forward strand.
AGCCTCAGCCACAACACGATGGGGCATAGCATCTTACAGCATCATGGTGGGGTTGCAGAAATGGACCCTTGTGACAGGGAGATCCTGCCACTTTTGAAGACTGACCTTTTCTTAAATCTGTTGCAACAATTCTTCTATTTCTTAGCCTAATCTATCCTTTACAATTTCTAGCCCATAAGTTTGGCAACTTACGGGTGCTCCCTCCCTTTTCTTGACTATGCTATAGTGTCCTCTTTAATTTTCATTTTCATTTTCCCTCTCAGGTCCTCATACAGGGAGGTTATGGTGGTGATCTCTGAGCTGATGTAAACAACAGGCTGTGTTCCTCGTTGTTGGATTTAGTATGCAATAGCACTATGTCATATAATACCATGATGTAGATGCCTTATGTGTATGAAACCTGCAAATGTTGAAAATACCATAGCAACAGGCGTTTTTGATAAAAGTAAAAAGTTACTAGGGGACTGTACTATTAAAATTAAGTTACCGGGGTGGAGATATCAGAAAACTGCCAATGTGTTATTTAAAATGCATGTAAATTACAGATTGATTGAGAGGCCCTTTGGCACCATGCTTTCCTGGTTTACCAGCCTAAAATGTCATGGTTATTTGCATATATATCCCATGATGCTTTGCATCATGTGGGTATGTGTGATGCTGTGTTTCTTTGAAACTTGGCTTTATTGCCAGTTCCCAGTGGGATAACCCTTGCTTCAGTGCTTCTGCACTGAGTTTCTTTATCTTTAACTTGTTTTGTTTTTTTCCTTTTTTTGAGCTCCCCGTCACCACAACACACAAGATCAACATAAGGAATTAATTAATTTTCACTAAAGAGATAGATCAGTAGATCAGTGGGTGCTGACTAAGTGCAGAACAAGGACATGCATAGTCTGTTGTTGCAAACTGATGCATTGAAGAAGGGATATGCCATTGCTTAAGGTTATCCTCTGTGTTTTACATAAACATCACACAGAGATTGTGTGTTGAACCTGAAGTTCTGTGTCTGATCCATCTGTTATCCCACAACCCCTCTACAGACGTGGTGTCACAAGTGGAATAACTTGCTGGAAATGTCTGGACTGGCCTAGGGGGACGTTTTCTGGTGAATTTCACCCAGGTATCCCAGGTGGACTGATGCACCAGCAGTCACCAGAGGAGAACCCTGAGAAGAAAGTCTGTGGAGTTCTGACCAGAACCATGGCCAACAGACTGGGAGAGAAGCTGCTGCCTGGACTGGACCTGGGAGCTTGGAGAACGGGCAAGCCTGAAGGTGATGAAGAGATGTAAGGGGACAAGGAAAAATCGAAGGAACTACTTCCTCTTGAAGACGCTCCACCTGAGGACGTAGGGGAGTTGTTGAAATGGCTCTGCATAAAACAGGTGCAGATGGAAAGAAAGAGAAATATTGAGTGGAGAGATAGAGACATTGAGCAGAGAAGGCAAGATGCCAAATGGGCGGATACCATGAGGGTTTCACATGCCATCAATGCAAGGCAAACAGAAAGAGTCAGTAGCCCAAAAGACATTAAACTGTCTAAACTTTCAGACAGTGATGACATTAAAGCCTACCTCACAGTGTTTGACAGGATTGCTCGAACATGCGCATGGCCAAGGTAACAGTGGGTTGTTCGACTGGGACCACACCTGACAAGCAGAGCCCAGTTGGTTTATAGCCACATGGACTCCCGAGAGGCAGAGGACTATGACCGTGTGAAGCAGGAGATCCTCAAGCGCTATGACAAAAACACTGAAACCTATCGCCAGAGGTTTAGGTTTCTTAAAATGCAGTCACTGGATACCCCCAAGAGACTTATGCCTGTCTCAAGGAGCTCTGCTACAAATGGATGCAACCAGATAACAAGAGGAAGGACCGACTTCTGGAGGCAGTAATTATTGAACAGTTTATTAAAGTTTTACCCCAGGAAGTACAACTTTAGGTTCGAGAGCATAAGCCTGATTCCATGGATGAAACCATCAGTTGGCGGAAGACTTACTGGCAGTCCAACCATCCAGACCCAGAGGATTCAAGGGACGTCAGCAGCTGCAACCAACAGCAATCTGGTAAGGAACCCTTTTCCTTATAACCTGTTAAATCCAGCCTCAGTGAAACAAGATTGGAAAGCGGGGGGCAATTCCAGTAGCAGAGATTGTATGTTAAGGTGCAAAAAGAAGGGACATTATGTAAGAAACTCCTAAAAAAAAAAAAAAAGAGACAGCTCACCTAGCCTTAGTGAACTTGGGTCACTTTATGGCTACTGTGTGGACTGGATCACAGCAGATGACGGGACTGATTGATTCAGGGAGCCGCCAGACTCTTGTGCAAGCAGATCTGGTGACTGGGAATAATAAAGGGCCGGATACATCAGTCATCTGTGTGCATGGTGATACCCATTGCTACCCTACAGCCACCATACAAATGACTGTTCAAGAAAAGACACATGAGGTAGAAGTGGGGTTGGTACCTTGCCTGCCCGTGCCAGTTGTTATGGGGCATGACCAGCCAAACTCTGCTTCATTTTTACATTGTCATGCCACCCAGGACTCTGCTGTAGTTGCCAAAACCACCAGAGCGCAAGTGAAGCCAGACATTTACCATCTGTGTTCCCATTTGATGTTTTTGAGGATCCTGGGAAGGACTATAAAACTAAGGCAGAGAAGAGGAAGCTAAAGAAGGACTGGACTGATACTCATGCTGGTGTACAGACAGACTTGGGACACACTTTTAAATGTGATATGCAGCATGAGCAAAAAACAGACCCTTCATGTAACCCTTTTTTTTACAGGTGGGGAAGAGAGTGTAAAACGGTGCCCCTCAGTTTGTTGTAAAACAGGGAATACTGTACAGAGAATACACTAACCCCAGAATTGGAGAGGTAGTAGACCAACCAATGGTTCCAGAAAAATTCCACTCCCAAATCATGTATCTGGTGCATGACATCCCTTTAGCAGGCCATGCAGGCAGAGATAGCACCCTTGAAAGGATATTACCCAGGTTTTATTGGCCCTTTATCCACAAGAACATTGTTGAGTCTTGTAAAGCATGTGCTGAGTGTCAGAAGGTAGCTCCAACAGGAAAAAGGGATAGAGTACCACCACATCCCATCCCCATTGTAACTAACCCCTTTGACAAGATAGCCATGGATGGAGTGGGCCCCCTGGAAAAAAGCTCCAAGGGAAACTGATTTGTGCTAGTCATTTGTGATTATGCTACCCAGAAGCTATACCCATGAGAACTGTCACCACCTCAAGGATTGCAGAGGAGCTAGTAAATGTATTTAGTCACATGGGAATACCCCAGGAAATACGTACTGATTGGGGAGAAATTTTAATGCACACCTGCTAAAGGAATTGTACCGTCTGCTGGGCGTGGTAGCAGTGCGTACTTCCCCATACCACCCACAGACTGAGGGTCTCATAGAGAGAGTTTTAGTCAGACATTAAACATACGAACATACGAATGTGCCAGCAGAAACAGACCATCCGGTCTATCTAAGTCTGCTCGAGTGTGCAGCTAGCATCCCTAGTTTGCAGCTGCCCGACCCCTTTCCTCTTTGTCATCCCACTGCCACCCCTCACCTCCCCCACCCTCACTCTCCCATTCCCTGTCACATGCCCTTTTGAAGCTGTTCACAGATTTACATAATACCACCCATTCTGGTAGGGCATTCCATTTTGCTACCACCCTGTGAAATAGTGTTTCCTCATTTCCTTCCTAAATTTTCCCCCTCTATTCTTAGCCCATGCCCCCTGGTGACCCTCCCCCTCCTAACTTAAAGACCCCATCTGCCACATCCTTATTGATTCCCCTCAGATACTTGTATGTCTCTATCATGCCCCCCCCCTGTCCCTTCTATCCTCCAGGGTGTACATATTCAGGTCTCCCAGCCTGATCTCATAGTCTCTCCCCTCCATTCCACATATCATCTTTGTTGCCCTCCTCTGCACCCCCTCCAGTAGCCTGATATCATGCTTTAGGTAGGCATCCAAAACTGCACACAATGCTCTAAGTGAGGCCTTACCAGCAACCTGTAGAGGGGCAAGATCACTTCTCTTCGCCTGGACGAAAAACCCCTCACTATGCACCCCAGCATTTTGTTCACTTTTGCAGCTACTCTCCTACACTGGGCAGTGTTGTTCATGGTCCCTGTTATCGTTACCCCTAGGTCCTTCTCTTCCTCAGTAATCCCCAGCTTAACCCCTCCCAGCCAAAATTCTTTCCTTGGGTTCTTCACCCCAAAGTGCATAACCTTATACTTCCTTGCATTGAACCCCAGCTGCCACCTCTCTGACCACTCCGCTAGCTTGCTTAGGTCCCCCTGCAGCTGCTTCCATCCCTCCTCTCCATCCACCACTGCTCCAATTTTGGTGTCGTTAGCGAACAGACTCATCTTGCTCACCACCTGTGTGCAATGTCTGATATGAAGAGCCCAAACTATACTGGCTCCAACGCAGAACCGTGTAGCACTCCACTCGTCACCGGCCTTGGAGTTGAGAGCTCCCCTCTCATCACCACCGATTGCAACCTCCCACTCAGTCAGCTTATAATCCAGTTCATCATTTTTGCCCCTACCACTACACCAGTTAGCTTCCCCCCAAGCCACCCATGAGGCACAGAATCGAAGGCCTTGCTGAAGTCTAAATAAAGAACATCCACCGCATGACCATTATCCAGCTCACCTGTCACCCAGTCATAAAATTGTATCAGGTTAGTTTGACAAGACTTCCCTGAAACGAACCCATGCTGCCTCACATCCTGGAGGCCATTGTCCTCCAGGTACAACACCAGTCTTTCCTTTAGTATTGTTTCCATGAGTTTGCACACTATGGAGGTGAGACTTACTGGGTGATAATTACCCAGTTCATCCCTTGGTCCGCTCTTGTGTAATGGTACTACATGTGCCATCCTCCAGTCCAGTGGCACAGATCCCGACTCCAATGAGGTGCTGTACAAATCTGCCAGCGGCTCCACCAACACCTCCGCCATCTCCCTCAGCACCCTGGGGTGGATACCATCTGGTCCTGGTGCCTTGTCTACCTTCAGTACCCTCAGTCCCTCTAGGACTCTACTTGCCTCAGTTCTTTTATCTGTTGCCTCTTCTCCCCCTGTCCCCACCCTCCCAGCCCATGGTGGTAGCAGTCCCCTTTCTTCTGTGAACACTGATCAAAAGTATTCATTCAGTGCTTCTGCCTGCTTCTCACCCTTTTCTGTCCACTCCCACCCCTTTTTATCCTCACTATTGTCTCCTTGCACTTCCTTTTCTCCCTGATGTATCTGAAAAAGTCCCCCCGTTAATTCCCTGTGCTAATCTCAGCTCCCTCTGGGCCTTGGCTTCTCTCAGTTTTCTGGTCACCTCCCTTGACCATCTTGCATACTCCTCCCTGTCCACTTCCTTCTCCGTCCTCCTATACCTCTGGTGCACCTCTCGTTTTGCTCTCACCACCTCCACTACCTCGCTGTTCAACCAGCATGGTTTTCTTGCTCTGCTCCTCTTACTCTGTGTCTTGGTGCAGGCTTCTGTTGCCTCTGTAATCCCCTGTTTAATAATATCCTATTTCTGCTCTGCATCCATCTCCTGCCTCATGCCCTCTAGTTTCCCTTTCAGTGCTTTCTGCATCCTCCCAAAGTCTGCCCCCCTGAAGTATACCAGCTGAGTAACTGATTTTTCTGGCTCCCCACACATCGTGGTATTAAACCACACCATTTGGCGATTGCTGTCGGCTAGTGGTTCCTCCACCTTTATTTCCCTTACTGCCTCCCCATTTGACAACACCAGATCTAAAGTGTTCTTTAGCCTAGTAGGTAGACTAACCAACTGTGTCAGGAAATCCACCTGGATCGCATCCAGGAGCACTTGCTCCCTAACACTGGAGGTGACTGGAATGCTCCAGTCAACCCCCGGAAAGTTGAAATCCCCCACAGTGACCACCTTCCCTTTTCTACATATCTTTCTGATTTGTCCTGCAAATTCCCGGTCAAGCTCCTCAGTCTAGGATGGTGGCCTGTATACCACCCCAAACCTCAGTTTCCTACCCCTTGAGTCTAGGAGCTGCAGCCAGATTGCCTCTGTTCTCCTTTCTTCCCCCTCGTCCCTTGTGCATTTAATCCCGTCCCTCACATAGACTGCCACCCCACCGCCCCCCCTTTCTTATGGTCCTTCCTGTATACTTTGTATCCTGGGATTGCCTGATCCCAGTCCCGGTGCTCAGTTGCCCACATTCCTGTGACAGCTGCAATATCCACCCTCCACACTGCTGAGTGCCTGTAGCTTAGCTGATTTGTTGCCTAAGCTTCTTGCATTCATCGAGACCACCCTCCATCCTGCCCCCTTCCCTTCATTGGCCTCCAGTTCCTTTCTTCTACTACTACCTCCTTTTTCGGCTGCCCCGAGTCCTTCCCTGCTAGCCTGGGGGGTAGGCTGTGACTCCACTCTATCGGATCTCTGCCTACCTGTTGTCCACTTGCCACTCCCCCATCTAGTTTAAATCCACCTTTGTTGCAATCTACCTCCCCAGTCTTTGCTTTAATACCTCCTTCCCCTCTCCACTCAGGTGCAGCCTATCCCTTGCAAACACATTGTTATTATCCCAAGTACTGCCCCAGCCACCCACAACCCCCATATCCCTTAGTTTGACACCATTCTACCAACCATGTGTTCAACTCCCTAATCCTCTCCTTTTTCACTGTGCTTGCGTAGGGTACTGGGAGCACCTTGGAGAATGCCACAGACTTCCCAGTCTTCTCCCACAACCTTCCCATTTCCTCAATCCTCTCCTTTGTTACCTCCACTGTTTCCCCCGCTAGGTCATTTGTCCCCACATGTACCACAATGTGTGGTTTCCTCCTACCCCTCCTTACGCACCTCAGGATTGCCTGTCGTGCCTTGTCTGCCTTTAATGCTAGCATGGACTCCACCCATATCTGACTCTGCCTCTCCCCTTTGCTGCCCCATCTGATCTCCTTGAGTATGGAGTCCCACAACACCAGTACACCTCCCTCCTTTTCCTTGTGCCTGTCGCCACCCCCCCAGGTTCTCATTTCTGGGGCCACTCAAGACGGTGCTTTTACAATGTGTTCCAGTGTCTCCCCCCCTGCCCTTCTCAATTGAGACTCCTCTGCCTTCTCCTGTTTGACTGCCAACCTTCCGCTCCCTCCTCACCTCTCCAAGTATTATCCCTCCCCCGCCATGCCATGCTCGATCTCTCCACTAGTAATGCCCCCTCTCCCTTCTCTTTGTGAGTACTATCCTTTGTGCAGTCTCCTCCTTCGTCCTCTTTCCCATGTGTTGCTAGTACAGCAAACATGTTCCCTCCCCCCTTTGCCTTAATGTGTGTTTCCTCCTCCCTCCCTCCTGCCTACTGCTGCTCCTCTTTTTCTAGGTCCTACTAGAGTCCACCCTTCATCAACTGGCTTTCTGTCTACTGTGCCCCTTCCCCCTGACCTCACCCTTGCCCCACTGTTCCTTCTCTGTGGTGCGCCCACAATACTCTCAGATGTCAACCCTCCTACTGACGCAATAATCCCCTCCTCCCTCAACCTCCCCAGCTCTCTGCCAAGCCACTAAACCTCTTCCTCAAGCCTCCTTAGCCTGTGGCATATTGGGCACCCTCCCAGCCTCCACAGTATGTTCATCTGCATTGCTGCCCCACAACCATTGCACCCTACAATCCTACTCATGGTCCACACTACCTATACAGCCTCTCCACACCAACTCTTCCTACAGCAAGTAGAATTAACTGATCCTAGCCCAGAGAATGTTCAGAAAGTATGTAAAAGAAGAGGGTAGAGATTGGGATAAGTACCTCCCCTTGTCATTGAGGCACAGGTCAGGAAGCATAGGAAAACCAGGAGCAGTTGTAGACTGAGTATTTATTTGTATTAGCAGTAACAAAAATAAATAAATTTGTTCCGTATAACTATACAAAAGGAGACTAAATAGAGAAGATCCATCAGAGTTTTCCTTCAGTCTCTATGGGTCTCTTGCAAGCAATTGTAGCTTTTCCTTTTTATAAGTCCTTGCAACTCCCCTTCTTAACAAGCATCCTGTTTTTTTCTAAAATGTTCTTGTATATTTCAGGTAGGTGCAGGCAGGAACACAATGTCACAGAACTGAGGCCCCTTTTCCACAGCTTCTGTAAAAGGCTTAAAAATTGCATTTCAGGTTAACCCCTTGAGTTTCCAATAGCTTTTTGCAATCATCTCAAACTATAATTATATACATGTCAACAGTAACACTATATAATATCTAAACAAAGGGATCCCAATATTAGTTACACTTTCACATAATGATTTGCATATATTTTTATACCAGCAGATATGCAAGGGAGGAAAAAACAGAACAGCAAGTGAGGATAGAGAGATAGCGAGAGGCAGAGAATTGTGAGACTGTCGGAGTGATCAAATCCTAGGTCTCACAGGAAAATTTGGTTGCACAACCAGACAGACAAGAGACAGGAAAGGAAAGGACAGAACAGATCCCTGCATTCAGACTTTCCATAACAACTGGGACAGGGTCCTATTCAACCGTGTCACACTCCTATTTACTTTTCACTTACAGAGACCCTTACAAAAATGGAATATAGTGCAATATATTGAAAAATATGCATTGATGTGTGTTTATGCACCGAGAAATACACTGCCCCAGTATAATATATTATATAATATATTCTGAAATATATTTTTAAATATACTGACATAATATACAGTGTATTTCTAACCCATAGTATGCAAAAATACTTGTCACTATATTGAGAAATACATTAACTCAATGAAATATACTACACAGTGTATTTCAGCATATGCTGAAACCATATATTCTGCCTCAAGCATTGTTTGAAACCATGTCAATCTATTTAGTAATACGTTGTCTGAAATATATTATTAGTATATTTCAAAATATGTGCTGTATTCTTTGTATGTTAGATATATAAGTGGTGTGCATATTTATATAGAACATGTATAAACAGAAGTGAGAAAGAAGTAAGTTCCTCAGCTGGGACTTGAACCCAGGCCACCATTCCAATTGCGCTAACCAGCTGTGCCACTGAGACAGCTGGAATCTGGGCTGTCCCTGATCACATTACTCTTTCTCAAATGCACAACCCAATGACAACACACATATTTATTTGTAACAATCACACAGGAGTGCACTGTGCATATTTTGGAACACATACAAACAGAGGTGAGAAAGAAGTAAGTGCCTCAGTTGTGGCATGAACCCAGGCCTCCCGGAAAACTGTTCCGATTGCACTACGTATATTTTTATGCATGTTACATATATTTTTTATATATGTTACATGTATTTTTGTAAATGTTTAGTTTTGTCCCATGTGGATAGTTGCATAACTAATTTGCATATTTCAAAAACATAGTTTATCAGCCAAAATCATGATCATTTCTAGTTTTCCAATACTTTTGAATTTACAACATTAGGTTACAGACTGAAAAGAAAGGTGCAAGATGTAAAGCAAGTACATGTAGGATCTCACCCTGACCTAAAAGTTAAACAAAATGGGGTGGCATAAATACCAATCTGAGCCCTTAACAAGCATAAGCTTGTAAGGTAAGTCATATGTGTAAATATAAAATATATACTTGAGTCAAAGCTGCACTGTAAAACAATAATTCAATGTAATTATTTCTATGATTAATAACAAGATGAACTCTAGTTGTACAGATAGAGGAATGTGTAAATCATAAATAATTTCCTTTGTTTTTGTCTGGGTAAGTTAATAGTTATATTAACATCAATTACACATGTATATTACGGGCCAGATATTCAGACATGCGCCCAAGTAATGCGCAAGTATGGCACAGCACAATGCAGATGTGCCATGGGGGAATGGACGCCATATTCAGAAAATGCACCACCAAAATGCGCTGGTGCAACCAGGCTGAATATGGCAAAGATGCACCGTGGTGCAACCACAGATGCGCCGGCACAATCATGAATGCGTGGAAGCAGGTCAGAACACAAAACCTAGTGGGCTGAGCAGAGCAACAGGCCACAGGGACACACATGCAAAGGAGGCATAGGGGCATAGGGCCACAGTACCCCACCAGCAGGGCACAGAACAGTACAGAGATGCACAGTCCCTGAGGCAACACAGGGCACTATGGGACAGTGCACACAGGACCCCAGCCCACTGACCATGGCACAAGCACCAGGCCAACACAACAGCACCAGTGGCATGCCAACGGCTCAGTCACGCATGATATACCCACGAGGCAGTGTTGCAGGTGCAGTGGCCATGGTGCCAGGTGAACACATAAACACAGAGGGCCATGAGCCATGGGCGAGGGAGACACAGGCCACCCAGTGGCACACGGTCCACCACCCAGAGTGGGGAGTGGCACAGCACTGTACCATGGGCCACACCGGAGCCAAGTAATATGACAGGTGAACAGAAGGGCCGGCCAACAAGGGCACAAGGTGCACGTGCAGACACAGGCCACTGCAAGACACACAACACAGGGCCACACAGAGGACAGATACACTGGGCACATGTCCAGTGCACACATGTGCAGTGGCCCAAGGGGACAGCGGCTGGACACCAGCAACATGGCATGTGGTGACCCACATCTGATTCATAGCCAAGCACAGCACAACAGACACCTGCAGCATGGCTTCACACGCCAGCTGCGAAGGAAACACAGACAGTGATGTAGCAATATAAAGGCTTTAATACAAACAACAGAAGTGTGGGTCAACATGGCAATTATACGAAACAGACAATCGGTACAGGGGAGGGCATGGAATGTGGGAGAGGGAGGGTCCGGGGACTATACAACGGTATGTGGGGATGGGCAGGGTAACAGGAGGGCAGAGCAAATAGGGGCTCAGTACAGGGCACTGTGGCTAATGCCGGGCACATCCTGCCACCACCAGCTGGTGGACCTCCCTCCTTATGACAGCTGTGTCTCACAGTAGCCACAACACCAGTCCTGCCAGGCAATGCTGCTGCACCAGGATGCTTCCCAGTGCATGGATGACTCGGCCATTCCTCCTCCCCACAGGAATCCTGGGACCACCTAGAGAAAGGACAGAACAGGCAATGAGCGACATGTTGAAAGGAACCCCAGACCACCCAAAGTGTGCACTAAACAGCGGGGCACACACCAGTGGACGGACCACACAAGGACCATGCATGGAGGGCCACACCAGCCAACCACACAGCACACCTCACTGGTGCAGACAAGCACACAGGGCTGTGCAGTGGTCACATCAGCGTACAGACAAGGCACACAATGCTGACCACAGACACCCATGTGCGTACACCCGGTGGCTGCCACGTGCACCCCCCCCGGGTGGCACAGCAGACACTGTGACAGTGCACGCACAAGCAGTGCAACACCGGCATGCCCCCCAGACAGCATAGCCACCACGGCAGTGTCCACACATTGCCGTGGTGACTGTGTCCAACCCTGTGGTCAACAGAGACCCACAGATACACAGTACTGTCCTGTGAACATGCCTACCTTGCTGCCGCTGTCCTGACAGCCCAGCTGCTGCTCCACTACTGGCACCTTGTGCCACGACTGTGGCCATCCTGGCCCTCCTGCAATCCTCTGGCCCTTTGGAAGGTAATGAGAGAGATGGACATGAGTGAACAGGCAAGCACAGACAGCCCCCCCCACAGCCTGCATGGCACAGGGTGAGACAACGCCCACCCTGTGGTCCTGGTGCCTGCACAGCTGCAACACGCACTGCAGCACTGTGCATGGCAGCCATGTGGGACACGCAGTGACTGCCAGGACTGCACAGCTCCCCCCGGCAGTGGCATACACTGCTCAACCAAACACCTATGACAGTCATGCCCTGTACAGGCAGACACATGCACACACTAACCTGGCTGTGGCACAGCCCCATGCCGAACACGTGCCTGCAGGCAACGCAGTCTGTCGGGGTCTCTGTGTTGCAGGTCACTATACTTGTGCCTGCACTGTTCTGCAGCCCTCTGCACCCCTGAGCGCTGCTTCAGGCTTGTAGCCACATGTTCCCATACAGCACTTTGTGGCTGCTGCAGGAGGACCTGCCCAAACAGCTGGGTGTCGTAGGGCTGTACAAGTACAATGAGGTTGCACATCTCAACCTCGCTCCAGTTTAATGCATGATGGACAGCACTGTTGCACGCCATGGTACAGCTGTCGTACGTGTGTGAATGGCAGTCTGGCCTACACTGCCTGCACGTGTTGGTGCACACAGTCATTGTGCAATAGGGTAACATTGTGCAATGCTGCGCAGCTCATGGATGTGCTATTGGAGTGCGCCCTAGGGGCCATCGTGCAGCACTGCGTATGCACACATAGCCATGGTCTGGTGGCCAACTGGGCTCTGATCATGACCCGAGGCTGGGGCATGACCTGCATCGTGAGACATGCAAGTACCTGGCATCGCAGCATGGGGTATGCACAACATGGGCATATGCACAATTGGCGTGTGCACATCGTGATAAGTGCCCAGCACCACATGCACATCGCCAGTGCAGACAGTCACATGATAAGCCTGTGCAATGGTGTCGCACATGCGCTGCAGGTTCTCGCCGTGCATCACGCGGAACTTGCGCGTAAGTGCTTGACACCAATATGTTTGAGCACGGCGCAGTGAGCAATATTCAATCGCCATGTGCAAATAGCCTACTGAGCATATGCACGGCACAATGGGGAGCATTAACATATTATCATTGAGCACAGGCTCATATGCATACATTACGCTATATAAGCGCCAGAACACTGCACAGGCAAGGACCGGTATTGCAGCCTGTATGGTAAGGGGAAGCTAGGGATGGACAAGCCAGGGGGAACACTGCAACAGACTGCTGACATGTGCCATGCAGCCACTGTCCAGCTGTGTCATCACTGTCCACAGGTAGCAGAATGTCCGAGCATGAGGAAGAGGTGGATCGTGGGCCTGAACGCAAGCGCAGGCCTAATTTCACAAAAGAGGAGCAGCAGACCCTGTTCAAGGCCTACCTGAACAGGGAGGACCTGCTGAGTGGTGCCACGGGGACATCACAGGAACGGTCCGCTGGGTGGGAGGCGGTGGCCAAATATGTGAACACCCATGGCTGAAACCAGCGTAGCACCCAGGAGTGCCGTAAGAAGGTGGGTACAAACAGGAGATGCATAAAGGAGATGGTGGCAGCCATCAGGGTGTCCCTCAACAGGACCGGCAGTGGACCGTCCACCGTACCGTCACTAACATCCACTGAGGAGCTGCTGGCGGCCACCATCAGTCGTGCTGCCATCGAGGGCATTCCTGATGGTGGTTTTCAGATGGGCGGTAGCCCCTCACAGCATGGTGAGTCCAGCAATGCCATGCCTGGGTGGCGGGTATGGGTGTTACCATGTAGGTGGGCCTGCAGCCCTGCTGCATGGCACATGCATGCACTGCATGCATCCATGCATGGTGCACCAGTGGCTGGCAAACACAGCAGTATTCACCCCTGGCTGCAGGCACCACCTGCATGGGAAGTACATCAACACTGACTCTGTGTTCCTCTTTTCCAGTGCCAATCACGTTTCCGCAGAGCAGTCCAGGAGAAGGTGGAGGAGGATGCCGACATGGGGCCGGAGGAGGTGGTTCCATCAACATCCACTGGCATCCATGGCAGGGACCAGCTGCACCGTGGCAGTGAGGGGCTGTTGGATGCCGTGGGGCTGGAGTCAGATGATGTACTATCAGAGCTCCTGCTGGGTGACAGCCTGCCTGTGCTCTGCGCAGGCACCCAGCTGGGTGGCATGTCCGACTCCGATGATGACTTAACTCTAATCCTGGATGTAATTATTTCCATGATTAATAATAAGATGAACTCCAGCTGTACAGATAGAGGAATGTCTAAATCATAAATAATTTCCTTTGTTTTTGTCTGGGTAAGTTAATAGTTATATTAACATCAATTACACATGTATATTATGGGCCAGATATTCAGACATGCGCCCAGGAAATGCGCAAGTATGGCACAGCACAATGCAGATGTGCCATGGGGGAATGGATGCCATATTCAGAAGATGCATCACCGAAATGCGCTGGCGCAACCAGGCTGAATATGGTAGAGATGCACCGTGGCGCAACCACAGATGCGCCGGTGCAACCATGAATGCGCAGGAGCAGGCCAGAACACAAAACCTAGTGGGCTGAGCAAAGGCAACAGGCCACAGGAACACACATGCAAAGGAGGCACAGGGGCATAGGGCCACAGTATCCCACCAGCAGGGCACAGTACAGTGACGCACAGTCCCTGAGGCAACACAGGGCACCATGGGACAGTGCACACAGGACCCCAGTCCACCGACCATGGCACAAGCACCAGGCCAACACAACAGCACCAGTGGCATGCCAACGGCTCACCCATGCATGATATACCCACAAGGCAGTGCTGCAGGTGTAGTGGCCATGATGCCAGGTGAACACACAAACACAGAGGGCCATGGGCCATGGGCAAGGGAGGCACAGGCCACCCAAGGGCACATGGTCCACCACCTGGAGTGGGGAGTGGCACAGTACTGTACCGTGGGCCACACCAGAGCCGGGTAGCATGACAGGTGAACAGAAGGGCCAGCCAACAAGGGCACAAGGTGCATGTGCAGACACAGGCAACTGCAAGACACACAACACAGGGCCACGCACAGGACAGACACACTGGGCACATGTCCAGCACACACATGCACAGTGGCCCAAGCGGACAGTGGCTGGACACCAGGGACATGGCATGTGGTGACCTACGTCTGATTCATAGCCAAGCACAGCACAACAGACACCTGCAGCATGGCTCCACACGCCAGCTGCAAAGGAAACACAGACACAGTGATGTAGCAATATAAAGGCTTTAATACAAACAACAGAAGTGTGGGTCAACATGGCAATTATACAAAACAGACAATCAGGTACAGGGGAGGACACGGGATGTGGGAGAGAGAGGGTCCGGGGACTATACAATGGTATGTGGGAATGGGCAGGGTAACAGGGGAGGGCAGAGCAAATAGGGGCTCGGTACAGGGCACTGTGGCTGATGCCGGGCACATCCTGCCACCACCAGCTGGTGGACCTCCCTCCTTATGGCAGCTGTGTCTCGCAGTAGCCGCAACACCAGTCCTGCCAGGTGACGCTGCTGCACCAGGTTGCTCCCCAATGTGCGGATGACTCGGCCATTTCTCCTCCCTGCTGGAATCCTGGGACCACCTAGGAGAAAGGACAGAACAGAGAATGAGCGACATGTTGAAAGGAACCCCAGACCACCCAAAGTGTGCACTGGACAGCGGGGGCACACACCAGCAGACGGACCACACAAGGACCATGCATGGAGAGCCGCACCAGCCAACCACACAGCACACCTCACTGGTGCAGACAAGCACACAGGGCTGGGCAGTGGTCGCATTGGTGCACAGGCAAGGCACACAATGTGGACTGCAGACACCATGTGCACACACATGGTGGATGCCACATGACACACCCCTGGGGCACACAGTGGACACTGTGCACAGTGCACGCACAAGCAGCGCAACACCGGCACACCCCCCAGACAGCATGGCCACCACAGCAGTGTCCACACATGACCGTGGTGACTGTATCCAACCCTGCAACCAACAGAGACCCACAGATACATAGTACTGTCATGTGAACATGCCTACCTTGCCGCAGCCGTTGTGACAGCCCAGCTGCTGCTCAACTACTGGTGCTTGTGCCATGGTCATGGCCTCCCTGGCCCTCCTGCAATCCTCTGGCCCTGTGGAAGACAACAAGAGAGGTGGACATGAGTGAACAGGCAAGCACAGATAGTCCCCCCACAGCCCACATGATGTAGGGTGAGACAACACCTGCCCTGTGGCCCTAGTGCCTGCACAGCTCGAACACGCACCACAGCACTGTGCATGACAGCCATGCAGGACATGCAGTGACTGCCAGGACTGCGCAGCCCCCCCCAGCAGTGGCATACACTGCTCAACCAAACACCTATGACAGTCATGCCCTGTACAGGCAGACACATGCACACACTAACCTGGCTGTGGCACAGCCCCATGCCGAACACGTGCCTGCAGGCAACACAGTCTGTCGGGGTCTCTTCGTTGCAGGTTACTATACTTGTGCCTGCACTGTTCTGTGGCCCACTGCACCCCTGAGCACTGCTCCAGGCTTGTAGCCATGTGTTCCCATACAGCACTTCATGGCTGCTGCAGGGGGACCTGCCCAAACAGCTGGGCTTCATAGGGCTGTACAAGTGCAATGAGACTGCACATCTCAACCTCGCTCCAGTTTAATGCACGATGGACAGCACTGCTGCGCACCATGGTACAGCTGTCGTACGTGTGTGAGTGGTGGTCTGGCCTACACATGTTGGTGCACACGGTCATTGCACAATAGGGTACCGTTGTGCAGTGCAGCACAGCATGTGGATGCGCGATTGGAGTGCACCATAGGGTCCATCGTGCGGCACTGCTTATGTCCACATCGCCATGGCCTTGCGGCCAACCGGCATTAGGCATGACCCCGCATGGTGGCATGCAGTATTTGGCATGTGGCATGCAGCATTATGCAAAACATGGGAATATGCGCACAAGTGTAAAGCGCAGCATGCGGATAGGTGCCTAGCACTACATGCACATCATGCAATGCAGACAGTCACATGATAGGTCTATGGTGTGCACACATGCGCACTGCAGGACCTCACAACGCACATGTGTGGAACTTGCACCGCCAAATTGCTTTGGCGCAATATGTTTGAGCACGGCGCAATGGCGCAATATTCAATCGCCATGTGCAAATAGCCTACTGAGCATATGCACGCCGCAATGGGGAGCATTAGCATATCATTATCATTGAGCACAGGCTCATATGCATGCATTGTGCTATATAAGCGCCTGAACACTGCACAGGCAAGGACCGATATTGCAGCCTGTATGGTAAGGGGACACTAGGGATGGACAGGCCAGGGAGAACACTGCAACACGCTGCTGACATGTGCCATGCAGCCACTGACCAGCTGTGTCATCACTGTCCACAGGTAGCAGAATGTCCAAGCATGAGAAAGAGGAGGATCGTGGGCCTGAACGCAAGCGCAGGCCTAATTTCACAAAAGAGGAGCAGCAGACCCTGTTCGAGGCCTACCTGAACAGGGAGGACCTGCTGAGTGGTGCCACGGGGACATCGCAGGAGCAGCCTGCTGGGTGGGAGGTGGTGGCCACATATGTGAACACCCATGGCAGACACCAGTGTAGCACCCAGGAGTACTGTAAGAAGGTGGGTACAAACAGGAGATGCATAAAGGAGATGGTGGCAGCCATCAGGGCATCCTGCAACAGGACTGTATGCGGACTGTCCACTGAACCATTGCTGATGTCCACTGAGGAGCTGGTGGTGGCCACCATCAGTCGTGCTGCCATCGAGGGCATTCCTGATGGTGGTTTTCAGACAGGTGGCAGCCCCTCACAGCATGGTAAGTTCAGCAATGCCATGCCTGGGTGGTGGGTATGGGTGTTACCATGCAGGTGGGCCTGCGGCCATGCTGCATGGCATGTGCACGTGCTGCATGTGGCCATGCATGGTGCACCAGTGGCTGGCAACCACAGCAGTGTTCACTCCTGGCTGCAGGCACCACCTGCATGGGAAGTACATCAACGCTGACTCAGTGTTCCTCTTTTCCAGCGCCATCACGGTTCCGCGGAGCGGTCCAGGAGAAGGTGGAGGAGGATGCCGACATGAGGCTGGAAGAGGTGGTTCCATCAACATCCACTGGCATCCATGGCAGGGACCAGCTGCACTGTGGCAGTGAGGGGTTGTTGGATGCCGTGAGGCTGGAGTCAGATGACGTACTGTCAGAGCTCCTGCTGGGTGACAGCCTACCTGTGCTCTGTGCAGGCACCCAGCTGGGTGGCATGTCCGACTCCAATGATGACATAACTCTAATCCTGGACAGTGCAGGGCATGTGACGCCAGCCACAGTCCAGGGACTGGCACAGTCACTGTCGGGGCCCAGTGCCACAGCTGCACAGCCGCCCCTTGGCAGCCGCCCCCTGTCCACGTCAGCTCAGTGTTGTGCCTTACTACTGCTGTGCCTGGTGAAGGGGGGTGCTGATACAGATGCGGCAGCACTTGGCATTGACAAGTAGACGGTTGGGCAGCGGCAGCAGGATGCAGAGACTACCGGGCAGTGTGCCACAGGGGCCACTGCTGATGCACCCATTGACACATTACCCCCTGTGCAGTACCCTGTGTAGCATCCACCTGAGTGAGATACTGAACAGCGTGCAGCTGGTCGGCATCAGGGCCAGGATGTGCTGGATGCCAACTGGCTGGCAGAGCACACCCAGCTGCTATGGGCATCTGTGGAGAACCAGGTGCTGCTTGCCATGGAGGTCCATGCACTGCGAGCAGAGGTGCATCAACTGGCCAAGCATCAGGACAGTGGGCATGTGCAGCTAATTGATGAGCTCTGCCAGCTGTGGGAGGCCATGACCACAGCACTGGACCTTATGACCAGTACCATTGGGGCTGGGTTTGCATCGCTGGCAGCCACTGGGACCGGCTGTGTGCATAGAATCCCTCACAGTGCATCGTTGACTCCACAATCCCAGCTTCTAGTGACCCCTGCATGGAGGACGCCGGGTTCCGATGTGGCCATCCCTGACACCCCTGGCGCTGGCATCTTTGGCCGCTCTACACCCCAGTGAGAACACAGATGCATTCTCAGGCCTCCACCCCTGTGATTATGTTGGACCCTCCCCCGTTGGCCATTGCGCAGCCCATGCCTGCTGATTGGCCTGGGCATGGCCACCCATGTGGCCGTGGTGACCGTGGTACCACATGGTTGGCCTGATGTGTGTGCGGCCCTACCTGCTGTCCGCTGTCACTGCTCAGTACACGTGTGGGTGGTGGTGGTGCCCCATGCATGTGCTGGTGCACGTGTGTGGTGTGGCACATGCTCCCTGTGTGTGCTTGCCAGGCTGCTGGGCCTTGTGGCATGGATGTGATGAGAGCAGCTCTGTGCCAGCTGTGCCTGTACACTGGTGTCTTGCAGCACGTGTGTGTGTGCGCCTATGCCTGTGCTGTGTGCTGTGTGTGTCTGTGTGGTACTGCATTCAGCGTGCATGCTGTGTGTGCCTGTGTTCCTGCATGCAGCCCTGTGTGAGGGATGGGTGTCCATGCAGGCTCTGCATGCATGTCGCACCACTTACCTTCAGTCACCATAATGTTCTTGTGTGATGGTGGCCCTGTGCTTCCAGGCCTCTGCAGCCAGCCTGGGTCCCATCTACCCATTGGTGGCTGCACCCTCCCGGCCCATCTTCACCATCCTCCTCACTGCTGTCGCCCTCATCCACCTGGACAGCTATCCCCCGGTCAATGGCCATGTTGTGCAGCATGCAGCAGGCCAGGAATAGGTCACAGGCTTTCGATGGGCTAAATTGTAAAGCACCACCTGACTTGTCTAGGCAACGGAACCGCATTTTCAGCATGCCAAAGACACGCTCACTGTCAGCGTGTGCCTCATTGTACCTCTCCTCCGCAGGGGAGGATGGCCGCCAGTAGGGAGTGAGCAGCTAGGGCCATAGCAGGTACGTGCTGTTACCTGTGTGGGGAAATGGCATGGTTATCTCTGTGCTGTGCTTGTTCAACCCCCTGGACCCTGCTGCCCACCGCTCCCTGTGCCCCACCTCACCTGTGTCTTCGCCTTCCCCCCAGCCATGCTGCACCTGTCTCCATCCCCATGCCTTGCTCACCTAACAGATGCCCCGTGGGGATGTCCCCATGCTTGAATCACTGGCACAGTATTGAACTGTGCCAGATGTAGGCATCGTGTGCACTCCCAGGCTGTGTGGCTCAGACATTGATGATGCACCCCATGGCCGTGCACACCGCCTGGCAGTTTATTGAGGGATACCCCTTGCGGTTTATGTATGCTGCTCCCTCAGGGCCAGGTGATGTGCGTATGGCCACGTGGGTGCAGTCTACAGCCCCATCATGCCTGACATGCGTGCCA
Organism: Neoceratodus forsteri; assembly: GCA_016271365.2. Lineage (NCBI taxonomy): Eukaryota > Metazoa > Chordata > Ceratodontiformes > Ceratodontidae > Neoceratodus > Neoceratodus forsteri. Next base: position 19,178,867 of record CM057456.1, read on the forward strand.
CCCTGTGGAAGTTCTGCATGTTTGCTGTACGCTCTGCCTGTGTGCTTGGGAATTGTATGAACTCCAAAGCATGTGTCAACAGAGCATTGAGGAACTGTGTGAGGAGGTGGGACGTGGCCAACTGGGTGATTCCTGTGGTGGCACCGATTGGTCTCTGGAAGGTCCCCGTGACAAGCAAGCACATCACTGCTGTCACCTTGGTCTCCACAGACATGGCATGACTCTGTCTGGTGGGTGCCTGCAGCTCATCACTGCACAGCTCACAGAATTGCCTCAGAATTGCCCTGTTCAGGTGGTACTGGCCCTCAATCTCCACATCACTATAGTCCTCAAACGTGAGGCGGGCACAGTACCATCTGTGTTGGGCATACCGCCGACAGGCTCTTCATCAGGCACGTTGCTGTTCCTCCCACCTCCTCACACCCCTCATTACCTCCTCCATGAGAAATGGTGCTGCATCCATCATTCAGGTATTGCTCCGGGTTGCGCATCTGCTGTGTCTGTATTTGGGCCTGTTTTTATTGGCTCAAGTCCACCTGGCACATCCTCTGTTTTGCTCCTGACTTGCACCATGGTTCCGGGTTGAATATGCCATTGCGCCACATATTCATGGGAATGTCTCCTTGCATTTGCACTGCATGCATCACATTTGTGCCATGGAGCAATGGTACTTGCGCTGTGCAGCCACACTGGCTGAATATTGCTCTGCAGTACATTTCTGTGGTTGCGCCATGCGCAACTGCTCTGAATATCTGGCCCTCGATATATTTGTAAATATAGGAAACAACATTCGAAATGTAAAAAAATACATTTATACATATATTGGCAATATACCAATAACATATATTTTCCATCCTTATTTCAATATATTTGGAATTTAACCAATATATTTTGCAATATATGTAATATACTAAAGCAGACATAACGTGTATATTTACAGTACATTGCAATATATTTGTACATTTTAAAATATATTGAAATATATTGATAGCAGTGTCAGTGGCTCAGTAGGTAGCACACTCGCCTCTGAGGCCGGGAGATCAGAAGGCTGTGGGTTCAGTTCCCACATCTGGCACTTGGGTTAATATCCCAGTACTGACACTGTAGTGCAGCATGAGAGGGGTGCTGCACTTCTGAGGTGCCGTCTTTCAGATGAGACATTAAACCGAGGTCCCATCTGCCTGGATTGGTGGTAGTTCAGGTGAATGTTAAAGATCCCATGGCACTTATCGAAAAAAGAGTAGGGGTATGTTTATTTAAAAACAAAACATATGTACAGACTTTGTTTGAAACAAAATATAAATACAGCAATGTTTCAAAAATTCAAAACAGAAAACATCAAAGAGTTGAAAAAAGCATTGAAGAAAACATTTCATAAGAAAATAACACAGTAAATCAAAAGAAATTCCAATAACGTTCCCATATGTTTGTTTTAAGAGTTTTCCTTTCTCCTCTTTAAAGCAATCAAGGTAGTTCAATATTTTCATAAATAATTCTTCAGGGTTAAATAACTTGTTGAAATAAAACCAACATCTGACCTGCCATACCGGTATAATATTACAATTGCCACAATATTTAAAGTACTATAATTACAGGATGCCCAAGTATCTGGAAAAACATCAAAAAAAGAGCTCTGATCCCAGTGACGCCATACTTTGTTCCAGAAATGTTCGTTTATAAAACCAGAAACGAAGAATAAATGGACAGGAGAAATATAAATGAAACATTGTTTCTACCAGTCTGTGCAAGAATCTCGAAACAATATCTCTCTGATATTTGCTTGTGCTTCAGATTACCACGCACATTTATTCTGATGCATTCTAACCAACCAATATCCCACATTGTTATAGGGATGCGTGTCAATTAAACGATTACCAATCTGTGTCTGCTCTGTTGATGTAAAATCTGGAAAAATGTTTTCTGTAAAGTGAGATGTAACTATATTTGCATATAACTGTTTTCTGGTGAGAGTTTTGATCATCTGTACTGTTACATGCCATGTCTTTAACATGTCAAACGTTATCGTCCAATCTGAAGATAAAACATATCGTCTTTTATTTTTATGTAGAAAGATACCTATACTCCATTCTTGAAACATTCCAGTGAAGGACATATGCACAAAGGGAATCCAAAGTCGTAGAGATTCTGTAACCAAAGGTTTCAGGTTAGTAGTAAAAAAATGGAATAAAAGAACACTATCGGGTGAATCATAGTTACACCTCCTGACGATAGGAATGTAGTAAATATTACGCTTAATTGGATTCAGACGGCTGCCCCAAAAACAAGAAAAGAAAAGACTAAGAAGAGGTACGAAGAAACATCTAGGTAGCGGAAAAACATGTGCCACATGTAAAAAAATCAGTAATAAACAAGTTTTGATCAAAAAAATATGTTCCTTTTTACTTAGATACCATTTGTTCCACTTACATACCCTTTCCCTGCCTTTGTTTATACATATTTCCCAATTATATTTAGCCATATCCGGAACACCGAAATAAAGTCCTAAAAGTTTGTGCGGGGAATCTACTATTCGGATATCAGCAATCGAGACAACACTCTCGATAGACACAGTCAAATTAAAACATACACTTTTTTGTAAATTTAAACTAGAGCCAATAACTGACAAAAAGACCGGTAATATTGTACATAATAGGTGGCCTACCGGGACAGTAGGGACAAGAACGCATAAGTCATCTGCATAACAAACTACTTTTGGAATATTATTATCATGATCATAAAGGCCTAGGAGTCTCGGAGATTTAGAAAGAAGTCGAATTATGGGGTCTAAGGCAAAAACAAATAATAAAGGACTTAAAGGGCAACCCTGTCTTACCCCCCGACGGATATAGCAAGGGGAACCAATTCTACCATTAACATATGGTCTAACATAAGCTAAAGAATAACATAAAAAAAGCCAATTAACAAAAATGGTCGGAAACCCATAAGCTTTAAGTGTCAACCAAATAAACTCCTGAGAGATACTATCAAAAGCTTTAGAGAGGTCAAAATTGAATAAATAACCCTGAAGAGCTCCCTGCTGACCCTGGGAAAACAACTCTCTAAGTAGTAGTAAGGCATCATGAATGGATCTGCCGGTGACTGAACAATATTGAGATGAGGAAAGTAAAGATGGTAAAAGTTTAGAAATCCGATTCCCTAACAATTTAGAAAAAATCTTATAATCAGTGTTAAGTAAGGTAATCGGCCTCCAATTTTTCAAGTCACATCTATCTCCTTTCTTATATAGAAATAACATTAGCCCTTCATACATTTGGCCTGTCAGTCGATCTTCCTGCAGAAAGGCATTAAAAATAGCCAGTAACTGATGTGGCATACATTGCCAGAAAGATTTATAAATTTCTTCGGAAAGACCATCTGACCCAGGAGCTACCCTATCCTTAAAACTAAAAATAACCTGCCTCACTTCCTCAGAAGTAAAAGGCGCCAGAAGTTCATACTTCTGTGATGCCGTTAAAGCTGGTACATCCAATGTCTGTAAAAGGAGTGCCATGTCAGACGACTCAACAACAGGAGTCTCAAAAGTCTTTTTGATAAAAGTTGTTACATATTCCATAAGTTTGTTTTGTCCAGTAATTATATGTTGTTGATCATCTCGCAATTGATGTATTTGTTTACTATTAAATTTTTCTGTATTCACCTCAAAGGGATTGAATTGGCACTGCGTCCTGGTGGTACGATATTTTTGTTCAAAAAGAATAGTTTTTTGTCTATTATATTGTTCTTTAGCTAGAGCAATTTTAACGTCTTTTATGCGAGCAGAGCAATCAATATTATATATGTGGGATTTAGAGAAGAGTTCCAACAACTCTGCTCTTTAAAGGCTAGAAGTACGATGTCTAGTATCAGGTAAAAATCTAGCATAATATTTAAAATAAGATATCACATATAATTTAGTATCATTCCACCATTCTATAATGGAATCATAAAGGATCTCCACAGAAATACGGTCTATAATTAGGTCCCAAAATCCTTTGTGAAACTCAGGAAGTGAGAGCAGAGATGAATTCACTCTCCAAATCCCAGGACCCTGTGCTAAAACTTCTCTTAATGGTATCCGTAAACCTATTAAATTGTGGTCTGAGGTAGCCATAGGTGTAGTGATACCAGTCGCAACCCCAACGGTTTGGGAACAAAACCAAAAGTCTGTTCTGGAGGTCAATGTTCCTTTTGAAAAGGTAGGTAACTGGGATTGGGCTAGTATATCAATTAGATTCGTCTCTTTAATAATAGTACGTAAAGCAGAAGCATCACAATAAGTTTTCTTATTTGGGGGGATATCTAAGCTGGTATTAAAATCTCCACCCCATAAAATAGTCCAGTTAGTTAATAAAAATGGTTTAATCAAACGGAGAAGTTGAACTCTGGCAGCTTTTTGTTGTGGTGCATAGATATTAATAAGTCGATGTGAGTCATACCATAAAAGGTCTAATAATAATACTCTTCCAGGAACTAAATCTACTATTTTTTGCAAAAGGAAAGTTGAAGAACGAAAACAAAAGCCCACACCAGAACAGAGATCTTGCCCTAAAGACCAATAGGAGGGCCCCAAACCCCAACTCCGTGAGGCTGTTGTGACTTCCTCCATTGTATACAACCTAACATCTTGTAACAAGTAAACATCATAAGTTAAACTTTGTAATGCTGAAAAAGTTGCAGTACGTTTGTATTGAGACCGAATGCTAATAACATTTAGACTGGCTAGACTTAAAAAGGACATAAGCAAAAGGAAAAAAGAAACAACAGAAAACAATAAATACCTCATTTCTTTTTCCTTGTTCTAACTGATTTTTTCCACACAGGAATTCCAGAAGTAGTAGCTACTGGCAATGATACCGAAGCAGCCATGGAAGGATGGGAAAGAGAGGATTCATCTAACTCCTCCTCTTCCATGGCATCACCCCAACTTTGTAATGGGTCATATGGATTAGAAACTGGGATGGGAGGTATAGATACTGGGTCTACCTGTTTGGTAGAGTGAAGACAGCGAGTTGCTGGTGGGGGGGTAGTGAATTATCCCCGAATTCCACAACGTCACTTACTGGGAGAGAAATGGGTTGGTCCAAAATAGGGACTGAAGCACCAGAAATGGTGGGCAACGCACTGCACACCGGAATCTCCATGGATTCGGGGGGGGGGCAGGGATGGTTAACCATATCTGGTAAACTCTCAGAAGGATGAGAAATCTTTGGAGTCTGTGGTACAGAAGATGGGAGGCCTCAGCCCTCATTTCTAATGATGTGCACTGAGCTTTTTGGGGTAGCAGTAGCCGAGGGTTTGGCTATATATGAATCATGTTCAGTATAATCTGTAGTATTATGGGCCACCCATGGACATGTTTCAAAAATGTGTGAAAGATCACCACACAAGTTACAAGTGGGGGGTACCTTGCAGGATAACACCGAATGACCCAGCATACCACAAGAAGCACACTTTAATTGATCACAGTCAGAACTCAAATGGGATAACGAGCCGCATCTGTAACAGGAACGTGGTTGACCTGGATAAAACAATACACCCCGGTCCCTGCCTAGGTAGAAACAATTAGGGAGGTGTTGTACCCTGTCTTCAGTAATCTTAAGTTGTACATTAAATTTCCACCCTCCCGTCCAAAACCCATTGTCATCAATTACAGCGTGTGGAACACCAGTCACTGTGCAGCGTTGTTCTAGCCAATATACAATGTCCAACACATTAACTCCTTCATTTTGGAAGAGAATAGTTATAATTTTGGCTGCTGGCTGGTAAGAGGAATGACACAAAATATTTCCAAACTGAGTCTGTCCGAGCAGTGTAATAAGCTGCCCAAAATTTATCTAATAATGCAGCAGTTCGGAAGGAAACATCAAAATTTCGATCTCCTGAAGAATGAATAAAAGCATAGACATCTGTGGGCGAATCCCTAAAGAATCGATTATTAAAGTTTTGCCCACATAATGACGGTCAGGGGGGAGTTCCATACCCCCTTTGTAATGTATGCGGGCAACAAAACGTTTTCTAACTGGTGCATCTACATTTTTGAAAAGGGAAGCATAACTAACTGGCTTACAGGCTTGTTTTTTTTTTGGGGGTTGGATGGAACAGTACCTGTAGTGTTAACAGAGTCTCATATTGCACTGACCTTGCTGTAGAGGTACCGATGGAGAGGTTTCCAAAATCATAGGAGTCGTCGTCTCTGGCGCTCCGGATTCCCCATCATCGTTTTCCTTGTTGAAAAAGTCCATATTCGGCTGTAATACACTCGGGCTCCTGGATTCAGCAGAGGAAGGTGGAAGTGACGATCTTTCCGTCCGTCTCCGAATTGGTCCCTGCACTGACAGTTGTGCAGAGAAACGTTCTGTCTGGCTTGTAGATCCTGCTCCTGGCAATGGAACCGAGGGATCTGACACCATGCTCGGGGTCCGAACCCAACCCGCCCTGCAGTGCTCTCTGGGACCAGGAAGCATAACGGCTGAAAAGGGAAAGAGTCCCTTCCATCTCTGGAACATCAGCAGTTTCATCAAGTAGGTCAACAGTGTTCTGTTTAATACTTTTTTGCCATACCGGTACGAACTGTTTGTCCATTTTCTAGACGCTGCTTTCTTATCTTCCTCTGTCGTTACGGTCATAAGGTCATTATTCCTATCTGTGTTGTCCAGTATATTCGACTGAATTATTTCCTCATTGAGTGCTGTAGGACTGGACTGTAGTTCAGTAGCTGAATGAAATGCAACCTCCTCAAGCGTTGCATTAGGTTCCTTAGGACCATCGTCCACCACCTCCACTCCTGCCATCGACTGAGACATTCTGAACCGAGTCCAGACGTCTCATGGAAGGGTTCTCACCCTCAGAGTAGGGAATTTCCCTGGTGTCCTGGCCAAATTTCCCTCATTCACTAAAAAAAAATACCACCAACAGCTTAATCTGGTTCAAGGTCAGTCAGCATTCATCTGTATCCCCTCCCCCGGGTCGTGCCTGAAAATAGGCAGGATTTGTCTAGTGCACTTACCCGGTCAACAAAAGCTAAATAAATAAAATAAATAAATAAAATTATAAAACAAGTAGATTGGAATATATTTCACTGTATGTAAATATATTGTTAATAATATATTTTAAAATATATTTCATTTTCGTAAGGGAAAAATCCTTCAAGCATCCACTGGTTTCTCCCCTTTTTCATTATTGTATGGGAGGAACTCAAGTGGGCCACTGGATGTGGTTAAAGAACACTGGGAAGAAAAGAAGGAGGTGGGACATCTTAATGTCGTAGAGTACATGACTCAGTTATGCAAACGCCTGGTGAGGTGTATCAACTTGGCACACTACTGCTTAGAACAGAAGCAAGACTTGCAAACAGAAAGATAAGCCCAGGGTTTGAAGACTAAAACATTTCAGTCAGGGGACAAAGTGTTGTTACTCCTTCCTTCCACAGAGAACAAACTACTCATGAAATAGCAGGGCCCCTTCACCATTTTGAGGCAAACAGGAGCAGTGAATTATGAGCTTAGCATACTAGGAAAGAGGCGACTCTCTCCCCAGAAAATTTATCATGTAAACCTCCTTAGGAAATGGCATGAGAAGCCTATCCCTCTCTTTATATCCATCCTGAAGTTAGGGAGTCAGAACTTGAGGTTGCCTATAAAAGGCTAAAGCAGTCAGACAGTTGGGGGAGATCCAGATAAACCCTAAATTGGAACCTCAGCAAGAGAAAGATTTTCAGGGGGTATTACTGGAATTTGAGCCCATATTCACAACAATCCCGGGGAGGGCCAAAGGAATTGTGCACACCATAACTGCCACGCAAGACAAGCCCATTCACCAAAAGCCCTACAGATTGCCCATGAAAGTGAGGGATAAGGTGATTCAGGAAGTCAAAATAATAGAGTAGTTAGGCATAATTGTGCCCTCAAAGAGCGCATGGTCTTCACCCATGGTCAAACTGGACAAGAAAGAGGGTGGGATACATCTATGCCTAGATTTTCGAAAGCTTAACAACGCGTCACTATTCAATGGCTATCCAGTGCCTCGAATAGATGACATCGTTGACAGGCTAGAAATGCACAGTATATCTCCACCCTTGACCTTACTAAGGTATATTGGCAAATCTCCTTGTCACCTGATTCACAGGGTTGATACAAGGGGGGGATGAGAAGGACCAACATAGGAATGAATTAATTTTCACTAAAGAGAGATAGATCAGTAGATCAGTGGGTCAGTAGGTGCTGACTAAGTGTAGAGGAAGGATATGCATAGTCTGTTGCTGCAAACTGATGCATTGAAGAAGGGATATGCCATTTCTTAAGGTCAGGGCCCCTACTTTTCTGCGGCACAGTTGGACCAAGTTCTGCGGCAAGACTACCATTTGCCTCAGAACTTCTGTGGCGGTGGTTTGTAATTTCTTCGGAAGTTCTGCGGCACTAACAAACAACTACATCACAGTGTCAGCTTGTCATCCTGACTTCACTTTTATTACAGTGGTTATAGCAATCAAGATGGTGGAAAGCACAGTAAAACTAGTTCAAAAATAACAGACTTATAAAAATAATTTTATGCCTAAAAAAGCAAAACAAAGGTCTCTCCCTTAAGGTCCTACCCTGTTGCATAAATGAGATATGCAACGGGGATCTTATGTGATAAATAATGTATTTATATATGCATGCTATCTATCCCAATAATGAGGTTTCCACTGTCTATCACTTATATATTTGTATGTGCTTTCTACACCACTCATGAGGTTCCCACTGTGTATCACTTATATATTTATATGCAATCTGTAACATACATACAAATATGTGTGTGTGTGTGTGTGTGTGTGTGTGTGGCGAGAGAGACAGAGATACTGTGTGTGTGTGTGTGTGTGTGTGTGTACAGTGTGTGTGTATATATATATATATTTTTTTAATTTCCATGAACTTGCATCCTCATTCATACAGGTCCCATTGGAAATGGAATAGAGGAGTTATTGCAAAACTCATTTTTCATGTCAACCTGCTTTCCCTGACACACTGCGTAACACCATCAGGCCATGACATGCATGTGAACCAATAGTGAGATAGTGCTGTCCAGACCATCACAATGTGTCCACCATGTGACAGAACACTGCACCATACCTTCCCAGGCTCCGAGCAGTGATGTGTTCCACCAATCCTTGTGCTGCCCAGCCAGCTCCCAGAGCTAATCTCTGAACCTGAGTTGCCGGCACGGAAACACAGCATGCTACCCTCTGGCCCAACAGCTGTCCCGGCACACAACATTTCTCCATAACTTTTAGGTGATTCTTTCAATCAATGACAATATGTAATCAATAACCCTGGCAAAAATGCATACAGTGTAATTATTTATTTAACAGGTCTATTCTTTCAACAGGCCTACACATTATTATATTCCACTTTTCTGGGCACAATTACTTTATTTTTCTTAAAAATGACAGTTTAAATTCATTTTACCAGTTATTCATTTCAGATGACATCTCTATACCTTAAAGGCACAAATAGGTTTGTACAAAGTGAGGTATGGACTTAACAGGTCTGTGCGATTGACAAGGTTTTGTTTAAGTTGGCCCTAGTGCAATAATGTAAGACTGAAAATTGTATTAGACTGTAGTGCAGTTTGAGCAACTATCACCATGCATGATGTGCTGTGCCACCGCCTCTGGCAGTGGAGCTGTGGTAGATAAGGACTGTTAATTTCTGTTGCAGAATGCAGCCATTTCATTACTAATGTATGATGTTATAGCAATGATAACATCACATTCTGAGCATATAGGGGTTTTGATATAAAAGAGGGAAGGGAAACAGATTCTATGGGTAAACAGAAATATTAATAACAACTCACCAAAAGAGTGAATTTAGGTACATCGCAGAAGTTCTCATGGTAGATTGCAAGTTCTGCGCAAAATTCTGCAGTCGCAGAATTCTAGGGGCCTTGCTTAAGGTTATCCTGTTTTTAATAAACATCACACAGAGATTGTGTGTTAAGCCTGAAGTTCTGTGTCTGGTCCATCTATTATCCCACAACTCCTCCACAACCCTACATTTTTATTTTATTTTATTTTATTTTATTTAAACAGCAGTTTGGAAAACCTTTGAGCCATAGGCTCATTTACAAAGGTACCTTGTCACATCACCATGCCTTGTCCAGATGGGATCACTTTGAGGAAGGCACATCCTCACCATATTGCCACATGTACAGGTGAGTGGTATTGGTTCATTTCAACCAAGGAGCTGTAAGTATTCACATGCTCCGAGAGCTGCAGTGAATTTCATTTTTTCCCCCAAGATAGGGGGGCATGTTGCCAGAACTCCAGTTGGAGGGAACTGCCAGATCCCCAGCCTCTATGCCCATCCCCTGATAGGGGATGGAGGTGTTCCCCATTTCAATTGCTCATGAAAAGAGACAATAATCATGGATCTAAGGAGGGGTAGTGAGCTGGAGATGCTCAATCCATCCTTGGAGGAGGCAGAAGATGCTGGTGCACTATGACTGTTTTTACATGTGTTCAGACATGCAGTAGAGAACACTACAGGGGACAGCTCTGGTCTGGGATAAGATCTCCTTTGGGAGACCCTACCTTGAGAAGAGGGACACTTTTCCTTTGGATAGTGAAAGCCTTCCATGTTTGTATGTGGGGACTGCAACCTACTGAAATAGTATTGTAGTAGAAGTGAGCCTGATTTTCTTTCAGAAGAAATGAACAGGAAAGGGGATTGTGGGATAACTTTTCTTTGGTAGGTATTTTGGGTTATGTATTACATCCTGTGTTGTGTAAGGTTGTTTCTTTTCAATAGTCAGAAGAGGAGACGATGCTTGTTAGGGACACTAAGGACTGCTAAGGGTGGCAGGGTACTACACCCAACCCTTTAGTTCATTGTACAGAGTCAGGGACAAATGGCTGATGTAGTATACTACACTGGGATGCTGGGGTGCATAGGGAGGGGTATCACCAGCAGAAAGAGGGAGGTGGTGATACCGCTGTATAGATCACCGGTGAGACTTCATCTTGAGTATTGTGTCCAGTTCTGGGGACCACATCTCTGGAAGGACATTGAGTGGAGGAAGTCTAGAAGAGGGCAACTAAAATGGTGCAGGGTCTGCATCAAGAGCTTTATGAGGAGAGACTAAAGGACCTCAATGTATACCTTGGAACAGAGGAGGGAGAGGGGAATTTCCCCACTGTTTTTGACCCCACAGTCTCCTCAGGAAGGCCGTTCCATGCGTCCAGTACCCTCTCTGTGAAAAAATACTTCCTCACATTGCCCCTGAGCCGTGCCCCCGCTATCTTTAAATTGTGTCCCCTTGTTCTTGCACATCTCTTTTTTCTGAAAGATGCTACCCTCTTGGACTTTGTTGATTCCCTTGAGGTACTAGAAATTTTCTATCATGTCCCCCCTCTCCTTCCTTTCCTCAAGGGTATACATATTAAGCTCCTTTAGTCTCTCTCTTCGTATGACTTCTGTTGCAGACCCTGCACCATTTTAGTTGCCCTCCTCTGGACTGCCTCCATCCTGTCTATGTCTTTGCAGAGATGGGGTATCCAGAACTGCACGCAGTACTCCAAATGGGGTCTCACCAATTGTCTGTACAAATAGATAGCAACTTCCTGTTTTCTACTGGTGATGCCTTTCCCTATACATCCCAGTATCCCCCAGCCTTCTCACATTGCTTGCTTACCTTTAGGTCATCTGATATGACTACCCCAGGTCCCTTTCCATTTTTGTTGTTGTTAATACCTCCTCCCCATTGTGTACTCTTCCCCTGGGTTTTGTTTCCAATGTGCATTACTTTGCACTTCTTTGCATTTAATCTAAGCTGCCATACTTCTGACCATTCCTCCAACCTTGCCAAGTCCCTTCTCATCCTTTCCACGCCTCCTTGAGTATCAGCCCTGTTGCAGATCTTCGTGTCATCTGCAAAGAGGCATACTTTTCCTCCCAGTCCCTCTGCAATGTCACTTATAAAGACATTAAAAAGGACTGGACCCAGTACTGAACCCTGTGGTACCCCACTAGTAACCCGTCTTTCTTCAGAGTGGACTCCATTTACAATTACCTTCTGTGTCCTGTTGTCCAGCCAATGTTTTACCCAGGCTACCACCCTGGGACCCACTCCCAGGCTGGTTAATTTGATTATTAATCTTTTGTGTGGGACTGTGTCAAATGCCTTGCTAAAGTCTAGGTAGGCCATGTCCACAGCCCCTCCCTGGTCTACTACTTTGGTCACCCAGTCAAATAAATCAATTAGATTCATCTGACATGACCTTCCTGCTGTGAACCCATGCTGTCTTGGGTCCTATGCCCCACTGGCCTCTAGGTACTCAACAATTCTTTCCTTCAGAAGTGATTCCATCACTTTCCCTACCACAGAGGCCAAACTGACAGGTCTGTAGTTTCCTGCCTCTGTCTTGCTGCCACTTTTGTGAAGGGGAATCACATCTGCCTTCCTCCAGTCCTCAGGTACCACACCATCCTCCCATGATTTGTTAAAAAGGGTAGTCTGTGGTGTCACTAGTTCTCCCCTTAATTCTTTTAGAATTCTGGGATGAATTCTGTCAGGCCCCATTGCTTTGTCCACCTTCAGTTTTAGGAGTTCTTTCAGAACCCTTTCTTCTGTGAAAGGACTGGGGTCGACCCCCTATCCAGAGTGCTTCTATTAATTGGATTAGGCACCTCCCCCTCCTCCTCTTTTGTGACTACTGAGCAGAAGTATTCATTCAGTATCCCTGCTTTTCACTGTCCTCTCTGCCCACCCACCATCCATTCTATTCAGCCTCACTGCTCCTCCTTTGTCTTTTCGCTCCTGATGTACCTATAAAAGGTTTTATCCCCCTTCTTAAACGAGTTGGCTATCTTTTCCTCAGTTTGGGCCTTTGCTATTCTGACTTCCCTCCCTGTTTCCTTCTGCCTTGACTGGTACAGTTCTCTGTCCTGCTCCTTCTGTGTTTCCTTATACAACCTAAATGCTATCTTTTTCTCCCTAACCTTCCCCACCACCTCTTCTGAGAACCATAGTGGCTTTTTCTTTTATTTTGATTTGTTTATGTGCTTCACACAAAGGCTTGTTGCCTCTGTGATGGCAGTTTTGATGTTTCCCCCCATTGTTGCTCCACCCCTCCTTCTAGCCTGTTTGCTAGTGCTTTTCTAAGGCACTCTCCCATCTTGCCAAAGTCAACCCTCCTGAAGTCCAGTACCCTCACTTTTGTGTGACTTGACTCTGTAGCTGAGTTTATCGTGAACCACACTGTTGGTCACTTGTTCCCAGATGGCTACCCACTTCTAGATCTGAGATCCTCTCACTGTCCCCATTTGAGAGTACAAGGTCTAAGATTGCTCCCTTATGAGTGGGTTCCAAAACTAGCTGTCTGAGGCATGCCACCTGTACGGCATCGAGAATGGCCCTGCTCTTGGATGTGGCTGCAGCAAAGGTGCTCCAGTTAACATCTGGCATATTCAGGCCCCCCGTTAACAGTATCTCCCCTTTCTCTGCCATCCTAAGGATGCCTTCTATCATATCCTTGTCCAGTCCCTCCCCCTGACATGGGGGGTTCAGGGAAGGGGATGATTTTGAGAAGCAGATAGGTAGGAGGGAAAGTTACTGGATTTATGAATTAAGGGTCAGGGAAGGGGGCCTTACTGACAACATCCATTTGTCAGCCTTTCTGAAAATATTATGACTGTCAGGGTATAAGCAGAGCACTTTATTGTTAGTATTACAAGAATAAAATATGGTTTGGCCCTATATCGGATGGCGAGCTGTTCTGTTTAAGATTGTTGCACTGAGATTTGTGCCTAATGTTTGTATGCCCTTTGTTGTAAAAATGTGTGTAAAATCATGAACTTGCATTGTGCTATGAAGCCATTACAATATGTGATGTGTGGCTTATATATATCATTATATTATTTATTTGACAAAATTCTGAGTATTGTGCAATTGGGGTTACAACATTATGTTTGTTTTCAAATATGATGCATTGCATTTTGGCCGGCACGTATGGGTGATGGTTTTATATTTGCATATTAATTTTTTACATTAATAACCATTTTCGTGTGCCTTTTTGACTATGGGTGCTTTTTATCTGACTCTGCCAGACAATGCGACGACTTGAAAACTGAGAAGGTAAGACACCGTCTAGTGACTAAAGCAATCTGATGGATACCTTAGGTGGCGTGGCCTTGAAGCAAGGCTGGATGAGCCCAAAATTCTTGCCCCATCCAATCTTGCCCTACATCAGGATTTCTTGTGTTATGTCTTGTGTTGCCACCTGTGCTGGTTACAAGTGTGGGGGGTGCGGCCACACAACCCCAACAGGGGCACATGAGAGGCCTGTACCCCTTCTCCTCTCCTCCCCTTTGTTATTGTGTGTTTGTGGCCTTGTGAGGGACCACAAGTGTTTACAGGGGGCATGTGTAACCAGGCTCTCAACCCCTGCCTGTTTAAGTCTGGTTACTAAGTAGTTAATGTGTGAAGAATCCCTGAGCCCTTGAATATTCCAGACTCCCTTCCCCAGCTGTGCTGTCTGCTGAATCATTTTGCATGCCTTGTTCATGTGCTCAGTAGGTGGGCTGATGTTGGATGTTGCTTGTCCCTCACATCCCTAATGAAAGGGGAGAGGGGTGCACCAGACCAGTTTTGCCTGAGCTGTGTTTTTTTTTTAACTTTATGTTCATTATTTTGAAGACAGATAGTATACATAAATTATAAAAATACAGCAGGCAAAATATAGACAAAGTCCGAATACATGAATATAGTCACATTAATGGAATAAAAAAGGGAATAAAGTAAAGCCCTCTAGACTTGGTTTAATTCCTAAAGTCCAGTATAAGTCCAGATAGCTAAAGGTATTTCTGTAATGGAAAAGCTCTAAACTTCGGCCCACTGAAAATGTACGTTTTATCCAGGTATATCTAGAATACATCAAACTAACAGAAATAATTATAACCAGTAACACCAAAGATGGATATATTATATAGTGATGTTAGACCCTGCATTTGTACCATAGCTGAGGGAGTGTTTTCCTCAGACCCCCCCTGTGAGGGGATTTGGGGAATATTCTGAACTTGTATTTGATTTTCCTTGCTCTCAGACTCATGATTTTGAAGTGGATACTGGCATGGGATATTCCTTATGTGAAGGTGGCCTTAGATTTTCTGTGAAACCAATCTAAATTTCATTAAGTTATTATCCAGATTATGTTGTTTATTATTAATAGATAGGATCACCTGTTGTTTATAACTGCCTTCCATCCAAAACTGTTTCAATATCTGTTTATCTTATGCTATATTTTACTATGCTGGAAAGTCATGTATACTATATGTATGTATTGTGCTTCTCATAATAAAAAATGAAATTTTAATAACGATAAACACAAATGTATGAAAAGCCAAGAGCTATCATTTGCTAGTTGGTAGTTTGCTAGGAGGACATACTTAGAATATAATAGTGAAAATGTAAACTTTATAATTGTCCTTTTAACCTTGTACCAGGAAGGGCAGTAGGAAGTATAGGAAAAGAGATGAAGAAGAAAAGAGAAAGTAGAGGATGTAGATTGCCTGAGCTGTGTTCTGAGTTCTCAGAACAGTGCAGAGAAGCTGATGTAGATACAGAGAAAAGTAGTAGAGAGAGACCAGTACACCCCCCTCCTCCCACCCCTGGTGAGAGGTGCTTCCTGGCCATAAGCAGTGTGTTAGTTAAAAAAAGAGAAACAGAGAGAGCTGAGAAACCAGTCATAGATCAGAGAACCGTGACCTGAGAGAACAAAGCATAGAGAAGTGGGAGTCATGACGCCCTACGGTCTCACAGCAAGATGGTATGGAGAAGTGGGGTGGGGCTTCCTCAAGGGAGGTGCCCAGAGGTTAATGAGAACCCCCTCAAGATTTAGAGGTGGAGGAAGTTGACAGCCTAGGCCATACATATGGAGTCATGGTGGACTCCAGGAGAAGTCCTCCACCAATCAGCTGTCAAGATTACCCCAATTAGCCGGCCCAGTGGCGCTGATGGTTGAGGCACTGGACGCCACACCTCGCGCCATGCCAGCGACCCGGGTTTGGAAACAAGCTGGGGTTCGCCGGGGTTCGGTGGAAGGGGGGAAGAGATCGAGTGTCCGGAGGACTGCTCTCTCTTCCCAGGGGAGGGTGTGGGATGCGCTCACTCATGGAGCGACCTCTGGCGGCGGCTGAAGGATCGCCGACTGAGAAAGCGCGGCGTATGCCATGGATGGGTGGAGCTACGGCACTATGTTGCCTCGCTGACCGGGCTCCACAGGGGGGGGGGATGAAAAAGAGAGAAAAAAAAACAATTCTGGGGATAGATGTAGGCACCTCAACCTTCCATAGCCCACACTCCCAACTCTGGACTATCTACTCTCCACTGCAAGACTCATGTGCCGGGCACTTTGCCCTATAAAGGTAGAGCACCCTGGGTGGATAGGGCGGCCCTACCTCCGGAGGGTTCAGACCCGGAGGTGGTGCTTGGTGACATGAGGGGAGAGGAGGGGTCACGGAGGGAGGTAGAGGCTGGGAGCTCCCGAGGTCACTGGAAGGAGTTCTCCAGGGTTGGAGATAAATAAAGTTAAAAAAAAAAAAAGATTACCCCAATTGATGGGGCCACACATGTATGCTGAGGGTGACCCATCAAGGTACAGTAGAGCCCATTAAGATGCATCACAGAATACTGCAGAATTCATAGAAACATAGAATTTGATGGCAGATAAGGACCACTTGGCCCATTCAGTCTACCCATTTGTCCCTGCCTATACTGTCACTTCAGACCCTGCTTGATCTCTGCCCCCCATTTCCCAACTAAGATTCCCTTGTGTCTATCCTATGCATCCTTAAAGCCCACCACTGTTTTTGCCTCTACCACCTCTGTTCAAAGACTGTTCCAGGCATCCACCACTCTTTCAGTGAAGAAGTACCTCCTCATATCTCTCCTAAATGTTCTTCCTTCCAGCTTCATTACTAGGTTACTAGGTTTAAGAAGACATAAGAAGATGTATACACATCATGAATGTCTCCCACAGCTGTGTGGGCATATTAGTTCAAGCCTGATTGCCAGTTAAGATATTTGTCTAATCGAGCTTTAAAGGTTTCAAAGTTGTTGGCTTCTACAACTTCACATGGAAGCTTATTCCAGGCCATACTTGCCCTTATAGTAAAACAATTGTCCTTTTTTTTTTTGTTAAGGCCTTTTGCATCACGAGTTGGTTGCAATGACTCCGCGTATTCACTTTGCTAGCAGCAAAATAGATTGCACACTGAGCCATCAAGTCCGGGTTGTGTAATAGTTTGTAAAGCAACAAGTCACCCCTTGCTCTTCTGTTTTCAAGACTGACCAAACCAGATTTAGATAGTCTTTGATGGAAGGTAGATGGCTAATATTGGGCATGATCTTAGTAGCTCTATGTTGAATCTGTTCTAACAAGTTTATATCTTGTTTAAGGTAAGGGTTCCAAAATGGGGAGCAGTAGTCAAGTTGAGGCCTAATGTAAGTGCGATATAGCAGAATTATGCATTGTTCTGCTTTGTTAACAAAGGACCATTTAATATTGCTAATTAAAATGTTGGCAGACAAAGTAAACTTTTTACAATGGTTTGAGGCTGTCAGATTGTCATTAATAATTACCACAAGATCTCTTTTGTTTGTTGATGTTTTGATGGGTGTATTATTTGACTGATAAGTATGTAATGGATTATTCCTTCCTAAATGAATTACTATGCATTTGTCAATATTTAGCACCATGTTATTATCAGCTGTCCACTGTTCAACTCTTTTCAGATCTTCAGAAAGCGATAAATACTTTTCAATGGTATCCACTTCACCTCCTATTTAAGCAATAAGCCATGAGGATTGTGGGTTGTAAGAGGATTTACCATGGCTGGGGTGGTTTGTAAATCCACCCCACCCATAATAAATCCTAACTCTATATCGCTTAAGTGGTTTATTGTGATTATACCTTGTCTATTTTAGTTTTTGTGTAAAAAAAAAAAAAAAAAAGGAAAGAAAAATAGTGTTTTATATCAGTTGAAATTATATTTGAATTTATTGTTGCATCACAAAAAATAGTTCCTTGCTGGTACAGTAGGTTGAATATTGACAAGATGCTGCGCCCCCCCCCCCACTGATAGAATTATCGCAGTTTGTGGGTTTTAGTGAGTCGGGTGTGCTGAGCGAGCGAGCAGTTCAATATCAGGGACAGGGAGTGAAATGTGACACAGAGAGGTAGATGCTGTTTTTTTTTCTGAGACACTGTTTTTGTAGAGTTTGCTAGTAACAGCAGGTAGCTGTCGGTTAGTGTATGGAGCATGAATGGGAGACCATGTGTGAGTTTGTTTCCAGGTTGAACTTTGCAGTCTTCCAGGTATAGCATTGTGGGGAAATGCAATCATAGTGCTGTTCAGGGAAATTAGTTTAAACTACCGTTTTGGTTTTTTCTTTATGTATGGACTACTGAGCGAGGGAAAGAGAGAGTAAGTGCTACAATAGCTATAAGTCAGAACGGGACAGAGAGAGCCAGACAGCAAGCAGGAGTGGAATGAAGAGAGAGCAATAAGCGAGGTGGGTGCAGTGGTACAGAACTGTGAGAAGATGCAGCTGGCTGGCACCTTTTCTGTGTGATTATTGGTAGACAACTAACGTAGGTAAAGTGCCAGCTTGCCTATTTGATTAGTCAGTGTCTGAGGTCCATGGTATAATTTTGTGTAATCTGCAGACTTAATGACTAAATTATTGATATTATGGTTGATGTCATCAATGAAAAGATTGAATAATGTAGGCCCCAGAACTGACTCCTGGGGTACCCCACTGCTAACTAACCTGGTGTTGGAAAGTTGAGCACCAGTTCTGACTTTTTGGGTTCTGTCAGTGAGCCAATTTTGAATACATCTTGTCAGAGTGAAGTTTAGGCGAAGTCTATTTAATTTATTAATCAGTTCTTGATATGGGACCTTATCAAAGGCCTTACCGAAGTTCAAAAGTATAACATCAACTGGAACATGATTGTCAAGGCTGGCATCTACCTTACTGTAAAAAGTAATTAAGTTTGTAGTACAGGAGTGTCCTGCAGTAAATCCAAGTTGATTGTCATCCTTAAACCCCCCAAAATTCAACTCATCCTCAGTTTTGTTTTTAACCAAGCATTTCATAGTTTTACACACAACAGAGGTTAGACTTATTGGTCGATAGTTTGAGACATGAGCTCCGGATCTCTTTTTGAATAACGGAATGACTATTGACTTTTTCCAGTCTGTAGGGACCTCACCTGTGGCAATTGAGTTATTAAATATTAAGGACGGGGGACAAAGAGACTAGATGACATTTCAGTTGTGAACCTAGGCTTTATATTGTCAGGGCCAGGAGATGAATTAACATTTAATTTATTTATAGCTGAACATATTTGAAGTAAATAAAATAGATTTTGGAGGCTGATTATTTGTAATTGTTGAGCATGTGTGTTAGGGTTATAAATAGAGCAAAAATACTTATTAAAGGTATTTACTTGCTCTAGGTTGTTGGATATTATGTGATTATTTTCAGCCAATGGCCCTATGCATACCACCCACGTGTTTCTGTTTTGCATTTACATAGGAGTAAAATGCCTTATTATTATCTTTTGTATGTGCTATTTTAGTTAAATTTTATATTTCTCAGCACATATGGGTATTTGTTTCTTTCTATTTTTTAATGTGTTTTTATACTTTAGGTAATTTTCTGTGGTATTGTTTCTTTTTAGGTTTTAGTAAGCCCTCTTTTTGATCTGATCAGTTTTCTAACTGATTTAGTTAGCCAAGGTGGAATCCTTCCTTTATTGTTATATTTGGTTATTTTTGGGATACAATTAGCTTTGTTTTGTTCTACTGTATTTTTTAGCATTGACCACATGTTCTCAGTAGAAAGGTTATCCATTCCTGCTTCCAATTGATATCAAATAAAATATTGTTAATCATCTCAAAATTGGCTTTATTATAATTATTGATAGTTGTCAAACGTTTAATTTTAGTGTATGATGAATCAATATTAAAGTTAACTATATTATGGTTGCTTCTTCATAAGGGGCAATTTACTGATGCCTCTGAGAGTTTATGTTCAATGCTGGTAACGGATCTAAGATGTTTTCACCCCTTGTGGGAGACTGGACCTTTTGAACTAAATCTACTGACACCACAGCATCTACAAATGTAGTTTCATGATTGTTTGATCCAGTTAGTAAGTCCCAATTAATTCTGGGAAAATTGAAGTCACCTACAATGATGTAGTCTCTCTTGTTGGTTGCCTGAAGAATCTCATTGATGAGTATTTTATTATTGTATTGGTGTGAATTGGGAGGCCTGTAATAGTTCCCTAACATAATTTTAGGTTTATTCTTATGAGGATGAATTTGTACCCCAATAGTTTCAATCTGATCTTCAGGCAGGTGTATTAAACAAAGTTGGTGACATTCAATACCATTAGCAATATACAGACAAATCCCACCACCATGTCTTATATTTAACTGTGGTTCAGAACTCAGTGCTTATGTTACATTCTGTAGCTGGATGCAGAAGGTTGTGATTGGATACAGAGGCCAGACCAGTAAGTAGGATAATGCTTGCAAGATACTAATAGTATGAAATGATTCGTGCTTAGGTACTTTAGCATAGACATGAGCAAGTCAGTGATTATAATACATATGAACTGAATAGTATATGCAAGGTGCTTAGATGCTTGAACTGATGAGTCACTTGTTATGATTTGATAGTTTTGGCCTTTCTCTGTATCCCACCGTAGGAAGGATGCTTAGTCCAGTATTATGAGACCCCCCCCCGGTGGGATAAGAGTGCCGCAGAAGGAGGAGGTGTCAGGTGAGATGGTGGGTGAGTGCGACTCGCTCTAAGCAGGGCAGTGCGCTGCCTGCTGGTATAAATAGGATGTGGGGGAGGAGCTCTTCCCCCACTTAACTATGGGCATAGCCCTAAATTTAACTGTGGTTCAGAGCTCATTGCTTATGTTACATACTGTAGCTGGATGCTGAAGGTTGTGCTTGGATACAGAGGCCAGACCAGTAAGTAGGATAACGCTTGCAAGGTACTAGTAGTATGAAATGATTCATGCTTAGGTACTTTAGCATAGACATGAGCAAGTCAGTGATTATAGTACATATGAACTGGATAGTATATGCAAGGTGCTTAGATGCTTGAACTGATGAGTCACTTGTTATGATTTGATAGTTTTGGCCTTTCTCTGTATCCCACCGTAGGAAGGATGCTTAGTCCAGTATTATGAGACCCCCCCCAAAAAATAATGATATTAACGATTGTTCTGTATCCGACTGTTTAAGGAGTCGAGTAGGAAGACACCCCCCAGAAAATGAGTAGCAGTATGATCACCTCCTCCAACTCCGGAGAGTGTGATCAGTAGCACGCAGGCAAGGGAAACCCCCCTTGGGGGGAAACCTCTGAGGCCCCATGGCTACTGACCTGCCCATCCTTCTGGGTATACTAAAGGAGAGTAATCCTAATTTTTTTTAACTAATCAGCTAATCTGAGTCCCAAAGTGATAGAACCAGATCCAGAGAAATGGAGAACTGAAGACATATGGAATCGAGACATGATGGTGAACAGAGCAAGCATCCATTGGGTAAACTCCAAGTTTGAAAATCCATGAGCAGGCCAGAATGGTAGGAGAGTGGAATCCATGTTGAAATAAATTTGAAATGACAAGTTGCAGTGGTGATAGTCCAGAAATTCCATGATGAGCATAATGAACTCAAACGATGAGTAGCATGAATCGAGCAATCCATAGCGAGGAAGTCTTCCCCAAGAGACAAAACCACTGTTAAGTCAATAGCACCTAAGAGAGTAGATTGTACGCTTAAGTCATGATATAAAAATGCTGAAGGCAGTAGAGCTGTGCTGAGAATCCGGGCAGGAACTGAAGGCAGTAGATTTGAATCAATGCAGCATGTCAGTAGGAAGCATTCATGGGAGTATAAGAGTGAGCCCAATAGGTGAGGATATGCAGCTGAACTGTGCAGGTTAGATGAGGTAGGAAGTAGCAGGAGTGGTGTTGACCACACGTAGGTCAGCTAGTAAGTAAATGGAGAGGAAGCAAGCCCCATGTAGACTAGCATGTGCAGCTGGACCTCGGCCAGCTGGTAAGGGAAGTAGAGTAGCAGCTAGCGCCATGTAGGCTAGCATGTGCAGCTGAACCCTCAGGTTAGCTGGTAAGGAAAGTAGAGTGGCAGCTAGCCTCACATAAGCTAGCTTGTGCAGCTGGACCCCATAGGTCAGCTGGTAGTAAGTTAAGTGTAGAACGAGCAACGAGTAAGAAAGCCTCCGGTGTCACCGAGCAACAAGTCCTGTAACAGCACGTCAGCGGATAGTAGGCAGATAGAAATAGTGCTAGGAAACGCTGGTTAGTTTAGATTCAATATGTAGAAATGAACTAGCATACAAGGGGGAGACGTTGTCGCTTAATGCTTCCAGGTCTTGCATGAGCACTACAGGTGCTGAAGGGACATGTGAAGCATCCAGATAATTGCACTGAGCTTAGCGTTGTTGGCATACATCCAACAGATTCAGGACAGGGTTACGATGAGAAGCTCCTAGGGCTAGCACATGACAATTAGAAATTGTTGACTACGTGTCCAGGCTCTGACACTTACGGGCAATAGGCAGGATGTATTGGAGTAGTCCGGCCTCCGGGCTTCTGCTGATGGAAGGCATAAGAATCCATGGAATGGTAGTATGGCTTGAGATGAAGCTGATGACTGACGAACTTAGTTCAGTTGATAGGACGAAGATAGTAGGATATGCTTAGGTCATAATATAGAAGGCATACAGCAGTAAAGCTGAGGTGGAGTCCCTGAGGATTTGATCGTAGTAAATCTGAACCACTGTTGTGGAGGTAGGAAGCATCCAAGGAAGTATAACAGGGCGAGCTTAATAAGTAAATATGTAAGGATGGACATGTAGAGTAAGTAGCAAGTAGTTGGACCAAGTTGGTCAGTTGGTGAGTGATAGAACATGGCAGCTAGTCCCTCCATGAGATGTGCAGCTTAACCATCAGCTGGTGAGGTAAGTAGAGAGGCAGCTAGCTCCAGGTAACATAAAGGTGCAGCCAGACCTTCGAGGTCTGCTGGTAGTAATAGAATGTGGCAGGTAGTCTCGACAAGATGCGCAGCTTAACCATCAGCTGGTGAGGTAAATAGAGGCTTGCTCCAGTGACAAAAAGTGCAGCCAGGCCTTAGTAGGTCTGCCAGTAGTAACAGAATGCGGCTGGTAGTCCTGGTGAGATGCACAGCTTAACCATCAGCTGGCAAGGTAAGTAGAGAGGTGGCTTGCTCCAGTAACATGAAGCGCAGCTAGACCTTCATAGGTCTGCTGGTAAGTAAATAGAGTGGCAAGTTAATAAGTAGTAGAGTTGGGGTTAGGCCCATGTTAGGAAGTGTAGCTGGACCTTTGTAGGTCAGCTGGTATAGTAAGTAAAATGGTGACTAGCTCCAAGAAATGTTGCAAGCACAACCAGACCCTACGGGTCTGCTGGTAGGTCAGTATAGTGGCAGCTAACCCTTGTAGGCTAGTGTGCACAGTTGATCCTCACATAGGTTAGCTGATTAGCATGAATGATTTGAGGGAACCTCCAGGCTCAGAACTGGGGGTGGCAGGCTGAGAGAAGTATGAAGCTCCCAGCCGGGTGCAGCACAGGCAAGCATAGTGTACGAATAGACGAACCCCTAGGTCTAATGGTGAGGTAGATATGAGGTAGAGTAAATGAACCTCCAGGCTCAGATAGGGTGTAGTAGGCTGAGAGAGTTCAGGAATCTCGAGGCCCAATGCTGGCAAGGCAGGTGGAATAAGAGAGCAACCCTGGAAGCTGCTGATTGAGCACTGAGCTAATCAGAGAGCATATGAGTGAAGACCTGCCAATTTTAGTATAGTTAGGAGTTACCAGGCAGCAAGGGAAGAGCAGGAGCTGGGAATGACAATGGCACATGTCATAGGTAATGAATTTTAAGCTCAGACCTGCACGTAGGTCAGTAGTAAGTAATAGTAGTAGTAGTGGCAGAATACATGAAAGTAGGCATAGTAGCATGGAGTAATTGAATAAAATGAGGTACTGTACATAGTAGGGATCGATAAATATGGAATAGCAGGCAATAAGTTTGATTTTTCTAAAGTCGTTTTGATAATCAAGTAGCAAAAGCAAAAAAGCAAGGAGCCATAATAGGAAGTCACATCCCAGATATCTTAAGCAATGACAAGTCTACAAACGGCCTTATGTGGTTAATGATAGGGAATGTGTCTGACAGAGTTCATCGATACAATTTGAGCATTCAGCATTTGCTGCACAGTATGAGAAGCAGCAGGATTCGACAGAGCTACAAACAAACGAATGTAAAAGCTAGAGCTTAATGCAGTTCATGGCAGACACAAGGTATGGGAATGGTTTAAAAGTTTGCCATACTGGCACTTGCACAGGGACTCGAACAAGAGAAATGGATGCTTAGTACTTGTGTCCTGGATAAGAGTGAAAGTCTGCAAGCAGCCCGTTAGGTCTCGTAAACCGTGGTCACTCAGATATGCTGCAGCCGCAATAAGCAGCACATGATAAAGTAATCAAGCATATGCGCTCAATCGCTAGGTATGGTGAATAAGGAGCGAGCATGAATCCAGGCTATTCACAGCTGCTAACTAGAACCAACAATAGTAATGATAGTGATATGTAACTCGTTCTCCTAAAGGATGGCCCAATCGTCAGTTCATGTTTGCTGTTCTGCAGAAGTGCTGCCTGAAATGAGGAGGCATGCTGGTGAGTGAAGCACAGGTCAAGCAACATCGGCAGACTCAAGGTAGGAAGGGGGAGGCACTGAAGAGGAGAAGGGAAATCCTAGCCCCCCCCCAAAATCAGGGTAATTAGTGAGGTAAACGCCAAGATAGAGCAGTCGATAGGGAGAAGGGCAGGGGTAAATGGAGAAAAAGACAAAGGCAATAGGGACAGGGATGGGGCAAAAAGAAATAAAGCCATAAAAAAATGGAAGGTAATGAGTACCAATGCCGTAGTCTAGGTAAAAAGCTCCCTGAAATGGTGGCTTTGATGGAAGAGGGATGCCTGGATATTGTGGCAGTCACAGAAACATGGTACGCAGAGAACCATGACTGGGATGTCAACATACTAGGGTACACAATCTACAGGAAGGACAGAGAGGGAGGAAGAGAAGGAGGAGGAGCAGCTCTCTTTGTAAGGGAAGGGATCAAAGCAACAGAGCTAAAGGGTAAACAGGGAGGAGAGGAGGCACTGTGGGTCACCCTGAAGGCTGGAAATGGCTCCACAATCTGCACAGGGGTTGTATACAGATCCCCGTGTCAGGGGGAGGAAATGGACAATGAAATGATAGAAGGCATCCTTGGGATGGCAGAGAAAGGGGAGATAATGCTGATAGGGGACCTGAATATGCCAGATGTTTACTGGAGCATCTTTGCTGCAGCCACATCCAAGAGCAGAGCCATTCTCGATGCCCTACAGGGGGCATGCCTCAGACAGCTAGTTTTGGAACCCACTCGGGAGAGAGCAACTTAGACCTGGCTCTCAAATGGGGACGGAGAGGATCTCTGATCTGAAGTAGAAACATCTGGGGAAGCAACCACCAAACAGTGTGGTTCACGATAAACTTAGCTGTAGAGTCAAGCCACACAAAAGTGAAGGTACTGGACTTCAGGATGGCTGATTTTGTCAAAATGGGAGCGTGCCTCAGAAAAGCACTAGCAAACAGGCAAGAAGGTGGGGTGGAGCAATAATGGGGAAACATCAAAACCGCCATCACAGAGGCAACAAGCCTTTGTGTGAAGCAAATAAACAAATCAAAATGAAAGAAAAAAACACTATGGTTCTCAAAAGAAGTGGCGAGAAAGGTAAGGGAGAAAAAAAAAAGCATTCAGGAAGTATAAGGAAACACAGAAGGAGCAGGACAGAGAACTGTACCAGTTAAAACACAAGGAAGCGGGTAAGGCAGTCAGAATAGCAAAGGCCCAAACCGAGGAAAAGATAGCCAACTCGGTTAAGAAGGGGGAATAAAACCTTTTATAGGTACATTAGGGAGCAAAGAAAGACTAAGGCAGGGATACTGAGGCTGAACAAAGAGGAAGGTGGTTGGGCAGAGAGCGACAGTGAAAAAGCAGAGATACTGAATGAATACTTCTGCTCAGTATTCACAATGGAAAAGCAGGGGGAAATACCTAATCCAGTCAATAGAAGCACTCTGGATAGGAGGGTTGATATTAGTCCTTTCACAGAAGAAAGGGTTCTGAAAGAACTCTTAAAACTGAAGGTGAATAAAGCAATGAGGCCTAATAGGATTCACCCCAGAATTCTAAAAGAACTAAGGGAAGAACTAGTAACACCACTGACTACCCTTTTTAATAAATCATGGGAGGATGGTGTGGTACCTGAGGACTGGAGGAGGGTGGATGTGATTCCCCTTCACAAAAGTGGGAGCAAGATAGAGGCAGGAAACTACAGACCTGTCAGTTTGACCTCAGTGGCTGGGAAAATGATGGAATCACTTCTGAAGGAAAGAATTGTTGAGTACCTAGAGGTCAGTGGGGCACAGGACCCAAGGCAGCATGGATTCACATCGGGAAGGTCATGTCAGACAAATCTAATTGACTTCTTTGACTGGGTGACCAAAGCAGTAGACTAGGGAGGGGCTGTGGAAATGGCCTACCTAGACTTTAGCAAGGCATTTGACACAGTCCAGCACAAAAGATTAATAAACAAATTATCCAGCCGGGAGTGGGTCCCAGGTGGTAGCCTGCAAAACACTGGTTGGACAACAGGACACAGCGGGTGATAGTAAATGGAGTCCACAGTGAAGAAGAAAGGAGGGTTTCTAGTGGGTACCTCAGGGCTCAGTACTGGGGCCGGTCCTTTTTAATGTCTTTATAAGTGACATTGCAGAGGGACTGGAAGGGAAAGTATGTCTCTTTGCAGATGACACAAAGATCTGCAACAGGGTTGATACACAAGGTGGGGTGGAAAGGATGAAAAGGGACTTAGCAAGGTTGGAGGAATAGTCAAATGTATGGCAGCTTAGATTCAATGCAAAGAAGTGCAAAGTAATGCACCTGGGAAACAAAAACACAGTGGAAGAGTACACAATGGGGGGGGTGAGATACTGACAACAACAAAAATGGAAAGGGACCTGGGGGTAGTCATATCAGATGACCTAAAGGTGGGCCAGCAATGTGAGAGAGCAGCAAGGAGGGCTGGGGGATACTGGGATACTGGGAGAGGCATCACCAGTAGAAAACAGGAAGTTATTGGCCCTCTGTACAGACAGTTGGTGAGACCACATCTGGAGTACTGCGTGCAGTTCTGGAGACCCAATCTCGCAAAGACATAGACAGGTGGAGGCTGTCCAGAGGAGGGCACAAAATGATGCAGGGTCTGCATCAGAAGACATATGTAAGAAGGACTAAAGGAACTAAAGATGTATAGCCTCGAGGAAAGGAGGAGAGGGCATGATAGAAGCTTTCAAATACCTCAAGGAATCAACAAGTCCAAGAGGGTAGCATCTTTCAGAAAAGAGATGTGCAAAAACAAAGGGGGCACAATTTGAAGATAGAGGAGGCGGCTAAGAGGTAATGTGAGAAGTATTTTTCACAGAGAGGGCTTGTGGTACATGGAACAGCCTTCCTGAGTAGGTCGTAGAGTCAAAAACAGTGGGGGAATTCAAGAATGCATGGGACAGACATCAGGCAATTCTAGTGGGGGGTAGGAGGAAGTAGGCTGTTGGTTAACTAGGATCTGCAACACATAAAAGATAAGGAGCACCAGGATATGTGTGGTGCTATTGAAAATCACGACAAATGTAAATCAAGGTAAATCTAAGCACCCGCACAGCATACTCAGAAAACGTCCGATGGATAAAAAATCACATTTATTATAGACCAAATTAAAGCGCACACTACACAGACTGGCGTTTCACTTGGCCCCTGCCAAGCTTCTTCAGAGTAAAGACATCTTTCAAGTGTTATACTTAAATACCTTGTTCACCATACCATGTGATTTCTATTGCACTAATACAAATCCAATAACAATTATATACAATTATTTGAAAACAGTTCTTAAAGGCACACATCATATAAATCCATTTATCCCCTATAACTGTAAGAACTACTTCAAAAACATCACCCAATATATAGGATTATCTTACCAATATTTAAATTTAATTTATATAACATTAAGGTAGCAAATTATTATATCACCAAAAATCCTTATATTAAAATACATAAAAAGTGAAACAATAAAATGCAAATATTGAAGGGGACTAGTTATTTAAATCAAGTCTGCTGTTCAATAAATATGTTATGTGTTTATTAATTTACTTTATGCCGGCATCTAATATAAATTTATGGGCCTATAACCATATTTATTTTACTTTTGCTATTTCAAAGGTTTTCCCAAATTCATATTTTAAAGGTCCCATACATTATTTATATTTCTTCAAAAATCGCGTCATGCATGTTATTGCGCCATTGGATCATAAAGTCTAAATTATCAGTTCCATAAGCCGGTTTTTGCGTTATACGAAGCCCCCTCGGGACTCGGTTCACTTGTAAATAAGCTTCTAATGTAGTCTTATGCCAAAACATTCTCCTGCCCTTAAGTACTAGTTTTTCAAACTTGCGATATAACGTTTTTTGGGTTTAACTCACCAGCAACATTTGTAGAACCTTCACCTGTTGTCAATAGCAGACTGTCCCCCTCTTGCGCTCGAAATACAAAGTTGGCAAAACTCATACCATGTGCGCCACCACATTCATTGCCTTCAGAGGCCCGTTGCACCCGTCGGATCTCTTCCTGGTTTTGTGACATCACAGCATGTGGTGTAGCTTCCAAATTCATCCCCCAGGAGACATATCTTAATATCGACAGTTACATTGGGACCAAGGAGTGGAAACTTAAATAAGAAAATAGGCCAGAGAGAAAGCTTCTGGATATATACGCTAGGAGCTTGTGAAAATAAGGGCTTTAATGACAATTTTGAGTTAGCTGCATTTTTGAAGAAATATAAATAATGTATGGGACCTTTAAAATATGAATTTGGGAAAACCTTTGAAATAGCAAAAGTAAAATAAATATGGTTATAGGCCCATAAATTTATATTAGATGCCGCATAAAGTAAATTAATAAACACATAACATATTTATTGAACAGCAGAGTTGATTTAAATAACTTGTCCCCTTTCAATATTTGCATTTTTATTGTTGGCACTTTTTTAAGAATTTTTAATATAAGGAATTTTTTTGGTGTATATAATAATTATGGTTATCTTAATGTTATATAAATTAAATTTAAATATTGGTAAGATAATCCTATATATTGGAGTGATGTTTTTGAAGCAGTTCTTAATAGTTATATGGGATAAATGGATTTATATGTTGTGTGCCTTTAAGAACTGTTTTCTCAAACAATTGGTATATAATTGTTATTGGATTTGTATTGGTGCAATAGAAATCACATGGTATGGTGAACAAAGTATTTAAGTATAACACTTGAAAGATGTCTTTTACTCTGAAGAAGCTTGGCAGGAGGCCAAGTGAAACGTCAGTCTGTGTAGTGTGCGCTTTAATTTGGTCTATAATAAATGTGATTTTTTTTATCCATCGGACGTTTTCTGAGTATGCTGTGCGGGTGCTTAGATTTACCTTGATTTACATTTAACTAGGATCTGCAGCTTATCCATTAGGTAGGGAAACGGGCAGACTAGTTGGGCCAAGCAGTCCTTATCTGCTGTCAAATTCTATGTTTCTATGTAGGAAACTCTGAAGAACGTACGTTACGTGGTCCTGGTAGTGTAGGCCTAGCTCGTAGAAGAAATGGTGCAAGATGAGGTGGCTGACAGACTTAAGCAGGGGAGCAGGCATTGAGGCAAGCTAGTAGTTTTGGCAGCAGTGGATGTCTGGAACTCCGCAGATGGCAGGGACCAAAAGAAAGCTGCAAGCAGTGAGCGGGTGAAGAGCGGAGTGGCGACGAACTGGCATGGAGCCGGGGCTGCTCGAGAGAAAGAAACAGAACGGAGAACAGAGGATAGGCTAAGAAGCGAGCGTAAAAGCAGGAAGAGAGAACAGCGCTCAAGTAGTGAGCTAGAGAACCCCACCAAAAGAAAAAGAAAAACAACAAATGGATGAAATGGATAACACAGGGAACGGGACAAGAAGGGAGGCGAGAGAGAAACAACAAACCGGGGGGGAGGGGGGAGCAGACAAGGAGCAGCCATGGACCAGCAACGACGTGACAGCGAGTGTGACTCGCTCTAAGCAGGGCGATGCTCTGCCTGCTGGTATAAATAGGATGTGGGGGAGGAGCTCCTCCCCCATTTAACTACGGGCATTGCCCTAAATTTCTGTCTGTGTGGAACAGTACCCAGGAATTTCTCTTTTCCAATCACTTGATTGATCCCACCAAATTTCTGTTATTGCAGCTAAATCAATTTTATCCTTAAGTAACACAGCTTCTAATTCGAGGACTTTTGCAAGATTTAAACTTCTAGTACTAGTAAATAGTATGCAGCATCTATCTTTGTTGACATACTCTGTGTTAGTATTATTAAAAGTTGGAAAAGGGGACTTCCGGTGACGTCACGGTGTTAGCAGCAGCTTGAGACTTGGGCTCCCTCCCCGAGAACTACTGCAAATATCTCCTAAATACTGAGTTTTCTGTCAAAATTGGAAAATATGCCTCCGGGAGGTGCTAAACAGGATAAGGGGGACAGAAATAGCCAAAAAAACTCAACTCAGAAACCAGATCATAGCAGATTGCCAGAGAATTGTCAGGCCCGTAGCTGGAGTACCTCTCTTACCAGCCAGCATGGTTCGGGATACGATACTGAGGGAGAGTCTGAGGTACTGTCGAGATCACGTTTTGAGAAGCTACTACAAGAGATCCAAGAGTCACGAACCGAAAATAAAAGAGAATTTCAGAATCTGAATTCCAAACTAAATAAAATGGAACATCGAATAGAGGGGGCAGAACAAAGAATCACAGACGCGGAGAGCAACGGAGAAATGTTAACCCAGGCAGTGGGGTCGCTACTGCAACACATTCTGGCGCTACAAGCAAAATGCACAGATTTAGACGGCCGCTCTAGAAGGGATAACCTCCATTTATATGGCCACGCAGAAGGAGTGGAGTTACAACCGATTTCCCTGTTCATAGAAGACCTGCTAAAAGATGTCTTGAGCCTACCGCAGGATTACCAACTTAGGGTGGAGAGAGGTCACTGATCCCTAAACCTACAGATCCCACAGCCAGGCCCCGCTCAATAATTATTCAGTTTGCAAGTTATCGTACCAAGGAGGACATTTTAAAATGAACATAGCAACAGAAATAACTTAAATATTTGGATTCCTGTCTGTCTTTAGATCAGGATTTCCCTCTGGAAATTCAACAAGCTAGGCAGCGTTGGGTGCCATACTTTAAGATTTGCAGAGAGAAGCAGCTAAGGTTTCAAACGCCCTACCCTGCAAGATTTAGAATCTTTTGGCCAGATGGAGTGAAGCTCTACAGCACTACAGAGGAGCTGAACAACATGCTGATTGAGAGGGGTATCGCTCCCCCACAACACGAACCGGAACACCTTAAACATAAGATGGTGGAGAGACCAGAGTGGCAGTTTGTAACCGGATGAAAGAAAAATGGAGGAATGCTGGAATCGGATAGGGCGACCCTGCACAAACTGTCTCGAGAGCAATCGAAGAACAACACAGACCTGGGCTCTTCTCATGAGGCAACAACATCTCTCGGCTGAACACCTTTGCGATCAAGGTACTGGTAGATTTTCATCTGGCTGAACTTAGACCTCGAGAGTTACCTCTCGCTTCTTTCACGGGGGAGGCGAGGGAGACCCGACAGTCTTCAGTGTAATGTAGAAGCTGATGGGCCAAAGTAGATAATTACAGACTTGTGACTGAACTGTCTGCAAAATGACCCATGTATCCATTAGTTTATTTTATATTTTTAGTCCATTAGAGCCCAATGCTGGGTTTGCAACTTGTTTCTGAGTTTATAGAGATAAACATTGGGGTCGATTGTCTGGACCTCCCGCCTCACTCCAATTACTTGCTCTTAATCTGTTCTTAAATATTGAGCAAGGAGCTAGAGGTGGAGAGTTCTTTCAGCCCTATACTGGGGGATATTTATAAAATAATATTTTAAATGGATCTTTAGTGCTTTTTTTTGTTTATTCCGAAGTTCTTGGGGATTTGATGCTGTTTGGAGTTAATTTATAAACCATGCTTGACACCGTGACGCACATGCACGCCTTAAAGAGGGGCCATGATTTTCCTTCACGACCCCAGGGGAGGGCCCCATCCATTTGGGGTGATCGAAATCCTCCTCATCTCCAACCCTCACCAGATGGAAAAGGGGAAGGAGTAAAGAAACCCGAATTACCAGGTTTTCTACCTAGGAAGTTTAAAAAGTTGTTACTGTTTTTTGGTTATATTAACTGCTCTGTTGGCAGAAAGTTTTATAAATATCAAGGGTCTCACATTGGAGGAGGCTTGCATTTGCTGGTGGCTGAGAAGGGGGGGGAGACGGGGGGCTGCGGGTTCGGGTGAAAGGGGTAGTGATGAATGGATTAGCAGGAGAACCAAGGCCCTATAATGGCTTGTGACAGGAAATTCTGTTCATACAATGTGCAATGCCTGACAAGTCCAGTAACGCGTGCGGAAGTATTGAGCTATTTGAGAAAGATGGCAGTGGATTTTATTTTTTTACAGGAAACCCACCTTTCCCCACAGGAGCACTCTAAGCTAGGTACCATGGGGTTCAGTAGTAGCGCTTCCGCCTCATATAAAAAGGGACGGAGGAGGGGGGTGCCGATTTTAATTCCCAAACATACCCTCTTTATAAAACAGGATGAATTAGTGGATAAGGAAGAAAGGTAGACACTGATGTGTGGGTCCTTCCAGGGTAAACCAGTAACTCTGGCATCGGTGTATTTTCCCCCGGGTTCGAATTCAGCATTATGTTTGAAGTTTCTCACCACATTGCAAGAATGGCCTCGGGGGAGGTGATATGGGGAGGGGATCTGAACCTGATGTTAAACTCTGTTTTGGACTCCACCACCCAGACTCGGAAAAAAGATCATGGCACAGCCAAAAGAGTGAAAAAAATGTTGAACAAGCTAGGAAATGTGGACATTTGGCGCCATCTTGAGGGGAAAAAGAGGAGCACACCTTTTATTCACCCGTACACAATGTGTACACTAGATTAGACTATTTTTTGGTTCCTAAGGAGTTAGTGGGGCAGGTTCAGAGGGTTTCAATTGGTGAGTTCTCACTCTTGGACCATGCTCCGATTTTTATGACCTTTTGTTTTGGGGAGACAAGGAGGAATACCTTCTGGAGACTGAATCTTTCTTTACTCCAAGATCAGGAGGTGATGGACTCAGTCACCCAGACAGTAGAACAAACACTGTAGGAGAACGACACTCCAGAGACCTCACCTGCCATTCTCTGGGATACCCTAAAGGCCGTAATTAGGGGGAAATTTATTGAATGGTCAAGCAGGAGGAAAAAAAGAAAGAGAGTCTCGAAGAGTTGAATTGCTAACCCAGATAAAACAACTGGAAGCGCAACAACAAGTTAAAATAGACGGAGAAAGGACTAAGACTTTTAAAAAGTTGAAAGCCAGCCTTTCAAGTCTTTCAGATTATGCAATGTAAAAGAGGTTATTGTTTTTGAGACAGAAATATTATGAAGGTGGACCCAGGTCCCTCAGACTCATAGCTAGTAGACTGGGGGCCCAACGGAGTAGGGCAACAATACAGACAGTACAACACCCTGCCACAAATAAAGTAGAAAAAGAAACAGGTGGTATAGCAGAATCCTTTCAGGAATATTACTCAGTACTATATAAACAGGAAAACCAACCACCCTGTGCTCAGATTCAGGAGTTCCTCGGGCGCTTGGGTCTACCCTCAAACTCACGGGAGCAGGTAGTTCATTTGAATCGGCCAATTGGGGACACAGAGGTGGATCATATAATTAGGGAATTAAAATCTATGAAGTGCCCGGGGATGGATGGACTCCCTGGAGAATTTTATAAGTTGCTTAGAGTCAAAATTATCCCCATCTTAGGGAATCTCTTTCGCTATGTACAAGGTAAGAAAGAAAAGATACCCCCCTCCTGGTCCCAAGCAATAATTTCTGTGATTCCCAAACCACGTAAAGATCCCGTAATACGTTCCTCCTATCGCTCTATTTTTTCAATACTTAATATAGATTATAAAATCTTAGCCTAGGTCATCACCAGAAGACTCCAATCACTACTTCCACAGATAATTAATCCAGACCAAACAGGTTTTATCCCAGAACGCCAGGCCCAGGACAACTTGAGAAAGACCATCCACATAATTGATCATCTAAATAGCACTAAAAAAACTGCCCTTCTGGTCAGTACAGATGCAGAAAAAGCATTTGATAAAGTGTTGTGGAGGTTTTTGGAGGAGTTCTTGGCCTGTTTTGGGCTGGGGAAGTCCTTTCAAACCTTAATTTCCAGACTCTACAACACGCCAACAGCCTATATTAGGGTAAATGGTCATCATGCACAGAGGTTCCAGTTGGAAAGAGGAACTATGAAGGATGTACATTATCCCCCCTCTTATTTGCATTATATATCGAGCCTTTGGCTCAATGTATAAGAAGAGACGAGGAGATTAGGGGAGTGATGATGGCTGGTCATCAGCATAAGATTTCCCTATACGCGGATGACATGCTTCTATACCTGGAGGATCCAGAGAGATCTTTGGAAAGGGTGATGAATAGATTGGCCCAATTCACTGAACTGGCTGGATACTCCCTGAATACTTCAAAGACAGAAGTTCTTAAGTTTAGATACAAGCCTTCTCCGGCATTAAAAGAGACTTACCCAATGAGACGGGATATGGTACAAATGAAGTATTTGGGGTTGAATATAAGTACTTCTCCCTTGCAACTTTACCAATTAAATTATGTACCTATGGTAGACAATTAAAAAGTGATTTACATAGATGGAGTGTACTGCCACTATCACTACATGACCAAATACAAGCAATAAAAATGAACGCTCTCCTCCGATTCCTATACCTTTTTCAGGGTGCCCCATGTGTCGTCCCTAGGAAAGATTTGGAGATCTGGCAGAGGGTGCTGATGAAATTTATATGGGCAAACAAAAGGCCTAGAGTAAGACAGCAAACTTTTTTATTTCAACCCAAAGAAATGGGGAGCTTAGGGGTACCCCAGCTTGAAGGTTATTGGGTAGCTGCTCTGATGAGAATAGGCCTGCTCTGGGGGTCACCCAAAGTACAAGGCCACTTGGAAGGAGATTGAGATGAGAAGCTGCCTTTCTCCCCCTGTGTCGGCAATGTTGTTCCAAACAAAGAACCAAAATAGAACTTGGGGAGGGTTACTTTCAGCTACCCGTACCACATTAGAGGGTTGGAGAAGGGGGACATTGAGGGAAATGAGGTTAGGGAGACATTGGAGATATGGGTGGTGGGCTTACAACCCCACCTTTGGCCCTGCCACATGGGACTCGTGGTTCTAGGCCAGCGCTAACAAAGGGTTACAGGCCCCTTGGCAACTAATGGGGGAGGGAGGACTGCTGTCTTTTGAAGCGGCTCAGAGGTGTTTCAGCCTCTCCTTAATGGATAGAATGTGATACTTGCAAATTTATAGTTACATTAATAAAAAAATTAAAAAGGAACAGAGTACAGGTCTGCGAGGGGCCACAGAGCAATCTTTCGAGCAAATATCGAAGTCGGAAAATGCATCAGGGGCCATCTCCCAGCTCTATAAGAGAAGTCTTCAGCAGATAACCTCAAATTTACAATATGTTAAAAAGGTCTGGGAACAGGAACTGAGTATTACTATTCCAGATGGGGACTGGGCAAAGGGTTGGGGCAATATCTGGAGGGTGTCCTCCTCTCCTTCCTGGAGGGAATTTTTATGGAAAATTAGGATTAGATATTTTAGAGTCCCATTTATAGTTTCAAGACCACAAACAGGTATGCCCTCTAATTGCTGGAGAAATTGCGGAGAGGAAATAGCTACCCATGCCCACATATTCTGGACATGCCCAATTATATCAAATTTTTGGACAGAAGTGGTTGCCTCTCTTAGGCAGATATTCCAGCTCCAAAAACAACCGGGGCCAGAGTGTGTGATCCTGGGGGGGATACCGGGGGAGATTTGGGGACGAAAAGCTATATATCTATGGCAGATCCTGCTAGTAGCTGCGATGAAGACACTTACCAGAAGGTGGTTACAACCATCCACCCCAATGAAACAGAACTGGCTGGAAGGGGTAGCACAGGTTTGACAACTAGAAGAAATGACATTTAGGCTATAGCAGAGATTCCCAGCCTTCATAAATCGATGGACCAGATGGACAGTCTGGTTGGGACAAGAAGGATAGGGACGGACTGATTGTTGATCTCGGGCTTCCCCCAGCCCTGGCCCCTCCCTAGAGGCCTGGGCTCCCATATTGGCTCCCGCCCCCCCATATAACATATAATACACAACATAACAAATAATAATTAAAAAAAAAAAAGGATGTGGGGTGCTGTCCTCCCCTGAGTCTGGAAAAGCTGAGAGCTGGACACTGGGGATTTGTTGGGCGCACTGCACAGTTTAGAAAAGGGCAGTAACTTAGCTGTCCTAGCACTAGCATCAGCGCCATCCCATGGACTTGGTACCTCTCACATATAGGGGAGAAATTATATCCATCATAGTATAATCTAATTTTACTCAAGGATACTAGGATGTGAAAAGTAGTTAGACATGCAGACCCTGATTTTATTTATTAGATGGTATTAGATTTAATAGTATCATATTACTTTCATTTTATTGCTAAGGTACTATTTTTAGTTCCAGGTTTAAAGTTTTTATTGTTTATATAAATTTCTGGAAAACTAAAGTATTTAAAGAGGTGTTCAAGATGTGGAGAGTTCTTTAGATCAACTTTATTTACAAGAGTGTCAGAGAACAAAAGGATTGAACACAACATAAGTTTAGGTGTTAACCTTATATCTTATGTGTAATGGATGCAACCTTGGCTTTTTTGTAACCTGTAAGTTGTTTGACTGAAATGTGTTTAATAAAGAAGTATAAAAAAAAGAGTTGGAAAAGAACCCAAGTCCCCCTCGTCCACTAGTTTAAAGACTTATTGATAAGTACGCGCTAATTGATTTCCCAAGGTGTGGTTACCCCTTTTACTCAGATGGAGCCCACCCTAGCAGTAAAGATTGTCATTGTGTTCAAAGGACTCCCAATGTGTTAAACAAGAATAGCCATTTTGGATAGTCCATTTGTGTAACCACTCTTTTTTTTTGTTTTGTTTTTGTGAATTTTCTTTATTTCACTGAAGGCCCATGGCATCTCTCCAGGGTACCCACTCAACTACTGTCTCTACTCCCTGCCTGAAATCTCCATCGTTGGTCTCCACCATCTCCATGGCATGTCCAGCCCCCCGGATAACCCCCACTGGAGGAAGGCCTGCCCACCCTCGGCGACCTTTCTACAATTAGAGGGACAGCCATGGAGTCCAGTCGGGGGGGAGGAGATCCAAGGAGGTAGGTCTGGCGTTGGGATGTGGGCAGGCCTCTGGGGCCCCCTTCATCTCCACTAGGCCACCAGGGTATTTCTGTGGGTTACTCCGCAGAGCGCAGTTGTGCCAGTGATGGCAGCACACTAATGTGCAGCTGTATGCTTGCCACTCCACCTCCGACATTGTGTCGAGCCCTACGCTACCTGCAGGTCCTAGTCTCCACCAAGGCCCACTCAGTGTAGCTTACCTGGAACCCTCCCCGGGAAGGAACAGCAGTCTTACAGATGCTCAATCCCTTCCCTCCCCTGCCGACTCCCGATGACCCGATTCCATTCCCGAACCTGGGTCGTCGGCGTGGCACGAAGTGTGGCATCCAGCGTCTCAACCCTCAGCACCACCGGGACGGCCCATGTAACCACTCATTAATCATTTTAATTTTCTTGTTTTTGAAGTTACCAGCTCTGGGTACAGGCAAGATCTCAGATAAACAGATTGGGCAACCTTTATTTTTCAGTTTTTTATATAAATCCATGTACTCTTTCTGAATACTATCAATACCTGGTTTATTGATGTTGTTGATGCCTGTATGGACTATCACCAATGGGTTAATGTCTGAGTCATGTAAGATATTATCCAACATATTAGTGATGTCTGAAATGCATGCTCCTCAAAAGGTACTACATGTTTGATTTGCTTTATCTTGGCTACATAGTGCTCTGTCTAGATATTTAACAATGGAATCTCCTAAGACATGGACCTGTCTAGATTTAGTGTCTTCAGAATTCCCAGATTGAGGAGGGGTAGTCTGAGGCAGTATCATTACTAGAGACAGGCTGAGTTACAGTAGGCTGCTGACTTAGTACAGGAAGTGTAGGAATTGTGTCTTTTACTCCTTGTTTATCTACTGTGGTTACAGCTTCTGTTTCTGTGTCAGTTTGGCCTATATTTGTCCCTCCATTAGTCTGGTTTTGAATAGGTGCTATAGGTTTATCTACTATAGTTATAGCTTCTATTTCCATGTCAGTTTGGCCTGTAGCAGCAGGAGGGTCAGAATCAACAATGGTATTATCCCCTAGAAAAGAAAAACGATTACTAATCGTTAGCTCAAACTCCATCACTCTATGGGCTCTTTTTTTGTTTATGTTTGGATTCAACAATTGTCCAGTCCCCTTCATCAGAGAGTTCATCTGAAAGATTTTGGTCTCCATCACATCTTTTTGTTTGCGATAGGATATAATGGAAGTAGTGGGTACCATGGCCATTGTTGTAACCAATGACCCAAAGGTTACGTGGCTAATAGTTCTGGATTTATAGGACTAGAGTTGGTTATGTTTATGCTGTTTATTGATAACATTCTTTGGTGGAGTTCCTTTTGATTTAGTTCTACCACATTTAGTTGATTTTTAAATGCACAAAATTCTTGCTCCAGTGTTTTGATATATATACATTTTTTACATATAAATGGTTCCTGGACACAGTTATTTTCAAAAAGTAAGTACATTCCACAATGATCACATTTTAGGCCCTAGTCCCCGTCAAGAGTTTTAATAATGTTCATCATGCTTGATTTGTAGACAGCTGATGGTATTGGAATAAAGGAAGAAGGAGGTACTAAAGATTTTTTTTTTCACTCAGACAGTTGAGGTTTGTACACAGATGACATGGAAGTTACGCTGTAAACATCCAAGAGCTACATAACAAAAACTATAACAGGTAATTAGATATCTTAGTTCCACACGACAAGGATAAAATAAACACACTTACAGAGACAGGCCCTTGACCCTTTAAACCCACTGGAATGCTGGCTCACAGCGCTCCATACACACTCTCATCCGCTCCGCTCTCAGTGAGCTTTTAAAGCCTCTGGAAGCAAGGGGTCACGTAACTACCCGGCTGCACTCCTGGCCCCAGAGTGTAACTAAAATTATAAGTAAAAAAGGCTCTACTAGAGCTTTCTAGTGGGGATTATTCACCCCACAACTCTCCTCATCCACCCCTCGCCCAGCTGATAGCTAATGGATCTCAAGTAGGAAAGGCTTTATTTATGATGAAAATGACAGTTTTGCACAGCACAATATACATACAACTTCTGAATAACAGGCCCACAATCGGTGAAGAAGACCTGAAGAGAAATTCCTTGTAATATTAATTATTTAACCCTTCTACCAGCACATTTCATACAGTGTGCCAATTAATCTTTACAAAAAAAATAAAGAAAAGGCAGGGCCTAGCTGCCTAGTGGGAACAGCAGGATACACAGAAGCACACAGTATTTTCAAAAAAAGCCAGTACTGCAGGAAATTCACAAACAGCACTCCCTCACGACAGCAAAACAATCTGATAATACTGTGAGGATGAGGAACCTTTTTTAACCAGTTCCTAAAATGCCTTTCAAGTAGTAAATGTACATGGCAGTCGCTTAGTTAATATAATTTAAGAAGAAAAAAAATCAAATCTCCTCCCTCCTCAGTCCCTGTTGTACAACAATGATCCCCCCTCCAAAGACCCCCCACTGCATTCAGACCCCATATCTCATGCGGCACCCAACCTCCCCAAATAAGCCCGCTGCTGTTGGGGATACCCATAATTTACAATTTTAAATAACAAACATTCAGTTTAATCAGTTGTTGTTCACCTCTCCAATCCATGATTATTTCTTTACTTTTTTACCTGCTATTAAGTCGAGATTAAGGCAAGGAGCACTGGTGGTCTGGCTGGATTGGGTCCGCTCTGCTCGCCTCGCTCTCCTCGTCTTCGCTGACTGACTGACTGACTGTGTAATCGAACTGAATCATCATCTTCAGTCTCTCAGTCTCTCAACTCTGAGTCCAGCCCGAGCATTTGGCAATCAGCATTGCCTTGGCTGAATATGAATAGCTGCTGGCACTGCTGCAGCTTTATGTTTATCTTTATTTTTTAAATTAAAGATTTACTGACCGGCGCAATTGATGGATCATGCAGCCTATCGATGGCGGGATTCGGCGGCTCAAGAGGGAATGAGTCTGGTGGCAGTCATCTGGGATTTTATTATGCTCCACATGATGTGACGTGATGGGGCTACACATGTACCTGAGGGAGAAGAGAAAAATTAAGGTCCAGGGTGGGCACCGGGCAGGAGTGCAAACATCAGTTGAGGTTTAGTGAAGTCATAGAAAGTACAGGAGTCTGGGAAGAAGGGAGGAAAAAAATGGAATTTAAAAAAAGGAATATCAGGTGGCCCCTCGAACTCTGGGGCCCAGGGCAACTGCTCCATCTGCCCTATGGTTAATCCAGCCCTGCTTATTGTGCTTATAAAATGGGCTTCTACTGTAAAAAAATACAAACAGTGTGGAATAAGATGAAAAAACAATGCAATTTTTATATATTTGTTAAAATAACATTACGCATCAAAAAATAGTCCCAAACTAAATTGTAACAAAGGGGACTGTAAACACACTAAAAATAATGTAATGAGAACATTTTATTTTTGTATCTGACATGCAGTCGTTACATTACATTTCACTTTGTCAATTCTTTCTTGTTGTGTTATTTTTTTATTAGGACCACTGTGACAGACCAGCTGGCTGTTGACAGTTCAGCCTGTGCCCGCCCGCTCCCAGAACACTCACACAGCATTAAACAAATTCTTTTATTTTGTCTTCCTGCTATTAGGCATGTCGTCAGTTGTGCTTATGTAAACTCATATTGTGCAATTTTCAGTGGTCGTTAAGTAGTTGGGAACAATGCCAGGCACTGTTTGTTTCGTTAGCAAGCAACACTGAGGACTGTCAGGGTCCTCACATACATGGTAGGCCCAAGCAGTGCTACTTGCCTAACCTATGGTGGGAATGGGGCTACTCAGAACAGGGCACTTAATAGTGAGCGCCTGGATGCTGTAGATCATGACTGCATGGTGAGGGGAGTGGTAGGGAACAACAGAAATGATGCGGATCCCTGTAGATCGTGAAGAACTGTGCTGCAGACATATCACAAAAAAAACTAAGAAAGGGATGCATCTAAGAGGTGTGTAGTTCATTTTACTGGTGCCATCATAAAATTAACACTTGTTAACTCTGTGATCCATTCTCTGTAAGCTAAAATTAATAAACCTTGAATTGAAAAAAAAAATTAACGCTTGTTTCGGCCAATTGGCAGCGCTTGTGATGGGAGGAGATATTTTACAGTATTATCACTGCCATACTGCCCGAAAAAACGCATTCTTAGGATTTGAAAAGAAAACACTGTCAGATGGAATAAAATGCTCGATTACTTTTAAAACTACCGACTTGTCGTGGGAACAAGCTGCAACTGTTATCATTTGGTGATGTGCCGATGATGAACAGGCGAGGGGAAACATGGCTGCCAAAAAAAAAAAAAGGTCTACTGGCACAAGGTTTTTTGGAGGTAAACAGGTAGCCAAATGGCTAGGACTTGTTTGCCTGGTGGTAGTACTTCCACCATGCTTGATGATTAATCAATCAAGATGTAGGGAAATAGGTGCCTATTTTATAAGTACAAATAGTATATTGTTGCACAAGTAAGGCATTTGAAAGATAGCAGTTCAGTCAGGTGACTGCAAACAACAACAGTGTCAGGCAACCTTTGCCTCCATCTCCCCTTGTTTTCATGCATCTTTTCCTCTGAAAAACACTCCTGTCCTGTACTTGTTCAACACTGTGGGGTATTTATAGGTCTCTATCATGTCCCTCCTTCCTGCTCTCTTTCAGGGTGTACATATTGAGGTCCCTCAGTCTCTCCTTGAAGGGCTTCTGATGCAGACCCAGCACTGTTTTAGTTGCCCTCCTCTGAACAGTCTCCACCTTGTCTATGTCCTTTCAGACTTATTGTCTCTAGAACTGGCACAATATTCCTGGTGGGGTCTCAGCACTGAGCTATACAGTGGCAACACCACCTCTTTCTTTCTGCTGGTGATGCCGCTCCCTGTACACCCCAGCATCACACTGGCTTACCACCTTGAGGGCTTCAGATATGATCACTCCAATATCCCTTTCCTGTTTGCTGACCATCAATACCTCTTCTCCTATTTTGTACTCCGCCTCTAGGTTTCTGTGCCCTAGGTGCATGGTTTGGCATTTTTTCATATTGAAACACAGCTGCCATTCCCTTGTTCACTCCTTGAGTTTTCTCAGGTCTTTGCACATTCTTCCCACTCCTCTGGCACGTCCACCCTGTTGCATAGTTTGGTATTATCTGTAAAGAGGCATACCATCCCTTCCAGCTCATTTGCAATGTCACTTATAAAGACATGTAAGAGGACTGGTCCCAGTACTGAGTCCTGATGTACCCCACTGATCACTCTCCCATCCCCCAAGTGAACTCTGTTTACCACCACCCTCTGTCCCCTATCCATTAACCAATTTCTTACCCAGTTTACCACCTTAGGACCCACCCCTAAGCTGTCCAGTTTCCTTGAGAGTCTCTCATGTGGTACAAGTGCTGCCCCACTCTGCTGTATTTCCCTGGTCACCTAGTCAATGAAATCTAACAGATTTGTCTGACATGACCTCCCCCATTTGAATCTGTGCTGCCTTAGGTCTTGTAACCCACTGGGTTCAAGGTACTGTACTATCCATTCCTTTGGCAGTGACTCCACTAAGTTCCCCACCACTGATGTCAGATTGACCGGCCTATAGTTGCCAGCCTCCACCCTGCTACTGGGTTTATGAAGTGGGGCTACATCTGCCCTGCTCCAGTCCTCCAGAACCACTGCTGGGTTCAGTGAGTTGTTGAATAGGGCTATCAGAGATGCAGTCAGTACCTCTCAGAGCTCCCTCAACACCCTTGGGTATACCCCATCTGTCCCCATAACCGTGTCCACTTTCAGATTTTTGAGTCCATTCAGGACTGTCTCCTCTGTAAATGGGCTTGTGTCTACCTCCCTCCCCCCAGTGCTGCTTTTATGCGGTCCATCCCCTTCCTCTTCCTCTGCGAGGACTGAACAAAAGTATTTTTTCAGGATACCTGCTTTTTCCTGATTCTCCTCTGCCCAGTACCCCCTGCTTGTCTTAACCTCACAATCCCTCCTGTAGTTCTTCTTTTTTCACTTAAGTACCTAAACAAGGTCTTGTTCCCTGTATTTGTCTGTCTGTTTGTTTGTTTTGTTTAAAATTGGTAACTGGGAAAAGCAAACTGAGCCAATGCTTGTTTCCAGGCGTGATCTGGGAGAGGGGGGACATGGACAGGGAAAACTCAAGAAAATGCAATAAAGTTGCTGTATAAAATATAAATAAAGTGTAAACAAATGTAGAGCAACATGGCAAAAGTGCAAAGTGTCAAAAGCGGGTGACAAGAATAAAATGCACTCTACATCCTGAAATACAGTTTAACAACTGGTTGAACATATCAGTGCAGTGTG
The DNA here is from genome assembly GCA_016271365.2 of Neoceratodus forsteri. NCBI lineage: Eukaryota > Metazoa > Chordata > Ceratodontiformes > Ceratodontidae > Neoceratodus > Neoceratodus forsteri. The sequence goes on from CM057456.1 coordinate 19,222,782, forward strand.
GTTAGGAGAAGTAAAACTGACCACTGAGAGGGGGCATGAACTTGGGAGGGGAGAGGAACACAGGACAGGCTAGGAAGAAAGTTGACAGGAGCATGAGGGGGGAGGCAGGAGTTTAAGCTGATGTTTAAGGAAAGCTGGGGAGGGTAAGAGATGGATGGAAGATGGGACGCGATTGCAGAGGGAGGGGAGATGATATGAGAAGGCTGACTGCCCAGTGGAGGAGCGAGGGTGGGAGTGGGAGAAGGTGTTAGGATCTCTGGAGTGAAGGGAGTAAGAGGCAGATGGAATGGGGGAGATGAGTGTGGATAGGTATGAGGGCGGTGCCTCAAGCCAATATTTAGAGACAAAAGATGCACAGTGGTGTAGGCAACAGAAGGGAAGAGGTAGGATGGAGAGGGAGGAGTAGAGTTAAGCAATAAGCCATGAGGGGGTGTGGGTTATTTGGGGATTTACCATGGCTGAAGTGGTTTGCCCATGAGGCGCAGCCGAGTGGGTAAATCCTTGCCAGCCGTGGTAAATCCCCTGATAACCCACATCCTCCAAGTGGCTTATTGCGATTATACTATGATTTCATGGTACTTTTTTTTTAAATAAAATGAAAGTGTTTATTTTTAAGGTTTTCATTTGAATTTTACTGTATTTGTAGCACGATAAAAAAAATAGTTCCCTCTTGACTGTGTGGCATGTTGTCACCAGTTCTGTTGCCCTCATACAGCTTCCGGGTTACTGTTCGCATGCTGAAAATGGAATTGGGGGAATTTGTTGCAGTTGCTGGAATTTGTTTACTGTTTTTTTTTTTCGTATGGCCATTGATACAGCAAGAGAGGGGATTTCAATATGAGACAGGGACTGCACGGGAGAGAGAGGGACTGTACAGGGAATGGAGCAGAGCCAAACTGAGAAAAAAATTATTTTGAGGTGATCCAGGTGGAAGTGGTTGTGGGGAAACAGATAGCCTGTTTATGGTTAGAGATTCAGGCTTACACAGTATTTTGTTTATGTTTTTCTTATGTTCGGAGGTGTTGTTTCATGATCCCCGCTTAGCAGGGAAACAAGATGGCGGTTGGAGTTCTATGATTTCGGGGTCAGACTGTTTTTTTTCAAACATGCGGCTGGCTGGCACCTTTTGCGGTGATTATCAGAGGATTTACAATGCAGGTAAGGAGCCAGCCTGCTGTTGTGATTGGTTGCTGTCCTAGGTCCATGGTATAATTTGCAATAATAGGTGTGATAGGGTAAGTTAGTGGTAAAATGACAGAATGCATTAGAGAAAGTGTCCAGTCTACTAAGGAAAGTGGAGGGAGCGGTACCGTAAACCACATCTGCATAGTCAAAGACTGGCAGCACCATTTTGGTAACCAGGTCCTGGCAGACAAGTGGAGTCAGGCAGTCTTTATTATGGTACAGGGCACCAAGACTGGGCGGAGCTTGGCATGGGTGGCATCAATGTGGAAAGAGAAATCAAGCCTGCTGTCAAGCCACACAATGAGGTACTTGAAGGAATGAACCACTTCAAGGGGAGAACCATCCAGAGTGGTGAAGAAAGGGAGAGAAGCAAGCCTGGCCAGTTTCTGGCTGTATCCAAATTTCATGGGCACTGTTTTCTTAGTGTTGACCTGGAAGCCTGAAACCAGCACTGGACATTTTAGAAATCTTGCTGGAGTGAGACTTCCACAGCCTCAGTTGATGGGCCTGAGGTGTAGAGAACTGTGTCATCTGCATACATGTGAATATGTGAGTTCACACAGGCAGATGGGAGGTCGTTGAGAAAAGGATAGGTCCCAGGATGGAGCTCTGGATGACCCCAGCCTGGATTGGGAGTGGAGGGGACAGGACACCACCAACCTGTACTAACTGCTGATGGCCCGAGAGGTAAGAACCCTTTAGTTACCCCTTGGACTATTCTTTCCTCAGTTTTCACCTTTGTGCTCCTCACCACTTTCCCTGCTTCCCTCTGCTTGTCCTGGTACTTTTGCCTATCCTCTTCCCTCTGCATTTCTTTGTATCTCCTGAAAGCTATCATTTTAGCCTTTACCTTTTCAGCCACTTCCCTTGAGAACCATAGCATTCTCTTTTTTCCTCCTGTTTTTGCTCACTTCCTTCGTGCAGAGGTTTGCTGCCTTCTCTATGCCTTCCCTTAACTTGGCCCACTGTTCCTCCACCCCACCCAGGTCTCCCCCGCTAGGTCGACTCTGAGGCATTCACCCATTTTTTTAAATCTGCCCTCCTGAAGTCCATGAACCCTCATCCTTGTGTGGTTTGCTTCCACTTATATTAAGCAACACTGTACAGTGATCACTGGTCCCCAGGTGACCTCACAGTTTGACGCCTGCAATACTGTCTCTGTTTGTGAGCTGCAGGTCCAGCATTGCCCCATTACGAGTGGGCTTCTTGAATTTTGCAGAGTTACTGCACAAACAGGGCAATTTCAGTGGTAGTTAATCCTGTGCAGGAATCTGTGACAATGTGTTTCATTCCAGTGGGCTCTACTGTGTGAGTCTGTAACCCGGCATGTTCAAGAATGTTTGCCTCACAGTAAATGGGAGCCAAGGGTAAGTTGCAGGGAAGCCTGGGAAGATTTACTTATTTAAGATATGACCTCCTAGCTGGCCCAGTGGCGCTGAGGGTTGAGGTGCTGGATGCCACACCTCGCGCCACGCCGGCAACCCGGGTTGGGAAGCGAGCCAGGGCCACCGGGGGTCAGCAGGGGAGGAGAAGATCAAGCATCCAGAGGACTGCTCTCTTCTCCTGGGGTGGGATCCAGGGGGGACCCGCACTCAGTAGTGGCACCTGGCGGAGGCTGGGGGGCCTGCTCAGTAGCAGGTGAATGCCTCTCCATTATCCCCACCCCCAGCCCAGCGCTCAATACTGTAGAAAGAGCTCCCTGGGCGGGGGTGGCCCTTCCTCGGAGGGATTAGACCTGAGGGATGTGCCTGGCTGGGGGAAGGGGTGTGGAGTAGGTACAAAGTCACGACAGGAGGTAGAGACAGGGATTCCAGGAGGATGCCGGAGAGAGTTTAGTGGGGTAAGGAGGAGCATAAATAGAGTTAGAAAAAAAAATGACATGACCTAGTAGGAAGAGAAGAACAGCAGGCCCCAAGCACACCAGAGGGTGGGCCACTGTATGACTATAACAAAATGCTTGCCTCTGGGTGCAGCAGTCATGAGAGCTATATAGGACTACATGTATATAGTGAAAGGGATAAATATATGTGGAGGTCTCCCAGTGAAACCCAGGACCCTAGTGAAGAGCCCCATGTACATGCTATATATTTTTTAGAGAGCTGTATCAACTGTATAGAGGGGCCTCTATAATCTGGGGTGATGGGGACATGCCCTGTGTGTTATGTATCCCTGTAAACATACTGTATATGTCCCCTTGATGGACTGAGCATCTATGCTGTGGCCAGTAGCTGTTTAATGTGCTTGACTGTACCTCACTCAAGTAGACAGTGGCCTTTACACAGGTGTAAATAATATCTGAAGTTATCAGTCCTTTAGGGGACTCCCCTGCTAGCCCCAGTGCCTGGAAACATGCACTGTAGAACCCCGGGCATCTCCCTGCCTTATGAGGTGTGGTCCATAAGTAATCAGTATTTGGGAAACTGGCTACACACACAATTGCAGCTGAAAGAAAATAACCATGGTGCTTCACCTCCAGGAATCATGCTTAGTCAGGGGGCATGGCTTCTGACTGTTGAAGCTAGCTTTATATGTGCAAACCCTTAAAGAGAAAAGTCAGTTTCACACACACTCTCCCAACCTCCCACGAGCACTGGGTGATGTGACAAGGGCAGTCTGGTTCCCTTTATCATGCTGCCATCAGCCAGGTTGCAGCTCTTTCGGGCCTGTTCCTTTCAAGTCCCACCACAGGCCCCTGCTCATACAATACAAAGCCAGGCACTTGCTCACACAGTACAAGGCCTCTTAGACACAGTAATCCCCTAACTCACTACAGGTACTGTAATCTCTCCCCAGCTCTGTATCAGGTTCTGGTTTACTTTTTATGTTTAGTAGAGTTCTGTCCAGAAGCATGTCATGAACCTGCCCAATAGGAATGGATTACCTGGCTATCCCCATGGGCTAAGTTATGGAGAATGTGGGTAATTGGGCTGGACGTTCCAGGTGAATGAGGGCCAAGTGTGCAAAAAAGGAGATAAAACCTTGGTAGGGAAAATGTATTACCTGTGTTTATTAAAACACAGTACTGATAGATTTATATTAAATATAAAATGCTTGCTGGACAAGTGGTGCAGAGGACTGAAGCGCTGAGTGCCTTACCTGCTACCATGTCACTGACCCAGTTTCAGAAACGGACCAGGGTTGCATGGGGGCTGACCAGGAGAAAGCAGGATTGAGCATCCACTAACGGTGCTCCTCTTTCAGGAATAGGGGACAGCTCAAGCTGCTGCTGCTCATCTGCCACCTAGCAGAGGCTGGGTGGAGCAGCACAGCCTCTTAACTGCCCGGTGGCAGGTGTTGTGTGTGTGTGGCACATTAGCAGTGCATGCTGATCATGGCACATTTCTCAATCTGGAAACAGGCGATAAAAGTAAAGACCCTCGGTCACTGTATAGGATGTTGACCTGGAGCACTCGGACCTCTCCCCATGTTGATCCCTGCAGGTGTGAGAGTAGAAGGAGTGGCGGTTGGGGTTGGGGGCACTGGGAATTGCTAAAGGAGGTGTAGATGGCAACAGGAAAGGCCAAAAAGCTAGATAAAAAAACGTATATAAAATATTTTATATTTATTCTAAATTTACAAGATATACAAGAAACTACAGAAACATCGAACACCACTAGGAAATTTAAGACATCATTGATTGATTGATTGATGTATGCGTGTATTTCAAAAGTTTTGCCAGGAAAGACATACTGAAATGAGATAACGGCTCATTTCCAGATGTGTCTTGGAGGGGGGGATGTAAGGAAGATGGTTAACAGTAAAACAAACAACAATGTGCAACATTTGATAAATATAAATAACAATAGAAAATATAGCTGGTAGACAATTCAGACATAGATATGTTCAAATGGCTTTATGACTTGAATAAGAGCTTTGGCACCGGACATGTGTAAACTAGGGCTGTGTACCGGCTTATTTTCAATATTTGAATCTGTATCTGTGTCTCTGGTATTTGTATTTGTATCTGTAGTAGTTTGCATATTAGTGTTTGGGAAATATTTTATTGAACTTTTCAGACTTCTTTCTGTTGTAAATGATGGCACAAGGCCAAGGGTTTGAGAGGTTTCAATAAACAGTGCAGAGTTATTAATAGAATATGTACATATTCATATTACAAGCAGTAGTGGTCCTATGTGAGCTACAGCAGTCTCAGCCAAGGTCTAGTACTACTTTATATGGTCTAACACAAATACAAATATTTAAGAGAGATATTTGTACCTGTATGTGTAAAAAGTATAGCATTTGTCTATATTTGTCCCAACAGTATTTGTTTTGTACCACACTAATGCAAAACTAGATAGATGGAGAATGTAAGAGGAAAAGAGCCAGGGTTACAGAGCATTCATGGGCAGGTACAGGAGTGAGTACAGAAGTCAGAAGAAGTGACTTGAGGGAGAAGAAAGAGAAAGCAGAGTAAATAGCAAGAGGAAGTGAAAACCAAAGTTTGGGGAAGCAGTAGGAGAAAGCAACTTGGCTAGCAGAATATTTTATGAAAGGAAGGATGAGAGATCTAGGGTCAGATTTATGGAGGGAGTAAGAGGGGCCAAAGGAAGCCAGAAGGAGGGAGACGAGGTAAGATGGGAGGGACCCAAGCCAGAATCGGGAAATAAAGGAAGTACAGCACAGTATAGTACAGCATGGTACAGTGAGAGAGATGCCTGGCTTCAAGGAAGGGAAAGCAGAAGGAGTAATAGAGGGAACAGTGGTAGGTGCGGAGGCAATCCATTGCAAAGTGACATAAAGAGTGAAAGAGGGGATCCAGTCTGGCCAGAACTGCCTTAGAAGCACCACTACAGACAATGTCACCATAGTCAAAAATTGGGAGGATCATTTTCAAAAGGATTTCTCTTCATGCAGGAAGCAGAATACAAGTGTTAGTCCTGTAAAGAGCTCCACGTTTAGGGTGAAGCTTCAGGTGCATGTTGCCAAAATGCACAAAGAAGTCAAGGTCTCAGTTCAGCCAAACCAGTAGGCATTTTCAGGAGTTGATGTCCTCAATCACCACACCATCAGGGGTACGGATGGAGTGGAGAGGGGTAAATCTGACCAATTTTTGCCTGGTACCAAAGGTCATAGAGACTGTGCTTGGCACTGAGGGCCAGTTGATTATCCTGAACCCAATGCTGGATGTTGGAGAAATCCAGTTGTAGCTGAGTAACCAGGTCAGTAATAGAGGCACCAGAGGCATAGATGACTGTATCATCTGCACACATTTGAATGAATGTGGAGGCACAGGTATTTGGGAGGTTACTTAGGAAAACAGAGAAAAGAATTGGGTCCAAGATAGAACCATGGGGAACACCTGTGGAGATTTAAAGCAGAGGGGAAAGAGTCTCCGATGCGGATCACTTGGGACCTGCCCTGTAGGTAGGATCAGAACCAACTAACTGCAAAGTTAGAGAGCCCTGCCTGTTTAAACTTGTCTAAGAGAAGGGGGGGTGCAACAGTGTCAAATGCCTTAACTAGATCAACAAAGATTGTAGATATAGTGTATGGGAGAGCACAATTGTGTATGGAATTGAATGAATTTCTAATGTTGTACCATCGTAGTGATGTCAAGAGGTTGTTGTACCCTCTTGAGTACGTCACTACAATGGTACAACAACTTAGAATGCCCTCATGCTCCCGTAACCCTGACATCTGCACCGGTCGCTAGTTTTTTTTTTTCAGTTTCAGTGACAGTTGAAAGGAAGAAAACAAGCTATCAGCGATGGCTTCAGCAACTTCTGTCACTTTTCTTATATCCCACCCCGGTCTCTGTCTAACAAATAATGATAATTTCTATAATTTATTTTTCTTTTTCCAGGTACCTTTCTAAATGTTCCCTTTCCAGTGAAGCTCACAACCTGGAGGACTTCAGTTACCATTTACTGTATTCATTGGTAGTTTTGCGACACTTCGGGTAGGTGGTTCAAACTACCGATTACGCACAATGATGTCCGCCACTACTATAACTTTTTCAATGGATTAACTCCTTTTTTTTTTTTATGCTAATATTTGGAAGGCTTTAGCCTGTTGTTCAATGGGGGGAAATAGCTCCTCCCCATTCCCTACATAAACAGCAGGCCACCTTCCTCTCTGCTTAGAGCATTTTGGCGGGCCGGGTGCGTGTCTGGCCAGCCGTGGGCTTCCTCCCTACTTCTTGTTTGCTGTCTTTCCCCTCGTCCCTGCTGTTTGGCTGTCTCTTTTCTCCCTCCTGCATGTCCTGCTGCCTGTTTCAGTTTTTGTTATTCCTGCTCCCCGTGTCTGCCCCTCGTTTTGCGTACCTCGCTTCCTCTCCCTCGCCTGCTTCCTGTGTCTTTCTGTTTTCTTTGTGGGCCTTTTCTTCCCAATCAGCAGCCACGCTGCTGTGCTATAAGTTATCCCGCCACTTCCATGCTTCAGCTCGCATTCCTCGCTTCAGGTCCTGCTCCCCTAGTCCTTCCTTTCTCCTCCAGCCACTTACAGACTCCCTCAGGCCACCTGCTTTCGACCCACAGCCATTGTTTCCTCCTGGCTTGCTACTCTTGCCGTGGGCCTGCCTGCATTTTGCCTGCACCATCAGCATTCACATAGCCTCCTGCAAAACCTTTGATGCCTGGTTCACTGCTGTATCCTGTGGGAATCATCACGCTCCACGCCAGAGTGCAGCCACCTTCTGCAGCAGCCGAACTGTCTTCTCCAGCTCTTTTGCCTGTCAAATGACTCAGGCGCAATGTTCTGCAGGTTGGCCGTCGCCGACTCTCTCTCTACTTTCCCATCACATCACCTGGATGCCCCGTTCTACGCCCTCCTGCTGCATTGCATTCCAACCAGCCAGGACATGAAGACTGCTCTTTCCATTTGCCATTTGCTGCTGTCCTGCTGGAGGTATGGTCTCTACACATTGAACTAGGGTTGTCAGAACCCTCTGAAGTTCTGGGTTCTAGTTCTAGTCTAGAACTTTTGAAAAAGTTCTAGGGTTCTAATCTTTTTTAGAACTTTTTAGAACTCAAACCCTATTTTTTTATTGTGCTGCCAGTAACGAAGATAGTAATAAAATACATGTAAAGGAAAAACTGTTCAAAATAAGGGGGAGAGAAATTATCTTGTGTGACATTGATAGGAATACAACTAGGTTTATCTATAGTTTCTTCTGTTTGCTAAAGTCAGCAACTTAATACGTAACAGGCCCACCCACCCACCCATATGTTAAAGTTTTCCTGCTGCAGCTGCATCATAGTTCCTTAGTGAAAGAAAGAGGCACATTAGCCATTTATGTACTCAGCTATATACTCATCGTCATGAATTAGGAGAAAAAATAACTGCTATTACCTAATTTCAGCTATTTGCTGCTTTCTGTTTTAAATGAGTGAATCAAAAGTTGCTATGTTTAAAAGAAAGCTTTTATAACAAAGTCAAGCCAAGTACTACAGCAGCAACATGTGGAACTGTTACAAAACATATTATGTCATAACATATTCAGTCAAGACATTGGAATAAAAAAAATATTTGCAGAAACCACAAGAAGGCTGCTCCAATCCTAAGTTGTGCCTGTGTGAAAAGCTGAAAGAACAAAAGACACAGACACCAACACTTCCAAAAATATACTGTATTATGCGTTTTAACTGAGTAGCATCACGTGCAAGCATCATGCAGGACAAAACAGTTTAAACAGACAAAAGGTCCTTTTGTCTATTTCAACTGTTTTGTCCTGCATGGCGTTTCTGTACTGTGATGCTATCAGTTAAAACGCACAATACAGTATATTTTTGGAAGTGTTGGTGGTGTCTTTTTGTTCTTAGTAAAAATATGCCAGTCATTGTTGCTGGCAAAATGCATGCAATTTTCAAGGTAATGCATACATATACCAACATTTTTGTTGGCAAATTGAAGTAATACATACAAAAATTCTAAGATGATGCATTTTGCAGCTGATACTTCAATAAAATCTGTATTTCAGTCACACAATTAAAAACAGTGGTTTCTCACCACATACTAAGGAACATTTAATGTAGCTGCAGCAGTTGGCATGTGATGTTTAAGGGACAGCGTCTGTCAACCCCATTATGTATCAAATTATCACTACTTATAAAGCAAAAACACTATGATACGTCATATTCTGTGAAAACTGCTGATGCAGATTTTCTTTTATTTCTGATTCCTTTATTCTTTTTTTAAAGGGGACAGGACAATTGTGCTAGGTGGCAGCAGTTTGCAATGTATTTAATAAGAATATATATTATGTGTACAGTAGGTTCGGTCTGTCATCATTTTTTTCCTCACCATCCCCAGCTGATCACGAATCTGTAAATGAAAGAACTAAAACAACACCCACCTTTCACCCCATCACCCATTCCACTTTTCTTCCACCACCCTCATCTGTGCAGTAGCACCTATGCCACCCTTACACCCATGTTAAAACCAACCCACAACCCTCACCCATGTACTAGCATCCATTTTTCGTTTATGGCTAACATTTCTGTAATTGAAAAAATAATAAACAGCTACCAATTAGAACTCATTGTTTTGTCCTCTTTAAAATTGAAAAATAGACCGTCTCCTGTCCCAGCCATGCTGATGCACCACAAAGTCACAGAAGGTAAATCCAAAATATATGTTTGCACTTTAACTATAAATAATATGATACAGAAAGGATTGACGTGACAGTGTCCCTTTATGCCAAATTTGGGCCTGTTCCCACTGATGTTAAATTGCCCTGTATATAAAACTTGTTGACTTTAGTTTAGACCCTAGCTACAAAGCAGTTTGCCATGAAATGGTGAAAGTTTTGAGGTATATAATCCAAGGTAGTAGATCGAGAAAGGAGAGAGACGACAACCAAAGTCATCACAGTCTGTAAAGTTTCCTTTGGTGCAGAGAGACCGTCCCACACAATATTTACCAGCCACCACCATCTGAGTTGTCATCACCATCAACATTCACAACATCAATCACTTCAGGATCAGTTTGCATACTCTTGTAGGGATACTAAAATTTTGACTTATTAACTTTAATAAAAGTTAACGTAGTACATTTTTCTGGCAGCAACCTATTTCTGGTGTCTGTCACAATATTGCCAGCTGTACTAAACATGCGTTCTGAAGAGACACTTGTTGCAGGACAACCAAGATATTTACAGGCTTCATCATACAGCTCTGTCCAAATTGACTTTTTGATCTCCAGTATTCAAAAGGGCATGCATCAATAGGAATAGGCAGTTCTTGCAGGTAACTGTCTACCATGTTGGACAGAGACCGCTCAGAAGAGGAATCAGCAGAAGCAGCTGGTATGGCAGCAATTTGGGAAAGGTTTTGCCACAGATTTAGCTTGCTACTAGGCTGAAGAAGTGGCAGTTGTGGAACAACTACTGTTAATGTTTGATGACTTTTCCAGTTCTGTATCCCTTGTGAAGATGAACCTGCATGTTGTGGTGATGACAACCTGATGGTACTGTGTGTGTCTGTGTTTGACTCCTGTGAGTGCTGCAGCTCATCTAGCAACATACATTTGTACTGCTCTATATCATCTGTTTTGGAAGATGTATAGCCTTGAACCTGGGATCTAAGAGAGTTGCAAGGATGTAGTGTCTTGATTTCGTCATTGCAACTAATTTGTCATTGGTTTTGAAGCCGCTCATTCTCTTTACTTAGATTCCCATGATATAGGCGACATATTGTCTTGCGCTCAGATCTGTCTTTTTCTATTTGTAGATTTAGAACACTAAGATGATGTGAAATGAGCATTATGAGTGGGATAACCTGACTCACAGATGCACCTTCAGAAGACATGGCCCTTGTAGCTGTCTCCAAAGGAGCTAGGATACAGCACACTGTCTCCATTAATTTCACTGCAGCACAGACAGCATAATGCCATCTCCAATAATGTAACTGGAGCAGTACTCATGTACAGCTTGCTTTTTGCTCCAAGAAGCGCTGCAGCATATAAGCGTTGAGTTCCAACAGTGGAAACATTTTGAATCAGCTTTGCTGGGGCAGCTTGTGTTTTTTTTGCAGTTCGGACAATGTCCGATAGCCTTGGTTGAATGTGAAAAGTGGGTCACAATTTTTTGCAAACAGCAATCATACCATCCACTTGTGTTTCGTTGCTGAGAAATCCGTGACAATTAAGTGTAAGCAATGTGAAGCAAGAAGCATGCAGAAATCCTCCATCCTGTACTGCTTTTTAAGATGTTGGCTCCATTGTCACTTACTATGAAGCCACATTTTAGACCGTGAGAATAAACCCATTCGTCAAGGAGGTCATTTAGTTCCTGCAAGATGTTTGCAGCAGTATGATTTTGCCCAAACTTTATATATGCAGCAGCGCCATCTTTTGGGGTGTCTTTGTTTTGAAGAAGCACAAGAAAACGTGACCCAATGAGCGGTAAGGGACATGTAATCTATGTTTTGAGTGCTGGTCCACATATCTGTTGTGACATGAATAAGCCCACCCTCTGCAGTTTTAAGTGCAAGCATCACTGTCGCTTTTAAAGCCTGATAAATGTTTGGTATTTCAACATAGGAAAAGTACCTTCAATGAGGAACATTGTAACGAGGCTCTGCTAATGTCATGAGCTCCCTAAAATCCTCATGATCTACCAAAGAGTATGGAGAAGGGCTCGCTAACAGTTCACCAATTCGGTGATTAAGATGAAGGGTCTTTGATGATTTCTAGTAAAGGTATTCTTCCTTTCAAATGCCTGAGACAGTGTTAGCTGTTTGCAACATGTCCCTGCTGGTTTATTATACACATCGCTTCATGGGCAGATGGACAGAGATGGTGGACTAGGACTTATACATTCAGTGCCATCACTGGATGTGCAACAGGTACTAATGGTGCTGGCATTGGTGGTAACAGTGATCCTAGGGCTGGCAGTGGTTCTGCCCGCATCAAGTTCAGACAATTCAGTATCCATTTCAGATTCCTGATCCTGACCCTTCTCACGTGCGGTCTGGAAGATGGAGGACATGAGTTTTGGTTTTGATGATCAAGCAAACCGAATGCTTTTTCAGATGGCGTTTAAGAGCTGTAGTGCCAAGGCATGACACAACTTTACCACGGCTTACACTCTGTTTACACAGGGAACAAATTGCTCTGCATGGATCAGTTTTACTGACTGAGAAATAATTCCACACCTCAGATGTGACAGATTTTGTTCAGTGCAGGAAGATAGCTAAAGACTGTTTGTGTCTTTCACCTGTCCTAACAGAACCTGGGACATGCTCCTTGGTGCTAGAAGAGTGGACAGAAGACTCTAATGGATTTTCATTGCTGGCCAACACAGAAGTGGTGGATTCAATGGATATGTCCTTTTCATTGCCAACAGTGCTGGATGTATTTGTAAGTGCACTACCTGATTCATTGTCAGCAGACTTGCTCATTTCACTTTGTTGAGGAAGTAATGATTTGTCACGAGACACAACAGTGTGGGACTGAGACAAAGAGCTACTGTCTGAGTCAGAGGACTCACTGTCACTTGCATTATTGCTGCTAGTCACAGGGATCTTAACGCATGAATGGCATACCTTATGGTGCCTCCATGTGACCCCAGCAGCTGTACAGGTTTTCTTAAAGGTCCCCTTACCACACTTCACTGTTGCTCTTTTGCTGTTTGTTGAATTTTTATCACGTGAAACATTTTGGTTATTTCTGTTAGCACCAGGATTACCACTACCACCAACACCTGCTCCAACACCAGCACTAAATGCTTCATCTATGTTGGTGTCAGCCATAACAGACAGTAAGTACCAGTACTACTAGTCCAGTATACTGCAGTGAACACACCAACACCCAAACAATTCCTGTGTAACAAAGCAATGTGATCTGTAATCGCTGGCTACAACTCCAAGATTTTATTTTGGTTGTGTGACACTGTGATACGTGGACTGAAAGTAATTGAAGAATATGACAGTTTGCAACTAAAGGATCCCAGGTTCAAGGCTTACAGAATGATTGGGCTGCTGGGCATAGGCATACACATAGCAATCAAAAGGTGCACAGCAGCAGGGTGATGGGCTGACCACCACAGGAGACGGAGTCACACACGCAACCAGGGAATGAGAATTATATTTCATGCTTCTGTCATGTAAGGTTAATGCCACCCACAACTGGCCACTGGGCTTCTCTCTGTAACACACACACTGGGTAGGGTACAGTGCAGTCAAGGGCACACAGCAGCAGGGTGATGGGCTGACCACAGGAGACGAGTCACACTCACAAACCAGGGAATGAGAATTATATTTCTCGTTTCTGTCATGTAAGGTTAATGCCACCACACAACTGGCCACTGGGCTTCTCTGTAACACACACACTGGGTAGGGTACAGTGCAGTCAAAGGCACACACAGCAGACAGGGTGATGGGCTGACCACAGAGACGGAGTCACACTCACATAACCAGGAATGAGGAATTATATTTCTACGTTTCTGTCATGTAATTAATGCCACCACACAACTGGCCACTGGGCTTCTCTCTGTAACACACACTGGGTAGGGTACAGTGCAGTCAAGGGCACACAGCAGCAGGGTGATGGGCTGACCACAGGAGATGGAGTCACACTCAACACAGGGAATGAGAATTATATTTCTACGTTTCTGTCATGTAAGGTTAATGCCACCACACAACTGGCCACTGGGCTTCTCTCTGTAACACACACACTGGGTAGGGTACAGTGCAGTCAAAGGACACACAGCGGCAGGGTGATGGGCTGACCACAGGAGATGGAGTCACATACGCAACCCAGGGAATGAGAATTATATTTCTACGTTTCTGTCATGTAAGGTTAATGCCACCACACAACTGGCCACTGGGCTTCTCTCTGTAACACACACACTGGGTAGGGTACAGTGCAGTCAAAGGGCACACAGCAGCAGGGTGATGGGCTGACCACAGGAGACGGAGTCACATACGCAACCCAGGGAATGAGAATTATATTTCTACATTTCTGTCATGTAAGGTTAATGCCACCACACAACTGGCCACTGGGCTTCTCTCTGTAACACACACTGGGTAGGGTACAGTGCAGTCAAAGGGCACACAGCAGCAGGGTGATGGGCTGACCACAGAGACTGAGTCACATGCAACCCAGGGAATGAGAATTATATTTCAGTTTCTGTCATGTAAGGTTAATGCCACCACACAACTGGCCACTGGGCTTCTCTCTGTAACACACACACTGGGTAGGGTACAGTGCAGTCAAAGGACACACAGCAGCAGGGTGATGGGCTGACCACAGAGACGAGTCACACGCAACCCAGGGAATGAGAATTATATTTCTACGCTTCTGTCATGTAAGGTTAATGCCACCACACAACTGGCCACTGGGCTTCTCTCTGTAACACACACTGGGTAGGGTACAGTGCAGTCAAAGGCACACAGCAGCAGGGTGATGGGCTGACCACAGGAGACGGAGTCACATACGCAACCCAGGGAATGAGAATTATATTTCTACGTTTCTGTCATGTAAGGTTAATGCCACCACACAACTGGCCACTGGGCTTCTCTCTGTAACACACACTGGGTAGAGTACAGTGCAGCAAGGGGCACACAGCAGCAGGGTGATGGGCTGACCACAGGAGACGGAGTCACATACGCAACCAGGGAATGAGAATTATATTTCTACGCTTGTCATGTAAGGTTAATGCCACCACACAACTGGCCACTGGGCTTCTCTGTAACACACACACTGTGGTACAGTGCAGTCAAAGGCACACAGCAGCAGGGTGATGGGCTGACCACAGGAGACTGGAGTCACATACGCAAACCAGGGAATGAGAATTATATTTCTACGTTTCTGTCATGTAAGGTTAATGCCACCACCAACTGGCCACTGGGCTTCTCTCTGTAACACACACTGGGTAGGGTACAGTACAGTGCAGTCAAGGGGCACACACTGGGCTTCTCTCTGTGACACACACTAGGGTTCAGAAAGATTGTATTTTTTTTGCCCCCCTCAGTTTCTGTCATGTGGTTAATGCCACCACACAACTGGCCACTGGGCTTCTCTGTAACACACTGGGTAGGGTACAGTGCAGTCAAAGGCACACAGCAGCAGGGTGATGGGCTGACCACAGGAGACGGAGTCACATCACGCAACCCAGGGAATGAGAATTATATTTCTACATTTTGTCATGTAAGGTTAATGCCACCACACAATTGGCCACTGGGCTTCTCTCTGTAACACACACACTGGGTAGGTACAGTGCAGTCAAAGGGCACACAGCAGCAGGGTGATGGGCTGACCACAGGAGAGGTCACATACGCCAGCCAGGGAATGAGAATTATATTTCTACATTTCTGTCATAAGGTTAATGCCACCACACAACTGGCCACTGGGCTTCTCTCTGTAACACACACTGGGTAGGGTACAGTAAGTGCAGTCAAGGACACACACTGGGCTTCTCTCTGTGACACACACACTAGGGTTCAGAAAGATTTATTTGCCTTTTTTGCCCCTACGTTTCTGTCATGTAAGGTTAATGCCACCACACAACTGGCCACTGGGCTTCTCTCTGTAACACACACTGGGTAGGGTACAGTGCAGTCAAGGGCACACAGCAGCAGGGTGATGGGCTGACCACAGGAGACGGAGTCACATACGCAACCCAGGGAATGAGAATTATATTTCTACGTTTCTGTCATGTAAGGTTAATGCCACCACACAACTGGCCACTGGGCTTCTCTCTGTAACACACACACTGGATAGGGTACAGTGCAGTCAAAGGGCACACAGCAGCAGGGTGATGGGCTGACCACAGGAGACGGAGTCACATACGCAACCCAGGGAATGAGAATTATATTTCTACGTTTCTGTCATGTAAGGTTAATGCCACCACACAACTGGCCACTGGGCTTCTCTCTGTAACACACACACTGGGTAGAGTACAGTGCAGTCAAGGGCACACAGCAGCAGGGTGATGGGCTGACCACAGGAGCAGTCACATCATAAACCAGGGAATGAGAATTATATTTCTACGTTTCTGTCATGTAAGGTTAATGCCACCACACAACTGGCCACTCACGCTTCTCTGTAACACACACTGGGTAGGGTACAGTACAGTGCAGTCAAGGGGCACACACTGGGCTTCTCTCTGTGACACACACACTAGGGTTCAGAAAGATTTATTTGCCTTTTTGTGCCCCCCTACGTTTCTGTCATGTAAGGTTAATGCCACCACACAACTGGCCACTGGGCTTCTCTCTGTAACACACACTGGGTAGGGTACAGTACAGTGAAGTCAAGGGGCACACACTGGGCTTCTCTCTGTGACACACACACTAGGGTTCAGAAAGATTTATTTGCCTTTTTTGGCCCCCCTTGTATGCTTGTTGCTGGCAGCTGCTGAGTGTGCAGTGTGCTGCAGTTTCAAATAATCACATTTCACAAAGGTTCTTATAATCTTCAGTCTTCTTCTTATTTTTTTTAGTCTCTCTCCGAGTCCTCCTCCAGTCCTCCTGATATTGGTCTCAAATCAATCCCTCCCTATTCCCCAGTCCCTTCCCCCAATCTTGATTAATCCCTCCTTCTGTCCTGAACCGGCCCCTAGTCCCACTCCCAGTCTCTCCCGATTTTTAGCTTTTTTTTCCAGCCTTTCTCTTGTTCTCGGTCTCACAGGAGAAGAAGAAGTGGCCACGACTGGACAAGAGTAGCGGACGCCTTAACCGCTTTGCTACAGTTTAGTGGGCTGCTGGTGCTGCCTGCTGCTGCTGCTGCCTCTGTCTGCTCCGATGATCCTCACTCAAATGGCGCTCCTCCTCATGGCGCAGCTCTTTAAATACCCCCACAGATCCCGCTGCTCGAGTAGCTTACTCGACCCCCACGTCGTCTCGCGTCTCGCGGTGATTCGAACCCTTTTGCGAACCGTTTAGTGTTCGAGTTCTAAGTTAGAACTCAAACACCAGGGTTCGAGGAGGGTTCAAATCTTGGCCGAACCTGTTCTGACAACCCTACATTGAACACATGATTACAAAGGGCATGGCCCCTGTCTCCCTTTTCACTTGCCCACCGATGCTCGCCAGTTCAACTTTGAACTTTAAACAGTCTTCATTTTTGCCTACTTATGAGCCATTGAATAACTTTTTAAGCAACGAGATATCAAGCCAGAAAGGCAAAGCCTAAAAACTTATAAGGATACAAACTGAGCTTTCAGCACTGGATCAGAGATAATTCAAATGTAAAGGTGACAGCTGTTCACCTTAAGAATGTGGTGCAGGTCATGAAATATTGGTCCCACTTTCTTACAAAGTTAACAGCTCAGATGGAGTCCCTATGTGCTCTTTCTTTTATCCCTTCGCATTGATTTGATGACCAGTCCTGTACTTATTATGTGCCTTTCCCTCCATGACTTCCTGGCTGCCCAGTGTTCTGCTTCCTTAACATGCAGGGCTGCATTTGGAATCATTATCACTTCTCCTGCTTGGCAGCTACAGCCCATCGAATTCAGGGGTATCATTGCAGTCCAGCCAGCCCTGTTATGCTTGGCACAAAATAGTGAGTAATGCGTTATTTTCAGGAGACTGCTAACCTATTACCGGCTTAGAAGCTAATACTTCTCCAGGATCATATGATTAGACTTCCACAATTTATTCGATATCCCTCACTTCAGCAGCTCTACGTGCATCGATAACTTTAACTATGCCTGGCCTGGTGGATCCCCTTCCCATACTACCATCTCCCTTGGGGGTCCTTCACAAACCATATCTGCTACTAGCCTCACACTCAGCCCCTAGGCTTCCCCTCCTTTCCTCGGACCATTCATCGCTGGCTACGAAGAGGCATTTACTTAAGGCTCAGTTTCACAATATTAGTCCAGCTGGATTCCTCAAATCATTCCCCTTCTATGGCAAAGCCAAACCACATGGGGTCTCATCTTCCCAATCTTGTACTGCCGTGATATGGCGATGGCGGACCACGTGGGGTCCCGCCATCTCTATCATGCACTATTCGATGGAAGGAATTGCATTACTCAGATATGGTGATGGTGGACCACGTGGGATCCCGTCATCCCTATCAGGCATTATTGCTTCCCATGACGAAGGCGAACGACATGGGGTCTCTGCTTCCCATTCATGCTCTGCTTGAGCAATACGGTGATAGCAGACCACATGGGGTCCTGCTATCCCTATTCCATGCTACTCCATGAGGCAAGGGGTCCCGCCTTTCATTCCAGCTCAATTTCTGCCACACGATGATAGACCATGGAGGGTCTCGCCTTCTACTCACCATCTACTTCAAGAGATTTCAACAGATTGTTCCATCGGGTCCCCGTACTCCATCACTTGACGTTGAGTCATCATTCTTCCTTGAGAACATGCTTCAATTCCATAGACAGTGGCATTCTGCATCTGGTCCTTCTTCAGCGACTTCCTGCCATCCCAATCATTTATGCCTTGTGAATCGGCCTTGCCATGCCTCAAGTATTTCCTATGTGCTTCAAGAGTACATCTGAGGGGGTTTCTCCTGTTTTACCATGCACTGCAACACACTCTGGCTCCTGAGGGTACCCCTTGCCACCTAGATTGTTCTATGTTATCGCTATGGCGGACCACGTGGGATCCCGCCATCCCTTTTCTGCATTCCCCTCAACATCTTCCCCTTATTCCTTAGCTCCCATTCCAACTTCTGTGACCTTCACTTTCCCTCCAACTTACCAATAGAACATTGTTGATGGACTTATCTCAGACCCGGTTTTAATCAGTGATTCAAGTCACAAAGGTTTTTCCGCGAACCCCTTGGGGGTCATCATCATCCCTCCAGTGTATTTCCCCTCAACAGGAGCCTATCTTCTACTAAAATGGATTTTTCTTCTCGCCTATGGCAGACCCTAGTTGGGGTCTCGCCTCCCAGTATTGTCCACATGAGACTCAGTCGCTCATTCATGACTTATGCATTCATCAAGACTCCATGTGAATATCATTCCCTAGCTAGCCTACCTCTGAGCCTACTGTCATCATCACAGGTTAACGCCTAACATCTCCATGGTGATGGCGAACCACATGGGGTCTCACCATCCCATTTACACATACCCCATGACGGGCCTTATCTGGTACTTTTCTCATGTCAATCAGCCTCAGTGACTCTTGTCCTCTATGTCTTGCATTATTCAGTACTGCTGCAATGGCAGACCATGTGGGCTCCCGCCATTCCTCCAAAGGAGCTCGCCTTCCTATCCTTGGATTAAGCTCATACTACAATGAAAGTCAACCTGCTGCAGGTTCCAGTCATCCCAACAAACAGTCCCACTATGCAGCTCTATCTAGTATCCAAAGATTGTGCTATGGATCTACAACAGTCATCTATCTCAGACTTGCACTAACCTTTGTTTCAGCATCCGGTCATTATTCCAGTTGGATATTCCATCTGCTCAAACCTTTATCTGCAACATCGACCCCTTGCTCATCTCGACCATGAACTGGATGCCACCAGCTACACCAGACCATACTCCTGGACATAACTGTACCTAAACCTAGCGCATTTAGGATTAGTCTCCTCTTAGTATGCCCAGAGGATGGGCAGGTCAGTAGACATGGGTCCTCAGAGGTTTCCCCCAAGGGGATTTTTCCTCTCCTGCTCGCTACGGACCACACTCTCTGGAGTTGCAGGAGGTAGTCAATTTCACTATTTCTTTTTGGGCCTTAAGTCTACACCTACCCACTATTCTACCCAGGGTGGGATGCGGAGAATTGCCAAAGCTCACGTTATAAACACCAAGCATACCAGTCAGCTCATAAGTATACATAAGCACTAAGCTATTTGCCACACATTGAATTGGAAGGCTTTAGCCCATTGTTCAATCGGGGGTAAATAGCCCTTCCCCCATTCCATACATGAACAGCAGGCTGCCTCCCGCTCTGCTTAGAGCGTTTCAGCGGTGCCCTCCATCCTCCCCTGCCTCCTCCTCCTCCTTCTCCGGCACTCCTGTCTCATCCTCTCCACTGGGCCTTAAGTCTACACCTACCCACTATTCTACCTAGGGTGGGATGCAGTGAAGCAACAAAGCTCACGTTATAAACACCAAGCATACCAGTCAGCTCATAAGTATACACAAGCACTAAGCTATTTGCCACACATTGAATTATTTTAATGTCAGATGTTAAAGTTGATGTTTGTTTTTATTAATAATAAAAATCTTTACAGTGGGATCTTGAATTGTCTGAGGGACTCATATGAAAGGTAAGTCTGTGCCATTCCGAGATACAATTAGCTATAGTCCAATCTCCGAGTCTGAGCTGAGACAAAAAAAGTATGCTAAATTAGGTCAGAAACAATACTGCTTGCTGTGTCCTGATCGAGAAGTGCTCCGTTGGTGATCACTGTTGCCCATACACTATAAAAGACAATGGATGAGCAACAGAGAACAACCAGGCTGATTTTGCTTCTTTCGGTTGTCATGGCAACCATAGACCTCTGGAGCTTCACTCTTGAGGTCTGTTTGGTGGTCATGCAATCTCTCAAAGTGAACACGGCATCTGTTATCCTCTCTATAATCAGGCCTTGATCCATACCGGATAGGATGAAGTCATTCAGAATGAGGAGGGAGGGAAGCGGAAATGGAATGGGATATCCAGAACTGGAAAGTTCCAAATGCACACAGCACCTGCCTCCAGCCAATTAGGAGGTTGTTTCTGCTGCTCCAGCTGGTCTCTGCTACGTGGTTGCCGTGCAGTGACTTGAGCTGTCCCCATACCTGAAAGTGGAGAACCATCAATGGATGCTCCTACCCAGACTGGAAAGAGGGGAAGAAAGATGAGGAGTCAAGGAAAGAGGAGAGTTGGGAGAGGGCAAGGTGTTCCTGGAGCCTGGCCAGGGTAGGAAGAAGAGAAATAGACTGATAATTCCCAGGAAAGGAGGGCTCACCCTCTTTGGGGATAGGAATGATCGTAGCATGTTTCTGGATGTCAGGGAGAGCGGCTAAAGTGAAAGAGATGTTAAGGATAGAAGTAATAGGGAACACAATAGTATATATTGAAAAATGATCAGTTGAAACTCATTTATAATTAGGTAAGAAATGTATTTATACAGTTGAAATGCATTGTTATGCTTTCTTTAAGAATGTGGCTTAAACTGATGTGTTCTTGCCATATTGCTTTGCACCTTGACAAAGTTCCAGTGTGGGATGAAGTGCTGGGCACTGGGGGAGAAGAGTTTGTAAGCTAATTAATTTTGCACATGTAATTTTGAAATTCTAATTTGAATTTCAATCTCTGAGTGCTCTGTCATCTAGTAGACATCCTATACCTTGCCTTTAGTAAGGCCTTCAACTCAGTGTCACACACAAGGCTTATTAAGAAAGGAGAGCAAACTGGGCTAGGCAATAGACTTACAGGATGGATAAGTAACTGGCTACCTAACAGGATGCAGAAAGGGCTACTGAATGGTGTACTCTCAGACATAGGAAAGGTGATAAGCAGTCTTTCGCAGGGGTTAGTACTGGGACCAGTCTGTATCACAGGATTAAACAGTAAAGTGTGTCTGCCTGCAGATGACAAACAAAGCTATGTGGGAGGAAGGAATAAAAAACATGCAGAAGGATGAGGGAGCCTTGAACAATGGTTGGGTGCCTTTCAGCTAAACGTTAATGCCAAAAAATGTAAAGTGGTACATATTAGCGAGAGGAAGCCACAACTATAACATAGCGGTGATGAGCTGGAGTCCTCACAAGAGGAAAGAAATCTGGGCACAGTGGTAAACAGCAACCTGAAAAGTTCCAGTCTGTGTCGAAAAGCACATGGAAGAGCTAACAGACTACTGGGATTTATCAGCCAAGGATTCACAAGCCTCAGTGAACAAGTAATTATCACATAGTTCACTATGGTACACCTCAAAGAATCCCCTCAGATCAGGGTAGAGACTTTAAAAGTAAACTGGTGACGGAACTATTGTCACTATGGGGGACCTGCCTGTCCCCAGCTACTCCATTTTAACCTCAAGGTGATCCTCAGCCTGAACAGTTTAACAGTACTGTTTTGAACACACCTGATACCCTGGATCCCAAACAGAAATCTAAATGGAGTCAGTAGGACAGCAACCCTGTGAATGCTTACAGTTGTACAAAAAGTGATGCAATTGGCTACTCGCTGTATTATCTGATGTTTGGAAGAGAAGCTAGAGTTCCTGTGGGCCTACGTTTTGGAGACTCAGCTGGTAGAGCATATCACAAAACCGACCCACAATATGTACAGCACCTAAAGGATCAGTTGGACTCTGTCTACAAGCTAGTGTTAGAAGCTGCTGAGAAATGGAACCAAACTAACAGCGAAATATGATCAGAAAGTGAGACCCCAAAAATTGTCGCCATAAGACAAGGTTCTGGTGAAGAATCTTTGCTGACCTGGAAAACGCAAGACTACTGATTGATGGGGAGGTGACCCTTATGTTGTTGTAGATCAGCTGGATGGTATGCCTGTGTACAGAGGTCAGCCTGAAGGAAAGTCAGGAGGAATGAGGATGATCCATAGAAATCATTTGCTGCCAATTAGACAGACAGAGACAAATGCAACTTTGGAGGTGGTTGAAACACTCCAACAGAGACAAATTAGATCTATAACTCACAGACGACCGGATAGGACTCATCCAACCAATGAATCCCAGTCGGAGGAACCCACTGCCAATCAGTATACTGCAACCCAAAAACAAGCAAAAAGCAATCATTCCTGCTGTATCAGAAAAAATCTTTAATGTGTAACCCCCTTACAAATAGGGGTTCCTAAATTGTCTTCCTGGGCTTGCCTAAATACCCACTGCCAGACTGGTGTTCTGTGTTCTAACAGTTTTAAAAGTGCTTGCATGTGAGTGCCATTAGCCTCCGTGCCTGTCTCTTTAAGAGACATCATTTTTGTAGTTTATAATTAATCTGGGTGAGGGCTGAGTGGTTTCAGACTCGAGTCCTGCCCAGTCTGCAATACTGCTGCTTCATTCTGCCATCACTAATTGCGCAGTAAGCCCTACTAGAATCTGTGATTGTTTGCTGATTATCTGCTTTAATAGTAATGATAAAGTAGTTTGTCTAACCTGCCTTCTTTTGCAGCATGGACTTTCTGTTTTGCACACCATCTTGGTTCTGGACTGCCAGTTTGGACCAATCAGTACCTTTGGGGACCCTAAAATGGAAACTGTCTCCAGGGGTCTTGTGGGAGTGAATTTCTGTATGAATTGTAGTTTTTACTGTTTGGCACCTAAATGGACCTGGAGGGGGAGCCCTTGCTGTGACAGACAGATGGATCCACCAACCGAACCTTTTGAATCACTGGGAAGTCCCCAAGCTATTATCTGAATTTGCTGTGATTGTGACCGGAATCCTGAATTGTGACAAACTGAAATTCGCCTGGTGTGGACCAAGGACTTGCCTCAGTGCAATTGGCCTGTCAGCACTTGATACAACCGCAGAGTGTACAGTTTGCGCAGAGACACTGTTGATTGCAACCGGACTGTCATCCGAACTGTGGTATTTGCCTATCCTTTATGATAATTGTGCTGAATGTGCAGTGTGGGTCGCGATTTGGTTCCCCACATTGCTTGAATGTGTCACGCTAGCTGGAAGCTGTATCCAGCACTTTACCGGACTGTATCCAAACTGTTCACCTGGTCTGGGTCTCACCATCTCGGCCTAGACTGCAGTTCACGCTGCAGAGAATCAAGACCCGCTTGGGGATTCTGCTCCCTGCTCAACACCATCAAACAAGATTCGACCACCACGGTGCATCGTGTGGGCCCTGCTTCCCCTACCAAACCAGCAAATCATCCTGAGGTCTTCCTTTTGTCCATCCTGCATCCTGGTCTGGGTAGCGTGAGTAAACATCAGGGTAGCTCCCTGCAACAAAGCTTAAATCAAAATGTGTCACCTGATTTAATTGTTTTAATTGATCATTACGAACTGAGCCCTCTGGCTCTAGCATACAAACTGTGGGTTAAAGCGCATGTTGTGTTTTTTCCTTCCTAAGGGCCCCAACAACAGCTGCAATGGTAGCCTACCGCTGGCAACACTTCAGGCTAGCCTGCAGACCAACCGGGCACCCAGAGTGTGTGTGACTGTGTTAGAGGGACTCTTAGAGGCATGCATGCTTAGCCTGATTAAATCAGATCCAGAATCAAACACCAGATTACTGCCCCTCCCTTGTTCACGTCCCCCAATAAATCAGATCTAAATCTTTTTACATTTACACTGGCTATTGTGTACCTTTGTGGTGGGGATACTGTGTTGCTATTGCCTTTCTCCATTGTAGGTCTTGTTTTGCAGGGGGTCTCCAGGGCCAGTGCAGCTGATCCAGCCCTGGTAGTAAGTGTGCCAAGTGTGGGTATAACATTGCATTTCTGGTGTTCATTGTAACTGTCTGATTTTTGATCAGTATAGGCCACTAGAGGAGTTAGAGGGGGGTATCAGTGTCCTGGAGGGCTGTACCCAGAGCAGCTACGCTACCCTTAAACCAGCCCTCTGGGTGGAGGCACCCATTCACAGAATTCAGGCCCCTCAGCCTGAGCCTAGTCACGCAGGCAGGGGTAGTATCCCTTGGGATAGTGCCACCTAGGGGTTACAAATGCAAAAAAAAATAAACATGTGCAAAGTGCAAAGTAATAAAGTCCTATAATAGGACCACCAACCTAACAAACCCCCAGTATACTGCTACCCCACTGGTATCACTGCCCAAGGACTCTTCTGATGATGTGACTGAACCAGTACAGTACTACTCAATGGTGGATATTTCTGTTCTATTGAAGGAGGTCACTGCTATACTGACATCCAAGAAAGACAATACCACATTGAACCCTGAAGTTGAATAATTTGTACCTCAAGACACACCACTGGCACCCAAAGAGGATGATCACCCAGCGAAAAAGGAGAAGCTACTTGCATCTAAAGGAGCTTTAGAATCTATCCTGAGGACCCCTTTGGCAGACAAGGAGGATGGGAGTGCATGCCCGTGTTCCAAGGAAGGAATGCCTGTTCCACTGTGATGATCAGACACCTGTGAAGTCTATTCTGAAGCTCTTAAATGATGCCCCTCGTGCCTCCACTGATTTGTCCATGCACATGATTCACAAAGATATCTACATCATCCCCAGATCTTTGCTACTAAACGGAGTGCATTAGAATGAATTGCAACTGTGGGGGACGATTCCAAAACCTGTCTACACTCCAGACTCCCAAATTATTGTAAAGAGCACCTAAGTATCCAAGCTACTGTGCAAGGATGGAGAGACTTGTCAAGAGCCATGAAGTGGGACCTACCTTCAAGTTGGGCACAGGTTTTATGGAACAACAAAAACCTTTGAAAAGAGTGGAAGCCCCTAAGTGACAGAGATTGGAAGCAAAAAGCCATCTTCACAGTGGTAGATCTCAGAGAGCAACACACTAGAGTTATGCTCGCTTTTGAGCAGCTAAGAACAAATCATTTAGACAGTACTGAATTTTGGAGATTCCTACAAATTTGATATTGTCTAGGAGGTATCTTGGATCCTGGCCTTGTACTCCTAACTCAGCAGAGTTGGAAGAAAGTCCTGCAGAGGGCCAGTTATGCCAAAGTGGTAGCTGTTTTTGGCATCTCTGAAATAGTCCTTGCATCATAAACTTGTCTTCTAGACCTTGATCTGCTAGCTGGTCTCCTCTTTCACAGTCTTTGATCAAATCGCATACCTGCCTCAAGCATCCTGACACCCCTGTGTGACCTATCCCTGCTGCAAAGCAGACCACTTTTTCAAACTTAGATCACTCATATTTACACTCCAGCAAACTTCAAATGCCTGACGGGCCACAGAGAAACCCCCTTCTCCTCTTGGTAAAGTCAAACAATATGCAGTGTGTTATTGTTGTGGGTTTGCATGGTTCAGGGTGCTTCTGAGTCTAGAGGGTATATGTTTATATGCTCACTGGGAGCCCCTTGCAAGAACTGCAGCTATCAGAGTAGCCTTACTTCTCCCTTGGTGCACAGGGGCAGAACACTTCACAGTGGTTGACAACTAATGACTCAGATCACAGGGTCTAGAAACGTGAATCAATGTACTCAGCAGAATGGATCAAATTTATATGTTACATGTACATCATGCTGAGGATCCAGGTGCCTGAAATTAATTCATCTTTTACACAGGAACATACAGTAATCTATGATCCTATTACCAAGACCCAGGGTCTAAGTCCAACACTGCAAAGCAGATCAACCAATACCCTACTCTCTGGCATCTCTCTCTCTGACCCTAGCATCTTCAAGCTTATCAACTTACAGCATTCTCGCTAACTCCAAAACAGTCTCCTTACTAACATTGCACCCATGGTGCATTTCTTTTGGCTCTCTCATAATGCACAGTGACAGTATGTCATCAAGGCACAACAAACTTTTGCGTGGCAACATGTTTCATTTGGCACCCACTATAATGGGTTCTCCTTAACTCTGTTCCTGGTGCCCAGGAACACTTGATGCCCCAAACCATCAGGGCAGCATCAGCCAGCACTCCGATGTTTGCATGGCACCATGTCACTCTCCCAAAGAACCTCCCAGACAAGACAGCTGCTGATAGTCAAATATCCTCATGCCAGAGCTAAAATAAATGCTGTCTGTTGTTGTTACATATTTGCTATTTTGCACAAATAAAAAGAAAGCAGAGACCAAGCTATGCATCACAGTGCATTGTGTTGTTACCAGGAAGTTCTGCAAGTTCAGTTGGTGGGTGCTGACCATTTTTCCTCCTTAACATTGTTCATGCTGTGGTTAGGCACCACTTTCCCAAGTGCACCTCAATTTACTATCCTTATCCTCATGGGATGCTGTTTTAATGTGCTTTCCCTGATACCTCCTACCTTACCAGCCCATAGCTGCGGCTCTCCTCTGCTCATCCTATCGTTCCACTATTTGCATTCGAGGGTCCTCACTGACTCACCCCTCAAATTCTCAAGTACCATCCACCTTCTTCAGGAAAGTCCACCGAGGGCCATTAGGAAACATTCCCTGAGGGAGTGCCCTTAGGACTTTCTCTCCTGGTGAAAACCCTCAACTTGCCCCGACGTCTGGGCCCAAACCAGTTTGAATTCCTCCACCTCTGGGGTGAGGGCACATCCTAAACACTGAAGTCTGAGGAGGACAAAACTGATAAACCCCTCTTGTAAGTGAGGTGCCTGACCTAGTGCCACCTGAAGGTGTACAGTGGCATGGCACTCATGTCTCCAGGTGAGGCTCTGCAATGGGAACTGATTCCCTGGCATGAGTCCTGAGCCCGCTCCTGACAAGCACCTAATGTGCCTGCCTCACCAGTGCCATCCGGCACCATAGCCCCCGAGCAACAGTGCCAGTAGTGCCTGTAGGATCTCGCCCAACCTGTACCCAATGAAAGGTACTGGGCCACCTATCTGCTGTGGCCACGGGCACCCAGTGAAAAAGCACCTGAATACAGGATGCTCCCACATCCCAAAGGATACTTGCATCCTACACTGCTCACTTAAGGGCACTACTTCACTGACCTGCCCCTCCCTCCTTCTCTATTTTCCCACCTAACAGTACCTTATATATTTACTGCCTAAACCCGTCTTCCAAAGGGTAATGCCAAAGCACCATGTTCCTTTGGTGGGCACTATGGTGACAAACCTGCTGCCTGCTGTAGTGGAGAGGGGTTGTCACAGATTCTTTTGTTGGGTTCAGCTACAAAACACTGCCTGCTACTATGAGTGGTGTCTGAAGCATTTTTGCTTTCTTCTTGAAACATGTAAAGTTTACATGCAGAGCCCACAGCCTATCTGGACACAAGCTTTCCTCGAAGCTCCTGACACAAATAGAATCTACAGCAATCTAATTCTTTTTTTTTATATTTCTTGAGTTTTGAAAGTAAAGATTGTTACAGCACCTTATACAGACTACATATACAGAGTTATTTCACCATTTTGTGTAAGGATGGGCAGATGTGGAGCTGCTACGAAGACACATGGGGCAGGCCATAGTAAGAGCTTGGCACCTGAGACCACATTGCAGGCCACTGGTGGTTCACAGCCAGCACTACTGGAGTCTCCCCAGCAGGTGATCATAGTCCTGACTTAATCCATACAATGGATTGATAAGATATTGAACAGTTATATCACTTGGCTTGTAACTGTTGAATCCCACATGGATATGGTTGTAACTACAGGGACAAAGTCAGAACCAATGTCTGGAAGAGAAACAGAAACACAGATGTTGCTGGCAGAAAAAGACCCTGGGTCCCTCCAGTCTGCCCAAACAGGAATGGCAGTGGCGAATATGTATGTTGCTAAGAGAGCAAGGCCTACTAAAAGCCTGGTAGTAGCAGGTGGAGAATGGCCTTCGAGTGCCTAATATATGGATTCTGGGGCTAACTGAGGCATTGGATCTTGTGTTCCTGAAGAGGAGGCTGACAGAAGTCCAGGGCCTCAGTGTTGCCTTAAACTTTTAAAAGCTTATTGGATCCACCCATGGAGAGCAGGATTGGGAGGAGAGGGGCCCTGGACAATTCTAATGTCCACCACATCATTGGCAATGAGGGACATGCAGCCTGGGATAAGGGCACAGTTGAGTTGGAAGAGACTAGGATTTTTATCTACCTGGATTATTGATTTGCATTGAGCTCAAAAGGCAAGGGGCCCAATTTTCAAAGGTGTTTTCCGAGGGACGCTGGGGACTTGCATCTGGGATCAGGATGCAAGTTGCAACTTGCGTCCAAAAAGGGGTTTGACGTGATTTTACAACTGCAGTACCACAACCCTCCCCATCAGCAAGTCCTCTGTGTCCCCGCAGAACATTTGCATCCCCAATTGCATACCTTCTGTTGCCAGCTATGTCACCACAGAGTTGTACCCTGGCATACCTACAGACTACTAAGGTGTGCCGGGCAGATGTCTGCTGTGTGCCTGTGCCCCCTCTGTGCCACAGGAACAGGAGCAGTGTCCTGTTATGCCAGGTCCCCCATGGCGTAACTTTGCAGCCGGCATACGGGGCTTGCGCCACAACTTCAGGCGCAAGATGCCATAAAGTGTGGAATGTGTCACAATGTGCATCCCACTTTGAAAATTGGGAGCAAACTGCGGCACATCCATGGATGCAGGTATGCCAGTGATTGCAGGGATGCAGGGCATAGCCACAAGCCTTGCATCCTGTTTCTAAAATCAGGTCCAAGGTGTTTAATACCATTAAGAAAAAACTGTGAGATATGGAATTGCCTGTAACCTCTGGTTTCTAGGCAGACTCCAGTTCTTTTTCCACAAAAAAACACATTTAATTGCAGATTCAAAGGAGGCCAGGATCCTTGTCACCATATTGGAGTAGAAGTGACGAGTTGAAGATGTAGTGGGGAAACGCATCCCCTCTGGAGAGGGCAACTGTTTGTTTTTTTTTGCTGCCTAAGTCTGTTAGCAATTAGCAGATTTAGTTTGTATCTCTGCAGTCTGCTGTATGCTGTAAAACATGTTTAAATTGGACAGTAGTTTGGTTAAATGTTACACAAGTTTGAAGCTGTTATTGATCTGTTTAAGTGCAGTACCAATTTTTAAAGTCAGTTTCTTGTTTAAGTCTTTGCTTGTGTAAACTGGGAAGTACTAGCGCTCACTTGTGGGTGCATGGCTGACTCTGTGAGGGAGAAAGCTCACTTATTTGAGAAGTGGAATTAGGCCCAAGTTGGATGCATGGTGTGGTATACCAACAGTATCTCATGTTGATCACCTTGGTCTCAGGTCTTGGATTGCTAGAGGCCCAGAATAATGGTTATCCTCTTACTCTGTAGATAAGCCTATTGTTGCTTAATAGTGCAACTGACCCCCAGCAGTTGGGTACTAAAGGGTCTGTCTATACCAAGGAATGGGTCTGACAAGTATTGTTACAGTTTGGTTTGGAGGACCACAGTGCACTTGGCAATCACTCTGTCACAAATTCGAACATCCGCACAATGTTAGAGTCAGTCAGTAGGGGGTTATTTAAATCTTCTCAGGACATGTGAGGCAGCAATTTCCCTCACACATCCTAATGTCCCTTCTGATGTTACCAGGGCAAAAAATGATGATGTTCCAGACAGGGTCCCTTTGTGGCCTACCCTTAGTCCCAGCTTGCAGAAGGGCAAACATTCTTGAACCTCCTTGGGCAACAGAAATAGCACTGTCAGTGGCACTCTGCAGGCATGTGTGACCCTCATCTGAAGAAACTCCATGGTCAACTGGAGGATGTCTCCTTAACTGCCCAGCCACTTCTCAGCAGCCACTACAGGGCACTACCTCCACCTCTAATGAACTTCCGGCAACATGTCTTGGGGCTTGTCCAGAGGATTTAGATGTTGAGGATCCAGTAGGGGATCCTCACAACTAAACACTGTCCTAAATCTAAGTTTCTCCCAATCATTCAGTCACATGTCTCTCTAGTAACATAGCTCTAAAGGCAGCACAGCAGGTGCTGTGACATTCTGACAGCACAGAAAAGCACCAGATTACTCACAGACCAGACTACAGATGCTGTACATGGCTGTACCCCAGTCAGGGGCTCTATTTGGGATGGTCTCTGCCTCTTCAGTGGAGGTTTGGGTGTTTTATTTTGTTTTTTTCACAGGAGAAAAAGTGTGAACACAGTCCTCCCTCGTCACTCTGATTGAAACTCTCTCTGGAATGAAACACTTAGGCTGACTAACTGCCAGAAGCATTCCACTGTGGCTTATTCTGCTGCAACAATTTCTCCCCACCAGGCACAAGAGCCATGGCTCATGACTGGAGGGTAGGGAGAGAACAGATCAATGTTAGTAACCCCCTGGAGTAACAGGGCTTCCAATCGTTTTTTTATGGGTCAGGGCTGGGTTATATACAAATACGTACCCAGGTATTTCTTTGTACCTCTTATGTTTCCATAAAGGCTAGAATCTGTTAGGGGATTGCGAGAGGAACATTTATAATCTGTAATAATTAGTTACTATAAGTAAGACTAGGAAGGTAGGTTAAGTTTACACGTTGTGACTGATTCACAAGACCAATATCTCAAAGCATTGGTTGTGTGCTGGTTACCAACTATGAGGGATTTCCACTTGAATAGATATATTATAATTCTACTTCCCTTTTTTTGTACTTTCGTTTTCTGCCAGCTCTTGGTTGGCCCATGGAAGTGTCAATTACTCAGAGCTGTGTTGAAGGTCATTACTCAGTAAATGAGTGGCTGCATAATTTATACCTAAATCAGTCCCTCTGTATTCCATGAACCCTTCTGGTTCACTCTGCATACTGTGGATCCTGATTGGCCACTTATGCAACCCCTGACCCCAGGTGCTGTGGTGATCAAGGATCAGGGGTGGATATGATGGCTGACCAGCCTGTGGTCCTAGGGGCTTTCAGTCCAAAGTCTTCATTTCAAAGGTATCCTGCCCTTAAAAGATTTATGTGTACCCTATCTGATGTTGTGCATGGTTGTGCTACTGTCCAGGTCAGTCTAGGTGGTCAGTGGGGGGGGGTAGCTCAGTCATCAGGGAT
This sequence comes from Neoceratodus forsteri, assembly GCA_016271365.2. Lineage (NCBI taxonomy): Eukaryota > Metazoa > Chordata > Ceratodontiformes > Ceratodontidae > Neoceratodus > Neoceratodus forsteri. The sequence continues at coordinate 19,254,352 of CM057456.1, forward strand.
TCCCCGGTCCTGGGTGCATGACTGTGTTCCTTTCTTCAATGGCAGCAGATTTGCAGCACAGAGCTGCTGAAGGCAGTGGCACAGTATGCCAAAGGTTCTGATGCCCTTTTGATTCCAAGTCCCCATCGGCAGTTCTGGAGACCTAAGAGCAGTGGTGCTGGCTACTAGTGCTGTAGGACAGGCTGCATAGAGCCAAATAGGTGAGCCCCACATCAGGGGGGGGTATATTTCCAAGGATGGATCCTGGACCAAATAATGAAATAATGCCATTGCATACTTTGGAATGGGAAGAAGCCCCAGATTAGCTCAGGACAAACTTTATAGGTCTCTGGGGAGGAGAGGTATGGGTCTTCCCCATAAAAGACTGTTCCAACTATTATTCAGATGGCATCAGAATACATGCTGGCTGCATGCACAGGTAGGGGGAAGAGCTGGCATGGCTCCTGTTAGGAAAAAAATATAAGGGTCCTGGTCCCTAAGAGAAAAATTATAGGGTCTTGTCCCTAAGAGAGATACCCTCTGCTAGTGTATTGGGGTTCCTCAGGGAGGCTACACAGGTGGTGCTTACCTGACCATTAGACTGCTAATAGATTATCAGGAAAAGGGGCGCTCCTTTTCCCTGTCCAGTATGGCTTTGCAAATTTAAGATCAAAGGACAGCCTGGCACCTAACAGATTTCTGTACTGTCTACAAATCTGCAGTGCAGGCACCTCAGCACTGAGAAAAGTGGGGGGCAAGTCTCAGGTGTTGCAGGATGTGGGGTTGTTAAGAAGGGCATGGGAGGGTCCTCATCAGGCCTCCTTAATGTACAAATATTTGAAAGACCAGTTGCCACAAGAAAAAGCTCTAAGGAGTATCTGGGGGTTGGTCCTAAATATTGAGTTCACAGGGCAGTAAAGGGGGCAAGTATTTGGGTTAATGTCTCTTTTCGTTAGTTACAATCTTGTCTGTCACCATTCAGAATAGTGCACCGTGTGTACTGGACACCCACCCCCATACACATAATGGAGTTACAGGATGATAATATCTGCTACAAATGAAGGCGGGAGGTATGCATCTTATTACACCTGTGGTGGCATTGTAGTGTTCCTACAGTTTTGGAATTGTAGTGGTATGCTGTAAGTTCCAGAATTTGTTAGACTCAGATCACATGCTAGAACTGGTCATCCTGGGAGTGAAGGCCAGAGAGCTACCCCTACAGGGCAGTACCGTCACTTGGTTTGCCAGGGCATTCTTGGTTACCAAGACGCTCATATTAGCCTCCTGGAAAAATGACCAACCACATTCCATACAATAGTGGCAGACTCACTAGCTTGGAAAGGATGACACCACCACAGGAAAAATATGAAATTATGCAGAGGGATCTGGAACACCTACTTGATCTTTGAGGGCTGATGCTCCAAATGTCTTGGAGATGGGGCACTTGTTTTCCATACCTTGCCTTTATGGCAGGTTATATATACTGTTGAGAGATGCTGTTAGGCAACATTTGTAGATGTGAGTGCTACCCTTATGTACCACGGTGGCACAGGAATTTGAGGTTGTCTGTTCATCATTATCCTGAGGATGTCAGTGTCCCAGTGATAAATGCCTCATGAGCCCATCTGGCTGGGAACAGATGGTGATGTGAGGAATTTGGTAAACACAGAAACATAGAATCTGACGTCAGTTAAGGATCACTAGGCCCACCTAGTCTGCCCATTTTCCCTACCTACTGTAATACCGCTGACCCTGCTTGGTCTCTGGCTTTACCCTCCCTTTCCTAACCACTAAGGTTCCCTTATGCCTATCCTATGCATTCTTGAATCCTGTTAGTTTTTGCCCTGACCACCTCCATTAGGAGGCTGTTGCAGGCATCCACCACTCCTTCTGTGAAGAAGTACTTCCTCACGTTTCCCCTGAAACTACCCCCCCTCCAGCTTCATAACATGACCCCTTGTTCATGAGCATCTTTTTTTCTAGCAAATGCTTCCATCTTGTACCTTATTTATACCCATGAGGAATTTGAAAGTTTCTCTCATCCCCCCCCCTCCTTTCCTCCAGGGTATACATATTGAGATCCTTTAGTCTCTCCTCATAGGGCTTTTGATGCAGACCCTGCACCATTTTAGTTGCCCTTGTCTGGACAGCCTCCACTCTGTCTATGTCCATCCAGAGATGTGGTCTCCAGAACTGGACAACAGCACTTCAGATGAGGTCTCACCAATGATTTATACAGCGGTATCACCACCTCCCTCTTTCTGCTGATGATACCCTTCCCTATGCACCCTAGCATCCCACTAGTTCTCCCCACTGCCTTGTCACACTGTTTGGCTACCTTTAGGTCATCTGATGTGGTCTCTTTCCTGCTTGGTGGTTAGTCAGTGCCACTCCCTCCATCTTGTACTCTTCCCCTGGCTTTCTATGCCCCAAGTCCATGATTTTGCACTTCTTCACATTGAAACTTACAGTAGTTGTCACACTCTTGACCACTCCTTAAGCTTTCTTAGATCTCTATTTGTTTTTTTTTTCACCACCACCCCGGTGTATCTACCCTATTGCAGAATCTTTGTGTCATCTACAAAAAGACATACCTTCCCTTCTAGCCCCTCTGCAATGCCGCTAATAAAGACATTAAAGAGGACCAGTCCCAGTACAGATCATTGCGACACCCTGCTGGTCACCCTCCCTTCTTCAGAGTGAACTCCATTTACCACCACCATCTGTCATCTATCCACTAACCAATTCCTTACCCAGTTTACCACCTTTGGGCTTACACTCAGGCTGCCCATCTTGTTTACGAGTCTCCTATATGGAACGGTGTTGAAGGCCTTACTGAAATCTAGGTAGGCCACATCTACCACTCCACCCTAATCTAATTATCTGGTTACCCAGTCAAAGAAATCTATCATATTTGTTTGACATGACCTCCCTGCTGTGAATCCATGCTGCCTCAGATCCTGTAAACCACTGGATTCAAGATATTCCACAGTCCTTTCCTTCAGTAGAGATTCCATTAATTTCCCAACCACTGAAGTCAGGCTGACTGGCCTGTAATTGCCAGCCTCCTCTCCGTTACCACTTTTGTGAAGTGGGACTACATCTGCCCTCCTCCAGTCCTTTTGAACCACTCCCATCTCCAGTGAGTGGTTGAACAGGACTGTCAGAGGTGCAGCCAGCACATCTCTGAGCTCCTTCAGTATCCTTGGATATATCCCATCTGGTCCCATTGCCTTGTCTACCCTCAGATTTGCAAGTTCCTTCAGGACTCTCTCCTCTGTAAATGGACTGGTGTCCACCTCCCTTCTTTCAGTGCTCCTATCCTTTATCTGTGGTCCCTCACCTTCCCCTTCCCCTTCCTCTGTAAGCACTGAACAGTAGTAAATAAGAACAGTGCAGCCTTTTGTAATAAAGAGTGGTTCCACCACTTCAGATCGCCGGTGGCAGTGTGCCCGGTCATTACAGTGCCAAGTGGAAAAGTCGCTGTCCTCTCTTTTTGCGGGGGCTGTGCCCCACACACCCTCCCTTTTCAAGGATACTAACTCCCGGGAGCACAGACCTCAAGAAAAGGGCGCTGAATCCAGCATTTGGCACCGTAATGACCCAGCACTGTAATGCCAGTGTCCTAATGGCCAGAAAGGATAAAGAGTACTCTGGATGAAAAGCACTAGCTACCTGTTTTTCATGTCATTGTAATCCTTGGATACTTTCCTTCCCTGTTATGTGTGTACTCTGTTCTTTGTTCTTGTTTCCTGTGTTTGATTTTCTAAAATAAATACATTTATTTATTTTAATTTATTTAAAAATTGGTAACCAGGAAAGGCACACTGAGCCATGCTCATTTCCAGGTGCGACCCACGGGACGGGGGAGAGAAAAACATCTATCAAATTACAATCGAATAGATAGATAGAAGATAGATAGATAGTCAGACAGACACACAGATAGATATTTTATTTATAAAGTGCCCAATTCCATGGACTCTGGGCACTGTACAATACAAGTCAACAACAGAGTACATTTAAGCAGCAGTTCAACACAAACTTAAAATTCTGTCCATCCCATTAAAACCAAAATCGATCATTAAAAGCCTGCTGGAACAGATATGTTTTTTAATGCTTCCGTAAAGGCTTCTACCGAGGGGGACCTCCCTTAGATAACCAGGAAGGGAGTTCCACAGAGTGGGCGCCACCACTGAAAACGACCTGTCACCAGAATGCCGCAGCTGCACTCTGGGAACTCCAAGGAGGCTTCCCCCGGCAGAATGGAGTATCCGGGGCAGACGGTAGGGGGAAAGAAGATCTTGCAGATAGACAGGTCCCCTTTCATGTAGGGTCTTGTAGGTCAGGAGCCCTACCTTGAAGACAATCCTCCACCTGACTGGCAGCCAGTGCAGTCCGCGCGGAGGACTAGGGTGATATGATCACCCCATCTCGCCCCAGTCAGTAATCTTGCCGCCGCATTCTGCACCAGCTGCAGCCTGCGGAAGTTGTCCCCAGATAACCCTAGGTACAGAGCATTACAGTAGTCTAGCCTGGAAGTGATGAATGCATGTACCAGTGTGATCAGATCCTCTGGTGGGATCAGGGCTCAGATTCGTGCAATGTTCCTAAGATGATAAAATCCACTCCTGATGACGACCGACACCTGAGCATCAAGTGTCAAACCATCATCCAGGATCATGCCCAAATCCTTCACCCATCTAGACAGAGTATAGGGAACCCCCTCAACACAAGGCCAGGGGGGTAACCCCTCACAACGCCCTCCACCCGACAAACTGGATCCACAACAAGTGCCTCTGTCTTGTCTGGGTTAAGCTTAAGCCAGTTTTGAGTCATCCAAGCCTGGATCTCATCGAGACAGCTGTTAAATACAGAGTCCGACACACAGGTATTGGGCGCACAGGACAGGTGCAGCTGGGCATCATCTGCATAGCAGTGAAAACCCAGCCTGTACCACCTGATAATGTCCCCCAGTGGCAGCATGTACACTGTGAACAACAAGGGCGACAAGACCAAACCTTGCGGTACCCCACAACACGGAAGCTTCGGGTTAGATGAGGCTAACCCCATCGTCACCCTCTGTACTCTGCCTGTCAGGTATGGCCTGACCAGTTGATGACATTACCATACAAGCCACACCAAAACAGCAGGCGATCAAGTAGCACCTTATGGTCCACAGTGTCAAACACTGCAGAGAGGTCCAAGAGGACCAAGATGGTCGGTCTTTCCTGTCCCTTGCCACCAGGAGGTCATTAAGCACCCTCACCAGGGAGGTCTCTGTACTATGCCCTGCACGAAACCCAGACTGGTAAGGCTCTTAGGTGGAGGAAGAGGCAAGATGTCTCTCGAGCTGCATGGCCACCACTTTTTCAATAACCTTCCCTAAAAATGGAAGGTTTGAGACCAGCCTGTAATTGCTGAGGCAGTCCGGGTCCACAGAGGGTTTTCTCAAAAGGGGTCTAACCAAGACCTCTTTCAAGGCCATTGGGAAGATCCCACTCCTCAAGGAACTCCAGAAAACCCCAGCAATCACAGGCCCAACCAGGTACGAACATCCAACCAAAAGTCGGGTCGGACCTGGGTCCAGTTCACACTGGGTTGGCCGCAGCTCAAGATTATTTTCACCACCTCCTCCACCCCAATCAGCTCAAACTCATCCCAGGCAGGAGGAGTGTTTCAACACTCTCCAGCCCAGACCATGCATCCCCTTTGAGAGGTACTCGAGGAGACCTCATCCCTGATAGAGGACACCTTGTCAGCAAAGAATACAGACAGCTCCTAGCACCTAGTGCTCGAACCTGCTCCCCCAACACACAGAGAGGTGGGATGTAAAAGCCCATCCACTGTGTGGAAAAGCTGAGCTGGTCTGTTCCTTGCCTCAGCAATCTCCCTAGACAGATATTCTGCCTTCTTACAGGAGATTGCCTCCTGATAGTTGGTATAATGCAACCTCTGGGCCAACCTGTCCTCCAGCAGGCCAGAGCTCCTCCAGCACCTCTCTAACCTCTGCCTCTTGATCTTTAAACTCCAGAGATCCTCACCACACCAAGGAGGTCTCCAGTGAGTGGACAAGGGATGGACATGAATGAGTACGATGGAATCAAAGGCCACAGTAACCGCCCCATTATAGGCTACCACTGCTTCTTCCACTCCAATCGCACAAGCTGCCCCAATACTCGATAGGTCCAACACTGCCAATAATCCCGTCGAGGAAACTCCTCTTAATGGGCAGCACCGGACCATCTCCACAGGAGCAGGACCATCTAGGGGGTGCCAACAAGCGTGAACCTCACGGTGCTATGTTCTGACCAAAATACAGGATCAACATTAAGGTTGTTAACATCTAAGCCTAATGAAAAAAACAAATCCAATGTGTGGCAAACTGAGTGCATAGCTGTTGTTACTTTTAGCGACAGGCCCAGGGCCCCCATGCTTCCTAGGAGATCATTCCCAAAACCCGAGAGCCCATCATTGACCCAGGCATTGAAGTCCCCCAGAATTAACCACCTGGGAGACTCCAGCACCTGACCAGCGACAAGCTCCTCAACCTCAACAACAAAATCCCCATGCACCCCAGGGGGGAAATAAAGCACAAGGACCCTGAAACCTGCCCCTACACCCCCTCAGGTGGCCACACATTCAAACGATTGCATATGACCTACAGATAGCACTGTGAGGTTCAGGCTGGTTTTAAAGCAAATGGCTACCACCGCCCCACCCCTGCGATCCTCCCTCGGGTTGCGTATCACAGAGTACCCAGCCAGAACTGCTGCCTCCAAAATGGGGGCAGCATTTTCATCCAACCAGGTCTTCGTGATGCAGGTCAGGTCAACTGAGGATATCAAGTCCGCCATTATGGCAGTCTTATTCCTCATCAACCTGGCATTGCATAACACAACCCGAGTAGGATGAAGTGAGGAAGCCAAACCCGCTAACTACCCACAATCCATCATGGAACCCTTGGGTATGGGAATTAAACATGGCAACCCCCCCTCTCCAGTTCCCATTTGACACCAGGGCATCTCCTTGGCTTCAACACCCGAATCCCAGACACCCGACAGTTGCTCGGGTACCACCACCACCACCAGAACCCCCCCGAGCTATGTTTACATACAAATAAGGTGCAAATAAAAGTAGTTACAAAATTTACAGGCTATGGGTATCTGGAACAAGACACACTCTACATCCTGAAACAAAATCTAGTAACTGGCAGAAAATTACAGTGCAGAGAAATGGGAGGCATAAAACATGCCCATGGGAGGGACATGAAACTGGGAAGGGGGGAGGAAAACACAGGTCATGTAGGGAGCTGACAGGTGCAGGAGGGAGGGAAGGAGTTAAAGCTGGTACTTAACTCATTATTTCCAGTAGCTCCATATGAAGTCCAAACTATCCATTGTTTATCTGACACAAAATGGCCGCCCAGGTAATAATGAGTTAAGAGAGGTTGAGGAGGGTGAGAGATGGAATTCAGAAGGGAGGAGGTTCCAGAGGGAGGGAAGATGATAGGAGAAAGCTGGCTGCCCAGCAGAGGAGTGAGAGGGGTGAGGGAGAAAGTGTGGAGATCTCTGGAATGAATGGAATATTAGGCAGATGGAATGGGAGAGATGAGAGTGGATAGGCAAGAAAGCAGTGCCTCAAACCAATATTTAGCAATAAAAGAAGCACAGTGATGCAAGCAATGGGATGGAAGAGGGAGGATGGATAGGGAAGAGTAGAGCTTGCAATGATGGGTATGAGGGGGGGAGTTTGAGGCAAAATGACTGAAGGCATTCCAGAGGGTGCCCAATCTGGCAAGAGAAGAGGAGAGAGTGGTACAGTATACCACATCGGTATAGTCAAAGACTGGTAGCACCATTTTTGGTAACCAGTTCCTGGCAGACATACAGGGACATGCAATCTTTATTACAGTACAGGGCTCCAAATTTGGGGCAAAATTTAGCATGGATGGCTTCAATGTGAGCAGAGAAGTCAAGCCTGCTATCAAACCACATGCTAAGATACTTAAAGGAATGAACCATTTCATGGGGAGAACCATCCAGGGTGGTGAAGGAAGGGAGGGAGGCAAGCCTGGCCAGTTTCTGGCTGGATCCAAAGGTCATGGACACGGTTTTCTTTGTGTTGACTTGGAGTTGGTTGGCCTGAAACCAATGCAGGACATTGTGGAAATCTTGCTAGAGTAAGACTTCAACAGCCTCAGTTGATGGGCCTGAGGTGTAGGGAAGTATTTCATCTGCAGACATGTGAATATGCAAGTTGACATAGGCAGAGGAGAGGTCATTGATAACAATGGAGAAGCGGATGGGACACAGGATGGAACCCTGTGAGACCCCAGCCTGGATTGAGAGTGGAGGGGACAGGGTGCCACCTATGTGCACTTACTGCTGATGACCCAAAAGGTAGGAATGGAACCACTCAACAGCAGGGACTGAGAGGCTAGCAGAACTCAGCTTATCCAGGAGAAGTGGCTAGGCCACTGAATCAAAGACTTTGGCCAGATCAAAGAAAATGTGATGTGCCCCACGATCCATCCCAGAAAGGATGGATTCAGTGACACATAGGAGGGAGGAGATGGTAGAAAGGTGTTTCCAAAAACCAGACTGGAAGGGGGAGAAGTTGGAGGAGTGTAGGAAGTCAGACAGCCATGAGTTGACCAATTTCTCTTGCAACTTTTCAAGAGATGGGGAGGAGGGAGACAGGACAGTAGTTTCCAGGGAAGAAGGGATCACCTCTTTTGTGAAGGGGAGAACTTTGGCCAGCTTCCAAGCCTGAGGGACAGCACTTAGGGTGAAGGAGTGGATAAGGAGGTGAGTGAGGGGGGGGGGGGGGAGGTGATGGCAGGAGCAAAGAGACAGAGTTTGGGGTCTAGGCCATCAGTGTTAGATTTGGATTGGTTGAGTGAAAGAAAAGCAAGCAGGGTTTCCTGTACAGATGCAGGAGAAAAATGAAACCCCATGAAGGAGGTAGATGGAGTGGAGTGTGGAGAAAAAGGGGGGAGAGATGAACTAGAAGAGGGTGGAGAGGGGAGAGCACAAGTGGTAAAAATCTCAGTGAGGTGAATAGCAACACAGGAAGAGCCAGAGACTGGTGTGCCATTTACCATAAGGACAGGAGGAGCAGATTGGGTTGAGGGATTAAACAGAGTGTGGATCACCTTCCAAAGCTTTGTGGGGCAGTTGAGGTTGTTCTGGAGGTTGACTTTGAAGTACAGGGATTTAGCAGTTAGAACCACCTTACTGCATGAGTTTCTAAGTGCTCTGTAAGAGTGTAGATCGGAGAGTGAGCGTGAGAATTTGAACTGGGCCCAGACTTGATAGCGGGTTCAGCATACTTCGATGAGGTCGGGGTGATCTAAGGGTGGTGGGAAGACTTAACTCTGGACTTTTGGACAGCAACATGTTTGTCCCAGACAGAAGTTAAGATCGAATGGAAGAGGGAGAGGGTGATACTATACTGGGGCAGTGAGCATGAGGAACCAATCTGCTGCATAAAGGTTGCTTAGTAGAGCATCTGTGTTTAGTGATCAGAGGGACTGAGACCAAATGTACTGGGTGGGATGGAGGGTGCTGGACTTTCCTGACACAATAAGTCATACAATGGTCACTGAAATCATCAGGCAATAAACCTGAAATAATGATGAGGTGCAGGTGCAAGGAGAGAACCCAGTCTAGCAGGGTGTGGTTCAAAGAATGTGGACTGAGCTCAGTGGGTTCAGTGATGAGCTGTGAGAGATTTAGGGACTCAATCCTAAGGGAAGTAGACTTAGCAGCAGAAGAAAGCCAATTGATATTGAAGTCCCCAAGGAGGATTAGTTTACTGGAAGGGTAGTGAGTGATGATGACGGAAAGTGAGTCAACTAGAGAGGAGGGATTGATTTTGGGAGATGCATAAAAAAAAACAATGAAAATGGGCAGAGTAGAGGAGAAGGAGATTTTGGCAAAGGAGATACTCATGAGAGGAGGGTTAAGGCCTCCTGAGTGTGATGGTATAGGAGAGGCTGTGGCATACATAGCGGGCTACTCCACCTCCACGCTTGCCCCTGTCCTGCCTGAAAAGGTGGCAGTTAGGAAGAGCCAGTCTAGAATCAGGATGTCTGGATGAGAGACAAGATTCAGTAATACAGAGGCTGTCATGAGCATTATGGGAAACCCATACCATAAGAAGGTCCATTTTAGGAAGAAGACTTCTAGCATTTAGGTGAAAAACATTAAGGCCTTTAGGGATAGAGAGAGATGGAGGAGGGAGAAGGGCCAGGATTGACTTTCACATCACCTGCAAGTATGAGAAGCAGGGTAAGGATATGGAGGCTTTGAAGGACTTATCCCTTCCATCGGGGAGGAGAGAGGGAGAGGAATGGGAATGGGACAAAATACATTGGAGAAGCTCCAGGTTTAAAAAAAATGATGGCATGAGACCAGGGTGAACAGGGAAGGAGTGGAGAAGGGCGGGGGTGGGTGGCTGGGAGAAAGGGAGAGTAAGGAGAAGGGTAGAGAGGGTAAGGGATGAGGGTAAATTGACAGCACAGGGAAGAGGAGAAGGCATAGGAGAAGGACGGGGAGCATAATGTAGTGAACATCTAAAACAATATTCTACAGCAATTGAAACTAACCAAAAGAGTAATACTCCAGTAAATAGCTAGCTTTGAGACTAGATAATGGCTAGGGGAAGAAATAGATAATACAACTAAAGGCTGTGACTGAAGTTAATTACAGTAGACAGAAAACAACACTTGAGGCTGTAGTAACCAAATAAAACAAACAAATAAAAAGCGATTACAAACTAAAACAGAATGAAAGCAGATTAGGACTTGAAGGCATGACAACACAAGAAACAGCAGCTTTTTACATGTATTTTAGTGATTTGGTAGCAAGGGCAAAGAAAGCATCCACACTGTAATTACAGGGAGTGATAATTAGAAATAGAACAATAGATAGGTGAGAGTGTGTTACAAGGGAATAATACCATCGAGAGGTTCTGGTTTTGTTTAGTCACAGAGCCTGAACTTTCCTCTCACCTGCTCTTCCGGGGCTACCCTTCTCTTCTGGTTTCCAGTCTCTTACTGCCCTGGCCCAGCTCCTCCTGGTCTCCCAATCCTACTTAAATATTATTTTAAATTACTGCTGTTTCTCTGTATAAATAAACCTGTCTATCTCTGGCCAGTTTCCTCCTGCTTTCTCTGTATAAATACCCTACCCATCTGTTACCCTGTCCCTGTCATGTCCTTAACAATCTACCCTGTACAGTTCTCCCTGATCCCTTTCAGTGACTCTCCCCTCATTCAGCCCTCCCTCCTGCCCTTCTAATCCTTCTTCCCTGCCCCCGCTCCCCTACTTTTTTACACCCTCCTCTTTCCTCTCACCTTCTGCTCTTCCCTCACTACCTCCTTCCACTGACCCCACCCCACCTCTCTCCTTTCATTCACTCTGGGTTGCTACCATCCACCCTCCTTACCCTGGAAGCCTTGTATCACCTCACATCTCCTTTTCCCAGAACTTCCTCCCACACCCATAGAAGGTACCCTCCTCATTTCCCCCTTTTTCTAATTCTACTTCTACTCTCCGGTGACGTTCATCCCAATCCTGGCTCACTGTCCCACCTCCCTAAAATGACCCCTACCCCCACAGTCCCAAACGCAAACTTTTCTTCCCTGCCCAAGGGACTCAAGACATTTCACCTAAATGCACACAGCCTCCTCCCTAAAATTGACCAGCTTAAAATATGGGCTTCCCAGTACCCTCCAGACATCCTGTGCATAACTGAAATCTGGCTTTTGACTAAAATACCCGATTCTGCCATCTGTATTCCTGAGTTCAGTTTACATCGCCAAGACAGAGGGAAGTGAGGTGGCAGAGTCGTCCTTTACATTAAATAATCTATCTCCTGCCAAAACCTCCTCCCACAAAATAATCTTAGCACAACTATTCATCCCCTCCTCTGCCCCCCTCTATATTGGCACTCTCTATACAGCACCCAAAACATCCCGATACCTTAGTCTCCATCATCTCCTCCATCACGTCTAGTGGATAGCTGCTGCTACTTGGGGATTTCAACCTTGACTGGTTGTCTTCCTCCTCCAGGTCCACTATCCTCAAAACAGAAGCTCTAAACCTTACTCAACTGATTGGAGTTCCCACTCGCCTAAACCCCTGCTCTCAAAACCACACACTGCTTGATTGGGTTTTATCCTCTCACCCCAACCATGTCACTGCATCTGGAATACTACCTGATGCCATCAATTTTCATTGCATCACTTACTGTATTAGGAAGATTCACTTCCCCCGTGCTGCCCCAAGTACATTCGGTCCCGCTCCCTATGCAATCTTGATACTACTGCCTTACAGTCTGACCTATACGAGGCTGACTGGCTCCCCATCTACTCAACTTATGATGTCAACATTGCTCTATCTCTTTTCTCCAACCTTTTCATGCACATTTGGAATCACCGTGCTCCCCTAAAACGAGTCAAAGTGAAGAGACACCACCACCCCTGGATTACAGCTGACCTACTGGACAAGTGCAGGGCTAGGGATAAAGCCCGATGCTACTATAAAGCCACTCTTCTTCAGACTGACTACCAAGCATATAAAACCCTCAGGAATAATTGCACTAAGGCCATCCGTCTCTCCAAAGCTAATTACTTCAGGTGTCACCTGCAGCAGGATCATCACTCTCCTGCATAATTCTGGAAGGCTCTCCACTGCCTCCTAGAGCCTTCTGCCCAATTTTCCTCACCAGTCCTGCTTATTGATGGGTCCCTTGTCTATGACCTGCCTTAGTTGCAAATATCTTCAACAGGTTTTTCGTCTCCTGCATCCTTCCCGGTCCCAGACCCCCCCTCACCTTCCTCTCCCCCATCGGCCCTCTCGGTCTCGCCTGGAAGCCCCTACACTTATCAATTCCCCCTGTTCGCCTCCTCTTGAAGTCACTCTGCCCACTTGCCCTAAAACCTCTAAATCCAGCCCTGATGGTCTCCACCCAAAGCTTCTCTACATCTCTGCTTCCGCAATTACAGCCCCACTCACACACATCCTACCCCCCCACTTCCTTTGTTCCCAAGACCTGGAAATCAGCCAAAGTCCTTCCCCTCCACAAAGGAGGAGACCCTTCAGCCCCTGATAATTATAGGTCTATCTCCCTCCTCCCCTCCCTTGCTAAGCTACAAGAATCTCTCATCCACTCAAGGTTCTCTGACTACCTGGCCAGTTCCAACACACTTTCTCCTGTGCCGTCTGGCTTCCGTAAGCATGACTCGACCATATTTTCACTTCTGCGTGTCACAGATTAAATACTCTCCATGATGGACAAGAGCCATATTACAGCCACCATCTTCATTGTCCTGACGAAAGCTTTTGATTCTGTCTCCCACCACCTCTTGATACAAACTCTCAGTTCTGTTGGCATCGCTGCTCCTGTGGTAAAAATGGTTCCATTCCTATCTTCATGAAAGATTACAGTCAGTTCAATTAGGTGACATTTCCTGCCCCTCTACCAATCCTCTCCAGCATCCCCCAAGGCTCCATACTTGGCTCTATCCTTTTCTCCCTTTTTATAAATAACCTCCCCTCAGTCTACACATCTGACGAAATTCACATGTATGCCAACGACACTATCCATTTCCTGTCTGGGCCATCTGTAAACAGTGTGCAGGCCCCCCCTTCCAGGATGATTTTAATAGAGTCCAGTCCTGGTTTGTCGAAAACAAGCTCAAACTTAATGTAAAAAAAAAAAAAAACAGTGGTCATGACTTTCGGCTCCAGACAGAAGCTGACCACCCTTCAGCACCCTCCTACCTTCTCCACATTAGAGGGTTCTTGTCTCAAAAAAATCTTGACTTTCAAATATTTAGGGGTTTGGCTAGATTCCCACCTGGGTTTCTCCACACCCGTTGATGCTATCTATGCCAAACTTCACCCTAAACTAGATGCTCTCTATCAACACAAAAACTGCCTCCCCCTCCCCACACGTCGCAAGCTTATCACCAAAATGATACTATCCACTTTTGACTATGCCAATGTGATGCATGGCATTGCTTCTCAGCCCTCTTTAGGCAAACTTGATATTCTGTTAAACTCCTTCTGCTGCTTGGCCAGTTTCCCCTCTTCTTAACCACCACTGTTCTCTTTACTCTGCCCAATCACTTGCTCCCCTGTCCCACAGGGGACCAGTTCACTGTGCATCTTTTACTGCTAAATTCTGGTTTGGTTCTCTCCCTTCCTACCTCTCCTCCCACCTCTCCCAGGCAGCCACCTCTAACTACTCCCTTCGTCACAGGGACCCTTGAACTTTCTCTCTCCCCTTCCCCCACTCTGCTTCTGGTCAGTCTGCTTTCTCCTACCATTTCCCCTCTCTCTGGAACAATTTACCCTCTGACCTTCATCTATTCTCCTCCCTCCCGCCCTTCTTTCAAAAGGCTTCTCAGACTCCTCCCCTTCCAGCCTTGCTCCAGGTGTCCCCTCTCCGCACCACCCTAATGTTTTGTGTTCCCTGCTTGTTACCTCTTCAGGCCGTTCTGCTCATCTCACTTCTCCATGACTCTGCTTAATCTGTCTCGCACTTCTTGCCGCTTTTTGTGCACTACCTTTCTTCCCTCATAGCCCAGTCACCACTACCCTTCTTCTTCAAACTCCTGCTTTCCCTCTCTCCTTTGTATTATGTCCTCTGGCTTACTCAAGCTCTCCTCCTGTCGCCTCCCCGCTGGTATTATCCTCCTCCCACAGCCTTTCTCTTCCCTGCCAGTCCTGCACTTAAGCATCTCCTCTCCCAGCCTCAGCAACAGCTTCTGTGGTCCTCAGCTTAGTTCTCATGACCAAAAGCCCCTGTACTCTCCTCTGCCTTCTTTCTTATCTTAAAATTGCTACCTTGTTTATCTGCTCAGACATGTGTTTCTGTTCTCACTCAGCCTCTGTATAATTGACCTGCAGCCATACTTAATAATGTATTTCAGTCTGCATTTTGTACTTTTTGTAACCCTTGTTGTGCCGTTACCCTGTCCCTGGGTCACACCTGGAAATGAGCCTTGGCTCAGTGTGCTTTTCCTGATCACCAAATTTTAAATAAAATAAATTTAAAAAAGCAGCCAATCAGAAGGCATGCTTTGAGAACCATTATGTTGAATGGCATGGCAACCAGTTTAGTATGGGAGGAAATACTGCGCTTTTGCTGTGGTATTTCTGTGATAATACTATAATTCAGAGCTAAAACCATGTATTATCAAGTCTGAACGATAATATTATCTCACTGAAACCATGTATTATCAGTGCTGGAACAGTAGTATTATGGCATTGGTGGTCATGTATCACAAGAAAATTTTCCGATGGACCAAGATAGTATTATTAAGGCTAATCCATATATTACAGTACAGTGACACTGTAAAAGTGAAATATATTAAAACTACCGTGTACAAAATAGTTACATATTTGATCTATGTAAGTACATTGTAGTTACCCTACAGTTACAGTTTTAAAAATTATAGTCTAACTACAGTGTAGTAACCAAAACGCCATGTAAACTGGCAGCATCAGTTCTGCAACATAAACATAAAGTAGTTGAAATATTCTTAAATACTGTGAGAAATATTTTTTAAGATGGTTTATTTAGACCCTGAGGCAGGCAGCATCCTGATGTGACTCATCTGCCCCTGATAAAAAAAAAATAAAAAAGTGTAAGCATCTCTTTAATCATTTAAAAAATAACAGCTTAGTGCACTCCACAAGATAGCACCCTAGATTCTTGGATTGCTGCCCTCTGCTTTATGTTTATTAGTAACTCAGACTACCAGGTTCCAGAAAATAAACATGAACATTAGTCACATCTAGTTTTTAGGTTATCCAAAGTCCTGCCAGGAGGATTGAGACTGTATAACTTTCACGTCTTCAAGATCTTCACTACATTTGTCATGCTGAGTCATGGACTGGCATAAGCTTTTTTTTGAAATATGGTTTATTTCAGTTTTTCTATTTAACTGTATAATATTTCACCTGTCGAGCACTGTTTAACATTTCATGACACCACAGCATGAAAGATATTCACAGAAAGTTGTATTGTATTGTACTGTATCACAATAAAAAAAAACAACTAGAAACATAGAACATAGAAACATAGACTTTGATGGCAGATAAGGATTGCTTGGCCCACCTAGTCTGCCCATTTCCCTACCTATTGGATAAGCTTCAGATCCTAGTTAACCAACAACCTGCTTCTTCCTACCCCCACAAGAATTGCTTTATGTTTATCTCATGCATTTCTGAATTCCCCTACTGTTTTTGACCCCATGATCTCCTCAGGAAGGCTGTTCCATGCATCCACCACCATGTCTGTGAAAAAATGCTTCCTCACATTACCCCTGAGCTGTCCCCCTCTATCTTCATATTGTGTCCCCTTGTTCTTGCACATCTCTTTTTCTAAAAGATGCTACCCTCTTGGACTTTGTTGATTCCCTTAAGGTACTTAAAAGTTTCTATCATGTCCCCCCTCTCCCTCCTTTCCTTAAGGGTATACATATCAAGCTCCTTTAGTCTCTCTTTGTATGGCTTCTGTTGCAGACCCTGCACCATTTTAGTTGCCCTCCTCTGGTCTGCCTCCATTCTTTCTATGTCCTTGCAGAGATGGGGTCTCTAGAACTGCACACAGTACTCCAGATGGGGTCTCACCAACTGTCTGTACAGAGGGAAAACAACTTCTTGTTTTCTACTGGTGATGCCTCTCCTTATACATCCCATTATCCTCCAGCCATCCCTACTGCCTTCTCACATTGCTTGCTTACCTTTAGGTCATCTGATATGAATACCCCCAGGTCCCTTTCCATTTTTGTTGTTGTTACCCCCCCCCCATTGTGTACTCTTACCCTGGGGATTTGTTTCCCAGGTGCATTACTTTGCACGTCTTTGCATTGAATCTAAGCTGCCATACTTTTGACCATTCCTCTAACCTTGCCAAGTCCCTTCTCATCCTTTCCACCCCACCTTGTGTATCAACCCTGTTGCAGATCTTTGTGTCATCTGCAAAGAGGCATACTTCTCCTTCCAGTCTCTCTGTAATGTCACTCATAAAGACATTAAAAAGGACTGCACCCAATACTGAACCCTGTGGTACCCCACTAGTAACCCCACTTTCTTCGAAGTGGACTCCATTTACTATTACCCTCTGTGTCCTGTTGTCCAGCCAATGTTTTACCCAGGCTACCACCCTGGGACCCACTCTCAGGCTGGCTAATTTGTTTTTTAATCTTTTGTGTGAGACTGTGTCAAATGCCTTGCTAAAGTCTAGTTAGACCATGTCCACAGCCCTTCCCTGGTCTACTACTTTGGTCACCCAGTCAAAGAAATCTATTAGATTCATCTGACATGACCATCCCACTGTGAATCCATGCTGCCTTGGGTCCTGTGCCCCACTGGCCTCTAGGTACTCAACAATTCTTTCTTTCAGAAGTGATTCCATCATTCTCCCTACCACTGAGGTCAAGCTATTTAAACAAAAAATAAATAAAAGTAAACAACAGATAAAGAAGGCAAAAATGTTGTATTACAAAGATATACTGAAAAAGAAAACAGACCCCAAACAATTCTGGAAGACCATTAATTCCTTATTAAGACCAAGACAAGGAGTTAGTAAAACCCTTTTCCTTGAAATGAATGGGTCTATGATTGAGAATACTCATGAAATAGCAAACTCCCTAAATAATTTTTTTGTAGACGTACCTGGTATTGCCCAGACAGCATGTGGACTGGGTCTTCAAGACCAGCGGGGTACAGATAACTTTCAAGGACCACAACCACCTTTAAATTTAAGATTTAAAGTGTGCCTGATGTTCAGAAGGGGTTAACTAAAATAAATATCCACAAAGCAATGGGACCAGACTACTTAGAAGGGAGGTTCTTGAAAATAGCAGCCAAATATATAGCACCCATAGTGACAAATATATTTAATAGAAGTCTACAAGAAAGTTATTTTCCACAACAATGGAGGGTGAGTAAAGTCACCCCCATACACAAGGGGGGTAAACAAACAGAGTTAAATAACTATAGGCCTATTGCCTTCTTGTCCATCTTGGCTAAATGTCTGGAGAGGCATGTACATACTCAAATGATGAGTTCTTTGGAGATGCATAGGTTGATCACACCATACCAGTCAGGGTTTCGAAAAGGCTTTTCCACTTCAGCTGCTTTAATTGAATTTAATGGTCTTATTAGCACATCGTTACATAAGGGGTTAGACACAGCAGTTATTTCTGTGGATTTATCCAAGGCCTTCGACCTGGTGGACCACCCTCTCCTGTTACAAACTGCAGAACGAATGGGGATTCCTGAAGGCCCCAGGGAATTGTTAAGATCATATTCGCAGAATTGCGTACAATTTGTGTCAATAAATGGGGAGAACTCCATAAAAAGATCTGTAATTAGAGGAGTGCCACAGGGGTCAATACTAGGACCCCTGTTGTTCTTAATATTTAATAATAGTCTCTCACAAGTTATAAAACACTCACAGATAGGGTTGTATGTGGATGACACTGCAATGGTAACAGTGGGTTGCAATACTAGAGATTTTCAAGACAAAACACAAGAGGACTTTGAGGGCATGGAGAGGTGGTTCACCAGGTCAGGCCTTGTGATGAGCACAAAGAAAACAAAAATATTATATTTAGGATCTACACTGAGAGGAAATAAACAACTTACTATTAAAGTAAATAATGATACATATTTGGAACAGGTGCCCTGTTATTCATATCTGGGAATTACTTTTGATGAGGAAATTACTTTCACAGAACATATTGGATTGTTGATTGATAAGGTGAACAAAAGAGTGGGGGCCCTGCAAAGAACAACCAAACGTTTAACAAAAAGTAATAGGAAAAAGATTGCTGAACAATTAATACTCCCTGTACTGACATACGGGGACCTTGTGTACTGAACTGCTAATAAAACACTTTTGAATAGACTGGAAACAGTTTATAATAGAATTGCCAGATGCTGTATGTTTTGCGGTGTGAGCTAAGAACACGCCACTATGTGATGTTGACTGCATTACAGTGGCAAACACTTGAGAACAAATGTGCCATGACGTGGCAAAAACTAATTTATAAATATTACATAGATTATCCAGAGCATTATATAAATGAGGGCCTGTTTGGAGGGTGTGATCTACTAAACTTAAGACCAAAAAGGAAATGTCAAATAAATAAGATCTGTATTTCTGTTAACAAAAATAAATGTAGGGAAAAGACTCTATGTTATCAAGCTGCTAAATATTGGGACAATTTACCCCATTCAGCTCGTTCATTTCCAGTGTACAGCCAGTTTCTATGGGAATTGGCAGCATTAAGTCCTGTTATTTTTCAAGTTATTGCATGTATGAATGGTGAGAGTCCTGAGGGGTGACAAGGGTGGAATGTAGGGATTAATTCTTCAGGTAGTGTCATGTATGTAAAATTATTTTCTCTTCCTTTTATGTATTGTTGTATATTTTAAATGTATAGGCAACTAGTTACAAACAGGGCTGTCTTGTAAACTGGGCCTAATGGCCTGAAGATGTGTTTTCCTGTATAAACATATAGGCCCAGATATTCAAACTGTGCCCAAAAAGTGCACAATAGCAGGAGCAAGCGCAAGTCTATTGCGCCCACGCACAAGAGATGCGATATTCAAAAAAAGGAGCAGGCCAAATTGCGCCTACAGCCAACGCTTGAATATCGCACCACCTGCGCCATAGCGCAACTAGGCAGGGGAAACTGAGCAGATATGATGTGCCATAGCGCAACAAGGGATGTTCAGCTGAGCAGTCCAGAGGCGCCATAGCACAAGCAGGGAGCCCCCCAACTGCAGAACAATGTAACTGCACAATCAGGGAGGTAGGGGTCCACCACCCATGCCACAGATGGGCACAGGAACACACAGCAGAACAGACATTGTCCCCCTCACACCCCAAGCACATCACAACCAGGGGAGGGCTGGAATAACCACTGGTCCATGGAGACAAGCAACCAACCCACAGTCTGGCCATGGTGCCCCATCACCTACAATGAGCTGTGACTGGCACCAAGGAGGGCAGATCACCCTGTGCCACACCATCTCCCCAGTGCACAGCACACGCTGCACCATGACCCCCAGACACCCCCCCATAAGCAATGACCACCACAGCAGGAAACCCCATGCATGCCACCACCCCCACAGTGTCAATGCAACCCTGTGCACCACAGAATCATGCAAGCCAGCCCCACCACGAGCACCCATCAGCAGGTTGCAGCACACGGCAATGCAACAACGGCAGACACAGTGCCACCATGCACAGTTGCCCGAGGTACTGCTGAGAGACCGACCATGCATTGGCACAAGAGTTACCCCATATGGGATGGTCGTGTCCTTGACACCACCACCAGTGGTACAGCGCTCTGCACAGTATTCCAGTGACACACCCCGGCCCACCACTGGCCACAACAGCCAGCACAGACACCCACAGTGGTGCGTGGAAGCATGCACCACACTGGATGCCACACAGAGTCTGGACAGACACCCACCCATACCCAAGGGCACAACAACACAGGGACGCAGTGGTGGGGCAACCAAGCCCCCATTGTGGGCCCATGTAAGCCGTGTACATGCAACCCGCAGTCCACCACGGCACTGGAGTGCCAACCACCCTGTGCAGGCACCATGGACCAATACACCACCAGTAGTCACCCAGAGCACAAGCCACAAACAGTAGGGCACATCCCCTGCAACACACACAAGCCACAGCATGGAGGTGGAACAATGACCGTGTCACCCACAGTGCCACCTGAGCCAGGCATGCACCACACCAGTGACATGGGCAACCCAGCAAAGTGACGAGTACAGTGTCTGCCCCGCAGGAAATGTCACCACTGACATGCCAGTGAACCATGCAGGTCACAGACAGGCATGTGTGTCGGCTGCACAGGCCATGGACGGGCCGATGGGTGCACCATGGACACAGAGCACGCGCCATGGACCACTGCACACAGTCATCCAGTGCACAGGGCACAACACACACACACCACAGACACTGACTGATATCTACCCTCACACCATAGACACCTCCACACGGACACACACACATACCCATGACTGCACCACCCCTGATGCCATGCACACCACTGCAGCTGAGCACCTATAGCCCGCTGCAAATCAGAGACCACCACGGTATTCATAGAAAAATCAAATGTATTGTAAAAATAGAAAACTCAACTATGTACATGAATAAAAACTATTTACAGGTTTGTGGTGGGCGACGCAAACAAGGTGGGGATGGGCAGGGGGAAGAGGTGGACAAATGGGATGGGATAGGAGGGGTGTGAAGGTGGGTCCAGGGGAGAAGTCAGGGACCAAGGACATTGAAGGCTCCACCGTTCCTGGCTCTGGCTCCCTCTGGCTCTGTGTCGCTGCAGAACCCCCAACTCATCCAGCCTCCCCAGTATTGTCACCATCTCGCGGGCCAGATTCAGGAGCTCCCGCATGGTGTCTCTGATCTCCCTCAGATGTCTCGCACCTAGGACAAGGGAGAACAGTCAACAGGTGTGAATGCAGAACCCCATACAGCCTGCCCACTGTGCATGGCATACGGCCATGGGACATACCACTGTGATGGTGTGTGACCACCCGCAGTGATCACGTCCACAGGACCTGCCCACCCAGGTGCATAC
Organism: Neoceratodus forsteri; assembly: GCA_016271365.2. Classification (NCBI taxonomy): domain Eukaryota; kingdom Metazoa; phylum Chordata; order Ceratodontiformes; family Ceratodontidae; genus Neoceratodus; species Neoceratodus forsteri. Next base: position 19,275,983 of record CM057456.1, read on the forward strand.
AGCCATGCGGAACGCTGCACACACACACCCACCGGCCAAGTCACGCACAGCACCACCGTGGCCGTCTAGTGACATGGCTATGTGGTACAAAGGCAGTGGCACAGCCATGCACCTGGTGCATGCATGGATCACCAGTGACGCACACCCAGACATGCATTGCCACCGGACAGTGTTGACTGTAACAAGTGGCGTGCATGGCAGTGATGTCAATGAATGGTGGCCATGCCCCGCTGCCCACCTTGTCACACAGCATGCAATACTAATTATGGATGTCTGGCACTCACCCACATCGGGCTGGTCAGGTGGGCGTTGCTGGTCCTCGGCCCGCCTGTCTGCGGTTTCCACTCCCCTCCGCTCGGCCCGCACTCTGCATAGTTCTCCCGGGCCTGTGGGGACAAAAAGGAGAGAAAAACATCAGTACATTCCGGAAGCAAAGTCCCCCTGCCCCAAGGAGCGTGCCCTCCCGCCCAGCCAGGCACACCAACCCCACACCCTGTGAACACCGCCATGGCCAACCCCATACAGTCCCTCCCCTATGTGCTGGACACATACAACACTGTGACTCATAAGGACGATAAAAGTGTGTTGACAGAACTCCTACCTGGACGTGGGACCATGCCCCTCCTGGCATGTGACCTCAGTCGGGCCAGTAGCTCCAGCTCCCTCCTGCGCAGGTCACCATAGCGGTGCCTGCACTGCTCTGCACTAAGGCCCCTGCCTGTTGCCTCCTCCAGAGCAGTGGCCACCTCCTGCCACACCTGGGTCCATGCCCTATCCAGGGGGGCCTCCCCAAAGAGAGGCCCATGGTGTGGCTCGACTATGGTCACCAGATTTGCCAGCTCAGTGGCCGTCCAAGGAGCAGATCTTCTCTGCACCATTGCAATTGCTATAGTAGGCAATATGGTACTCTGCAGAGTGGTTCCCCACATGCAGATGCTGCGTGGTACAGCACTGCCATTCCCTATCGTGCTGTTACTGAACAGTGCGATAGAGGTGCACCTATGCCTGGCGCATGGTGCCAAGGGGGCAAAGGTTGGGCACAGGGTCAAGGGTCTCTGGCACAAGGCCACGCACAGTGCCATCAGATGACAATGCATGTAGCGCGATTGGCTGCCTGTGTGCCAGTGCCACAGCGGACTATCGGGCAGTTGGGCCATTGCGCCTATGAAGGCCCATTGCCACAGCGCCATGTAGTGACCATCGCTATAGCGCCACTAGCACAATGGTGGCCATGCCCTGCATTGCCTACCATGCACAGCACATCATCAGCACAGCAGATGCCTGCGTCAGCAACCCGGGCATGCGCAGTGAGGTGTACTATGCATGCCACAGAACTGCGCCATTGGTTAAGCACGTTCAACACAATTGCACAAAGCGCAACAGCGTGATATTCAGCCATCATATGCAAATCATCCGATCAACATTCAATGGCGCAACACTGCAATTTGCATCTAATTAAAGTTGCTCCTCACCTCATTTGCATGGATTGCACTATAAAGGTGCGACAATGTGCTGCAGTGGCCATAGTCGGTTACTGCAGTTTATTGGTGAGTTGCATGCTGTTTGGGAGTGTGGACTGTGGATTCAGGGACATGCATGGGACTGCACAGTCACAGGTAACAACTGCCATTCTTACAGGATACATAATGACCGAGCACGTTCTTGGAGAGGAGGACAACAGTGGTGGGAGGAGGAGGCCGAATTTTACTAAGGCAGAAACCGAGGCCCTTTTCGAGGCCTACCTGGATCAGGAGTCACTGCTCAGTGGATGGCGGGGCACCCCTCAGACCCGTGCTGCTGCATGGGAGGAGGTGGCATGTGCCGTGAACCTGCATGGCAGCCACCAGCACTCTGTGCAGGAGTGTAAGAAGAAGATGGGCATAGACAGGAGGAGAGTAAGGGAGAAGGTGGCTGCCATCAGGGCAGCACATGCTGCAACAGGTGGGGGACAGCCGGAGGTGGTACAGCTCACCCCAGCGCAGGACAGACTTGCTGCAAGCATGCACCAAAGTGCCATTGAGGGTGTTCCAGGTGGTGGTTTCCAGACGGGTGGTGGCCCATCACTGCATGGTAAGTCATGGTCTGTCTGGGGGGGGGCAGGGTAGGTCAGACGCAGTAACGCGACTTTGCTTTCCCTTACAGATCCTGAGCATCTGCATGGGTCAGCGGTGGTGGGCCTGTCCACTGCGGACAGTTGGATGGAGTCGAGGTGAGACCATCCACCTCCACAGGTATCTGTGGATCAGTATGACAGTGGGGCCGCCTGGCTGTCCACACTGATGTTGTTGAGACAGGTGTGGAAGAAGCCCTGCCTGTGTCCCAGTGTGCTGGCACACTGTGGATGCCAGCACACTGTGGCTGTGGCCGGGGCAGAGTCCGGCACCAGTGATGATGACACGACCGTCTTGGGCAGTGACACGTGGGTGCCACAGGATGGACACACAGCAGGGCAATTCGCACCCATGGCTGTGGGTGGTGCCGCCGTGGAGAGCTGTGTGTCAGCACAGTCCCAGGCTTTGCCTGTCGGCACCAGTGGGGCAGCACTGGTGTCTGTTCAGGACAGTGGGACTGTTGCAGCCACTGCGGTGGCACCACTGAGCCCTGAGGTGCGGCAGCCAGAGGGGCAGCATCAGCAGTCGCCCACTGGGCTTGGGGGTACAGGGTTCAGCAGCGGCATCTGTGCACCACCTGTGGACAAGTCCAGACCTGGTCCTGGTGTGCAGCATCCACCTTCAAGGGGTGCTGAACATCAGGCCCTTGCACACCCTGAGGGACAGGATGCTGAGGAGGCTGATGACCTCTTGGACGAGCACGCCCGCCTACTGTGAGCATCGGTCCAGCAGCAGATGCGGCTTGCGATGCCCATGGATGCACTGTGTGTGTCTCTGGAGTGGGCAGAGGAGCGTCGCAGCAGGGACGTCGAAATTATCATGGCAAGGATGGACCATTTGCGGGAGGATATGACCGCTGCCATTGACAGACATGCGCAGGTGTTCATTGCTGTCATGGCCACAATGGGCACACAGTCAGGTACCCATGCATCACTGACACCACACAGTGCACTATCCACCCCCCGTTCCTCGCATCATGTGACTCCCACCCTGTCGACGCTGGGTACAGCTGTGGGCATCCCAAGCACTCCTGGTGCAGGCATGTTCGGTGTGCTGCAGACCCCTGCGCAGGCACGGTCATGTTCATGCAGTGGAACCCCTGGGAGACCATCGGTGCCACCCCATGAGGCCAGTGGTCAGTCTGCCAGTGCTGGTGGGTCTCGGCGGGGCCGCCCATGCATCCGTGGCATCTGTGGCACTGTGTGGCAGGACTGACCCGTCTTCAAGCATGGCTACTGTCTGGTGTTGCCCTGTGTGCATTGTGTGTGTCAGTGGGCAGTGCACGGGTGGGTACCCGGCCCTGCACGCGGACACACAGTCCACCTGCACACCCTCCTGGCTGCTGTCTGCTGTTGCGTGTGCATGATGATGCCTGCATTGCGCTGTACACCAAAGTGCAATGGTGCTCAGCATCTGACACATGCACATGGACAGGCAGTGGGCGTGTTGGCCTGAGGACATGTGTGTTGCTAGGGTGTGCATTCTAGGTCGGTGTGCCTTCTGCCCTCTGTGCATGTTTGTTGCGTTGTGTGTGTGCATGTGTGTGTGTTTCCTTCAGCGTGGCATGTTAATCCTCACCCATCCCTGGCTGTGTGTGTGCCTCTGTGCCCTGCCACTTCCCTTGATGGCATGCACCCCCAGTGTGGGTTCCTGCGTGTTTGTGGGTTGTGCCCTGGCCACTGGTGGTTGCGCATGGCCCCATGACTTACCTGAGTTGGCTGAAGTGCTCCTCTGTGATGGTGTCCCAGTGCAGCTGTGCCAACCGGAGCAGTCGGGGGTCCCATCAGCCAATGGGAGGCTGCCCATCACCATCGTCACCGGTGTCCCCATCGTCCCCATCGCTGTCCCCCTCTTTGACCTGTACGGCTATACCACATTCGTTGGCCACGTTGTGCAGGATGCAACAGGCCAGGAATATCCCACAGGCCTTTGAGGGGCTGTACTGTAGGGCACCACCAGAGGTGTCCAGGCAATGGAAATGTGCCTTCAGCATCCCGAACACCCGCTCAATGACATTGCATGTGGTGGCGTGTGCCTCATTGTAGCGTTGCTGCGATGGGGTTGCAGGTCACCAGTAGGATGTGAGCAGCCAGGGACAGAGTGGGTATCCACTGTCACCTGTGTATAGAGGGTGGAGGTTAGTTTGGTGATTAGCATCGCCCTGCCCCAGGCCATTTAGGCCACTACCCATGGCACCTCTGGCCATGCCCCCCAGGCCCTATATTTGTCCATGTGGTTTGCATACTCACCCACTAGGTGGCCAGTGGGGATGTCCCCACTCTCGAATCTGTGGCACAGTGCCGACTGGTGCCAGATGAAAGAATCGTGTGCTCCGCCAGGGTGCGTGGCACAGATATTGATGATGCACCCCCTGGCATCGCACACCACCTGGCAGTTGATGCTGGCATAGCCCTTTTGATTTATGTATGGGGCCCCCTCGTGGCCAGGTGGTGTGCGTATGGCCACATGGATGCAGTATATTGCCCCTAGCATGCCAGGCATACGTGCTACCCTGTGGTGCTCCTGTATGTTTGCTGTGCGCTCCGCCGCTGTGCTGGAGAAATGGATGTACTCCTCAGCATGTGGCAGCAGTGCGCTGAGGATTGGGTGAGGTGGCGTGATGTGGCTGACTGAGTTATGCCTGTGGTGTCCCCAGTTGGTCTCTGGAAGGTACCCGTGGTGAGCAAGCACATGCAGGCTGTTACCTTGGTCTCCACTGACAGGGCATGGCTCCGTCGTGTGGGTGCCTGCATCACATCACTGCACAGCTCACAGATCCGCCTCAGAATTGCCCTGTTCAGGCAGTACTGGCCCATAATCTCAGTATCTGTGTGCAGCTCAAAGCTGGGGCGGGCTCAGTACTGCCTGTTTGGGGCATACAGCCGACGGGCCCTTCCATGGCCACACCCCCTGCCACCTGCCTTCTCACCCTCCTCATTATGGCCTCCATGTGGAAGGTGGCACTGGCCATGTCCCTGGCTTGCGTTCACCCCAGCAGCTGTTACTGTATTCCCCCCACTGTCCTGGCTGCTACCTCCCCTGCACAGGGTACACCTGCCTGTGCTGGCCTCTGTGATGTGTGGCTCACCACACCTTCCCTGTGCCTGGCTGTTAACTGTGGCCTTTCCCTGGCTTGCCCTGTTCCCGCCACTTGCCCTGTCTGTGTGCCTCTGCCACATGTGGCTTCCCTGTAGCGTTCTTGCGCCTCTTCCTTGCTCCTTTTTATTTTGGCTCATTTCCGCTATGGTGCAACTTCCGCTTGCTCCACTGTTGCGCATTGCGCAAGTCTTTGAATATCACAGTGCGCCATTTATGCATGGTTCCTCCCCGTTCAGTTGCGCATGCCTTCATTATCATTGCGCTGTTGCTCAACATGATTTCGGGAGCGCAACTGCCTCCTGCTGAATATCGCAGAATGGCACAAATTCGGACTTGCGCAGTCGCAACCCTATTGCGCATGGCTCAACTCTTTCGAATATCTGGGCCATAGTTTTTACTACTACTAGCTAATAGGTCTGTAGTGTCCTGCCTCTGCTTTGCTCCCACTTTTGTGAAGGGGAATCACATCTGCCCTCCTCTAGTCTTTAGGTACCACACCATCCTCCCATGATTTGTTAAAAAGGGTAGTTTGTGGTGTCACTAGCTCTCCTCTTAATAATAATAATAATAATAATAATAAAACTATTTTTATGGCACCTTTCCAAAACCAAGGCACCTAACAAATAATTAAAAATATATCAAATTTCACAGCATAGATAATAAAAACAGAAAATACAACTAAAGGAATTAAAAATAAGTCAGTCACCAAATGCTTGGTGCCAAAAGTGTGTTTTCAAAGCTTGTTTAAATCCCTCCATGGTCACTCACTCACGTAACTGACGGGGTAGAGAATTCCAAAGGGATGGGGCTGCATGCATAAATGCTCAGGCCCCAGAAGATTTTAAACACGCCCTTGGAATCTCTAGGAAGCCATTGTCAGCTGAGCGGAGCGATTGCGCAGGGCAGTAAGGTACCAAAAGCTCTTTCAGGTAGTTCGGGCCCTGTCCATGTAGGGCTTTATAAGTCAGAAGACTGACTTTAAAGGTAATCTGCCACTGTACCAGCAGCTAGTGCAGACCACGTAGCACCAGAAAAATATGACAGGACCGGGAGGTTCTGTCAAAAGCCAGGCTGCTGCCATTAGCTGCAAGTGGCAGATTTCCATGCCAGGTAGCCCTAGGTACAGGGAGTTGCAGTAACCCAAGCATGAGAACACAAAGACGTGGACCAACATAGGAAGATCGCAAGATGAAACAAGGTGCTTAACCCAGAGATATTCCTCAGATGGTAAAAAGAGGTCTTGATGACGGCTGACACCTGCGAATGCAGCGTCAGCCCTTTGTCAAAAATTACCCCCAGGTTTCGCACCCATTCAGAGGCTGGGAATGATAGGCCCCAAGAAAAGGCCCCGAGGGTGAACCTACCCCCGACCCCCTTATCCAGTGCCACGGGTCCACAACCAGCACTTCAGTCTTTTCTGAGTTCAACTTCAACCAGCTCGAATCCATCCATTCCTGGATTTCTGCAAGGCAGTTGTTAAAGACTGAGAGAGCTCCATCCTGGTCAGATGTAAAAGAAAGGTAGAGCTGGGTATCATCAGCATAGTAGTGAAACCTCAGCCCATACCTTCTTACAATGTCTTCGAGGGGCAGCATGTACACTGTGAACAACATGGGGGACAACACTGATCCCTGAGGAACCCCACATGACATAGGGATTGGGTCCAAAGAATAAACCCCGGACACCTGCCTCTGAGTTCTTCCAGTGAGTAAAGATGTAAACCACCTGAGGACTGCACCCGACAGGCTACAGATGAACCTCAGGTGACCAAGCAGAACCCCATGTTCCACAGTGTCAAATGCTGATGAGAGGTCTAGAAGAACCAAGATGGAACAGTTCTTCTGATCTCTAGCCATCAGAAGATCACTGAGCACCCGAACCAGTGCTGTCTCAGTACTGTGCCTCTCTCGAAAACCAAACTGGAGAGGTTTAGAGATGTCATGGACAGTCAAATGGTTCTCCAGTTGTATGGCCACACCTTCTCAACCACCTTCCCTAAAAAGGGGAGGTTAGAGATTGGTCTGTAGTTCACATGGCAGTTTGGGTCCAAAGAAGCTTTCTTCAGGAGGGGTGTTACCACTGCCTCCTTCAGGGAGTAGGAAACTCACCTGTTTCCAAGGAGCACCAAACTGTCTGTGTGAGGACCGGACCGATGGAATCAATACAACCCAAAATCAGGGAGGTTGGTCCTGGATCCAAACTACAGCATGTAGGGCACCCTGGACAATCCTCATGACATCTGTGAACTCCGGGCGATTGAAGGTACTCCAGGAAAGCTGAGGGTTAGTGGCCAAGCTCTGATCAAAAGGAACACCCATAGAGTGTGCTGGTTGGAGTGCCGTCCTGATGTCAGCCACCTTAGTCACAAAGAATTGAGCAAGTTCATCACACTCCATTTGCGAAAAGGCTTTCAGGACTTGCAGACAGGCTGGGTTGCACAGTCTGTCCACCATTTGGAAAAGCTGAGCTGATCGATTCTGAGTGGCCTCAATCTCTCTGGACAGGAACTCTGCCTTCTTACGGGTGATTGCAGATTGATAGGCTTGATAATGGTCCATCAATCTAAGGCGGTCGGCATCAAGGGCAGATCTCCACCAGCAACGCTCAAACTTTCGTCCTAATCACCGTATCTCCCTCAAAATCCCATCAAACTATGGGGACTGAGGGCGAAGGGATAGAGGATGAACTTGGACAGGAGCAATGACATCCAGGGCCGCTGAAATGGCTGTATTATAGGCCACCATGAGGTCCTCTGGGTTGTTGTTTGCCACGGGAATAATCAATTGATCAAGTACCGCCATTAGGCCTTCAGAGCTAACATCTCATAAAGGGTGATACTTGACCATCCCCACGGGGTGGGCCTTCAAAGGGGGGTGCTAAAATTGAACCCCATGGTGTAGTGATCGGACCATCCAACTGGTCTACCCCCAAATCTGAGGCTTGGATCCCAAGGAGGAAGACTAAGTCAAGAGAGTGACTATGTTCTTTTAGAATTCTGGGATGAATCCTGTCAGGCCCCATTGCTTTGTCCACTTTCATTTTTAGGAGTTCTTTCAGAACCCTTTCTTCTGTGAAAGGACTGGCATCGACCCCCCTATCCAGAGTGCTTCTATTGATTGGATTAGGTACCCCCCCCTCTTCTTTTGTGAATACTGAGCAGATGTATTTGTTCGGTATCCCTGCTTTTTCACTGTCCCTCTCTGCACACCCACCCTCCCCTTTATTAAGACTCACTATCCTTCCCTTGCTCCCTAATGTACCTATAAAACATTTTTTCCTCCTTCTTAACAGAGTTAGCTATCTTTTCCTCGGTTTGGGCCTTTGCTATTCTGACCGCCTTCCTCACTTCCTTCTGCTTTAACTGGTACAGTTCTCTGTCCTGCTCCTTCTGTGTTTCCTTGTACTTCCTGAATGCTATTTTTTCTCCCTAACCTTCCCACCACCTCTTTTGAGAACCATAGTGTTTTTTTCTTTCATTTTGATTTGTTTATTTGCTTCACACAACGACTTGTTGCCTCTGTGATGGCGGGCTTTTTTTTAATTCTTTATTTATTTCTCAGGTTATTTCATACATTACATAAGCCATGACAATAATTTAATAATACATGATATCCGTCATAGGAGCCAAAAAACAGAAAATGTTCATTATGAGGTGAGTTCATAAAATAAAAAGCAACTATATGAATACAATCATTCTTCTGAGCATTTAAAACAATGTACCTCATTTTACCAATTTTTAAAAATTAATGATATTATAACAATTAATTTTTTGGGAAGATCGGAGAGGAGCCAACCCAAATCAGTTAACGGATCGAACAATTACTTTATCTCCTCTTTTCTGAGGTATGCCCCCAATGACCTCATTGGGATTTTAAGTTAAGCCTTCAATAAAATGATATTTGTATTTTTATGGTATAAAGGAAGGATCTCTTTCCATAATATACATCACCCATGGGCACCAGCATATCTCAAACTGGGACACCCTTCCCTAGCTACCAGCTATCAGTCTCTCTAAATAATACATGTCATTCATAGTTAAATGCCATAAAGCTAGCGTTGGGGGTGGTGTCTGATGCCACAGGTGGGTAATGACTTTTTTGCTGTTAAAATGTAAGTGTATATCATATCTCTTGAAGTCAATTTCATACCACCTTGTGGTATTAATAATAGTATCAAATCTGGGGTCAGGACCACCTGTTCACTCATTAATGCATAGAGAGTTTCAGTAATTTGAGCCCAGTAGGAGGCAAGGACTGGGCAAGACCAAAATATGTGTGTATGTGTGGCTGTGGGCTCACCACATCCCCTCCAACATTAACCGTATTGTATTGGAAGGAACTTGATCAGCTTGGAGGAAACATTAAAAAACCTTAGCCAGCATTTCCAGACAAATTCTTTCCAGTATCCAGCCTGTGATACTTTCATACTTGGGAGGGAATATTTAAGCCAGTCTGAGTAAGATATATCTTTCTGCAGCTCTTTACTCCAGGCTTATGCAGTTGCTTCCGAGGTATCACCCATCAACTCCCCTAAGGCTTTGTATACTTGTCCCACCAGATGTTGGGGTTGGCTACTCCTCAGAGAACCCATCAGTAACTCAAGAAGTAGTGGTGACAGATGTGGGATTTGGCATAACTCTGGGGATTTATCAAGAAGATAAAATCTAACTTGCAAATAATGAAAATAATCATTGCACTGTAGAGGGTATACTGCCTGTAACTGAGCAAAGGTTACCACTCCCTGGGAGTCCAGAAATTGGAATATATAAGATAAGCCAAACCTATGCCACTTTAAAAAAGTATGGTCTTATCTTGTGGGGAGGAATGCCTCATCTGAAGAAAGCAACCTTAAGAAATAAAATACGGTATCACACTGGGGAGTTCTTATTTTGTTCCAAACATTAAGGGTGTTAGAAGTATTAAAAACTAAATTGGGTATTAGTTGAAAGAGCTGGACAGGGTTTAAACAATATGGTGCCTATATCAAAAAGATCATTTATCACAAACTCTGTTGTTTTCCAAGGGGCCGAATAACTAGGACTGGTCCAAAGTAACAATGGTTCTCAGTACTGAGGCCTGAAAATATTGATTAAAGTTGGGAATGTTTAAGTCTCCTTTATCTCACGGAAGTGGTAGAAAAGACCACCACAATCTGGGTCTTTGATCAGCCCAAACAAATCTAGAGGACATTTTATGCCATGTTGTAAAATAGAAGGAGGAGGGTATCACTGGGAGTGTTTGAAAAAAAATATAATAATCTTGTGAAGATGTTCAGTCATAATGTTTCTATGTGGGAGAAAAAATATAGGTGAAGGGAGGACCAATGTTTTAAATCCTGCTTCAATGTCCTTGTCAGTAATTCATAATTTACTAGTTCTAATAGTGACAGGTCTTTGGGTAACTTTATCCCCAAATACTTTATTGTTATACATCCCCACCGCAATGGGACTTGATATTTTAACTTTACCAATGGTTTAAAATTTAACATTAACACTTCCGTCTTCAGGTCATTTATAACATAACCTGATATTGCTCCGAACTCCAGTAAAAGGTCTCATAACCCAGGAAGTGAAGTCTCTGGCTCCAACAAAGTTAACAATATGTCGTCAACATACAGACATGCTTTGTAAGTCTGACCCCCCCCCCAAAGGAACACCCTCAATGTCTTTTTGTTTTCTAATAGCTACAGCTAAGGGTTCAAGGTAAATAGCACATAACAGAGGGGAGAGGGGGCATCCTTGTCTCATACCTCTTTTAAGCTGTATTGAATTTGATAGCTGGCCATTAATTTGTAAATAAGCAAATGGAGAATTATAAGAGCTCCGAATCCAAGAAATCACCTTAGAGGGGAAACCAAATTTTAGCATAGTTTGCCACAGAAAGGTCCAGGAAGCCCGGTCAAATGCCTTGTCAGCATCAAGGCTGACCAGAGTTGAAGGGATCGACCATTGAAATAAGTGGTCCATGAGATGAACGACTCTAGAAATATTATCAAAAGTCTGTTTGCTTCGTATAAATCCAGACTAATCCAGATGTATAACTGAGGGAAGAATGCCTTCTATCCTTTGTGACCATATGGACATAAAGATTTTATAATTTGTGTTTAACACAGATATTGGTTGATAAGAGGGTAGCATAGTAGTATCCCTTCCTGGCTTTGTGACTACAGATATTATAGCACCAGACCACGAGAGAGGTGCTATCTCCCCTTCCTGAATGCCCGTGCATACTTTAAGCAAATATGGAATTAATATTGGGGACAGGGCCTTATACCATTCAACTGGGTATCCATCGAGGCAGGGCATTTTAGAGTTTTCATTCTAGAAATGGCCCACAGGTAACCCTCCCTCGAGATTGGTGATTGGAGAAAATTTTGGTGTGCAGAGGAAAGTTTAGGGATGGGGATGTTAGACAAAGAGTCCATTTTATCTGGGGGTGGGGGTGGGGGTGGGGTTCATCATATAACTGCCTATAGTAAGAACTGAAGAGGTACATTATTTCCTGAGTGGTAGTCATTTACTTCCCTGTTAGGGACATTTGACCAAGTGTATATGGGCGATGCTCGAACCCCGTGTAGTTTTCTAGCTAAATTCCAAGCCCCCTTAGGACCCCCCTCATAATGATACTTTTTAAGGCACATTAAAGCTGTCTGAACCTTTTGATCTAGGAGTTTTTAAAGCTCTGCCCTAATTTGGCACATACGCATGTTATCCTCCCTTGAGAGAGCTTCCTTTTTTTGTTAGAGCTCTAGTTTTTCTGACAAATTCTTATATCTGGCCTCCCACTGTCTTTTTTGATATGCTGTATAAGTTATAGTCTCTCTCCTTATCACGGCCTTTAGGGTATCCCAAAGAATGCAGGACGATATGTCAGGAGACTCATTCTCCGTTACCGCTTGTTTTATTCTATCCGATATTTGGGATCTAAAGGTTTCATCTTTTAGAAGTAATACATTTAAATGCCAGCATGTTCTTCTAGGTGGTCTGTTAATGTTCAATTTAAGTATTGGGGAGAGTGGTCTGATAATATATTTGGGCCAATTCATCAGATCCCACAATTCCTCTGTATATTCAGCTGATATGAAAAAATAATCTGCGAGAGAATGTATGGAACCTTGGAGAATAGTGAGTATACACACGCGTGGAGGGAAAAAAAATCTCCACACATCTATGTAGCCTAACTGATTAAGCTGTTGCTTTAAATATTTTTGAGCAGTCGAGATGCAATGTCCTGTCTCATGGGAGGTATCTAGAGTGTAAGATAGGGTTATATTAAAATGTCCCTCTATCACTACCATACCTTGCTGAACATCTAGCAGTTTGCTATAAAATACCCAGAGTTTTGAGGGAGATGCTTTAGAAGGGAGGTATGCACTCACCAGAGTAATTACTTGACCAAACAACTTTCCCACAAAAATTATAAAACAACCAGAAAGATCTACATACATAGTTTCCATCTGAAATGGGGTTGCTGCTGGAACCAAAACCACCACCCCTTAACGTTTACCCCCCACATATGATGAAGAGAATACTGTATAGCGGCCCCCTGCGGACAACTTGAGGTGCTCCTCTCATGAGAGATGAGTCTCTTGTAGGAGTATCACATCCACTGCCTATTTCTTGAGATACTGATGGACCCTTGCTCGTTTTATACAATTGTTGAGTCCGTTGATGTTTAGAGATAAAAAATTTAACAGGAGCGATAGCCATTTTTAAAGCAAAAATAAGAAACACCTGCTTTTTAATTTTCTCTCTCTTGCCCCTGTAGAAATCAACTGATAACAGAGCTCCTCCTGTACCCCCCCAGACTATAATCCATCTGTACACACATATCTCCAGCTCTTCCCAGCAGTCGCCTGAATCCCACTCAGAGTGACTACCCGAAAGAGCCGAGGCCTGCATATTCATGAAAGTAAATGCTCCTATTTCATTTAGAATATACAATGTATTAGACCCCGAGAACATTTTCTCCATTACAAGTATATAACAAACACTATCAACAGTAGTTAATCTGGGCCTTAAAAACTTAACCCCATAACTTTTTAACCCATAATTTACTCGTCAACTGAGCTGTACTAAAACTAATTGGCTGCAATAATAAAAAAAAAATAGAGAAAGAAAATGTATAGCAGCAAAGCCCAACATCTTAGGCTTGATAGAAACTTGTCTGTAAATGCTTGAAAGGTCTGACTTCCAAGGCAGGAGGGGTTTAACACATTTCCCTCTTTGTTCTCAAGAATCACCACCCCTGTTATCTCAGGAAAGGAAGAATAGCCAGGAACATAGGTGCCCCGGGCCTCCTTAGAGAGAGAGAGATTAAATCTCTCAAAAATAGTGGAATGGAGAAAAAAAATACAAAGTAGGTGCTGGGTATGAAGGGAGTAAAGAACGTCATCCACCTCGTTGGTGTAACCCATAACCCAGCTCAGCTTTGTTGCAAGTAAAGGATAACACAATATTGTCACAGAGACTGTGTTCTATTTATTCTCAGTTATACCTTGCATCAGGGACCCCCTCCCTTCCTCTCTCCTATATGAGCATGACTGCTTCCTTATAAACACCTAGAAATTGGAGGGGAGAATAAACATTTTCCTGCAGTTTGCTTCAAAATAATTTTATAACAAACCAGTCACACTCTATTTTAAGGTTCAGTCTCAGAGCATTCTGTTTGGGCAAGAATGACCCAGCCACTCCCCTGCAGCTTTAAACCCTCCAGTGTTGCGGTTTTATGAGGATCATATAATTATGTTTAACATCTGCCGCAACACAGAAGATTTCAAGGTCATGGTTAATCAGGTCCATTCCAACCCCCGCAATAACCAGGGTACTTGCCCAACAGCTGACCGAGTGTCCGATCAAGTGGACTTTGAGTCTTATTTTCGGTATGCTGAGAATTTGGTTAGTGAATCTGTATTGGCTTTAGCCAGGGCTTTGCTATTCTGTCCCCTGGGTTGCTGCCATCTGGAGGGCTGCTGTTGTGATCGAGGTTGCCTTGTCGGCTGTTGATCTGGGAGCCAAATTCCATGTTTGGACAAATCTTCCTTGGCCACCTCTGCTGTATAATATTATTTTTTGCCTTCTGTTAGGTTCACCACAAGCCAGGATGGGTATGGTGTTGAGAAGCAGATGTCCTTGCTCTGGAGAGCCGAAAATAGGGGTTGGTATGCTCTGTGGTCTCTCATTGTGCATGGTGCGTAGTTGTTATAAAAAAAAAATCCTCATTTGCCCATAAGACGTCTTCCCCTGGTGCCATGCTGTGGCTAGGACCTGTTCTTTTATAGCATAGTTCACGAATCTTAGGATTACTGAGCATGGGTGAGCACCATCTTCCGTGGGTTTTGGGCCTAATGCTTGGTGGACGCGCTCCAGATCTAAAGGTAGGTCATCTGGTAATTCTAAAACTGTATGCATTATCATTGTAATGAATTCTTTAAGATCTGAACCTTCAGAGTTCTCAGGAATCCCATATATGCGGAGGTTCTTCCTTCTGGATCTATTCTCGGCATCTTCTTGTCATGCTATGATTGCCATTTGTTTATCTTGCGACTCTTGGGCTAGGCGCTCTAAGTCATCTATTCTGTTCTCAGCTGCAGAGAGATGACGTTCCATGTCATCAGCTCTCTGTCCCAATGTCTCCACATGTTTTCTAAGTTCAGTGTACAGTTGTTTCATCTCCGAATGAAATCTAACTAGTTCAGTATAGATTGTCTCTAATTTTACTCACTTCTTCTGTCCGGAGAGTCCAGAGGTAGTTGTTTTAACTGAGGGCCCAGTCTCAGTGGAGGCCTGCGAGAGTTCAGAATCAGATGCTTCAAGGCACAATTGGGAATCATCCTCAGTCTCCTGGTGTTTGTAATCCAATTATTGGAACCCCTCATTTATTGTATTAAATAGTTAGATTTTTTCGATTAATCACTGTTTGAGGGGTGTTTTGCTGAGCTGGGTCAGGAGCAATGAAGTCAAGCAGTTATAGAGGTGATGATGTTACTGGAAGTCCAGTGATAGCAGTTTTTATGTTTCCCCACTGTTCCTTCACCCCTCCTTCTTGCCTGTTTGCTAGTGCTTTTCTGAGGCACTCTCCCATTTTGACAAAGTCATCCTTCCTAAAGTCCAGTACCCTTACTTTTGTATGACTTGACTGACTCTGCAGCTGTGTTTATCGTGAACCATACTGTCTGGTGGTCACTAGTTCCCAGATGGCTACCCACTTCTAGATCGGATATCCTCTCTCCATCCCTGTTTGACAGCACTAGGTCTAAGGCTGCTCCCTCCCGAGTGGGTTCCAACACTAGTTGACTGAGGCATGCCCCCTATAGGACATCGAGAATGACCATGCTCTTGGATGTGGCTGCTGCAAAGGTGCTCCAGTTAATATCTGGCATATTTAGGTCTCCCATCAACAATATCTCCCCCTTTCTCTGCCATCCTAAGGATGTCTTCTGTCATGTCCTTGTCCATTGCCCCCCCCGAGACGGGGGTCTGTATACAACCCCCATGTGGACTGTGGTGCCATTTCCAATCTCCAGGGTGACTCACAGTGCCCTCTCTCCTCCCTGTTTACCCTTTAGTTCCATTGCTTTGATCCCTTCCCTTATGTACAGAGCTACTCCTCCTCCTCCCCCTTCTACCCTCCCTGTCCTTCCTGTTGATTGTGTACCCTGGTATGTTAACATCCCAGTCATGGTTCTCTGTATACCATGTTTCTGTGACTGCCACGATATCCAGGCGTCCCTCTTCCTTTAAGGCCACCAGCTCAGGGAGCTTGTTATCTAGACTATGGGCATTGGTACTCATTAACCTAAATTTTTCGATGCCTTACCCCTTTTTTCCCCATCTCTATCCTTACTGCCTTTGCCTTTTTCTCCATTTACCCCTGTCCTTCTCCTTATTGACTTCCTGTGGGTCTCATTTGTGGAGGTTCCCAGCATCCTCCGTGGTCTCCACTGTGGGTGTCTCCATAGAGGAACCACACTCTGCTAGAACAGTGTATGAATTGTGGAGAGATACAGCTGGAAGGATGTGACTCTGTTCCACCACCCTAACCCTCCCTGAGCCCACTGTGGTCCAACCGCTCCTCTTTCTTTGTAACCTCTGAGGCAGTGGCGGCAGTCCTGGTGGTCCCTGACTGGGAGAGGAGGTCCCCCGAATCCTGGCCAGCTCAGCCTGGAGATAAGCAACCTCCTCCTTCAGTCCAGAGAGGTGCCTGTAGATGGGACAACACCGCATCCTCCAGAACTATTTACTGATTGCAGAGGTTCCTCTGTCTCTGTCAGCAATTTATTCTTAAGTTAGAAATATGCCCAGAACTTGTCCTTGTGACTGCTTTGTGGCACAAATTACAGCTGTGCATAAGGCCCTTGTTTCCATGCAGATTAATATAGCAATGACTAACAATGGGATGAGTGCCCTAGATGTCATGTTTTATAACGTTTATCAAAAGCAAAGAACTCCATTTCATTACTGAGGATGCCACGAGCACATTTTTGATGTTTACTGAATTTAAGTATTTTTTAAAAGATTTATCAGGCTTAACCCCCCTCCCCCAACAAAATATTCCAGACTATGGCAGGTAAACCAAGATGTATGGCATGCAAAAATGATCTTATTTGGGGGATTTTTCCTTCAACTAAACAGAGGAGGAAATGCAGTTCCCTATACAAAGGGAAACTATTGGAGACATCCTTTAAACTAATGAATACCACAGAGGAAATGGCAGTGAACACAGCTGTTGAGCACAATGAAAGAATGCAAGTAGTTGCTAAGCAACACCATTGACAGACAAATAAAATTATTATCAACAAACGAGATTGCTCTACCATATTGTGGTGTGGTTCCTTCAGAAACGACAAATATGCTGTCAGGATGCAAAAAGTAAGTGCACATTCATTTTAAAAAAGAATAGAATACAAACTACACATTTTATTTATAATTATATTTTATTAATTTTAGAAAAAAATTGCAAAAACACAGACTATCCAAGCAAGGAACATCCACAGTTTTACATACCACTTAGATTTATCATCTAATACTAAACAGGATAACAGTAGCCCAAGCTTTATCCATGAATGGAGAAGCTAGCATTAAGTATATGTCAACATAGCATGAATCAAACAATGTGGAACTGTAGCCCAAGAGCTCATGGCAAACATACTAACATTAAAAGTTCAAAAATGTGTCCTATGTAAAAATATCTTCCCTAGATTATTTAAATAAGGAGATGCTGGGAGCCCCTATTTCTCAGAAAGAGCTGAAACAACACATCATGTCCCCAAAAAATCATTAATCCCCTGGACTAGATGGTTTTCCCATCAAAGTTTATAAAACTTTCACTTCATAGTTCCTCCCCATTTTACAAAACACCTTAAATGAAATTATTTTAGGAGATAGTCCTGCCCCCCCAACTTGGAAGTATTCCCAGATTACAGTGCTCCACAAAACAGGCAAGGATACCTAAGAGTGTCGGTCGTATTGACCCATATCCTTGCTAAATAATGACCTCAAGATTTTCTCTGGAAATCTGGCTAATAGATTACAAAATGTGATAGGCCCTCTCATTCATCATAACCAAACAGACTTCATAAAGGGTAGACTTATACAGGACAATATAAGACGACTTTTAAATATAATTTCTTCCTAAAAGAGTAAATGACAATTTTAAATAGCGGTAGGGAGTGGATGCAGAAAAAGCCTTCGACTGGGTCAACTGGTGTTTTCTCAAGAAAGTCCTCCAAAATTTGTCCTAGGGGAAAAGTTTATTGGGGCAGTGATGAGCTTATATGATGGCCCAGAGGTCTTGGTAAAGGTTAATTTATGTATGTCTAGGAGGTTCAATTTGGGCAGAGGGACAAGACAGGGTTGCCCCTTGTCACCCTTACTATTTGCCTTATCGTTGGAGCCTCTGGCAACCAAGATACGCGATGACCCAGAAAGTCGGGGTATCGTAGTGGGCGGTGTAGAGCAGAAGATTGCTCTGTATGCCGACAATGCCCTGCTGTTTCTGTCAGACCCCCCTGCCTCACTTCCCCCATTAATGCCAGTTTCATTACTTAGTGGGATACAAAATTAATCAGAACAAATCAGAAGCCCTTGTTTTAAGTGGCTCCCCTCCCCCCGGCTTCAACTCACAATTCCCTGTTCCTTGGGCACATAAAAATACCTTTCGATACCTAGGAGTGCAGGTCTCAGTAGATGTCTCAAGGTTGTTTGTTAATAGTAAAGTTTTTCCAGACAGTGAAACAAGACCTGGCCAGGTGGAAGATTTTACCCCACTTACTTTATGGGAGGGTACAAATCATAAAAATTAACATGTTGCCACATTTCCTGTTTTTATTCCAGACACTCCCAGTGACTGCTCCAGGCAGTTTCTGGAAGGAATTGAATACAGCTATTAAGAGATTTGTGTGGGGGGGGGGGCAGTCAACCTCGTTTGTCCTACTCATTCTTGACATTTTCCAGGGAGGCCGGGGGTCTGGGGCTTCCCGATATGGAGAAATATTATCTAGCGGCACAAGGCCCAAGGCTTTGGTCTTGGCTCAAACAAAGGGAAGAGGCAGGTTGGTATATAATGGAGAGAGATCAGCTCAGGGGTAGCCCTCTATGGACTTTGGCCACAGGGGAAATCTCATCGAAAATTTGGTCAAAGACTGACAACCCCTGGATCAGGCACACTATTAGGTCCCTACTTAAACTGCATAAGTTATTAGACTCTCCCAATGACCTGGGCCCACTATCTTTGATAAGATATCACACTGATTTTGCACCCCTATCCATGGACAAGGGTTATGCACTATGGGAAAGTCAAGGGCTGGTTTCCTTCTCACAGTTCTTCTTGCATGGAATGTGCATGAGTTTTGCTTAACTCAAACATAAATATAAGTTGCAGAAGAGAGACTTCTTTAGATTTTTACAAGTGAGAGATTTCTTGTTGACAGATTCCAATAAGGAGAAGGTACTTAGGCCCAGGTCGAAGCTGGAGGACCTGTTCTATTAGTGGGTACATTTGTTGGCTAAAATGAGGCCAATATCCCAAATATATGACCTTATTCAAAAAACACCCACCCCACCCCACAAAATGAACAGCTGCATCTGAGATGGGAATCAGAAATTCAAAGTCCGATCCCAGAGCAAAGTTGGGTCCAAAGGATAGGAAACGGATGGGCAGTGGCCTTGTTCCCCTCTTTGAGGGAATTGATTTGGAAAATTTTGGTTAGGTTTTTCCTGACCCCCTCTTGAATGAGGCATTTCGGCTCCACAAGTTCTGACCGATGTTGGCGACAATGCACGCACAAAGGTACCCACCGTCATATACTTTGGGGATGTCCACTGTTGAAGACATTCTGGCAACAAGTTCATGCACAGATTCAGGCTGTTCTAGGATACCCGTATCCTTGTACTTTTCAGGCGTTGGTCCTGGGAGTAGATGGTGAGTGGTCTAAGGCCAGAAGGAGTCATAAATTATTCCACATACTCAGAGTGGCAGCACTGAAGTGTATAACTATTAAATGGCTCTCACCAGACCCACCAACCCTCTCACAGTGGTCGAAAAGGGTAGAGGAAATTGGGGAGATGGAGAGAATGACTGCTTCGGTTCATTTATGTTTGGATAAGTTTTTGGCAGATTGGTCTCCATGGCTGGCCAGAGACCCCCCCCATATTCTTAAACAGAATGGACCCTGAGGATCTCATAGGAGAGGATTCTATAGGTGATCCTGTAGTGGAGGTTTAATATATCCCCCAAATTGGACTTAGAATCAGTTGGATATATAGAATTAATTTTGTAATGACCACGCATTGTGCAGTTTGGGTTTAAACAAATTACACTTTATTTCATGAAAGTTTATAAAACGGTTTAATCTGGTGAAGATCCAGAGGTAATGTAGTACATATGGCTGTAACATCACTCTCAAGGAGCAGAAAGTGGAACCTTTGGAGGAGTTGGATCTGGCTGGGGCATTTCTGGGGGGCAAAGCTGTGTTGCTCTCTGGAGTCCCCTGATCCGATATATCCAGAGAGGAGAGTTTGCCATTTCTGGAAACAAAAGAAAGAATGAACTTCATAAAATGTCAGACTTTAATCTCTATAGTAATCAATTTAACCTGTGTACTTTATACCTGTTAAAACACCTGTGAAGGGTATATGTATGAATATGTATTATGCTTAACAATGAGAAAAAAAATTAAGTTTAGAAAAAAAAATGTGTCCTTTTAGTTCTGTGCCTAATTAGGCTATAGGTGCCATGAAAAACACAAGATGTATTAACAAGGCTAAAAAAATTATAAACAGTCACTGTAGTTGATCCCAGCCCCTTAGAATGAAACAACACCAACAGTTAACAGACACATTTAGACCTGAAAACACCTAATATTAGCTAAGATGGTAATGATATTGTTTCTAAAGAATAAGTAACTGACATGCAGAGTAAATAGACCCCAATAACTGAACATTATAACAATAACATTCTGTGGTGATTTGCATATGCAGCCCATGATGCTTTGCATTGTGGGGGCATGTGTGATTTTGTATTTTCTTGAAACTTGGCTTCCCAGCCAAATGCCCTTTGGGGTAACCCTTGCCTCAGTGTTGGCGCACAGAGGTTCTTTGCCCAATAACTGAAGCTACATGTCATAACAGAATTGGAACTAGACATAGGCCCCCATTTTCAAAAGGTTAGCACGCTAACCTGGAGTAGTGCCAGCTGTCACGAGTGTACCCATATTCAAAGGACACATATGTGCCACGCACCCCCAACAGAGCCATTGCGTACAATATTGTGCTGCACCTATGCAAATGAGGGATCCCTCATGTATATGTGATGTAGCACAATACTGAAAGATTTCAAAAGCGCTAAATGGCTACCAGAACCGGCACATTTTAACGCTTCTGAAACCCAGCCCTTAACAGTATGCAGAGGAGAGGTGTGCCCCACACCCCATCCACACACTGTCAAGGGCTGCCAGCCCTGATCCCCGTTCACAGAAAATAAATCAACCCTGGTAGTCTAGTGTCTCCCCAGCCCTGATCCCAGTTCCCATAACAAACTCCATCATTCCTAGTGGTCCAGTGTCCCTCCCCAGCCCTGATCCCCATTCCTGTAACAAACCCCATCATCCCTGGTGGTCCAGTGTCCCTCCCCAGGCCCAATCCCTGTTTCTGCAACAGACCTCATCATCCCTGGTGGTCCAGTGTCCCTCCCCAGCCCTGATCCTCATTCCTGTAACAAACCCCATCATCCCTGGTGGTCCAGTGTCCCTCCCCAGCCCCGATACCCATTCCTGTAACACCCCATCATCTCTGGTGGTCCAGTGTCCCTCCCCAGCCTGATCCCCATTTCTGTAACAAACGCCATCATCCCTGGCGGTCCCATGTCCCTCCCCAGACCTGATCCCCTGGTGTGTGACAAATACATACCTCCTGCTGGTGGTCTACGGGTCCGTCCCCAGTCTTCAGTTGCCATCCTGACTAGGAATAAATATCCCTGGCAGTCTAGTGGCCTCCCCACCCTGGCAGATAGTGACCCACCACTCCATTCCCCACCAACTGAACCTGAGCTGGCAATCAGCACAGCCCACCTCACACTGCCATGGTACACACTTGTTTGGCTGGTCAACCAGTGAGCGCGTACTGTCTACTGTACATGCTCATTGACAGTTCAGTTGGTGGCTGTCAGTCTCGGTGTGAGGTGGGCTGTGCTGGTCACCAGCTCAGGTTTGGTTGGGGGAAGCGGAGTGGTGGGTCACTACCTGCCAGGGTGGGGGGGTCACTAAACTACCAGGGATATTTATTCCTAGTCAGGATAAAGATTGGAGACTAGGGAAGGGGGAGGGTAACCACTAGACAACCAGGAGTTATGTATTTATCACATACCAGGGATCGGGGCTGGAGAGGGACATTCGACCATCAGAGATGATGGGGTTTGTTACAGAAATGTGGACTGGGGCTGGGGAGGGACACTGGACCACCAGAGATGATGGGGTTTGTTACAGGAACTAGGATCAGGGCTGGGGAGGGCCACTGGACCACCAGTGATGATGGGGCTTGTTACAGGAACTAGGATCAGGGTTGGGGAGGAACACTGGACCACCAGGGATGATGGAGTTTGTTACAGGAACAGGAATCAGGGCTGGGGAGGGCCACTGGATCACAAGGGATGATGGCGTTTGTTACAGGAATGGGGATCGGGACTGGGGAGTGACACTGGACCACAAGGGATGATGAGGTTTGTTACAGAAATGGGGATCAGGGCTGGGGAGTGACACTGGACCACCAGGGATGATGGGGTCTGTTATAGGAACTAGTATCAAGGCTGGGGAGGAACACTGGACCACCAGTGATGATGGGGCTTGTTACAGGAACTAGGATCAGGGTTGGGGAGGAACACTGGACCACCAGGGATGATGGAGTTTGTTACGGGAACAGGAATCAGGGCTGGGGAGGGCCACTGGATCACAAGGGATGATGAGGTTTGTTACAGAAATGGGGATCAGGGCTGGGGAGTGACACTGGACCACCAGGGATGATGGAGTTTGTTACAGGAATGGGGATCAGGGCTGGGGAGGGCCACTGGACCACAAGGGATGATGGGGTTTGTTACAGGAACAGGGATCAGGGCTGGGGAGGGACGCTAGACTAGCAGGGTTGATTTTTATTTATGTGCACAGGGATTGGGTCTTGGGTGGGGGACCTGGCCTGGCGCACTCGGCTGTGGTGCTAGCATGCAAATGAACCCATAATGGGCATGCAGATGGCCCCTTAGCACCATGCATGCCCAATGGGGCAATTTGCATGTTTGGGCCAAATATTACCCATAGGGGCTGTGGCGCTAACCATTGTGTGCCGCTCTTTACCCCTATGGTTGGTTTTCAGCCTAGCTAGTGCCACACCAAACATGGCAGTTGCTTGTGTGCATTGTGCTGCCATGGTCTGATATTCAAACAGATAGCACAGTCAATGCAGATCACGCTATTTGTTTGAATATGGTGCCAGAGACAGATGGCCCTATTTGTTCATGAGGCGCACATGTTTGCACGTGCAGCCGAATGGCTCTGAAAATGGGACTGATAGTAGCCATACCTGCAGAAATGGGAGTAATTTGCTAGACCAGCCCCGATCCCCCAAAGGAGAAACCTATTAATATTACAAAAACAGTATTCGCCACTCTGACACAGTGTTAAAAGGTGATCATACTTTAAATTATTTAAATACATACATAAGGGAGAACAATATTAACAACGATAAGTCTTAGAAGGGAGAAAGAAAGTCTTGGAACACACAAACAGAGCAAAGCCTCTAAGCTAGAGGCACACAGTCCAGACTCTCAAGTATCTGCCTCTTCCTCGTCTGCTGTTGCAGAGTGCATGGGTACTCCGTAGAGCACTGTCCGAGGAGGGAATGCAGGGGTGGGGTGTGGCTATCATTTTTAGATCCTGCCTGGGTTTCACCGTGCACTTGGTTGGAATGGCCAGGTCTTTTGAGTGTGTGGCAGTACATAGGGGTCCAGGTGCAGGTTGTAGGATCCTCCTTATCTATTAGCCCCCTGGGGCTAAGGGGGAATTCCTGCAGGAGGCTGCGGATTTCATTGTCGATCAGGTATTGGAGTCCCCCATGTGTTTAATCCTGGGGGACTTCAGTGCCTGGGTCGATGATAAATCCTCGCAATTCAGTTATGACCTCCTCCAGCTGATGTCATCACTGGGCCTAGCACAGGTGGTTACCTCTACAACACATCATGGCAGACATGCTCAACCGGGGGTTTCAGCTGGGTCTAGGGGTTGAGAGCCTCAAGATTGATTGGTCGAGTTGGTCTGATCACTGTATGTTGGGATTCATGTTTGGGGGCCCCCTGAAAGTCCCTCTCCTGTGAAGATGGTCAACTATCACCCTTTGAGGGATTTGTCCCCAGAGGGACTGCTGGTGGTGGCTGACTTATCTGGGGTGGAGGTTGCATGTGTGGGGGGTGTTGGCAAGGTGGTGGCTACCTATAATAGGGTGGTATCTGAAATGCTTGACTGTCTCGCACTGGTTTGTATATGACCCAGATCCTCTCACTTGAGATCCCCTTGGTTTGATGGGGATCTCAAGGTGATGAAGATCAAGGGTCAGAAGTTGGGGCATTGCTAGCGGAAGACCAGGTCTGAGGAGGACAAACTGGCCCCGTGAGCTCATTATGATGAGTACCTGGGGACAACTGTCCATAAGAAGGCAAAGTTTCTGTCCAGACCATGTCAGCTTTTTCAGACTGTGGACAGACTACTTCACCTAGTCTGCCTACAGCCAAAAAAGCTTTTTCATCCACTTTATGTGAGGAGTTTGCTCTGTTCTTCTCTGACAGGGCATCCTCTATTCAGTCGGGGATTTCATCAGTGAGGCAAGTTCTGCCTCGCAGTGGTCATACTGGGAGGAACAGTGGCACTCTGTCCATCTGGGAGGAGTTTAAACTGGTGGAGGTGGCCGAGGTCATAGAGATGTTATCAGAGCTAAAGCACACATATTGTGAACTGGACCCAACCCCAACCCATTTCTGGATGAGATGTGTCGGGGCTGTTGGCCCGGTGTTGGTGGGGATTGTCCGGTGTTCAGTGTCAGAGGTAGTCTTCCCAGAGGCCCTGAAAGAAGCCCTGGTGAGACCCCTCTTGAAAAAAACATCTCTCGACCCTGACATCCCGGTGAATTACTGTCCCATCTCCAACCTGCCATTTTTGAGTAAGGTTGCTGAGAAACTTGTGGCACAACAGCTTGAAGAGCACCTTGTGTCCTTTGACATCTATGAGCCATTCCAGTCCGCCAGACAAAGCGCTGAAACGGCATTAGTTAGGGTGCATAATGACCTCCCTTAGGGCTAGAGAGAGAGGTGATAAGACAATTCTTGTTCTTCTTGACCTCTTGTCAGCCTTTAATACTGTGGATCATATTGTGCTTCTCAGTCGTCTCCGTGAGTACTGTGGACTCGCTGGTACTATCATCAACTGGTTTGAGTCCTATCTCTCAGATAGCATGCAGCAGGTAGTGATGGGGAATTTCTCCTCCTCCCCGATGCTCCTGTCATGTAGAGTACTGCACGGTTCGATCTTGTCACTGATGTTATTTGCAGTATACATGCTGCTCCTGGGTGAGATCATTCGGCAATACAGTGCGGGGTTTTCACTGCTATGCAAATGATACCCAACTGTATCTGTCCTTTGCTCCTGGAACACGCAATGTCATAGACGTGATTAACAACTGTCTGGCTGAAATCAATGACTGGATGTCCCCCAGCTGGTTGCGACTAAACCCAGACAAGACAGAGGTGCTGGTGATCAAGCCATGTCTCGGGCATGATGGGATTGCCTCCAGAATGAGCACAAGACTGTTCCTGGGGTTTGCTCTGTTGATGGCCTCCCGGAGGGTGTGAGGTCTTGGCATGATCCTGGACAGCAGATTGGCTCTTGAGGCTCAGGTGTCGTCTGTTGTAAAAGGTGTTTTTTTACCACTTGAGGAATATCCCCAGGATCAAGCCCATCTTTCTCTCAAAGACTTACCGACACTAGTACATGCCTTTGTTACCTTCAGACCCAACTACTGTAATTCTCTCTACTTCAGGGTCACTGGAGGGACCCTCCACCGGTTGCAGCTTGTACAGAATGCAGCAGCCCAGTTGCTGACTGACCTGTCCCAGTTCAGTCATGTGACCCCGGTCCTGTGGGCTCTGCACTGTCTGCCGATCAGGTAGAGGGTCCTCTTCAAGGTAGGCTTGCTCACCTACCAGGCCCTATATGGGCTGGGCTCTGGATGCCTGTCTGAGCTCCTATCACCTGCCACTTCGGTCCGCTTACTCTACTCGTCGACCAGAGGCCTCCTGGGCGTTCCCAGGGTTCAGCTCAAGACCTCGGAGAACCGTGCATTTAGTGTTGCAGGGCCAACCCTGTGGAACTCCCTTCCAGCTACTGTATGGGAGGCCCTATTGGACAAGCAGTTTAAGCAGAGACTTAAAGGCCACTTCGCCCATCTTGCCTTTCCGGAGGACCTGGAATAATCCGCCCCATCTACTGATTCTTTTATCTTAATTTCACTAAATTATTTTAGTATATTAAAAATTGCTACGAATACTGTGGTTTATTGTTATGTTTTAAGTTGTCTGTTGCTTCCGGGCACCATAGAAATAAAATTTGCCTTGCCTTGCCTTCATAGCAGCTGCCATCTTTGAGGCCCATTTTCCCATGTTGGCTGGGTCATTAAAAATATATACCTTGCTGTGATGGATTACCCAGAGTTTGGCAGGGAACTGGATGTTATGGGGTATGTTAAGCCCTTAAGTGTAGTGTGAACCCCGTCAAATTTCTTTCTTCGTAGCCTGGTTGCATAGGACATATCCGGAAAGATATGAACTGTAGCCCCTCCTACACTCAATGGCCCAAAACACTTTGTGAGGCTCAATAATTTGCCTCTGGTGCCCACACTATCCAGCACCACCATCATGACTCTGGGGAACTCCTCTGGTTGTTTACACTGACACAAACCAGTCACACACCACCACATATGACACTGATAACCGTGTAAATATAAAAAACTTTCATAGCTATAAAAGACACACGGCAACATCTCTGCCTGCTTAACACGTTTCTGGTCCCCAGCTGGACCCTTTGTCAAAAGCTAAGGCATGAAAGCGACTAAGCATGTTAAATACTAATCTATGACATCATCATGACACATTTTTATAGCTATTAAAGCTGTTTATATTTACACGGTTGTCAGCATCATAGGTGGTGGTGTGTACCTGGTTTGTATCAGTGTAAATGTTTTCTTTAGCCAGACCTACAAAGCCTAGTGCAAACTCTTTCCTCTGATGTGTAACTCCTATGGTTGCTTTGCTCTATGTGGGATACGATAGGCTTTCGTAATCAGAAAGTCCAAATCAGGCACATGAGCCCAAAATTGATCTTTGAGCCAATCCTTAAAGGATACCTAAACAACATTTTGACATCAAACTATTCAAAAATCTGACTTCGTAGGTGACTAAAGGAAAGGCTGCTGTGTTCATTAATGCTAAAACTACATTTACATAATTTACCTAAATGTGGTTCCAGAGCATTTGAAAATTGTAAAATCAGCCTTCCAATTTCAAAAAAACTGTCTTACCTGCTTCCTAAAATGGCCGCCAAATCTGTTATGTGATGACATCATTGGAGCCAAAGTCAGAGAGAAATATGGCTGTCTATAGTGCTAACTAGTTCTTATTTCTCTTTGTATATAATTGTTTTACCCAAATGGTCAAAACCATGTGCATTATTTCATATAATACTCATGTTAGGCTATGGTTCTGTTCATTTTGTTTACTTTAACATGCTGAAAATGTGTTTTAATCCAACCGACTTTCCCTGTGGCAAACTGCAGTGCAGTACAAATTTTGAATAACCTGGTGGTCTAGTGGTTATGGTGGATCCAGGATGTTACCATGGGGATGCTGGGGTGGTCTGCATGCTTAATATGTACTTTTTAACATTTTTATTAAACCTTTATATTTTCTACTATTATTTTTCTAGTACATTTTTGACAGAACCTACACATGTAATCCATAGTTTGAATGTAAACATTTGTACAATTAATAAATTGGACTTCTTCAACAAAATGAAATACAGCAGCACCAACCAAGTACACTACTATGGGGGTTTGCAGCCACACCCTTCACCACCCCCTAGAACCACCACTTTTTTTGTAGCAAAGTTCTTGTGCAGTCCAATGTTAGAGTTCATACTTTCTTGAAACTCAAATATATGCTTGTCTCATCTTCTTTTTCCATGGGAAATAATAATAATAAGAATCAGCATTTATATAGTGATTTTCATACATTGTATCCCAAAGTACTTTACAAGCAATACTAGACTGGTAGTGAAGTGACTGAACGTGTAGTGGCAGCCATTTCATACATTAATATCCACACACAGCCTTGGACAATTGCATGAACTGGTTTTATAGGAAGGAGAATGTTGGCCAGGACAATGGGGTCAGGTAGTGATCAAGGTGCTGGCAGCTCATTCAAGATTTGGAAGGGTGGTAGCCAGTCAACTCGCATTGTGGAGTAGAGCACAGAAAAGTATTGGAGAAGAATTGCTGGGAACTGTCTTGCAAGGTTCTGCAGATCACAGGTAAAGGAGTAGACTGACACTGGAAGTCCAGTGGATTCACTCAATGTATTAGTATTCCTCTCCTGCTAATAACATTGTTATCCACTGTAAGTGCAGCCCTTATGAGGGCATGAGCAGCAGTTTTTCTGGTGGGTCATGATGCTTATTGCTTGCCCTTCCAGGAAGACCTAGTTGTTGGTTAATGAGGTGGGAAAAAAACACAATAGGTAACTGTACATACTATCTTCACTGTGCAGAAGGGTGGTGATCCACTCTGTTTACTGTGGGAGCAGAAGTCAGACATTGAGAATGTGGACTGGAGAGTGATTTAGAGGCATTTTTAACAGTGCTAGCTGATGATGCATATCAGAATAGGTGTGCAAAACTCTCTCTGAGGGTACAATATTACAATCTGAGGTGATAATTCTCTTCATGAGGCAACAGAAGCTCATATCGGCCACAGGCAGTACTAAGGACAGGGTATGGATGGTGGGGCATGCAACAGAAGGCAGGCTAGGTGCAGGGGGTTCATGGAAAAAGAAAGCCTTATTTGTGGATTAACAAGAGACCATGAGCTTTGGAACCCTCTGGAACTAAACCAGACCGGTATTGTGCTGTGTGACCCTGAGCAAGTCATTAAACTTCCTTGTGCTCCCAGGCCACACCTGTAAACAAGCTTTCAGCTTAGTGCATCTCTCCTGGTTAACAAAAAACAAAATTCAGTGCATCATGTAACTACTAGATCATCAGGTATTTGAAGTCTTGTACTGTAATGCAGTTTGCCAAAGAAAAAGTTAGCTGGATTGCAAAACATTTTCCACAAGTTAAAGTAAACAAAATGAACAAAATCATAGCCTAATGTGTACTGATCAAAATAATCCACAAGTTAATACATGGTGTTGATCATTCTGGTACAGCAATTCAAAATAAAGAGGGAAAGAAGAACTAGTTAGCATTATAGATATATATGTGGCTCTCTGGCTCCTATGATGTCATCATGACTCATCACTTAACAGACTTGGCAGCCATCTTAGGGAGAAACCAAGGCTGTTTTTTGAAACTGAAAGGCTGATGTTTACATTTTCCAAAAGCTATGAAACTGCATTTATGTTATTTACATAAATGCAGTTTTAGCATGAATATAAACAGCAGCCTTTACTTTACCTCGATATAAAGCCAGATTTTGGAATTTGCAGTTTTAAAAAACTGCTTGTTTAGGTACCCTTTAAGAAACAGCAAAGCATGCTCTACTTCTGACCCCTCCAGCAAACCAAGAAGCCTCACATTCAAATTCCATATTTGATTTTCCAATATTTTGAGATGGTTAGAAGTGTGCTGTATTTCCTTAGCTTGTTGCACCATTGCACTTTTACAAGTGTCTGAATGCTGCTTCAAGTCATCCATTTCTCCCTGCACAACACTGACAGCTTTTTCTACTGTAGCAATTTTTTTTTTTAAATTATTGATTTATTTATATTTTATTTTAGTCTTTGGTAACTGGGAAATGTGACCCATAAGGATATCTAATTTGTTATTCATGGAGGTAGATGAATTAATCAATTGTTGCATTTTCCTGCCTAGGGTTTGAAGAGACTCCTCCATGCAATCTCCCTCAGTTGTGTCACTATGTGTTGAGTGGGGGCTCAGACCTGCTACCGATCCCTTTCCACCATCATTTTTACAGTCTTCCAAAGGCTGATTTCTCTGAGACTTTCCCACAGTGTGCACCAAGTCGTCCTCTCTCAAACAAGATAAATTGTTCAGAATAAAGTAACCAGCAAATAGAAGTATTCAAAGATCGAAAGTTTAATCTAAGGAGCCAAGGTGCTATGCGACTTCTCAGCTTGGACTTCACAGTGCCCCCCTGAACTACACATTTTATTTGATCTTTTTACTTTCAGATTGATAGTAACATAGAATTTTTTTTATCTATAAAGCTTTTTCTCCTCTGTAATTGCAGAGAGTGGCTGCTCACCCCGTCCCACCTTCCTCTTGACTGGTGGCTGTTCCCCAAAAACTTACCTAGTCTAGAAGTCATCCCATGGCTTGCCCCCCCCAGCCATCCTCCCTCCAGTCCAAATTATCTGGGTCGGACCAGTTACCTTGGTCAGCCACATGGGTCAGACATAGCCAGCAGGGCTTCATTTAGCCACTGCCATCACTTTCTGGTTTCCTTTTGCCCACCCAGCCCTTCTGCGAGGCATGCCTGCATACATGTGGAGGCACGCATGTAGCATGCACTTCACAATCCCTCCTTCTGCAAACTATGCCTGCATACATGTCGAGGCATGCAGGCAGCATGCACTTCACAGATCCTCCCTTCTGCGAGGCATGCCTGCATACATGTGGAGGCACAAATGCAACATACACTTCATGGTCCCTCCCTTCTTGACACCCAAGGTGCACTGCCACCAGGCCTCCACCTTGTGGCAGGCCAAGGCTGGGCTAACAGGCCTCCCCACCCTGGGAGAGGACAGCAGTCCATCGCACATTCGATCTTCTCCCTCCCTGGCTGACCCTCGGCATTCCATGTCCATTTCTGATCTCAAGTTGCCAACTTGATGAGAGGTAAAGTGCCCAGCACCTCAGCTCTCTGTACCACCTGACTGGCTCTCATAACATAGTAATTTAAGATCAGAAGAGTCTCTAGATCCATGAAGTCCATCCCTCTGACCCAGCTTCATAAGCAGAGACCAACAAGTATGCTATCCAAACACATACTAATGTAAGGGGACATTCCCACACCCATCTTACTACCCACCTAGGGTACCCTGTAATTTCCATGGCAAGTGGAAATTTGTCCAAACTTACCATTAAGGCTTGTACTGTCTTCACATCCATGGTCTCCGCTGGTAGGCTGTTCCATAGGTTCTCCACCCTCTGGTAAAAAAAGGTGCCCCTAATGTTACTTCTGAATTTACTGCCTTTGAGCCTCAGGGTGTGTTCCCAGGGTCTGCTTGAGCACACCAGAAGCAAGGCATAAAATAAGCGGGTTCGCATTGTAATTTGTGACCAAAAAGCAAGTCAAATGTGACAGTGATTAGCAGTCATTGCTAATCATTGCCAACTGGTCCTGGGTCCTACAGAATTGCCTTATTGGGCACTGCCACTTTAATTTTTTTTTCCAGTCTGGGTATCCTTTTTTTGTCCTTCACCTCCACGCCCAACCCCACGAACCCCGAGCTGTATTGTGATTGGTCCAGTGATGCTTCTGCTCCTCCCTCCACCCGATCTCTGTGTGGGAGAAATGTGAGATGGTCCTTTTGCAGCACACTCAGAAGAGCAAGCAGATGTCGGGAGCTCCAGCTGGAGTCAAAAAGGGAATTTTGTTAATTTTCTTTTTATAAATTTTCTCCGTCATTGTTGGCATTGTCTGGCAACTTACTAAATTGGTTTTTGTATTTTGCAGGTCGGAGACAAGCCGGAGGAGTAACTGGAGGTGGCCGCACCGAGGAGGAGGAGACGGAGGGAGAAGGCCGAGACCACAAGAGAGCATGGGACCCTTCATTGGGATGGAGCAGAGAGCAGGCAGCTGCATCGCGGGGCGAGGCACGGTCGGATGATTTCAGTGACCAGAGCAAGACGCAGCAGAGAATCATGGAGCAGCAAAAAACAAGTAAAAATTTTCATTTTGGTCGGGGAGCCTGGAGGAGGGAAAGGGCACATGGACTTCAGGGCACAGATGGAGGGGGACAGCGTAATGGCAACAGCCAAGTGGTCTAAGACCTGGAACAGTATGTACTGTGGGTGGTGGCAGAAGGGCATGATCAGTGGGCAAGTAAAAGGGTGCCCTGCTTGCACTTTAAGTTTGTGCCCTGCTTTGCAGTGAATTTGGAAACAGAACAGTGTGAAGTAATTGCAGTGAACATTTGGGAACAGAAAGACTATTTGCCGTGCTTTGCAGAGATCCATGAGGGGAACCTAAAGAAGTTAATGTGCCCTCAGCTATGTTGTATGCCCTGCTCTTTGCAGTGAACATTTGGGAACAGATAATTGATGTGCCCTGCTTTGCAGAGATCCATGAGGGGAACGTAAAGAACTTATGTGCCCTGCTAGTTGTGTGCCCTGCCCTTTGCAGTGGACATTTGGGAACAGGTAAAGAAAGTTACCGATATGCCCTGCTTTGCAGAGATCCATGAGGGGAACGTAAAGAACTTATGTGCCCTGCTAGTTGTGTGCCCTGCTCTTTGCAGTAAACATTTATGGGAACAGAACAAAGACTAAGTAATGTGCCCTGCTTTGCAGAGATGAGAGGAACCAGTACTTTAAAGAACTTTTATGTTGTGTGCCCTGCTCTTTGCAGTAAACATTTGTTGGGAACAAATAAGACTAAGTTGTGTGCCCTGCTTTGCAGAGATCAAAACCAAAAAGACTTAATGTGCCCTGTTAACTTGTTGTGCCCTCTCTCTTGAACTTGGGAACAGAAAATTAAGTAATGTGCCCTGCTTTGCAGAGATTTATGGGGGAACCAAAAATACCCTACTATTATGTTGTGTGCCTGGCTCTTTGCAGTGAACATTTGGGAACAGAATAAAGACTAAGTTAATATTTGTGCCCTGCTGCTTTGCAGAGATCCATGAGGGGTACCAGAAATATGCCCTGCTGTTTGCAGTGAACTTGGGAACACAGAATAAGACTAATGTGCCCTGCTTTGTAGAAATCCATGAGGGGAACTTAAAGACTTGTACCCTGCTTTGGCAGTGTTGGAAAGAATAAACTATGAAAATACTGTCTGCCCTTTTTTGGGCAGAAAATGAAAATTTAAGTGTTGTGCCCTGCAACTGCAGAGGTATTTAACTTGAACTAACTGCTAAGTGTTTGTGCCCCTGCTTTTATGGAGGAAGGAACTAAACTGTGTCCTTTGCACTTTGATTTGGGGTATACTAGATACTTATTGTGGCAGCAAGCCCACATAAACTTAAGTAATGGCTCCTGCTATGCAGTGGCTGCTGCTTGTGCAGCACACAATTATTGGGACGGTTGCCCCGCTTAGACACAGGAAGGGTTTTTGGTCTGAGAGACTCAATACCAGCGACTGGGGGGGGTCACAAATCTGTTGCCATTTTCTTTTTTTCAGTACAGGAAAAGCCTTGTGTGTTAATTTAAGTAAGTTGTACACCCTGACACCTTGTTTTGCTAACTTCAAACTTTTTAATAATTACAGTCCAACATGGCTGGAGTTAATAAAGAGTTGATAAAGCAATGGGGCCAGATGAGGTGCACCCCAGGGTCCTTAAAGAACTAAGAGAGGTGGTGGCTGAACCTCTGGCTATCCTGTTTAGCCAATCACTGGAAACAGGGGAGGTTCCCAAAGACTGGAGGACAGCAGATGTAGTCCCCTTATACAAAAGTGGTAACAAAGAGGAAGTGGGGAACTACAGACCAGTCAGCCTCACCTCAGTAGTGGGGAAGATCATGGAAGCACTACTGAAGGAGAGATTGGTGGAACATCTGGTTGTCAATGGACTACAGGACCCAAGGCTGCATGGTTTCACCAGGGGGAGGTCATGTCAGACCAACCTCGTTGAATTTTTTGACTGGGTGACTAGGGAGGTGGATCAGGGGAGGGCAGTGGACATGGCCTCTCTGGACTTCAGCAAGGCCTTTGACACTGTGCCACATAGAAGACTATTACACAAACTGGGGAATATGGGTGTGGGCAGGACAGTAGTGTGGTGGGTAGGTAACTGGCTGGGTGGCAGGACACATAGGGTGGTGGTAAATGGCTGTCACTCCACAGAGGGAAGAGTGACCAGTGGGGTACCACAGGGATCAGTGCTGGGACCGGTCCTATTCAACATCTTCATCAGTGACATTGCACAGGACCTAGAAGGCAGAATTTCACTGTTCACTGATGACATAAAGCTCTGTAACAGAGTAGACACACCAGAGGGTGTAGACAGAATGAGAAGGTACCTGCAGAAACTTGAAGAATGGTCAGGAGTTTGGCAGTTGAAATTCAATGCAAAGAAGTGCAAGATAATGCATATGGGGCACAAAAACCCTGGCACAATATATCAGTTGGGGGGTGAGGATATAGCATGCACCAAGCAGGAAAGGGATCTTGGGGTTATCATATCTGATGACCTCAAGGTAGGGAAACAGTGTGACAAGGCAGCCGGTAAAGCAAATAGGATGCTGGGATGTATAGGCAGGGACATCACCAGCAGGAAAAGGGAGGATATAATTCTGCTATACAAGACACTAGTGAGGCCCCACCTGGAGTACAGTGTGCAGTTCTGGAGACCATACCTACGTAAGGACATAGACAGGGTAGAGAAGGTTCAGAGGAGGGCAACAAAGATGGTGCATGGATTGCATCACAAGTCCTATGAAGACAGGTTGAAGGAACTGAACATGTACTCCCTGGAGGAGAGGAGGAAGAGAGGGGATATGATAGAGACATACAAGTATCTTACAGGGAGGAACAGGGTGCAGGAATACACTATTTTTAAGTGAAAAAGATGTTCCAGGACTAGAGGGCATGGGATGAAGTTGGAGGGAGGACAATTCAGAGGAAACATGAGGAAGAATTTCTTCACAGAACGGGTGGTGGACAAGTGGAACACCCTGCCAGAGGAAGTGGTGGGGCTGAAACAATCACGGGATTTAAGAATGCATGGGATAGACATAAAGGAATTCTGGAGGTCAGGGTTAAGGGGCAACAGACTTCTAGGAAAACATAAACTGAACTTACAAGCTCAAATGGGCAGACTGGGTGGGCCATAGGCCCTTATCTGCCGACACTGTCTATGTATCTACGTATCTATGTATCTATGTAAATTAGCAACTGCAGAGGGATGGCATCAAAAATATGATCCAGAAAAAAGTTGTCTACAGATAGACACTGAGGGAGACTGTGTAGAGTGTGTTAGTTGCAAATTGTGCTGTGAGTACAGACATGAGCTACGTGGGTTGAGGAACTTTAGTGAGGCATTAATTGCAGGGATTACAGGCCCTCAGCTGAAAGTTGACACCATCCGGAAACATCTTCTGACAGAGCAGCACAAGAAAACTGTTAACATTTTGAAATGTGGTAGAACAAGGTCACCGCTTGATATATATCACCATACCACAATTGGTAAGTTTAAAATAGTGAAGTGGGGGGTTAGGGGTTTGGACCCAGACCTAAAGACAATTCTAATTTATCTGCAGAGAGAGCGTTCAGTAATGCAGAGGAACAGCATAGAATGATTCTAGGCAGGTTGATGGAGATCCTGTATATGATGGCCAAAGAGGACATCCCTATTAAAAAGTTTGAAGTGATAGCAGAACAAGAGAAGTACCATGGAGTTCATTTGGGCAATAAATACATTAATGCTGTTAGTGGGAAAGAACAATGTGTATCGGCAAGAACCTAGAAGAAAACCTGCTGGCAACTGTCAAAAATGCTAATTATTTTTCAGTGCTTATGGACAGTAGTACTGACAGTGGTGTAACTGAAAAGGAGCTGGTTTATGTAATTTATGTAAATCCCATCAATGGTCAAGTGGAGACTAACTTTTTACGAATGAAAGCTGTATCAGATGGCACAAGTTAGGGACTGAAAAATCTCCTTTTAGACATTCTTACGGACTGTAGCCTTACTATAAAACACATGGTTAGGTTTGGGGCTGATGGGGCATCTGTCAACATAGGTGTAAGATGGGGTCTTGCTGCTCTTTTAAGGGAAGACATACAGGGTTAGTTTGTGCTCATGGTTTCTCACACTGATTAGAACGGGCCATAAAAGATGCTTTGGATAACACCTATTTCAATGATATTTCAAACTTTCTGACCCAACTGTTTTATCACTATCAGGAGATTCCTAAGAGATTCAGAGAGTTACAGTCCCTTGTCCAGGCCATGGAGATGTCAGTTGAAAAGCCCAAGAAGGCCCATGGCACACACTGGGTGCAGCATAAACTTCTTGTCACCCAGGCTGTTACGAAATCATTTCCCATAATTTGTGCCCGTTTGGAATCTATGGCCACAGACCCAACTCATGACCAAGCCAAAGCCAAAGGAGTGTTGCAAATTATGATTAAATTCCAAATGATGGCACACCTTTTGTATTTTGAACAGCTGCTTCAGCCACTTGCCAGGTTCTCACTAGCACCTCAAAAAGAAGTAGTTGAAATACCAGAGCTACTTAGCTCTATTGAAACTTTGAGAAACACTCTTGACCATGCTAACCAGAGTGGTCCCATAGGCGGCAGTGAACTTGACATTCTCTTAAAAAATGGGTCTGATGTTCTTTCAGGAGCATGTGCTCAAGTCACTTAAACGGGTGTGAAATTAACACATTTTAGTGGCCAAGTTGTTAAAACTTTTAAACAGCAAACTAAGAAATACATTACAAACCTTGAGAACTCTTGTGAACAAAGGTTCGGTTTGAATGATGAACGTAATATCTATAACCGTGCAGAAGTGTAAGATACCAGACTTTGGCCAGCAGACAGAAAGGAGCTGGAGCTGGAGCTGTATGGTAACAGTGACATTATTGCAGTAGCTGACCTCTTTTCAGCACTTTTGCAACCTGACTGTAACAGCACTCTGCTACTTGCAGAATGGCAAGAGTTTAAGATTTTTGCTTAAACCAATTTCATCAATCTTTCTGCTTCTGCTATCTGGTCAAAGTTGGCATGTGATTTCCAAAATTCTTATCCAAATCTGTTGAAGCTTGTCAATGTGTTGAGAGTATTTCCTGTGTCTATTGTAATAGCAGAAAGGTGTTTTTTTAAGTATGAACAAGGTAAAAACTGACTGGAGAGCAAGTCTGGCAGAGGATACTGCAGAAACATTGATTTGCATTAAAAGCAGGGCCCCCCTCCAGCTAAATTCAACCCTGATAGGGCTGTAGACATATTTTTTAGTGCTAATCTAAGACATCCTGGTGATTTGGCAGCTGACTTGAGGATGCTGGACCACCTCCAGGTCCCTCCCCCCCAAAACAGGCCAGAATTACTGGTTACATGCCTGGTGGAAAAGAGTAGCATTGATCAACTCAGTCCTTGTTGGTTACTGTATGGTCAATCACAGTATCCTGGTGTTTATGCTGGGGACAGAGTTCATTTTAAATTAAGGTTTAATTTGTCACGACTCATGATGATGAATGTCATGCTACGAATGGCACGGTCTGCTTTGGCTGCTGCACACATGCTGTATTTCTGGAAATGGCTAAATAAAACAGATATGTCTCAAACTATGTGTGCAATGTGTATTTTATCAATATAGAGAAATATAAGTAAATATTATGGGGTTTTAAGCAAAAATATCAATTTTTGGTAATTGCCAATCAACTTCAGTCAATTGCTAATCATTTTTTACTTTGATTAGCGAAGGCGGCTAATTAAATCTCTGACACTAATTGATGCCTTGCAGAAGAAACATCTCCATCTGTTTGACCTTGTTGATACCCTTCATTATGCAGAGAGCTGGGACTGTGTGCTGCCTTGAAGCCTCTTTTTCTCCAGGGTGAACATGTTAAGGACCTCTCTTCTCATAGCTTTTGTCCTCCGTACCCCTGATTATTTTTGTGGTCCTGGGTAGCACCTTCTTTACTGCCTCCACGTTCTCTTTGTATTGTGGAGCCTAGAACTGCACACATTACTCCAGGTGTCCCAGACCAGGTCCTTGAATGTGGTAAGATTACTTCCGCTGCTCTGCTGATCTCCCTCTTTCATGTAGTCCAGCATTCTTCCAGCTTTCTTGACAGTAGCCGCACATTTCTTGCCATGTTTAGGGCAGACTTAAAAACTAGGCAAGAAACTGATACAGCATGTGAAATGGGAGACATTGTCCTCATAGGAGACTTAAATTCAAGGGAACTATAGTATGGTAAATATTTTATTGATCTGTCATAAAAGGGCCTTTACAATTGATACTCCAAAAGGTTTTCACAAAAACTAACAAATAAATATTTCATCCAATTTATATAAAATAATGACAATACGCATAGAACATATAATTTCACAAACATTTGCTGCTAAGCGAATAAGATAATATCATTAATACTTTCAGTGAGAAAGATATTCCCCAGCAAATAGGTAAAGTTTAAGATGGATAGATAAGATTCAAGAGTATTTTCCTTTAAATTAACAGGCTGAAGCAAGCTGAGTAGGAATTCAAAACCTTTATATCTTAATTCCCTTTTCCCATCTATTAATCTTATCAACTGCAGCCAGAAAAAGGCCCATCCTCTTTATAACATGTAGGTCCTCATTACTTGAATAAAAATCTCAGTCTATCAGTTATTTCTTGAACTTTACTAAATGCCTCTACTATGATTCACCCAATGCACCTCTGTCTATGCGGTTCATATTTAAGACGATACAGAATCATTTGAGGAAGATCTTCAGCATACCCTCTATTGCAATTGCATAACGATGTCTTTAGGTCTTCAATCCTTCTATAGTATATGGTTAGCCCTTATTCTACATGGATTTCTATACACACAATTTTCTTATAGTGTATGGTAGAACGCTGTTGCAGATGGAAATCCTTTTCTGGAATTTCCTTATCATGCTGCAGTAGCTACATCATCATGCTGTTGTGCTGCACTAGTGATGTCACTACTGCAGCACAACAGCATTGATCATCCCCATGTGGCTGCAATAGTTGGTTCTGACACATACAGCATCAGCGATCGCGACAGCCATGTTTTCTTAAAATTGTGAATTTGGACTAACCACTACATCACCTGACATCCTGATTCCTTCAATACTTGACTCCTTTTTTTGGCAGCACCAGGATGAACAGGAGGAGGATTTAAACACTTCTGGCTGGAAAAGGAGTCAAATGGCAGACAGCAACAGCAGGATTTTTACTTGAAACTGTATTTATGCTCTATAGGAGAGTGGAAAACTATACATTAATAAAAAACTGTGTATTGTTCTCCATACACTAACAAGGCTGAGTCTGAATCTCAAGGTTGCCAAGACAACAAAGAAACCTCTCAAGCTGTACTCTTGAGATCTCTGCACAGCAACCTCTCAAGTCAGACACAGACTTGTTGTGTATGGAGAACCATACACAATCCTTTATGTTGTAAGACAGTTTGGAGGTCACCAGAAGTTGTTGTAGTACAGTTTAAAGGTCACAAAAAGTAGTTGTAGTATGGTAGTGACATTACTACAATACTACAACTTTTCCCTTTGAAGTCTGTCCCAAATGTTTCTCCACGTGATACTCCCCTGCCCCCTACCCTCACCTGAAACACAGATCTCTCATTTATAGTGGGAAGGCTATAAGCCTGAGGTTTGATTGGGTGGAGCAACTATGTCACTCCCCCCACCAGGCTTTATTAGATAGCTCACCCCAGGCCTTCCCAGGATTCATTTCTTTTTGCAGCCAGAGGCTCTGTTGGTCTGTCCTCTGAACTGGCTGGGGCCTACCCCCCCCCCCCGCCTGCTGTTTCTGTTTGTCTCTGCTCGACTTCGGTGCTTGTTTTTCCTGCTTCCGGTTTGTATCTTTCCTCCAGCTGTGTGCTTCCCTGTGTTTTGTGTCTCTTGTTTTGGGGCCTTGTTCCCTGTTTTCTGTTTTGCTGTATTTTGGTTTTGTCTTTTGGGGCTTTATTTCTAAGCTCCTACCATACTGCTACTCAGGGCTCATACTACTGCTTTTGGTTACCTACAACTGCAGCCACTGCTACTGTTTACTCCAATTACTATTGTACCCAGTGCTTGTGTTTTTACAATGTTGCTTACCTCACTCAAACTGCTGCAATGCACCTGCAATTATTACCTGCGTGTTTCAGCTCAACCATAGCTGCTCCATGTTTACTCTGACCCTAGCTGTGCTGTTCATTCATGCTCTCATTCTACTTGCAGCTTCATTGCACTGCCTGTCTACATCTGCTTTCAGAGCATTGTCTCCATGTTTTATTGCAGTTACAACTCTGTGGTCAGCCACCTGAACTCCTGCTGAGGCTGTTAATATAGCTTCGTTATTACTAAATCCTGCCTCACTGCCGAATATCCTCAGAGTATTTGTCACCTTGATTTGGCCTCCTCCTCCACTTCAACATCCTGCAGTTCTTTCACCATGCCGGACATCTTGGATTCGATCCACTCCTGGCCTGCTTTCATTCTTTTTATTTTTCTGGCCTTCATTAGGCTCACCCTCCTGCCGTTCTCCTTCCCTAATGGCTATCTAGGATTCATTCCATGCTCAGCCTGCATTCAGTATTTCTTTTGGGCTTGCCTATCACAGTTTCTATGCCACTTATTAAACCATGGCCCTCTTTCCGTGTGTATTCAGGTTCATGACTTTGTTCCATATTCCCTCATCCATACTGTCTCTGCTCAGCCATCTGGATTTAATCCAGTCAAGGTGTCACTCCTTATCGTTCATCGTCCATTTTGCTCAGTGGTCTGCGGCCCTCCTGCTGCATCTCTCAGGTTCCAGACTCCTTATCTCATGCCAGTTGTCTTTTCTCATACTGGCCATTGGGATTCAATCCACTCATGGCATCACTCCTCTTTGTCCATCATCCATTGCTTCCCTCCAAGTTCCTTTCCAGTTCATTTCTGAATCTACTTCCCTTTCAAGGAGCTTCCTCCATCACATTGCTCGATTTGTTTCTACCTCCACTCAAGACCATGCCTTCCTGTTCATCGCCCTTTGCTAAGGGATAGTTGGCTGCTCTCCACTATCATTCAGTTCATCTTCGAGTTCCTTCCTGTCTCCTCTTCCTCAGTCTTATCATGTTTGACTGCTGCACTCCTGCGGCGATCATTATCATCAGTCTGCCTCATCCTCAGTCTTCTCGTGAGTGCATCTGGAATACCCCTTGCTCCTGTGACTTCTACATGGATCTACTCCTTCCCATCTCCTACTCGAGCATATCCATCTCGGGTACCTCTGCTGCCTCATGTTCATTCTTCAATCAGTGCTTTCCTTTTGGGATTTTATCCTATCCAGTCATCATCATCATCCTCCCTACTCATCCTTCTCTTTAATGAATCCTTCTCTTTAACACATACATCCTTAAATCAAACATCATCAGCCTGAAGGGAAGGTGACCTAGACCTTGGATCACCAGAGGTTTCCTCCTTAAAAAGGTTTTTTTTTCCTCTCCTCTGTGCCAATGGTCATAATATTAGCTAGAGTTAGTGCTTCCTTAGGTTAATGTGCTGTCTTAGGTTAATTAGTTAGGTTCCACTGTTGGACGGAGGCGGGTGGTGGCCCTTGCTTTCCCCTTTCTCCTTAGGAAGTCCACCTTAATCATCTTGTCAGTTTGCATTCATTCATCATCCTCGCATCTTTGCTGTTTGACACCCAATAGGGTATTCTTTTTGGGCTTCTTCCTAAGCCACCTTTAGCTGATGGAATCATCACCGCGGCACCTATGGGGGGGGCCTTCCTTTAGGGTTCCTCACGTCGTACCCTAATTAGGTGGTCTATCCCATGGATAGAGAGGCAGAAAGCCGCAACATAAGTCAAGTCACACAAGCATCATCTCATCCAGTTGCGTAAGCACAATCGAATGGGAAGGCTATAAGCCTGAGGTTTGATTGGGTGGAGACAACTATGTCACTCCTGCACCAGGCTTTATTAGGTAGTTCACCCAGAGCCTTCCCAGGATTCATTTCTTTTTGCCCCACCATCTACCCCTCCTCCTCCAGTGGCACATCTCTCTTACCCGTGAGCTTCTTCCTAAGCTACCTTTAGCTGACAGAATCATCACCACAGCACCTATGGGGAGAACGCTCCTCTAGGGTTCCTCGCATCGTACCCTAATAGGGTGTTATATCCCACAGATAGATAGGCAGAAAGCCACAACATAAATTATATCCACAACATAAGTCAAGTCACACAAGCATCATCTCATCCAGTTGCGTAAGCACAATTGAAGTTACATTTTAGATTTTAAAAGTGAATATTTCCCTTTTATTGTGAACAGAAGTACTACAGCCTGCTCCATTTTATTTATTCATATACTATAACAATAATATATGTGCAACTGAAACACCACTCAGCATGTGTTTCCATCTCTGGATTGAGACGACATCAGGAGCCTCTCAAGCTTTGCTCTCCAGGACCCTACGATGTCATCTGAACCCCTCGAAGGAAACACAGCTTTGTTATGTATGGTTGCCCATACATTATTCTTTATATTATATCTTGCTGTCTGCATTTTTGTTAAATTTGTATTAAAGTAAAATGTTGTCATAACTTTCCTTTGAATAGGGTCAGACAAAGTATATTTGTGTAAAATTTTAAAAAGTGTGAGCCAGGGACTAACTCTCACTTTATTAATGAGATCCATAGTCTTTATTCTTTTCACAATCAACTAGGTTCTCCTTAATCAGATTATAACATTATTTGGCTGAGCAAAACTCCATAACTTGTCCAAATTAAAGACAAATTTAAAGCTTTAGAGATTTTGAAAGCCCATGGGTTTAGAATCATTTAAATTAATGAATTTGATTTATTTCTAGTACACTATTTTAGGAATGTGGGGTTCATCCATGTGTCCTAATGTAATCCAATAAGCACAGGCGCTCACAAGACTCGGTGCTGAAAATAAATGTTGGCCCAGTTTTGCTCTTGAGGCAAAAGCAGGTGTGCACTGTGGGAGTCAGATTATTGCTTTGTTTGTTTAGGGGAATTTCTAACTGAGAGGAGGTACAATGACCCCAGGCTTAAGCTGCATATAACATTTATGGAAGAAGTTTGCTATTCATTGCTGTTAGCATTGTCCTGACTGAATTTCTTCCTTATGTTCTATTAAAGCTAAGTAATACCATTGTAATTTTATGTATTTTATTTTCATAGCCATAATATGGTCTTTCCATGTAATTTTAACATTACCTGTGAAGCCCAAGTAGTAGTGTGAATTTACTATTTACTTATATAAAACATAGACAATGATGCCCGGCCTGGTGACGCTGAGGGTTGAGGAGCTGGATGTCAAACCTCACGCCACGCTGGTGACCTGGGTTCGGGAACGGACTCAGGGCCGCTGGGGGTTGGAGAGGAGGAGCAGGATTGAGCGTCCCAATGGATGTTGTCCTCCTCCACCTGGGGTGGGTTCCTGGGGCATTTTGAGCACCCAACGCACCTATGCCTGTGGAAGCATGGGCATTGGGGCACAGGGCAGCTCTCCAGAGTCAGGTAGGGGAGGACACTGTGGGCACTTGACAATGGTGTGCGTCAGCACACCGTCTGTCTGTCTGGACATCAGTCCTGCATGCCGACGCCCTCAGGAGAAGGAGTGACCAAGGGGAGAAAAGCAGAACCCCCCCTCAGTCCAAGATAATGACCGAATCAAGCCCCAGTCACCTACCCATGGGCATACCCCATTGTGCAGGCACTCTGAAAGACAGGAGCAAAGGTAGGGGGATGATGGAGTAACTTTCTCAGAAGTGCTACCTGTCTATGACATGGATGAGGCTAGGGCACTCCGCACCATGGGATTCAATGACTGGTTGAAAAGCTGGTGCAGAGCTCAGGGATTTGGCTTCACTGGGGACTGGGGCTCCACCTGGAGGGATGCAGCCTATACAGGTGCGATGCTCTGCATCTATCCTGGAGAGGAACCAGGATCCTAGGTGATAGGTTTAAATGCTTCAGTGGCAAGCATTTAAAGTAGCCAAGGGGGGGAGCACTGAAGAGGAGAAGGGAAATCCTAGCCCCCCCAAAAAATCAGGGTAATTAGTGAGGTAAACACCAAAACAGAGCAGTCGATAGGGAGAAGGGCAGGGGTAAATGGAAAAAAAGACAAAGGCATTAGGGACAGAGATGGGGCAAAAAGAAATAAAGCCATAAATAATGGAGGGTAAGGAGTACCAGTGCCCATAGTCTAGGTAAAAAGCTCCCTGAAATGGTGGCCTTGATGGAAGAGGGATGCCTGGATATTGTGGCAGTCAAAGAAACATGGTACACAGAGAACCATGACTGGGATATCAACATACCAG
Source organism: Neoceratodus forsteri (assembly GCA_016271365.2). Taxonomy (NCBI): domain Eukaryota; kingdom Metazoa; phylum Chordata; order Ceratodontiformes; family Ceratodontidae; genus Neoceratodus; species Neoceratodus forsteri. The sequence goes on from CM057456.1 coordinate 19,320,189, forward strand.
GGTACACAATCTACAGGAGAGACAGGGAGGGAAGAAGAGGAGGAGGAGGAGGAGTAGCTCTCTATGTAAGGGAATTGATAAAGCAACAGAACTAAAGGTAAACAGGGAGGAGAGGAGGCACTGTGGGTCACCCTGAGACTGAAATGGCTCCCACAATCTGCACAGGGTTAGATACAGACCCCCTGTCTCAGGGGAGGAAATGGACAAGGAATAATAGAAGGCATCCTTGGGATGGCAGAGAAAGGAGATATTGCTGATGGGGACCTGAATATGCCAGATGTTGACTGGAGCACCTTTGCTGCAGCCACATCCAAGAACAGGGCCATTCTCAATGCCCTACAGGAGGCATGCCTCAGACAGCTAGTTTTGGAACCCACTCAGGAGAGAGCAGTCTTAGACCTGGTACTCTCAAATGGGGATGGAGAGAGGATCTCTGATCTTGAAGTGGGTAGCCATCTGGGAACAAGCGACCACCAAACAGTGTGGTTAACGATAAACTTAGCTGTAGAGTCAAGCCACACAAAAGAAGGTACTGGACTTCAGGAGGCTGATTTTGTCAAATGGGAGAGTGCCTCAGAAAAGCACTAGCAAACAGGCAAGAAGGTGGGGTGGAGCAACAATGGGGAAACATCAAAACTGCCATCACAGAGGCAACAAGTCTTTGTGTGAAGCAAATAAACAAATCAAAATGAAAGAAAAAAACACTATGGTTCTCAAAAGAAGTAGTGGGAAAGGTAAGGGAAAAAAGATAGCATTCAGGAAGTATAAGGAAACACAGAAGGAGCAGGACAGAGAACTGTACCAGTTAAAGCAGAAGGAAGCTGGTTAGGCAGTCAGAATAGCAAAGGCCCAAACCGAGGAAAAGATAGCAACTCTGTTAAGAAGGGGGATAAAACCTTTTAGAGGTACATTAAGGAGCAAAGAAAAACTAAAGCAGGGATACTGAGGCCGAATAAAGAGGAAGGTGGTTGGGCAGAGAGCGACAGAGAAAAAGCAGGGATACTGAACGAATACTTCTGCTCAGTATTCACAAAGGAAAAGCAGGGGGAAATACCTAATCCGGTCAATAGAAGCACTCTGGATGGGGGGTTGATATTAATCCTTTCACAGAAGAAAGGGTTCCGAAAGAACTCTTATAACTGAAGGTGGATAAAGCAATGGGGCCTGATGGAATTCACCCCAGAATTTTAAAAGAACTAGTAACATCACTGACTACCCTTTTTAATAAATCGTGGGAGGATGGGGGTGGTACCTGAGGACTGGAGGAGGGTGGATGTGATTCCCCTTCACAAAAGTGGGAGTAAGACAGAGGCAGAAAACTACAGACCTGTCAGTTTGACCTCAGTGGTAGGGGAAAATGATTGAATCACTTCTGAAGGAAAGAACTGTTGAGTACCTAGAGGCCAGTGAGGTACAGGACCCAAGACAGCATGGATTCACAGTGGGAAGGTCGTGTCAGACAAATCTAATTGATTTCTTTGACTGGGTGATCAAAGCAGTAGACCAGGGAGGGGCTGTGGACATGGCCTACCTAGACTTTAGCAAGGCATTTGACACAGTCCCGCACAAAAGATTAATAAACAAATTAGCCAACCTGGGAGTGGGTCCTAGGGTGGTAACCTGCGTAAAACACTGGTTGGACAACAGGACACAGTGGGTAATAGTAAATGAAGTCCACAGTGAAGAAAGGAGGGTTACTAGTGGGGTACTACAGGGCTCAGTATTGGGGACGGTCCTTTTTAATGTCTTTATAAGTGACATTGCAGAGGGACTGCAAGGGAAAGTATGTCTCTCTGCAGATGACACAAAGATCTGCAACAGAGTTGATACACAAGGTGGGATGGAAAGGATGAAAAGGGACTTGGCAAGGCTGGAGGAATGGTCAAATATATGGCAGCTTAGATTCAATGCAAAAAGTGCAAAATAATGCACCTGGAAACAAAACCCAGGAGAAGAGTACACAATGGGGGTGAGATACATGACAACAACAAAAATGGACAGGACCTGGGGTAGTCATATCAGATGACCTAAAGGTGGGCCAGCAATGTGAGACGGCAGTAAGGAAGGCTGGGGGATACTGGGATGCATAGGGAGAGGCATCACGAGTAGAAAACAGGAAGTTGTTGGCCTCTATACAGACAGTTGGTAAGACCACATCTGAGTATTGTGTACAGTTCTGAGACCCCATCACCGCAAAGACATAAACAGGGTGGAGGCTGCCCAGAGGAGGGCAACCAAAATGATGTAGGGTCTGCATCAGAAGACATGTGAAGAAAGACTAAAGAAACTAAAGATATATAGCCTCGAGGAAAGGAAGGAGAGGGGGGACATGATAGAAACTTTCAAATACCTCAAGGGAATCAACAAAGTCCAAGAGGGTAGCATCTTTCAGAAAAAGAGATGTGCAAAAACAAGGGGGCACAATTTGAAGATAGAGGGGGGATGGCTCAGAAGTAATGTGAGGAAATATTTCTTCACAGAGAGGGTTGTGGATACATGGAACAGCCTTCCTGAGGAGGTTGTAGAGTCAAAAACAGTGGGGGAATTCATGAATGCATGGGACAGACATAAGGCAATTCTAGTGGGGGGGTAGGAGGAAGTAGGCGGTTGGTTGACTAGCATCTGAAGCTTATCCGTTAGGTAGGGAAATGGGCAGACTAGGTGGGCCAAATTGGTCCTTATCTGCCGTCAAATTCTATGTTTCTATGTAAGCCTGGTAATCTAGGGGCAGACACCATGGGAAAGATCTACGGGGTTGATCAGGTCTGAAGGAGTGGACTGGGAGGGTAGTAGGGCGGGATAAAAAGAAATTGGAAAAAAAAAACCATAGACAATGACAGCAGAAAAAGGATAATGTTCCACCTAGTGTACCCCTTATACCTTATCATTCCTCAAGACCTTTTGCCAGTATGGGGTCTTTGTCTACACTATCCACACTCTTGTTCCCTGTCTTACTATTACCCCCACGAGTAACTACTAAGCCCTTAACTCTATCCCAACCATACCTGAAATCATTAATAGATCTGGCACCCGCCACCTCTGCTGGCAGACCATTCTCTGTAAAATAAAACTTTCTCATGTCCATCCTGAACCCCCCAACACACACACACACACACACACACACACACACACACACACATCACACCAGCTTCCACTCTTGTCCTGGTGTTCTAGATTTGCTACTGTAATGCCCCAAAGGTGGTCATTCCAGAAATAATAAAAATAATTAAATGAACGCAGGACACACAGGTGCTCAGAGTACCTGCTGCAGGTGTCGGTGGCAGGCTACAATTCTAAAGGGCCCCTAGACATAAATGTCAACCTCCCTATACACATACAAAACACTGTAAATAATGGAAAAAGTGCCTTGTGCACTTACACCTGGTCAAAAGACAGACAAAAAGCATCCCATGTCATAATGGCCTGGATGGAATGCTGTGCTAAGTGGCTCATGCTCAGCATTCCAATCCAGCCATTCTAGAACTTAGGCAAGTTAACTTTTAAAAATAATTCCATATCTGGTCAGTTGGTCAGTTCCTGGGCAGCTGTTGAGGAGAGAGGACACAGTAAGTCAGAGGGACAAGGAAAGGGCTTACCTGGAGGGTTGAAGCATACCTCTCAAGTGTCCCTGATTTTCAGGGACGTCCCTGATTTTGCCTCAAAATTTTACTTTGTCCCTCCTAAAATTTGTGTTTTTGTGGCTAAACAGTGGGGACTGTAAGCACAAAACAATGTCAAGCATTAAAGTTACAGACTTGTTCTTCTTTAGAAAATGCATTTTGCACTAAGCCCCATCTTCTACCAGCTTTCTGGGTAGATATGTCTAATTTTGAAGATGTGTCCCTGATTTTGGTCCTTTGTCCCTGATTTTTTTAAGCCTTGTCCCTGATTTAGGAGGTAGGAGGTTGAGAGGTATGGGTTGAAGCCGTCCCTGAGGGCTTACCTGTGTGCCTGCTCTGCCTCCACTGCCTGAAGAAGCCTGCTGTAGGTGAAGTTGTCGGTGGTGCCATCGGGGCACCACGAAGAAAAACGCCGCTCCCGACGCGCTTTATGGGCTTAAAAGCCCTCCGTTTATTTGTTTTTGCCCCTCAAGTTATTTATTTCAGCCCCGAAGTATTTAATTAATTTTACTTCAGTCCATCGGCACAAGCAAGCTGCATCCTTCCCTCGGCCGTTTTGAGGCCCAGGCCAGTCCCAGCTGCCTGCTCGTTTTTCCTCCCCTCCCTCCCTCTGCCAGCATCCCTCCCGCCTCGACAGCCTGGCGAGCCCACAAGACCGCAGAGCAGTAAGTGGCCGGCAGCACCGTCGTGCTGACCGCCCGTTTGTTGGAGGAGGCAGTTTTTTAATTAGCGCATGGGCGCTTGAAAAAGACGGCGGCGCGAGACATCAGATCGTTAGGACCGCAATTTTAATATTCAAGAGGGAGGCGGGAGTAGCGACGCCCCTGGGGAGGGAGAAGCAAGGCCTTTGTGTGGCCTATGAATATTTATGAAGGGGGCGGAGCGGAGGTGGGATTTGCTGCACTGAATGACAGCAGGCACTGGAGCCTGCAAATTTAAAGGGCAATGCAATTTAAAAGGGCAATTCTGGCCCAAAGTTTAAAGTAGGGCACCAGGCCCATTGGAAAGTGGGGCATTCAGCCCAAAGTGTTGAGGGGCATCAGGCCCATTATAAAGTAGGGCACCAGACCCAGTACAAAGTGGGGCTCCAGGCCCAATCTAAGGTGGGGCACCAGGCCAAAGCTAACGTAGGGCTTCAGGCCCGAGGTAAAGGTAGGGCATTAGGCCCGAGGTAAAGCCTGGTTGACAGGGAGGCCCCGGCCTAGCGTAATAGGGCAAGCCAGCCTAGTGGTACTACAGGGAGGCCTCGGCCTAGCGGAATAGGGCAAGCCAGCCTAGTGGTACTAAAGGGAGGCCCCGGCCTAGCGGAATAGGGCAAGCCAGCCTAGTGGTACTATAGGGAGGCCCCGGCCTAGCGGAATAGGGCAAGCCAGCCTAGTGGTACTAAAAGGGAGGCCCCAGCCTAGCGGAATAGGGCAAGCCAGCCTAGTGGTACTACAGGGAGGTCCCGGCCTAGCGGAATAGGGCAAGCCAGCCTAGTGGTACTAAAGGGAGGCCCCAGCCTAGTGGAATCAGGCAGGCTCAAGCAAACGTAGGGCTTCAGGCCCGAGGTAATGGTAGGGCATTAGGCCCGAGGTAAAGCGTGGTCTAAAGGGAGGCCCCAGCCACAGCGGACAGTAAGGGATCCTTTCCCAGAAGTACCCTACCTATAGAAACAGGGGTTCATTTGAGAGTGTTCCAATTGCCTAAACTGTGAATTTACTGTGATTACTGTACTGCTTATGCTGAGCTATTACCCTGAGTACCTGAACTATTGCCCTAAGTACCTGAACTATTGGTCCAAGTACCTGAACTATTGCTCTAAGCACCTGGACATTGGCCCTTATCAGTAACGATTACCCCTGAAGTTAATATTTGCCCTCCCAGGCAAATTATTGTACTATTCCACAGTTCTTTGGGCATTCTTCAGTTATATGTTTGCTACTGTACAAAGACAGTCTCAGTCTTCTACCACACTGCAGTCTCCTAGTGTGGTCTGTTACACCACGTGCTCAGAATCAGTCTCTACTCAGAAAAAGACATCCTTCCAGCATTCTTCACTCCAGGAAGATCATCTATCAACTCATCCCATCCGTTCGTGTCATCCGCCGAAGTCGAAGTCCGACGTCAGTTGTACCAGTCGTACCCGCCGTTTTCTTCTTTTCACAGCTTGAAAGTACATCTGCCGAAACGCATCACGACAGCCGTGCCATTGCCGTCCTGTATGGTTCCTGTTCCAGATGTCCCGAAGTTGGTCGCCCTCTACAGAAGAGAGAGAGCTCATCTTGGAGAACCTGTTCTGTGCCCCCACCTGGTCGTTCGCCGAAAGTCGAGTCCGTGAAGCCCAGTCCGGAAGCGTCCGCCTTCTTTGTTTTGTGTTAGTTCTGACCTGAGGATTGCAGATTCAACCATCATCTCTTCAGATTCCTATGGTTCCTGGTCCTGTCAGAGTTCCTTCCGATTCCAGCTGGCCCTTGGAGTGCTGCAGCATCAGTCGGATCGTGGTAGTCCTCCATTGGATTCAGCCACGCCAGATCTTGGTCTTTCTTCATCCTTGGCAACCCTAGAAGTGGGTTTGGCGAGGAACCTCTTGCTTCAGTGTGTTATTTCAGGAACCAGTTGCTTTGGTTCTACATTCCGGCAGCCTCGGAGAGAGTGGGCTTTTGCGAAGATATATGGTCTGTTTACCAAACCTCTCACCACCCCAGTGGCCTTATCTAGGTCCTTGCTGGGAATTGAGATTAGGGTTCCACATTTCTGTTTTATTTCCTTGTAGCTACCAATGAAGAACAGCAGTGTACGAAGGCGACAGACATTTGGACTTTGTCAGAATTGGATGGTCATTGTAAAACCAAATATTGTATTGTGGGTAGTGAAGCACATCTGATTTCCGTCTATGTACTAGTTGCTCTTACAGGATACTGCTAAGGAATTTTAGGAGTGTAGTGGCAATAGGCCATAGTGCACCCATAGAGAATAATAGTCTAGAGTTTAGACATTTTAAAGTTTAGTTGTTACTGTTTAGATATCCATAATGCTGTCCATACTCCTAATTGTTTTTGTGGTTGGTTATAATCTGCCCTATTGTTAACCGGGCATTCCCTAATCTTCTTGTGACTGTGTCTGTCTACCCCCTCTTTTGGTTGCAAATAAAACATCTGCCCTTTGGGCATTTAAAAAACTACTAAGTCGACTCCTGCCTCTCCTTGTCCGGATAGCAGTTATCCTATCTGAAATATAATTCAGACCTCTGGTGCCCCGCTCATCTCTTTTCACCACCTTAGAGTAGAGCGCACTCATCTTCATAATTAACATCACCTTCTTGAGAGCACCACACTACTCTTGTTAAATAGTTCCTCTCAGTTTATCTTGTTCATTCATTTCAGGAACTTGAAGGTCTCTATCATATCACCCCTCTCTCATCTGACCTCAAGTGAGTACAAGTTCAGTGCCCTAAACCAATCCTCATAGGATCTGCCCTGCTGCCCTGAATCATTTTGGTTACTCTATGCCGCACCGTCTCCAGCCTGTCCTTATCTTTCCTTAGGTGAGGACTCCAGAACTGGGCAAAGCACTCTATGTGTGATCTCACCAGGGATCTATACAAAGGTGGTAATACCACTTTCCTTCTGCTGTCAGAACCCGTCTCAGTACACCTCAGCATCTTGGTTGTCTTACTGTAGACCTTGCTACACTGGCTAGATTTTATAAAGGAGTCACTAATGATGTCTCCTAGGTCCTTTTCCTCAGAAGTGGTGTCTAGCTTAACCCCTCCCTTCCAATACTCTGTTCTGGGTTCTTGTTCCCTCTGTGCAACACCTTGTACTTTTTGGCATTGAATTTCAGCTGTCAAACTCTGGACCACCTGTCCAGCCTTTGCAGGTCCCTCTGCATCTCCCTTACCACCTCCTCACAATCTACCCTAACACAGAGCTTAGTGTCATCTGTGTAGAGACACATCTTGCCCTGGATTCCTTCTCCTATGTTGATGATGAACATATTGAAAAGGACTGGACCCAGGACTGATCCCCATGACACTCCACTGGTGGTCCCCCTCTCCTCCGATCTGACTCCCTTTACCACTACCCACTGCTGTCTCCCTTCCAACCAACTTCACACCCCTCTAACTACATCTTTTGCTGCACCCGGATCCTCTAGCTTCTTCAGCATCATTCTGTGTGGCACCAAGTCGAGTGCCTTGCTGAAGTCGAAGTAGAGTAGATCCACTGCATGACCCTCATCTACTGTTTCATTTACCCAGTCAAAGAATACTATCAGGTTGGTCTGAGAAGACCTCTCTGCCCTTATGACACTCTGAGTGCCGCATTACATCACCGGGTCATTATAGCACCAAATGCCAGATTCACGGCCCCCTCCCCAGGGTCTCCCCCCTCGAGTTGGTATCGTTAGGAGGGGGTGGGGGGCACATAGGGCACAGCCCCCTGCTGAAAGAGATGACAGTGACCTATGCACTTGGCACCGTAATTACTGAGTGCGCTGCTGTCTGCACTCTACCTAAGTGGAACCACCTCCCTGCCATGAACCTATGCTGTTTACTATCCTGAAGCACATTTTTATCCAGGTAGCCCACTAGGTCCTCTTTGACTTGTGTCTCCATCTGTTTAACCACAATGGAGGTAAGACTGACAGGTCTGTAGTTACCTGGATGCTCTTTGTCTCCGCTCTTGTGTAGCAGACCTACATCCACTACCCTCCTTTTTTTGGAACCACCCCTATCTGAATAGAGCTCTGAATAGCCCTACCAGAGGTTCAGCTAATTCTGATGCCAGTTCCCTGAGCACCCTTGGGTGCATCCCATACCAGCCCCAGGGCCTTATCTTTCTTCAGGGCTACTAGCCCTTTTCTGACCCTTTCAATAGTAAATACCTCTTGTCTCATTTCCAGGACCCCCTCTAAGCAGTCTTCATGCTGTCTTCAGCAAAGGCCTGCTGTCCTCCTGAGTGAATACTGAGCAGAAGTAGTCATTCAGAACAGTTGCTTTCAGCTCATCCTCCTCTATTACCTTGTCTCACTCAGTAAGACTAATTCCCCCACCCATCTTTCTTTTTTCCCTTTTGTACCTGAAAAACTGCTTGCCCCCACCTTTGACCCATCTTTGCAATATGCAGATCTGTGCCTGCTTTTGCATTCCTGACTGCCCTCTTGGCTGCCCTAGTTCTTATTTGGTACCCCCCTTCATCCCCCTGCTTCTCCTTATACCTGATGAAAATCTTGTTTTTGGCCTTCACTGCCTCCCTGACCTTTTCAGAGAACCATGTTGGTCTTTTGTACCTGTTTCTCTTGATAACCATCCTCATGCTTGTCTCTGTTCCCTTAAGGAATGTCCCCTTTTCTTTCTCCCCATCTTTCCTCCACTCCACTGATACTGTCAGCTTCAGTAAATCTGTTCCAGATGAATTCCCTCACCTGGTTGAAGTCTGCCCTTCTGACATCCAGAAATAGCGTAGTGGTTAAAGACATTGTGCTGCAAACCTGGAGACCTGAGTTTGAATCCCATCATCCTCCACTTGCATACTGTTTGACTCTGAGCAAGTCATTTAACTTCCTTGTGCTCCCACATTGTACCTGGAAACAAGTTCTAGCTTAGTGTGCCTTTCCTAGTTAAGCAATTTCCCTTCTCCCTTTCCCTTTCCTTTGACAAGTACTTACTGGTACCAAGGGCCAGCTCAAATTATAGGGTGTTATAGTTGCTGGATCCCAGTGATTTCCCAAGCTGCACTCTGCCTACTCCTTCTGGGTTCGTGAGCACCACATCAGAAATGGCAGCTTGCCTTCTGGGTTTCTCAACCAGCTGCACTACCATGCAGTTCTGCGATGTATGGAGCATGGCCTGGCTTATGGCATTCCTAGCTGCTGGAATGTCCCAGTCAATGTCAGACAGACTGAGATCCTCCACTACTACCACCTCCCCCTTTGCTGCTCAGTTCTCTACTTCTGCCCCTGCCCTATCACTCTTATCTTCAATTTCTTCCCTGACAAAGAGGGCTACCCCTCCTCCTTTACCTTCCCCCTATCATGCCTATACATTGTGTAGCCTGGGACCATCAGGTCCTAGTCACTGCTCTCTGTGGTCCAAGTTTCTGCAATGGCTACAAGGTTCAGTCTAGCATCTGCTTCCATTGCCTGGAGCTCACTGATTTCATTTCTCAGGCTCCTGCCATTAAGGTAGACCACCTTTCATTTTGTACCACACCCCTTTTAATTTTTACATGGCCTTGTCCTTCATTTTTCCTAGCCTCCTTAATTTCTTGCTTTCCCTGTTTTTTGCAGGCTTAGTGAGTCCTCTCCCTGGCATCATTCTCTACCCTTTTATCAGTTCATGCCTTGCTGCTTCCCCCCACCCCATGCTTCTAGACTCCAGTTCAGGTGGAGTTCTAGCTAGCTTCCCCACTTCCCAACTCTTTTTAGCAGTGTCTCCAGGCTCATCCTCCTCCGTAGTCAGTTTAACTATCCACCAACCTCTGCCACAGCACACTGGTGCCCTCACTTGCTAGGTGAAGGCCATTACCCTTGAAGAGCATCCTGTCCCATAAACACCCCCATCTACCACAAAGCAGTACCCATCCTCCTGACACCAGCCTTGAACCACCCATTAAACTCCGTGTTCTTCTTCCTCACCCTATCCTACTCTTTCTCCCTACCCCACTCAGGGAGGACATCGGAAAAGGCCAGAGAAGCTGAGTGCACCTTCAGTCTGTCCCCCAGCCTTTGAAAGTTCCACTTCATTATCCCCACAGGCTGGTTCACCAGATCTTTGCTACCCAAGTGTACCACCACCCCAGCTCCCCCACATATTCCTCTACCATTCTCACTATCCTATCCATATACCAGATGATTGATGCTCCAGGAAGGCATCTGACCACTCTCCATTCCTCCTCTTTCCACCACCTTCTTAACCCCTCTAATCACTGAGTTGTCTATGACTAAAGTGCTCCTTGCTAACTTCCTCCTGCTCTCACCCCTGGGTGCCACCACATTGCCCTGTCCTTTGTTCCCAACTAACTCAGAGTTCCCCAGATGTAGTCAGGTATCTGTGCCTCCTTCAGAGGTGTATTTACTCTCTCACTGTGAAATAAGATGGTGAAGGTTCTGTACACAGGCCTCGAGAGGGGAATGTCAATGAAGAGGAGCCATAAGGGAGTACTTCTTCCAAACTGATCAAGCAGAGTCACAAGATTTATTTATTTTATTTAAAAGATGGTAATCAAGAAAGGCACACTGAGCCAAGGCTCATTTCCAGGTGCAACCCAGGGAAGGGGTTGTGGGGAGTAACAACTTACAAAAGAAAAATACAGATGCGGCATTACATTACAGGATAAATGGGTACATACAGAGGCATCAGCAAATGTGCTAGCATACTTGGAAAGGCTTTGCCTGGAGTTCGATTACCAAGCAGCCAGCCACTCCCACTTCCTGAGTTATATAAACAGTTCTTTTCAGCCTCATTGTGAAGCACTTTTTCTTTGCAGCCAAAGGCTCTGTCCTTCTGTCCTCTGAGCTAGTTGGGGTCTACCCCCCCGCCTGGCTGCTCCTGCTTGTCTGTAGGATTCTGTGTTTCTTTCCTGCTTCTGGTTTGTATTTTGCCTTCGGCTCTGTGTACTTCTTCTGTCTTTGTTCCCTGTTTTTTCTGTTTGTGTGTTTTTGGTTTTTTTTCTGGGGCTTTTGTTTCCAAGCTCCTAGCATGTCGCTCCTGAGCTCCTACTATTTGTACTGTTGCTCACAACTCTCAACCTACTGCAATGCAAATGCAATCGCTATCTGTGTGTTTCAGCTCAACCATAGCTGCTCCATGTTGCATACTCAATTGTTCTCACTCTGCTTCCCAGTATTACTGCTTCCCTTGCTGCAGAATTACTTGCTCCCCATGCTATCAAGTCTGATTGTTTTCACCTGACTCAAGCTCTGAACCTTGCTATGCAGTTCAGTTTTGCTATTCCCTGTTTGTACACTGCTATTTCACTCTGAGGTCAACTAAATTTCCTGCTGAGGCTGTTAAACTAGCTTTAATATCTGCATGTGTTTCTCGGCCCTTCCATCACTTTCTTGTTTGTCCTATGGCGGGGACTGGGAAGTGTTTGGGGAGTCGTGGCCCCATGTGGCTAATTCTTTTGTTTTACATCCTGCCTTCACCGCTGAAAGTCCTCAGAGTATTTGTCACCTTGATTTGGCTTTTAAATGCCTGGCTGGCTTGCCCCACTATTCAGTGTTATTTCATTGCTACTATGTCATGCAGACCTACTTGCAGGTCCACTTATTACTACTCTGTTTACTGACCTACTTGCAGGTCCATGCTTGCTTACATAATTGTTGCTCATTGCTTATGCAGATTATTGCTTCATGCCTACTACCATCTCCTTGGACTTCAGCCTCTGGGATTACAATCTCAACACACTAGTGCTCAGTCAGCTCACCAGCTTTTCAGCTCTCAATCTATTTTGGGGGCATGCCAGCCATTCTATTCTGGTGCAGGGTTCCTGCAGCCGATGGTCTCGCTCTGCATTTAGTCCGCATCTTAAGCATGTCCAACTTGGGGCGGGATCCTTCTCACCTGTCCCATAGCTGGGAATGTTCTCTCCCCAGGCTTGGATTTAGCTGCCTCCTACATGACAGCAGCTCCTTGTGTAGAATTAAGACTAGCGGTAAGACTAGCGGTGAAGGGTGGTTACTCTGATCTCCTTTGGCTCTAGTGTTCCACTATAACGGTTATCCAGTGGCTTTAGCAGTTTCCCTAGCAAGGCACCTTCACCGCATTCTCCCTACAACTGCCTCTGGTTTACCTGGTTTGAGTTTAGGGTGGGTAGGTCCTGTGAGTGCCTCAGCAGTCGTTGCTCTCCTCCTCCCACCTTGGTTGCACGTATTGTTGCATAGTTTCCCTACAAGCTTCCACGGTGTTCCCACTAGAGGGTTTGAGTGAGAGCCTTCCTCCAAATTGGAATATTTTCCACCTCACTTTAACTGGGTTTTTCAAATTGCAGTTGCAGAGCCATCACTAAATAAAATGTCCCAAGCCTGAAAGGAAGGCAACCTAGGCCTTGTATCCCCAGAGATTTCCTCCTCAAAGGGTTTTTTTTCTCTCCTCCATTGCCTCAGGTCATAACTGTTAGTTAGCATAGTAGTGTCCCTAGTTTCTTTAGGTAGGTTACGCTATTGGATAGAGGTGGATGGTGTCTCCTGTCGTTCCCTCTCTCCTTAGAGGATCCCCCTAATTCTCAATGTAAACCATCAGTATCATGCTACGTAACCTAGGCATTTCATTACAACTGAGCATCTCATTATGTTATCAAACTGTCTATTCTTCTCTACTGCTATGTCCCAGTTACTGCTACTATGTCACAGTTACTGCTTGCTTATATGATTTGTGTTACCTCATTCTTTTTGGGATATGCTTGTACTACATTTCTTTTTGGGGATTCCTAAGGTACCAATTGTGATGCTCAGACAGCTGGTTCTGATTAATCCATGATTTTTGTAATATAAAAATGTGTTATTGAATGTCTCTCATGAGCAATGCTGACAGTCTGTGGAATGACAACCCCCCTCCCAGGTTTTAGCTACAACGTGTGACCTAGAAGGCCAAGAGATAATTATAGGCTAGAAGAGACTTAAAATTTAGGATATCCTGTTGATGTGACTAATTATAGCTTTCCAACTGCCAAGATAGATCATAAACTTTTATAACATTCAGAGGAAACACAGTTAAAATTCACATGATGATACAAAGCATGTTGCACCTCCGTGAGATCTGGCAGAGAGACATAACAAGTCTTTTGATGTCCTGGAAAGGGGAAGCTGCTCATAAGATCAAAGAAAGTCATTTGAAAAAAAAAGAGTTTTGCTGAGGTCACAGAATTTTAATTTACCTTCTGAAAAAGACATCCTGTTGGTATGATTTTTTATATTCTGACAGGGAGGAGCTAGGTGACCTCATGCAGAGGTTGGCAAAGCCAGTTTTTAAATAGTATTCTGTTTTCCATTTACACACAAATGTTTGGTGTCTGAAAAAGAAACATGTACAGCACTGTGAGATAAGAATATCTTAGAACAGATAAGCCTGAGTGTATTAGTGGTAGGAATCTGCACTTTTTAAAACCTTATTCTTTTAAGTGATTTGTATGTTTTGTGATATATGGTTCTGTATTTACATTTTACATTTTTATCTATTTTTAAGTAAACTTCTCATTTTTGTGTTTGCTTGCACGCATGTGCAAGAAACACAGTGCCATCATCTGAGATTTCAGAGGTGTGTCAGCCCTCTTCCAATTCAGTCAGTGTGTTGGCAGACATGGCCCCTGTAAGTGCTGCTGGAGCTGTATATGACAAGCTTCAAAATGCAGTGGCATACAGTTGAAAAGGGAAACTATGCTTCAGTGAGCAGCGATAAGATATCACCTGCTCATGCGCAGCTCCCCTACACACCACCTACCTTTACGCGTCGCCCCACACACACTGTAATAGCTGGCGGGGTACCCCAATCCCCCATCAGCTGTGCTGCGCTCCCCCCGCCCCAAAGCCTTCCAAATGCCATGCTGGGTACCCACCCAAGCGTGGCAACTCATGATACAGCCCGATGGGCATGCCCAATCCCCTGTCAGCTCCACTGTCTTCCACCCCGAGTACTGGGGTGCCACACTGGGAGCCACCCAGCGTGGCAATAGATGCTTTGGTCGACGGGGGTGCCCAATCCCCCGTCAGCTGAACACCTCCCCAACCATTCTTGTGCCATGCTGGGAGCCCACCCGAGCATGGCAAATGTCCCGCATCGTCATTGAAAAAAAAAGATAACCTGTAAAGAAGAAACGGTCCCACGTAGTCTCCCTGGCCCCCTTCCCACAACCCGCACCCACCCACTGCGCACCCTGCCTCCCCAATCCCATACTTACCTCCGGACCTAGTGCGATGATCTTCGGTGGACCGGGAACACGTCTGCACTCTTCAAAGCCGACCGCGAACTGAGGAAATGCCGGTAAGCTGTATAATGGGCTAGATAGGGTTTTTTCAACTTTGTTGCATATCTCAGGCATTCTTTGGAATTTTTGCACCAGATTTTCAACATGGGGTTTTTGGGACCCCTTCTCATGAATGATGTCACTGTCATGGCATTATTCGGGCCCGAAGGGCGATTTTGCAGTCACTGTGCAGTCACTGCGCGAAATCACCTTTCAGGACCAATTAACAAAACGACACCAGCAGTGTTCATAAGGTGGGCTCTCAAGAAGCCTATTTTGAAAATTTGGTGGAAAAATTCCAAAAAATGACTGTTTTATGAGCGTGCGTTGCGCAGTTCCTACTCACGCTCATAAGTTCACGAATTTCCAATATTTTCACTCCAGATTTTCAACATTGCCATTTTACCACACCTTCTTATGAGTAGTACAGCTGTCATTTTTCACATCTCACCCAAAATGTGTTTCCGCCCATGTAGCACACAATGGCGCAGTCGATGTGCAAAACCAATGTACGGGACAAATTAAGAAAACCACAGTGACACTGTTCATGAGCAGAGGTCTTAAAATGGCTATGTTGAAGATTTGTGAAAAAATTCAAAAAATGACTGTTTCGAGCGTCGTTGTGCAGTTCCACGCAGGTTTGTAAGTTCATGAATTTTAATATTTTCACTCCAGATTTTCAACATTGCCATTTACCACACCTCCTTATAGAGCAGTGCAGCTGTCATTTTCACATCTTGACGAAAATATGTTTCCGCTCATGTAGCGCACAATGGCGCAGTCGATGTGCGAAATCAATGTATGGGACACACTAAGAAAATCACAGTGACACTGTTCATGAGCAGAGGTCTTAAAATAGCTATGTTGAAAATTTGGTGAAAAAATTCCTAAAAATGACTGTTTTAAGAGCGTGCGTTGCGCAGTTCCTATGCATGCTCATAAGTTTGCGAATTTAATATTTTCACTCCAGATTTTCAACATTGCCATTTTATTACACTTCCTTATGAACAGTACAGCTGCCATTTTTCATATGCTGCCCAAAATGTATTTTTGCACATGTAGCGCACAATGGTGCTGTTGGTGTGTGAAAGCAATGTTTGGGACAGATTAAGAAAATCACAGTTACACTGTCCATGAGCAGAGGTCTTAAAAAGGCTATGTTGAAAATTTGGTGACAAAAGTCCATAAAATGACTGTGTTATGAGTGAGCATTGCACAGTTTCCACGCACCCTCGTAAGTTCATGTAATATTTTAAGTCCAGATTTTCACCAGTGGCATTTTTCCACACTGCCTCATTTACAGTACAGCTGTCATTTTTCACAACATGGCCGAAGTGTGTTTTCACACTTTCATATAGAAACATAGAAACATAGATTTTGATGGCAGATAAGGACCGCTTGGCCCACCCAGTCTGCCCATTTCCCTACCTAATGGATAAGCTGCAGATCCTAGTTAACCAGCAGCCTACTTTTTCCTACCCCCACCCCCTAGAATTGCCTTATGACTATCCCATGTATGCTTGAATTCCACCACTGTTTTTGACTCCACAACCTCCTCCGGAAGGCCGTTCCATGCATTCACAACCCTCTCTGTGAAAAAATACTTCCTTAAGTTACCTCTGAGCCGCCTGCGTGGTCGCTGTGGGAAATCATTGTTCAGGACAGATAAATAAAATCACAGTGACACTGTTCATGATTGGAGGCACCAAAATGCATGAGTTGACAATCTGCTGTAAAAAAATCCCCAACCTAATTATATGACAGGTGTGCGTTGCACAGTTTCTATGTACGCTCATGACTTCACCATTTTTTTAAATATTTTTACTGTAGATTTGCAACATTGCCATTTTCTACACCTCCCCATGAACAGTACAGCTGTCATTTTACATCCTGTTCAGAATGTTTTTGCACCTGTGGTGCTAAATGTCAGAGATGGCCAGCATAAGCAGCCGGCTAAGAAACTGATATTCCCTCTGTTAATGAGGTGGAGGTCACAAAAACCATGTTGAATATTTGGAGTGAAATACCAATGAATGCCTGAGGTATTAGGGATTCCAACCATAACACCCAACCCTGTAGAGAATGACAGGCATCAGGGGTGTGACTTGGGATTCTTGCCTGTAATGCTCATACCATTCCACACCCTGCAGCCAGTGAGAGGCATCGAGGTATGCCTTGGACTCTTCGACCCCAAAGTTCACCTCATTCTTCTATATCGCACCCATCTCACTGTATTTCCTAATGGAATGGGGTTCGCATAAGGGCCAAAGACCCCAAGGAACACTGTGACACTTGCCAGTGTCTGCAGGGTGGGGTGTACTGAAATGGCATGGCCGTTATGCCTGACGACCCAAAGGCACACCCCAATGCCTGTCACTCTCTGCAGGGTGGTGGTGGGGTTGGCTTCAGTTCAATACTTCACTGCCATTCCTATTACGCAGCTCTGTAACTTCTACACTACCACTGCCAATGCCAGCAAGCAAACATTCGGCATTGACAAATGCTTGTTTAATAGACTATTTGTGTCTTCCAAGCCCTTCTGTTTTTGCCTATGATGCATGGATGGTTAAGAGCATGACAACACTGTGCATGAGCTTATATGGTAATACCAACTGGGAAAAGGTAAGAGTAATCTGAGGTCTTTATTAGAGTTTTAAGGGTTCATTTTGTACACCTGGTTAGGTGCCCGTAGGCAACAGATATCTGGCCCCCCCAAAGAGCAGAATTATCTGAGCCTGTACATTGGTTACGCTAACAAAAGGTTCACAGTTTGAATCCCTCCAGAACTGAGACCAAAGGTTGATTCAAACCTACAAAACAGACAGGAGGGTTACCCTGTTTCTGTTTCCCATTCACAAGACTGTGCTCAGAGGTTGGCACTGTGGCAGCAGTGGGCCTGACCTGCTGAGTGGGTTTGTGATAGATCAGTTGGCAGCGGTGTGAAAAATTTTGGTATTACAAGCTCTGAATGGTCAGTGTGTCAGCTTAAGACTGTCAGCTCACTTGCAAAAAGAAAGGGCAGTCATTTTTTTAAAAAGGAAACAGAACTATATCACTTGGCATACAGTGAAGTTCCTACCCATTTTATTTTTTTTCTAAAGTGCAAGTCAAAGTAGCTGCAGTTAGGGAAGAAGATGGCGTCCAACTACAGCAGACACACTATAAACTACTTAAAGCAGTTATGCAGGGACAGAGGAGTCCTGTTCGAGGTCAAAGCCAGCAAACAAAACCTCGTGGATGCCCTGATGGTAGCAGATACCCAGAACAGTGAGTTACAGACCGTGACTGAAAAGGACCAAACCTCGAGCGTGGCAGGGCTAGCGGCCAGTGCTGTATCTAGATCCAATGAGGATGACAGCAGGGCCACTGTCAGTGAAGGGCCACAGCAGCAGGGGAAGGTCACCAGTATCCTGGATCCAGAAGTACTCAGGCTGCAAATTGAGTTGTGAAGAATGGAGCTGGAGTTCCAGAGGGAGAGGGACCATGAACAACGGGAGGCAGACTATGAGGAGCATGAGTGCCAGTGAGCTGCAGAGGAGAAGAGGGAGCAAGAACGCCATAAGACAGAGTGAGAATGCCTAGAGGCAGAGCGAGAACACCAGGAGGTGGACCTTGAGGAGCAGGAATGCCAGAGGCAACATGAACTGGAGAAGCTATGGCTCCAACCAGTGGCACCAGAGCAGGTAAGTGGCTTGGGTTTAACTGGGACTATAGGACTGGGTTACACATTGAATTCCAAATTGATAGCGAATTTAAAGAGGGGGAGGACATGGATGCCTTTTTAAATTCTTTTGAAAAAGTTTGTATTCAGGCTAAAATTCCTAGAGAGTCCTGGAGCTTCCAGCTATCCCTGCTACTTACCGGGAAGGCTCGGGATGCATTGAGTCAAATGGACAATGAGGACAGTGATGATTACAGCAAACTTAAAGCTGCACTGTTAAAGAAATTTGAATTAACTGTTGAATCATACAGAGCTAAATTCCGTAAGCTCAGGAGAAGCCCTGACATGAGCTACGAAGAGTTAGCCATGAAACAACGTCAGTTTTTAAAATGTTGGTGGGAAGGAATTGAAGCAAACTTGGTTGATAAAATTGAAAATGTGATTCTGTTAGACCAGTTTTTCTGGGCATGCCCAGCAGAGCTGAAAACCTGGCTAGAGGACTGAGGTCCCAAAACAGTGCAAGAGACGGCTGAACTCTCGGACCACTATGCCAAGAGTAGACCTGCTCTGAGAGTGAATGGGGCAGGCATGGCAGTGTAGAAAGGGAAAATCGCACCTTTAGGGCAGCTGAAACCCTCACTGCCTCCACTTAGACCAGTTAGCCCCAGGTTTCGGAGAAAAGATTTCTCTGAGAGAAGAAATGAATGTGGACTATGTAAAGAAACTGGGCATATTGCCAGACAGTGTCCCAAAAGAATGAGCAGTAATACGCAGAATGGTACTAGAAAAGAAGTGGGTTGTTTGTGTGTCCCTGGAAGCATGCCTGTGAACATGAGGGAACACATGGACCCAGTCATGGTGAATGGTGTACAGATGCAAGGTTAAGGGACACAGGGGCATCCTTGACCTTGGTAAAGGGGGATCTAGTAGAGCCTGGTCAGCTTATACCCAATAAATACGTCACTGTACAGGACTTTACTGGTGAGGTGAAAACATTGCCACTGGCCAGTGTTCTCCTGGACTGGGGTGAAACTGGGGGAACTGTGCAACAGGTGGCTGTAGCCAAAACCTTAGCAGTGGATGTGATCCTGGGCAACAATCTAAAACAGGGGATGGTGTGTGCAGTTACCTGTAGCCAAGGGCAAGGAAAATTGTAATTCCTGAACCCCACAGAAACCATTGTGGAAACCACTGAGAGGCTGGTTCCCCAGCCTGTGTCTCCAGATGGGGAGACTAATGAAAAGGGGGTAGAAATTTTCCCAGTAGCAAGTAACCACACAGCTACAGAGGGTTATTCTGAAGAGGGAGGGGTGACTCATTGTCAGAGGGTTGGGATTGACAGTGATCCTGAGTGTCCTGATGCTAGTGCTAGTGACCCTAATTTAGTGACTGAAGGGGACCTGTCCCATGTCTTGGGAATGTGTGAGGGGTTTGCAGCTGCTCAGAGAAGCGACCCTAGTCTAGAGAAGCTGAGGACTTGGGCAGTCTCAGATGGCACACAGGGAGGTGATGGTAGACATAAGGTTTATTGGGAAAATGGACTTATGTATACTCAGGCAGTACAGACAGAGAGAGGGATGCTAGGCAGGCAGCTTGTCATTCCCCAGGGGTATCGTGAGCAGTTGCTCAAGATTGCACATGATATTCCCTTGTCTGGTCATCTGGGAATCACGTGCACTATGCAGCGGTTGGCCCAGAATTTTTATTGGCCTAACTTCACCCAGCAAGTGAAGTATTGCAGGTCTTGTCACTAGTACCAAGAAATAGGGAAGGCGGGCAAGAAAACCCAAGCCACCCTGATTCCATTTCCCATAGTGGAGGAGCCATTCCAGAGGGTCGGAATGGATATTGTGGGGCCTTTAAATACCTCCAGCTCCTCAGGAAAGAGATTAATCCTGACTGTGGTGGATTATGCCACCCGGTATCCTGAGGCAGTCGCCCTATCCTCACTGAGGACAGACAAAGTGGCAAATGCCTTACTTGGGATTTTCTCCTGTGTTGGGTTTCCGCAGGAGGTTATCACCGATCGAGGGGGTTCCTTCATGTTGGACCTGATGAAATGTTTATGGGAGAAGTGTGGGGTGATGTAGAGATGCACGACACTGTATCACCCACAAGCCAATGGGCTTTTGGAAAGATTCAGTGGCACCCTAAAGTCAATGCTCCAGGTGTTTGCTGAACAGCATGGGAGGGACTGGGAGAAATACCTTCCCCACCTGTTGTTTGCATACAGGGAGGTGCCCTAAGAGCCAACAGGAATTTCCCCCTTTGAACTCTTATATGGACGCCAGGTACATGGGCCCCTAGACTTGATCCAGGAGGACTGGGAAGGCAAGCACACCACCCAGGGAACTCTCATTGTGGATTACGTCCTTAGGTTTAGGCAAAGGCTGAAGGAGCTTATGGGAACAGCCCAAAGCAACCTAGCAGCTGCCTAACAGAAACAAAAAGTGTGGTACGACCGCTGAGCCAGAGCTCGCTCCTACATTGTGGGTCAGGAAGTCATGGTCCTTATTCCAGTCCAGAAAGACAAGTTGCAGTCTGAGAGGGCAGGACCATACAAAGTGGTTAGGAAGGTAAATGACGTGAACTACATTATAGAGTTACCTGACTGAAGACAGACAGAAAGGATGTACCATGTCAACATGATGAAGCCATATGCAAATAGGGCGGACATGGTGTTTGCAGTGTATAGTCCTGGGGAGGGGATGGACGAGGGAGACCCCCTTCTGGACTTGCTAGAGGAAAGTAAGAGGGAGTCCTCTGTGGAGGCAGTTAAATTGTCTCCCCAGCTGACCCCGGACCAGATCCAGAAAGAAAGGGAGGTTTTAGCAGACTTTGCCCCATTGTTTAGCGCCAAGCCTAGCCTAACCCCCTTAGCGACTCATGATGTGGAGACAGGGACAGAGACGCCCATATGGCAGACAGCATATCGGGTGTCAGAGGCTGTCCAAAAGGACATTAGGAGGGAAGTGGAGGAGATGCTGGATTTAGGGGTAATCCAGAGATCCCACAGCCCCTGGGCCTCACCCGTAGTCCTTGTGCCTAAGCCAGATGACTCTACTCATTTCTGTGTGGACTATTGTGGACTGAATGCAGTCACAAATTCAGATGCCCACCTGATGCCTCAGACAGACGAACTCCTGGACAAGTTGGGAGGGGCGACTTACCTTACAGCCATTGACCTGACAAAGGAGTATTGGCAGGTAGAGTTGACAGACAGAGCTAAGGAGAGGTCAGCCTTCATCACTCCAATAGGCTTATTTGAATTTAAAGTAATGCTTGGAATGAAGAACGCCCCGGCCACTTTCCAAAGGTTGGCGAACCAGGTGTTAAATGGTGCTGAGGAGTACGCCGTGGCATACCTGGATGACATTGCCATCTTTAGTGCCAGCTGGGAGGAACACCTATCCCACCTTAGGGAAGTGCTGGGCAGAATACAGAGGGCTAGGCTCATTGTCAAAGCCAAGAAGTGCCAGGTGGCCATGGGAGAAGTGGTATACCTCGGGCATGTGGTAGGCAAGGGACAGCTCCATCCTAACCAAATAAAAATAGAGGTAATCCAGGCATGGCCCAGACCAGAAACACAGAAGCAGGTCAGGAGTTTTCTAGGAACAGCAGGGTACTACAGGAAATCTGTACCCAATTACAGTGCCCTGGCTGCTCCCCTATCTGACCTGACAAAGAAAAGGATGCCCAAGAAAATTACCTGGGACCCAGTCTGTGAGGAAGCCTTTTCCAAACTAAAGGAGGCACTGTGCAGTGCTCCTGTTTTGACAAGTCCTGACTATAGCAAACCTTTTATAGTTCAGACTGATGCCTCAGACGTGGGTATTGGGGCAGTACTGAGTCAGACATCCAACCAAGGGATAGATCACCCAGTAGTGTACCTGAGTAGGAAGTTACTTCCCAGGGAGCAGGCATACTCCACTGTGGAAAAAGAGTGTCTTGCCATAGTGTGAGCCCTAAAGAAATTAGAGCCATACTTGTATGGGCAGCATTTTGTGGTACAGACTGACCACAACCCCCTGGTTTGGCTGATGCAGATGGGAAAAAACAATGGTAGATTGCTAAGATGGAGTCTTGCTTTACAAGGGTATGATATGACAATTCTAGATAGGGCTGGAGCCAAAAATCAGAACTCCGATGGTCTGTCTCGTGTGTACGAGGAGCGAACTGATTTGGGAAGCTCATGCCATGCAGGGGATAGAGCCTCCAAATTCAGTCTAGGTGGGGAGGAATTGTGACACTCAGACAGCTGGTTCTGATTACTCTATGATTTCTGTAATAAAAAAATGTGTTATTGAATGTCTCTCATGAGAGATGCTGACAGTCTGTGGAATGACAACCCCCCCTCCCAGGTTTTAGCTACAACGTGTGACCTGGAAGGCCAAGAGATAATTACAGGCTAGAAGAGACTTAAAATTTAGGATATCCTGTTGATGTGACTAATTGCAGTTTGCCAACTGCCAAGATAGATCATAAACTTTTATAATGTTCAGAGGAAACACAGTTAAAATTCACATGGTGATACAAAGCATGTTGTACCTCTGTGAGATCTGGCAGAGAGACATTACAAGTCCTTTGATGTCCTGGAAAGAGGAAGCTGCTCATAAGATCAAAGAAAGTCATTTAAAAAAATGAGTTTTGCCGGTGTCACAGAATTTTAATTTACCTTCTGAAAAAGACATCCTGTTGGTATGATTTTTTTGTATTCTGACAGGGAGGAGCTAGGTGACCTTACACAAAGAGATTGGCAAAGCCAGTTTTTAAACAGTATTCTATTTTCCATTTACACACAAATGTTTGAACTCTGAAAAAGAAATATCTACAGCACTGTGAGATAAGAATACCTTAGAACAGACAAGTCTGAGTGTATTAGTGGTAGGAATCTGCACTTTTTAAACATTATTCTTTTAAGTGATTTGTATGTTTTGTGATATATGGTTCTGTATTTACACTTTACATTTTTATCTATTTTTAAGTAAACATCTAATTTTTTAATAGTGATGTGTGGATGGTTAAAAGCGTGACAACACTGTGCATGAGCTTATATGGTAATACCAACTGGGAAAAGGTAAGAGTATTCTGAGGTCTTTATTAGAGTTTTAAGGGTTCATTTTGTACGCCTGGTTAGGTGCCCGTAGGCAACAGATATCTGGCCCCCCGAAGAGCAGAATTATCTGAGCCTGTACATTGGCTACGCTAACAAAAGGTTCACAGTTTGAATCCCTCCAGAACTGAGACTAAAGGTTGATTTGAACCAGCAAAACAGACAGGAGGGTTACCCTGTTTCTGTTTCCTGTCCACAAGACTGCGCTCGAAGGTTGGCACTATGGGAGCAGAGGGTCTGACCTGCTGAGTGGGTTTGTGACACCTTTAGCCACAGGAATTGTTCAGTGGCACCTCTAGGGGTGGAACCCTCTCTGAGGGTTCCTTGCCTTTGGTACCCCTACAGGGTGGTAATTCCTCTGGAATAGAGAGTGCAAATGGCCAAAACCAAACTAACACAGTTGCACAAGCATAACACTATACTGGATGTGCAGGACATTGAATATTATAACATCTCTAATACAGCAGTGAATAGTGAACAATCATGTGTGAGGCAACGTGCACAGTGCATGTTGGGGTAAGGGTAAAATGGAGAAAGGGAGGGGGCTGAGCAGGAGAGGGTTGAGGGAGAGGATATGAGGTTAGATAGGGGGTTTACAGAAATAGGAAGGTGCAGGAAGTTGTATTAGGTGGTGTCTGAAGACTGGGAGAGAAGGGGAGAGGTGGAGGGGGAAGAGGTTCCAGAGGGAGGGGATGCGGTAGGAGAAGACAGCTTGGCTAGCAGAAGAGTGAGGGTGGGAATGGAGAAGGCACGGGAATCCATGAAGTAAAGTGAGTAGGAAGAGTAGGGAATGGGGGAGATCAAGGAAGAAAGCTAGGAGGGGAGGGACCCAAACCAGTATTTGGCAACAAAGGCAGTGCAGTGGGCCTGGCAACGTGATGCAGGCAACTTCATACTGGCACCATCTGAGCTTCAACTTCGAATCAAAATTAACAGCCTAAATCAGATCTAAATAAGCACAAAATAACTCAAAGCAAGAACAATAACTGACCTACATAGGATAAGATGCTTGGAAGCCTCACAAATCATCCTGGCAATGGCAGATGAGGAAACTTTCAACACGCCACCACTGCTCCCAGAAAGATCTCAGGCTGCAAAGCAGCATCAAATGGACTCATCATCTGCCACCTCACCTGGGTCCATCCTGAATGCTGAAATCCTTAAAGGAAAAATATGCCCTCATATCTTATAACTTTTATTTGTTTCCATGTCGACAGATAACTCCTTTTGTGTAGCGGTTAGGGATATATGTGATTGCTTCACTTTATTTTCACTGCTCATGCTAGTCCCTGTAACTATCCTGGGGTCTCCATTTTCTGGTCGTTAAAATTTTGTTGTCCATGACAGCTGCATTGGCATATGAGAATATGATATGTCAGCACCCTTTAGACGCAACAGTATAGCAGTTTACTTTGAGTTCAACAAAACAAGTTGCAGCAATGTATGAAATACCACATTTACCTTCAGTAAGCTTTGCAAACTGAGTTGTAATGCAGGGGTTTTCCCTTTATAATGCATTCAATTTGTGTGTTTCCAGAGAGCTGTTTTTTCAGGATATTTGTACTTTCAGAATAAAGATATATTGTATAAATGGGTGCTGTGACATCATGTTCTTATATGCTAATGTAACCCTGATGCCATTATACCTAGGGCTACTACTCCTGCCTGCTTCCCAACCTGCAGGTTGAGGGTCCTGAGTTCTATTCTACTGGGGATTTCTTGCCCAATAGTAAAATTACAGTTACTTTGCCTCCACCCAGAGATTTCTTTTAATGGGTTAGATGTTAAGTTAGCACAACCCTCTGTGAAGTTGCACCTATCCACAGTCCCACCTAGCAGCCTCATTCTTGCAGTTCCCCAAAACACCTTACTTTGCATTCAAGTCACAATTAACGGAGATTGGTAATAATATGCTCATGGTGACCACACTTACCAACAGGGTCTGGAACACTGTCTGCACCCTGTGCATCTGCAAATAAATTGTTACCAGCAACAACACTGTACCCCTCAGTTACTTCTCATTAACCCAGCACTCAATAATGATACGCTTACAGGCCAGAGTAACATTCAAACAAATAAGTAATTTATTAGAGGATTGGAACAAGTGAAGGGGATGCAAATTAAAGCTAGATTAATTAGTACTTTGGTTTTTGCAATGTTTTATCTTTATAAAGCATATTAACACAATACATTCACCCCTCTGAACTGTCCAGTTAACCTCACTGGGTACCCAGGATATGCTACATTGCAGGCCTGAAGCGTTGTCGTGGGTTAGCCAGCATTGCAGCTGGTTGGGGCCCTTAAGTAAAGAATTGGTTAAGGCTTTATTTTTGTACTTGACTGTAGCAACACAACAACACTTTATTCCAAAGAAAATTGTAATTCCCAGGCCTGATGGCCTGCAAAGACAGTCTAAACCACAGTGCAAATGTGAAAGGCAAAATAGATGGCAAACACTTTAACTGGTTTTGCAGGGTAAAACCCTGTTGTACTCACTGAACCTTGGACCTCGGAATCTGGGTTGATTTCCAGGATGACTCCCCTCATGGCAGGATGTGGTTGCAGGCTGCAGGACTTCGTCCTTTCTGGTTAAGACCAGGATACAGGGACCAGAGCTGACATGACTAACCCCCACATATGGGCAAAAACCCCAAGGATGGCCGCAACCCATGATGATCATCTGGCAGCTTGGTTCCAACGGGCAGCAACAGTCTTTTAGGAAAGTTGTCAGGCATCACAAGTTTACATTCTGGCACAGTCTCAGAAAGGCCACGCAGCTTACCTGCTTGCAAATTGCAGTCCTTGAATTGTAAGCTGGCAAATAAAGTTCAGATCTCCCTCTTTTAGCACACAGTTTGGAGACAGTTCTGGTGACCCCAGGCTTGCGATTTAGGCCACAGTTTCTGAGGCAAAAAATGTTCCTCACTGAGATGCACATTAGGGATCTTTCAAGCATTGACGCCACTTTGGTCTGTAATTTCAGCTCGGGTGGGAAAATTACTTCTTTATCTCCCTTCTGGAGAGTTGCAGCCTGTTCTGCAGGCCTGACAGTCCCAATCACTCAGCAATGGTTCAGGCCGAGAAGAGGCAAAGCAGACCTCTCTCCAAGTTCCCTAAGCTGCAGGCAGAGCCCCCTTCTCTCTGGAAGCTCCAGCCCGACTTTCAAGAACTCACTCCAGAACTAAACTCAGTTCAGACTGTCCCTTCTTAAATAAAGGGCAATGCTCCTAAACGCCAATTGGCTGCCCAAGCTGTCTGAAACAGTCTAAGTCTTTGAATTGGTTAGAGTGTGGGCACCTAAATTAGTCCTCCTTTTTCTCCCGAGAGTCTCTGGCACTGTCCCAAAAGTCTCTACTGTAAATCCTGGCTTCCCATTGGTTGATGACTGCAAACGTGGTGGCTGCATGTACAGCCCTTACACAATCTGTGCAGTGTCCCCAAGTTTAGATTTCTGGTGCAGCTAGTATAAACATATTTTATTTACATAAACTTCTCAGTTTGTTAGCCCCGACAGTGCCCTATTGATTGCTTTCATAGGTTTCATAGGTTTGGTATCAAGTTCAGAAGACCAAGGTCCATGAATGAACTTGCCACCTTACCACTGTGGATCATAGAAATTTTTTATCACCCATAACGAGGTCTAAATTTTTTTTTAAAGCTGACATACTTCCACTTTCAACCAATAATCTTGGTAGTACATTCCAAGTGTTTACCACTCTCTGAGAAAACAACTGACTCCTTTTTACTGTATTATTTATTTCCCCTATAAGCCTGAAATCATGAGACCTTGTATTCGTATGATGATACATATTTTTATTTCGGCCAATATACTCAAATAATTCTGGATTTGTAAATGCTCTAAAGATCAAGCATAGCTCTCCCTTCAGACATCTATAATCCATAGAATACAGTTTTAAAGACTGAAGTCTGTCTTGATACTGTAATCCTTTTACCTCCCTTATTTGTTTCGTTACTTTCCTTTGGACCCTTTCAATTCTGTCTCTTCCTTTCACAGAATATGGGGCACTAAAGGGAAAACAGTATTCAATATGAGGGCATACCAGAGCTGTATACAGGGGAAGAATAACTGAAGAATCCCTATTATTTATAGATCTAAAGATACAATGTATAATTTGATTGCATCTCCTTACGATTTTGTCAGTATGAAAATCAAATTTAAAATTATCAGTTATCCAGATACCCAAATCTTTTTCATCTGTACATACTTCCAGCTCAATGTTGTTAATACTGTATTTATACTTTTAATTCTGTATTCCAAGGTGCATGACTTTACATTTTTGTATGTTAAAAAATAATTTATGCTCATGTGTCCAACTAGTCAAGTGGTGCAAGCTATCCTGAAAATTTTTTGCATTTTCATCATTATAGACAATGCCCCCCACCTTGCAGTCATCTGCATATTTGCAGCACCAAGTTCCCATTGGCACTTGCATAGATGACAATAGTATATTAAACAAGGTGGGTCCCAAAACTGAGCCTTGTGGAACTCCGCTGGACACATTCCCTCAAGCTGACCTAAAGCCGTGTATTGACACACATTGAGATCTCTTGCTTAGCCATGAGTCGATCCAACTTATGATATTAGGATGGATACTGAGCTGTATTAATTCCTGGACTAAGATTTTAATATAGACTGAATCAAAGGCCTTTGAAAAATCCAAGAAGACCACGTCAACTGGCACGCCTTTATCCAGGCCAACACTAACCGGTTCAAAAAAGGATAACAGATTAGTCAAACAGGACCTTACCGAAACAAAGCCATGTTGAGTTATATCACAGTACCCTATATTAATCAGATGTTGTGTGATGTGCTTCTGTAATATTCTTTCAAATGATTTGCCTTATATTGATGTGAGACTAATAGGCCTGTAATTTTTAATATCTTGCTCCCCTCCCATAGATAGGTGACACAATAGCTGTGTTCCATATGCTTAGAGATTTCCCTTGTTTTAGGGATGCATTAAATAAGACAGAAATGGGGCCTGCTAACTCATAAATTGTTTCTTTTAGAAATTTTGATGTTAATTCATCTGGGCCTGCAGAACTATTATTTTTTAGTGCTGTAATTGTTTGAATAATTTCCTCTGGCCAAATAACTGGGCAATCCCTTTGTATAGATGGAAAATCTACAGGAATAATATCTCTTTCTTTATGTACACTAAGAAAGTAACTATTAAAAGCAGATGCCATATCACTTTCTGAACTTATGGTTCCTAAATCAGATGTTAAAGGACCTATAGAATTACCCTTTTTATTTTTAATGACCCTATATAATTATAAAAGCTTTTCTTGTTATCTAATATAGTGGTAGCAAGTTTAAGTTCCATCTCTTTCTTAGCTTTTTTGATTGAATTCTTTACGTCTTTGACATATTTTTTAAGGGCTGCCTTATTAGTGCTGGTGGGGTATTTTTTGGCTTTACTGTATAATTTCTTTTTCTTTCTAATGGCTTTCTTGATTTTTCTATTCCACCATATAGGGATTCTTTGTTTATTACAATATTTCTTCCTTTCCGGTACCCAAGAGTCTATGCATATATCTAACTTATAACATAATTTCGTCCAGATTTGTTCAACATCCAGGTATTCCAACTCCTTCTTCCAGTTCCACAAATTTAAATAGGACTTTACACTGGAATAGTCTGACTTAAAGAAGTATCTAAACCTAGTGATACATTTAATAGGGTTAATTCCTGTACAATATAATTCAAGCTGGATCATATTATGGTCACTACTACCTAGGGGCATCAAAACCTTGGAGGTTGAGTAGAATAAATCCTGATCAACAAAAATTAAATCAAGTATGTTCCCTATCCTAGTGCTGTCATTCCCCACCTGTGCTAGGTTACCCAGTGAGATTATATCAATGAATCTATTTTCTGTTCTACCTGTACTAGTCATATTTAACCAGTCAATAGAAGGGAAATTGAAATCACCCATTAGTATAATATCATTTTTAGACACCATAAATTCAATCTCATTTAGAAACGTATGTGTCTCTTCCACACTCAAGTTAGGGGAACGGTAACCTAGTCCAATGATTAATACAGTAGGAGATCCTGATAATTTAATCCTTAATATTTTGTTATCATCCGTAGAAAGTTGTGGTGGATGAATCTCACTTGGTTTAACCCATTCCTTGATATAAAAACCTGCTTCGCCACCTTTCTTCTGTTTTCGTGGTTTACTAAGCAAAGTGTAACCCTGAATGACTGTACCACAATCCTCATCTGTAAGCCATGTTTCAGTTATTCCACAGATATCAATGTCCTGGCTATGTAGATATAGTGTAAGTTCTTCAAATTTATTCTTCAGGCTTTAAGCATTAATTAAAAGTAATCTTAAAGATTTACTGTTTCCATTATTTTTATTCTGTTTCTGGGTTCTAGTTGGTAAATGTTGTTGAAAGTTATTTTGTACAGTGCACCTAATTTGAGAGGGAAAACTAGTCCCTCTCACCCCCTCAGATATTAGTTTAAATTTTCATTAATACAGTTCACAAGACTTTTCCCCAAGGTATTAGTGCCCTTTCTGTTTAGATGTAATCCATCCCAGCTATATAGATCAATTTTGTGTTCGAAATCTTCCCAGTGAGATAAACACTGGATATTCTGCCTTAAACACCATTGCCTTAACAATTATTTATTTGCTTTTTTTTGTTGTTTATCTTTGAAGAGAACCTAGGCACAGGTAAAATTTCTGATAATGCCACTTCTGCTCCTAGGTTAATAATCAGATTAGTTATTGCCACATAGTCCTGTTTAATTGTGGAACTAGGATCGTGAAGTACATTGTTTACTCCAGCATGTATTATGACAAGAACATCTGAATTACTATTACTAAGAATATCAGGGATCATAGTTGTAATATCTGAAATTCTAGCTCCCCTGAAGCAAGATATAGTTCTATTGGTCTTGTCCTGATTACAGATTGCCCTATCTACATGCTTAACCATGGAATCCCCTAGAACTATTATCTGCTTAGCAGATGGTGTTGGCTCTGTGTTTTCTGGCACCACAGACAGTCTATTAATAGCATTGTTAACTTCCTCAGTTAAGACTGGATCCATACTATTTCCAATCCCCATTAGTGGTGTCTCACATTGAGTTAGGGGGACACTAATCGTTGAATTAATTACTGTTGAAGGTACAGGATTTGACTCATCGGGGGTAAGGTACATAATATATTAAAACTGTTCTCTGTAAGCAGGGAGAAGTTACCTCTTCTCCCTTTTTTAGCCATTTTTTTTTTTTAACTGTGGATCATTCTGTTTCAGGTGAATCAATATCATGTTCATCTCTTACATGCTTTTTATTAATAGAAATTGGGTTTTGTGGGTCATTGTTGGGTGTATTGTACATTGTTTTTTGTTGATATTTACTACCAGATTTAGTGGTTCTGTGGTGTTTGTGCTTGTGCTACAATTCCTTTTGTTAAATCTGGCATTCATCTGTTGCTGACTAAGTTCCAAATTAATCAGTCTCTCACTGAAATTGTTAATTTCCTTCTCCAGATCTTGATTTGTTATACATTTTGCACATTTGTAATCATTAGGGATATTATTATATTGTATAATAGAATACATGTTACAGCCCTGACATTTTATCCCTACATCACCCTCTATAGTCATTATAGTTTCAGCCATGCTGTCTAAGAGATGATCTTGTAGTACTGCCGAAATAACAGTTATGGCTTTAAAAGGCTATTGGAATCTTGCCTTACCCCACCCAGTCACCCATGCCAAACATGCTTAACATGCACGATGACGCGTGTGTCTTTGCACGAGTCTCCGCGTGCGTTCGACACGTGCACACCCCTGCCTGTGCTCGCCCTGCTTGCTACAGGGCAGGTTTAAATAGACCTCGAACCCAGAAGTGAAGTTGAGACTCATGGAGCTTCTATCACAGGTGTAAATACTAGTATGGTTTACAACACATAACACACAATATTTAAAAGATAGGGCTTGTCAGCTCAGTTAAATACTGGGCTTTCTCTAGTCCCTCTGCCTGTAATATTTAGCGGGGCTCAACAAAAAGTTGCATATAACAAAAAAATAAACGAATAATGCTGCAGCTTAAATGTGTGCAGAGCAGTGTCTCACACACAGAGTCTTGCTATACTCATGTAAATTAATCCTCATTGGTTCTGCTGTCACTGCCACTGCAATACAATGCCCTAGGCAGCAGGCAGCTTCTCATTAATATTCATGAGTCCCGCTTTATGACAAATTTCAAACCTTTATTTTTACGGATCCCTGAGGGTTCTTAATGCCCTCCTCGAGGTCACCAGTCCCCAAATAGGTACAGAGGGGCACCAAGACCACTGAAACCTCTCTGGTTCAACTGCAAAAACGGCGGTCGGCACATCAAAGCTCTCTTAGGGGCATGCGCGCTCGCCAGCTGCTCACAGAAATGCCAGTAACTTATGATTAAGTGTTTAAGCCCAAACTGGTCTAAAATACATTACAGGGTCATTCAGAGAAACACTGGGGCACACAGAGGACTTGGGCCAGGCGGCTGAAAGTGCCAGGGGAAAAACAGGGACGCCAGCAGCAGACGGGAGATCCCAGAGGTATTTAAAGGTAAGCCCCCAAAAACGAGGTGGGGGGGTTTTACACCAATGCAGCTCTCATGGACAATGAGATTTCAACAGCCATAAAATGAAGACTTCCAGGATATTTACAGAGGACTAATATGAACAGTGAAATAAACTAAAGCAATCACATGTATCCCTAACAGCTACAGGAAAAGTGTTGTCTGTTGACGTGGAAACAAATAAACTTGACAAGATATGAGGGTGTAGTTTTCCTTTAACAAATTTTTTGCAGAGCTTAGCTTGATTATATTGATGCTGCTTTAACTAACAGAAGACTGTAAAATAATAAAGCTAGCACTGACAGCTCTCACCCAGTGTGTGGGAAATGCAGAGGTGCAAAATCAGAGGACTAAGTGGCAGAGTTGTAGCCAGAGGAGGTGGCACTCCATCAAAGGCTTAACATTAAAAAACATAGAAACATAGACTTTGATGGCAGATAAGGACTGCTTGGCCCACCCTAGCCTGCCCATTTCCCTACCTATTGTATAAGCTACAGATTCTAGTTAACCACCAGCCTACTTCCTCCTACCCACCTCTACAAGTGTCTTATGTCTGTCCCATGCATTCTTGAATTCCCCCACTGATTTTGACCCTACAACCTCCTCAGGAAGGCGGTTTCATGTGTCCACCACCCTATTTGTGAAAAAATGCTTCCTCACGTTGTCCCTGAGCTGTCACCCCCCCATCTTCAAAAGGTAGAACAGAAGCTAGAGAATTACAAAGGCAGAAGATGCTGTAATAACCTAGTTATTGTTGGCCTGCCAGAAAAATCAGAGGGCAGCAACACCATAGCATTTGTTCAGAAGCTATGTCATAAGGTCAGTTAGCCGACCTGTGGATGTGGGTGGGGGCATGCATTTCCCCACGCTGGATGGCATTGCACATCCTATGTTGGGGGGAGGGATGAACAAAAGAAAAATCCCCGGCACCTGGGAGGTGAAGGTGGTGCCCAGTGGCCATGCTCACATGCCCAGTGCTGGCACAAATCCTGATTTGACTCTGTGATCCCCTGCCTCCTCTTGAAGGGTCAGCAGGAAGGGGGGACCCAGCATACCTGATTGCTTGGTCGGGGTAAGGGTTCAGTCAGGCGGTGGAGGCATGGACTGAGTGGAGTTCACTGGAGAGATGCCTCAGTGCTGGTGTAAAGGTGGGAAAACAGTGTAAAAAAAAAAAGGTTCATATTACTATTTGGGGGGGGGGATTCCAGGGGTTTGTTCTGACCATACAGGAGAGTTCATGTTTATCACTTTCATTGCTAATGATAGGACAATGGTGCTTAGTGGGTATCTGAACTTGTTGACCTGTATTAATAATGGGGGTAACACAATGTATATTTCATGAAGCATTAAGGGAGCTGGAACCAGAGCCAGAAGGCCCCAGTTCCTGAGGCACTGATGCAAACTGAATGCACAGATTTGCGTGCTCCAAGAAACACACCTTCTAGACATGGAAGTCATTTTATTCTGGCATGAGTAAGTGGGGCAGGCCTATGCAGCAGGTGACTCAACTATTAAAAGGAAACCAATCTCTTGGTTTGCCTAGAATACCAAGTTCCACCTCAAGCAGTCCATTGCAGACCCAGAGGGCTGTTACTTTTTACTAATAGGAACTCTAGATAATACAGACCTACTTTTGGGTAACTT
Source organism: Neoceratodus forsteri (assembly GCA_016271365.2). Classification (NCBI taxonomy): domain Eukaryota; kingdom Metazoa; phylum Chordata; order Ceratodontiformes; family Ceratodontidae; genus Neoceratodus; species Neoceratodus forsteri. Next base: position 19,353,787 of record CM057456.1, read on the forward strand.
CAGTGGGCCAAATATAGACTGTCCTGGGTTCTTTATGAGGGACCTAAACAAACTCACACCATTTCTCTCCCTTCCTCCATTCCTAGCTGGAGACTGGAACCTTGTAGTAAATAATGAACTGGATAAGTCTGATATGAGGAAATGGGGATGTCACCAGCTCAAAGGGCACTCAGAGAACTAAAAGACATGCTAGTGGTGGTAGACCCTTGCTGCACACTGGAACCCAGTAGCAGAAATTACACTTTTCACTCCATCCCACATAACTTATTCTCCTGTATAGACTACTTCTTGATCTTCTAGACCACCCAACATGGACTACACAGATGCCAAATACAAATGAAAGGGATATCAGATCACTCACCTATGCTACTACAACACTCTTTCATCAATGGCTCTGATAAAGATTCCTTTTGGAGGCTCAATAACCAACTATTAAAAGATGAAGTAATAGTACAAACAATTCAAGAAGTAATCAAACATTTCATAGAAACCAATGAACACACCATTAAGTACCTAGATATGATGTGGTCAGCTCTCAAATGCACCCTCAGAGGTGAACAGATACGAGTGACTTCCAAGTGAAAAAAGTTAGGGGAACATAAGGCATGTGACCTCCTCCAGAACATCAGGGAATTAGAAACTAAGCTAAGTCCTAGCACACCAGAGGCACATGGGTCAATATATGTAGTGAGCCTGTAGTATATGCACTACAGGTTCACTACAAAGAGCTCAACAGGGAACATGCTGAATATGCTCTTTGTAAAACCCACATTAAATATGTGGACCAAAGGGAAAAGTCTGCAAGATGCGTGGCTTTACACCTAAAAACAAGAATTTACACATATAATCAAATGCAGTAGGTGTAACAATGCCGTACCCGTCATGGTAGCCCCAGGATCATTGCAGAAAGATTTAGGAAATTCTATTCAATCAATAACAAAAGCCTGATTTCCCCTGAATCAACAAGTGATTGAGGCCTGCTTAGATTCTATCTGTATGCCATCCCTCACACACGAACAACAGGAGGAGTTGGCTCACCCCATTTCACAAGATGAAGTATCCCAGGCACTCTGTGCCCTCACACTAGACAAGGCTCCGGGGACAGATGGCTACTCAGCCAATTTTTGTAAAACATTTGGGCCAGCATTTGTACCACTACTCACCCAGATGGTTACACTCATCCATGCTCAGGGAATCCAAGATCACTCAATCGCTGAAGCAATAGTGACTTTCCTCCCAAAAGAAGGCAAAGACGCAGAAAATGTTGATAGCTATCGACCAATCTCATTCATTAATCAAGACATGAAAATACTTGTCAAAATACTGGCAGAGATGGCAAACAAGGTCTGGGGTTATCTCATCGGTCCTGAACAAGTGGTATTCATGCCTCACTGGGTATCCTCAGATTATCTTAGAAAGCGTTCCTATATCTTCTCTGCATCCAAGAAGCTAGACATCCCAGCGACTTTAGTGTCCTTGAAGATGGAAAAGGCTTTTGACAGAGTTTCTTGGGCCTTATTTTTGGGGACTCTCCAGAAATTTGGTTTCCAGCCAGCTTTCATCAAATGGGTCAGGGTACTCTATACTGCCCCAAGGGCCAAGGTATATTGCAATGGAGTATTTTCAAACAGCTTCAGTGTGTGTCAGGGACCAGGCAGGACTGTCCATTCTCCCCCTTCTTTTTAATTCTTATTTATTTATTTATTTAAAAGTTGATAACCAGGAAAGGCACACAGAGCTAAGGCTCATTTCCAGGTGTGACCCAGGGCAAGGGATAAGGACATAGTATGCAGTAATACAAGAGGATAATCAACAACAGGAAATAACAGAACATTCACATTATGCTATTCATCAGGTACATAGTACAGTTAATACAAGAAATATCAAATCATTTACATTATACATTGTATCAGGTACATAGTATATTTAATACAGCAATAAATAAGTATATGTGTTGATGAGGGAATAGGGCACACTGAGTTTAGTACATGGAGAAACTGGAACCTCAATATATAATTACAGTGAGACGTATATCTTGAAACATTTAAAATGGAAACTAATCAGGATGTACAAGCCATCACAATTAGAGCTCATGAATGTAAATATTTTGTTTACACAGATGACATTCTGCTCCATATTACACACCCTATGATCTCCCTGCCTGCTGCCCTAGACATTATTACAGAGTCTGAGACTCTGTCTGACTGTTACTTAAACCTAGACAAGACTTAGATCATGCTGCTGAATGTGTCTGTCCAGAAACATGAGATTACTGGCATGGGTTTGACCTGGGCCCCAAGCCACATTATGTACTTGGGGACAGAACTAAGCAGTGACCATGTTTACGTTAAGAAGCAACATTTGGACAGGCTTATCTCTGTAATCAGGTTAGATCTAGAAAGATGGTCCATGCTACCCTTGGGATCAACCTTAATATTTTCTTTGCACTAGCTAGCAGGACAAGCTGATTCAAAATTGCACTAATCCACTGATGGTTGTACTAGCCTACAACTATAATGGTAAATTTTAATTACTTATACAGGAAAAATGCAAGCCCAAAAACACGGATAATTGTATCTATATGCTGCTACCACATTGCTTCCTGCCCCAGCAGAAAAAAAAGACTGCATGCCATCACAAACAGTGTGCCCCCCATACATTGTTTGGTACCATGGCCCCTCTCTTCTTCTTTCTGCCCACCCCCCGAACCAGAGGATACCACAACAGCAAATGTTCAGTCAAGCACTCCTAGCTCTGCACACACAATAGCTGACATCATCATGCACCTCACCACCACCCACAGAGCAATGAATAGAGTCAGGCAGAGAAAGACACTCTCAACCCCCACCCTGTGATCAGCTGGAGACTTGCAGTTCTGGATGTTTTCGTACAGTGTCAAGTGAGCAGGGCATATCTAGGATTTCTTTGGGGAGGGGGCTACACTAATCTAAGGGACTTTTAAAAGGACTAATTTTAACATGCTTTGCCCCAACAATAACAGATTAAAAAAAAACATTATCCTTTCATCAACCCAGAGGACACAGTACACAGGCATGACACTATACTACCTCTATTTTTATATAGGATGATTTATCCCCCACCCCACCCCCAGGAATTCCTATTTTAAACTTTTAAATTACATATTTTATTAAGGTTTATTTTTGTACTATACATATTCCAAAGCTTTGTTTTTAAGATGGAAGGACATGATGTCTGGGATAAGGGTGGAACAGCATGGATGGCATTGGCTGGCATGGTCCAGTTAGAAGAGCTGGGGACCCCTACACTTGCCAGTACTGGCAGATATGGATCTATCAATGGTCATTTCAGAGTCTGGTCTGTAGTGGTGTCCATGGAAAGTAGTGTTGAGAGATTTGGAGGGGAGAGGGAGCAGCTATGGTGAGGCTAGGATAAAACCCGCCACATGCAGGGCAGACCCTATATACCTCTTAGCATTTTGTCACTGAAATGTTGAATACAAATACTTAAAATGTAGGAAAATGAGGGGAACTGTTCTTAATAATGTGTGACAAATCATCAAACAGAGACATATTCAGAAAACTGGAAGCTAGCACTCACCCTTGACCACAGACTGGACAATAGCCAAAAGTCCTAACAGTGGAGTGATAATGACTCACATTGAATCTTTTGTGGTATACCCTTCTTGAACTGCCAGACAACTGCAGCTGTTAATGAGCTGTTACTCACACCGGGCCATCTGGAACACTGAGAGGCATTAGCATGACAACTAAAGCTTATTAAACTGGGGACTTTTTAAACTTCATTAACAACCATGGAAAACTGACACTAGTCAAGATGGACAAGTAGAGAGTTCATTGCACTAGTCCTGGTCAATTTGCACTAGGTTTTGGGCTAGTAAAGCAATGTTAAAACTGACCCCTGCCTTCGGGGGACGTATCAACATCATCAAAATGAATGTCCCTCCATAGAATTTTGTATCCCCTGTCCCTGTTAAAATATTCAGTTGACAATTCAGTGGTTCACTAGCATATATGCTTTCAAATGCAAATTTATCTGGCATGAAAAAGCTGTCATAGATCATATGACAAGCTATCAACTCCCAAGGTAAATGGTGACCTCTGCCTTCCCCACATTAAAGTCTATCATTCTGTGGTGCACGCCAGCAAATATGTTAAGTTGCTTCAAGAGTCCCCTCCTCCTCCTGAGGATCAGACCTACCAGCCTATATGGCTAAGTATTGAACAGAACCTCTGTGAAGTGGAAGGGCTGACCCCAGCTTCTCTGCCTTATACCTCCCAACTAACAGGCTACTGAAGCCTTTGAAGGAATCAGCCATAGGCACTTCAGTAAGAGTGCACAAATAAGTATGTTGATTCCTCAGAATAAATTTCCAGAATGGACAGCTCTCAACCCTTATTTATCAATCTTAACTTTCAAATAGGAGGTAGCTCTGTAAATCGTTTTGGTTTGTTTTTGTCAGGAAGAAACATCCCCACTATAGAACACATGCTAATTTCACTAAGTTCTATAGGAGCAAAAAGGCATAGCCCATAACAGCTCCTTTAGGATAATGTGCAGTAATTCATGATCTCATGAGTAGAAATATATTTATCAAGGTTAGTCTTAAAGTTTTCTTAAGTAGTACATGAGACTACTTCAAGAGGAAGTCTGTTCCAAAGGGTGGCCGTTCACAGTGTATAAAAATATCTTCTAATATTAGTTTTGAATCTTTCTAACTTAATCTGTAATGGGTGACCCCTGATATTAAGCTTGGCATTCTTGTATTCAATATTTAGATCCACCATCAGTAGTGGGTTATTTAAAATATCAAAGAAGAGCAGAATATCTCCTCTCTGTCTTCTGACCTCCAGGCTATGAAGTCTTAGTTTGTCCAGCCTCTTTTTGTATGAATGTTTTAATGAAGCTATTGATTTTGTAAATCATCTCTGTACCTTTTCCAGTTTATTTATTTCTGGTGTTAGGTATGGCGACCACATTTGACTTCCATAGTCTAGAATAGACCTTACATATGAATGGTACGATGGCAATAGTACCTCTGTATCCCTACTCTTGATACTTCTTTTAATTGCTGTTATTACTGTGTTAGCTTTGGCAATGGCTGAACTGTGTTGTTCTTTAAAGTTTAGTTTATTGTCTATTAATATTCCTAAGTCTTTTCCAGTGGCTTTATTTAGAAGAGGTACACCATTTAAATAATAAACATGATTTGGATTATGTCGACCAATATGTAATACACAACACTTATCAGTGTTGAGTCACAGTCCCAATTTTTTTATCCATATGGTTAGAGAATTAATGTCAATTTTGTACGGTCTCAATCCATTCAGTACTGTTACACAGGTGGTAGATTTTTGTATCATCTGCATATTTCATAATAGTGTTACTTACATTATCATTCATATCTGCCATGAATATTTGAAAGATTAAGGGTCCAATGATTGATCCCTGTGGGACTCTACTTATCACTGGGGCATCAACTGACAAATGACCTTGTATGGATACTGTCTGTGATCTATTCTGAAGCCAGTCATCTATCCACTTTATAATATGCCTATCAATTTTGTAGCTTTGCAATTTTTGATTTATTGCCCAGTGTGGAACTCGGTGAAATGCTTTACTTAGATCAAACAACAGTACATCTACAGGGTGCCACTGTCAATCATTTTGCTCACAGAATTATAAAAGCAAACAAGATTAGTAGCACAAGAACATCCTTTTCTAAATCCATGCTGATTATTATCAAACAATGGATCAGTGTTAATTTGTACATTAAGACCCAGATATTCAGAACAAGTTGCGCTGGCGCAAATGCAGTATTGTGCCAAGGAGCCATATTCAGTGGGAGCCAGTGCGCAGCACAAAATCCATTGTGCCAATGCGCAACTATAATGAATGCAGGTGCAAGAGCAGGGGGCATTCCCATGAATATCCAGCGCAGTGGCATATTCAACCGTGAATCCATGGTGCAAGTGTGGAACAAATCAAAGTTGCTCCGAGCAGACTTGTTCCTATAAATACAAGGTGCAAACACACAGACAGCACTTGCGCCAGGGGTGAGAGTGAGAGTGAGAGACAGACAGAGGCACAGACAGACAGACAAAGGCCACACACAGAGAGACAGGGACAGAGAGGTGGCCTGGGAGAGGAAGAGAGGGCCAGAGAGAGAAAGAGAGAGACACACACACACACACACACACACACATACTGTGTGTCAGGGTGCCACACAGCCAGCAGCCAACTGCCCAGGGGGACACAGGACAGCAAGGGCCATGGAAAGTGCACCTTCATAATGGAGGCTGTAATGAGGGGTGTGAGGGGGCAGGAGGAACAGCGACGTGGCCGAGGAAGGGTCTGTCGGTGGTATGCCTGACACAGGTGATACGGTGCCCGGATTACCTTTGAGAATTACAGTAACATGGAGATTGAGGGCCAGTACCGCCTGAACAGGGCCATTCTGAGGCAGCTCTATGAGCTGTGCAGTGAGGAGATGCAGGCACCCACCAGACAGAGCCACGCCATGTCCTTGGAGATGAAGGATGACCGCAGTCATGTGCTTGCTTGCCACAGGCACCTTCCAAAGACCAACAGGGGACACCACAGGCATAACCCAGTTGGCCATGTCCCACCTTCTCACACAGTTCCTCAATGCACTGCTGCCACGTACTTCAGAATATATCCATTTCCCCAGCACACAGGTGGAGCATACAGCAACCATGCAGGACTTCCACAGGGTGGCACGCATGCCTGGCATGATTGGAGCCATTGACTGCATCCACATGGGCATCTGCATGCTACCTGGCCCTGAAGGTGAGGCATACATCAACAGGAATGGGAGCCTGAGTCTCAACTGCCAGGTGGTGTGCGATGCCACGGGGCGCATCACCAATGTCTGCGCCACACACCCTGGGAGTGCACATGACACGTTCATCTGGCACAGCTCTGCACTGTACAAAACAACAATATTCTGGGAAATGGTGATCAATACTGTATTGTTTTGACTCCTGCTGTGGTGCTCCCAAATCTTGTTCAACAATTGATATCCGGAGTCTTCTGTTTAAACATTGATTTCTTTTTTATTTTCATTAACTTCACCCCTACGTTTCACTCCTATGAGCTTGATCACGGGGCTTCATTACCATCTATTTTAAAAAAATACACACTTTGTTAAATTATAAATTTCACTTTTTCTAAATAAATTAAATGAATATAAATTTCTAGTATCTACCTGCGCAAGACATTTCTAAATGTTGGTTCACTTTTGAAACCGCAATGTTCTTTCTGGAATAAATGAATAAATTGCAATACGATAATTGCTTAAACTCCAATATGCAATGCTTTGTAGCAGCAGACTTTGTCCCAGTGTAACTTAAGTAATAACTTAAACTTTCCCAATATCTAGCATACCTCAAGAAATGATCGAACGTATGATTTTTTTCACTTTCTATTTCTTTGGAAATCTCTAAATTCAAGAAAACAAATTTGGTATGAGCCTTTAAACTTTTAAATACAAAATGGTATTTCTAAAACAGTTTAAACTTCCACGTTAAATATAACAGATCACCTTCTTAATTCAGTATATTTTTTCTTGCTATAACCTTTCCGAATTCCACAAAAGCGAGTAAAATATTTACTTTTTAAGTTAACTTCTAAACAAAGCCATAATGGCACCTGCTCACATAAAACGCTATAACGTTATGATCTTTCTTCGGCTGCTACGCCTTTTAAGCAGCCTGAATTTCCCACGGGAGTGACGTATCACTTCCTGAAATTCTCACGGAATGCGAGAGCATTGCCAAGCAACTGAACACACTCCACTCAATACTGTGCCACAGGTTTAAATGTGGTGACATCCACACGGGCCACCTAGTGGGTGAGTATGGCATGGGTAAGGGGTGATGGGCAGAGCTAACCTGTGGATGGGGTGGGCAGGGAGTGCATGGTGGTGTGGGCACCAGGGAAAGGCAAGGGGCACAGCACAGAATAGCAGAGGGCTAACCATGTCAATCTCCACACAGGTGACAGTGCATACCCACTGAGGACCTGGCTGCTCACCCCCTACCGGCACCCGTCGTCCCCAGCAGAGGACTGGTACAACGAGGCTCACGCCAGTATGTGCAACATCATCGAGCAGGTCTTTGACATGCTGAAGGCATGGTTCCATTGCCTAGACAGGTCAGGCGGTGCCCTACAGTACAGCCCCTCAAAAGCCTGTGGCCTATTCCTGGCCTGCTGCATACTGCACATCATGGCCATTGACCGTGGGATAGCTTTCGAGGCTGATGAGGGTAACAGTAGTGAGGATGAAGGAAGCAATGGGCTGGAGGGTGGTGGACAGCCACCCCCTGGGTGGAAGGACCCCCAGCTGCTCCAGCAGGCATGATGCCACCGGGACACCATCACAGAGGAGCACTATGGTGCACATAGGCAGGTGGCACGGTACACAAGCATGGGCCACACAACCAGGTACAGCACACATGCAGGGGCATGCATGGCGCTGGGCATGCACACACAGAGGCATGATGCAGGTGTAGGGGAGTCAGTGGCACATAACCACACACAGCAACACACACACACACACATATGCACCCACTCACCCAGGCATTGGTATGTGTGGTGGATTAGATGCATTGCACCAGTGCACAGGCGCAACCTGTGCTAGACTGCCCTCATCACATCCACACCACATGGCTAGCAGCCAGGCAAGCACACACACAGGCAGCATGCGGTGCAACACACAGGTGCAACAGCAGTGGTGGCCACACACACCGCCCATGTGTGCACAGGGCAGCAGCTGCAGACTGCAGTGAGGGTGGCCCATTGATCAGGGCCACTGCACAGTACCTTGGATACCACAGCAACGTGGCAGCCATGCCGGGGTCAATTGGCAGCCACAGGCTGTGCATCAGCTGATGGGGTGTCCAACAGCCCCCCCGGGGTGGAACCATGGGACCATGACCATGTCATCGCAGGGGCATGCAGGTGCCCAAACAGGCCAGCCCCAGGCATGCCTGGGATGCCTACATCAGAGCCCGGCATCGACTGCGTTGGGGTCACTCAACGTCGGGTCCGTGGGGTGGACAGCACATTGCGGGGGGTCATCTGTGCACGGCCATGCCCTGTGGCAGCCAGCAATGCAAAGCCATCTGTGATCACACTGGCAATGCAATACAAGGATGCAGTTGTGGCCTCCTGCATGTGTTACATCCCAGCCAGGATCTGCGCAGTGCCCCTTTCCTGCTGCTCAGCCAACTGGCGCACCTTCGCACGCAGTGCACACACCCCAGCTGCAAGCAGCACCTGTTGCTGCATGGATGCCCGCAGCAGCCAGGTGTGCTCAGCCAGATGGTCGGCGTCCTGGGGCTCCTGGGTGGGACACCGATCCTCATGTGGTGACCATCCACACTGCACAGCCCCCCCTCTCTGGTGGACGCTGAACAGTGGGGTCTGCAGGGGGAATGAGCACAGCAGACGCACCAGTGGCGGACCCCATGTCTGCCTGCCCGGTGGCATCTGCAGCCTGCTGCCATCACCCATCTAGCCGCTGTACGCCACCCTACACCTGCGGGCTGGCCACCACCACCACCACCACCGCAGGGCACAGCTATGGCAGTGCACACCGCTGCACCCACAGTGGTGGCAGGCAGCTGTTCCGCCACTGGTAGAGCACTGGGTGTGGTGCCTGTGTTAGATGCTAGCAGGGACAACACACAAACAATGTCACCCATGCTGTCCAGGAGCTGAAAGTAGTCCTCATCAGAGTTGGACCCCGCCCTGATCTGTGTTTCCACACACAGGACCCCAAGGCTGGCATCCTGCAGGATCACATCCAGGGCCTCATCTGACTCCAGGTCCAAGACATCCGCCTGCACCGTGGTGCAGAGCTGCAACCTGTCAGGCCCCTGGATGCCGGTGGATGTGGACAGTTGGTCCTCTGGGGGCCATACTGGCATCCACTGTTGCTGCCGCTGCCCCATCTTCTGCATTGAGGCTGGTCCTGCAAGAGACAAATGGCATGTCAGTGATGCGATGCCCACAAGTGCATCCCCATGTACTGCCGCTATATGTGTCCTGCAGCATGGCATATGTGTGGGTGCACACACACACACACGGCATGCATGCTGGCTGCATGCATGCCAGCATGCCCATGTATGTACTCTCCATGCCACCAGCTGTGTGTGTCTGACATATATACAGACCATGCAGTGATGGGCTGCCACCCATCTGGAATCCTCCTTCAGGCACACCCTCTACCGTGGTGTGGTGCATGGTGGCTGCCACCAACTCCTCCTGCAGCATTAGTGTGGGTGCATCCACAGGCCCTCCTCCGGTGGCAGTATGGGACACCCAGATGGCTGCCACCTTATCATTGATCCACCGTTTGTCTGTTCCCACCTTCTTATGGCACTCCTGTGCTAACTGCTGGTGGCTGCCATGCTGGTTCACATAGGTTGCCACCTCCTCCCATGCATCAGCCCTGGCCTGTGGTGTGCCCGTGGCACCACTCAACAGGGGCTCCCTGTCCAGGTAGGCCTCAAACAGAGCATCAGTCTTGGCCTTTGTGAAGTTGGGCCTGCACTTCCGTGCAGGCCCCTGCTCCTCACCCTCCTCATGTGCCAACATGTTGCTGCCTGTGGATATGGACAGCACAGTGTATCAGTGGCAGCATCTCCCTGGTCTGTCCCACCCTGCAGTGCTGTCTGCTCCCAGTGAGCTGCAGCAGCATGCACAACTTACCTAGCAAGGTTACAATACCAGTCCATAGCCTGAGCTGTTCTGTGGTGCTTATAAGGCACAACGCATGCAAATGATGTTGGGCGCAACAGTAATGACATGCTAATGCACACACTGTGCCACACATTGGCTAATGAGCTCATTTGCATGTGGTGTCTGAATGTTGCGATATTGCACTATGATTGTGCCAGAGCAAGTCCCTGCGGCACAATGCACACACATGTGCGGTGCGAAGGCCTGCAGTGCACATGCGCATCACGGTATCATGGTGTCAATTGCGCACCATGTACTGACAGTGCGATGCAGTGGCATTGTGCATGTTGTGCATGGCTAGCTACGTGCATGATCACGCATGGGGTGAATAGAATTGACGTCAGGGTTATAGGCCTATAATTGGAAACTGATGTTTTGCATCCCCTTTTATAAATCAGTGTAACCCTGGATTTTTTCCATTTTATGGGTACAATACCAGAATTAAGAGATTTTTCATACAGTAATTTTAACGGTAGCCAGATATGAGCCTTCATAAGTTTAAGTATGGAAGAAGTTATATTATCTAATCTGGGGGCGCTATGATGCTTTGTGTTTTCAATTTCCCTTATGATTTCTTCCTTAGAGAACTGATGTTTCCCTTCATTATTTATGAACTCTGTCTTAATGGTTTCTACAATTTGTTCAGAATAAACAGAGCAGACGTAATGGTTAAATACATTTGTAATTGTAGTAGAATCTGTAATGGACTGATTATTTTCTATTCTCCTTTACTCTTTTTCAAAGAGTTAATGTAACTGGATTTAGTTGCAGGCTTTGCCAAATATAATTCATATTCTTTTTTTTGCTCTATTAATTTTATTTTTACTTTTTTTTTGTATTACTTTGAAATGGGACCAATTAGATATTGTTTTGTTTTTGATGTATTGCCCATATGTTTTGTTTTTCTTTTTTATTAACTTAGTGATACTCTTGTTTAACCATTTTGGTTTCTATCCATTTTTGTTATATTTTTTTATTTGTTTGACATGGGTACTCATAATTTTATGAATTGTAGTTTTGATATAAGACCATGATTCATCTACAGTCTTTCCTTCAAATTCTTTCGCCCAATCAATTTTGCCAAGATCTCTTGTTGATTCCTTCTACATTTGCTGTCTTATACAAAAAGATCTTGGTGCAGTCACTGAATGGTGAGCTTTCATTCTCTAATGTAAATAAAACAGAGGAATGATCACTGTTGCCTATAGGTGACTTAGTCACACATTGTGTTACGTTGATATCATTAATTGTGAACACTAGATATAATACATTATTTACTCTAGTTGGATCTTTTGCATGTTGAGTTAAATTATTTTCTTTACAGAAGTCTAAAAATTCTCTGCTCTGGTTATTTGTAGCATTCCTTTTATCCCAATCGATATCTGGAAAGTTAAAGGCACCTGCCAAGACCACCTGACCAAGGTCAAGGGCTTTATTGATTTTGTCCATGATCTTTGCTGTACAGGTCAAATTGATATCTGCTGGTCTATAGCATAGACCCAGTATAAATTCTGTCATATTTCTTTTAAGAATTTTTATACATAGTGTTTTTATGTCATTGCTTTCATTCTTAATTTTGTCTGTGATATCTACATACTTTAGTTTTGTTGATAAATAAACTGCAGTTCCGCTACCCTTTTTCCCCTTTCTATCTCTCCTAACAGTATTATAACCTTGTATATGATTGGCCCAAATATCATTATCATCAAGCCAAGTTTCGGAGATCAAGGCCACATCGATATCTTCTGAATAGAATATTTTCTGAATCTTCTGAAGTAGGCTATTGGTTAACTAGGATCTGCAGCTTATCCATTAGGTAGGGAAATGGACAGACTAGGTGGGCCAAGTGGTCCTTATCTGCTGTCAAATTCTATGTTTCTATGTTTCTGTGTTTCTATGAAGGTAGTACAGCTTGTAATTCACTAACTTTATTATGAATGCTTCTCATGTTACTAAGCAGACACTTGATTTCATTATTTCTTAAAGGGTTTGATGGAGATACTGGACTGGGAATAATGGTTTGATTCCAGTTACCCCTATCCACTAGTTTAAATCAACTGACTCCATTTTATTTTTGATGATGGAGCCCAGAATATTTGCGCCTTCATTGTTTAAGTGTAGCCCATCTTTACTGTACAAGTTTCTTTTGCCCAGAAAGTTAAGCCATGAATTAATGAAGTCTATACCTTCATTTTGACACTAGTTTTCTAATCTGGTATTTATTCTTGCTATTTTGTTTTTTTCATCTTGTGCCCTGGGAACTAGTAAAAATATGATTACATAAGCCACCTGATTTTTGATATTATTAGCAGTCTCTATTAAATCCATACATATGTTTTTCTTGTGACTATGCCCCACATTGTTGACTCCCACATGAATTGTAACTATTTTTTAGGTACTCTTGGAATTTCTTTCTTAATATCGTTAATTTTAGCACCGGGGTAGCAAAGCACCAGCCTATGTTCCTTATCTAGCAAGGCGCACCCTGATACCATTCTGCACTTTCCAGACCAGACACCAAGCCCATAACACACCGGTCTTTAATTTTATGCAGATCACTCGCATGTTATGCCAACATTTGGGGTAGCTACCCTGGCAACACAACTACAGTGCATTAATTACCACCTTAGTAACAGCAGTAGCACAGCCAAATGCCACAGCCTCTTTATATAACCAACTGTTCTCAAACTCCATTCTCCATAAAAACAAAGACAAAAAAATACAATGGAAGCAGATCCAGGGAGAGCTATCTTTTCTGTACTAAAAATTACAGACTGAGGCTGTGGCAATTTAATATTCGCTGTAATATATATTTCATGCCCATCAAGCACATGAAAACTGGCAAACTCCAACCAGACTTTTGTACAATATGTAGCAAACCACGGGGATGTGTCTCCATATTTGCTAGGATTATGAGCAACTTCACTCCCTCTGGAAGTGCATGCATAGCAGGGCAGGTCTACTTCGTGGCCTGGAAAACCATTTGACCAAAAAACTTTGCACATTGAGCCACTTCAAACCCATAAAGGTAAAAAAAAAAACAATTTTACATGGTGATAATTTCAGCATCAGTCAAAAAAATTTCCTAAGACACTGGCTTGACCAGGAACTTATTTCATATGGCAAATGGTACTAGGAACTGACACCTTATATTTTAATAATCAAGTTGCTAGGTTTGCTTCTGAAATGTCAGTTGCACTCATCATTGTGTACTTTTAAAAATTACTCAATGGCCAACTCTGTTTTCTGGGTTCAGGCTTCAACGTGGTATAACCGTTAAGAAAAATCATATTAAAAACGATTCTGCCAATTTTTAACAAATATTTTCAACCTAAAGTATCATTGTCTTGTACTAGATTGTCTTTGTCTACTTTTTTCAAAATTCCTGCAGTTAAAACTAGTTTAGGTCAGAGATCATTGTTGTACCAGTTACAGTTTTTATAACTCCCTGCCTCAAAATCTTACTTTCAAGACTCTTAGTATATCTGCTTTTAAAATGGAGTTGGCAAATTATTAACCCTTGGGCAATGTAACTGTTATTAAGCTTTATTGTTTGGGTTATTTTTTTAATACCTGTACTGTATGTTGTCGTAAGTTATTTGTTTGATTGTTGTTTATTGTATCATTGATAACCTGTGTTCATTATTTATATCTGGTCGCCCATGAAAACAGGCAGAACTGTTCATGGATTTACCAGATTTTAAATAAATATACCAAAACAAACCAAACTGCTGACAAATCTACAAATAGAAAAAAATAATAGCAAGTGTAAATAATAGATCTAAAATCTCTGAAAACTTATGGGGGAACTACACACAAGCTCAAAACCTAAGAGTCAATGTATTATATTCTCTTTCATGTCTCTAAATTTGAGTGTGCAACCAGTTCCCACCACTGACTATACTGTCAAGCAGCCAAACTATATCACCCAGTCATCTACCAGGACTTACCTGCCAGCCACCCCCCTCAGGACTTGTCCCCCCGTGTGGTCTGTGGGGTTGTTCAGGCCATGCCACAGAATGGATTCAATTCAAGCTGGTGTGCACAGCTGGTCAGTTGTGAGGCCTGCGGGCACTCATCTTCATCCTGCTGCTGGACTCAGTTTCCCAGTTTTGTCCCTGGAGAAGTGTGGCATGCAGTGACATAATGGTGCTCATCATGTGTTTCTGTGTGACATGCACTGACATCTGCCACAGCTCTTGACCTTCTTGACCTGGCTGCCTTCCCCCAGCTTCTGCCAGAGGCCAGGCAAGCATCAGGCTCTGCCCAACCTCCACCCTCCCCTGGAGGAGGAGAGCAGTCCTACAGCTACCGATCCTCCTCCCCCCCTCTGGCTGTCCCTCTGACAGCCTGGATTTGCCTCTAAATCCAGTTTGCCCACTTCACAAGTAGTGCTACCAGTGTGCCGGTGGGCCAGCCAACACAAATTTAATGAAATGGAATTAATGCTAAGTAATATGCTAAAAAATGAAACACCCTTGTAAATAGTTGGGGGTGCGTATGTAATGTAGTTACTTTGTGTATGAAATATGTTGAAAATCAATTAAGTATAGCAAATTAAAAAAGGTCAAGTATAGCAGGAGTTTAAAGCTCACATCGAATGTGGTTTTGCCTGAGATGTGAATTAATGTGTACATTTTAGTGACATAGAACTAGAGGGAGTCCTTCAGTAGCATACAACTAATAATTATAATCATAATAAACTTTATTTGTAAAGCGCCCTGCCAAGAGATCAAGGCGCTGAACATAAAGTCTAAAAAACACATACAAAAAATAACACCTTTTAAACATTCCATAAAATCAAATTAAAATAAGATATTCCCATTAATATAGTTTTCAACAGCAACTTAACATTAATCAGGTAACCCATGATGTGGGCACGTGAGGAAGAGGGTGCCATCCGTAATGGTGACACCTTCCCAGCGCAATCCCTCACAGCGATGGGAGGGTAGGGCGACCGGATGAGGGGTCAGTCAAACTGGGCAACAGGATGTCACTATGTGTACGAGCACATGGGGGGGAGTGAGCCTGGTGAGCGTGAGCTGGGAGGGGATGGAGGGGTTGTAGGGGGTGGCGCTGTGGTGGATGGCCGAGCTGTGTCGTGGCATCTGGGGTTAGTTAGTGGCTGGGGTGGCTGAGGTACCAGGTTCTGATCTGGGTGCTGGTGCGATTTTATTGTGCCCGGCCTGAACCTTTATTTTTTTTAATGCCTTCACTCCCACCAACATGCACCTCCCTGGAGTTGAGAATCCTTAAGTAGGGGGATGTGGGGGGCGAAGCCCCTCATGAGGGGGGTGTGGGTGGGTGCAGCCCCTTCACAGAAAGCATTAAAAATATCTCCTGGTGCCATTGTCCTATGCGCTGGGGTTGTCAGAGTGCCAAAAAGCTTTTCAGCACTCTGATTGTGCGATAACAGAGATCGCCTGTAGGCATTCGCCGTTATCACACAGACCCCATTAATTACTAAAATCTATCAGCTGGCACTGTCAGGGAAAGCTAACCTAAATAAATAGGTCTTGAGGGCTGATTTAAAGCTATGGAGGGTCAGGCACTCCCTCACCTGACGAGGTAGAGAATTCCACAGGGTAGGGGCTGTGTAAGCAAAAGAACGAGCCCCAGGTGTCTTCAAGCGCACCCTGGGAATTTCTAGTAACCCCTCATCAGTGGATTGAAGTAGTCAGGAGGTGAAGTAGGGACTTAGGAGATCTTTCAGGTAGCAGGATCCTTGTTCATGTATGGCTTTATAGGTCAGCAAACCGACCTTGAAGGTGATCTGCCACTGTACAGGCAGCCAGTGCAGTCTGCGGAGCACAGATTTAATGTGACTGGTCTTGGAAGTACCAGTCACAAGCCTGGCCACTACATTCTGCACCAGCTGCAAGTGGCAGATATCAACCCCCGGTAGCCCTAGGTACAGGGCATTGCAGTAGTCAAAGCAGGTGGTCACAAAATTGTGGACCAAGATAAAAAGATCATCAGGAGGAACCAGGTGCTTCAACCCAGGTGATATTCCTCAGATGAAAAAATGAGGTCTTGACAACAGCCAACACCTGAGATTTCAGGGTCAGCTCATTGTCAAAAATAACGCCCAGGTTACACACCTGATGTGAGGCAGTCAGCTAAGCATCCCCAAGCCAAAGCCCAGATGATTGTCCAGCCAACATACCCACCGCCCAATGATCTGGGTCCACCACCAATGCCTCAGTCTTATCTGGATTAAGCCTCAGCCAGCTGGTACTCATCCAGTCCTGAATCTCGAAGAGACAGTTGTTAAATACTGAGATTGCATCCTTTTGCCTGGGTACAAAAGACAGGTACAGCTGAGTATCATCTGCATAGCAGTGAAAACAAGCCATACTGCCTAACAATGTCTCCCAATGGCAGCATATACACTGCAAACAGCATGGGTGCAAAAATGGAGCCCTGCAGAACCCCGCAGGTTAGGAGGAGAGCAAACAAATGTACAGTCTGGCACATTCTCAATGGTGCTCCGGTAATGCAGGTAGACTAAAGGGGTAGAGCCAGCCACCTAGTAGTGAAACATAGAAACAGAATTTGCCAGCAAATATGGACTGTTTGGCCCACCAAGTCTGTTCATTTTTTCTTGCCTATACTGTTACCACAGACCCTACCTGATCTCCGGCTACTTCCTCCCCACTTCCCTACCAAGATTCCTTTGTGCCTATCCCATGCATCCTTGAAGTCTGCCACTATTTTCCCACCACCACCTCCTCTGGAAGACTGTTCTAAGCATTCTCCACTCTTTCAGTGAAGAAGTACCCCTGCACCATTGTTGTTGCCCTCCTCTAGATAGCCTCTACCCTGCCTATGTCCTTCCAGAGATGTGGTCTCCAGAACTGGACACAATACTCCAGGTGGAGTCTCACCAATGATCTATACAGTGGTAACACCACCTCTCTCCTTCTGCTGGTAATAACCTTCCTTATGTACCCCAGCATTCCGCAGGCCCTACCTACTGCCTTGTCGCATTGCCTCGCCACCTTGAGGTCATCAGATATGATTACCCCAAGGTACCTTTCTGGTTCAGTGATGGTCAATACCTCTCCTCCATTTTATATTCCACCTCTGGGTTTCTGTGTCCTAAGTGTGTGATTTTGCACTTTTTCACATTGAAACCCAGCTGCCACACTCTTGACCACTCCTTGAGTTTTCTTTGGTCTCAACACATTATCTCTACTCTTTCCAGAGTGTCTGCCCTGTTGCAGATGTTAGTGTCATCTGCAAAGATACATACCTTCCTTTCTAGCTCTTCTGCAATGTCACTCATGAAGATATTAAAGAGGACTGGTCACAGAACTGAGTCCTGATGTAACCCGCTAGTCCTCTCCCCAGAATGAGTGCTGTTTGCTATGGCCCTCTGTCACCTATCTATCAACCAATTCTGTGCCAAGTTTACCACCTTGGGACCCATCCTTGAAGTGCCCAGCTTCCTTATGAGCCTCAACTGGGGTACAGTGTCAAAGGTCTGGCCATGTCCACCCCCCCACCCTGATCTATTTCCCTGATCATCCAATCAAAGAAATCGATTGAGTTCCTCTGACATGACCTTCCCCATAAATCCATGCTGCCTCGGGTCTTGTAACCCACTGGATTCAAGATACTCCACTAGCCTTTCCTTTACAAGTGTCTCCATTAACTGCCCCATCACTGACATCAGGTTGACTGGCCTACAGCTGTCATCTTCCTCTCTAATGCCACCTTTATTAAGATGGACTACATCTGCCTCCTCTATTCTCCTGGAACTACCCCTGTTTCCAATGAGTTGTTGAATAGGGCTGTCATAGGTGCAGCCAGTACCTCTCTGCATTCTCTCTGCACCCTTGGGTGTACCCCATCCATTCTCATAGCTTTATCCACTTTCAGATTCACAAGTCCTTTCAGTGCATAGCACTTCTGCTAGGGCAATCTTAAAAATGATATTTTTACCCTAAATCTGCAGGTTTTGTGATTGGTGAGGGCATAACAGGAGCGCTCATGCCAAGAGGAACATTTTAATCCTAAGCTGGAGGATGGGGAAATCCTTGTAAAATCATGGCCTAGGGACAGAGTTCTTAAAACTTCTTTGAGCCTCGTGGCACAGCACAAGACGACAAGGACTTTGGAATGTTGAATAACAGAACAGGTGCTGCATTGGAAGTGCTACAAAAGACAGTAGCTGAACTCTGTGATTCCATCTAAGTGATGGATAAAACACTCAACAGCATTAACACCCAGCTCACTACTTTAGAACAGCAAGTGGACAGCATAAAGTAAAGCACAGCTAACGCCAATAAAACAGCAGACCGCACCTTGGCAGCCTCAACAATGCTAGTTAAAGAGAATAACCTGATGAGATTCCTCCTAGAATCATCCCAAAACTTACTGAGGGCACAATACATGAGGATACTGGCCATTCTGGAGGGTTCAGAAGGGGCTAATGTGCTGGCATACACAGAGACTTGGCTGCAATCAGAACTATCAGCGCCAGTGAATCTGGAAAGGGCTCATCATATTATGCTCCGTCAAACAGTCACCTGATCAGAATATCTCTGAGCTATATTGTTCTCCTTCATCTCAGTCAGGACTACAACTGAGTGTCAGTGGTAGCCAAATGTACTCAAGTCATGATGGGGGAACAGAGGGTGTTGTTCTTCCATGACTGGTCATATGCAGCCAGGCAAAGGCAAAAAGCATTTGATGGAGGCACAAAGGAACTGAAGCTGGCAAATGTGGTACTTGTATTTGTATTTATTTTTCCAGGAAAAAGCTCCATTAACCAATGCTAATTTGCAAGGAGGTTCTGGTTAGGACAGATAACTACACAGAAGGTAAAGAGGCATGTCACATAATATAGGAAATTAAAAACAGTTTTTAAACACAGACTAACAAATATATCTAATAACAAAGACTAGAAATAACAGACATGTTTATACATTGAATTTAATGCAGAACTGATGCATACAGAGAGCTACTAACAAAAGCAGTAGTGACTAGGCAAGCTGCCCATCTGCTAGCCCTTATTTGTAGATATAATTCTGTTGTTTATATGTTTTTTGTTTTGTAATTCTATCAGAAAAGACACATAGAGAAAAGACTAGATTAAAAAAAAAGGTTTGACCTTCTTTTAACCTGCAGGCCAGCCTTGCTTGCCAGGAATCTGACAAGCTCTTGTCAAAAAGCTTGTGGATAATTGATGAACGAGTCTTCCTCTAAGTTAACTACCCAAGGGAAACAGAGGTAATAAAATGTCAGGAGATAGCCCTTTTCATTGAAGAAAAAGCAGAATGCTTTGATCCCAGGAAACTGTTAATAGTATACTTCATTTTGTGTGGTAACAGGTAAGAACACATCCTTCTAGCATACCTGTGTGAAATTCCACTTACAGGAGTTATGATTGTAAAACCTGGGTTAACTATGGGAAACCGACCCATCAAAGGTTATCAGGAAAATAAGATTTTGGGGAAGAGCAAGAGTGCCATCTTCTGGCCTAAAAGTTGTGGGATTTTCACTCACTATTTCAAGGGGAAACCAGAGGTATAAATAGCTCTATATCAGGGCATTTGACAGACATTTTCATCTGGGCAATGCTTGACACACACCAGAAGCCAAACTACTGAGACCCAGTGTGGCTGCCAAGCACTAAAGGAAACTAAAAACCTTCATCCACTTTTTCTGGACTCCAATTTACTACAGATATAAGGTAGATTTTCAGCTAACAGTTTTAGTGCATCTCTACATATATATTTTTCCCATTTTGTTTCTGCATACTGTAACTCAAATTAGTATATTCTTTTTTTTAGTTGTAACTGTATTTAAGTATTTTAGTAAAAACATTTGTTTTTCTAAAGAAAATCTGCCTGCATGAGATCTATGTATATCTGTATGTGAATTGCGGACAGTATTAATAATCTGTGAAAACTGTTGAATGCTTAGAGGGGTCTCCAATAGCAACCACATAGAAAAGGGTCTGTAAGGGATCTAGAAGGATAAGGAGAATACCAAAGTCTCAGGGATGAGTCTGCAGGGATTTTGAACCAGGCTGTTGCATGTCCTGTAGGGAGAATGCCAAATCAGGCTAACACTGCTACCCCGAAGAGAGTGTGACCTCTGGGTCTTCCTTCTTTGTGTAATAGCCAAGGAAAGGGTTCATATTTTGCCACAAGACTCAAGACTGATATTTTGCCTTTATCAAGAGTTAGAGGAACACTCTGGATCCTCATGGCAGAGGTGCAGTTGTGACTTTGGCGAGCATTCAAAAAGGACGAGGAGGGTATCCCTGCTCCCCCCATCAAAGAATGCACTTAAGGGTGGGTACTGTGAGCTCAGTGGACCTGACTGCAGGAGTGGGTTTGTGACAGATCTCATGTGCAGCATTGGGATCTGAGAGATTTGGTTGCATAGTGCTGTGATCCGAGATATATTGGTGGCACAAGCAAATCAGTTGGATTCGAGCGCAGTGTATCAGATTGATGAACTGTAAACAGTCCCCATACAATCAAGGCAGAGATTTAAAAAAATAAGGACATAATTTGATTACAGTATAAAGTTACCTAATTGTTTTGTTTTTTTCTCTGGTGAAAGCTAGTGTAGCAGTAGTTAGGGAAGAAGATGGCTTCCATCTACATTGAATACACTGCAGATTACCTAAAGCAGTTGTGTCATGAAAGAGGGCTCCAATGTGAGGGGCGAACCAAAAAGCACCTTGTGGAGGCTCTTGTGGCAGCTGATGAGGAAGCGACTGCCAAGGAACTTGAGTCACAGCCGATGACTGAAAGGGACCAAACCTTGGGTGTGGGGGTGCCAAGGGACATCACAGAGTTCAGTCCTAGGGAGGAGGACAGTGAGACCATAGGAAACCCAGAGGCACAGTGCCAGGGGAGACTCACCACAAAGTTGGAACCCTTAAGGGATTAGGCTGCAGCTAGAGTTTAGGAGATTAGAGCTGGAATTCGAGCAGAAAAGGTTTGAAGCCCAGCAGCAAAGGGAATTCAATCAGAGGAAGTTTGAGCTGGAGATGCAGGAAAAAGAAAACCAGTGTCAGAGAGAGTCCAAGGAAAAAGAAAGGCAGCTTCAGAGAGAGGCCAAGAGAGAGGAAAAAGAGCACCAGAGGGAATTCGAACTGGCACAGCTAAGACTCCAACGACCAGCGCCAGAGGAGAAAAGTGGCAGGGATGAATCTGGAACTCCAGGACTGGGGTACAAATTAAATTCTAAATTAATAGCTGAATTTAAAGAGGGGGAGGATATGGATGCATTTTTGAATTTGTTTGAAAAGGTCTGTATCCAGGCTAAAATACCCAGGGAGTCCTGGAGCTTTCAGCTATCCCCACTGCTTACTGGTAAAGGGCATGAGGCACTAGGCCAAATGGACAATCAGGACAGTAATAATTATGAGAAACTTAAAGCTGCATTGCTTAAAAAGTATAAATTAATGCCTGAAGCATACAGGGTTAAGTTCAGTAAGCTCCGGAGAAGCCCTGGCATGAGTTATGAGGAACTTGCCACAAGACTTTTGAAACGGTGGGACAGAGTGGAAGCAAACTCTGTAGAGAAAATTGAGGAGGTTGTACTTCTGGAGCAATTCTTTTGGACTTGCCCAGCAGAGCTAAAATCCTGGTTAGAGGACCGAGACCCCAAAACAGTGCAGAAGGCTTCAGAGTTCTCGGACCACTATGCCAGAAACTGGCCTGCTCTGAAAGGGAATGGAGTGGGGGGTGGTAGTGCAGAAGGGGAAAAGAGCACCTCCAGGGCAGTTAAAACCCTCACCACTGCCACAGAAAGGGGGAAGCCCCAGGTTACAAAAAAAGGATTTATTGGATAAAAAAAATGATGATTGTTGGTTTTGCAAACAGACAGGGCATCTTGCTAGACAGTGTCCTAAAAAGGCATAGAGTGGACAAAGTGGTGCTCGAACAGAGTTGGGTGCACTGTGTGTCCCTGAAAGCATGCCTATAAACATGAGGGAGCACATACACCCAGTTACTGTAAATGGGATGCACACCCATGGGTTAAGGGACATGAGGGCGTCTCTTACCTTAGTAAAACAGGATTTGGTTGGGCCTGAACAGCTTATACCTAATCAGTTTGTAACAGTGAAGGGATTCACTGAGTAGGAAAAAACTCTGCCACTAGCTAGTGTTCTCCTGGACTGGGGTGAGACAGGAGAGAGGGTGCAGAAAGTGGCTATGGCAGACAACCTCACCCTGGATGTGATTACAGGGAACAATCTCCAGAAGGGGTGGTGTGTGTGGTTACCCACAGTCAGACGGCAAAGGCTGATTGTTGTTCCCTGGACCCCATAGAAGCCCCTGTGGAAAACAATGGGAGGCTCATTCGCAGCCTGTGTCTCCTGAAATGGAGAGTAGTGAAAGGAAGGTAGGACTTCCCCAAGTAGAAGTTCACAAAACAGCTACAGAAGGTTACTCTGAAGAGGTAGGGCTAACCAGTGGTCAGAAGATTAGGGATGGCAGTGACCCTGAATGCCCTGACACTAGAGCTATGGACCCCAGTTTAGAAACTGAAGGGGACATGCCCCATGCCTTGGGGAAATGTGAAGAATTTGCAGCTGCTCAGAGGACTGATCCTAGTTTGAGAGGCTGAGGGCTTGTGCAGAGTCTGATGGGACACAGGGAGATGACGGGAGACATAGAGTATATTAGGATAATGGACTGTTGTATACGCAAGAGATAAGGACAGAGGGAGGAGTGATGGGGAGGCAGCTTGTCATTCCCCAGGGTTACCATGAGTGGTTGCTCAAAATCGCTCATGATATCCCCATGTCCGGACATCTGGGAACTGCACACACCACGCAGTGATTGGCCCAGAATTTCTATTAGCCCAACTTCACCCAGCAGGTGAAAGAATATTGCAGGTCTTGTCATCGGTGCCAACAAATAGGGAAGGCAGGTAGTAAAACCAAAGTCACCCTAATTCCCTTGCTCATTGTGGAGGAGCCATTCCAGAGGGTAGGAATGAATATTGTGGGACCTTTGAGTACTCCAAGCTCCTCCGAGAAGAGATTTATCCTTACAGTGGTAGATTATACCACCCGATACCCAGAGGTGGTCACCCTTTCCTCACTTAGGATGGACAAAGTGGCAGATGTCTTGCTAGGTATTTTCTCCCATGTCAGGTTGCTGCAGGAGGTTATCACTGATCAAGGGGGTACCTTTATGTTGGACCTGATGAAGTGTTTGTGGGAGAAGTGTGGGGTGGTGCAGAGATGCATGACACCTTATCACTCACAAGCCAATGGGCTTGTGGAATGGTTTAATGGTATCCTAAAATAGATGCTCCAAGTGTTTGCTGAACAGCATGGGAGGGACTTGGAGAAATGCCTTCCCCTTCTGTTGTTTGCATACAGGGAGGTTCCCCAAGAGTCAACAGGGTTTTCCCCCTTTGAACTCTTATATGGACATAGGGTGCGTGGGCCCCTAGACTTGATCCGGGAGGACTGGGAGGGCAAGCATGCCACCCAGGGAACTCCCATAGTAGATTATGTCCTAAAGTTTAGGAAAAAGCTGAAGGAGCTTATGGAAACACTGCAGAGCAGCTGTCAGCTGCCCAGCAGAAGCAAAAGGCCTGGTATGACCACAGAGCCAGAGCTCACTCATACAGTGTAGGTCAGGAAGTCATGGTCCTAATTTCTGTCCAGAAAGATAAGCTGCAGGATGAGTGGGTGGGACCATACAAGGTAGTCCGACAGGTAAATGACATGAACTATATTGTCTATATTGCCTGACAGGAGATTTACCCATAGAATGTACCATGTCAACAGCTCAGACACAAAGGGCAACCCAAGGAGGCATATGCCAAGTACAGTCCAGCCCCTAGCCTTACTGTCTGCTGAGCTTCACTGATGTTAATCTTTTTTTTCCTAAGTGGTTGACTAGCTTACCTCATCTCCCCACAAAATGGAAAAGGGACTTGCAGGCAGGCTACTCGCAAACATCCCAGCAGTGAATGATTGTTTCTCATCCTAGGAGGGGACAGAAAGATTACCCACCCTTCCTCCCTTCCCCTAATCCCACCCTCCCCAGCTGCTGTTCATTTATAGCCACTGACATACACCAAGCTTCCTGCCTCCATACAGGAATGGGCAGAGACAAAACTGAGCAACATAAAAAAAAAAAAAGTAATACAAAAAAATATCATTTTCTGGTATTTTCCCTGCTCTTTCTTCAACCTCCTTCTCTTTCATCCACATTAGGATCCTCAAGCAACATGGCAAACATTACATGCCAGTGGTGCGGGGCATCCTTTCAGAGGGCATGCATTCAGGCAATAGTACACTGCCCCACATGCTGGAAAAGAACAGATCCGAGAGCACAACTCAGAGATGCATGGGAGCAAATCAAACATCTACACAACCTGATTGCCAACCACAAACCTGCTCACCCCTTTACACCTCACTAGCTCCACCAGGGGATCATCCTTCAACACCTCACCACCCCTGGTCCCGGAGAATGGCAGAAAGTGAAGGGGGCAGAAGAAAGTCACACAGGTTCCAAAAACAGGTGGCACAGCAGGAGGCACCATTTGTAATGGCAAATAGATACACCCCTCTTGCCAAGGAGGGGGAACATGGACATAACGCCAATCACTGCCAGTCTGGACACACAACAAGGTCAAACCAGGAAGGAACTACAAATGACTCAAACAAAAGGGAACAAAAGAAAATACTTATTGTGGGAAATTCCATGATCCGAGGAGTGGAGCCACATATAAATCAGGATCCTGGAACACAGGTGGTAGTCAAATGCCTACCCAGGGTCTCTGCAGAAAGGGATACAGAACACATTAACAGGTTACTAAAAAGGCAAGGTAAATGCACAGGTGTTTTCGTCGATATAGGTACAAACAATCTGACAAACCAGACACTCGAGGAGACCAAACAGCACATATCTCACTTAGGTGAGACATTAACCTCTCACTCCTCAACTATTGCCTTCTCCGAAATCCTCCCAGTATGGGGGAAAGGAGGCAGTAAGCAAAGGATATGCAAGGTTCAAATAGAGGAACTTAACACCTGACTCCAGGGCTGGTGCCAAGACAGGGGGCACCTCTTCATAGGGAACTGGCAGGACTCCTGGGACAGCAGTCTCTTCAAATACAATGGTCTACACCAGACTAAGGAAGGCGTGTGAGCTCTAGGGCAGAAACTGGACGTATATGTTGAACGTTTAAACTAGACAGTGGAGAGGGGACAGAAGTGACAAAAGGATCTGCAACCTCTCCCCCAAAACACCACCAAATCAGGGTTACAAGCAGTAACAAAACAACTTACCAAATGGATGAGGGAACTGCTACAAATAATAATAAGCGGATTCACCAATTAGGCGAAGGGACTGATAACAGAAAAAATCTGTCACAAATAAGGCAGGACACAAGAAAAAGTAGGGAAAAGTTTGGAAAGCTAAGTTCACTAACATACGGAGCCTATCAAATAAAATAGCTGACCTCACAACCATCATTGCCAAAGCTCATCTGGACCTGGTCGCCATCACCAAAACCTGGTTAAACAATAACCATGCTGGGAAATGACTGTCCCAGGATACTGTCTCTTCTGGAAGAACAGAACTGGATGGGGGGGGGGATTGGCTATGTACATAAAGGAAGGCATAAAAGCAGCAATATCCCAAAATGACAACACAGAAACAGAGTCACTTTGGGTCATTCTAGAGGCTGGAAATGGAGTAATAACTTGGGTAGGAGTACATTACCAACCACCGACAACAGGGTTGGAGGGGGACAAAGAAATATTGAAAACCATTCAAAACATGAGTGATAAAGGGGGAAGTAATAGTGCTGGGAGACTTCAAGTTACCTGATGTAAGTTGGGGTACTCATACAGCAAGTTCAACCAGAAGCAAAGACTTTCTGGAGGCACTGCACTTATCGGGCCTGAAACAACTTGTAAAGGACTCAACAAGGGGGGGATGCTGTCCTTGACGTGCTACTTACAAACTGGGACAATATTGCGGAGCTAGAAGTAGGAAGCCACCTAGGGTCCAGTGATCACTGCATGGTGCGGTTTCATGTCAGGATAAAAACAGAAACCAAGCACTCTAAAACTAAAGTCATAGACTTCAGATGAGCAGATTTCATGGCAATTAAGGAAGGTCTTAAAGGGAGACTTGCAAATACAGTTTGGGGTAGGGATGTTGAAGAGTACTCGGCACATTTCAAGGCAACTATACTACAGACTGCAAACCATTGCATAAAGTGGTTGAGAACAGCAAAAAAAAAAGAAAACCACTGTGGTTTTCTAAGGAAGTAGCCACCAGGGTTAGGGAGAAAAGGGCTGCTTTCAGGAAATACAAAAAAACAGGATCCAAAAAGGAGCACAAAGACTATAAAGAAAAACAAAGGGTAGCAAGCAATTAAATCAGAACAGCAAAGGCAACAACAGAGGAGAGGATAGCCAGAGAAGTCAAAAAGGGAGACAACACCTTCTATAGATATATTAGTGAAAAAAGAAAGACAACAGGGGCTATTTTCAGACTCACGAAGGAAGATGGAGAGACCACTGAGGATGACAAGGACAAAGCGGAAATCCTAAACAGATAATTCTGCTCTGTATTCACCAAGGAGCAGGATGGCTGCAGACCCACCATTACAGGAGACAATAAAGGTGGCAACGGAGTATAGTCAGGATGTTTTACAAAGGAAGCAGTCCTAAAGGAACAGGAGAAGCTCAATACAAACAAAGCCATGTTACCAGACGAAATGCACCCTAGGCTACTGAGAGAACTAAGAGAAGAATTGTCGGCTCCGCTGGCTGATCTTTTTAATTTATCATTTGAACTGGGTGAGGTCCCACAAGATTGTAAAATGGCCACAGTTATCCCTCTACACAAAAGCGGGAGCAGAGTGAATGCGGGCAACTATAGACCAGTAAGCCTCACATCAATTGTAGGTAAAACAATGGAAGTCCTTCTCAAGGAGAGGATTGTATCCTTTCTCAAGAGCAACAAATTAGACATTGAGCACATGGCTTTACCACAGGGAAGTCATGTCAAAACAATTTACTTGACTTCTTTAACTGGGTAATGTAGAGAAAAAAAACAACAAATATGTTGCAGATGATACCTTTTATTGGACTAACAAAATTATTTTTAAGACTAGCTTTCAAGAGATAAAACTCTCTTCCTCAGGTCAAAGTCACTTTGACTTTGACTTGAGTAAGACAGTTTTATCTCTCGAAAGCTAGTCTTAAAAATAATTTTTTTAGTCCAATAAAAGGTATCACCTGCAACATGTTTGTTGTTTTTCTTCTCTACATTGTTGACTGGACTAAGCCAGCTACCACATTTCTTTTTTTATTAACTGGGTAATGAAAATAGTAGACCAGGGAGGTGTGGTAGAGGTAGTGTACCTGGATTTCAGCAAAGCCTTCGACTCGGTCCCATATAGAATGCTGCTAAACAAGTTAGACAGCACAGGAGTAGGACATCAAGTGGTAAACTGGCTAAGGAGCTGGCTTACTGGAAGGACCCAAAGGATATTAGTGAATGATTCACTCTCAGAGGAAAGAGACATAGCTAGTGGAGTACCACAGGGTTCAGCACTGGGACCAGTCCTATTATCTTCAGTAGTGACATTTTCTGTTGGACTGGAGGGCAAGGTGAGATTGTTCGCAGATGGCACAAAGATAGGAAATAGGGTAGACACCCCAGGAGGAGTGGAGAAGATGAAGGCTGACCTGGGTCTCTAGAAAAGTGGTCAAGATCATGGCAACTAAACTTCAATACTAAAAAATGCAAAATCATGCACCTTGGAAGGACAGGATCAGTACCATTGCCCGAATGCAACTTCCCGACATGTAATTTACCGTGATTTACTTACTGACAATACAAAGTGACTGACAGTAAACTTGCTGACATAAATTATACTGTCAAGGTTCAAGTCAAACATCAGCTGGCTGGCATATAATAACAGACCGAGAAAACGAGCAGTGGAACAACTCTCTATTTCAACCCCCCTCACTTTTGCTGTAAATATAGTGCTGTAGTCGAACCGCATGCACTGAACACTGAACGTTGACAGACCCCAGAACTCCCAACCGGCAATGGCAGAATCGGGAGATGTTACAGATCCGAGGGTACAACGTAGTTATACCAGTAACTCTTGCAATAATGCTATAAGCATATTTCAGCATGGTATAGCGAAGGCCGTGACCCAACCTCAGAGAACTCTGATCCTGGAACAGATCTTTGATCTGCTAAGTGCTGATGTTCCCCTGTCTGTGAGTTTCACTGGGGAAACTGACAGGAGCCCCACTACAGCACTGATGTGTCAGCCAACTCTCGAGTTATCCACCTCAATGCAACCGGCTGAGATTGTGGACTCTGCTGTTTCTTCAGAATAATAATCAGCATACCCACAAATGGTCTCTGATGCAATATACTGCTATGGGTGGTTCAGATCCTCTGAAAATGTGCAACCTTCCGCAAGAGAGCTCCATATCACTACAAACAAACCAATCTATATCAGAGTGTCTTACTAACAAAAGAAGCACTGCCAGGATGGTGTATGAACCCCACAATAATTTGACTGCTACACAAGAAGCCTCTGGTTTACAGCATATTTTGGAGAAACAGGGGCTTGTAAACTCTGACAAAACCTTGCATCCACCTCAGTTACATAGCTTGTAAGTTACACTTTAGTTTGCTCGCTAATAGAGTACAAAAATGGCAATGTCAGTGTGTGTGTGTGTGTGTCGGGAGAATGTTCGTCGGTAATACAGTAATAGTGGGAAGGTTAAATTCGGGAAATAAAAGATGGGACTTTTGCCGTCGGGATGTTTGTCATCGGGAGATCGTACTAGACCCAGAAGGACTAACCCTGGAGTGGATTACTACCTAGGGGAAGAAAAACTGGAAGCCTCTAAACAGGAAAGAAATCTGGGAAAAATTATAACAGATGACCTAAAAATGTCCAAGCAATGTGAGAAAGCAGCACTGCAAGCAAATGGTATGTTGGGGTGCATAAGCAGGGGGATTACCAGCAGAAAAAAGGAGGTCATCCTGCCATTCTATAGATCGCTGGTGAGGCCACACCTGGAGTACAGTTTACAATTCTGGAGACCACACCTTAAAAAGGATATTACCAGACTGGAAACAGTGCAGAGGAGAGTTACTAAAATGATTCATGGACTGCACCACAAATCATACGGGGAGCGGCTGCGTGAATTAAATATGTACTCCCTGGAGCAGCAGAGGGAGAGGGGAGACATGACTGAGACTTTCAGATTCCTAAAAGGAATAAACAAGGTGCAGGTCCAGGAGCTGTTCCATATCAGAAATCACTCAAGAAACAGAGGGCACAACATGAAGCTAGGGGGAGGGGCAGATTCAGAGGCAACACATGCAAGTTATTCTTCACCAAGAGAACTGCCTTCCACAGGAGGCAGTGGAAGCAAAAATGGTGGGGACTTTCAAGAAAACATGGGCTAGATACAAGGGCATCATGACACTGAAAAGCAGTTAAGGGAAGAGGTAGGCTTATGGGCAGACTAGAGGTGCCGCATGGCCCCCCCTCTGCCGTCACTTTCTATGTTTCTATGATGAAGCCATATGTAAATAGGACTGACATGGTCTTTGCAGTGTGTAATCCTGGGAGAGGAGTGATGAAGAAGACCCCCTACTGGACTTGCTGGAGTAAAGCAAGGGGGAGTCCTCTGTGGAGGCAATCAAACTGTCGCCCCAGTTCACCCCGGAACAGACCCAGGAAGTGAGGGAGGTTTTAGCAGACTTTGCCCCTTTGTTTACAGATGAATCTGGACTAACCCTATTAGCAACACACAATGTAGACATGAGGATGCAAGCACCCATATAGCGGATAGCTTACCGGGTGTCTGAGGCCATCCTAAAGGACATTAGGAGGGAGGTGGAGGAAATGCTGCATTTAGGGGTTATCCAGAAATCCCACAGCCCTTGGGCCTCACCCGTAGTCCTTATTCCCAAGACGGATGGCTCTACTCACTTTTGTGAGGACTATCATGGACCCAATGCAGTCACGAAGTCTGATGCCCACCCAGTGCCACAGATGGATGAACTAATGGACAAGTTGGGAGGGGTGACATAGCTTACCACCATTGACTTGACAAAAGTGTATTGGCAGGTGGCATTGACTGCCAGAGCTAGAGCGAGGTCAGCATTCATCATTCCAATAGGATTACCTGTATTTGAGTTCGTGGCAGAGGTACAGTCATGACCTCGGTGAACATTCAAAAAGAATGAGGGGAAGCCGGCCCGCCGGCGCAGCGGTTGGATTTCCACTTGCGACGCCAGCGACCCGGGTTCGGAAACGGACTCGGGTAGCTGGAGGGCCGGGCTGGGGAGAGGAGGACGAGCACCCAACGGCTGCCTCCCTCCCTCTGGGAGGGAGGGGATGCCTGTCCCAAGAGCTGGACCGCCACCCGTGGACACGGGTGAAGCTGCAGGGGACCGAGACAGTGGTGGAGGACGGCCGAAACCGGAAGTGAGCGTGACGTTAGTGCGCCATTCCTTGGTCTCCCAGAGTGCTCACGTCCTGTGGGGGGGGGACAAGAAAATCAGGAAAAAGGACACTGGCGTGAGGGAAAGTAGACGGGTCCCGACTGCCCCAGATAACCCATAACTGGGCTACTAGTGGCCGCCGTAGATGGACCGCCTGATGAAAGACTAATGGACTGGAGGGGGTGTAAAAGGGGGTACCCCCTCCTCCCCGCCCGGGGGGGTAGGCCGAGGCTATATGGAGGTAAGTCCAAGAGCGGCACCACGGTAGTTACCCGGGGAGGGATTAGGGGAGTCCCCAGTCTAGGGATACCTGGAAGAAAGATCCACCACACCAGGAGAGTAGGAGGGAAAAAAAAAAATTTTGAGGGGGGTATCCCTGCCCCCCCATCACGTATTGCACTTAAGGGTGGGCACTGTGAGCTCAGTGGACCTGCCCTCAAGAGTGGGTTCATGTCAGTGACCATGCAGTAAAACATGACATACATAGTACTGTAATAGCATTCACATTTATCAATGCAAAATTAACCAAGCAGGGTTCAGGTCAGGAACATCGTGGGGTAAAACATTGTGCAAAAAACATCGCAGGCATATCATCGCCGACTGCAATGTCGGCTAACCATCACAGCACTGGCCAGTACTGCGTAGGCAATTGATATAAGACCCTGGTGACAGGAGGGTCCCCCATCCCACTGGCTGACCATCTGCCCCAGTAACTGCAATGGCCTTTGTCAGTTTGCTTCAGTGAAGGGCAAAGAAATAAAAGCAGCAGTAGCCACATTTTGAGAAAGAAAGAGCAGGGTATTTTTGTTTTGTTGGGAACTGCTAGAGAGTACTTGTCAACATAAGGATCACCCTGAATGACATCTTATCGTTATATTGCTAACTTGCAATTTGTACAGAACTTCTTGAGGGCTCCAATCAGAAGCAGTTATGTAAGGGGCACCTCATGAATTAAAGCTAGCTGACAGCTGCACAGGGAACACCCACATAGGTAATAAAAGCTAAGTTACATTTCAACAGCACTTCTTACATCTGACATAAATTACAGCCTTGCATTGCTCCCACCTGCAAGGTTGCACCTAACAGTAAATAATAAGCCCTACTCCTTCTCAGATCCTAAGGACATTGTGCACATTTTAAACCAGCTTACGAGGGAAAATGTGGCTGCCAAGGAGGCTCAAGACAGAGCAACTGAATAAGAACTGGACTTAGAGGACTCGGGCACAAGAGACTTAATTTACTATGATTCTTTCCGTTATCACTTAAATGCCAACATTGCCATGTGCAGGAGGGTGGGTTCGGCTTTATGATGGGGAGCAGGGTACTCCCACTATGTTGCATCAGAGGTGGTGAGCACTACTATTTTTTTATTACTTGACATTATATCCATTAAGAAATACAAACAATTCTACATATGCAGAACAACTTTGTCATAGGACCTCTGAGAAACTGAGAAATCACAGGATTCGCATGTCATATGCCCAAAAAGTTGTTCTTAACAAAGAGTTTGCTGAAATTGTTACCACTCTGGAAAGGGTGTCTGGGGAACCTATTCAGGACATCTTTCGAGAGATACACATTAACTACCAAAGGACCTTAAGAAAAGCCATGCTTATGAAAAATAGGAAATTGGATGCCCTTCAACATACCATACTTCCTAACAATCATGAAGAACATAATGGAGTCACTGAACAACAACACAATACTGATGGGCACCTTTCAGTTGTTAATTTGTCCAACCACACACTGACTACTGGAGAACTAAATGTACTTTCAAAGGGCCTCACTTTCTGCCCAACAAAACCACTGGATAACATACTGTTTTGTGGTGAACTGGAGGAGTACTTCCGTAGATTGAGACTTAAAGAATTCTTTCATGGCAGGGAAGAAATCACTGGTAGTGAAGACAGTGCAAACAGCAATAATGTAATGGATAAGAAAAAGGAATCTGATTTTACCCCCTCAAGTGGGCGTAACAAAAAACTAGACAATTACATTAATTGTTTCCGCCAACAAGTCAGTGGTCAGATCCTTACTAGGCAAAAACAAACCCATTATAACCTTTCTCCACTGGAACGGACAGCTATAGGGACACTGAAATTAAACCACAACGTTGTCATCAAAAAAGCTGATAAAGGCTCTGCAGTGGTGATTTTGAACAGAGAGGATTATATTACTGAAGCTAATAGACAGCTAACAGATCTTACATACTGCAGAGAACTGGAGAGTGACCCCACTACAAGATATAAAGATGAACTACGTGACTTAATTAAAACTTTTCCTGACCATGTCCGAGAGAAACTAACTCACCTAATCCCTGATGAACCCAGGCCAGGGACATTCTACATGCTGCCTAAAATACATAAACCTGGCAATCCAGGGAGACCCATAGTCTCTGGTAATAGTACCTTGACTGAGAGGATCTCAGGGTTTGTAGAGACCATTTTGAAACCACTAGTTATGGAAAGAGACAGCTATATCCAGGACACTACGCACTTTTTGCGTGTACTTTCTGGCTATAAGGATTTACCACCTGATACCATTTTAGTGACAATGGATGTAACATCCCTCTACACTAATATTCCACACACAGATGGCATTGCAGCATGCCTTAAATACATACATGAGAAAGGACCGGAACAAAACATCAACCCTGGAGTGGTGGGGGAACTTATGGAATTCATTTTGACATATAATAACTTCAACTTCAATGGTAAACATTATGTTCAAACTACGGGAACAGCAATGGGCACCAAAATGGCTCCACATTATGCTAACCTCTTTATGGCTGACTTGGAGGAGGATTTTTTAAGGCAGTATCCTCATAAACCACTAGCTTATTTCCGTTACATTGATGATTTGTTTATCATCTGGACGGAAGGCACAGATGCACTCAAAGATTTTCATCACAAACTTAATAATCTCCACCCTACCATAAAGCTTACCCTGGAGTACTCTACCACCAAGGTTAACTTTCTGGACACCACAGTCATCATTAAGGATGGAACCTTACATACATGTATTTACAGGAAGCCAACAGACAGACAGAGATACCTACACAAGAAAAGTAACCACCCAAACCATACAAAAAATCTGTCATATACAGTCAAGCACTTCGTTGTCACCATATTTGTTCAAATGAGGATGACAGAGATACACATTTGGCTATGTTGAAAAACACCTTTATTGAGCAGGGACACTCTTCCAGGGAAATTGACAGGATAACAGAACAGACAACTCAAGTACCAAGACAACAACCACTTCAATATAAAGAAAAGACAGCTACAGACAGAATACCCTTGGTAGTCACATATCATCCAGACCTTGAACATTTGCGTAAGATTATTAAAGATCTCCATCCAATATTTAGTGAGGATGAAACCCTTAATTGTATTTTTAAGGAACTCCCACTACTATCTTTTAAACAACCACCAAATTTATCCAGCCTAATTATTAGGAGCAAACTTTCACCGGAACAGAATACCATGTCACACAATGGCACACGACTCTGCAATCAACGCCCCTGTAAGACTTGTGGGCTCATTTCTGCCTCGGACTGTGTGGTTACATCACAAAACAGACAATTCCAGGTGCATGGGAGTTATACATGCATGTCACAACATGTTTATTTCATTCAGTGCAAGAGATGTCCACAAACAGGTTATGTAGGAGAGACACGCCAACAGCTCCGCACTAGGATGAACTCACACAGACATACTATTACAGCAAGGAAGACTGAAAAACCAGTGGGGCACCACTTCTCCCAGCCTGACCACTCAGTCTCAGATATGTCAGTAATGGTCTTAAAAGGAAATCTCAAAAACACACAACAGAGACGAGCTTTTGAGATTAAACTTATTTTACATCTCAATATGGTAGCAGATGGGATGAACGTTGATCTTGGCTTTATGGGACACTACAGAAACTAACATCCACAGACCTTTTCTTCTTCAAACTGACATAGGACTTCAGCATGTGTGGGATGTGGATGCGTGTGTGTATGTATGTGTGTGGGTATGTGTTGTGAGGTATGTGATATAACAGATGTGGGGCTTGCTGTCACATTGAGGTAAGTCTCTATTTAGATATATGGAGTTATAATGTGTTACTACTCTTATTTCACACACATAATGAATATTAATTCCTCCTTACTTTTTATCTTTGCCGGGGGGGGGGGATTGATTCCATTGCACCATATTCAGATTACCCAGCCTGCTAGTGTACATACAGGAGTGTTATCATATACTGTTTTATATAATTTTTGTAACTCTGTACATATTGGGGTGTGTGATCTCATTTGCATGGGAGTCCTGCACAGATCTTTTTACATTAGGCTAATATTGTAGTAATTTGTGGATATGTAGGTATGTTAGACCTCTGGTCTTACAATATACTTATATTTACTTCTAGTTACCTTATCCTGGGAGGGTGGCAGGTTTATTTCATGGTAGTTCTATCTAGTATCCTTGGAAATGTTACTTTGCAGATAGTAGTATGGTTAAATAGTGTTACATTTTTACTCTGTAAAGATATTAGGAGACATAAGCCCTTTTACTCAGGATTTCATGACAAGTTGAATTCCTTTGGGGAACAATTGCAGTGACTGAAGTTAATATAGGTTCACTAGAAGAGAGAGTGTGTGTGTGTGTGTGTGTGTGTGTGTGTCTGTGGGAGAGAGAGAGAGAGAGAGAGAAAAGAGAGAGAGAGAGAGAGAGAGAGAGAGAGAGAGAGACATCTCCTTTAAGCTATGTATCTCCCCCACTCACATTATTGTGATGTGGGGTGGGTTAGGTTGTATTGTTTGTATGAAGAGGAGGAGAGAAATTACATTTTTATCTCTTTTTCAGATTCCTTAGACACTTGTGGTACATCAAGTTGTTACATTCTCAGTGTATATTGACATCAGTACATATCAGGCTACATGGTCTTAATTCCTTGAGGTTCCTCGACTAGAGTTTTTTGTTTGACACTAATATTAGCAATTTATTTTAAATTATCATTTATATAGTCCTGAGGTTTTTGAAATTTCTTGAGCCTTAGATCTAGCTTGAGAATACAGCTGGGTGACAGGTCCCACTAGGTTTTACACATCACACAGTGTGCACTGATGTTTTTAAGACAACTTTACTGGTAAATTCTTGTCTATAATGCTAACATTGAAATTTCATGAGCCCTATAACAATCTTAGCTTGTCTTTAATCTGGGTGGGGGTTGCCTTTCAGTAATCACATCCTTATACTAACTGTGACACTCATATCTTGATTTAGGAGTTATCTGCTTCAGCAGTGTTATCTTATGTCAATTAAATTTATATGCAGTAGGATTCTTTGTATGTGTGTTCCACCAAGCATATCTGACCCAAGGTTCTTTCTGGCTGAAGGCAGTATTGTACTGTTAAACTTCTCTGACATCATCTTCTGTTTTTTTTTTTTTAAATGGGTATTTTAAACCAATGGGTATTTTTTTCTGTTTTTCTCTGCATTATCTAGCTGTTATAAGTACTGTATTTTCTAAACAACTGCCATGAGCTTCTGAAGAAGGACTGGTTTGTCCGAAAGCTAGAGCACTTTGTTCTTGTTGTTACATCTATGTTGGTCCATTAAAAGGTATCAAATCATTTGCTTCTTGACATTATATAAACATTTCTGATGGCAATTAGTGGGTGCACTTATAAAAAAAATTTGTATTTTATTCCTTTTGTAAAGAAAGTTGCACGAAATACAGACATACCATGTAAAGCATACCTCTCAAGTGTCCCTCATTACGAGGGACATCCTTCATTATACCCCTTAAAATTGCTCTGTCCCTCATCCGTTCCTCATGGAAAAGGTGCTGGCCACATAGCAAATCTGCTGTAAATTCAGACTTTAAAGCAGAAACACTTAATATTCTAAACTACTAAATCCAAAATAAACTTTGTACAAGTAAACCCTATGGTTTTCACAGTGTTCTGAGCTTGTATCTCCATGTTTCAGGATGTGTCCCTCATTCTGAGGGTCTGAGTCCCTCATTGTCCCTCATTTTGAGTGTAAAAAATGTCCATGTCCCTCATTTCAGTGACAAAAGGTTGAGAGGTATGATGTAAAGAACATCAATATAGTAGCATATCAAGTAGAAGATATTTCTATACAGAGACAGTTTAGCAGTATCCCTTACATACATCCTAATAAGAGAGGCCCACAATAAGTTAAAATTCTATATTATATTAAGAAATATTGCTGTGGAACTGTAGCCCAAGAGCACATGGCAACTGATCGGGATTCGGTAGTCCAAAAATGTATAATAAGTAGTCCAGCACCTTAATAGGCTTATGGTGCCACGTACTGTATAGAACTACATGTGTAAGTCCAGATTTAATAAAACAGTCACTGCCACTAAACTTTGGCTTGAAGACAGAGAACAACATTAGTAAATATAAACAGCCACAGTTACTCCTGGGTTAATCCCTTAAACAAATAACATGACTTCTGTCATTCTCTGTGCTAACTGGAGAGGCAAACATTAAATGTGGATCTCAGATATAAACAAGCATTTGTCAATGCCGAATGTTGTCTTGCTGGCATTGGCATTGTAAGTCCAAGAGTTAGATGCATAATAGGAATGACAGTGAAGTATAGAACCGACGTGAATCCCAGCCCACCCTGCAAAGAGTGGCATGCATTGGGGTGTGCCTTTGTGTCACTGACCATAACGCTAATTCAATTTCACTTCATCCTACCCTGCAGACTCTGACAAGTGCTGCATTGTGCCTTGGGGTTGTCAGGCCTTATGCTCACCCCATTTCATAAGGAAGTATGTTGAGATGGGTGCAGCATAGGAGAATGGGGTGAACTTTGGGGCCGAAGAGTCCAAGGCACACCTGGGTGCCTGTCAGTGGCTGCAGGGTGGGGGTGCAAAGGCGTGAGCATTATAGCCGACAATACATAGGCACACCCTGATGCCTGTTAGTCTGTACAGGGTGGGATGTTATGGTTAGAAACCCTAACGCCCTGGGCATTTGTTGATATTCGCACTCCAAAGTTTCAACATGGCCTTTTTGTGACCCCACCTCATGAAAGCATGTGAGACCTCTGCTTATGATCAGTGTCCCTGTGATTTTGTTAATGTGTCCCGAACATTGATTTACAGCAGTGACCGCACATATCTGCACCACATAAAAATGTTAGCTGCACCATTCATAAGGAGATGTGAAGAGATGGCAATGTTGACAATCTGGAGTGAAAATATTAAAAATGCTTGACGTTATGAGTGTGCATGAAAGCTAGGCAACACACGCTCGTAACAGTCTGTTTTTTGGAATTCTTTCACAAAATTTTTAACATAGGCATTTTGGGATCTCTACTCATGAACAGTGGTAGTATGATTTTCTTAATTTGTCTCGAACGTTGTTTTCCCACAGCGACCGTGCCCATTGTGCGCCAGATGTGCAAAACCACATTTTGGGTAGGATGTAAAAAATGACAGCTGTATTGTTCATAACAAGATGTGCAAAAATGGTGATGCTGAACATCTGGAGTAAAAATATTAAACATAACCATGAGTGGACACTGCGCAACATAGTCATTTTGTGGAATTTCTTGACCTGCTGTTTAACATAGGCATTTTGGGACCGCTGCTCATCAACAGTGTTAATGTGATTTTCCTACCGTATTCCAAACATTGTTTTCTTACAGCAACTGCGTCACTGTGCATTGGATGTGCGAAAACACATTTTGGGCATGATGCGGGAAATGACAGCTGCACTGTTCATAAGGAGGTGTGAAAAAATGGCAATGTTGAAAATCTGGAGTAAAAATATAAAAAATTCTCGAAGTTACAAGCATGCGTCGAAACTGCACAATGCACACTTGTAACATGGTCATTTTGTGGAATTTATTCACCAAATTTTCAGCAGGGATTAGGCACTCAGAAGTTGGCTACAGAGGGACTGTGAGGGCAGGCAGCGAGCCACCGCCAGCCATGCTTTTATTAAAATGTGACACCACACGAGGCATGCCCTGCAATGAGGTGGAGCTCCCTCATTGCAGCGGCTAAAACATTTGAAAGTGGTGGCATGGCTTTTGCACTGCTGTCATAGACAGCGTGCAATCTAATTCGTGCCTCAGAGCCCAGCCTGAAAAAGTAGTGGCACAACTGGCCACAGCACGAACGCGCCTCCAAAACCTGCTATTCCAAAGTTATGCCAACATGTTTCTTGCGCAGGCACAAGAAAACTCCTAATATAGAAGGAGTACTGACCCCACCAGAAGAGAAATTATGAATTATTAAACTTTTGAAGACTTAAGAATTAAAGATTTAAGGTCTAAGCCTGGAACTATCAAATCCTCCTGAGAACAGATACCTCATGTTAGGAGACAATATTGGTAACTTAAGTAGGACATATAGTCAGTCCCTCATGTTATATTTTTAGTCTCTTCAGTTGCAGGGGCATTCTTAGTTATGGCAGCCATTGTTGCAGCCCATTTACCCGCATCCACTGGGTCCGTAAAAAGGTAAACTTCGCTGCCATATGTAATCCACAGTTTTGCGGGAAACAGAATGTTATGAGGTACAGTATGTTAAGCTCTCTAAGGATTACATGGACCCCATCAAATTTCTTCCATCATACTAACATACTAAAATGCCAGCAGAATAGGCCTAATGGTCTTTTGTGTCTGCTCGTTTGGTCAGCCCCCACCCTGGGTGCTGACCTTGCTGTCCCCCTCGCTTTCTCTGGCTTCTCCCTTCCCAGTTCTGGATATTCTTGCTGCATTGGATTTTGCTTCCAGAACCCTTCCCTTGTACCTGTCCCACCCCCTCTTGAACCCCTCCACTGTCTCTGCCTCCACCAGGCCCCTAGGTAGTGCATTCCATGGCTCCACCACCCTCTCAGTGAAGTAGCACCTCCTCCTTTCTCCCCTGAATCTTCCCCCCTCCAGCTTCCACCCATGCCCTCTAGTGGCCCCTTCCTCCTCCTTCCTCCGAAGCACCCTGACTGTTCCTCCCCTATTTACCCTCTTCATGTACCTGAAGACCTCTATCATGTCCCCCCGGTCCCTTCTCTCTTCCAATGTGTACATATTTAGCTCTTTGAGCCTCTCCTCATAGGTCCTGTCCCCCAAGCCCCAAATCATTTTGGTTGCCCTCCTCTGGACCCTCTCCAGGAGGTTAATGTCCCTCTTTAAGTGTGGCCTCCAAAACTGCATGCAGTACTCCAGGTGCGGCCTCACCAAGCAGTTATACAGAGGGAGTATCACTTCCCTCCTTCTGGAGGTGATCCCCCTAGCGATGCATCCCAGCATCCTGTTGGCCTTGGCTGCTGCCCTCCTACAAGTCTCAGAGTTGTTCATCTTGACATCCACCACCACCCCCAGGTCCCTCTCAGCCACTGAGACTTGTAGTATTTCCCCAGGGTGTACACTTGGCCTGGGTTTCTGGCCCCCAGATGGAGTACCTTGCATTTCCCTGCATTGAACCTCAGCTTCCACTTTCTAGACCATCTTTCCAGAGCCTCCCTGTCCCCCTGCAGGGCCACCCTCCCCTCCTCCCTATCCACCACCACCCACAGTTTCGAGTCATCTGCAAAGAGACTCATCTCACTCCTGATTCCTGTCCTTATGTCAGATATGTAGGCGTTGAACAGAAGGGGCCCAAGGACTGATCCCTGTGGGACCCCACTAATGACCCTCCTTGGGGATGAGACTATCCCACCAACTACGACCCTCTGGGTCTGGTCCTGGAGCCAACTGCCTATCTATCTGATCATCTGGTTTCCAACCCCCATTTCTCCTAGCTTATTCAACAGGCCCACGTGAGGAACAGAGTCAAATGCCTTGCTGAAGTCTAGAAAGAGGACATCCACTGGTCTACCCAGGTCCAAGGCACTTGTCACCCAGTCATAGAACTCCACCAGGTTTGTCTGACATGATTTCCCGGGATGAATCCATGCTGTCTATCGTCCAGGCACCCTGACTTATCAGGTCCCCCCTAGCCTCTCCTTGACAATGCCCTCCATCACCTTGCCCACCACCGATGTCAGGCTGACAGGCCTGTAGTTTCCTGCCACCTCCTTGATCCCCCTTGTGGATGGGCACTACATGCGCCACCTTCCAGTCTTGGAGCACCCACCCTGTCCTCAGAGATGGTGAAAAGCTCTGCCAGGGGTTTCGCCAGGACATCTGCAAGTTCCTTCAGCACTCTAGGATGTAATTTATCTGGCCCGGTGCTTTCTCCATCTTAAGGGAGCTGAGGGCTTCTCCCTCTCTCTGCTGTGATTTCCACTTCCGGTACCTCTTCTCCCTGCTTAGCCTTCCCCCCACCTGCCAGTGATGCCTCCCCCTCTCCCCAGACCTGCCGATCGGTAAGGGTCCCCCTCCTCATTATCTCTGTCTCCTCCCATGTATGATGCAGCACCCCCATTTTCCCTGGTGAAAACTGAGGT
The DNA here is from genome assembly GCA_016271365.2 of Neoceratodus forsteri. NCBI lineage: Eukaryota > Metazoa > Chordata > Ceratodontiformes > Ceratodontidae > Neoceratodus > Neoceratodus forsteri. Next base: position 19,395,475 of record CM057456.1, read on the forward strand.
GAAGTACTCATTTAGTACCTCAGCCTGCTCCCCCGGGTCTTGTGCCCATCTCTCTCCTGATTTAATCCTGCTAATCTGCCCCTTCACCCTTCATCTTTCCCCAATGTATCTAAAGAACCCCTTTTCCCTCTCCTAATTTCCCTGGCCAGGTTCTGCTCCTTCCTTGCCTTAGCCGCCCTCACCACTCTAGTGGCCCTTCTAGCCATCAGCTCGTACTCCCCTCGATCCCTTTCACTCCTTGAGCACTTGAATTTCTTATAGGCTGCTTTCTTTCCCCGCACCACCTCCTGGACCTCCCTGGTCCACCAACAGGGTTTTTGGGCCCTACCGCATTTTCGTCTTACTCTTGCACAGGTGCTGGTAGCATCCTGCACCCCTCTCCTGATGATTTCCCACCTACTATCAGCGTCCATGTCTGACCCAATCCCATCAAATGCTCCTTAAGGAGCCTTCCCATTTCCTTAAAATCCGCCCCCCTGAAGTCGGTTACTTCCGTCTTTGTGCAGCCTTCTACCCCTCCTAGGTCCAGGCAGAACCAGACCATGGCATGGTCACTCCCGCCAATGGGTCCCTTACCTCCAGGCCCCAATCTGGTCACTGTCTGCCAGGACCACATCCAGTACCCGTGCCTCCTGGTCGGTTCCCTCACCTGCTGAGTTAGGAGCAGCGTCTTGAAAGACATCCAACAACCTCTGTTCCCTGGTCACAGAGGATGTCATAGTCTCCATTCTGTTCCTGGCATGTTTAAGTCCCCTAACACCACCACGTTCCTCTGCCCAGTCTGCAGTGTCTCTAACATCTGCCACCAGACTGTCCTCCAGCTCCTCCGCCAGGGCAGGGGTCTATACACCACTCCTATTTTTACTCTCTTGCCCCCCCTTGTTATCAAGGTGACCCAAATCGCCTCCACGGTTCCCTCCGCCTCCTCTACTCCCCCTATGCCAATGCAGTTTTTGACTATCATTGCTACCCCTCCTCCCCTTCCCTCCCCCCTGTCCTTCCTGAACATAGTGTAACCCTCCAGGTTCAGGTCCCAGTCATGTCTTGCAGTGGCCCAAGTCTCAGTGACCGCTGCCACATCCACTGCTCCCTCAGTTAATATCGCCTGGAGCTCAGGCATTTTATTGCCCAAGCTCCTGGCATTTAGCAGGACTACCTTCCACCCTTTCCCTATAGTTCCATTTCCCCTGCTCGTGTTCCCATGGGGATTCTGTTTTCTCCTGGTCTGCACTTTGCCAGTTGGCCTTTTCCTGCAATCCTCCTGGTCCCCAGGGGGGGAGACAGAGTCCCTCCTTTATCGGCACCCCCTTGACAGCCTTTTCTCCCATCCCACCCGCCTTCACAAGTTTAAACCCCACTTTTCACCAATGAACTCCTCTATTTTCAACTAGGATTCCCCTCCCTCCAAATTGAGATGTAGTCTATCTCTGCATACAGCTCCTTATCCTCCCAGGTCTCCCCCAATCCCCATCAACCCATACCCTCTGGCCTCACACCACCCCTGAGCCACTGGTTTATCTCCTAATTTTCCTTTTGTGTTCCCCACTAGCCCTTGGCACGGCAGGATTTCTGAGAAGGAAACTGTGCATCCTATGTCATGACAGACCCTGGCGAGCTCCCTGAATCTTGCCTGTATCTCTAGCTCGCTATTTCCCTCAATGTCATTTGTACCCAGGTGGACCAGTATGTCTGGGGAACCCCCACAGTCCTTTGCCAGCTGATATACCTCGTGCTTAGCCCTGTGCACCATTAGTCCAGGGAAGCATCTTGTTCTAACTGGCCATCGAAGACAGGTCACATACGAAAGATCTGGTAATATGTGCACAGTCTCACCATTCACACTAAGAGACCGATATCTTTCTGCCGAGTTCAACAGAGTATCTCGAGTGCCCATGTTGTTGATGATCACCATCAAAACTCACGGGAGCTCTGCTGGCGGCTTACCCCTGTGTGGTATGCTGTAAGCTTGTACTGCTGAAAAGTCCATATTGGCCACATGTAATCAAAATTGGTCAATAAGCCATTCTTTAACAAAGAGCCAGGCAGAGTCCCCTTCTGACCCCTCTGGTAGGCCTATGAGCCTCAAAGTTTGGCTCCGCACTTGATTTTCCAGTATCTCCAAATGGTTGTTGGCATGCTGTTGCTCCTTAGCCCGTAGCACCATGGCACTTCTACATGCCTTGGAATGCTGCTTCACCTCCTCCATCTCCCCTTGCACCATTTCTACCATTTGCTTGACCATGGTAATGTGACCGGTAAACAGATCCAGCTTTTGGTTTACCAACATCGGCAATGCTAGCAGTTGCTTCATTTTAAACTCCAAGGACTGTAGGGTCTCTTCTGAGGTTTCTTCCTCTGCTGTGCCATATTGTGCAGACCGGATGCTAGGGTCTGCCTTTGGACCTTTGCTCACCTCTTTTCGACTGTCTCCCGACTGCTGATTTTTATTGGATTTTCCCATTGCTTTCCATGTAGGGTCAGCTCACCAAGTCTGTAGGACAGATACCAAAATAAGTCCAAAACTGAAGAAAATTCACAGTTTAATAATAGTTATATATGGAGCCAAAGTTTCAGACAACTTCTCTGCTCGGGCTCCGCAGCGCTCCCAGGGGTGCACTTGAACTTTGGCACAGCTACTGTACAGAACAAGTGAACACCAAGCATGGACAACATGGCATCGTTTCACACAACAGAAACTAAAGACGGCTTGAGAGGCTTGTATCAGAGACTAGAGACAGCTTGAGAGGCTTGTATCAGAGACTAGAGACGGCTTGAGAGGCTTGTATCAGAGACTAGAGACAGCTTGAGAAGCCTGTATCAGAGACTAGAGACAGCTTGAGAGGCTTGTATCAGAGATTAGAGACAGCTTGAGAGGCCTGTATCAGAGACTAGAGACAGCTTGAGAGGCCTGTATCAGAGACTAGAGACAGCTTGAGAAGCCTGTGTCAGAGACTAGCGACAGCTTGAGAGGCTTGTATCAGAGATTAGAGACAGCTTGAGAGGCTTGTGTCAGAGACTAGAGACAGCTTGAGAGGCTTGTATCAGAGACTAGAGACAGCTTGAGAGGCTTGTATCAGAGATTAGAGACAGCTTGAGAGGCTTGTATCAGAGACTAGAGACAGCTTGAGAGGCTTGTATCAGAGCTTAGAGACAGCTTGAAAGGCTTGTATCAGAGTCTAGAGACAGCTTGAGAGGCCTGTATCAGAGACTAGAGACAGCTTGAGAAGCCTGTATCAGAGACTAGAGACAGCTTGAGAGGCCTGTATCAGAGACTAGAGACAGCTTGAGAGGCCTGTATCAGAGACTAGAGACAGCTTGAGAGGCCTGTATCAGAGACTAGAGACAGCTTGAGAAGCCTGTATCAAAGACTAGAGACAGCTTGAGAGGCTTGTATCAGAGACTAGAGACAGCTTGAAAGGCTTGTATCAGAGGCATAGCAGTTCCAGAGCACAGACTCTTTCTTGAAAAGTAAACTGTACCATTATCAGCCACAGACTTTAATACTTGTTTACCATGCAATTTATATAATTTGTATGCTGGGAATTACTTAGTGGGGTATCAATTCCACATTAAGGTACCACCTAAGCCTATATCACTGAATTGTGTTATCTATACATAACTACATTTTTTGGGACCCTGCCTAGGAAATTATTACTTAATGGATGTTTATTTAGTAGCACAGCTCCTACATCCTTCCACAATTAGTGTGCAGTTCATGGTGTTCAAGTCACAAATTTCTTCTCTCTTGCACGCATGATGTAAAGTCAAAATAATTAGCTTATTTCTAATGGAATATTGTTTCACTTGTGTTAAGTTTTTCATAGACAATAATCTTGCTTTTGTGTATGTTTATGATAAGTTTTAATTTTCCTACAAATTTTTCTCACTAGTTAAAGAAAAAAATCACTAAATTAGCAGCTTAGGCAGGGACTAGCATTTTTGTGCTGGCTATTGTCAAAGAACCCAGTTCATCCATTTTAAGAGCTACCTGAATCTTGTTAAGATAAATATTAAATAACTGGGGTGCTAATAAGCACCCCTGTTTTACAACTCTGTTTGTAGGAAAGTTTGCTGAAAGTAAAGCATTTGTTGAGATTCTGACAGAGGACCATGTATTAGTATATAAGCTAACTACAACATGGGATTTTGCATTTTTTTTTGTTGGGGGTGGGAGTATTAAGGGTTGGTGGGTTTTATAGTTGGTCAGGATGTGTCTTGGGGTAAATGGGACTCCCCGTATTATCTTCTGTTCTTCGGGGGTACTATGTCAACTCCTTCCATTCGCCTGCCCCGGTCCCCTCGGTGGCTCTCCATCCGTGCGGAGAGGTGGGGATTGCAAGAAGGTGGGGTCACTGATGTAGATTTGTTCACAAAGATGATGATCAAGGGGGTAGGATCAGGAGTAGGATAAGGAGCCATCCTTGGACAAAATGGAACCAGGATAGGGGATTACCCTACCTGATTCCTATCCCAAAGGCTCCTGAAATATCATCAGATGTGGTAGCCAGAGAGCCCACTGGCACAGCTCTGCCCTTTAAGCAATTCTTTGTAATGCCAGCTCCCTTAGGAATAAAACTGCAATAATATCTATCTTGTCATGGATTCCTCAGTGGACCTGGTGTGCGTTACCAAGACCTGGCTAATGGATGACTCTCGCCCTGTGCTGGAAGCAGCTATTCCTAGGGATTATTCAGTGGTGCACTGCCTGAGGTGGGGGGGAGTGGCCATCTGTTTTAGATATGGCCTGAGACTTGCAGCATGCTCAGTGGGTCAGATCAGGTCATTTGAATGTGTGGCCATTAAGCATGATGCAGGTGTGGGGGCAGTATTCTTCTCATGTACCGTCCTCTGGAGTGCAATACTGGTTTCCTGCAGGAATTTGGGGAGATTGTTACCAGCTTGATGTTAGAGTACTCCATGTAGCTTGTATTGGGGGACTTCAATGTCTGGGCCAAATATGACTCCCTTATCCCTAGACAGCAATTCCTCTGACAGATGGAACTGTTGGGCTTCACACAGGTGACCTCTGCGACTCACCAACTTGGTTACACCTTGGACCTGGTTTTCCCACTTGGGCTCAATATACTTAATCTCAGGGTTGACACGATCAGTTGGTCGGATCATCATGCTGCATGTTTTCGGATCAAGGCCCCCCCCCCCCAAGTGTATAAAACCACTGGAGAAGTTAGTTTGGTATGACCTTTAAAGAGCAGCTAACGCCTTTGGGAAAACTTTGGAAAACATAATATTTAGACAAAATTCAGCTGGTATTTTATATATCTTCAATAGAGTTCTCCTTTCCATTATTATTACTGAAGAAATTCCCACAATAGAAGATTTGTATCCCTTAGAGTTCATCTGCCTCTATAACTTATTCCCTACTTGAAATTATAGTGCTCTGTTGTGACATCACAGTCTGTTACCATGTGAATAACTGTGATGTCACAAGCAGAGCATTATGACATCAGGTTGGGAACAAGCAACAGCAGGTGTTGAACCCTCAAGTAACAGCTATCTTGTTTTCATGCAAATGGCCTTAGTAATAAATAATGGGGATATGAAATACAGTGCTAATAAGAAATATAAGCTTCTTTATGTCCAAATATTATATTTGTCAAAGTTCTTCTCAAGGCGGCAGTGGCTCTTTAAGTAATCTGGGGCCTTTGGGGATTTTGTCAGTAGTGAGCTGCTCAAGCCTGTTGCAGGTGTCTGCTGATGAGGTTGAAGCTGTGGTGGAGGCTTATAATACAGCCATCACTGTGGTTCTTGACTTGCTCGCACCATTTGGTGCCCACCCAAGAGTCTCCTGGCAGAGCTGCTACCGATTAAGTGAGGAGCTTAGATGGTGAAGATCAAAGGGCAGAGTTTAGAGTATTCTTGGCAGAGATCAGGATCAGTGGAGGGCAAACTCTGAGACCTCATTATATGGAAAATTGTGGGGCAATCACTCTGAAAAAGGCAGAGTTCCTGTCCTGGGTAATTGCTGCAAGGAAGAACAGGCCAGCTCAGCTCTTCTGTACTGTGGACAGGTTGTTACATCCTACCTGCCTACAGTCCGGAGGAGTTTTTACACTTGAACGATGTGAGGAGTTTGGCCAATTTTTCCTTGATAGGGTGTCTTCCATTTGTGCCTTTGTCTCCTCAAGTGGGTTGTCAAGGCCCAGATTGGTTAATTCTGTGACTAGTGGAGGCCTTCAATCAGTCTGGGAAGAATTTCAACCAGTGACGACTGGAGATATCCCCCTCATAATCATGAAGCTGTGTCCCACTTTCTGTTCACTGGATTCTGGACCCACCCAACTGTTGGTAGAGTGTCAGGAGTCATTAGGGCCAGTAACAGCTGAGATTGTTCAGAGTTTTCTTGGGAAGGGTGGTTTTCCAACAATCCTGAAAACAGCTGTGGGGAAGCCACTGCTGAAGAAACTATCACTGAACCCAGATATCTTATCTAATTACAGGCCTGTCTCAAGCCTTCCCTTTTTAGGGAGGGTGATCAAGAGAGTGGTGGCGATGCAGCTGGAGATACACTTGGAGGCTTTTTCTGTCCATGAGCCTTTCCAGTCAGGATTCAGGGGGCTTCATAGTGTGGAAACTACACCCATCAGGGTGAAAATGGTCTTCTCTTAGCTAGAGATGGAGGAGAATATTCCATCTTGGTTCTGTTCAACTTCTCATCAGCTTTTGACCCCATAGACCATGGGATTTTAACAACTCAGCTGTGGGACTTGGTGGCTATGAATACAGTGCAAGGCTTCAAACAGGCATGGGTTAGGCATAAGGGAGCAATACAGATGAGTATGAATAGATAGGCCATTGACAGAGCAAAGGCCAATGACACATTCATAAGGTAGGAAAAGAAATGGGCCTTGCGGTCCTTATCTGCCATCAACGTCTATGTTTCTATGAGGTGCTTTGAGTCCTTCCTTTCCTGTAGGGTGCAGCAGGTTGCTTGGTGAATTTTTTCTCTCATCCAGCTTCCCTGACCTGTGGATACCCTCAAGATTTCATCTTGTTGCCCATGTTGTTTGTAGTGTATGTGCTACCACTGGGTGAGGTGATTCACAGGTATGGGCTGCAGTTTCATTGCTATGCTGATGACACTCAGCTGTACCTATCATTTGCCCTTGGGGAGGGAAATGTAGTTGTGTACTAAATGACTGCCTTGCTGAGATCAATCACTGGATGACCTCCTATTGGCTAAGGATGAATCCAGACAAAACTGAAGTGCTACCGGTGGATGCAGATATCTAGAGCATGGCAGGAGTGAGTAGGGTGGCTGCTGGATTACATCTTGGCTCCACCCAGTTTATAGCCAAAGAGGAAGAATCTGGCAACATCATGGACCAGAAACTAAAACTAGAACATCAGGTGTCAGTGGTGGTCTGTGGTGGATTTTTCCATTTTAGGAACATCGCCCGGATCAAGCCCTATCTAAGTTCTCATACATAGGAACATGGAAACATAGGAATTACAGATGTAACCCCCATGCCAAATTGGGGGGGTTACCATTGATGCCCCATTGGCATTGTGTATCAACATGCGTGATGCTAGGTCTACCAAGGGGAGAGCCTGGGCATCATACCCTGGGATTCAAGTGCTAACTGGCGCAAGGGTGGCAGTTGAGAGGAGAGTCTTCAAGGAGTCAGGGAAGTGTGGAGAGCGGTGAGGCCTGCTTCTAGGCTGATCAGGGAGCAAGCCACTAGCCAGGGCCAGAGAGGCCCAGGGCAAGGGTGGGGAGATTGCCCTCCGGTCCCAAAGGTGAAGATGGACCCCCACAAGCCATTGGTGGGGATGGCGGACAGTTGTCATGCAGCAGTGGGAAGGAGAGAGAGGAGGTTTGGTGGAACCTGTCTGGCTCCATGAAGAAATGAGAGTGCTGGGGTGGTTGCCATGGCAGGCCTGGTCCGTGGAGTGGTAGAGATGTGGTACTGGAGGGTCCAAAGTGGTAGACTGGACCCCAACCATAAGCCCATGTCCACCCATTCATGTTGGAGTTGCTGGGGAGAGAGAGAAAGAGAGAGAGGGCTGTGACCTGAGGGATGTGTGGCTGCTGCCTTGTGCAAACCCTACCCATGGATCGGCAGGGCGGATGGCTTGAGGATGTGGGAGTGTGCCCGAGAGTTAACATCTGAGTGCCCTGAAGAGGAGGACATTGTAGTGTGAGTCTTGCCCTGCTCCCACTGGCGGAGACACTGAAAAGTAGCCTGTGTGTCTAGAGTGCCTAAGAATGCCTGCAGAGGGGACAGAAGCCGTTCAATTTACCACAAGTAAATGTGCAGGATCCAGGTTTGGGACCCAGGTCCCCCAAGTAGTTTGTGCCATGGCTGCCATGCCATAGTGACTGTGTAGAAATAATCTAAATGCTCCCCACTCCATGGAGCTGACTGTTATGGCTTGAGCCTTTTGCCTTTTAGCAAAATAAAATGTGCTTGATTGCATACTGATTCCTGCCTGGGCCGAATCCTTAAGTCCTGAGCCATGTCAAATTGTGTTTGCTGTTGTTCTAATATGTTTGCTTCAATAAGTAAAAGACTGTGCCTGTGCCCACCAGCCAAGACAAGAGGGAAGAAGAACCATCAGCCTGCACCCAGATGGAGCTCAGGTCGTCACAAGAAGAATCCAAAAATATGCACATCAAAGGTTGTGTGTTTATGTCCCTGCTAAAGGACTCTTTACACTGCCCTGTCAGGAACTGGTGCCCCCTTAGCAAACTGTAACATCTCCTAAATTCCTCTAGACAGGGATGGGAGGAGGGATGCCACTCAAGGAGCCATCATTAGAGACTGGGAGTGGTTGAGCTGCCTGCCCTAGTCGTTAACTGACAGCTAATTTTGGTGAACCTTGGGCAGGAACTGAATGAAAGTCTGTATTTTGTCCAAGTTGCACCAGGTGATTAACAAGAATTAAGCACATAATGAGTAGAGATAGGAATGTGTTGATGCCTCTGTACGTCGCATTGGTTAGGCCGCACTTGGAGTATTGTGCAAGGGTTTGGTCACCATATAACAAGGAAGACATATTAAATATAGAGGGAGTCCAGAGAAGATTTACAAAAAAAATAAAAGGATTAGAAAATGAAACATATTACAATAGACTGGTTAGTCTAAATCTTTATTCTCTACAGTATCGTAGAATAAGAGGAGATTTATGTTTCCTATATAAGAGTATGGAAGATGACGAGTTAATAAAAGAACTGGGGTTCACATATAAACTTGGGAGAACTAGTTCAAGAAATCATAATAAACAGTTGTACCAACAAATTTGGTAACATAACTTTCGGAAACACTGGTATAGTTTAAGAGTTGTGGGATCCTGGAATAAATTACCAAAGGAAACTGTAAATAGTACAACAATGAATCATTTCAAGAATGAGATAGATCTATTTTTTGGAGAAAACAAATTTATATGTCAATAAAATTGGAAGGCAAGCCTTATAGGATAGTATTCTATCCTCGGCTTGAATCAACCTATGAACCTATGAGTGCAGGACACAGCATTTTCAATGTTTTCTTATGTGAGGGCTGCAAGGGTACCCCCACGCAAGCGTGACGTCACCCACAGCCAACGCAGCTCCTTCCTCCCCTAGTCATGCCAAGCCCCACTGTCTCCTGCATCTAGGAGGCAGTGCAGCAGTGGCAGGAAGGACCTTCCCTCCCTGGGGAAGGAGAGTGTCTGTTGGGACACCCAATCCTCCCCCCGGGTGGCTTCTGCCAACCCAGACTCATTCCTGAACCCAGGTCGCTGGCATTGTGAATGGTTGCACTCCCACTATGCCGATGTGCCAGTCATTTTACTTGATTTTGATGAGACATTTGATTTGTTCTGCATGTGGCATGATGTCAAATGCTTTGCTAAAATCCAACTAGCCCACATCCACCAGTTTTCGTCATCCAAAGCTTGGCTTACTCTCTCAGAAAAGTTAATTAATTTGTCAAACAAGATCTGCCTTTCTTGAAACCATGTTGGGTTTCATCCTACAGGTTTTCTTCACTAAGAAACCTTAATTTTATCCTTTAAAATAGTTTCCATGATTTCACCCACCACCACTGATGTAAGGCTCACCAGTCTGTAGCTTCCTTTATCTGCCCTGCTGCCCTTTTTTAAGACAAATTTTATTGAGGGTTTTTCCTTTTTAAAGCTAACATGTGGCACAACACACACAGGTGAGCATACAGAGCATGACAATATCAATGTGTTACACTACTAGCCAAGGCTCAATGCAATCGTGTGGCAGTCTAGGTCTCTCTCTGACTATTGCTGTATTGGTTGTACAACCCACAACCAATTGAGTATGCACATGTATATGGGAAGGGGTTAAGTCCTTTACCTCTTTGGGCACCATAGGGTGATTCTCTCCAGTGCCCCTCTGATTTAAGTCTCGGTTGTACACCCCACAACCATAAGGATGGACATGGTCTGGTGAATGTTGGATCTAGAGAATAAAGGTTCTGGAGTCAGCTTACTGACTACACATGTACTAGTTACAATTTGGGGGTTTGACAGACAACAATAAAACCATATGAAACAATAATTGGTAACTTCATGTAGGTCAAGAAATAACCCTTCAAGCTGGCCCATTGGCACATTGGTTGGAATTCTGCTTGTGACACCAGTGACCTGAGTTCGGGAATCAGCCCGGGAGCTAGAGGGCTGTCAGGGGGAAGGAGGCTTGAGCGTCCCAGGGACAGTTCGTCTTCTCTGGGGGGAGGGGGAACCAGGGCTCAGTGCTTGTCTGACCCCGAGTGGAGACCTAAGGTACAGCAAGCCCAAGCCACTAGCAAGGGGGTGGCATGATGGACATTGGTGCTCAACACCTTGACGTCAGGGCGCACATCCCACCTGGAACACCGGAAAAAATCATTCACAGCACTCCCGGGAAGATGGAGCACCAGGCTCGGATCCCCAATGCCCCTACCTGTTCCAGCGATTGCATCTCAATGAAACCAAAAGAATTCCAGGTGTAAGGGCCCCCACCTCGTACCCGCCTGGGGGCAAGCCATGGCTACATGAGGGATAGACCACTGCGGGCTCCAGGTAAGAGGGTGGGGACTAGAAGGCCGTAGGTATTTCCCGGAAGTGAGTGGAGTGCTGCAGGTAGGGGGAGCATAAATAGGAAGTTAAAAAAACAAACAAATAACCCTTCAGCAGGGAGCCCTAAGTAGGGCTCTGATCATAGAATGCATTTGTGGTAGGTACTGTACTTTATAACCTTTATTGGATGTGTGCAATAACTCATTTATCAAGGTAAAGAAGGTATCTTGCATAATTGGCTAGCTGGAATAATAGAGCAATTGGGGCTAGTTCAATAGACAATTCATTCTTCCTCATCCGAGATGGATATTAGGGCCTGTAGGTGGCCAAATTTGTGAAGGTATGTTTGAGGTGCATGTCTGAGACTGTGAGCTAATCTTTCAATTCTGAGGCACTCTGTGGCATCTGCTAGCCATTCGGCATAGGTAGAGGTTCTTTTGTCTAGTTATAGTTTTAGAATCTGTCATTTGGCTGTATTCCCCTATAAAGCCATAGCATGTTGCCTGATCAGGGCTTCCCTGGACTGGCCTATGTTGCCCACTATGCATATGACCAGCTTGAATAAGTCTGATAAGCCAAGTAGAGAGCTGAGTTTACATTTGATCTCACACCAGAAAGTTCTTATTAAAGGATATTCCCATAGGAGTTGTAGCAGAAAGCCCTCTGGATGTTGACATTTGTAGTATTCTGCCTTAGAAATGGTTCCCATTTTATGTAGCTTCTCAAGGGTGCAGTAGAGGTAGACAGGATTTGGAATTGCTTTTTAGATCCACAGTGGAAGTCGATTGTTCAGAGAATTTCCAACTCTTAGGCCAATCTCAAGCTGAGGTGTCCTGGTTTAGGGTCTTGGATCACCAGTTTTCCATGTCACTGGCCTCGCCGAGGATGTGTCCTGCCAAGGTCGTGTAATAATGTGACACAGAAGGGTCAATCATTAGGAGTACTTTTATTTCTTGTTTCCATGAAGAGGTGCTCTCCAAGGGTATGTGCCCTTTCCAGTGTGCCTTGAGTGAGTGCTGTATCTGAAGATATTGGTACGCCACATTTGGGGGTAGGTTATGTGAGGCTTGGAGTACTCCGAAGGGAATTAATTTGTCACTGGCAAATGATCTTTTGGACTGTTAGCACTCTGTCTCTTGTCCATGCTGGAAAGTTGAATCTTTGTCCCTGTATGGTGAAGTTTCCATTGGCAAAGATAGGTTGGTTTAATGAGCTGCTTAGTGAGGATTTTGGGGGGTGTAGCATCCTTGTCAGGATTTTATAGGTCGTGGACACTGGGGTACCAACCAACACTTTTGGAGCAGGTCCACATATGAAGGTGTCCAGATAAATCCTTTTGTGTTGCATAATTGTTGTTCCATTGTTACCCATTCTGATGTTTAGTCTTGGGGGTTCTGTGTCATTCTTATCATGTTCTGTTTGCTGGCATGTATCAGCTGTGAGGCCCATTGTTATAGTTGTACATCCAGTATTTTAAGTACTCCCTTCTTGGGGAGTCTCACCATTCTCTTCAAGGAACATCTGGGTCATTTGTGTGCTCAAACAAATTCTGCAATGAGACATTGTAGCTTTTCAAACCATTTTGTAGGGAAGTCAGTATGCAACGTGAACATGATAAATAGAAGCCTTGGCAGGATGTTCATTTTGATGGCGGCAATTTTTTGACCCATAGATAATGGTAGTTTATGCAATCTGAGCAAATCAGTTTGTATAGTTTTGTGCAATTCTTTAGTACTGAATTCAATAGTGTCTCTGGGTTTAGAGCACACTTTTATCCCCAAGTATTGAATAGCTTTGGGTTCCCAGATCATTCCAAGCTGTGCTACAATATGTTTAGTAGTTTTAGCATTCAGGGGTAGGATCTCTGATTTCAAGGAGTTGAGTCTGTAGCTGGATCTTGCCCCAAACTGCAATAGCAAATTGACCAAGCCGGGGGGAGGCAATGAGGAAGCTGGCTGTGCTACTGAGAGAGGTATGCCATTGATATAAGCCAGCAGTTTCTGTTTGAGCCCGGTTGTTTGGATGCCTTGGATCATCACATTGCTTGATATTTTGATTGCAAGGGTTCCAGGGCTAGGTTAAATAAGGAGGAGGATAATGGGCACCCCTGCCTTGTCCCTCTTTGGAGGGAGAATTTTTTTGGAAACAATGCTGTTGGTGCTGATTGTTACTGTTGGGCAGGTCTAGAGTAATTTTATGATGTCTATATAGATCATGGGAATGCCATATTTCTCCATGATTCAGAAAAGGTATGGCCATTCCACCCGATCAAAGACCTTTTTGGCTTCTAGTGTGATGAGGGTAGCTGGGTGCTCTAGGTGTTTGGCCTTGATGCAGGTGTAGGTGGCTTTCCTGGTGTTGTCAGAAATGTGATAGCCCAGCATAAACCCCATCTCAGAGGGGCCTGTTAGGGATGGGAGAACTTTCAGCTGTCGATTGTCAAGTACCTTTTGAGCACTTTTGCGTCTATATTGAGCAGTGTGATCGGGCAGTAGCTGCTACACAATGTGGGGTCCTTCCCTGGCTTGGGGGGGCGGTGATGAGCCTTAACCTCAGGGTTGTGGATAGAATTTCCTTCTTTAGTGCCTCTACATAGACTTCTTTGAAGATGGGGGCTAGGTCTTTGGCAAGCGTGACATACAAATCCAGAGAGAAGATGTCATTGCCAGGTGCTTTGCCTTCAGAGAGCAATGTTAAAGCTGCTAGGATTTTGGCTGTGGGGATTTTTTTGCCACCAGCTCTTCTGCTTGGTTTTGCATTATGGTGGGTAGGATTAGGCCTTCTGTGAAATCTGCGTAGATTTCTGCAGGTGGATGTTCCAGCAAGGTATAGAGGGTTTAGCAAATTCCTCATTGATAGTTCTCAGGTCTACTATCAGCTGGCTAGAGGGTTCCATCTGGATAGTCAGGTTGATTGCTTTTTGGTTTTCCTGCTTCACATGGAGGGCCAATATTTTGGTGGTCTTGGAGCCATTTGTTATATAATTCAGTTTTGCCTTCCTGTGCTGAAACTTTGCAGTTTTCTGAAGGTTATTATTGTAGGTGAGTTTAGCTTTGGTCTAGGTTTGCCATGTTTCTTCCATACTGGAAGATGTTAGAGGAAGGTCTTCTGCCTTAGCTATGTCTGCAAACAGCTGTTCTCTTTGTACCGCTGCTGCTTTTTTCATCTTGCACCTAAGGCTATTAACATCCCTTCCTCATAGGCTGCATTTGAGCGCTTCCCATATATTCACCCAGGAGGAGTTCTTTGGTTAATTGTGGAATAAAAAGTCTTGTATGTGCTGTTTGACTACTTCAGCCTGACAGTCCTCAGTGATCATATAGTTTTTTAGGTGCCATCTCAGGATGTTTTAACAGGTGAGTCCAGTTTGAGCTGGATCTCAACCTTGGGATGGTCTGATAGGGCAATGGGCACTATGCAGGTAGGGATTACATAAGGGATGAGGTCCAGAGGGACAAACCAGTACTCCATTCTCAAGGAGGCCCAGTGGACTGGTGAGTAGAAAATATAAGCTATTTCATGGGGGCAGAGAAGCCTGCACACATCCAGCAGGCCATGGTCATATAGAGACACTGACAGGATTCATGCAACATTAGTTAGAAGGCAATTAAGGTTTGTGCTGCCAACCACTGGGACGAGGGCCATGTTTGTCATCCCTTCCCATTATTACAGTGTGCTGAGGGTATAGAGTATGCTGTCCTGCTAATTCTGTGTATAAGTCAGGTTTGTCAGCATTAGGGCCATACACATTAATAATCTCAAGTTTGAGCCCATTCATGGTGCCTGCCACCATGAGTACTCTTCCCATTGGGTGTCTCCAACCCCCTTCACAACAAAGTTCAGGGTTCTGTGAATAAGAATCTGTAGGCCCCCCTTTTTCATTGCCAATTCTGAGTCCGTTAACTAAGCCCACCTAGCTACATCTCATTTTCAGCTTATCTTCTGTACTCGTGAGTTTCCGGAAGTATTGCAATCTGGGCATTCTGCCTCTTTAGATGTAATAGGATTTGTTGTCTTTTGGGGCCCACTTGCATCCCCTTCACATTCCAGGTGATCAGTTTAATGCAAACATCTCCCATGGTCTGTACAGTGGTGAGGTCTGGTCTGGATCTACTGTTTATTCAGTACAGGGACTTTGATTCCCATAGCTCTTACATCTAAGCGGGTCTTCTTTGCACACCTTTAGGCATAATACTCATTGCACTACTGTGAAAAACTCTTCAGCATGTGTTGCCTAATGCACCAGCTGGTACAACCTAAATGGTTCCACTACCTGTGCCTCTGCTATAGTGTTTGGCCAGGAATAGTATTTAATTAAGTACCTTGAGGTACCCTGAAGCCTTTGCCCATGCCCGGGCCTCCTGGAGGGGGGAGGACCTCTAATAATAATATCTCCAGTGTAGCTCCAGCAGGGGATCAGGCAGGCATTCTCACATTTACCATATAGAGGATAATGGATGGGCAACAGTGAACAGCAACACTGTTGTTCACTTTGAGAGGTTGTCATGACAACCAAGTAAACTTCGAGAGCTTTCAGTTGTCATACAACCTTGAGAAGTGAACACCAGTGTTGTTGTTTACTGTTGCCAATCCATTGTCTTGTATAGTGTATGGGCAACAGAAAATCAATTGCTGATCACTTCTTTGGCAGTGGTGCCACGATGTAAATGTTTGTCGCCCCACACACACACAATACACACACGCACTCAAAGTACGAGAAAACACCTGACAATGTCCAGGTCCCCTGCTCTCACATACTGTAGCCTCTTTTTTTGTTTTAATAAAACAAAAATAAATTGTCTCCTGCTGTGTTCCGGGTAATAATAAAAATGTAAAAGGCTCTTACTTTTAGTGCTTAATTACTCACCACCACAGCCATTTTAGGAAGTCCAGAGCACCACAACCTGTGCATGCGCAGGGTCAATCAAGCTGTTGTACCATCGCTGTGACACACTAATGATGGTAGAACAGCAGTACTACTTCACAATGATGGTACAACAAGATTGTCTTTCATTTCACTGACCTAGGCAGCCAGTATAGTGTTATGCTTGTGCAACTGTGTTAGTCTGGTTTGGCCGTTTGCACTCTTTATTCCAGAGGAATTACCACCCTGTAGGGATATAAAGGCAAGGAACCCTCAGAGAGGGTTCCACCCCTAAAGGTGCCAAGGGACGATTCCCATGGCTAAAGGTACCTTAGAAATCCCCCAAGGAAAGACTGCTGCCGTTGGAGGAGGAGGGGAGGATGATGGGGCAAAGAAAAAATGCTTCACATGAGACTGAGAGAAACTGCTTATATAGCTCAGGAAGTGGGAGCAGCTGGCTGCTTGGTCACTGAACTCCAGGAGAAGCCTGTCAAATTCACTGACCTATGCAGCCAGTATAGTGTTATGCTTGTGCAACTATGTTAGCTTAGTTTGGCCATTCACACTCTCTATTCCAGAAGAATTACAATCCTGTAGGGGTACGAAGGCAAGGAACCCTAGGAAAGGGTTACACCCCTAGAGATGCCATGGGATGATTCCCATAGCTAAAGGTACCTTAGGAATCCCCAAAAGAAATGTAGTATCATCCCCAAAAAGAGGCAACTCGGAGCATGAGCAATCAGTAACTGTGACATAGGACCAGTAACTGTAATGTAGTAGTAGAAAGCATAGGCAATTAATAATGCAATGAAATGCTCAGCTGGATAATGTGAAGTCTGCCCAGGTTTGCATAGCATGATACCAATGGTTGCCTTGAGATCCCCTAAGGAGAAAGAAAATGGCAGGACATCCTCCACCTCCATCCAACAACAGAACCTACCTAAAGAATCTAGGGGGGAAACACTAAGCTAACTAAGTGTTATGACTTGAGGCAACGGAAGAGAGAAAAAAAAACCCTGTGAGGAGGAAATCTCTGGGGAACCAAGGCTTAGGTCGGTGATGGCTCTGCAGCTGCAATTTGGAAAACTCAATTAAAGGGAAGTGGAAAATATTCCAATTTGGAGGAAGGCTCTCACTCAAACCCTCTAGCAGTAACGCTGTGGAAGGTTGAGAAAACTCTGCAACAATACGTGCATCCAAGGCGCAGGAGGAGAGCAACAACTGCTGAGGCAATCACCTGTTCTACCCACCCTAAATCAAACCAGGTGAACCAGAGGCAGTTGTAGGGAGAATGCGGTGAAGATACCTCACTAGGGAAACCACTAAAGTCAATGGCCAACCATTATAGTGGAACACTAGAGCCAAAGGAGGTAACTTTTTCCATCCTTCACCACTAGTCTTAAATTCTACACCAGGAACTGCTGTCGTATAGCAGGCAGCTAAAGCCAAGCCTGGGGTGAGAACATTCCCAGCTATGGGCCAGGTGAGAAGGTTCCTGCCCCAAGCCGGACATGCTCAAGATGTGGACTAAATGCAGAGTGAGACCGTCGGCTGCAGGAACCCTGCACAAAAATAGAATGGCTGGCATGTCCCAGAAATTGATTGAGAGCCAAAAAGCTGGTGAGCTGAATGAGCATGGCATGCTGAGATCGTAATGAGCATTGAGTGCTGAGACCTTGCAAGGTTGAATGCAGATTGAGTGCAACAGAATCCCAGGCTGAAGCCGAGGGAATGGCAGTAGGCATGAAGCAATGGTCTGCGTAAGCAAGGAGCAACAGTTGCGTAAGCAAGTGTGGACCTGACAGGTCAGTAAGCAGTAGTAGCAATAGGTGGACCTGCATAACAACTGCATAGCAATGAAAGATCACTTAATTAGGAGCAAGCCAGCCAGACATGAACAGCCAAATCAAGGTGACAAGCTCTGAGGATTTTCGGTGGTGACGACGGGATTTAGAACAGAATGAATTAACCACTAAGGGCATGACCCCCTAAACACCTCCCAGTCCCCGCCGTAGGACAAACAAGGAAGCGATGAACGGCCAAGAACCACATGCAGATATAAAAGCTAATTTAATAGCCTCAGCAGGAGCTTCAGCTAACTTCAGAGTAAACAAGGTACAATAGGAATGGGAGTAAACAAAGCAGCAGTAGGAAGGAAGTAGTCCTGTACAGCAGTAGTAAAAACAAATGAGTACATTGGGTTGTAAATGCAAATAAAGGAGGCATAATGCTCTTAAGCCTTGTCAACAGGCAGTGCAATGAGATTGCAGCAATGAGGTAATTAGAACAAGCATGAGTAAGCTGTATAGCTAGGTTCAAATAAATCTGAGTCAGGTGAAAGTAATAGAATATGCCACATGGACCAGCTATAGTTGAATTGAAACACACAGGTCAGGTTTGCAGTTGCAATGCAAGTAATTTGAGAGTTGTAAGTAACTGAAAGCTAGCAGTATGAGCTCTGAAATAGCAGTATGCTAGGAGCTTAGAAAAGCCCCTCCCCCAAAAAAAGGAAGGAAGCACACATAGCCGAAGGCAAATACAAACCAGATGCCAGATGCAGTAAAACAAACACAGAAGCCCAGCAGAGACAAGCAGGAGCAGCAAGGGGGGGCAGGCCCCAGCCAGCCAGGAAGGCCCGACCCACTCAGAAGACAAACCGACAGAGCCCTTGGCTGCAAAGAAAAAATGCTTCACAGTGAGGCTGAGAGGAACTGCTTATATAGCTCAGGAAGTGGGAGTGGCTGGCTGCTTGGTCACCGAACTCCAGGCAAAGCCTTTCAAATTGATTTCTGTGCATAACAACTCGCTTCCATACACTATGTACTCATTGAATGCTAATTGAACCAGTGATGTCATTTTAATCTCAACTGATCAAAGTTAACAGTGGCATACAGAAACTGTACTTCGTTGCGGATAACAATTTCAACATTTAACTTCCACTAGTTGCCTAACAATAAGAAGAGTAATGGGGGAGAACCCCAACACCATTTAATAGTTTTAGGAACATTGCAAACTTATATGCAATACCTTCGTGGTAGGTTGAACTCCTACTAGACTGTAAAACATTCCCCCATAAATAAATCTTGATGATTCCAAAGGCCTTTGAGCCTACAGTAGGAAGCTGGAACAAGTTTTGTAAGGTGTGGTTGGGAACTGTTCTCTAGCCATTCCATGGTTGTTCGCCCTCAGCCTTGCAAGATTTGTGGCTATGCATTGTAGTCCCTGCTGCAATAGATACTGGAGATTTACCCTCTAATTTTTTTTTGCAGCTACTGCTATTTTTGCCCCTGCATCCCGGGTTAGCCCCTTCTTCTCAGCTGCCCCAGGTCCATCACCCTGGTGTCCCCAGGACTTATCCTTATCTTTGAGTTCTTTCAGAGCTTAACCCTCTCTGGTGAGGGTGGTGGAGGGACCCCAAGCTCTGCCACAGAAGACATCCACATGTGGAGGAGGTGCTTGGGTAGCCTTTTGCAGGGTCTGCAGGCAGATGGCATCATCCTGCTTGACAGAGTATTTTTGCATGTTCTTCCATCTACTAGAATGGTGGCGCCAAGGGTGCACAAGCATGCACGAAAGCAAATGTGCGCTGTTTGGCACCAGCTAACATCCCCCCACCCACAAGTTGCTCTCA